>CM072813.1:67384451-68827888 GCA_036937905.1 Salvia rosmarinus
TATTTTTATATACCTCTAAATGGACAGTGAGAGATGGATGAGTATTCACGTCATCAATTATTCAAACACAAAAATAAGGAAAACTAGGAATATGCTGACGCGTTTCGTGATGCATTGCTTGAGGCGCAAGGAGCTGTAATCGAAAAGTTTGGATGTAGCTTGAGTTGGAACGATGTTTACAAGAGATTGGAAGTGTTGGGGACCCGTTATCGGACATTCAAACAAATTATTGACATCCCACATACTCATTGGGATATTCATGAACTCCATCATGGTTGTGAAAAATTTGGAAGAAGATATTCAAGGTAAGATGATATGATATTGAGTGCGGTGGTTTAAAATACTTAGATTTGTTCCCATACCATAATGTTAAATTGTTCCTGTAGAATGTCGAATTTGCTAAAGCATACTATCATAATGAGGAGCCCGAGTTTGATAAGATCGCAATGTTGTTTGGTCACGATTCAATCAAACGTGAGGATGAAAACACCTTAATTCTTATAAGTGACTCAACACAAACCGGTGGGAGAAAAAAGAACATCACTATTTATGTTTCATCAGATGATAAAATAACGTCTCCAATTCCAACACGTGCTGCCAAATCAAGAAGTAGATTGTTTGATGATGACGGTCAGCCTATGGATCTGGAGTCAACCAACAATGGAGGCATTATTTTACAGAGGAAGGTACGGATGGGCCTATTTCTCATTATCCATTAACAAATGCTTTTCCACGCAGATATGACGAAAAAGGAAAAAAGTCTTTGAAAGTGAGTGGCTCGAGCTCTTGTCCATCGTCAAGCCCATCCTCATGGTGGAAGAACCTATATTCAAATAAGTCGTAGTAATCCATTTGTGCACCTACTATGGAATGATCAATTCGTACGCACTAAACGATATAATGTAATCGTTTCTATTTAACTTTTTGTATTTTTTTTAAGGATCAAACTCGCATGTTTAACCAACTTTGTTTATAACAAAGTTAATCATTCTATTTTTTGTATTGTACCGAAACTACTAATGTGATCATATCTAAAAAAACCAATCTGCAAATTGATTCCTAATTTTAAGCGTACATACGAAACATGTAAATTTCGTTATGTGTTTCGTTACTTAAGAGATGCACATTTTTGTATGGAAAACCTATAAAACTTGTGTAGATAAATTTGCATGCAAATTTCACACAAAAAGAATTGAATAATTATGAACTGAATTTTTTAATTTTGGTTAAATTTACATGCACCTATTTTATCCACCATAATGTTAAAAAATTTGAATCACTACTATTTTTATTTTGTATGAAAATACCATGTTTTGTAATGTTTTTTTTTTAAATTATATCATACTTTTCAATTTTTGCGAATATACATAACATTTTAATTTTTTCCGAGACTCGGTTTCGGTATCGTGGTACCTCGGATGTAATGTGCCATCAAATATAAGGAAATCGTCGATTTGGTTTGCCACATGGTTTTCAAGGCAAAATTTGAGTATCTTGACATTATTGAAAGAATGTTGAAATGGTGTGTGACAATTTGGCAATTTGCTAAGAATGAAAATATAATATTTTGAGAAAAATCAAGCACTATAATAAAGTAGGCTGTTTTTGCTCAATTTTGAAGATCTAAACTCAAAACCATCACAAAGTACCAAAACATCCCTCAATTTCTTATCTAAAAAATGGGGCGATGCAAACCTCAATTTTGAAGCACAATTTTAAATTCTTGTATCCCAAATGATTTCTATTTTGGGAACCAACCCAAATCAAGTAATATGCTTCACAGAATGTCATAGTGTAATGTCATGTACAAGATAGCAAGGACGAATGGGCTTCTCTGCTGTAGTTAAATCACTTATAGAACTACAAGAGTCCAAATACACAACATTCAATTGCAATATAGTTTTCCAAATACCACATAAATACATCCGATGAAAAAATACCCATAGCTCAGACATGCTGTTTTAAATACACAATTTCACACATACGCCAGATTCAAGCCACGTATCATAATCGTACTATAGAGATATGAGCGGCAAATAACGGATGCAAGTTTTACCAACAACCTAACATAACATAAATATTAAACATAAGGCTGCAGAGACGTATCATCAAAAGTGGTAACTTGTTTGTTCCATAGATCGATTACACAAACAATTTGCTTAGGTGCTATGAACATACCAAGCGATGTTTAGCATTCGAAAACTAACAAAACAAATAGCATATTTAAGATTACGATGTCATTCATTTCGAGCATGCGTTCAAAGTGAAACCACCTACATCCCTTTAGACTTGAAGACGATCGCATAATGTGGCTAGCGAGAATCAGCAAAGCCCATGAAGATCTCTGGGCGTGCGACTTTGTGCGCAAGTATCTCACAAACATCGAATTTATCATCCGGTGACAAACCGGATATATTACCGATGAGATCAAAGACTTCTTTCTCGTTTTTCTCAAATCGAACTCATATCCAATCTGACTCACCAAGTTTTCTAATCTCTCATTTGTATTGCGACTAATTTCTCCCAACATATCACAAACACTTTGTACCCCATCTACCGCTTTTCGTTTCTTGTCGGATTATCGTTGAAGCTTATCCCCTTTATGACCTTGGCATACGCTATTTTCGGCAGCTTCGTTTGCGAGTATATCCTCCAAGCTAACATGATAGTCACCGTCAATGTCCTCTCCTGCTATGTCATCCTCATGCAGTAATTCATTTACCGCCTGTATAATGTCCTCGACACTCTCTCTAGTTGCTCGGTCCTTACCAAAAATTTCTTTCCAATCATCGAAAAAGGGCCATGAGTTAAAACGCATCAGACGTGCATTATTATCACTCTGAGAATCAAACATTGACATATGAGTTTCTGAAAATACGGATAATTACTATGTTTATCCTGTTTGTAATATAGCTAAATGCATATATATACTACAATTCTCAACCAAGTCGTTATAATGAAACTATAAACAAATTAATATACATTCGTTAGACTCAGTTTGCTACAGATTAGTGAAGACAAATGTAGTAGAACACTCGTCAAATAGAAGAGAAAACATATATATACACCAATTTCCAAAATAATTTCAATAAAGAAAACAAAATTTTTAATTTAATTGACTACCACCACTTGTGTTTATTGTGTAAACTTTAAGGAACCCTATTTTGGGTCGCAATGCTGATTAAAATCTGATTTATATGGGTTAACATAAAGTTGCAACAATCCCCGTGCAGAAATGACTTGTGCACGAATACAAACTCAAACAAATGTTAAGTACCAAGGTTCAAAGTTTACCTTGACAATTTGATCCCATAGATCGTTGTCATAGTCAATCTTATAATTCCCTTTCAAGTTGAAGCCAACTCCACTTCTACTCAGCATTTGAGTCCGATAATAGTAATTCTTCTTCCAAGTACTTAGCTTCGAGTTGATATGTGGTATTCCCTTCAAATCGGTTCCGGAAATTCTTCTTCATGGCATCTTGGCTGCTCAAGTAATCGACTCGCTCGATTTCCAACCATGTGCAACAGTTCCTTCAATGAAGTAATAAGGATATCCTCCTCTTTATGCGACCAACAACGCCTTGTTTTATCAGTTTTGCTTACCCTTCCACGTACCATATCGTTACTACTTAAGTCCATACCTTGCAAGAAAGATTGTTGACCATCATAAAGTTTCATAAAGAAGGTGTAACCATAATCACATTTCATCGTATTGAGTTGTATTATTAACTTGTACATATAATTATATCACTTATATAGTCATACGGAGTCAAACCAACCTTAATGTTTTAGATTGATTTGACCAAATTGTCCTTGTTGTGTTTAGCTTATCCACCCTTTAACGCAGTTTAGTCATCAACATGTTTGCTGCCATTATTCCTTTGTTCCAGAATTTGTAAAACATCAAGTATGCTTGTATACTACGATAAATGCATTTCAATGAGTAGATTTTGTGTAAATTATCAATTCTAGTTGATGTGTTTTAACTTCTAATTTCCAAAAAACCATAGCAGTAGTTGAGAAAACATGCAAAAGTCATCATGGTTTGAAATATGAGAGTGAATAACTTACACTCATTGTAGTTAAAATGAGCTTGCATTTAATCCTATATGTTCCAGTTGCATTCGAAGATATTCCTCAACATAGATCCTTTGCGAACCCCTCATATTTTTTAAACATTATATAATGAATACGATTACTAACCTTCTTGTCCAAAATTCATATCGCTATAGAATCACGACGGTGTGGCTACCTTCACAATGATGGTGTTTTCCTTTCAACGAGAATGGATGTAAATATTTTTTCCCGAATGGTTTTGGATCATGTGAAATAGAAGCCATGTTCATTATCTCGGTACCTTCATGTTTGAACCATATACTAACCTTCTACCAATACACTTTGTTAATATCGCCCAAACAGCACAATTTAATTAACAAACTGGATCCCAAAAATTCATTTCATATGAAATTTTAATGCGGGGTTCAAAACTGGTATACATCACCAAACATGTATTTAATTCATGGACCATCCTGGTTCTTGTTCAACATTAAGGCATTCCTTAATGTTTCTACAACTATGCTATCGCAACAAGTGAACACTTGACAATTTCACACATATTATATACCAAAAACAAAGGGAAAAGAGGCTACTAGTTGTTCAATGCAAATCATAGCGTGGACATTTATTACAGGTTCAGCACGAGTCTTATGTTCGTCCCATGATGTACGGCTAGAAACACCAACAGAAGACAAATACAACTGCACTCCAAAATGCATCATTGATTAAACAAAATACGAGTCGGTTGTTGCCAAAAAGCTCAAATTATTCCCAATATTTTGGGCGACTAAAAAAATCGAAGTTGCTTAATCATGCCAACTAGGAATTGATCGCTTAATTTTCTACCAATTAAATGATAGTAAAACAACAAGTATATATATCGTATCCACATAGGTGAAACTCGAAAACACAATAATTAATTAACACGAATCTTTATTATTATTCGAGCAACAAAATCAAGAGAGATGATTATTAAACTAGACTCAAATAAAATAAGAATGAACTCGGATATGAAAGAGTCAATTCTGTGGATGTACTTAACTTAACCGATTCACATAATTTAACCTATTAATCATTTACCAATTTAATCCACATTCATATGAAGGATCACTAATGTAACTACGGTCTTCCGCCAGACGACCTATAGTAGTAGGTTAGCCTAAACTCTATCCCGTCGGGTCTCAAGAGAAGTAAGCTAATTACCAAAAGCACAAAAGAATAACCTCCCACAGTTCACCTATCTCCACCAGGTCTAAAGGTAAAATCTGTATTATGTATTCAAGATATCAACTATGCAATTAATTCTACCAGGACATCAATCACATAAGTAGCATGCATCAATAAATCAGGTACCAACACATGAGAATTAAAGCCAATAATCATAAATCATGAATGGGACGACAAAACAGTATCAACAGATAAATCATAAGAATCTAGTCAGACATACAAACCCTAGGATCAATACAGAATTTAGCTACTCATAATTAAAATAGTAAAGTAATAATTAAATAAATGAAACATAAACTGAATTAAAGAAATAAAACTGTAGGAATCCACGATGAACAATGTAGCAACTTGAATCCGTAAATATTCTGAACTCTCAAATAAATCTAAATACGAAAACTAAATTGAAAAACTATAAAAACTATTCTGTTCTCCCGAAAACGTGTAAAGATAAAGGCTAAGGAAAAGTGTTTTGTGTAGAGTTTGTGTAATACCCCGATTATTTAAACTCCTAATTACGAAATTAATTTCGTAAATTAGAATATTATTATAATAATTTGATTATTTATATATCGAATAATGATATCGATTATTGTTGGAATAATAAATTCCTATGTTTTATTCACGGATGAATGTGAATTGAGAAATACTGAATATGTAACGTATTTGGTAGTATTAATTCTCGTCGATTACGTATCGATATTTATATGCTCGTGATATTTTCTAAGTTTTAAGCTTAGAATTTAATTCCATTATTATTGGAATTATTTAATAAAGTGATTATAGCTTTATTTAGACCATTTTGAGATGAGTCGATATTTAACGTTTGAGGCGTTTCAAACATTAACGTTTAGAGATGACTTGAGAATCAAGTCTAACGATCAAGGAATTATGATATTTAAATTCCTATGATTATTTTATATAATTAGAATATTATTTAGCATTGAAATAATGCTAGAAAATTTTAGAATGATATTTTTGATTATTAATGATTCTCGAAAAACCTTAAATCGAGAATTTGGGGTTTTCTACCTATGGATTAATTCCAATAATTTTTCCTATGATATAATTTATCATCTAAAACATATATTATGATAGATATATATAATTAGCATGGAATTTAATTATATATCACTTCATAAATGAAATAGGCGTGACTTTAGTGTGTGTGTACAAAAGTTTACGTAAGTTTTAAATTAGGATTTCTATGTTATGTTTTAAATCATGCAAGTGGGCTAATGTACACATTAACCAAGTGGGATAGATATATTTGTGAAAGAAGCCGAATTTGTTGACTAAGTTTTTGTACAAAAGCTTAATTATCCTACCACTGATTACATTATATTTGGGAAAGAGTGTATCTAATACACTTGTGAAATACAAACAAAATCTGAAAATTTTCTTCTCCACTCCTTTGAAGGTCGTGGCGGTGTGATGCATGAGACAAGAAATTATTTTGTGCATTCCCAAATCTTTATTAAAGCTATGCGAAGTTAATGAATTGTAAGGGATATTTTATCATGACATAATCATCTTTGACCTTAATAATTCATTTGTGTCTTGTGAGAGTTGTGAAAGCCGAGAGAGTGAATCTTGTGTATGTCTTTCTTTAGTTTTAATTGCCAGTGTATATTAGTTTTGAACTTCACAACATAACACACTTAAAAACATTTCATCTCTTTCATTTCCTCTCTGCCGAGAGCATCCAGTGAGAAAACCAAACTACATTTCTTCTTTCATTCTCTCCATAGCTTGAGCTCTAATCATCCTACACCAAATCAATACCGTTAACGAGGTTAGAAATCGAGCGAGCTTCGATTATACCCTAAGTTTTAAAATTCTAATGGTTTGATCTTAGGTTCAAACATGGTTATTAATTATGAAAGTATGCTAGCATGATAGCATGTTAATTAATTATGTGTAGTATGATGTTGTAGATGTATATAGCATGTTTAAAATTAAATTTATCATGTTATGAAATTATATGAGCATGGTCGAAAATTTTAATGGATGATTTGAGAATGAATTAATGATTTATGATATAGTAGGAGCTTGTTATGATTTATTGGAAATTTATAAAAATCCTATGCAAAATTTTCAAAACTACCGAAAATTTATTGAAATTGCTAGGTTTATGTATGTTTTTAATTTGAGAAATATTATAGCATATTGTTGATCTAGGGTATAAATTAGGTGTTGTAGGAATTTATTATAATTTTTGGATATGTATAGCTATTTTTATTAAAAATAGCCGAGAGCTTGTGTTATAAGTTCAATGTTTTATAATGTGTTATTATGTGATATTATGATGTATTAGTGCTACACTATAGTGTATAAGCATAATATATATTAATTAAATTTTATAAAAATGTTTAGTGTATTGTTTGTAGGCGAAACCTTTGAACAATAATACCTTAGTATAGAAATTTCATATGATGGACTTTAGGTTATAATTATGTTATAAATGAAGGTTAGAGCCTTCTATAATTTATTTATAATTTTAGGAAGTTGTTTGATAATTTTTGAAAATAGTCGAGACCTATATAGTGATATAGGTGAATTCCAAATTTTTCTATAGTAACATTAATACATATTAATGATCATAGTGTAGAATAATACACAATATGAATTTAGAGGAATTTTTGGAGCGAGTTTGGAAAATATGTGTTATAATAGTGAGCTATATTGAGAAAATAAGGAATTTTAATTCCTTTTAATCAAGAATAATAATTTATTACATGTCAAAAAATTATATTAGACATAATTGAATTTTGAGGATTATTAAACACGAGAATATTATGTTTACGAAGAAAGCGTTATATTAAATAACGTTAAAAGCATAAATAATGCTTAATGTATTAAAAGATTAATATTGAAAGAAAATATTAATCAAAATTATCGATTCGTGAAAAATCGAAGATTAAAGCTTTATGAAAAGAAATCGATTGAAAATCGATTTATATTGATTAAATTATGTTTTATTGAATATATTTTTTATGAAAAGTCAAAATGGTTGACTTTCGAAATTAACGTCTGAAATCGTTAGTTAAATACGTTAATCGTGAAAAGCGTATTACTTTTATCGAATATCTTAATTGTGAGAAAAGATTTCATAATTGAAATCACTTTATTGAATAACGTTATTATCGTTAATTGTTTAACCTAAAGGTTAAAATGAGGCTATAGATCATATTACGTCTCTCTCGATATCGAGAATTATTTTATTGATATACGATCGTTTCAGCGTATTAAGGCGTATCAAGATTATTAAGACTTGAATTATTATTTTATTTATCGAAGTTGGATGAACTTTGAAAATCTAGAAAAGCGTGCCGACGTTCTAAGCGTAAATTTTTGCGTAAAGGTGGGACGTGAAACTCACGCAAACGAGGAAAAGAACAGCGTGCGAGATTGAAGTTTAAAAGTCGAGGTGGGCTTTACTATACTCAAATTGATAGAACTTATCAAATGATTTATTTATGATGCTTTATTGCAAGCAAATATTTATGAAATGATTATTTAATTACGCCCAAATTGTTTATGTTTTATGTATGTATCCAATCCATGATATTTGATGCATAATGTTGGGTAGCTCCACTTTATGACATGCTTGAATTCGTATTCTTGGAAGTACCCCAAGGATGATGGAGAATTAGTATCTGTCTTGAGATGGCTGGATTTTGTGCGATTATTTGTATTTGTGTCTTTGAAAGGGTGCTCGGCGGTCATGGCGTCTGTGAGAGAGGCCTCTCTCCAGTGGAAGTGTGTTGGATGAATTATTGTGGTGGATGTGGATCATACATCGTGGAAAATGCTTGTGAGCGATATTTATGGAAAATGAGAAAATATTTAGTAAACACGAGTATTTTCAAATTTAAAACCTCGTGTATTCTTGTGATGGGGCGAGTAATTTAAACTTGATAAAATATTTTGGCATGAGTCATTGAGTGCATTATTTGTACTCGACCGCATATTTGTTTTAAATGTGCGATTGGTGGTGATGATGATGGAGCGAGTGTTGAGTAGTCAAGTCTTTTGAATATTTACTATGTTTGAAAGAAAGAACCCTTGAATGCATATCGTCATATATGCATTCACGTGCTTTCCATTGCATATTACGAATAGTATTGTATGTTAATGTTGTGATTGAGTGCATGCAATTATCGAAACCTACTGTTTAAGGACATATAGCCTTATATCGAAAATTACTTTTGCCTTGTAAATAGGGTTAATTATCGAAGTTCGATCGTATTAGTTTGAAGTCTTTAATTATTCTTATTCAATGTTTGGTAATCACTGTTCCAAGCTCCAGTTCTCTCTAATCTGTCCTTTGGATTAGAGGGGCTGTGACAGATTGGTATCAGAGCATATTGCTCTTTGAACCCTAAACTTTCTTTCAAAGTTGAGTCTAGATTGAGTCACTAGACTTCTAGAAATCATCTGACTACGCTCAACACTCCATCACATCCAGCTCAACCGGGAAAAAGGTAAATTATTTTCTCCTCTTTGAAAAAGAAAAGTTTGAGATTTATGAATTTGATTTGTGTCGATAGAACATTATCGACAAATGATTTGTGTTGATAGAACATTATCGACAAATGAAATGAGAAAGGTTGTAAATAACCATGATTATTTATTGATTAATGATTGAAAATTTTTACAAGAAATCGTATGTTTAAAACGAACTATGTTCGTCATTTTAAATATTTATTCATCATTTCTCAATGTTGATTTTGATTAATGCCTATGTCATCCCGAATGGAACATAGGCGTAATAAGATGCATGATCCTCTTTGAAAAGAACATAGAGCGGACACATATACGAACTATTCTCCTCTTCTTTCGAGAACAAAAGAATCGAGCTCAAATTGAAAAGCTAAGGCTTTCCACCTCGTTTGAAGTCAACCCGAGTTTACCTCGACTCGGCTGACCAGTTGAGCGCCTCGGCATTCGCGACCTCAATTGATTCACCCAGCACCGACCTGGGCGTTTACTTGGTGTCAACCTCGACATCCACTTCGAGTTGAAGATTTCATCTTGGCAATTTACAACGCCGTATTTAACCTCGGCCATTTAACCTCGGCCATTTAACCCTGGCCATTTCATCTCGGCAAGGGCGAACTGCTTCGCGCAGTGATTTTATTTTGGTCCGATCTCCTTCGTTCGGACTCCGATTTGCGCATGGTTTTCGCCCACTTACTCCTAACACACTGTACTATCTTTCTTATGAAGGACCAAACTCTTGATTCCTTCTCAAAAATTCACTAGAGTCAGTACAGTTCACCTCGGCCATTTAACCCTGGCCATTTCATCTCGGCAAGGGCGAACTGCTTCGCGCAGTGATTTTATTTTGGTCCGATCTCCTTCGTTCGGACTCCGATTTGCACATGGTTTTCGCCCACATACTCCTAACACACTGTACTATATTTTTTATTAAGGACCGAACTCTTGATTCCTTCTCAAAAATTCACTAGAGTCAGTACAGTTCACCTCGGCCATTTAACCTGGCCGTTTCACCCGGCAAGGGCGAGCTGCTTCAGCGCAGTGATTTTATTTTGGTCCGATCTCCTTCGTTCGGACTCCGATTTGCGCATGGCTTTCGCCCACATACTCCTAACACACTGTACTATATTTCTTATGAAGGACCGAACTCTTGATTCCTTCTCTAAAATGCACCAGAGTCAGTACAGTTTCACCTCGGAAATTTTTTCTCACCTCGGCGTTGACTCGGTCAAACTTTCACCACGTCGCCACCTCGCCTCGGCAGCTCGACCTCGACAGCTCGGCCTCGGCAGCTCGGCCTCGGCACCTCGCCTCGGCAGCTCGCCTCGTCACCCGGCAACCTCGCCTCGGCAGCTCCGCCTCGGAACCTCGGCCTCGGCAGCTCGCCTCGGCACTTCGCCTCGGCGCCGCCTCGGCGGCTCGCCTCGGCACCTCGGCCTCGGCAGCTCGCCTCGGCAGCTCGCCTCGGCGTTCGCTCGCCTCGGCGCCGCCTCGGCACCTCGCCTCGGCGGCTCGACCTCGGCGCAACCTCGACCTCGGCGGCTCGCCTCGGCACCTCGGCCTCGGTAGCTCGCCTCGGCACTTCGCCTCGGCACCTCGCCTCGGCAGCTCGCCTCGGCAGCTCGACCTCGGCAGCTCGACCTCGGCACCTCGCCTCGGCAGCTCGGCCTCGGCGTTCGTCCTCGGCACCTCGGCTTCAGGCGAACTGCTTCGCGCAGTGATTTTGTTTTGAACCGTTCTCCTTCGTTTGGACTCCGATTCTGACGGTTTTCGCCTCGATACTCTAACGCAATTTACTTTATTTGTTATGATGGATCGAACCCCTGATTCCTTCTCCAAAATTCACGAGAATCAGTACAGTCCACCCCGGACAGTTTACCTCGGCATAGGCAAACTGCTTCGTGCAGTGATTTTGTTTTGGACCGTTCTCCTTCGTTTGGACTCCGATTTGCGTATGGTTTTCTCCTATGTACTTCTAACGGACTGTACTATATTTCTTATGAAGGGAAGATCCCCTGTTTCCTTCTCCAGAAATCATGAGAGCCAGCAGAAGCTAGCTCATAGTTTTATAGAACTAGAATTTAGTTATATGATAAGATTTTTTTTTTTTTTTTATGCTGCTAGATAGTATGTTTCCTAGTATGGTAGGAAAGCTACAACGTGCGTTGTATATGAGAACAATTTCCATATAACAATTATCATTTATCGGATGTGTTTGGATTGTTTATACGCTTTATAGACACTGCCCGATTATCATATTTGCTTAGATCGTTAAGTTTATTTTTATCTATGCATCGGTTATCTTTATTTAGTTGTCTTATGCTCGTTTATGCGTGGCGGATGGCGGGACTCGACACACCACTAGGCGGAGGCTTGGACCGAGTGCCACCCTGCAGAGATCATTCATAGGTACCTTGAGTACGGATATCTTTGGGAGATGATCTTGGAGAGTTTCTCATACACTTACCTTCGTCATTGGAAGGAGGCGCATGAGTATGGAGTGGCGATTTCGATGGCGTGAGCGCCTATTGATCTGATTACCGGTGGATTGGGAAGACTATGCGGGAGATATCGGAGATTACATCTCCGATATGGTGGTGACTTCGACACGATAGCAGATCTACCGAGATTTGTGAGCCACGACCTCGTCTTTAGTATCTCTGGGGTAGCCCAGAGGACCGTACCTCCTCAGGAATATACATGGCGTGACGAGTCACGGAGTGGCTCTACTTGGAGGTTCCTCAGTGGTTGATCCGTGATTAGAGATTTGGAAGCGGTGACCGACTGCTCATGTGACCAGGCGTCTCGGCCCGAGCATTAGGGATGCGGTGTTTCCCATTGTCGATTGGACACCCCATACACCCACCGCTTCCTATCTTGCCGCCTATATGGCCGGCACCGCCGGTGGCCGTCGACAGACGGCCGGGATGAGGTCTCGATGATCGTGATGACTTGATCCGATCCGCGACATTCCTATGGTTGGGGATGACGGAGCGGGACCGTCCAGTGCGCCGCCGTGAGGGCGACTCGGACGATGATCCGGATGATGACTCGATGGCGATTCGAGACGATGAGGAGGATCACGAGGAGGATCGATATGATGATGAGTGATACACTGTTGATCTGTTTAGCTAGGTTTTAGTCCGTATGTATATAGTCGAAGATGTGTGTAGGTTGCTTTTGTGTTTTAAAAGGAAGTGAACTTTGTATTTTGTATTATCTTGTAATCCGTATGTTATTCGATGCGGGTTAAGCTTTTGAGATGCCATCTATTGTACATTATCCCTTTTGTATTAGCTGTTTATGCAGAATAGTCCTCCTCGAGGCACAAATTTTCGATGTATATATGATAACCCGAGCGGGCTTTTGCGCGTAAATGATATTGTGATGAATAGCTTGGTTTAAAATTGCTTTACAAAAGAAATTGTATGATGATATTATATATGTTAATTGTGAAAATGATTTTTAATATTTATTGTATGTTTAAACAACGGGATGCCGCCAAGGCGGGATCTGCACAAAAGGTAGGGAAGGGAAGAGGTAGAGGTAGAGGCGGAGGAAGAATTCTGTGCAGAAACGCTAATATACCACCACCACCTCCACCGATCGTAGGATCGAAGAATTATTTCTTAAGCGAACCCACCTTCTTTTGATGGAAAAGGAGCCGGATAATGCCGAGCAATGGATAAGGGCTATGGAAAGGATATTTGATTTTCTTGATGCACAGCCACGAGAGCGGTTGTCTGTATTACCTTTCAAGTGACAGGACTGCCGACTTTTGGTGGGAAGCCGGCGAAAGATTTTCTGACGAGGATCACATGAATGAGTTCACTTGGGAAGATTTTAAAGAGGAAGCGTATGAAATACGTTCGAAAAGTTATCGGAAAAGGAAGGAACAAGAATTTTATAATCGAAGCAGGAAAAGATGTAAAGTAACAGTTATGATCGCACTTTCTGCGATATGTCGATATGCCCCGATCGGTGAATACGGATAAGAAGATGGCGAAAAGTTTAGAGTGCGGATTGAGGTCGAGATAAGAATGTCTCTAGCCGGTCATGGAATCGACTTACATGAAGCTCTCGGACGAGCTTTGGACATCGGCGACCATGCGGAAGAAGACAACTCAAACCCGGACACAAAATACATGGGACAAAGGAAGAGAAAGTGGGAAGGAAATTTTAGTAACATTAACAGGGAAGTTTTGGTGTCTGAATAACAAGCGGCCGTGGTACGAAACACGATACCACAAGGCGGGGATGGAAAAAGCGGTCTTTTCCTCCGATGGGAGGACCACAAGAGCGGCGAGGACAACTCCTCGCCCAAAGTGCCAGTTTCATAAAGGGTTTGCCATCGGTAAATTGCTTTAAGTGCGGAATGAAGGGACATTACGCGAATAGTTGCCACAGGATACATGCGGGGACGGTGGGAAGGCAAATCAGCTGGCAATGCCCAACCCCTCAAGGCTATCCGGTTTCGGCAACAACCGCCACAACAACGATGGCGGCGGCCTCAACAACAACAAACAACGACAACCACCGCGGCGTAATCGGCGGCGCCAGCAAAGAAGCAGCCACAGCAGAATCAGCGGAGGCAGGCGCCCGTCGACCTCGGCCGGCTCGGGGCGAGCATATGCTTTGCTGCAAGGCAAAATGAACAAAACCGAAACTGGCGGTATGGGAACACTTCTCAGCGCACTGTTATACTTTTGTTCGATCACGGAGCATCACATTCTTTTGTAGCAAGAACATGTGTAGATCTATTGGAACTTAGATGCGAGAAAGCAAACCGGGATATGAACATCTCTTCACCTATAGGAGGGATTATGGTATTACTCATATTTGCTCAAACTAGAGTTGAACTTAGGATCACTTAAGGTTCGACGAATAACTTAAACATAATACCCATGGGTGATGTAGATATAATTTTGGGAATGGATTGGTTGGCTGAAAATCATGCTACAATCTGTGTAAAGAAAGGAAAATTTCATTCCATTTTCACGGAAAAGAAGCTACAAGCTTTTACGAATCGGTATGGGAAAGAAAATTCGATTATATCCATTGAAGGCGAGTATGATAAACAAGAAAGGATGCCATGCATTTCTTGTTTATTTGAACGGAGAAGATCGAACAACGATAAAAGTTGAAGATGTAGAGATTGTGCGAGAATTTTCGGATGTTTTCACGAAAATCTACCAGGATTACCTCACGATGAACAATGGAGTTTACCATTGACTTGGAACCGGATCGGCTCGATGTCAAAAGCACCGTCTGAATGGCTCGAAAGAAGCTGGAAGAGTTGAAAATTCAAATCCAAGAGCTGTTAGACCTAGGTTTTATCGGACTAGTGTTTCGCCTTGGGAGCACGGTGTTATTTGTAAAGAAAAGGATGGTTCCTTGAGGATGTGTATAGATTACGAGGCTGAACAAAATGGCGCTCAAAACAAGTATCCACTACCAAGGATAGATGACTTGTTTGATCGGCTAAGAGGAGCTAACGTGTTCTCGAAAATCGACCTCAAATCGGCTATCACCAACTTAAAGTGCGGCTGAAGATGTATCAAAGCTCGCTTTCCGAGCGAGATCGGCCACTATGAATTTATAGTTGTGCCATTCGGATTGACCAATCTTGGCGGTATTCATGGATCTCATGAATAGGGTGTTCCACCCATTTTAGACAAATTTGTCTTAGTCTTCATAGACGATATTCTTATCTATTCGAAAAATGAAGGCGAACACAAGGAACACCTTCGGAGACGATCTTTGCAAACTTTAAAGATGAACAACTTTTGCTAAATTTAGCAAGTGTGAATTTTGGTGAAGGAAGTAATGTTCCTTGGACACATTGTGTCGTAGAAGGGATTAAAGTTGATCCGCCAAAGTAGAAGCGATCGAGAATGGAAATCGCCGAGGACACAAAATGAAATTAGAAGTTTCTTGGGATTGGCGAGTTACTATCGGAGATTTATCGAAGGATTCTCAAAGATAGCAAGACCAATAACCCAACTACTCGAGAAAGGGATCGATTCACATGGGTGATGAGTGTGGTAATTTCAGACGCTCGAGGAAAAGTTAACTCGCCCTGTATTAGCGGTTCGAGCGAGATAAAGAATCGTGGTCTATCTGAGATGCTTCCGAGAATGGATTAGGCGTGTGTTAATGCAAAATGGAAAAGTGATAGCCTATGCATCTCGACAAGCGAGACCACATGAATTGAATTATCCAACACATGATGCGGAACTAGCGGTGAGTACATGCTTTAAAGATATGGAGACATCATCTCTACGGAGTAAGATGTGAAATCTTTACCGATCACAAAAGTTTAAAATACTTTTCGAGCGAGAGATCGAACATGAGACAAAGGAGATGGCTCGAATTAGTAAAGACTACGACGTGGTATAAACTATCACCCCGCAAAGCGAATGTTGTAGCCGATGCCTTGAGTCGTAAGAGTCGAGAACAAATTGGGATGTTTCTTCACAAATGAAGAAAAACTCGTTGAAGAGTTTGAAAGGATGAATATTGAATTGGTTGAACAACGAGAGGCGATCATGAGTTGTATTGCTACACTCACATTGACGTCGACTTAAGGAAAAGAATCCTTGAAGGACAAAGGATGGAGGAAAAGTTGGAAAAAGCAAGAGCGAGTAAGGACGGAAGGGTGAAGAATTTTCAAGCAGCACGAGATAATGCTTTATTATTTGAAGGAAGGTTGTGTATCCCGGACAACAACGATCTTGAATGAAATCATGAGTGAAGCTCATGACACACCTTATCTGACCCATCCGGAAGTACAAAATGTACAAGACTTGAAGAAAAAGTTACGGTGGGAAGGTATGAAAAGAGACATAGCCTCTTTTGTAGAAGTGTTGTCTTGCTTGTCGACAAGTAAAAGCATTACACCAACGTCCTTACGAGCTACTGACCTTTGGCAATACCGAGTGGAAATGGGAAGATATAGCTATGGATTTCGTTACGGGTTTACGAAGTCTAAAGAGGAACAACGCTATATGGGTAGTAGTGGGCAGACTCACCAAATGTGCACATTTTACGTCGATTGATTACCCACGGTGCGATAAGCTAGCCGGTATGCGTAAAGGAAATTATGCGCTGCATGGATGCAGAAAACTATCACTTCGATAGGGATTCAAAATTTACTTCAAGATTACGGACTAGTTTGCAAAAGAATTGGGCACAGTTAAATTTCAAAGCCTGACCTTTCGCCTCAAACCGATGGACAATCGGAAGGACGATCAAACACTCGAAGACATGTTGAGAACCGTAGTGTTGGATCGAGGTGCCAAATGGGAAGAGGTTTTACCTCTCATCGAATTTGCCTACAATAATAGTTATCAGCGACGATCGATATGGCCCGTATGAAGCCTTATATGGAAGAAAATGCCGATCACCGCTTTCTTTGGGACGAAGTGGGTGAAAGAAGAATCTTAGGGCTGACGCTATAAGCGAAATGATTGAGATCGTTCGCCAAATTAGGCCTGAGAATAAAAGAAGCTCAAGATAGCGAAGTCTTACGTCTGTGAAGAGTGAGCTACATTTCGAAAATGGAGATAAAGTCTTTTGAAGGTCTCTCCATCTAAAGGGATTATAAGGTTTGGAGTAAAGGAAAATTGAGACCCGTTTTATTGGACCTTATGAAATCCTAGAAAGAATAGGCCCGATTGCCTATAGGTTGGCTCTTCCGCCAAGTCCGAAAGCGTACACAATGTTTTCATGTATCACAACTCGAAATGCGTGTACGATCCGAGCATGTGATCCATCAAGATGGCGTGATCCTCAATCCGGATATGAGCTATAATGAGGAACCTACGGCTATTCAGACCACAAGGTTGAAATTGAGAACAAATCTATTCCACTAGTCAAAGTCTTTGTGGAAGCATCATGGACGAGAGGAAGCCACGTGGGAGCTTGAGGGCGCAATGAAGAAAAATACCCGATCTTTTACGAGGTATGTAAATTTGGGACGAAATTTCTTTAAGGGGTGGAATGTAATACCCGATTATTTAAACTCCTAATTACGAAATTAATTTCGTAAATTAGAATATTATTATAATAATTTGATTATTTATATATCGAATAATGATATCGATTATTGTTGGAATAATAAATTCCTATGTTTTATTCACAGATGAATGTGAATTGAGAAATACGAATATGTAACGTATTTCAGCCGTATTAATTCTACGTCGATTACGTATCGATATTTATATGCTCGTGATATTTTCTAAGTTTTTAAGCTTAGAATTTAATTCCATTATTATTGGAATTATTTAATAAAGTGATTATAGCTTTATTTCGACCATTTTGAGATGAGTCGATATTTAACGTTTTGAGACGTTTCAAACGTTAACGTTTAGAGATGACTTGAGAATCAAGTTTAACGATCAAGGAATTATGATATTTAAATTCCTATGATTATTTTATATAATTAGAATATTATTTAGCATTGAAATAATGCTAGAAAATTTTAGAATGATATTTTTGATTATTAATGATTCTCGAAAAACCTTAAATCGAGAATTTGGGGTTTTCTACCTATGGATTAATTCCAATAATTTTTCCTATGATATAATTTATCATCTAAAACATATATTATGATAGATATATATAATTAGCATGGAATTTAATTATATATCACTTCATAAATGAAATAAGTGACTTTAGTGTGTGTGTACAAAAGTTTACGTAAGTTTTAAATTAGGATTTCTATGTTATGTTTTAAATCATGCAAGTGGGCTAATGTACACATTAACCAAGTGGGATAGATATATTTGTGAAAGAAGCGAATTTGTTGACTAAGTTTTGTACAAAAGCTTAATTATCCTACCACTTGATTACATTATATTTGGGAAAGAGTGTATCTAATACACTTGTGAAATACAAACAAAATCTGAAAATTTTCTTCTCCACTCCTTTGAAGGTCGTGACGGTGTGATGCATGAGACAAGAAATTATTTTGTGCATTCCCAAATCTTTATTAAAGCTATCAAGAAGTTAATGAATTGTAAGGGATATTTTATCATGACATAATCATCTTTGACCTTAATAATTCATTTGTGTCTTGTGAGAGTTGTGAAAGCGAGAGAGTGAATCTTGTGTATGTCTTTCTTTAGTTTTAATTGCCAGTGTATATTAGTTTTGAACTTCACAACATAACACACTTAAAAACATTTCATCTCTTTCATTTCCTCTGAGAGCATCCAATTGAGAAAACCAAACTACATTTCTTCTTTCATTCTCTCCATAGCTTGAGCTCTAATCATCCTACACCAAATCAATACCGTTAACGAGGTTAGAAATCGAGCGAGCTTCGATTATACCCTAAGTTTTTAAAATTCTAATGGTTTGATCTTAGGTTCAAGCATGGTTATTAATTATGAAAGTATGCTAGCATGATAGCATGTTAATTAATTATGTGTAGTATGATGTTGTAGATGTATATAGCATGTTTAAAATTAAATTTATCATGTTATGAAATTATATGAGCATGGTCGAAAATTTTAATGGATGATTTGAGAATGAATTAATGATTTATGATATAGTAGGAGCTTGTTATGATTTATTGGAAATTTATAAAAATCCTATGCAAAATTTTCAAAACTACCGAAAATTTATTGAAATTGCTAGGTTTATGTATGTTTTTAATTTGAGAAATATTATAGCATATTGTTGATCTAGGGTATAAAGAGGTGTTGTAGGAATTTATTATAATTTTTGGATATGTATAGCTATTTTTATTAAAAATAGCCGAGAGCTTGTGTTATAAGTTCAATGTTTTATAATGTGTTATTATGTGATATTATGATGTATTAGTGCTACACTATAGTGTATAAGCATAATATATATTAATTAGAATTTTATAAAAATGTTTAGTGTATTGTTTGTAAGAGCCGAAACCTTTGAACAATAATACCTTAGTATAGAAATTTCATATGATGGACTTTAGGTTATAATTATGTTATAAATGAAGGTTAGAGCCTTCTATAATTTATTTATAATTTTAGGAAGTTGTTTGATAATTTTTGAAAATAGTCGAGACCTATATAGTGATATAGGTGAATTCCAAATTTTTCTATAGTAACATTAATACATATTAATGATCATAGTGTAGAATAATACACAATATGAATTTAGAGGAATTTTGGAGCGAGTTTGGAAAATATGTGTTATAATAGTGAGCTATATTGAGAAAATAAGGAATTTTAATTCCTTTTTAATCAAGAATAATAATTTATTACATGTCTAAAAAAATTATATTAGACATAATTGAATTTTTGAGGATTATTAAACACAGAATATTATGTTTACGAAGAAACGTTATATTAAATAACGTTAAAAGCATAAATAATGCTTAATGTATTAAAAGATTAATATTGAAAGAAAATATTAATCAAAATTATCGATTTACGTGAAAAATCGAAGATTAAAGCTTTATGAAAAGAAATCGATTGAAAATCGATTTATATTGATTAAATTATGTTTTATTGAATATATTTTTTTATGAAAAGTCAAAATGGTTGACTTTCGAAATTAACGTACGAAATACGTTCGTTAAATACGTTAATACGTGAAAAACGTATTACTTTTATCTGAATATCTTAATTGTGAGAAAAGATTTCATAATTGAAATCACTTTATTGAATAACGTTATTATACGTTAATTGTTTAACCTAAAGGTTAAAATGAGGCGTAGATCATATTACGTCTCTCTCGATATCGAGAATTATTTTATTGATATCGCATCGTTTCAGCGTATTAAGGCGTATCAAGATTATTAAGACTTGATTATTATTTTATTTATCGAAGTTGGATGAACTTTGAAAATCTAGAAAAGCGTGCTGACGTTCTAAGCGTAAATTTTTGCGTAAGGTGGGACGTGAAACTCACGCATAGCGAGGAAAAGAACACGCGTGCCGAGATTCAAGTTTAAAAGTCGAGGTGGGCTTTACTATACTCAAATTGATAGAACTTATCAAATGATTTATTTATGATGCTTTATTGCAAGCAAATATTTATGAAATGATTATTTAATTACACCCAAATTGTTTATGTTTTATGTATGTATCCGATCCATGATATTTGATGCATAATGTTGGGTAGCTCCCACTTTATGACATGCTTGAATTCGTATTCTTGGAAGTACCCCAAGGATGATGGAGAATTAGTATCTGTCTTTGAGATGGCACGGATTTTGTGCGATTATTTGTATTGTGTCTTTGAAAGGGTGTTCGGCGGTCGTGGCGTCTGTGTGAGGAGGCCTCACTCCAGTAGCAGGAATTGTGTTGGATGAATTATTGTGGTGGATGTGGATCATACATCGTGGAAAATGCTTGTGGCGATATTTATGGAAAATGACGAAAATATTTAGTAAACACGAGTATTTTCAAATTTAAAACCTCGTGTATTCTTGTGATGGGCGAGTAATTTAAACTTGATAAAATATTTTGGCATGAGTCTTGAGTGCATTATTTGTACTCGACCTGCATATTGTTTTAAATGTGCGATTGATTAGTGATGATGATGGAGCGAGTGTTGAGTAGTCAGAAGTCTTTTGAATATTTACTATGTTTGAAAGAAAGAACCTTGAATGCATATCGTCATATATGCATTCACGTGCTTTCATTGCATATTACGAATAGTATTGTATGTTAATGTTGTGATTGAGTGCATGCAGATTATCGAAACCTCATTTAAGGACATATAGCCTTATATCGAAAATTACTTTTGCCTTGTAAATAGGGTTAATTATCGAAGTTCGATCGTATTAGTTTGAAGTCTTTAATTATTCTTATTCAATGTTTGGTAATCATTGTTCCAGCTCAGATTCTCTAATCATCCTTTGGATTAGAGGGCGTGACAGATTTGTCGCCTCCTCCGCTCTCTATTTCTCTGAGAAGGTATCCGGTCTATTACATTCTCATTCTCTTCCGTGCGGCTATATGGAACCCCAGCCGCATTGGCTCGCGAGTTAGGTCGCGAGCAAGAGTCGCGATAGAAAGTCGCGAATGGTTGTCTGTCTTCCTCGCGAGTTTGGCTCGCGACCTTTGTCGCCGATGAAAGTCGCAAAGCTTGTCGCCCTTTCTCGCGTGTTTTGGCTCGCGAGACTTCGTCATGAAATAGTCGCAATGCATCACGGGCCGACAATTCTTCTTTATCGTGATCTACCTTTTGACATCAAAACTTGTGTTAAAATGACACGAAATACACGGCATAATATCTTTCAAGGTAAACATAAACATATCAAATGGCAATTTAAAAGATCATTTATCAATTATAAACCAAATAAATATGGCCTTATAAATTAGGTAAAATGAGGTTCATCAGAATCTAGCACAAAATCGGACATTCAATTAAATACACGAAACACATACATATACTAACCTCAATAATGTCCGGATGTAGCGGAGATTACTGACGGTGAAGACCTCTGTTTCAAAACGACCTTGGTCGATGAATGGTGTTTAAGATGTGGTGATTATTGCGCGATAGATTGGGACAGGCATGCATCTTTCATGCTGGAGAATAGAGATAACAACGGTGGCGAAGATGGGGCAGGGAACACCGCAGATTCTATCAGAGGGCATTGTTTATCGGAGTGCTTCCCGTCGTCGGCGAGTTGAGTGCAGTCGGCTGTTTGGATGCTGGAAGGGTTAGGGCACAATGCCTTTTCTATGTAAAACGCATGACCCCTAGTAGACATGGTCTTTTTTACCAACTGTGAGGGTAATAATGTCATAGTGCAAGTTAATCGCACCAGATAACTTGGGTATCAAACAGGTAGGCTAAGTTATCCAGGTTTTCTATGAGATATACCAAACATACAGATTGCTTACCAATGTCAATCATAATCTAATTCCTAATGTATCTTACATTATCATATCCCTCCTATCAAACGGGCCCTTAATGAATGAGATAAATAAAATTGAAAGAATAGAATAAGACGCGATTATTTAAATTATTTAATATTGTGTTTGAACTGATTGATTATAATATTAGATTAATTGAAAATTTATGATTAAAATATAATATAAAATCAAATTACCTTTTAAATTACTTTCCTTCAATTTGTACATAATAACATATTATTATTGTTATTATTATCAATCCTTCAAAATGATTTAATTAAACTAAAATTAATTGAATCCGCAATTTGAAGCTAGCATTAATTAATTAATTTTGAAAGCTTATAAGAAAAAATATCAATCAATATTAATTAATTTATAAGCCTATTTTAGAAAAACATTAAAAACTAATTTTGGGCCCCAAAACAAAGAATAATCAAAACAAATTGACCCATCTCTTCCACCTCTCTATATAAGCAAAAATTGAAACCGAATATCCGATCCGAACCAAATCGAAATTTAAAATTCGGTTCGGATTTTTCGGATCGGATTAAAATTTTTTAAAATTTCGAATCGGATCGGATTGGATTTTTTAAATCCAAAAAAATCCGAAAATCCGAATTATATATAATTTATATATAAAAAATATTTTATTTAAATATTTTTAAATTTAATATAAATATATATAAATTAAAAAAATAGTTTCGATTTTCGGTTTTCATAATTTGGATTTTTCGGTTCGGTTGATTTTTTATAAAGTTCGGATTTTGATGCGGATCGGATTTTTCTCTCAAAATTGAATTTTGGATCGAATCGATTATGTAATCCGAACCGAAATCCGAATATTCACCCCTACTTTTGTTGCGTTTACCTCCTTCATCGTGTCCTCACGAATAGGGGTGAGCATTCGGTATCGGGTCGGGTATGGCCAAAAAATATCCGAATTAAAATAACGAAATTTTAGAAATGATGTCGAACCAAACCGAAATAATTTGGTTACCAAACCAAAATAACCGAAAATTATTTCGGATATTTGGATATTTGGTTATAACCGAATTTTTTTGAGAATAATCACAAACAATACAAACAATAAAAACAATACGAATCATCCCAAACAATACAACTTATTACAAGGGCTATAAGCCGACTAACAAAGGCAAAATTCTCCAAGAATAGCGACACGAAATGTAGTGGCGGCGGCGGCGTAAGCGGCGGCGGCGGTGAAGCGGCGGTAAGCGAAGCGAGCGGCGGCGGCGGCGTGGCGGTGCGGCGGCGTGGGCGGCGGCTTGCGGCGGCGACTCGGCGGCGATGTAGCGGTAAAGCGGCGCGGCGTGGACGGCGATGTCGATCGGCGGCAGCGGTGAAGCGTAAGCGGCGGCGGCGGTGGAAGCTGGCGATGGAAGCTTCGGAGGTGGAATGTTAGCAGCACGTGTGGTTGTGGGCGGCGTTGAGAGTCTTGAGACTTGAGAGAGAATGTATTATGTTTTGTGTTTGTGGAATTGTGGTGCAAACAACTCGGCATTTAGGTTTAGGGCAACTATCAAATATGTATATTAATATAATTATAATATTATTATATTATATATAAATATAAATTTCGGTATCGGATATTCGGGTAAAAAACTCATACCGACCGAAAACCGAACTACTAAAATATATTTCGGTTATAACAAATTGTCAAAATAACGATTTACGAACCGAATTAGATATTTCGGTTTGGTTCGGTTCGATAATTCGGTTATTGGACATTTCTTCTCACCCTACTCACGAATACCATAATACTTCACCCTCTTCCATCCTCCTCTCCTCGCCGCGAATGGTGACATCAACAGTCGATGTCTGCGGCAAAGTAATATGAGAAAGAGAGGTTATTTTTGGAATTTTGTATTAAAATTGAAAGTTGATTAAGTAATTAATCCAAAAGATAAGAGTACAGGCCAAGTAATTTACGAATCAAATAATGCAAATCACACATGTAATTAAGTTTGATTACTTTAACTCATTTGCAATTACTTTATAGTTATTTCAGTATTTTGAGTTTGAAGTTAAAGACCTAACAACATCAAACATGTATCATCTCTAGTTTTAATAATACATAATTACTAGGGAAACCTTGGGTCTCGGCTCGCAAAGCCGTGCCCAAAATCGGCTACCAAATTGGATCTTCTACCAGCTCGAGCAAATAGATATGGCAATGGCGTAGGCCGCATTTGTTTTCAATTTTAGAAACCACTTTCGAAATGAAAATGCTGTCCCTTCAATCCCTGTCTTGGTCTTCAGTTAAACCCCTGCTAATAAACCCTAGAACCCCTTCTCTCCGGCAACTCAGAGCCACAACTCATGCTCATTCAAATTCTACGGCAGCAAACTCCGACTCAGATGACTTCAACGAGCCGTCTTCCGGCCGCCGCAACAATTATTCCGGCGTCAAAATTGAGGAAAAAGTGGCAATGGATTCCGGGAAGCTGCGGCTGGACTCATGGATTGCTTCCCGCATTAACGGCATCAGTAGAGCCAGAGTTCAGTCCAGCATTCGTTCTGGACTGGTGTCTGTCAATGGCCGTGTTATTAATAAGGTATTCCGATTCTTTTATCTGTTATTATCTTTTGGGTTGGTTTATCAAGTCGATAGATGTCGTTTTTAAACACGTGCGACGGGAAAGTGGGTTGTTCATGGTATCCTGGTGTGTTAATTTTAGTGGACTGTTGTATATTTGAAGGCCTCGCATATGGTGAGATTGGGGACATGGTGAATTGCATGATAGCTGAGTTGCAGCCTCTGAAGGCTGAACCGGAGGATATTCCATTGGATATAGTGTACGAGGACGAACACGTGATTGTTGTCAACAAACCTGCTCACTTGGTGAGATCTCACTTACCTATTAGCTATTTTCTTAATTGTAGTTTGTATATATTCTTTCCCCCCATGAGGAGGTGAAAAGATGGGAAGTTTGTTGGTTAATTAACGAATGATACCTACTTGGGAGAAATTTCTAAAGCTTTTAAGCCACTGTATATTGGGTCTAAGGTGAGTAATTTGATAGGTCTTGGCCACTTGAACAATTGCACAGTGAACCTTGCTAGTGTACTGTGCTATTTTGGCTGTAATACTACTTGCTTGCAGTTGCATGACGGACTTTTGGCAATTTAAAGCTTAGCAAACTCAAGAGATCAACACAATAAAAACTCATCTCTCTCTCTCTCTCATACACACGCACTCACAAAGTTCTTAAGTATCTGTTATATGTTAGTTGGGTTTACATTCTGAACCCTTCAGGTATCTGATACAGGTGGAGAAGCTGTTTGTGAGATTCTTAATGTGGTTCTTATAATAATGTAGGTTGTCCATCCAGCACCAGGCAATGCAACTGGAACACTAGTTAATGGAATTCTTAACCACTGTAGACTTTCTACGGTATGTTTCAATCCAGAATCCCTGCCGAGGTTGATGATGAGTCAGGGATGAGATTAGTGCATTATCCTTAGATCAAGGTCAGGGTGGAGGTATTGGTCTTGGCCTGGCCGAGGCCTCTGTACGTCCTGGAATTGTGCATAGATTAGATAAAGGGACCAGTGGGTTGCTTGTCATCATAAGGTGACTTCCTCTCCACTTTTGATATGTATTGATTTCTTTTACATGGATCCTTGTCTTGTTGGGGACATTTTGAGTGATATGCACTTATGCAGTACATAATCTTATTTTCACATTGCAGGATGAAAATTCTCATTCCCATCTTTCTGAACAGTTCAAAAACACACTATAAAGAGAGTTTCGTTAGTCTTACCTGTGGAGTGCCGGCACCACTCTCCGGGCGTGTTGATGTACCAATAGGTCGTGACATAAATAACAGGATCCGTATGATAGCTGCTCCTGGATCTGCTACCCACAGACGGGCCCGTCATGCTGTTAGTAGGTGATATTAGATAGTTCCTCCCTTCTCATATTTTCTCCGGGTCAGATTTTGTTTAAATGTCAAATAATTGCACCCCAGAATCCATTTTAGTTGGCACACTAGTTATTTTTAGTGACTTTTTTGTTTGCAGTTGGAATTTGTCATCTATTGTAAATAATAGAGCATCCTTTCACAGTAACTCTTTAAATCCAATATCAGACTGCAATGACACCTATAGACCTTCTTTTGGCCAGAAAAATAATTTTTCTGGCATCAAATCTGAGGATCACATTCAATCGAACACCAGAAAGTTGAGACTTGATTATTGTGGTTCCGCAAGCATCAAATGGATTAGTGAAGATAGAGCTCATTCCAGTATTTACCCAGACCCACTGCATTTGCTAAGTGGAAGTACCACACTATTACTTTCTCATGCAAAGCAGATTCATGCCCAACTCCTCAGAACAAGTCTGTATGATTCTCCTCTTTATAGAACAAAGCTCCTCTTGCACTACTCCAAAAACATTCAGTTTTCTGATGCCAAAAATCTTCTCTGCTGCTTGAGGCTAGATATCTTCTCTTTCACTACCCTTATAAATGCATCCTCCAAAGATAATGATTTTATGACAACTCTCCGTTTATTTCATCAAATGCTTATTGGTGGGCTTTACCCAGATGCCCATCTTTTACCAAGTGTTATGAAGGCTTGTGCTGGTCTATTGGCTCCAAGAATTGGAAAGCAAGTCCATGGGTTCTCTTTAGCATCTGGGCTCTCTTTGGATCCTTTTGTGGAGTCTTCTTTAATTCATTTTTATCTAAAATGCGATGATATAGCTAGTGCCCACAAGTTGTTTGACAATATGGTGGGGAGAGATGTTGTTTCTTGGAGTGCATTAGCTGCTGGTTATGCAAAGAAAGGTGATGTAGTTAATGCAAAAAAGGTATTTAACGGGGTTCAAAATCTTGGTTTTGAACCAAATACTGTGTCTTGGAATGGTATGATTGCGGGTTTCAACCAAAGTGGATGTTTCCTCGAGGCAGTTTCAATGTTTCAGCAGATGCATTATCATGGTTTTACTCCTGATGGTACTGGAATTTCCAGTGTTCTTCCTGCAATAGGTGACTTGGGCTATTTAAGTGCAGGCACACAAGTTCATGGACTTGTGATCAAGACTGGTTTTGGTGTCGATAAGTGTATTGTAAGTGCACTTATTGACATGTATAGCAAGTGTGGGTGTCCTCGAGAGATGTTACAAGCATTTGAGGATATGGATCAAGTGGATGTTGGGGCCTGCAATGCCTACATAGCAGGGCTCGCTCGACATGGTCTTGTTGAGAAATCATTGCTGGTGTTCAAAGAACTCATGGCCCAAGGAATGGAACTGAATGTAGTTTCATGGACTTCAGTTATAGCTTGCTGCTCACAGCATGGTAAAGATATTGAGGCTTTGGAGCTTTTCAGAGAAATGCAGGCTGCTGGTGTCAAACCAAATGCTGTGACCATTCCTTGCTTGCTTCCTGCTTGTGGCAATATTGCAGCACTTATGCATGGGAAGGCTGCACACTGCTTTTCTCTCCGAAGGTACATTACAGCTGATCTTTATGTAGCCAGTGCACTGATAGATATGTATGCTAATTGTGGAAAGATCCAAGAAGCTAGATGTTGCTTTGATAGGATGCCTGCCCGTAATTTGGTTTGCTGGAATGCAATGTTGGGTGCATATGCAATGCATGGAAAGGCAAAGGAAGCCATCGAAATTTTTCTCTGTCTGCAGAGGAGTGGACAGAAGCCTGACTCTGTTAGTTTCACCAGCCTCCTATCTGCATGTGGCCAAAGTGGCCTTACAGAAGAAGGGTATCATTACTTTGAAAGCATGTCCAAGGATCATGGTCTTGAACCTAAAATGGAGCATTATGCTTGTATTGTGAGTCTGCTTGGTCGTGCTGGCAAGCTTGAAGAAGCCTATTCCACTATTACTAAAATGCCATATGACCCTGATGCTTGTGTTTGGGGTGCATTGTTAAGTTCCTGTAGACTGCATCATAACATGAGCTTGGGTAAGCTAGCTGCTGGTAAATTGTTTGAACTAGAACCAAGGAATCCTGGAAATTACATTCTGCTGTCTAATATTTATGCTTCTAAAGGAAAATGGAAAGATGTAGATAAAGTCAGAGATATAATGAGGAGAAGGGACTGAAGAAGAATCCTGGCTGTAGTTGGATTGAGGTCAAGAACAAAGTACATATGATTTTGGCAGGTGACAAATCACTTCCTCAAATGGCTCAAATCCTGGATAGATTGACCAAATTTAGCGGCAATGAAGAGCAGGTCACTTGCCAAAAACGGATTGGGTGCTACAAGATGTGGAGGAACAGGAGAAGGAGCATATCTTATGTGGCCACAGTGAGAAGTTGGCTGTAATTTTTGGTATTCTTAATACTGCTGAAGGGTCTTCTCTTAGGGTCACTAAAAACCTAAGAATTTGTGGAGATTGCCATGCTGTTATAAAATTTATATCTAGATCTGAGAGGAGAGAAATTTTTGTCAGAGACACGAACCGCTATCACCACTTCAAAGACGGTGAGTGCTCATGCCAGGATTACTGGTGATGGAGTAGGGATTCCACAATTGCATTATTTTCAGTTGACTTTATGAGTGGGAGCAGTCACATTAGTGGAGAACTAGACGTTGCCCTTGGGCTTGTAATAATCTAATATGAGAGCCCTTGGTTACTATCTGGTGAGTTCTTCTTTATGTTGAAGCCTTTTGCTTATTGCTATTAAAGTTCTTTATAACATTAGCCTTTTGCCTGTGTACTTTTACTGCTTAGTGGTGAACTCACTTCTCCTGCTTCTCTTATCCTGGTTGGGCATTTTGAGAAGATAAATCTAGTATCCAGAGAGGTTTACCATTCAAGTTTCATATCTAAAATTATATTTTCCATACAAGAAGAGTCATCCACAGTCAGAATAGTAGAGAAACTGAAGTTTCTAAATGAAATTCTGACCAGATGATGCATGTGTCAGCAGATTGGTATGGCATGTACTAAGGCCGTTTTATATACTTCCTACTTATGCTTTAAAAGTTTATCCTTTCTCATTGGCTGCTACACCCCTTAAAGTTGGTTTGTTTAATTTTGAAAGCTTTCTCTGATAGACTGGGAACATGGAGATGCTCGGCAATGAATGTCTAAAGAATGGACTATACGCATCAACTTACGATGGTGATCTTTCTGTTGCATCTACAGCTAATGAGGATGCTTATTTTCTATCAGGCTGCTACACAATGACTGTTTGATGATTTTAATCCCGTTCATACTCAAAGATGCTGAATTTATAGCTCGGAGTTGATAGATGAGATTGCTGCTCGGTTTTGTTAATCTCAGTTCGAGTCAGCTCATATCTGTCTGCCTCTTCAAGCTTTTATTCTGAAGTTCACATGCTTGTGCTGAAAGTATTATTTTGTTAAAGTAAGGTAGAACAAAGAGTTGTTTATGATTTTGGAAGGCTGCAAGTAATCACGTGTTTCTCAACCACTCATATTTAATAAGGAGATTACCCATACATCTTTCAAGGACTCCTAGGATGTGAATATGAAGCCTTACTATGGAGCGGACTGGAGCGGACTGGAGCATGAGTTGCTAAGTATTGGTGAAATGCTGAACTGTATACTAATGTTTAGTGAAAGTTTGATGCCAAAAGCTTACTTTTTAGAGTTGCTTTGTCAAGAAAGCATTCATTTGGCAGTTGGGTGCAGATGGTTGGTCTGCAACTGCAAGACCAAGTTGGTAGCCTTTTTGCTTGTACTGTCTTCAGTGCAGCAGGCACTCAAGCAAGTTCCTGATGCTCAATTTACAGGGACTGGTCTAATTAGAACATGGAGATGACTTTTGAACTTGTTATGGCATTGGCAAGAGAATTCACCCTTCTCTGAGCTTCTCGTGTGCAATGAAGGCTGATCTGAAATAACTTTTGACATTCGCAAAGCTTCTTCTTGCATGTGGATTTTGGTGGACTTTTATATTAATAAGCAACTTGTGGAGTTACTGGGAAATCTTGGAGACTATTGGTTGTGATATATTGCAATTTGAATTCGTGGTAGACCTAGGTCAATAAAGATGGAATTTTACTGCTGAATGTTGGCCAAGCCAATGTAACTCTCTTTTTGGATTGTCAAGAGAGAGACTCAATTTTCAGCTCCTTCCAATCGGTTCTAAGAGCATATTATCATGCCATATATACTTGATGAATAATCCATTGCCATTTTGCAAATATTTCTTGAAAAAACTGCATAGTCATTATTTAGTAGGTCAATGCCTTCTTCAGTAACTTTATTTCTGTCCTCTGGACTTGGGTTTTTTGGATAGTCAATAAACTCAGTTCAGCCACTAATTATCATGTCATTTATACTTGATGAATAATCCTTTACCTATTGATACTGCATAGTCATTAGACTCATTACTTAGTATGTAAAACTCTTCTCCAATATCTTAATTTCAGTCATCCAGATCTTGGTTATAGACATGTTGTGATTTGTTCTGAGGCCTCACCTTAAGATTATTGCATGAGAATAGTGACCAGCTAACCATAATCTGGTCAGATTTTTGCTGATGGTAATTGATTATCTCGGAGGAAAACCTTTATCCCAAGTGATTTGGGCACTTCCCTATGGGCTGTTGTTTTGTGCAGCTTCTGCTTGCCTTACTGTTTACATGAACACCTATAACTAGATTTTTCCCTTAATATTTTCTCTTTCTCAAAGTTCATCTTTGTGCTGCCTTACACTTATTAAACCTATCAAGGTGTGAGCACTATGTATATCTTCTGAAATTCTTTTATTAGTGGCTTACCTCTGCGTGGACATGTGAAATAAACATAGTATGCTTATACACTGATTAAACTGGTCTTCAGGTACAAAGTAATTGAAATACTTGCCGGTGGTGGTTGTGCATTGGTGGAATGGAGGTTAGAAACTGGACGAACTCATCAGGTCTTATCTTCTTCTGAGCTCTGACCATTTTAAACCTCTTATTTTGTTCTTTTATAGAACATATCTCCATATTTGAATTTAAATCTGCTAATCAGTGCACATTAAAGAAAACAGATGCTCTCTACATTATATGAGCACCGCTAGAATCTAAAATGTGTCTCAATAGTTTTGCATGTCTATAATAGATTATTCGGATACTCCTACTTTTTATTTCCTTATTAATTGATTAAGTTATTTAGGGTTAGAAAAAAGGGTGGACCTGGCTTTTGTTTCTGGATCCCTAGTTCTGTTTGTTATTCAAGTACTAGAGTTGAGTCATTTAGAGGCATCAGAAAAGTGATCCTAGTTGAATCGGCATATTTCTGCTTGGGCAGGAAGGTTTCTTCCTGATTGGTGCTTGGGGCAGGTTTGCCTGCCAGTTTTATTTTCCTTCGCTTTTGTATTGTTCCTTTCAAATATATTGTTTGGTTTGAACTTATATTGTTATAGTCCTACACATTTCTAGGAGCCTATTTCTTTGACCTCTTGAATAATCACTATAAAATTTATGACTGCCATGAAAATTTTGCCATGTTACTTATGTATTTATTTATTCCTGTCTAGATGGTAGTGGTACACTCTTGCAGGACATAGGTTAACGGCTGCTATTGTACTGTCTTATTATCAGCAAGAACTATGCTTGCCATATATACTTAAAATGCGGCTTTGGCATTAGGTCCCAACATACTCTTTTCTGGCTTTCTGAATTAGATCCGAGCCCATGCAAAGTATCTCGGTGTTCCACTCTTGGGAGATGACGTGTATGGAGGAACTAAGAGCATGAGCTTATCACTGCTTCAGTCAAAGAACCCATCTAGCTATCACGGCCAGCTTCTGGAACTGGTTGCCAGACTAGAAAGACCTTGCCTCCATGCTTTAAATCTCGGGTAAGATTACTGTTAATCTGCTTACTGCTTTCTTGCTTCAAGTCTGGAATAGGATTACCAGCCCTGCTCTAATTTGTACGTATAAGCAGCTTGGAATTTTGTTTTCAATTTTAGGTTTAACCAGAAAATCTAAGCTGAAATTCATTTTCTGATTTAGGTTTGAGCATCCAAATACTGGAGAAAATCTAAGCTTTTCTCAGATACCGCCCGCTGATTTTGCTGAAATTTTGCACCGGCTCCGTAACATTGGCACCCAGAAGGTAACTCTCTCTCTCCTTTCCTATACATATACATATATATATATATATATATATATATATATATATATATATATGTTCTTCACAAGATTCATCTTGATCATGAAACAAATTAATTCTCCAATAAACTCTGCAGTGGTATGGCGCTGTTCACTTTTCTTGTTACTTGTCGTCTTCATCCATCTGACCTTTTTATGTAAATTTTAGGTGACGTAGCTGGTTGGCGGTTTAGAATTAATGAATTATGGTTTGAGCAAATTGTTGGCAGCTTGGATGAAACACGAACAAAATCTCCGTGGTCCCTCTTAAGTACAGCACTTATGCACAATGGAATTAAGCCATTTTTATGTAAATTGGTTCAATTAGAATTAGTGATAGTTCAAAGTATTTTTTTCTACTGATTGGTTTAATTAGATGCCTTATTATTTATTTGTATGATAAAACCAGGCAATAGATCGAACTCCGTGACTTTTTCTTTTGGCAGGCAAAGTCACTTTTTTTGAAAACTTACGAAATCTCTATGTTGATCCAAAGTGACGTACATCTGAAACTCTTATGTCACAACACAACATGCAATGCCATACTTTGAAATGAGAAGCAATCTATTACGTTTTGGTCTTATACAAGAAAATTGAAAGGAAACAAAAGAATTTGAACAATTTTTTTAACCGGATTTGTTTGATGTTTGATTTTATAATCACCTATCTTTGCAGCCGGTCAATTTTCATTTTAACAATTCCATTAGATGATGCTGGGGTTATAGTATGACAAAGAAAAGGAAAAAAGAATACGTTATCAAATACTCTTAATTTGGTGTAACAAAAAAAAACATCTAATTGGCGAAAGTTTTTCTCTAAAAAAAGTTGACGTTTGGAGGTGCGGGGAATCGAACCCCGTGCTTCTCGCATGCGAAGCGAGCGCTCTACCATATGAGCTACACCCCCAAGATGTTACTTACATTTACTAAAACTTACATTAACGAAAAAAATAGATTGTAATTAGTTACAAAATTTATACCTTGATCCGAAAAAAACCATCAATCGTGTCTCAACAAATGCAGTCATTTTCGAATTTCTAAATGTGAAATAAGCTAATTAAGCTTATTCAGTTGGGGTTCAGTTAGATATAAGACCAAGAAAACTGAAAAAAAAAAGCAGAATTCAATATTTTACTTATTTTTTTGGTGGATAAAAAAATAATTTGTTGGTCCGATATCAACTGATATTTGCTACTGTACTTATTATATGATTTAACTAGTCATTTTATTAGTTCAATTAGATATCAGCTGTTGGTCTGATATTGAAAAAAAAACAAGAAAACAAAATAAATTATTTGTCAAACCAGGTCAAACTTTTTTCTTTATATATATCTCAATGTGAAATAAAAGAATAGCACAAAATAATAACAAAACAGGTTATTCATCAAACAAGATATATCATATTACTATTTCAATAAGATAAATGATAGGATATGGCCCAACTACACTGCGCCAAAGATCGTGCCCAATCTAAGTAAAGGTGACATCAAGCTCGGCACAGACAAGTTCGCCGAAGACCCTAAAACCGGTGGGAGCGAAGGCTCGACCATATCTAAAGAATCCTAATTCGAGAAGGGATAGAATTAAGATCCTATCCAAGATCTCGAATCATAGTTAGAAGACCTCGGATTTAAGATCTAGGTCAAAATAATTGTGTATAAATAGAGGCTAGATTAGGCGAAATAGGGCATCCACATTCTTTGTAATCGCTTCTTACACATTCAATACGAATACTCTCTCTTGCTCCGTGGACGTAGATCTCATTCAAAGATCGAACCACGTAAATCCTGTGTTCTTCTCGCGTTTATTTCCTAACGAAATTAAGATCGATCCTTGGCGAATGCGTGTGGGAGCGAAAATTTTGTGTTTTCGATCAACTTTCATTTCTGAGGGAATCAATCACGACGATGTATACGGAAGTCACGCATCCAGTCGCCGCCGGCAACAACGGCAACAACGGCGGTCGGACACGCCGAGCTCGACTTGGAAAAAGCCGGTCTGGAATCGACCCCGAAGGGCATGTCCTGACCTCGACGAACAAGGGAATCCCATCCCGCATGAAAGCGGGATACCGAGCGAAGGAGATCGCGGCAACCAAAGAGAACCTCGGCTCCTCGGATAAACCTTGGCGGCGCGCGTCGAGGGTTTCTCGAGAAAAACAAGGAGAGCTTATCGATACCTCGGCCGAGCACAAGGTCGGCCGCGCCCGAAGAAAGGAGCTGAAGCCTCGTCTAAACACGAGGCACATGACGAGGTGGATCCCAGCATCCAAATCATGGCGCTAAAACCTCCGCACAAGTCGGGGCCCAAACCGACCGCGGGAGAGAAGAACAACGCGGAAAGGGCGTCGCGACGCGCGAGGCCAGCCCTTACTACCAAAGGAGTTCGATCGGCGAACTCCGCCTCACTCTCTCAGAGGCGGTTTCGGCAGTGCGAGAGGATAGTCGCCCGTTCTCAAGCGAAATACTTGACACCCCGCTCCCAGACAAATATCGGTGCGAGAGCATCACCCCTATGACGGACTAAGGGACCCGCGAAATTTTCTCGCAATTCGATACAATATGATCAACCAGCGCCTCGGCACAATTCATATGTGCAAGCTCTTCCCGAATTACTAGTCGACAACGCCCGTCGGTGGTTCGACGATCTACCTCTGGGGCGTTGGTTCCTCTGCGATCGATGAAGGCTTTCCATGAAGGTTCTTCCGAAGGCGAGTCAAAATGACTTCGGCACGTCTCCTCACTTTGAGGCAAGATCAAAGCGAGTCCATCGGCGACTTTATGACCGGGTTCAACAAAGAAAGCACGAAGGTTGCGGGCGTGAGCGACCTCCTCATTATCTCGACCTTCGAGCGGCATCCGGCCGGGGCTTTATATAAAGAGATCGTCAATCACGAACCTCGTCTTGCCGCGAACTATGGCGCATAGCCGATCGGTTCGCCAAGGCGGACGAGGGTGATAGAATGAAGCGAGGCGAGAAAAGGCGGATCCTACGAAAAAGGAAGAAGAGAGGAAGGACGAGGAGATCGTGGCAGGCCGACGAAGAGCCTGGAAAGAATCGCCGCCCATAGAGTCGAGGCTCGGACCGCGCAACACCTCTGAGCGACCTCAATACACTCCTTTGGCGAAGCCGAGGCGAAATCTCTGAACTCCACATGGATAAGTTCGAAACCTCGACCAATGACGGGTGGGTGGGTGGCGAACAAAGGACAATCTTGCTCCTTCCATGAAGATTACGGCACGACACGGAGGAGTGCGAGACCTCATGGAAGATATCGAGTGTTAATGCGGGGCGGGGTCACGAGAAAATATAAAGGTCATGACCGACGGTTTGGAAAATCACGAGGCCCTCGTGAAGCGAGAAAAGGAGGAAGCAGGCGAAGGGGTGTGCCCTAACAAGAAGGCGAGCGCGGTGAAGGCGAAGAAGGAGGCGACGAACCGCGGTATAATGAGTCATCTCCACTATTACAGGGCTCCCACGAGTCACAAAGTCCTCCTTGGCCGAAGCCCGAAGTCCACATACCGCGAACCGGTCGATAAGAGGCTCGGAAGGGACAGGCGATCACCTTCTCCGAAGACAACCCGTACTGCGATAGTGCCCCGTCGGGATCTTGGCTGGTAATCCAGGCGATGGTCGCAAACAAGTTGGTGAAGCGTATACATCGACGATGGCGCATCGGTAAGCATCCTTTTAAGGAATGCTTCGATAAGTTAGGAGTAGAGGCGCGCCTCGCGCGAGCACGCTGCCACTCGAAGCTTCGTTCGGGAGGAAACACGCCGGAAGGGATAATCGAGCTACACGTCACGGTGGGAAAGCTCGACAAGCTCCACCAGGTGGTACATTTCTTCGTAGTGAAGGCCTACTCGCCGTATAGCATCATATTGGGGCGAGATTGGTGAGAGCTGTAAAGGCGGTATGCTCAACATACCACTGACGATGAAGATCCCTACAAAGGGGTGTAGCCGTGATCAGGGGATCGAGAAGCGGGCCGATGAATGCTTACAAGTCGCCCTACAGTGCGGGGCTCGACCCGGCACCACGGGCATAGCAACTAAAGAAACCCGAGGAGTTGGAGTAAAAGAGACAAAGCCTATCTCTGGCGGCCGGTGGAAGAGGTCACGCTATACAAAGGCGAGCCACTCAAGGTCGTCAAGATTAGCTTTACCGAGGCATCGAATTGAGAGAGCAGGTTATCCGACTCACGAGGGAATTCGAGGCGTGTTTGCTTGGTCGCCCTCGACATGACCGGGGTCTCCCGGGTATCATCACCTATAAGCAACATCGACCGAGCACAAAACCGGTTCGGCGAAGCAGCAATTTTGCAACCGAGCGGAACCAAGTCATCCATGGCGAGGTAAATCAATTATTAAAAGCTCGCATATTGTTCGAAGTTAAATATCCGACATGGATAGCCAACCCGGTGATGGTGAAGAAAGGAGGAGGGGGATGGCGAATGTGCATTGACTACTGACCTCAATAAACATTGCCCAAAGGATTGCTATCCCCTTCCCAATATCGATAAGAAGGTCGACGTATTGGTCGGGTTCGAAGTCTTGATTTCTTGGACCTATATAAAGGGTATCATCAAGTCTTGATGGATGGCGAAGATCGCGCCAAGACGCCTTCATTCTGAGACTTGAGTCTTCGCATACGAGGAAGATGCCATTCGGACTTAAGAATGCGGGAGCTACCTATCAAAGAATGGTAGACAAAATATTCCACCCTACATAGGTCGGAATGTAGAGGTGTCGTCGACAACATCGTAGTAAAAGCATGGAGGAAGCGCGTGTGTCGTCGACCTCCGGATCGTCCTCGACTTACTACGAAAAGTCGACCTCAAGCTGAACCCCAGTGCACGTTTTTTGTTCGGTCCGAAAAATTCTTAGGATCTTGGGTTTCACAAGAAGGGTTAAAAGCTTGACCCGTCCAAGGTTCAAACCATTCTAGAAATGAAGATGCGAAGACCATTCACGACGTACACAAACTAGCGGTTGCATAGCCGCACTAAGCCGCTTTCTTTCAAGGCAGCGGACAAGCGGCTACCCTTCTTCAAGGTACTCAAAAGGCTCGGAGTTCTCACGGAATGATACACATAAGTCCGCTTTTGAAGATCTCAAAACTACCTCGCCAAACTTCCTACTCGTCCGTTCAGAAAGAAGGAGGTCCTTTCCTATACCTCGCCGGCCGGACGAAACAATAAGTCTTGATCTTGAGTGCGAGAGGAAGGACGTCGGCTCGGTATACTTCATCGGCCGAGCATTAAAGGCCCGAAACAAGGTATCAACATTTGAGAAGCTCGCCCTAGCATTAGTAAATCTTTGCGAGGAGACTACGTCCATACTTCCATGCACATCCCATACAAGTCCTCACTAACCATCCACTTGGCAAGTGTTGTGAAGCCGAAGCTTCGGGAGAATTGCGAAGTGGGCAATTGAAGCTGAGCGAACATGATATATCTTTCGCCCGTCAAGCCATCAAAGGTCAAACCTTAGCGGATTTTCTTGCCGAGGCCCACCGGCGAGAAACCGAAGCCCCAGAGTCCGTGTCGAGACAAAACCGAAGCCGAACGGTGGAGAAAACACCGTGAGGATTCTTTGGCAAGTCTCGTTGGGGGCTTCGGGAAAAGCGAGTAGCGGATCGGCATCTTGCTACTTGGACGGATGGCGAGATCACATCGCACCGGTTCTCGTTCAAAATACGAACAACAGTAGAGTATGAGGCCTTGATCGCGAGGACTTCGCCTAGCTCAAAGTCTTGAGATCTGACGAGGAAAAGTTCATAGTGACTCTCAAGTCGTCGTAAGCCACATGTTGGGAAAGTGCGAGGCAAAAGCGATGGGATGAAGAAATACCTCGAGAAAGCCAAAAGCCTACAACAAACTTTCTCCCACTTCGGATAATTCGCATCGAGGGAGCAAAGCAGACGGTGACATCTTAAGCAAATTGGCCAAATCGTCAACAAGCCCTTGATGAGGAAGTTCAAAACCGAAGCATAGGCGATCTTGATAAAGGGCCGAGGTCAGCGTGGTATCGGATGAAGAGCAAATTGGATGACTCCCATTCGAGATTATCTCGGAGAAAGGCGGCGCCCCATGACAAGCTCGAAGCTAGAAGGATCTGAACAAATCTCTGCGATACGTGCTTGGCGGGGGTCCTATCTGAAAGTCATATCTCCACCTCTCCTAAAGTGCTTGGGCCCGAACCGAGCTGATTACGTCTACGGGAAGCACCACGAAGGATCGTGCGGAAGTCACATCGGACCCGAGCCTTGTCAAAAAGGTCGTGCGATGGGGATACTGTTGGCCGACAATGTTGAAGACTCACTCAACCTTGTGAAAAGGTGTCCGAAGTGTCAAATTCACGGGGCGTGCCAAGGCTACCATGAGACCGACCTCGCCTCCGTACAAAGCCCTTGGCCATTTATGCAATGGGGATCGACATCGTAGGCCGCTACGTAAAGCAAGGGCGACTCAATTCACGATTGTCGCAATTGACTACTTCACGTGGTGGGTGGGCGAGCCCTTGGCAAAGATCACAAGCAAAACGCCCTCAACCGTGCGGAAGGCATAGTATGTCGATTCGGCATCCCTCATATCCTTCTTTCGGATAATGGGACACAATTCATTGATAAAATATTCAAAGGCGGTGTCGAGCTTGGATCAACAAAAGTTCACCTCGGTCGCCCATCCTCAAGCAAATGGTCAGACCGAAGTCACCAACAGGACAATTGTGAAGGGTCTCAAAACCCGCCTTGACCGAGCTAAGGGTCTTTGGGTGGAGAATTTACCACAAGTCTTATGGTCATACCGAACAACACCTCGGACGGCGACGGAGAAAGCGCCTACGATCGGCGTATGGAACCGAGCGGTGATCCTGCGAATCGAATACCGAGCCCCCGCACCATTCACTTCTCTGCCGAAGCAAATGGGGAAAATCTACGAACTAATCTAGATCTGCTCGAAGAAAAGAGAGACCTCGCCTACATCAAGGAAGCTCGGTACAAACAACAAGTAGCTCGGTATTACAACCAGCGTGTTAAGTCCCGACATTTCCGAGTGGGCGATCTCGTGCTCCGAAATAATGAAGTCAGTAAAGCCGCAAAGCTCGGCAAACTGGAAGCCACATGGGAAGGACCTTACCGGGTCGAAGAAGTCCTCGGAAAAGGAGCCTATAAGCTCGCCCATTTATCCGGTGAGCAAATACCCAACACATGGCACATCATTCATTTGAAGAGATATTTTGCATAAGTGTCAAAAGTTGAGTCTTGTTCGTCTTTGAGTCCTGTTAGGTCCGAGTCCGGGTCTTGTTCGTCTTGTTCCATTACCTCTTATCAATAAAAATCTTTTCTTTTCTCTATCTATTTTTTGTCTTGCATGTTTTCATTTGTCACTTATGCTTAACTCTTATAAAAATACCCTCTTGGAGGACGAACAATACCCTCGACGGAGGACAGAATACCTTCGTTTAATCTGACGAACTTCAAAGCGTAAGGGACCACCCTCCCGATAAAACTTGGCAAAGCAGGAACCCATACCTTCGTGCGAGGAAGGATACCTCGTTTATTTAGAGGGCGGATACCTTCGTGCGAGGATGAAATACCCTCGTTTATTTCGAGGAAGCTTCGTATGAGGGCGGATACCTTCGTTTATTTCGAGGGCGGATACCTTCATACGAGACGAACTACCCTCGTTTATTTCGAGAAAGCATCGTGCGAGGGCGGATACCTTCGTTTATTTGAGGGCGGATACCTTCGTGCGAAGACAAACTACGCAGTTTACGGTAAGAGCGAGCTATCTTCGCCTAAACAAAGGCGACCTACCTTCTTGTTGGTTCACGAAAATTGAAGACAAGTGCTCTCGAAAAGTTAACACAAAGCAAAATTAATTTTATTTCAAAGTATCGGTTTGTACATCACGAGGCGAAGAGGTCCGGGAGGCGGGAAAAGCTGAGCGATCCCTAGCAAAATCGGGATTCACGAGCATCTATACTAATCCTACCTATACCTCGTCCTCGATCTACGCTATGAGCCTGCCACTCGACCTCGGCCACAGCGATGCAGCCACGCTAGATCGACCTCGGTTGCTCGATGACGTCCGGCCGGCTCGCCCGAGGATCCACGTCGCTCTTGGGCCATAGCGTCTCTCTTGAGCTCGCCACTCGGATCGTCAAAATTTGGAACATTTATTGTAGTTCGGGCGGAGAAGCCCGAGAAGAAGAGGCCTCTGTATCCGGTCGAGCGGTTCTTGTTGTGGTTGTCGAGCAATGATGATCTTGTATATGCCTCAGAGTCTTTTCAATTCGTGACGCTCAGTGAGCTGCCGAGATTTCTTGCCGTACTCACGCTTTGTACCTCGCTGTGACGGCGGCCTCAACAACCTTAGCCGACCTCGGGAATGGTCATCCCACCACTTGGTGGATGACTTTCTCGTACTCGGCATGCTCTCGACTATCAATTTAGCCTTCTCCTTGGCCACCTCGAGCGTCTCCTCCAATTCCAAAAGGCGAGCACGGAGCTAAATCACAGCTCTCTGGGCGGCTCTATACTTAATATCGACCTCCACCTACACATGGCCCGGCTGTCCCTTTATGGAGGAGTCGACCTCTTTCAATTCGAGAGCCGCGACAAGTCTTGATTTGGTTCAACCAGCGGGAAACATCAAGCATTTCGGGGAAAGGCTGAATAAAAGATAAGTTTCTTCACATAAACTTGTGATTTTATTATGCCTTGATGACCGATGTACATTTACATTAAAAAAAAAAAAAAAAGAGGATCAATGACCCTCCGGAAGCTTGGGGCTATCTACCTCGGCGCCTCACGAGCTTGGGAAGCTTGACCTCATCCCATACGACTTGACTTTTTGGCCGGCTTCTCGGGAACTCCCGGGGTCTCGGCGCCCTTCAAGCTTCATTGCTTGCCTTCCCGACCCTTAGCTAGATCGGCAATTAAAGCGTCGGTCGGGGATCTCGGTCCAGGCGAGCGCGGGATGACTCGCGGTCGGCGAGAGTCGGGGCAGTCGGGCTCTGATGCAGGCGGTTCGGCGGGCCGCGGACAAGGACCTCGAAATAGGCCGCCGCATAGCATCTTCCTCCGTCTCCTCATACCCATACTTGGACTTATCCAGTGCAGGTAATCCTCGGCGACTTCTTCAATGGCATCTGAAGCGGCGCGCTTATTGGGACCTCGGCCACGTCGAGACCATCCGGGAAGCCCATGAGGGGGAATAGCCTCTCGCAAAAGCACGAAGCATTTCCCCTGCGAGCTCGCCACGTCGGTCTTCGGCGGCGAACTTCCTCCACCTCGGCCTTCATCAAGGCAACCTCGGCCTCCGCCGCCTCCGCCGCCTCGGCTACCTACCGCCGCCGCCCAACGGCCGCGCGTTGGCGCATACATTTGACTAGGTCCGGATCTTCGCCTCGGCATCATAAATATCTTGGACGAGGAGATTCTTCTCTCCTCCATCTCACGAGCATCTTAAGGCAACCCGTCAAGCTGCGTGTGGCGCCTTTCAAGTAACTCGTTATAAGATCGGACACTTTGGCCATCTCGGCGGAACACGCCTCGACATCTTGGCCATCTCGGCGGACATGCCATTGCGCGCCTTCGCCACCTCGGCGAAACATCCTCGGCCCCCTATACAAAAACCCATGGTCGGAAGAACACATTCTTTATATTACTTCACAAAGTATAAGAATAAGTCGCTACCTCGGGAAAGATACGAGGCGGTCGTTGGGCAAGCGATCACACACTCGGTCGGCATCAGCAGGGCCTCGGGATTGCATGCTTGACTTCTTCAAGCGCTTGATGGCTGCGGTGAAGGGACTTAGAAGCCTCTCCGCTCATTTCGAGGCATGTCTGGACATCCTTCAAAGTCGAGGCGGGAGCTCGACAGGGCTCGACTCCTTCTCTTCTTCTTTTCTCGAACAAGTTCACTACAAATACAACAAGTCGGGCATAGACACGGATAATCATAAAAAAAAAAAAAAAAAGAGGGCCTCACGCTTCACGAGCTCCACCTCGGTGGTAGGATCATAAGGGCTAAGCCCGCGGTGCAAGCTCGGCCTCGGTAAAGGCCTCGTCCACGAGACCAACTTTGTCCGATGCCTCCTCCGGGCCACCGTCGATCTCGTCGACAATCACATCAGCGATCTTCTCCGATCGCCATACGAACTCAAAGTTCCCTCGAGCAAGCGGAAGAAAAACTTCTTACGCGGTTCGAGATCTTGATTTATCTTCGCTTTGAATTTGCGGCGGGGTGATAAATAATACCACGAGCCACCCTTCGATTGCAAAACGGAGAACAAGCCCCAGGAGAAAGGAAAATTATGCCGATGGGCATAGACACCTAGGCCCGTCGGATGCGGAAAGAATTTGGCGTAAGTTGGGTAAGAGATATGCCGAACATCTGTTGAAGTTCGACATATACGAGGATAAGGAAGGCGAAGACCGGCTCGGGATTTGTCTTCGTGCAGTGACAAACCCTTGGGAGGCACAAACCCTATCCTCCGGACGGGGCAACATACACAATGTCGGACGAAATACGGTGTTGGAGACAATCTCCCTTATATCGAATTTTTAAGATAGAAGAAAGCGAAGAAACTTTACCAAAATCCCTCGGGGAACATGCAAAACCGCCCGGCGAATCCGATGACACACAAACTGTCTGACTCGGAGGATTTACTAGAAGAAGAAGAAGCCATAACTTACTTTTGTTTTATCGAAGATGATGGTGATGAACTCAGAGACAACAATGGCGGCGGTTACACACTTTTTTTTTTGAGAATATCAAAGTTTGAAAGTCGAAATTTTGGAAATAGACAAAGTGATATGAGAAATGGCGTATCGAGGAAGATATTCCCCATTATCGCTTTATCGGGAATCCACGCTGCCACATTAAATGCGCATTAAATCGTATCCGTGTCCGTGCTCGACGGACGGTAGAAAAATCCGTGTTCGGCCCGAACGCCTCGTCGGTGAAGCGGTTAGAAGACCTCGGCAACGCCTCGTCGGTGAAGCGGTCGAAGACCTCGACAACGCCTCGTCGGTGAAGTCGGCCGGAGACCTCGACAACGCCTCGTCGGTGAAGCGATCGAAAACCTCGACTTAACGCCTCGGCAAGAGATACTAACAGCGCACGACCTCGGCGGGCGCCTACGCAAGCGCGGCGTTCGATATATGACTTGGGAAACATTGACACACACCAAGTCGGATCCAGAAAAATGCTGACGGATCGTTCGCGCCGCGCCGACATAAACAACCCCAAACCAACACGACCTAAACCTGCGTCTTTTTGGGGGAGGTTGTGATAGGATATGGCCCAACTACCGGGCCCAAGCATCGGGCTCAATACAAGTAAAGGTGACATCAAGCTCGGCTGGACAAGTTCGACCCGAAGACCCTAAAACCGGTGGGAGCAGCGGAAGGCTCGGCCGTATCTAAAGAATCCTAATTCGAGAAGGGATAGAATTAAGATCCTATCGAGATCTCGAATCTAGTTAGAAGACCTCGGTTTAAGATCTAGGTCAAAATAATTGTGTATAAATAGAGGCTAGATTAGACGAAATAGGGGCATCCACACTCTTTGTAATCGCTTCTTACACATTCAATACACGAATACTCTCTCTTGCTCCGTGGACGTAGATCTCATTCAAAGATCGAACCACGTAAATCCCTTGTGTTCTTCTCGCATTTATTTCCCTAACGAAATTAAATGACATCAATGGAGGTATGTATGGAAACCGTGCTTCTCATACTTGATGTCGTGCCGTGTATTTATTGGCCCCAAGTTTATGCATTGGTTCGATCTTTGTGCTAAAAATTATGTGGTATTTACATGGCGGGTTGGAAAAACCCCATTTGGGTGAGGCCTATACCTCAAAAATTCGACATGAATCGATATTCCCATTTGGCCCATAGGATTGGTCCGGCCCTTTTACATGAAAAAAGGCGAACTCTAACTCTAGATTATAAGCTACACCCACTTGATGGAAATTTTACTCGAGTCGATTAATTATCTCATTTTCTTTACATTCTCTAATATATTAATAGATTCAAGTTAATGATCTACAACAAATATTATTTTTCTAAGCGGATCGAAGGTATCGAGTTGATGAGTGTGGTTGTGAAAACTCATTGTGAAGGATGAGAACAACAATGTGAATGGCTTGCAAAATAAGTTACGAGGATGTCTCGGAGAGAGACTCCAGCGATCAAGTTAGAGCGTGTAAAGGTGTTTCACATGTATGCGAGCGGATAACGTAAATCAAGAATATTGTGTAAGAATATGAGTATTTTAGTGTTCATACGATAAAATTGATGTAAATAATGACTTGCATTTTGGGGGAGGAGATATTTATAGGTTATAACTTAATGGTCTTGAATAATAGGGAAGTGCTCAACGATTGGGGTAAATCGTGCTGAGTACATCCATGTAATAACTGGTTTTGGGTAGTGGTCTGGCGGATAGGGATAGGGATTAAATGGATGCATGGATATTTTCAGCTAGCCACGATACGGTGAGAAGCTAGCAAGTGTTTACATTAGAGATGAATCTGAGTTCGAGTTGATCTTTATCTCGCATTTGACCGTGACCAAGTCTACTACTTATAACTACATCAGGGGCAACTCTGATGGACAATGATCTACATTTGGATCTTGGGCTATCAGCCAAGTTCAAACCTAAGTTTAATTGATATTTATCCTATCACATATAATTAAACTAGATATATTATTAATAACATGATGAATCTAGCTATGTGAATGTGCGAGATTTATAAAGCAATAAAGAACACCGGGCTTTTTCGTGGTTCGATCGTTAATGAGATCTCGTCCGCGGAGAATAGTTCCTCAATACTTTTACTAGAGCTTTTAAATGCAGTATGGGTTACTGAGCCTTTGTATTGATGAAATTGCTAACCCTTCTAACATCAGTTTTCCTTCTATTTATCGACCGACTCTACGTCACGGCTAGCGCGACCTCTCCATTGGTGGTTGCGTGACTCTTCCTGGCGTGCCTCCATTGGCGGGCGGGGACCTCTCGCCTTCTGCGCGCCACGTGGAGGTGGCGCGACCTGGTTCATCTTCTCCATTGGCGGAGGTGGCGGTTACGGGGCTAGCGTTTTGGGCAATGATTGGGGCTCGACCGCGTGGGCTGCTACCAGCGTTAGGCCCGGCTCGCTTGGGCTGTTAGTGGGCCCGGTTGGTTGGGCCATATCCATCATAGCCCCACGAATAGCGAGGCACGGCGAGGCGGTGGAGTGAAGGCGTAACCCGCGGTGAGGTGTGGCTTGGCGGCGTTGTTTCTTGGATGTGAGGGTCTTACGGTGCCGATCGAGTTGGGTTGTTTATGGCTCGGTGTTCGACACAGCGGCGCCTTTCCGGGGATGCCGTGGTGTGTCTCGGGCGCGCGAGACTCTGCGGCCTGGTTGGCCGAGGTCCGATCTAGTTGGCGAGGCCCGATCTGGTAGCGAGAGGTCCGATCCGGTGGGCAGCGGTCCGGCCCGATTGGGCGAGTCCGATCCGGTGGGCGCGATCCGCCCGAGATGGACAGTCGATCTGGATTCCTCGACATTTGTGGGGAGGGCGGTGTGCGACTTTGGTAGCCGCCGTCTAGAGGACGCGGGGTCAAGTATGATGATTGCTAAGTCGGTGGCGGCTCCGTCTATCTGGCGTCGTCGAGCCAGCGAGGCGGTAGTTAGGCGCTCGAATAGCGTCTTGCGGCGTGTAACGCACATCCAATCACGTGTGAGCACGTGTTGAATTTAAGCGGCAATTTGCGGTGCCCTTGTCTTATAAATAGGCGAAAAAGAGCGTTCACTTTCTTCTTCTTGACGCTTAACAATTACGAGAGAATTTGTGAGAGATTTTTGAGCCGATTTTATTTGAAGTAGCCGTTTACTCGCCTAAAAAGTAAGTATGTCTTCTTCCTACTGTTTACGATGCGCCTAGCCCCTGTTTCGGGTCCTTGATCGTCTCCATGGGAGTTTACGGTTCGAACAGCTCGTCCTCCCTCACGATAGTGAAATCGAGGTTAGGGATTATTCTGCTATACCTTGTCGGGTATGTGTGGGAAGATTAGCGCTAGGGTTCGGCAATATCATCTGCGTGGGATGGGGTTAATGTGAGGGCGTCGAGATCGTCTGTGATTTTGGCGATGTAATAAGAGTAGGAAAGGAATGTCGCATTCGGCCGGCCTTTGTGGTGTGTTCGCACCCATCGATAGGCGTTAGCCCTAGGAGGATTTATAACTATGTATATAGGCGCCTTTAGGGCGGTCTTGGGTTCCGTTAGCCCCGTCTTTTGAGCCTCAGGAGTATTTCAGAATCCCCATCCCCGATTTACCCGAACTCCATTAGGTCGGTGGTTGAGATGGGGTTAGCACTGTTATCATGTGGTGAGGAGTTCTCCTTTGAGCTCTTGATGCGATTCTTTAGCGTCAGTACTCGAGAGGTTGTACTATCTTTCGCCTCGGCGGCCGGTTTAGGGTGAGTCGACCCTCGAAGGTGTCGGGGTGGAAAAAGTTTTTCTTTTGAGGGCCGATGGGCATCCGATCTCGGATGGGGGATGGGTAGGTGGCGGATATAAAGCTTAAGCCCTCATTTGGGTAGAGAACAGCTCAGCAGCTCGGTGAAGTTTCTATAGAATTCACGAGGACAACCTTAATGATCTTGCATTTGAGTGTGCAGGTCGCGAGCTCAGGGGCAGGGTCAGAGGTGGGTGAGGCACCTCTCTTTCCTTCTTATAGGTTCGACCTCATTTGACTAAGCGATTTTCTTACGTAATGCGGTGAAGCTTAAGCACACGAAGGAGGTGAAGCGGCCGGCCTCGTCTCGACTGCCCGGTGGCGGCGAGGAGCCTCTAAAAGAGGCGAAGGTGTGCAGGCCCACCTCGCGGCCGTGGTGGTGGAACACCTCGGCGATCTGCTGAAGGGTCATGAGCGATCTCGGCTCGGGCCTCGAGGTGGAGCTCGTGCCATAGTGCGCCACAGTGCCGATCTCCTGCGATCTTACGCCCTTATACGGTCATGCTTTTTTTTTTTTTTGCTACTAATCGTTTGATTTGCGGGACTGCCCTTGATCGCGGCGAGATCGCGCGCATGGCCGGCGTTGTTGCGTTAAAACGAGGAGGAGAGAAAGCTGGCGGCGGAGTCCTCGTTGGTGGCGCGAGGAGGAGGTGGAGGTTGCGAGGCGGTCTTGAGGCCGCCACAAGGGAGAAGAACCGTCTTGCGGGAGGCGCGCCGGTGAGTCGCTCGGGAGGAGGTGGCGAGGCGGAGAAGAGGCGGCGGATCGGACGAGTGCTCTGCTGGCGAGCGAGGGCCCATCTTGAAGGCCTTCGCCGACAAACTTATCAGTCAGTCCTTCTCGCCTTTATCTCGACACAGCCGCCGTGATGAGGCGCGGTGATATCTACCCACGGAGGGTTGGCGGCCACGATGCAGATTTTGACAAAGGCGAGCATGGGTGGTGAGATTGATCGGAGGCGGTCAACTTGGGTATGCGGGTGCTTGCCGATCGGCCGCCTTCCCGTGGTGGAGGCCTTAGCCTCCTCGGCGTCGCTCACGGCGGCGAGGCCGTGTCCGATGCGGGTGGATGAAGATCTAGAGCTTGAGGAGCTTACGGCGAGTGCGGGCCGGGCCGAAGAAGGAGGAGGAGGGAGAAGGGCCGAGCTCGGCGGCTCGGGTCGACCGCGACCGGCGTTGGAGCGGCGGAGGAGCGGCGGGGGGGGGGGCGGCGAGTCAGGAGAGGGGCGGTTAGTGGGCCAATTGTAATAGGTTGAACCGCGAGGTCGATGGGACCACTGAGCCCTGTAATAAAATTCTTTCGTATGCAATAAAGAATGTTTATCACTACGAGACTTGTGTTGTCTTTTTATTTATAGCATTCGCGTCTCAATACTTGGGACTCGACCATGAATTCTTGGCCAGTGAAAGAGGTCCGGGTGCCACGGCGAGAAGGACGAGGTGCAATTTTGGAGGAGTCGGTGCCGGTGACCCAGTTTTGGCCGCCATGGATGCGAGCTCGGTGTCTTCTTCGAGCTGAAGAAGAAGTTGACGAGGCTGATCGGGAGGTGGCCGCCTCACGGCGAGCAGGCATTGAAGTTGAAGGTCGCGGAGGCGGAGTCGAGGCGGACATATCTGCCGGCGCAATCCACGGACGTTTGATGCGGTCGAGAACAACAGGCGACCGCGGAGAGGCTCGCTCGGTTGTCGAGGAGCATGCAGTCTGAGAGGAGGCGGTCCGCGGCGCTGGTGGGACTACCATATCGAGCCGGCGGCCGAGTCGAGCTTCTTTGGCGGAGGCATGGTCTTGAGGATGAGGAAGGGCCAGCAAGAAGTTGGCTGCGTCGACTCCGTGGTGAAGTTTATGGAGATGTGCGACATCGTCCGGCGTCGCATGCCCGGCGGTGGCGAGAACAGCAGCGGGCTCTGCCGACCCGATCATAGAAGAACCGGCGGAGGAGGCGGATACTCCGATCACGCCGTAGTCTTGAGGTTGATGGGTCGGCGGATTATCGAGGATCCTCGGGACGGGCGGCGACCGAGGTCCTCAGTCGGCGGGGAAGCTTCAGGCGGGCGGTCGCTGCACGGCCCGGTGTCGGTCGGGGTCGGGTGTGACCTCGGGTGCGTCCCCCCACGGGATACCCGTCTTGCGCCGCCTCTTGGTGTCCACAGGCGGGTGAAGGTGATCACAGGTCGATGCTTCCGTCAGGGCTGCCTCGAGTCCGCGCCGGCGCGCCGGGCGAGGCGTGGTGATTCGGCCTCATCGGCGGGTCGAAGGCACGAGTTCGTTCGGGCATACATCGTCGGCACAGGGATTTTATGAGAGGTGGTGCGGCCGGCGGTCTGGCGGGCGGAGCCGAGGCGGAATGAGGCCATGTATAGTATAGGACCTTGTATGTAGGTATAAATGTATTTAGACTCGTTTGAGTGTCGTTTTCCCCTTTGAGAGGTACAAACATAGCTTAGGACTTCGTTTTGGTCATAAATATATTCATCTTGTATACAACGTATTTTCCCAAATAAAGGGTATAAGCGAGCTACGAAGCACGGTTGTCTTGTATATGGCTTGGTACTTTGTTTGTAGTGGTTGATGCATTTAGACTTTGTGCGAGTGCATATCTTCCCAAATAAAGGGGTATGAGGTGGCGAGATCGGTTTGGATGTCACTTGCATGTAGGCGATCAACTTAATGGGTGTCTGTATGCTTTGCATGTGAGCGTCCAACTTAATGGGTGTCTGTATGCTTTGCATGTAGCGTCCAACTTAATGGGTAGTCCGTGTCGTACCCTACTTAGTGGGATTTTCATCTTCGTAAGGCGTCCCGCATGAAGGTTTAGATGTGGTATATCCGAATGGATGTTCACATAAATGTAAGGCAATAACAGTGAAATACTCATTAGAAAAGCAGATGTTTTATTAGACAAGTAAGCGACATCGCACATCAGTCGAAAACAATAGAAGGGCTAACATGTCGCCGATCTAAAATCAAAGCTATGTAAAATACCTCCTTAGATGAGTTATGTGCGGGTTAGGGAATAAGTGCCCCGGACGGTGGGTGACTTATAGGCCCCTTGCCGGGGTCCTCGTGAGCAGCGGTGGGGTCCTTCCCATGTCGGATCAAGCTTGTTAAGGCGCTCGGCTCGGCTTGCTTCATTATTCCAGCGGGGCGAGGTCGCCCACTCGGAGTGTGGAGCCTTTACTCTTTTGTTGTAGTAGCGCGACACGGCTCTTGTGCTTAGCCGTTTATGAAGGCAAGCTCGCGCTTCTCCTCGAGGCGTCAAGGTTGGCCCGAGGTCTTCCTCGTTCGGCACGGTTGAAGTGGAGAGTGCGAGGGCTTGGCGCGATCTCGGCCGGTATGATGGCCTCGGTGCCGTGAGCCCGGCTAAAGGGTCTCCCGTCGCCGTCGAGGTGTGGTCTGTGGGACGGAGGACTTGAGGAGATTTTCAGCCCGATCGCCCTTAGCTTGATCCGGCCTCTTCTTCAATCCTTATGCGATCGTGCGGTTCGTCACCTCGGTCGACCATTTGCTTGCGGTGTGCGACGAAGTGAGCGTTGATCGATGTGAAGCTCTTCGCGCTGCTCCTTGAAGTTTTGTCGACGAATTGAGTGCCGTTGTCGAGACGAGGATGTGCGGTATGCGAGCGGCGGACTATATTTCTCCACACAAAGGTTTGAATCATACGCTCGTGATGCTCGAAAGTGGCTCGGCCTCGACCCATTTGTGAAGTAGTCTATGGCCCGACTAAATATCGGATGACACGGTGCTCGGTCGAGCAGACCGACAATGTCGATCCCCGCTTGCATGAAAGGCCACGGACTCTGCGGTGCTCAAATCCGTCGAGGCGACTTTTTGGCGTGGAGTGGATCGGCACTTTGGGCACTTCTTGGCGAGCTCGGCGAATCTTTCACGGTGGGCGGTAGTATCCCGACCTCGGCGTCTTCTTTGAAAGTGCTTTCGCGACCGATGTGGCTTCCACAAGACCACCGGTGTATTTCGTTGAGCACATAGTAAACTCTTACGGCCGGGCATCTCGGGAGGGTTGAAGGTAAGACTTCCGGTGAAAGCGCCTCATGCATGAGATATACGGGACTTTGCCATCGTCTTTTGGCTTGAGCCGATCTGAAGGTAGTCGCCGTGTTCGGTAGGCCGGGGAGACATCAGTCGGCTCTATCTCGGTGATGATGCCGGCGTGGGACTCGCTATGTACGGGCGGATCTCCTCCTTTGGTGGACTTGTTGATATGTGACTAGCTTCTTTGAGGACGCGTCGACCGGTATTTTCCTCGGGATTCGATTGGATCTTTGAAATGTCTGAGCGAGGTCAACATCTCTTTGCCTTGTCGGTATTGTTTCGTTCGGTCCTCCTTGGCCTCGTGTTGCCTAACACACAGTTCGACGACACAGGAATCGCCGAAAATTTGGATCTCCCACTGGCTCCTTAGCGGTGGTCAGGAGATTAGGGCCTCATACTCCACCTCGTTGTTGGTGGTCGGGAAGGTAAACCGGTGCGTGGGTGACTTCACGCATGTCACGGACCGAGGAGAAGGATGCCGCTCCGCTGCCCGTTTGCGAGGCTCGATCACGTGCATCGCCAACAACCATCGGTGGATGAGGTCCGGTTCCTCCGTGCGGGGGTGGGATGACCGAGTGGGCGTTAGAGGAGCTAATCTTAGCGATCGACGAGCTCGATAAACAGCCTACCGGAAATCGGCGAGCTTGCCCTTTTATGGCGGTGCGGGGAGATGCGAGATATCGTGCTCGCCAAGCTCGAGGCCACTTGGCTGTCGTCCCGATGACTCGGGTTTTGATAAGACTTGCCTCGGGGCGGTCGGTCGATACTGGATGGAGTGAGCACGAAAGTAGGGTCGGAGCCGTCGCTAGCATTCACGGTGCAGTGCTACCTTTTCAGGCGGCGTACCTTGTCTCGGCCCTTTGAGTCTCGGTGATGAAGTAAATAGGAAGCTGCCGTCCGACCTCGTCCCGCGCGATGATCATGCTGATTGCCTCGTCAGGGCTGCCAAGTACAAGGAGAGGTTCGCCTCTTTTGGGGCGGTCGAGGTGGCGGTCGGTGAGTACTCCTTGAGGTGTGTGAAGGCGGTGATGCTCTTCCGCCATGCAATTCAGGGGCCCTCCTCAAGATTTTAAAGAATGGGGCTGCTTCTCTGCGGCCGGAGAGGAACCTCTTGAGGCGGCTGGGCACCGGTAAGTTTGTGGACCTCGCGAATGGTTTTGGCACTTGCATTTCGAGCACCGTCTTTACCTTGGTGGGGTTCGCTTCAAGCCTTCTTGGGAAACCCGGCACCCAAGAATTTCCCGTTTTACCATGAGCGTGCATTTTGGGGTTAAGTTTGAGGTTGGCCGACTGGCGGTTGGAGGATGGTGCCGGGGTCGTCGGTAGCAGCTCTCCGTTTCGACTTTGACTACTATGTCGTCGGCGTGAACCTCGGCGATCTCCCGATGTGGTCTTTGAATGTTGCATCCACCATCCTCTCGGTAGGTAGCCCGGCGTTCTTGAGGCGAATGGCATCTTCGATGCATAAAGGCGCGAAGTCGGTGATGAATGCGGTCTTTGGTGCATCCTCAGGGCTCATTAAGTTTGGTGGTACCCTTGTATAGATCGAGGCTGAACATCTAAGTGGCCCACCAAAGCCTCCACCTTCTTGTCGATATCGGGGAGGGTAGCAATCTTTAGGCGATGCTTGTTGAGGTCGGTATAATCGGCGCACATCGCCACCCTCGTGGGACTTCGACCCATTGGATTAGCCATCCGGTCGGGTGTTGACCTCGAACAAGATCTTGGCTTTGAAGTTGAGTCACCTCGTCCCTAATGACACGGCTGCGCTCCGCCGCGTGAATATCCTTTTCTTACGCCGGATGGCTTGGTGGCGGGTCGATGTTGAGGCGGTGAGTTATGAGCTCGGGCGACACCGGTCATGTCGGCGGGGACCAAGCAAACACGTCCTATATTCTTTGAAGTCGTTTGGCGTGCCGCGGACGTCCATGGGCCCAGGTGCCGACTGGATGACCCTCGAGGATCGTCGTCGTATAGTTGGAGGTCCTCGGTCGGGTCATCCCGGGTGTCGGCCTCAGGGGCCGGTAATGCTATGCACGGGCGAGGCCGCGTCACGAGTTGAGAGCCGTAGGCATTCTTTTCTTGACCGTTTGGTCCCCCGGATCTTGAGCACTCCCAGGGGTGGGAATCTTACTGGTGGTGGTAGACGAGCAGGCCGGCCTTGGTGGCGTCTGACCCGATCTCTCCGAGGATAATGTTATGCGGAGGGAGCCGGACCGGGAAGAATCGGATGGCCTTAGTGGCCGGCACAGGAGCCCGCCTACGGTGGCCGGAAGGGTAATGACCCCTCGGTGGGTGCTTCTTGAGTGAAGCTCCGTGGGCGGGGGAGGCGCGGGAAGAACACGAATGCCTCCGACCTCAAGCTTATCGAACAGCTACGGAAGATGATCTTGTGGAGGCTCAATGTCGATATAGACCGGTGGGCGTTTTGTTGCCCACGCGGCTGTATGGTGATGGCGTCACAGTGCGGCATGATCACAGAGCACGGGGTCCTCCTTGGAAACGTTATGTTCTCGCCATCCGAGTCGCTTGTTCTTGGCTCTTAGGGCGGCCTCCGGCGTCGTTCTTGATGGGCGACCTCGTCGTCGATGGGCGATCGGTAACAACATAGACACTGTTCCATGGCGTTGGGACCTTCGTCCTCGTCGTCTTGGGTTGGAGTGCATGGCGGGGTCGACCCGCGATTGTTGCCGCCTCCATTCATACTGCGCTTCTGTTCTTGGACCAGCTCGTCGAGGTATTTTTGAGGCTCCACCTTTGGCGAGCTCGTCGATCGTGAGCCCGGTTTCTGCGATCCTCGGTATCGTGACCATACCCTTGGTGGTAGTGCAATACTGCGTGTGGACCTCTTCTTGGATCCCCTTTCATAGGGGCGAGCTTGAGGAAGAGCTCGGCGTGGGCTCGAATATTTCCGCCCTTGATTTGGCGGGGGCGCTCTGCGGGGTTGGGCGAGGTCAGTGCGGACTCAGTGGCCCTCTTTTGATTCTGTCGAAGGCGCTCTGCTGTCTGTACCTCGACTTGATCGTCCGGCTTTTTCTCTCGGACTTACGCTGTCCCGGATCTCCCGCTTCTTCGATCCGACTCGTCTCCCTTGCGAAGTTATCCACCAGGTTCAAAGCTTACTCGCCGTCTTTGGTTTCTCACGGTGATTTCTTTGTTCGTAGCGGGCGGATCCGTTTTGAACAGCGTTGATGATGTAGAGATCGTTCTTTGTCGTCGATTTTGGCGACTCTTTGATGAACCTCGAGGCGAAGTTTGACATCGTCTCGTCCGCCTATGGCGGATTGTGGCAGGTCGGAGGAAGGGCTGGCGCGGCGTCTTACGATAGAAGCGCCCGCAGGCGATCCGTGAGGTCACGGAAGCGGTGGATCTTTGTTACGGCGGGCGGTGAACCAACGCCGTGCGTTGAGATCAACACCTGGGAAGATTTTGCACATGTGAAAATCTTCCATCCTTGATCGCCATGTTGGTGGTGTGGCGAAAAGGAAGTCGGAGGGGTCTCGAGGCCATCGTGAGGCCGCTATGTTGGGTGCCGATACATTTGAGGCGGGCGTGTCTAGAATCTCCCTGGAGAAAGGGGAGATGATTCTCCCGTAGCGGTCGAACCCCGGGAGGTCGTTGCCGTCTCTTTCTGGAGGGGTGGGGGATCGATAGCGACGCCTATCGTCCCTCCGAGTGGGAGTTCGACTCCGCCTTTCTTCCCTTCTGTTTCGCTCGACCCTCTGGTCGGCATGACGAGGTGGAGAGCGGCTGCGCGAATGGCGAGTGGGCGACTGTTGGTGGCGGCTCGCCCGCGGGGAGCGGCTGCGCGAATGAGGTCGGCGGCTCGGCCGCGGTGAGCGGCTCCGCGCGTCGGGGCGCGATGCGGCGTTCTCGGCTATCACGCCGGTGGTGTTATTTAGAACGGGGGGCGGCCTCGGGAGGCCGTGGTGTTCGATCAAGGGGCCTAGAGGACCCGCCGCTGATCCTCTGGTTGAGGAAGCTTTGGAATTGGCCAAGATTGGCGTGGAGGAACTCGCTCACAGCTCGGCCGAGGACCTCGTGGGACGAATGAGCTGTTTGCTCGTCCTCGTTGGTCGACATCTTCCCTACGTTGGGGACGCGGTCACGAGGGTGTATGGAAGAGTTTACCATGTTGCCCTCGGTGTGGGCGCTCGTGGCGTCCGCGATCTCCTTTCATGACTGGTGACCACTGGTTGTCCTCGGCCGGTTGTTGCCAGCGTGGCGGCGGTTGTGCGTGTTCTTGCCGTTTAGTTGTAGAGGAAGCGAAGCTTTCTTGTTCGGGTTCCATGAGCGGCGCCGATGATGAATCTAGCTATGTGAATGTGCGAGATTTATAGAAAGCAATAAAGAACACCTGGGCTTTTCGTGGTTCGATCGTTAATGAGATCTCGTCCACGGAGGAATGGTTCCTCAATACTTTTACTAGAGCTTTTAAATGCATGAGAGTATGGGTTCTGACGCTTTGTATTGATGAAATTGCTAACCCTTCTAACATCGTTTTCCTTCTATTTATCTGACCGACTACTGTCACGCGCCCGACCTCTCCATTGGTGGTTGCGTGACTCTTCCTCTGGCGTGCCCTCCATTGGCGGGCGGGGACCTCTCGCCTTCTGCGCCACGTGGAGGGTGGGCGACCTGGTTCATCTTCTCCCATTGGCGGAGGGTGGCGGTTACGGGGGCTAGCGTTTTGGGCAATGATTGGGGCTCGACCGCGTGGGCTGCTACCAGCGTTAGGCCCGGCTAAGCTTGGGCTGTTAGTGGGCCCAGTTGGTTGGGCCATATCCCGTCATAACAATATCTCTATATTGATCCAAAACCTCGTAATAAAACACGTTGTATCTCAAGCAATGCAATCAATTTCACATTATAATACGAGAAGCAAGCTAATCAAGTGAATAAAATGGTGGGTTCCATTTAATAGAAATCATTTTGGAGAAGATTTTTTTAAAAAGAAACCATTTTTCAAAAATTTGAATGTAATTTTATTATATGATATAGCCTATTTTGGATGTTTAATTATGTATCGGTGGTTGGTACAATGTGAATTTTTAGAAACAAAAGATAAAAGTCACAATCAATTATCATAAAAGAATAACATATACATGAAATCTCTTTGTAAAATTTAATATTTGTATGTACACAATATAGTAAAATGGCTATTAACCACGCATTAACATAGACATAATTTTTAAAAATTATTTACACAACAATTACAAAATTAATATATCATATTAGTTGGTAGGATGTTAAATGAATAAATACATGGATATTAAAAGGTTTAACTAAGAACCCACAATTTATTTTCTATAGAAATTAGACATAATTAGATAAAAATAGGTTTTATTTTGTTATTTAAAGTTGATTCCTAACTTTTATTTGTGTAATGCCGATGCACAAATTAAAAAATTAAAATAAATAATTGTGAGTAACAAAAGTTTAATGATTTTTATTCCTATCATATTCTTAAATTGATGGGTCTTATTGGAGTGCGTCTTGGTGTATGAGGATGGAATACCCAATCGGATAAATTTTAAAGTTTTTGTTTTGACAAGGTATTGAGCTACTGACGGTGGTGGTCGAATAGCGATAGTCAAAGACGATGGTAGTACTCTTTGGTCGATTCGAGAAAAGGGTGCTTATATTGAGTGATATCGATTAGCAAACCTCTTGTTGTTGAGACGGTGGTCGATTGGATTGATAAGCGATATACATGCGAATGTGGTGGTTCTTGTATTTAACTTACGAAAACTTAAAGTCGACTTGAAACACTTTATCAAATATTGATTAGTTAGTTTTCGGTTTGTATCTCTTGATATCGGATATTGATGAGGGTTTAAAACAATGTTATCTTCTTGATGTGAGTTAAATAATATGTAAAATTAAAAGCAATACCCAAAGTAAATAACACGTTGGTTTTACATGGTTGGAGAGATCAACTCCTATATCCATTGTTGATTGCTCAATCAATCTACTAACTTTGGATTGAGTCTTATTTACGGTATAAGAATAAACTGAATCTTGTGATCACCTTACGGTATCCGCCTAACAACTTTCTTGGTGCTAGGAAATCACTAACTACTTTCGGATGCGATCGACTTAACCTCTAGCTTACGGTGCTAGATGATCAAGTTTTCAACAACTAACACCGTTACCTACTTGCCACAAACTTCTACACAATTTTGTGGGTTTTGTAGATGGGTTTCCAACTATGGATGCGAGTTGACATATGAGTCAAACTCGGTATGTACAACTTAAGATATCTGAGATGAATATCTAGACTTAAGAAAGTGTATCTTGAAATCTCGAGCTAATAAATATGAGAGCTCTTGAGATTTCTTGATATATATGAGTTTGATTGGCTTGAGCTTTGAGCTTGAATGCTTTGAGATTTCAATTGCACAATGTTTGGTAACCTTTAAATGTTGGATTCTTATGTGAATTTATAGAGATGATGTTGAATAATCTTGTTGAATGGAGCACCAATCAGATCTTTCGATTTGTCGTTTGAATTCTTCCGTTAAGAATCCTCTTACATCGTTGTCAAAGTGCATCATCGTACTTTGTAGCTCTGTAACTCGAAAATATCTTTTGACATATAAGATCTTTTGCGAGATATGCTTTCGACATGTGGCGAATCAAACACTAAATTAAATTTCTTACGTGTTTATTCAAATTGAGTTCACCTTTGTTTTATCGGCATTGACTTTAGATTGGGCGGTCGAGATTGCTCATTCTTTTATCGTGATTTGGACTCCGTCGTTTGTCGACTTCAAACACTTGAGTCGGTATGATGCTTTCAACAAGCGTAAATAAATAGTCGACTTTGACCTTGCATCAACCGACTTTAACTCGGTGTCTCCAACATTGACTACTTGTCACTAGCTTTAATTATCGATAAGTAGCTTTGACTCTGGGGCGTCGACTTTGACTCGATAGCCAACTTTGACTTCCGCAAGACGGTGGGTCGCATGATTTGACCATAGTAATATCATGACTCTTTCATCTCTTTCGGTAGAGTCTCGATCTCGATCTTGATCTTTAGTCCCGAAGCCGCCGTCTTCAACTTTACCCATGTAGCTATGTTCATCGACATCGCTATACTTGATTCTTGAACATCAGTTGACCTTCCGTCGATCTTGATTCTTCGTTCATGATCCTTGATTAAGCTTCTATCGATTCGTTGATCACGATACTCCTATCGATATGGTGGCTTGATCTACTTGAACTCATTCGATCTTGGGCTGTCAAGCTAGTAGTTCTTCTGTTGAAACTGTAACACATCGCCTAACTCTAGAACAAGTCAGTAGCATTAGTTACATCAGCGAGACAATCATAAGAGATTTTGGAATCTAATCAAAACACACAGTTAAGACAGATTAATTCCCAACAACTTAGAAATTTTCCCAATAATTTCTTCTTTTGATGATGCCAAAACCTTAAACATTATCACGAAAACAAATTAGAAAGTTAGATAACCAATTTCAGCAGATAGACTTGATTCCCCATCACTGTGATCATCATTCTCTGCAAAACAAGGTTAGTTCAACATAATAAGTTTACCAAAATCATTGTCGTCAGGGTGAATCGGCGAGTTTTATAGATTATAGGTTGTTGGGATTTACATGATACAATCAGATAAACTAAAAATCAACTGCAAAGCTATACAATTCTATTACAACTATTCTGACCAGTTCATCTTCTTTTTCTCTGCTGCGTCCTCTCTTCATCAGTTAGCTGTCCATACATTGCAAAAACTCTCTTGACCAGCTTTTCGAATTCCTTTGGCTACTGTGGTAGGATCTATCTTTAATAGTTCAGCAGCAACTGAGAATTCCTTTTCAATCTAGGCTCGATCAACAAAGTTTTCTCTCATAGGTGGTGATGTAGTTTTCTTCGGAGGTGCATAAATGTTGACATGCTACCTCGCTGAGCAGTTAACATATTTGTCAATGAGAGCACGATCCTTGTACTCGAAGAAATTTATGAAACCATCTATTACGATCTCTAGGGCTTCAGGCAGATCAATCAAGTAGGAGTAGTACATGACTAACTCCATCTTCAGCTATTCCATCAATCATTCAGTTCAGCGGAGATCCATTTGTCAATCCTAGGCTTGGCACATGAAACAATGTTCTCAACAAACCTTTCCTCTAAAAGTTACTTAGAGCACTCATTCTACTGATAGTTTTCTTTCTCTTTTATAGCGGCAGTTGACGCTCTCTGAGCTTCCTATCGATTTCTCAGAACCAACCTGTTGTTTCTTGCTCCACCATGTCGTCAGTAAGGCTGGGTCTCCCAATATCTCGAATGTGGCGTCTGTATGGAAGGCAACAAGGTAAATGTCATATGTTCCATCAGCAACTTGGGCTGACGGGGGAGCTTCCTTCGTTTTCTCCTTTCTTTTGGCTTGAGTAGCCTTCCTCCTTAAACGCTCTTCAGCAATTGCCTCTTCGGTCTGTTCTGCCATTTCCACTGCTATCTCTTCTGTCGTTCTTTGCTCCTCAGTAGCATGGGCCAGCTCTGCTGTCTCTTCAACAGCAACAACCTCCTTCATATCTCCCTCATTTTTTGGCATCATCAAGAACATCCTAGAGGAGATCGAGAGGTCACTGACAGTTTGATTCAGTGCGGCGTGGGAGGCGGTCCATATGCTCCAACCTTTCATCATAGGCGACCAACATACTGTCATATTCTTTCTTTTATTTTCTTAGGACTTCAACCTCTACTTAGAGAGAAGTAATTCTCTTATCAGCTCCAGATGCGATGAAGTCCAACTGATTCAGAACAGTGTTGAGTTGTTCTTGGGCTGGACGGATTGTTGTTGGTATCCTTCTCTCAAAATCAACCTTGAATGCAGCTTCAATCAGTACATTTTGCTTTCAAGGTGTTGATGGAGCCTTCTCGTGCTGACTTCGCCTGTTGGAAGTTCTCAGTCACAACATCCACAAGGTCTCTCAGATTTTACCTTACGGTTGAGAGCTCGCCATGGGTCTGTTCCGTGAATGCTTCCCTGAGATCGACCTGTTTTGTTTAGTCAGTTCGATTATTGGATAACCAAATTTTTTAAAAATTGCATTATTTAACTATTTCATTGATTGCATCTAATTAATTTAGGCAGATTTATCTATAATAAAATAAAATAATAATAATAATAATAATAATAAATTAATAATTATTATAATTTCGGTTATGTTCATTTTTGGGTATATCCGTTCGTTTATCGGTATACCCGATAATCAAAATTAACTCAAACCATTAGTCCATACTAATTGAATATCGAATTAATCGATTAACGTATTCGATAACCGATCGATTTTGATTGGATTCGATAATAATCGATATTTGATACCCATTTAAGATCCTAAAATAAATGGTATTATTGGGTTATGAGTGATAAAATGTGTAAATAAATAGTATTGTTAATGGTAATAAATAAAATAGTAATGGACATGAAATGATATAATATATTAAATAAATAAATTATTGGAATAATAAATAAAATGTTTTGTGGGATAATGTTTATAAATAACAAAAGAATATGTATCGAGAAAGAAAGGTAAGAAAAACATGGTAATCGAATACCGGTTATTATTGTTATAAGAAACTTGGGGCTGCACACTGGACTGGACAATAAAGCTCTGTAATGAACTTTTTGACTGCTGGTACCCCATATGTGTGCGTAGGCGCTAAATAGAAGAAGGGATCACTTTAATTGATAATGTTATTATATAACAATTAATCCATGCATGCTTCGGTGCATGCTGTGAATGAAATCACGTGGAATCAGCTCATAGATACGCGTTAGTTAGATAGTTATGTTATATATATGGATGTATCAGAACCGTCGGGCGTCAGCGGCAAGGATCATTCATTGAGGTCGTTATATGTGTTAGTTACAGTTAGAATAAATACGTAATGCATGAACTCATTTTACATAGCTTTGAGAAAGCAGAACAAAGGGTTTAGAGAGAGTATATGAGATATCCATCTCTCGGCTGTTCTTGAAAGCTGTAATCATCTTGTTATCTTTTAATAAAACACCATATCAAGTTTTCTCCCGTGGATGTAGATCTTACAATCGAACCACGTAAATCTTGTGTTGTTGACATCCATTTCTTTTTATCTCGTTCGTTGAAGTTCTTCGGTAAAAGCTTAACAAGTGGCACCGTCTGTGGGAAATTCACCCCGATACCATTGATCATTTGGATATATTAATCGAAGGAGAATGGTGGCGACAAAGTTCGATACCGAAAAATTCACGGCAAAACGACTTGGTCTTTGGTGAATAAAGATGAAGGCACTCCTTACGCAACAAGGGTTGGCTGCTACACTGAAGGGCGATGGGGGATCGGCTGATTCCAATGACGTCGAAGGTAGAGATGATGGAGAAAGCACATAGTGCTATTATCTTGTGCCTTGGAGACAAGGTTTTGCGAGAGGTTGTAAAAGAGAATTCTGCCGCCGCGGTATGGTCCAAACTTGAATATCTTTATATGGCAAAATCTTTGGCAAATAGACTGTATATCAAGCAGAAATTGTATTCTTTCACATTGATGGATGAAAAATCCATGGACGATCAACTCAATGATTTCAACAAGATAATCGATGATCTTGCAAATTTGGAAGTCAAAGTTAATAATGAAGATCAGGCTATAATCCTTTTGAACGCCCTACCAAAATCCTACGAACACTTGAGAGATGCCATGTTATATGGTAGAGATGCAGACTTATCAGTGGGACGTTCAATCTGCGTTGAGGGCAAAGAAGATGCAAAAGGCTTCTCAAGAAAAAACCGCATCAGTGGGTGAAGGGCTGAATGTGAAACAAAGATATGTAAACCGAAAATTCAAGAAACAAGGCCAAGCCGAGAAGAAAGCGTGGCAACCTAAGGGAGAATGCGATGATGAAAAGGAAACTAGAAAGTGCCACTATTGTAAAAAACCGGGCATTTGAAAAGGCGCTATGCTTTCAAAAGAAAAGAGAACCGAGAAAAATCAAACTCAAGATTTTACAGATACAATGCAACAATGTGACATTCTTTGAGGCACTCAATGTGGTGAAATCACATATGGAAAAGGAATAGTCTTGGATTCGGGATGCTCTTTCCATATGTGCCCGTGTGAGATTGGTTTTCTAAGCTCAAGCGTGATAATCTAGGATCGGTTCTATTGGGGAATAATCATGTTTGCAAGATAGAAGGAATTGGAAGCATTAAGTTACAAGTACATGATGGATCGGTGAGGGTGTTGAAAGAAGTTGGTACATTCCTCGGTTGAAAAGAAACTTGATATCGTTGGGAGTATTGGAATCGAATGGCTACGAATGGAACTCATCGAAATGATACATCTAAAGGAATCAAGATTAATCATGAAATGAGTAAGGAAAGATAGCTTATACTACCTTACGGCAAATATAATATACGGAGAGTCCGACGAGTTAAAATGGATGATTCAAATCGTGGCACAAAAGGCTCGGACACATTTGAGATAAAGCGTTGAATCATTTACTCAAGCATAACATACTCGGTAATCTTTGTTCCTTCAAAGCTGGAATCATCGAGCAATGCATTCTTGGAAAGAAGCGAAACATCATTTCGATTCGGTAAGCACTCTTCTCTGCCCTTTAGATTATGTATATTCGGTTTATGGGGGCTGCGAGGAATGAGACAATAGGAAGGGTAAGTACTTTATGTCTATCATGGATGATTATTTTAGAAAGCTATGGGTTTATGTGTTGAAGGACAAAACTAAAGCTCTTGATAAATTTAAAAAGTGGTGTCTTGTTGTTGGCGAGAAGAACAACAAAGCGAAATGTTTGAAAAAGCGACAATGGGTGGAATTTGTTTGGACAAGTTTCGACAGATTACGTGCAGAAAAAGGGGATTAAAAGGCATAAGACTATACCTTACAATCCCCAACAAAATGGTGTCGTAGAAAGAATGAATAGAACCATTCTTGAAAGGGTAAGATGTATGTTGTTCGAATCGGGATTACCAAAAAGGTTCTAGGGTGAAGTCATAATCTGTTGCATATCTCATTACAAAACACCATCATCTGCAATAGGTTTCAAGACTCCTGATGAGTTATAGATTAAAAAGATTTCCAGTTATGATCACTTAAGAATATTCGGATGTAGAGCATATGCTCATGTTAGGCAACATAAACTGGAATCAAGGGCGTTGAGATGTATAATGCTAGGTTATCCAGAAGGTGTAAAAGGATATAAAATCTGGTGCACCGAACCGAATATGGGAAATGTGATGATTAGTAGAGATGTAATATTTAAGGAGGACCAAATGCCATATCTGATGAATGGGGAAAACTCATCTGTTGCGGGTTCAAAAATTATTGGAGATGAAATCATCCATGTAGAGCAATCTGTTCAAGCGATCGGAAGCTCAATCGACAACAATGAGCTAAATAAGGCGGTGAATCACATGAAAATATGAGAGATTCTGAGACTTGCAAGGACAGTAAAGAAGAGTTATCACACCTCCTCATAGATATGGACATGCGGACATGATTCATTATGCTCTTAATGTAATGAGGACATTGAAATTGAAGAGCCGAGAACTTATGCGAAATGATGAGAAGTCGAGAAAAGGATAAAGGTTGTTAGCTATGAAAAGGAGATGGAGTCATTGGAGAAAAATGGTACTTGGATACTTGTTGATAAACCGATTGGCAAGAAGCTTGTAAGTTGTAAATGGCTTTACAAGAAAAGGTGGAGCTACATCTTTGGAAAGGAGCAGATTAGATATAAGGCTAGGCTTGAGGCTAGAGGTTTTACCCAACAAGAGGTGTTGATTTTAATGAGGTTTTTCTCCTATTGTAAAACATAGCTCGATCGAATCATGTTGGTGTGGTTGTGAAGAATGATGCAGGCGCAACAAATGGATGTAAAGACAACATTCTTACATGGTGAGTTCGATGAAAAATCCATATGGAACAACACGAGGTTTTGCCTTACGGATCGAGAGAACAAGGTTTGCTTCGCAAAAATCGTTATATGGCTTAAGACAAAGCTCGGACAATGGTATATGAAATTTGATGAACACATGCTGAATATTGGTTTTGTGAAATCCGAATATGATAGCTGCGTTTATTGAAGAAAAGGATATTGACACGATTGCTTACCTTCTCGTATGTGGATGATATGTTAATCGCGAATGATAGCAAATCTGAAATACAAAGGATAAAAGAAGACTTGAAAAAGAGTTTTGAGATGAAGGATCTTGGAGATGCCAAGAGAATATTGGGAATGGATATTTTGAGGAATAGAACTACTGGAAAATTATGGTGATTCAACATGATTATGTGCGAAATTGTTGAGAAAATTTAACATGCACAAGGTTAAGTCAGTTTCGATACCTTTGGCTATGCATTTTAAATTGTGTGATGATCACAGACCGAAAGATGACAATGAAAAACAGGAGATGACAAGAGTGCCTTACTCAAATGTGGTTGGCGACATAATGTATACAATGGTGTGCACTAGGCACGACTTATCTCGTACTATAAGTGTGGCGGTGATACATGGCGATCTGGAAAGTATCATTGGGAAGCTCTAAGATGGATTCTAGGTATCCGAAGGAAGCTCAAATAGAGGAATTATGTTCCAGAGAAGTGAAAGCGATTCAAGTCACCTTTAATTGGCTACATGATTCAAACTATGCGATGAATATTGATAATAGGAGATCTCAATCGGTTATATTTTCAAGTTGTTCGGTTCGTGATCGGTTGGAAGTCGTCTCTTCAATCTGTGGTAGCATTGTCGACCACGAGGTTGAATACATGGCGATTCTGAAGTGTGAAGGAGCAATTTGGTTAAAAGGAATTATAGCGATTTTGGCATAGTTCAAGATTCGATTATTTTAAGCTGTGATAGTCAAAGCGCCTACACTTAACCAAACATCAAGTGTTTCATGAGAGGTCAAAACATATTGATGTTAGGCTACATTTGTACTTGTTGTGTGAACAAAGGAGTTGTGAAGATGGAGAAAGTATCTCATCGAAGATAATGCATCGATATCTTGACCAAGGCATTACCAAATGCAAAATTTGTTTCTTGCACAGGTTGGTGAACATCTTACCGCTTAAGCGAGATAATGCTTGGGCTCAGTAATGGAGTCATTTGGAAAGAACTTTGTATTGTGATGTTTTATTTTTTGGGAAGATAGGATTGATTGTTAAGGTGGAGATTGTTATTATATAACAATTAATCCATGCATGCTTGGTGCATGCTGCGAATGAAATCGTGTGGAATCAGCTCATAGATACGCATTAGTTAGTTAGTTATGTTTTATATATATGGATGAATCAGAACCGTCGACGTCAGCGGCAAGGATCATTCATTGAGGTTGTTATATGTGTTAGTTACACAGTTCGAATAAATACGTAATGCATGAACTCATTTTACATAGCTTTGAGAAAACAGAACAGAGGGTTTAGAGAGTATATGAGATATCCATCTCTCGGCTGTTTTGAAAGCTGTAATCATCTTGTTATCCTTTAATAAAACACCATATAGATCTTACGATCGAACCAGGTAAATCTTGTGTTGTTGACGTCCATTTCTTTTTATCTCGTTCGTTGAAGTTCTTCAGTAAAAGCTTAACAGATAATTATACCCTTTGAACTTCTTTTCTGCTTCCCCATTGAAATCGAGCACGCAAATTCATCGCCTTCTCAGAAATCGCCTAATTAATCCCAAGCGTCTATCGTATAGCAGGAGATTTTACTGTCTCTCCTCCTCTATATTTCCTGAGTAGTAATGGTGAAATGGAGGGCAATCGGCATCTAGGAAAGAGACATTCTCGAATAATTTTAGCGATATCGGTGCTGTTAACGCTGACGGTGTTGCTATTAATAGTTCTCGGACTCGGAATACGTTCTGTTCCTGTTAGCTCTAAAGAGGACATTGCTGATCAGAGACCGACTTTGGCGAAAGCGCATTATGTTGAACAAGTATTTTCTTCATTATTTAATTTAATTTCATAATATATTGATGAGGATTGCTGAAATGAGGTTTTTATTCGATTTGTATTATATGTTGTCAGCATACAAACTGAGGGAAAAGAAGAGTTCAGTGGACGGAGGTCGTTTCGTGGGAGCCTAGAGCTTTCATCTACCACAATATTTTGGTGAGTTTTGTGATATATACATACATATTATATATATATATATATATATATATATATATATTCATTTAATTAGTTTAATTCTCTATTTTCAAAGTTCCTAATACTCTTTGATTCCAACTCCAGTTCATCGATATTTCTATATCACAATTTCAAATTATTTACAGAGACATCTAGAGAAGATATCCGGTTGGAACTTTTATCTATAGTTGGGGTAAAAAGAATTCGTTCTATCTATATACTCCATCCGTCCCTCAAAACTATTCTTGGGAATCTTCGATACGAATTTTAATAAAAGTTGTTAAATGTATTATGAGTGGAGTAAGGGTCCCACCATAGTGTAATATTAAATTAGTTAGTGGTGGATCATATGTGGTATAATGTGTAAATAAATGAGTTATTGAGAATAAAAAGAAATATTAATGGACCATAAGTGATAAAAGATGTAAATAAAGATTATTATTGAATGTAATAAATTTGAAGATAATTACCATAAATAGATAGGAAGAAAATTGGGGGCGAAAAAAGAAAATTAGAAAGATAATTGGGGACGAGTAAGTATAAATACTAAATCAATACTAATTACAAGAAATTCAATAATTTAATCCAATAAATATTTAATTTATTTTCTTAATCTTAGTAGTATTACGTTATTATAAAATATTACAATTTCATGGGCATAATTTTTCATTAGTACTCAAAATATTGTGTACTAATTTGTTTTCAAAATTATATTCTATTTTTGTAGTGACTTAATAGTAATATAATTAGGATCATATATAGGGATGTACACTATCCTATTAATTAGTGTGTGTGTTTATTAGTTTTCATGATCGAGATATCAACCTTTCTCCACGGTTTTGTAAGTTGTAACATCTTCACAATGTTCCATTTTAGTTTAAATGTTTCTTTATTTTATTTCATTAAATCATTATTTATGTAATTGTTGTAATTTTAGATTCTCGTTGCTTTAGAATTTGGTTGGTTCATTCAGTCATAAGTTTCGATTTGGTTTTCATGGAAAAGCTCTTGAATCTAAACATCCTTTCTTTCTTTCATATAAAAGATATCTTTATTTTACTGTTTGATCTTTAATTGGCAATCAAGGAAGAATGTGAGTATTTGATTAGTCTTGCCTCACCTCACATGGTGAAATCAACTGTTGTAGATAGCAAAGCTGGCAAGAGTAAATATAGCAGGATAGTTTCTTTATCTATCTCCAATACTTGTGTTTGCTTTTTGCGTTGTATACAAATCTATCTCGTTCTTGACTTTGGTATGCAAAGAAAAAACATCATTTGTGTGTGTTGGCCTAATGGTAGAGTGGTTAATGCCCGAGGCCAAAGGTCTCGGGTTCGAGTCCACCGTGACCCAACCTTTAAAATTTCTGTATTAATTGACAAAAAAAAAACATCATTTTTTTACGGTTCATACTAGTTATGGAACGTTCTTCAGAAGAGGAAAGACAAAGTAATCAAATCTATTGAAAATAGAATAACAGATTACACATTGATACCTATAGGAAAGTAAACTTAACTTAGCAGCTGATTTTTTTGGAACGATTTACTTGTTCCAAAAGGATAAGCTCTTCCTCAGGGAGCCCCAGACCCCAGACTCATGAGAATTGAGAAAGTGAAAGGGTAAATTATGGTGACTCAGTGGTAGAAGCTATGGAGACTTTACCTAGTGCCCACAAGAAACCATCCTAAAGAGGTTGAAACTCCCACACTACGGCTGCTGCTAGGATTCGATCATTGGTCCTTATTCAAAATCTACTAGCTTTTAACCACTTGAGCTAAGCCCGTAGGGGTTAAAGCTGATTTAATTATCGTCTTCGCTTGTGTTTTAAACATGAAGAAACATCGGTACAAGATTTCCACTTCAAAAGGTTCCAAACCTTTACATCGATTGTAGTGTATGTGAAATTGCTATGGCCCTTTTCATTTCTTACTCTTACATTGTGTTTGCTGATGTTACTCAACAAAGAGTTGTTTATCATCGAGTATGGAGAAGGTGCGCAAGTTACGCACTCTGAAGTGGGACATAATCGACCTCATTATGTGTAAGTGTGTGACTACAAATAATGCTGTCGGATAGGAGTTGGCTGTCAGGTAAGAGAGTTGGCTGTTGGCACGAGAGTTGGCTTCTGACAGCAGACTTGGACTTCTGGTAGGAGAGTTGGCTTCTGGCATGAGAGTTGTCTGACAGAGAGTTGACTATCTAGCAAAGAGCTAGCTGCGATCAGGAGTTGGCATCAGACATCTGGCATCTGACTGTTGACATATGGTATCTGGCTGAAGAGAATTGATCTTGATGATCTTTGAAAGCAACTGATACTTCAAGGATTTGGTTGCGATCAATAACATATGTCTTACACGTGGATTAATCACAATCATTCTTTATCATCGACTTAATTTATATGGTGATGATTATGAGATCTAGTTCGATAAATAGACTAGTGTATATGTGATTAAATAACGAATCCAACGAACGCAGCGATAGCGATTACGCCTTTTGTGATTATTAGAGAGAAGTTAAGCGAGAGAGATATGTGTATTGTATTCCTTTCTTGGTTTCGATCGATTCTGGTTATCTTCTCCAACAATCTAATAAACTTTCAGCTTATCCTCCGTGGACGTAGATCATTTGATCGAACCACGTAAATTCTTGCGTCGTTTCTTTCTTGCTTTATTGTGTATAAAATCTCAATAATTGGCAACGTCTATGGGAAACAAATCCACAATGTCTTCGATAAGATTTGAAACGGAGAAGTTCTCCGGTAAGAATGATTTCGGTCTTTGGCGAATCAAGATGAAAGCACTGCTAGTACACAAGGATTAGCAGATGCGCTCAAGGGTTACTCTAAGTCAAAATGTGATAGTTTTGTTTACATGAAGAAGTCAGGAGGATCTGAAGTATCTTATTTGTTATTATATGTTGATGGCATGCTTATTGCAAGCAAAAATCGAAGTGAGATTGAAAAATTGGAATCCAAGTTGCAAGATAGATTCGAGATGAAGATCTTGGGAGATGCCAGAAGGATTTTAGGCATGGACATCATGAGAGAGAGGAAGAATGGTCTGCTAAGGTTAGTCCAAAAGGATTACATTTTGAAAGTATTGAAGAAATTTAATATGCATGAAGCCGTCGTGTTCCCATTTCTTTGGGGCAACATTTCAAACTTTCGGAGGACGAAGCTCAAGGATGATGTTGAGAGAGAGGAGATGTACAAGATACCTTATGCAAATGTCATAAGGAGTATCATGTACACCATGATTTGCACAAAGCCTGATTTATCTCACACAGTCAGGGTTGTGAGAAGATATATATCAGATCCAGGAAAATATCATTGGGAAGCTTTGAAATGGATATTCAGGTACATGAATGGAGATACACATATTGTGATATTGATGATCAGTTTGAAGAAAACTCATTAAAGAGTTATGTTGATTCTGACTATGCTGCGAACATAGACATAAGTCTCAAACAGGTTATATTTTCACACTCTATGGTACAACTGTGAGTTAGAGGTCGATGTTACAATTTGTGATAGCTCTGTCTACAATTGAGGCAGAATATATGACCATGACGGAGGCTGTAAAGGAAGCAATATGGTTGAAGGGGATTACTTCAGAGTGGGGATTATGCAGAAGATAGTTGAAATAAACTGTGATAATCAAAATGCAATACATCTGGTAAAACATCAGGTGTATCACGAGCATTCTAAGTATATTGATGTGAGACATCATTTTGTGAGGGATGTGACTAATAATGGAATTGTGAAGGTGGTGAAGGTCTCAACAAAGACAATGTCATGACATCTTGACCAAGTCTTTACATGTTACAAAGTTCGAGATATTGCCTTGATTTGGTGTCTGTTGTTTCACAACAAAAAATGGAGTTGAAAGTTCCGATATGGAGTTGGTTCGAGGGGAAGCTTGGAATGAGTTTGTTAGATGATTTTGTAGTCAATGTGGAGATTTATAAGTGTTTGTGAATACAAATAGTGTTGTTGGATAGGAGTTTGGTACTAGGTAAGAGAGTTGGGCACCGACTGCAGAGAGTTAGACTTCGGTAGGAAAGTTGGATTTTGGTAGGAGAGTCATTCGATGAGAGTTGATTGTCTCGCGCAGAGGCGATTGTGATCGAGTTGGCATAGGAGTTAGCATCGGACATCGGCATCGGATGCGACATCGGATGGCGGCATATGACATCGACTTAAGAGAATTGATGTTGATGATCTTTGAAAGCAACCGATACTTCGTGAAGTTGGTTGCGACAAGAATATATGTTTATACGTGGATTAATCATTGTCATTCTTTATCACCGACTTAATTTCTACGATGATGATTATGTGATCTAGTTTGATAAAATAGACTAGTGGATATGTGATTTGATAACGAACCCAACAAAACGCACTGATAGCAGTTCCTCCTTGTGACAGTTATTAGAGAGAGAAGTTAAGTAGAGAGAGATATTGTGTATTGTATTACTTTCTTGATTCCGATCAATGCCAGTTATCTTTTTCGACGATCTAATAAACTTTCAGCTTATCCTCGATGGACGTAGTGAAAGTTAATGGACTAGTAATTAGGATAATGGGCTTAATTAATTAATTGTTGGACCATTAATTAATTAAGACCCAAAGCCCATACAAGAGGTAGTGGGTGGTTATCTTGTATAAGTGAGTTAATCTTTGAGATTAACGTGAGAAGAACTTTTACAGAAAACTACTGCAGACTCAATTGGAGATTCTTGGCGCCTCGTTGACTCGATATCGAGGAATTGTTCTGCGCACCGATTAAAGACACGTGGATACCATAGTTGTGGAAACGCTCTCAAAGGATTCTTTGGAAGCTTTACTACTACAGGCGTTATAAACACGTAAGTCTTCGATCTCGTGTTCTAGGCTCATCGCATGAATTATTATAGATCTAGATCTGTTCTTGATTGTTATTATTGCGCATTAGATGTTGTCAAGAACGAATCCTAACAGTGGTATCGAGCCGTGTTCTCGATCTATAATTATTTAATTAGTATACTAATTAATTGTGGATTTTGAAAAATAATTGAAATTGAAATCGATTTTGAAATCGTAAATTTATTTAATTTTTGAAAATTAAATCTGAAATTAAAATCAGTATGTTTCACGGAAATTGTTTCACCGTTCTTCCACCGTCGACTTGGAGTCGCCGCCATCGCCGAACCCTCTCATCTTGAAATCGCGTCATCGCGAATGGGAAGGGAAGAGCGGCGGTGTGTTGCGTTCGGTTTGCGCGCACCGGACGTGCGTTCGAATATGAACGTCGCGGTCGACGGCACAGCCGCCAGCGCTGCGCTCGCCGCCGGCGAACACTCGTTGCGTGGGTGGAGGCCGACGCACGCTGGGCGTGGGTGAAAAGGAACGCCGCTGAACGCCGTTTGACGCCGAATGCACGCAGGCGTGCCTGAACGCCGATCGTGTCGCATCCGCCGCTATTGGCGAGGCGAAACACGGCACCGAAATCGCGGCGTCGTGGAGTCGACGACCGTCGGCGTGGAGGCGCTGGCGCCAACGCCGCGTTAGGCGTGGCGGCGGCGGAACGCGGCGGCGGCGGGAGAAAAGCGGCGGCGACGTAGCATCGCGCTGAAACCCTAAGGTCTTGTTGGGCTTGTCTGTGGTGGGCAGCGTCGAGTTCGGGCGAGGGCATGGGTCGGGTGGGGTGCGAGTCCGCTTTGTTATGGGCGTATTTTCTATATATGGCGACCCGTGAGGTCATCAATGTTTAAAAAAAATCCGATTTTGTTAATTTTGAATTAATAAAATCTAATTCAATTATACAAATAATTTATTAATTGGATTAATAAATTACTTTTAATATTATTATTTTGAAATAATAACATTAATTTTGATTTTGTATTAATTTAGAATAAATACAATCTACTAGTGTACATGGATTTAATTTATTAATTTAGAATTAATAAATTTAATCATAATTTAGAAATTAATTTATTAATTAGATTAATAAATTTTAATTATATTATTATTTTGAAATAATAATATAAGGTTTGATTTTATATTAATTTAGAATTAATATAATTTAGTAATGTACATGGATTAATTTTATTAATTTAGAATTAATAATTCTAATCACTATTTTGGACATTAATTTATTAATTAGATTAATAAATTTTAACTTTATTATTATTTTTGAAATAATATAATTTGCTTATGTTCATATATTAAAGAATTGATTTATTAATTAGATTAATAAATCTCATTTGATTATTATTTTAGAAATAATAATACAAAATGAATATTTATATTAATTTGGAATTAATATAAATGAGTATATCCACTTTTAATTAGAGAATTAAATTATTAATTAGATTAATGAATTTATTCGTTGAGCCCTATTTGCTGTTTTCTGTGATAAGCATGCTATTTGATTTTATGCTTATATTTTAACTATAGTAGTTAAAGACCGCTTTTATGTTTGGGTAGGCGGCACCCAATACATGTAGTCCATATTACTATGTTTGGGTAGACGGCGCCCAATATATGTGGTCCGCATTTCATGCCTGGGTAGGCGGCACCCAGTAATTGTTTTGAATTTAATATTGGATATTAAATATACAATTAGTATCACATGTTTTTATCCCCACTAAAATACAAGTCTTGTTTTGAAACAAACGCATCGTCCATCATAATTGTATGAGGAACCTAGCCTCTTTCGTCCAAGAGTTTTACACCAAAGTGTTTACTCCCAAATCGACAAAGCAAAGGCTCGTTCATAGATGCATGGTTGGCGTCGTGTGATGGGGTTGATTTGTAATTATTTTGAAACAGCCAAAGCGATCAAAATAATTAGTGGATGCATATTAATTGGATTAATAAACCAAGAATTGTAAATTTATTTGTTGTGATCGGTTTTGGAAGCTGACCAAGTATTATTATTGTAGTCATCAGCCAAAGCAGAGGCTATGATAATATAAGACTTGAATCGCTACAAATCAATGTTGCAATCGGCTTGGAGGCCCACCGAGTGATATTATTTACAGTCATCAGCCAAAGCAGAGGCTGTAATAATATTGACTTGGATCTTGGACTACTAAGATTTATATATTTGTTATAAATCCGTATTTTGCATTTGGGGGTGCAATATATGTTAAAATTAGTGGGAGCTAATCAATACAATAAACCCTTGTTTGATTAGTGATACGATTGTGATCTGTGTTTACTTTGTTCTAATTTGTTCTATTTCTGTTAATTTTATTCAGTTACGATGTCGACTATATTAGATAAATGTTTGTTGGAAACAAATATGTTGACTGGGTCAAACTATACGGATTGGCTACGTTGCTTGCGCTTGGTATTAAGGATGAATAAGATTGAGTATGTCTTGGACAAACCAATCAGTATCATCCCCGATGTGCGTTCTCCTGAGTATGCCTTGTTTGATAGGGTTGCTCATGAGAAGCATGTTGAGGATGCTATGTCGGCTCGGGACATTATGTTGACTTTTATGAGTTTGGAACCCAAAGCGACATGAATGCATGCTACCTTATGAAATGATTCAAGATGAAGAGTTTGTTTGCCTCGAGGCACAAACCTCGAGTATGAGATACCCGAGATTTCTCCAAGTGCACGTTTCATGAAAAGGGAACCGTAAGAGAGGCGCCGAATTTAAGGCACAAGGTGCAATGGGTAATAGCTCGTATATTTGTCGTTGAGATAAATATGTCATAAACAATTCACATTCTTGGGTATTAGATATCGGTGTGGCTCACACATTTGTAATAATGTGGAGGGCTTTGTGATGAGGAAGGTGAATCACAGGGAGGTTGATCTACGCGTGGGAAATGGAGCAAGAGTTGCTGCCGAACGCGTGGGGACTTATAGATTGGATCTTCCTTCGGGTTATAGACTAGATTTACATGATTGTTATTTCGTTCCTGCGATTTCAAGAATATTATTTCCATTCCTATGTTGGACATTGAAGGGTTTTCCTTCCATTTTGGAAATGGTAAATGCTCGTTTTCTCATAACGGAGTGTCTTATGGAAAAGCTTTTCTTACGAATGGTTTATATATGCTTGAATGTGAACGAGATATTCTCAATGTGCAAAACAAACGACCTAAGCTAAGTAATACGAATAATGCTACTTATCTTTGGCATTGTAGACTTGGTCATATTAATGAGAAAAGGATATCAAGGTTGAGAAAATTAGATTATCTCACACCATTTGATTTCGAATCATATGGTACTTGTGAATCTTGTCTCAAAGGAAAGATGACTAAGAAACCACTTTACGGGAAGGGTTACGTGTTAAAGAATTGCTAGAGTGTGGACCGTTTCCAACTCGAGCAAAGGTGGATATTCGTACTTCATTACTTTTACCGATGATTATTCGAGGTTTGGGTATGTGTATCGATGAAACACAAATCAAGCTCTTGATAAGTTCAAAGAGTTTAAGTTAGAAGTCGAGAAACAACTTGGTAGAAGTATCAAGCATCTTCGATCGGATCGGGGGGAATACTTAAGCCGAGAATTTCTTGATTACTTGAAATCACATGGAATCGATCGATCGACACCTCCGGAACACCACAAATGAATGGTGTATCCAGAGAAGAAATCGAACTTTATTAGATATGGTTCGATCCATGATGAGTTTCGCTAGTCTCCTTTATTCCTTTGGGGCCATGCCTTACTAATCTTGTTTATATTCGAATAGGGTTCCATCTAAATCGATCGAGAAAACGCCATATGAACTATGGTGTGGTAAAATGGCAAGTCTTAAACATATCGCGGACAGGGTTGTCCCGCTTTTGTTAAAAGATGCGAATGATAAGTTGGAATCAAAAGTGAGAAATGTTATTTTGTGGGATATCCAAAGGAAACAAAAGGATATGAATTCTACTCACCTGGAGATCACAAGGTGATCATTTCTAGGAATGTGACGTTTCTTGAAGACTCTTATGTTTCCAAGGAACAAGGTCACAACGAGGTAGATCTTGAAGCAATTCAAGAACCACAAAATGACACAGAGGACGAAGGATTGTTTAATGGTGTAAACAAGAATTCAGTGGGAGTATTTGATGATCTATTGGGAGGGGAAATGACTCTTAGAGGGCCACCACCACCTCAAGAAGACAATGAGACTCATCAAATACAAGATGACACAATAGTTGTCTCACCTCCACCACAAGAAATTCATGAGGAAGTTCTTGAGAATCTCCAAAATGTTGATGAAGTCAACACGGAGGAGCCTCCTACTCACGTTCGAATGAGCGGCTTGAACTGCAAGAACAACCCAACTCAATAGGCCACAGAGGACTCGTCGTGCACCGAAAGATTGAATCTAATGGTTGAGAACCAAGATGATGAAATCGAATCGGATGATGATGAACCTAAGACCTATAATGAAGCGGTGTCAGACACCGATTCAAAGATGTGGCTAGAAGCCTTAACATCCGAAATGGACTCGATGTATTTCAATCTAGTCGGGAACTAGTTGATGACTTACCGGATGGGGTTTACCCATAGGTCGCAAATGGATCTTCAAAAGAAAGAGATGCAGATGGTAAGATACAAACCTACAAGGCTAGGTTGGTGGCAAAGGGTTATAGTCAACGTGAAGGCATTGACTATGATGAGACCTTTTCGTCGGTTGCCAAAATCAAGTCCATTAGGATCTTACTTGCAATAGCTGCATACTACAATTTTGATATTTGGCAAATGGATGTCAAAACCGCGTTTCTCAATGGAGAACTAGAAGGTGATGTCTACATGACTCAGCCTGAAGGTTTTGTGTCCAAAGAGAGGCCGAATGCAGTATGTAGGCTAAAGAAGTCCATTTATGGGCTTAAGCAAGCATCAAGGAGTTGGAATATTTGTTTTGTGAGCTATCAAATTGTTTGATTTTGTCAAGCAAAGAGGATCCTTACGTTTATAGTAAGCGAGAATGGAAACGTTGTTCACCGGTCATATATGTCGATGACATTACGATTATGGGGAGCGACCGATCCATGATGCAATCCGTAAATGATTCGGTGTCTAAATCCTTTATGGTGAAGGATCTTGGTGAGGCCTCCTATATCCTTGGGATCAAGATCTATCGGGATAGACCTAATAGATTGTTGGGGCTATGGTGGACATCCAAAGCTATCGGTGACTAGGTGCAGCGATACTAGCTTCCAAATAGAAACAAACATGTTTCAAGGCGATATCATCGATTAGAGAAATAATAGAAATGAACAATGTGAAATTAGAAAGAGTATCCACCGACGATATCTTAGTCGATCCTTTTAACAAGCCATTTTGAGAGCTTGTGTGTTTGACATGTGGGATGTTGGCTTTGATTCGATGGGAGTTTAAAGTTTGTATGTTTTAGAAACTCCTTTGTTGAGACATACTTTCTTTTGATCACAATCGAAGATAATGTTGTTTATCTATGGGTTTGTACATTTAATGGAATAATTTTTTGATGTTTGTCGTTATTCTCTTATTTGTTCCTTGAATTATCACCGTCATTTTTTGTGAGACATCAATGATATAGTATAATTCTAAAATAGCCTAACCAATGATCATCAAGAATGGGATATTGATGATATGTTATAGGTTAGCATGTAGTCGCATCACATTCTTAGAGAATGTAGTGGTTCTCGCAACTACGAGATATTTGATAGCCGTGATGGACACATGAATACTTTGGAGTATTGGTATACCCAACTATTAAATCGTTTGTTTGATGTCTACGATTTCTTAGTGTGTGGAGTATGTAATAGTCCTTAGACTTGAGGTCATTACACATTTTGTTTGTCGAGTCTTGTCTTTGACCAAGGCAACGCTTGCAAGTGGCAAGACACGGCTGGATTGGGTGCATCATGAGACAAATGAAAATGGTAGTTGAGCCAAGAATGGGATTCATTCCTCGATTAGATTTTCGGTGAGCACTCATTTTCTATATTATTCGACCATAAAGTCATTGGCAATGAAGAGATATATTGATTAAAGTAATTGAATATGATCATATGGGTCTTATAATAAAGATGAGAAAATGATTGAGCTATTGAGATAGACACATAGCAAAATTTTAGGCTCAATTGAGTGTGTCATGAATGAAAGGATATTACATAAACTTCATGTAAAGGTTTGTTTACTGTTTTCCACGTAAACGTCCGTCATATATCGAGTTATTTGCACAACGCAATCAAGAGTTTTGTGCGACTTTGATTAGATCATCGTCGGTAATGGGGGCCTATTGGGTCACACTATCAAGTGTATTGTTAATCGTTCAAGGATATATGCATGGTGCACGTGATGTTGTCTAATGCTAGTCAGTGGGAGATTGAAAGTTAATGGACTAGTAATTAGGATAATGGGCTTAATTAATTAATTGTTGGACCATTAATTAATTAAGACCCAAAGCCCATACAAGAGGTAGTGGGTGGTTATCTTGTATAAGTGAGTTAATCTTTGAGATTAACGTGAGAAGAACTTTTACAGAAAACTACTGCAGACTCAATTGGAGATTCTTGGCGTCTCTCGTTGACTCTGATATCGAGGAATTGTTCCTGCGCCTGATTAAAGACACGTGGATACCATAGTTGTGGAAACGCTCTCAAAGGATTCTTTGGAAGCTTTACTACTACCTGGAAGCGTTATAAACACGTAAGTCTTCGATCTCGTGTTCTAGGGCTCATCGCATGAATTATTATAGATCTAGATCTGTTCTTGATTGTTATTCCGCTGCGCATTAGATGTTGTCAAGAACGAATCCTAACACGTAGATCATTTGATCGAACCACGTAAATTCTTGCATCGTTTTGTTTTGCTTTATTGTGTATAAAATCGCAATATTATGACTACTTTGTTGATGAATTCAACACAAGAATGGGGGGGGTCGAGAATCGCAATCCTTCGACGATTATATGAATCATTCGACGATACAACTTCTTATAGTTACGAGTTTTTAGTGTCGATATCTCTTTGTATTCCCACAATAATGAAGGTCGAATGTTGAAGAAGGCGGTGAGGCAGTCTTTCCATCGGCAAAGGGAATGTTAGCTCATGGTGGGTTGAATGGGATGTCGTGTGTGTGCTAAGAAAGGCGTTTACGTGAAACCAATATTGTGTGTTCGTAGACATAAACCGACTTCTTAGTTAAACGTTTAATATCCATGTATTTAATTCATTTACTATCTTATCAAGTAATATAATTATATACTTTTATAGTTATTCTTGTAAATAACTTTTTTAAAAATAATATCTTAGTAAATGTACAAGTGACGACCATTTTATGATTTGATTTTATGAAACCAACTTCTATAGTAATAACATCACTATCGCTTTAACTACATAAATAACTTTAAATGATATATTTAGCACATAAAAATAATAATATTGAAAAAATACTTCTAAAGTTTTCTGTGATCAAATCCTACGTTGATTAGGCAATTTTGTAGGCACAATTATTGAAGATAGTTGGAATTAGCGATTGAAGGCAGATGGAACATTATTTGGAAATTAAATCTTCCGGCGAAAGTCAAGATCTTCTTGTGGAGGGCTGCAAGGGATAACCTTCCTTCGAAAGCTAAGCTCTGGAGTAGAGGTGTGAACGTAGAGGGAGGCTGTGGGGTTTGCAGAAGGGGAGTTGAGACTGTGTGGCACTCCTTCATCTCCTGCCCTTTTGCGATTGCCTGCTGGAAGGAAATGGGTTTGCATGAGTTTATTCAGAATGTGGAGAGGAGGACGACGGCTTTCAAAGAGGCGCTCTTCCTCATTATCAGCAACTGTTCTAATAACGAGCATGCTAAAGCTAACATGATCTTATGGCAGATTTGGAAAGAAAAAAACAATGCGGTCTGGAAAGGGATCTACCCGTCTCCTCAGAGAACTTGCGGCCTTACCATGGCTAATCATGAAGAGTGGACGGCGATGCAGGTTGGTCGCGGGATTGATATGAGTAGTGGAAGGGGAGTGGCTAGGGTGATTTGTGAAGGTTGGCATGATTTGAATGAAGGTTGGACTAGGTGCAATGTGGATGCTGCTTTCTTTAAGGAACCCAAGACCTTCAGCATTGGCATTTGCCTCCGTGATCATAAAGGTACCTTCTTAGCGGCCAAGACGATTCGAAGCAAGGCCTTGTGAAAGTGGAGGAAGGCGAAATTATTGGCATTCATGAAGCTCATCATGGATCATGGGCCTCAACATCAACAAATGTTACATCGAAAGCGGACAATGATAGCGTGCGAATGCTATTAATTCTCATTGTGAGAATATCTCGAACTTGGTTGTTTTGCATCTTTATGTCGTGATCGATGAGAAATATCGATGAGGTTTTGTCGGGAATATTAGAAGAAGTTCTAACTTTTTAGCTCATAGGTTAGCTAGAAAGCTTTCGATTTTGATCTAACGTATGCGGGAAGAACCCCGTCGCTGTGGAGGTCTTCTTCGCACTCCCATGTTCGTGTTAATTGATGTTACATTACGTGTTCAAAAAAAAAAAAAATATTGAAGATAGTAAAAATGTTCGACTTATATTTATTTTTAAAAATTTTGAACTTTAAACAAATTGTATTATGATTCAAGATCAAGAATTTGACAACCAAAAGATGTTTTTTCTTATTAGAATGGCAGAATAAATGTTAATCTATTGGGTTTTGTTTTGTTTTATTTTTGTCTTTCTGGATGATAATTATTTAATATGTTATTAATATTAAGTGCACAAAGTGGGCATAAATATAATTTTAAATTATGGCAGGAAGTAAACCCTAAAACCCCTAAAGCCCTAAACTAAATAGCGTCGTCTAATTTGACTTCCCCTCTTCCACTTCTCCACAAGCAGCAGAAGCAGCCTCCAATGGCGATTGCGCAATCAAAGCGACCCTTAAATTTAACCCTTCACGTTTTCTCGCCTTTTTTAAGAACCACTTTTAACCTCTACACCTCTTCCCCCGCCGCGACCGAGCTCCAAACCGACATAGTTGCAGGAGACGACACCGAGGAAACACGCCCCTCCGTTGAATTCTCATCGGCCGAAAACTTCATCGCCGGCAATTTCTATTCGTTAATTAAAGACCACCACCGCAAAAACCCCAATTTGGCCTTAAACCCCGTAAACCCTAATGTGGCGTTGCCCTCTCTCTCGTTCGAGTTTTCGGACATCTCCGCCGTCCAATCTATATCGGCCGCCGTCGTTCGGCACGTGATAGAGAAATGCGGCGCTCCCCGCCACGGTATCCCTTTCGCCCAAACGCTCGCCTTCTTCAACTGGGCCACGCCGGCGCTGGAGCCCTCTGAATATCTGGAGCCGTTCAATGACATGGTCGATCTCTCCGGAAAGGTACGCCAGTTCGATGTCGCCTGGAGCTTAATTGATTCAATGAAAGCTCAAAATATGAAGATTCCGATTGAAACATTTTCGATTTTGATTCGTCGGTATATTCGTGCTGGGATGGCTGCGGAAGCTGTGCATACATTCAATAGGATTCAGGAATATGGATGCGAGCCTGATAGGAAGGCTTTCTCGATTGTGATTGGTATGTTGTGCAGAAAAGGCGCGCGATTGAAGCGCAAGCGTTTTTGATAGTTTGAAGGATAAGTTTGAGCTTGATGTTGTGGTGTATACTAGCTTGATACACGGCTGGTTTCGATCGGGAAACATCCAAGAGGCCGAGAGGGTTTTAAGGAGATGAAGGAAGCTGGGATTCAGCCTACTGTGTATACTTACAGTATTGTGATTGATGCATTATGTAGATGTGGGCAGGTAACGCGTGCGCACGATGTGTTTGCTGAAATGATTGATGTTGGGTGTGAGCCAAACTCGGTTACATTCAATAATCTGATGCGGGTTCATGTTAAGGCTGGGAGGACTGAGAAGGTTCTGCAAGTGTATAATCAAATGAAGAGGCTTTCTTGTGAGCCGGATGTGATTACGTACAACTTTCTGATTGAAACTCATTGCAAGGACAAGAATCGAGAGGAGGCTCAAAAGGTGCTTAGTTCTATGATTAAGAAAGGGTGTGAGACGAATGCATCGAGTTTCAATCCCATCTTTAGGTGCATAGCGAAAGACCTGGATGTGAATGCTGCTCATCGGTTATTTGTAAGGATGAAGGACGTGAAATGCACCCCCAACACAGTGACGTACAATGTGTTGATGCAGATGTTTTATGAGTCGAAGTCTACTGATATGGTCATCAAGCTTTGGAAGGAGATGCACGAGAATGAAGTGGAGCCTAATGTGAACACTTTCAAGATTCTTATTTCGTTGTACTGTGCAATGGGGCATTGGAACAATGCTTACAAGTACTTCAGGGAGATGATTGAGGAGAAATGTTTGAGACCTAATCCCCAAGTCTATGAAATGGTTATGAAGCAGCTCAGAAAAGCAGGTCAGCTGAAGAAGCATGAAGAGCTAATGGAGAAGATGGTTGATAGGGGTTTCATTACTCGTCCTCTCTAGAAATAAATTGTATCACTGTTGGTCCGCTTGCTTAGCAGCGTTTCATTGCGTGTTTCATTGCTTTCAAGATCGAACTATTAAATTTGCGCGTGCAGTCTGCAAAGAGCAACTGGATCAAGTGAAGAGTTTCATCGGTATACACACGATCATACAATTGCTAGATTGAACTCCAATGCAATATTAGTTGCAACTGTGCACTGATCAGCCTGAAGCATGACTAGCTTGCTTCTGCTGCTTTGCTAAATTTTGGTTGCACTAAAGAAAGTTGTTTTGGAAGGGGATCTTGAGATGCAGTAATTGGCTATTTGGCCACGAATTTAGACTGCAGTTGAATTTTGCAAAGAGTTGACGCATACCGTGTCTATCTTCAAGATACAACTTGATTCTGATTGCACTCTTCTGGCACCAAACACTTTTCAGCCACATTTGACGCAATGTGTGTGTATATATGTGCAAGTGGTTGCAACTGATTACTTGGAATTATTTCTTTCTATTTTCTACTTGTTTAGTGGTGATGTCGGTAGATACGAATAAACCTTATTTCTATTCAATAGCTAGCAAATCAGACTGAAATTTGGACCTTTAGGGAGTGTTTGGTAGCCAAGATACACTATGTAGAGATAGGCAGAAATCAAGTTTATTTTTGTAGTCCTTATCCTATCTTGTGGTTTGGTAGCCAAGATATAGAATATAGATAACTTAAATCCCATGTTTGGTACACTGGTTTAAATTCTAGATTAGTCAACAAAATTACATATATAACCTTACTACAAGCGGACAAATATATCTTGAAAAGCAGCACTTCTTCTCTCTCTCTTCCATCGCAGCCATTTCGGAAGCATTCGAAGTTGCCCAAGCATTTGAGGATTTTCCTCTTTGACAATCTGCAGTCCAATTCGTAAAAAGGTGGTACAACTATCTCAAATGAGTTCTCTGCAGCATCATTAAGCCTCTTTCTTCCTTTCACAATGACAGCCTCAGCTTCGATCTGAGCTTGCTGCGTTCTGTTCTCCCTCGCTGTAAACACCGCGTGCGTTCGTTGAAAAAGGTGGAACAGTATCCACATCGATTCTTCCTGCCCTGTATTGTAGAAGAGCATCAAAGTGTGAAAAGCATCTCCGAATCTTTGATTAAGGGGCCTAAAAAAGGTTATCTTGAATTAAAACGATACAGCGCTGATTATCATATTGACAAACTCACGATTACGAAAAGAAGAAGAAACAAATTCACACAATAAATAAATGAGAACCTTGCATGCTGTTTACAATCAAATAAAAGAAACACTGGCAGTTCTCAACTTTCGAGATCCAAATCATTTCAAAGAGCAAGTTTTCAGCATTCTCCTTTTATATCTTTGTGAGGGCATCGAACAATCAAAGACTCAGGTAAGCACCGTCGGATTTGAAGGTTCTTCAAGGACATAGATGGGCTGACACTCCTTCGATTTCAAGTTTTGGGAAGCTAGATGTTGGTACACTGCCCAGAATCACGTATGATTGATGAGGAAGAAGGGTAATTTTGCCCGTTGGAAATGTAAACTAGGTTACTGTTACATGCGAGAATTCTTATCTTGTCACTTGGGTGGGTTGTGTATACTGGGTTCAATAGTGAAATAAGAGCGGGCTCAATATAAAATACGGGCCTGAGGGTTAACAAACTAGTATACCAAACAAGGGATAACTATAGAAATGAAAGCTATCTGGGCCTTATCTCCCATACCAAACAGGGCCTTAGTGTGATTTATTTTCGAATTGCCCCATGAGCAATCATGTGCACGTTCAGATTAGTAAATGGGAAATTCAGTACCATTCCCGATGTCTATTCCCTCCAACTTATCTCTTTGAAATGTGTCGATCAAAACCAGTGTCATGGAAACAACAAACATCTCGAGGAGAAATAAATTTTCATTTCCTTGTGTACCATTGAAAACTGTGTGGGTCTACGCAATTGTTTGGCAGATTTTACACTGTATATCTTCGTTTCAAACACCTAAATGTAGGTTTGTAGGTGAGCTATTCAGCGCCGGGGATTGCAGCATTCCATAAATTTCCGATTTGACACTTAGCTATGGAACTAATTGCTTTTAGGTGCACATCTTTTCATTATGTCTTGGTGATAAGATTCCATTGATACAGAGAAAATTCCAACAAATTTATTTGAGGGTTCCGGACTAGTTGTGTCAATGTATAACACTACAAGAAAGTGGAGAAAATTACATCTTCAGCACAAAAATTCGTGAGACCATCTTATCAGTCGAGATTTGTAAACCAATACATATATTCAAATTCAAGACTTGTCGATATTAACGTCCTTGCATATCAAGCGTCTCGTCTAATCGCTTCAACCTTTCCTGTCCATCACTGATCAAAACCTTATCCTCTGTTTGTCTTTGCAAGTCCTGTTGTTTTCCACCTCCTGTCTGATAATTTGTCTCACTTCATCTGAAGCAAAAATAACACAAAATCATACCACAAGAAAAACCGCATATCCAAAATATTGTTTCAGCATGTAAATTGCGAACACCAAACCAGAGTCAGAAATGTGGACGGCCCCATAACTAGGGTGGCAAGTATGATTCACCATAAGCAACCAAAATGAAAGAACAACTCAGAAAATGACAGAGATTATTTTTCACTTATTTCCCACCAATTCCTATGGCCTACATCCATAATCCATCGGCATTTTGCTTTGGGAAGTTTAATGACGACACAAAACTGAGTTCATTATGAACAGCCAAAATGAGGTCACATTTTACTTATTTCTAACAAATTTCCTAAACCTGCACAGAAACGTGGTAATTTGGTTTGAGGTAGGATTCAATACCTCATATATACGCAACCAAAATGAAAAGAATTCAGAGAACTGATCTGAAATGTTATTTCCAACCAATTTCCACCTAAGGACTCACACTTGAATGATTAAGTTCGAATGAGAATAAATTCAAAACAAGTTCCAGTCTCCACCTAGTTACCGTTATGTGGGAGATCAATTTCGTATCCCCAAATCAACCGTGAATAATTGTACCGGCTTCGAAAATAACATGGAAATGGAGAATATAGAACATATAGCATAAAAGGGGATCTCAACCTGGCAATCAAACTTTAAATTCTACGAATTAAAGCTATCAATTTCGAAGAAAATTATTGTACGAGTAGAATTACGATCTTTCTAACCTTTCGAACTAGGGGGAGCTCTCCGCGAAATCCTGAGAGCTTGTCTGTAGAGCTTCAGAACCCTAGCTCTGAGAAGGAAATCCTGCAAATCCAACGCTACAACCATACTCCTCTCTCTCTCTCTCTCTCTCACACACACACACACATTTCAAAAGGTTTACTTCCGAGCCAATGGGCTGGCGGGCCTGCTCGAGCTGAATCATTCATTCATTTTGGTGGGCTCAGATGTCAAATATTTAGTTCTAATAAGAATACAATTCTAAAATATTTCACACATTTTTTTGAGAGTAAACAAAAAGTACCTTTTTTTCGTTTGTAATGTTTTATCTTTAAAATACCAACTTAAAAAATATAAAGGGCGCTTACTAAGTGTCTACAATATACAGATACACTATATAATTGAGTATTTGAAAGATTAAATAATCAAATAAGTTCATAATTAATTAATTCATCAAAATAAATAGTACATTGACTTATATTATTTTTATCTATCTTATCAATTACATTTGGTAAACGCACAAACAGAAACTGTAATCTTTGACTATTGTTAGTTGACGGTTTGGTTGACGATTTTATATTGGTAACCATTGAATATATCTAGTAAAGAGCGAACATATTAGAGCATCCAAAATGAAAAAAATGTGAAGGGAAGATGATGATGTGGTTTGAGGAAACAAAAAAATTTAACCATCAGGTAGGAAGAAAGTATAATGATTAATGAAGTGAAGAGAGAATAAATAGAGAAGCAAAAGAAGGTAATTCGTCCGCATATTTGAATTTTAATACTTTTTTTAATATAAATAATACTTTTATTTAATATAAATGATATTTTTCTTAATAAAAATGATAATTTTATTCATGTGAACAGATGTACAAGACTTTTTGTAAAATAGAAATGCTTCCCTAACAAGTTTGGTTGAATGCCCCCGTAGGGGATGTATGTGTGCATCACACGCGGTCCTTGGGATCTGGACACATATGATGTACGAGCTTAGGCGGGCTGTGGGCTAGAGGAGCTCACGCCTGCATGATGTTTTATTTTTTAGTTTTCTGGCCTATGCTTATATCATTGTATGGATGTTTTAAAAATATCAATTATTTAAAAAAATATTATTTATATTAAAGAAAAGTGTTATTACTTTTTTTATTCTATAACTAAAAATTAGCATTTACATAAAAGAAAAATGTCATTTACACCATTAAAATATGTCAATGGAGTCCATCTCTTTTTTTGTGTTTACTAGCAGAGAGTAGGAGTATCTAAATGGTTTTCGATTTTCGATTAGAACCAGAACCGAACCGAAACCGACAGATTCGGTTATCGGTTCGGTTTCGATTCCAGAGTTGAAATTTTTTTGGTTATTGGTTAAATGATAAACGAACGATTCGGAACCAAAGACCGTTTTTTATTTTTAATTATTATTTTAATTATTAATTAAAAATATGATAATCAATTTTAATTATTATTTTATTAATTATTTTATTTATTTTAATAAGTTTCATTTTTAATTATTATTTTATTTATTTTTATTACTATCAATTAATTTTAATTTGATTTTTTGGTTAATCGAAAATCGAATCATCGAAACTGATCATTTTCGGTTAACCAAAAATTTAAAATGATTCGGTTTCAGTTCCATTTTTTTGGAAAAATTCGGTTCGATTAACCGAAACCGAATCGTTTAATGGCCCCGGCAGAGAGTAATACGATTAATTTTTTTTTTATAGGGATTAATATATTTAAAAACAAATAATAAAATCTTTAAAAGTTGTAACATTGTTAAGTAAGAAAATATGATTTTATGGTGATTTCATATCCTCCTCATACAAATATGTAACAAAACATTGAATTATTCTTCAATATTCGAAGTTGCACGATCTGTTTGTCATAATATATAATATATTGTACTGCAGCCTGTGTTCAAAATTATCCACTATACATATTGGAGTTGTTTAATTTCATCACTTGATTTTGATAACCACTTTGGATCATATATATATATATATATATATAAGAGTTTCCAATGCTTTACGTCTTTTCTATAATTATTTGTACAAATATCTCATTGTTCATGTGACATTATGTTGACATTAATTAGACAAATATGGTACAATTTTATTTTCCTTATCTTTATCATATAGATCCATAAATTACTTAACCAAAATACAAAGGTTAATTTACAATTATAACTCTCTTTTTCATCAAAAAAGTCTTATTTGTTGACATTACATAAATATCTAAAATAATGATAAAATATTATTTGCAAGATAATATGAAAGAGTCAATTGAAGATGGGTGTCAGACAATATTGCATCCTAAATATTCAAACTTTAATTATAGTAATATGAAACCATTGTTGTTAACATTATTATGTATCACAGTACCAAAAAATGTTGATTCCTATCGATTCTATTAATATTTTAATCCTATGTTTAAATTTACTATAGGGACGCATCTTGTAGATGAATATAAAACATTTTAAGGAAAAAAGAAGAAGACTATGATGGGCATCTAAATTTGAGAAGAAACTAAATAACATTTGGTCATTATTATTAAAAACTAAATAAGATAAATAAAAGGTTAATATTTAATTTTAGTGAGAACTTTGCAAGCATGATGATATTTTGCTCAATATTTAAAAAATTATAAATATGTCCCGACCTTTGCTTCGTTTTTACATTTATGTTATGACCTTTGAAAATTTACAAATATGACCTGAACTTTACTCCGTTATTATATTTATGGTCCATTAATTGAACGATGTTAATATAATTATGACTAGGATTAACGGAAGTTGACGGTTGACGTGGGCGGTTAGTTTTGTCGGTAAAACGATGTTGTTTTGTGTTTTTTCTCTTTTCAAATTATAAAATGTTTATAAGAAATATTTGATGCACATTGATTTTTCAAGGATTGGACCATAAGTATAAAAAACTAAGTGAAGGTCGGGTCATGTTTGTGATTTTTTAAAAGTCGGACCGTAAGTGTAAAACGGAGCAATGGTCGGGTCATATTTGTATTTTTTCAAAGATCAAACCAAATGTCACCACATGGGCCAATATCGAGCTAAAATTGAATATTAATCCATAACTAAATTGGAATATCATGTAGTTAGACATTAAGAATGGATAATGTGAAACTAAAATCTATTAGAATCATGAATGTTTTGTATACATTTTCAACCCCTGAAAATTGCAACATAGCGGTACGATAATCTATTATTCTCAACAATAGCATATATCATATTTTGATACAAGCTAATTACAATAGAATTTTTCTAAATCATAATACTAATTGTTATGATATTTACCATTACCAAGAATGCAGTTGTCATATGGAAGAGACGTTCTACATGTTTCTCATACTCCTGGAGTGAAGAATAGTAATATTATAAAGGAAGTTCCGTTTAGAATTTGATCCTCTTGTGGATTGCTATACTTATCATCACAACCAACAGACTTCAACTTGTTATCCAAAATAGCTTTAGAATTGGTTTTTAGACAATGGGCTAACTGCATTATTTCCATAAAGTCACAAGTGTAACAAATCTAACCTTGTATCATTCAATGTTTCCCCATTCATATAATTTTTGTTCAATTGGGTTGGCCTATTCATCCATTTGCTTTAGTTGCATAACAAGATGTTTGAAGCCACTTCGTCTGTGAATTTAATAACAATATGGATGGTTCAATATTAATGATTTTCCTTGCTCCAAAAAGAAGTCTATTTAATTATGCTACTGTTATTTCTGAAATAATTTGCTATAGGTTCAAAGATATACAATTGTAAACCCATTATAAAGCTTGAATCTTGTGCCTAGGGATTGTTGAGGTACAATGTTCATTCATTCCTAAACATAGTATATTTGCTTTCTATTTCCTGCTGCAACAGAAATGAGGCTCCTTTTGTGATTTCAAGAATACTACTATCTAATTAGAACCAACACACTGCTTATTCGCCTAATCACAACAAGGGGGCAGCGAATATTAAAATTAGAAGCAGTAAACGACAGAGAAGTAACCAGGGGTGAGCACAGACACAATATCAAAGCAGATCATCATATGATCCTACTGCAAGAATATCAGGCTGTGCTAGCTAGAACAAAGAGACATCGAATTCTTTCACAAAAAAGAAAATGGCTAGCAACTTAGCAATCAGAAAAATAAATATCCTGTTAGAAACGGATATATAGAAATGCGAATATAACGAAAACAATGTAGGATAAAAACCGAGGTAAGAGTTGGACTCTTTCTCCGCAAGACAAATTTGCTCCGCTACAATGCACGTGGTTCTACAACAATTGTTTTCAAGATACAATGGTTTAACAAATACGAGTAGTTGCACTACTAGACGTATTTCCGACGAACTATTAGATACTCGGAACAAAGAGGTTTTGAAGAATGTAAAAGTGTGCCTCTAAAGCACCCAATACGACAAGAACTCATGCTCGGACTCTCGGACTCGGATGGTGCTGTGGGTTAGCTATAAAATAGCTAATTTAAAACCCACTACGGTGCACTATAGATAGAACACACTTGATTATTCCTTGTTGGTGTGAACTCATTTACATATAGTTTAGAACTTCATTAATTTTTCAATGTGAGATATAAATCATTCACAGTCATTAAAAAGCTAACTTTGTGCATTAATTGTTCATTCATCCACATTGGATTTGAATACATAAATACATTAATTTGATCTACACAAAATTTAGATTCCAAATTTAAGCTCATATACAATCTATTCCAACAACCCCCACATGAATTATGATTAATACAAATACAAGTTTTTCAAAGTCCCGACGACCTATTATTGCACCAGGATAGGTAGTTGGTGGCTTTGAACCTTCTTTAGTAGAGTGTTATTGGATTTACTCACTGTTCGGTGAACACGATGTCTTGAACCAGTCAGTTTTTATGTAAATCAAGACAATAACACATGCACAATAATATATACTATATCTTTCGTTCTCACGTTGTGTCTATTTTGGCCTTGGACCATATCTTGATTCATAAGTGTTATTCATTTGAAGCGGCCCACACTTAACACTTAGATTGGTGATCTCCTATAAAGAGTATCTTGTTATACTCCACCAATAAGGCTATAAGAATCATTAAAAGTTCTTAAAACTTACCCTTTATCACGAACTACAGGGTTACACTTGGACAACTACAAGAATGGATTATTGAGATTCCAAGTGTATAACTTGAACCTTCATAACTTAGTTGTCTCTTTGAACCAAGTTTTTGGGATCTCCAATCATCATGGTTGAGTTACCATTATGAACGTTCTTTAAGCATGTATTTTAATCCCATTCCTCTTACTGCGTTGTATAATTGATCACGATTAATACCTTTAGTAAACGGATCCGCTATATTATCTTTTTACCTTACATAGTCAATACACATTATACCAATCGTGATCAATTGTCTAATGGTATTGTGTCTTCGATGAATGTGTCGAGACTTACCATTGTACATACTACTCTTAGCTCTCCCTATGACTGACATGCTATCACAATGCACCATAACACGAGACACGAGTTTTTTCCAACAAGAAATATCCTCTAAAAAATTTCTTAGCCATTCGGCTTCTTCGCCAGCTTTGTCTAAGATAATGGATTCTGATTCCATTATATATCGAGCTATACAAGTTTGCTTAGAGGATTTCCATGACACTGCTCTGCTCCTCCACCTATGGTGAATACGAATCCACTTGTGGATTTGGAGTTTTTTGTATCAGATATCCAATTGGCATCGCTATATCCTTCTAAAATAGTTGGATATCTTATGTAGTGTAAACTATAGTTCAAAGTACGTTTTAAATACCTTAGAACTCTAGTTAATACGGTCCAATGATCCTTGCTTTGATTACTTGTGAGCCGACTCAATTTGCTAATTGAATATGCTATGTCGGGTCTTGTACAATTTGCTAAGTACATTAGACTTCCAATGACCATAGTATAGTCTAATTGGGATACTTGGTGTAATATCCCGTAATTTTAATACGTAATTACGATAATATAAATCGTAATTAGAGTTTTAAGCTCGATAATTAAAATCTTAATTAGTCAACACTTGACTTTGACCAAGCATAATTGTATAATCTCTGTGTGATATTCACTAATGCTTAGTGAATTAAGGAATATAAGTTCTGATATTCCTTCGAACGTAATGTTCTAACGTCGGATAAATTCGACAGTTATGTCTTACAGTATTATTAAGCAGTTAAGCTTAATTTCGAAATTCCTATTATTATGGAAATAAATAAGGTTGTTACAACTTTATTTTGAACGTTTTAGAGATAATTCGCCTATGAGAATTTTGAGACGTTTCAAACGTCGGTTTTTAGAGATGAGTCGATAACTCAGTCAAACGATCATGGAACTATAAAATTCAAATTCCTATGATTAATTTATAATATAAGAGCATTATTTATCATCAAAATAATGCTAGAGGAATTAAGGAATAATTGTTGGATAATTGCTTCCTATTTTCGAAATTAAGGTTCGAAAATGTTGATTTGTGACATAGAATGATTTTAATAATTTGTCCTATGATTTAATTCATCATCTAGGACATATATCATGTCACATAGCTACTAATTGGAGAAAAATAAAATGTGTAGCATATATACTCATGAAAGTGCCGAAAATTGCATGCCCATAAACTAGTGGATTTAATTCTTATCCAATTGGTAATATATAGCAATAATTAGGTTAAGGAGATATTATTAAGGATAAGATAAGGTGTATTATCAAAATTATACAAGTGGGAGGCCACTTGTGATGAGAAAGCCGAAAATGTGGACTCCTTGGTGTGAAATGAATAAAATGTCATCCTTTAATTAATGCTATGTTATTATTATGATGATAAGATATTATTATTTGATAAGATAGAGTTTGTAGCCAAATTAAACAAGTAACTAAGATCCTTGTCTTGTAGTAGTTGAAAAGTTTGAAAAAAAGTGTGAACAAAAATGTGAACTTAATTAAAAGTCATAGTTGAGATTTTTGACTTTTCAAATATAATCTTATCTTATAATATTAATAAAGTATATAATATAGAAAAATAAAGAAATTATCCCTAAGATTCTAGGAGTGGCCGACACATACATGTACATTGTATAAAGTGATAAAATTTCCTTAATTGGTGATATAAATTAATTATATAATATAATGACATATTAAAGAATATTATCCTCAAAACAATTTAAAATTTATCACATACTTTGGCAAGGAGCCGTGAACATAAGGATTAATGGAATAATTTTTTTTTTCATCTATTACCTACAATTGCCGTGAGCAATATTAAGAAGGAAGAAAAGGAGTTTTGTTTTTAGCAATTACCTAGTGGATGAATTAACATGATAAGGATTAGAACTTTAATCTAGCTAAAGCAAGATGGAATAAAATGTTGACCAAAGTATACAAGTGTGTTAGTTGTAAATTCATGAGATTTTATGTGTGAATGTTTGAAAAGTGGCGTGAATTGTGGGAGACAAATGGGGAGAGAATACCTTCCAATTAATAATTGATAATGACATAGTATCAAAGTATAAGAGATAATTAGAACTTTGTCTTATACTAAAGCAAGTGGGGCGAAAATTAGGCAAGTGGTGTACAAATGTATTAGTTGTAATTTCATGTAATAATTATGGACAAGTGGGCAAAGTCCATAAATAATAGTACAAGGTTACATTTATTCCATTTTGCTCTCTTTGGGGTCGAAAATATTGAGAGAAAATAGGAGAGTGATCATCAAATTCTTTCCCAAATCTTAGATAGAAAAACGTTGCCGATCAAAATCGACACCGATTAAAAGGTTAGAAATCTTCCGATCTTCGTATACATGCTAGAATTTTCAAGTTTCGTCCGTTAAATTTTAAGTTATGTGCTTAGTTCATTTATGATATTTTCGAAAATTATAAACCATGTGCTAAGATGTTTAGAAATCATGTTTATATGATATTATTAAGCATGTACTATGATTATATTATAAAGATAAGCATAATATTAAAAGTTACATTTGGACCGAAAACTTAGGAGTGTGATATGTTGATGATTATGATTTTTAATTGTTGTTTTAAGCATGAAATCATAATCTAGAGTATTAATTATGCTTATATGAATTTATATAGAATTTTTGGAAAACTTTAGTACCTAAGTTCATAAATTTCGAAAATTATAACATATGATATTATATTGAGATATGATCCATATTTAAGTGCTATCATGTCATATTGATGATGTAGATTCATAATATATGGTTGTGGGAATTTATTGAAATTTATAAAAATTATTTGGACCTAAGTCGAAGTTTCGAAATATGACTTAGGTAAATTAAATTCAATAGTTCATAATAAATAACAATTATGTTATAGTAAGCATAATTAAGGATGATTAAGTGATATGTGAATTTATTGGAATTTTTGAAAAATGTTTAGTTGGTTATTTGTAATGACCGAAAATCATACTTTATGAGTATTAATGTTATAAATTTATTTTATCAAGTATAATTACATAACATGATCTAAAATAATGTTTTAGACATAGTATGATTTTATGGGAATTTTTAGAACAAGAATTGCACATAAAATAACAAAATTTCATAAATAATTGAAAAAGTCAAAATGTTGACTTTTTGTTGACCAAAGTCAAAATTGTTGACTTTTTGTTGACTCGGTCAAAATAGTTGACCAAAAACGTTGACCAAGGTCAAAGGGCACGTATTTCGATAATACGTGATCTATGTGACGTAGTACGTTTAATAACAATGTAACTTACGTTACGTAAGTACATTAAAACGTACATTATGTACTAAAAAGGTAGAATATTCCTTATTAATCAAGAAAATTTATAATCGACATCAATCGATTAGGAAACGTTAAAATAAGTCCGGCGTTAGCCTTATTTGATGCGTAGAACGTTATAGACGATGTTCGTCTCTATCAAAACGTGACCTACGTACTAAATTAATTCCTTACGTAAAGGTTGGACGCGTCGTGATCGTTGACGTTAGAAAGGGACTTATTTGAAAAGCTTCGCACGGTGGGCTTTACTCAAAACCCTTTTATTTACGATGCTTTCTTGAAAAGTATTTATTCTGATGCTTTGGTTGAGAAATGATGTGATTACCGCCCAAAGTGTTTATGTTTTGTGTATGGATCCTATCATGTTGTTGGGCGAGCCGACTATGAAAGTATATGAGCCGTTGGTTCGCCGTGACTTGATCGTTAGGTAGCTCCCGATGATGAGAAAATCGATATCGGATCTAGTCGGATGCGAAATTCTGGCTAGGGTTAACGTGTACACCGGTGTGTGATGTGAGCCGTTAGTAACATCATCGGCGGTCATGGATCTAGTCGGATCTGAGAATCACGACTATGTGATTGTGAGCCGTTAGCAACATCTTGATCGATCACGGCGTCGGTAGAAGAGGCTACTTACGGCGTGAGATCGATTATGAGCGATTATGTGAATGATATGGATCATAAAGAGAAAATGCTCGGCGGCGATGTTTTGAGAAATGAGAAAACGTTTTAGTGAGCCTGAGGCATTTTCAATTAAAACCCTGTGTCTTACTTATGGGCGATGTGATTTAAAGAAAATGTTTTGCAATGAGTCCCTGGGTGCATTATTTGTACTCACCGCATGTTTGTTTTAAATGTGCGAGTTGGTGATGGATGGGATGGGCGGTGTTGAGCGATCAAGTCTTTTGTCGTTGATAGTTAAACCTTGGATACGCATCGTCATATGTGTATTCCACATGTTTCATTGTAAAGTATCTTAAGTTATATTTTTAGTTTGTACCTTATTCCTTCAAAGTAGTTGAACCCTCTTGATAAAGGTGCGAATGATTTAGTTTCATATGTAAGTCATGTTTGTCATGTGAAATGATATGAAGTCTTGAGAGTTTGTCTATCATATGCCCCTCAATTCCATAATTAGTTACTGTTCCTATTGTTAATCCCTGTCATTAGTAACAGTCCCTGCTAATCCGTACTTTGGGTTGGCGGGCTGTTACAATTGGTATCAGAGCAGGTCGTTCCTTAAACCCAAAATTCTTTCAAATGTTAAGTCTAGATTGAGTCACTACACTTCTAGAGATTAGCCGACTATGCTCAACACTCCATCACATCAAGCTCAACCGGGAAAAGAGGTAAATGATTTTCTTAAAGTTTTGAAAATGAGAATGAGAAGTTTGAAGGTGAAAGTTACTAAGTGAAATGATTTTTCCAAGAAAATGAAAGATTTTAAATAAAGAGATTCTAAGAATATGCGGATATGGGATTGCATATTCAAAGAAAACTCAAAAGATTCCACGAATATGTAGGTATGGGGCGCATATTCATGGGAGACTTAAAGAATTTGATAAGCATTGAGTAAATGATTTTCTCGGTTTTGGAAATGAAAAAGTTTGAAAGTACATGCCCTTTCTCAAAATTTTGAAATGAAAAGTTTGAACATGGAAAATGATATTTCAAAGAGATGAAAGTTATCGAGCTGTTGAAAGTGAAACTAATTGCAAACATTGCAATGAAGTTTTATGAGAAATTGATATTTGTTCCTAAGCGGGATCGAGAATACAGCTAGGATTAATTTGATATGATATTGTTATCGTGGGTTGGTGGTATGATGAAGTGAAAATTGTTGGTTCGCTACCAACATATGATTATATTATGATAATGTTATATGAGAAAGCATTGACACTAATATGTCAAAGAGAACTCTTTGAATTCACGAATTGATGAAAATTTATGTTATGAAAGCTATTGGTTCATTACCAACATATGATTATGTTATGATGATATGATATGAGAAAGTGTTGACATAGATATGTCGAGTGAAATCTTTGAATTCGTGAAATTGATGAGCATGATTATTATAAAGAGATATGTTATGAATGTTTACGATTACGAAATTTCAGTTATTTTGATGATGGGTATGTTATCCCAAAAGAACATAGGATTTAAGTCGCATGATCCTTTTGCGAAAGAACATAGAAAGAGAACTATGAGAATTTTATGAGGACTTTAGTCCATCATGAAAACGAAAGCGAGATTGAAATGAGAATCTCGAGTTGAAAGATTCGAAGAGCATGAATGGAAGTTGATGATGTCAAGAATCGAACGATGATTTCGAGATGATAAATGTCACTATGCGATAAGTGACATGAGTATAGTTTTTCGTTTGGATGTTCACGTACGACGAAAATCCAAATTGACTATGACTTTCTCGTTAGAAACGAAATAAGAAAGTAATCAAAGAAAACAGTTGATATTAGTGTTACGATTTACATAGAACAAGAACTCTACGATTATAACGAGAACCTTAGAATCTACTAGAGGCGAGATTTCCAATAGTACCAAGTAGAGCTATGACATGTATACATGAGAACCTTTGTTGATATCAAGTAAAAGTTATCACGAAATTTCAAAGTCTATTCATCACCAAGTTACGTCATGGGTTTAATTCTATAACCTAGTTCTAATTGAGAAATCACTTGAGTTCTCACTTTTCTAAAAGAAATTTACAAACAGAAAATTTCATAAAGCATCCTCTTGAAACCAAGCCTTCATGTGGTGAGAAAATATTTATGACGGTGCAGCACCCCATATGACCAAAGAAATCTCGATAATTGTTATTCGGTCTTGGACCCTATCTCCCAATTATTGATTCAAAGAACATATTGTTTCAAAACCTCGAGTTGTCATCTTGAATTGTGGAACCATACCTTTCGTAAGTTGTTTGGATGAAATTTTCTTCAAATCCTTGAAACTAATAAGTAAGAAATAGGATGACTCATTTTGTCACCAAAGTTTCGAGTTAGTGAAGTGATAAAAATCAAGATATGATGTAAAGAAGTTCTCGATGAGGCGAGATATCATTTTGTAAAACACATGGGTGGATCGATCCTTGATAGGCTTTCCAGATCTTGTGACGAGAAAGTCATACCTTCACATGAGTATATGGTAACTAAGTTATGAATGAGATACTCTTTAGCATTTAGTGCTGGGATGGAAGTAAAGAAGAAGTATATGATATCCTTGGAATATACCCTCCTCTTATTACGTCATAATAAGAAAGAATGCAACTTATCTGTAAGATAGTTGATTGTCCTGAAAACCTCGTTAGTAGGTCGGACATGTCTAAAGTTGGAAGTACAAGAAATTCTTCTAGAGGGAGACGTAATAGATAAAATTATTCTCGTTAGCAAGTCAACTTATTAGACCTCCGCCCTTACGATCATGCTTGAAGAAAGTTGTTTTCAATGTAAAATTAAAACTTTCGTGAAACCACGGATAGTGAGGATGGAGAGGTGAATGGTTTACTAAAACCGTATTATGATGGGGTTGAATAAAGATGTTATAATTACGATAAGCATTATACGAATGCTAATTACATCGTGTAATTCGAATGCCACCTAGGCGAGCATGAGCAGGAAATTAGAGGAAGAGGTGAAAGAAGGCGAGTCCCACGCCCGAAAAGAAATACCACAACCACCCTCACCTCCACCCGATCGTAGGATCGAGGAGCTTTTCTTAGGCAAAACCCGCCTACCTTTAATGGAAAAGGAAGTCACGATGAGGCGAGCAATGGGTAAGAACAATAGAAAGGATTTTCGATTTCCTCAGTTATGCTGACAAGAGAGGCTGTCTTGTGTGACCTTCCAACTCACCGGCCGGTGATTTACGGTGGGAAGCCGAAGAAAACCCTAACACGGAACAAATAGATGAATTCACTTGGGAAAATTTTAAGGAAATGTATGAAATACATTCCCAAGAGCTATAGGAAGAAAAAGAAATCGAATTCTTCAATCTTAGACAAAAGAAAATGTCGATGGCGAGTACGATCGCCTCTTTTGTGATATGTCAAAGTGCGCTCGGACAGTAAATCTTGACATAAAATGTCGGAGAAATTTAGATCTGGTCTAAGGCATGAGATAAGAATGTCTCTTGCCAGTCATGGAGACTTAACATATACTGAAGCTCTTAGTCGGGCTTTAGACATTGAGGCAGCAATGCCAGAGGATAAGCCTGCTTCCACTCAGTCACATAATGCTAGTAACAAAGGCAAGAGGAAATGGGAAGGTAATCTTAGTGATTACAACCAAGGAAATGTTGGGAATACAAACAAAAGACCATTGGAAAGAAACATGGCACCACAAGGACACATAAGAATTCCTCTCTGTCCAAAATGTCATAGACCACACAGAAGTGTATGTCTAGCAGGCAATACTGGTTGCTACAAATGTGGCATGAAAGGCCATTATGCGAATGAATGCCCAAGAATACGCCCGAAAGGAATAGGGAAACCCAACCCACCAGGCAAAACCCAATCACTAAAGGCCATACAATATCTGCCCCAGTATCGATCACATCGGCGATGACAAAGGCAGCCACAACCAGCACGAGCTAGAACTTATACTCAAAACCAAGGAAACCTAGAAGGTATGAGAACCTTCTCCCCACACCTGTAATATTTGTATGCGATACCGGTGCTTTATACCTTTCAACTAAAGAGCATGCGTGAATCTGATAGAACTAAGTGGGAATAAGCAAATCGGGAAAGAGAATCATTTCACAAATAGAAGGAACTAAGATTGTCAAGCTTGTTGTTCGAACTTAAAATTGAACCGAGGATCACTTAAGGTTTAGCAAATGACTTGAACATAATACCTATAGAAAATATAGATCGACCTAAGAAAGGAATGATGAGTGAAAATCATTCTACGATCTGTGCAAGAAAAGTAAAAATACGTACTATTTTCCGGTCGAGGAACTACGAGTCCTATGGAATCGGCATGGAGAAGAAAATTCCAATAATACCCCACTACCTCTAAAAGAATAATGAATAAGGAAGAATGTCGACCATTCCTTGGTTATCTAACCGAGAGGAAAGAAAGCGAAATAAAGATCAAGGATATGGAAATTTTAAGAATTGCCAAACGTTTCCACTAGCAATTTACGAGAACTACCACGATGGCAGCTAGAGAATATCTATGAATATAGGACCCTGAATAGCACGTATAATAAATGGCTTCAAGGAAAGTTGGGAGGACAAAGGATCAAATCTAAGAATTATAGGGTTTAAGTTTTAACAAACCTAGTATATCACCTTGAAAAAAAAAAAAAAACCCGACGATGACACTGTTAATCACGCTCTGGCTGGGCAACCATGGCTCATCCACCAGAGTTGGGTCAAGAAAAAGGATGGTTGTTTAAGAATACGCATTGACTATCAAGAATTAAACTAATTGATGCTTAAAAACAAGTATACACCACCAAAGTTAGACGATTGCTCGATTAGTTGAAAGAAGTGGAATTATCCTCGAAAATCAACCTTGAATAAAGATGTCATCAGCTGAAGGTATAAGCTGACAATGTACCCAAAATGGCTTGCAAACAAGTTATGACCACTATGAGCTTATGGTTATGCCGTTCGGACTAACAGATGTACTAGCCATATGCATGAACCTCAGAAATCGAGTGCTCCACCCTTACTTAGATAAATTTGTCTTAGTCTTCATGGAAGATATCCTTACTCATACAAAGAGGAATGAAAGACATAAGTAAAACTTGAGGACATTCTTATAAACCTTCAAGAACCAAGGAAGTTCTTGCCAAATCTGGTAAATGATAAGTTTGGCCTAAAGAAGTAATGTTCCTTATACACATCGTGTCTTCAGAAGGAATTAAAGTAGATTTGGTTAAGGTTAAAGCAGTGCAAGAATAGAACTACCCCTCTCACAGCTTAGAACTAGCTGCAGTAATACACAGCTTAAGTTTTGGAGATATCACCTTTAAGAAATGATGTGTGAAGTTTTCACCAATTATAAAAGTTTAAAATACTTCTTCGAGCAAAGGGTTTTGAACATGGGAAAAAGAGAAGACTCGAATTAGTAAAAGATTACGACTGAGGTATAAAATAACACCCATTAAAGGCACACGTAGTAGCTAAGGTCTTGAATCGTGAAAGTCAATCTAAGAAAGGATGTCTCTTAGCAAGAAAAGAGATACTCGCTAAAGAATTTAAGGCGAAAGAGCAAGAGAAGCACATGCTAATGTCATATTGTTTAAGGAAGGATACGTGTTCCCAACAATAATGAGTTTAAGAATGAAATCATGAGTGAAGCTCATAATACTTCTTATACCACCCATTCAGGCAATATTAAGATGTATCAAGACTTATGAGAAAAGTTCGATAGGAAGAGTGGAAACAAGATATAGTCCCATTCGTCTACGTCAACAAACTATGAGAAAGTTATAGCCCTTGGAAATACCCTATGGGAATGGAACGACATCGTAATGAAGTTCGTAACGGATTATCAACGTCGAAAGAAATAACACTACTATATGAGTAGTAGTGGATCAACTCGTTAAATGCGTTCATTATTCGACCTATTCGGATTACTTATGAATCTGATAAACTAGTTGAGAAGGCGTAAAAGAAATAAATGCGTTACATAGAGTGCCAAAATCTATCATAGTTGATAGAGATTCCAAGTTCTAAATTTGGATTAGTTAAAGAAAGATTAGAGATGAGATTAAACTAGAGCATAATCTTCGCTCATAGATGGACAGTCGAAAGACAATACGAACATATCAAGATATGTTAAAGACATTAGTGTCGAATCAAAATACGAGTTGAAAACATATTTTTCCACTAATACAGCATCGCCTACGTCGGTAGCTGTCAAGAAATGGTTAATATGGGCCATATGATATGTTGTACGAAAGAAAGTGTCGATCACTTCTTTATTATGATAAGGTACGAGGAAAGTTCCAGGGTCTAACACCCTGAGTAAAATAATTGAGATTATGCATGGGAAGCGGATAAGCGATAACGAAGCTCATGAGAGCAAAAGTCTTTCTGCAGATCTGGCGTAAATAAAGTTTTCTTAAGGTCTCTCCATGAGAGGAGTTAAAGTTGAGTGAAATGCAAGTTAGAATCACGTTTTATAAGACCGTATGGGGATTTTAGAAAGGATAGGCCCGTAGCCTATAGATTGGTACTTCCACGGTATGGGGAATGTGCGTAATGATTTCCATGTGTCACGAGTTAAGAAAATGCAGCGTATTCCAAAACACGTGAGTTATTATGATGATGATGCTCTTAATCCAGATACGGATTATGAGGAAAGACCTATGACGATGTTGAATCGTAAAAGTATAACGGTCAAGAAACAAGTTTATACCGTTAGTGAAAGTCCAATGGAGAAACCATGGACATGAGAAAACCATGTGAGAACATGAAAGAGATGACAAGAAAAGTGTCCCACGCTTTTGAGGTATGCAAATTTCGGGACGAAATTTATTTTAAGGGGGGTAGAATGTAATATCCCGTAATTTTAATACGTAATTACGATAATATAAATCGTAATTAGGGTTTTAAGCTCGATAATTAAAATCTTAATTAGTGACACTTGACTTTGACCAAGCATAATTGTATAATCTACGTGTGATATTCACGATGCTTAGTGAATTAAGGAATATAAGTTCGATATTCCTTTGAGCGTAATGTTCTAACGTCGGATAAATTAAACGGTTATGTCTTCTGATATTATTAAGCAGTTAAGCTTAATTTTGAAATTCCTATTATTATGGAAATAAATAAGGTTGTTACAACTTTATTTTGAACGTTTTAGAGATAATACGCCTATGAGAATTTTGAGACGTTTCAAACGTCGATTTTTAGAGATGAGTCGATAACTCAGTCAAACGATCATGGAACTATAAAATTCAAATTCCTATGATTAATTTGTAATATAAGAGCATTATTTATCATCAAAATAATGCTAGAGGAATTAAGGAATAATTGTTGGATAATTGCTTCCTATTTTCGAAATTAAGGTTCGAAAATGTTGATTTGTGACATAGAATGATTTTAATAATTTGTCCTATGATTTAATTCATCATCTAGGACATATATCATGTCACATAGCTACTAATTGGAGAAAATAAAATGTGTAGCATATATACTCATGAAAGTGCCGAAAATTGCATGCCCGTAAACTAGTGGATTTAATTCTTATCAATTGGTAATATATAGCAATAATTAGGTTAAGGAGATATTATTAAGGATAAGATAAGGTGTATTATCAAAATTATACAAGTGGGAGGCCACTTGTACATGTAAAGCCGAAAATGTGGACTCCTTGGTGTGAAATGAATAAAATGTCATCCTTTAATTAATCTATGTTATTATTATGATGATAAGATATTATTATTTGATAAGATAGAGTTTGTAGCCAAATTAAACAAGTAACTAAGATCCTTGTCTTGTAGTAGTTGAAAAGTTTGAAAAAAGTGTGAACAAAATGTGAACTTAATTAAAAGTCATAGTTGAGATTTTGACTTTTCAAATATAATCTTATCTTATAATATTAATAAAGTATATAATATAGAAAATAAAGAAATTATCCTAAGATTCTAGGGTGGCCGAACATACATGTACATTGTATAAAGTGATAAAATTTCCTTAATTGGTGATATAAATTAATTATATAATATAATGACATATTAAAGAATATTATCCTCAAAACAATTTAAAATTTATCACATACTTTGGCAAGGAGCCGTGAACATAAGGATTAATGGAATAATTTTTTTCATCTATTACCTACAATTGCCGTGAGCAATATTAAGAAGGAAGAAAGGAGTTTTGTTTTAGCAATTACCTAGTGGATGAATTAACATGATAAGGATTAGAACTTTAATCTAGCTAAAGCAAGATGGATGAAAATGTTGACCAAAGTATACAAGTGTGTTAGTTGTAAATTCATGAGATTTTATGTGTGAATGTTTGAAAAGTGGCGTGGAATTGTGGAGACAAATGGGAGAGAATACCTTTCAATTAATAATTGATAATGACATAGTATCAAAGTATAAGAGATAATTAGAACTTTGTCTTATACTAAAGCAAGTGGGCGAAAATTGGCAAGTGGTGTACAAATGTATTAGTTGTAATTTCATGTAATAATTATGGACAAGTGGGCAAAGTCCATAAATAATAGTACAAGGTTACATTTATTCCATTTTGCTCTCTTTGGGGTCGAAAATATTGAGAGAAAATAGGAGAGTGATCATCAAATTCTTTCCCAAATCTTAGATAGAAAAACGTTGCCGATCAAAATCGACACCGATTAAAAGGTTAGAAATCTTCCGATCTTCGTATACATGCTAGAATTTTCAAGTTTCGTCCGTTAAATTTTAAGTTATGTGCTTAGTTCATTTATGATATTTCGAAAATTATAAACCATGTGCTAAGATGTTTAGAAATCATGTTTATATGATATTATTAAGCATGTACTATGATTATATTACAAAGATAAGCATAATATTAAAAGTTACATTTGGACCGAAAACTTAGGAGTGTGATATGTTGATGATTATGATTTTTAATTGTTGTTTTAAGCATGAAATCATAATCTAGAGTATTAATTATGCTTATATGAATTTATATAGAATTTTTGGAAAACTTTAGTACCTAAGTTCATAAATTTCGAAAATTATAACATATGATATTATATTGAGATATGATCCATATTTAAGTGCTATCATGTCATATTGATGATGTAGATTCATAATATATGGTTGTGGGAATTTATTGAAATTTATAAAAATTATTTGGACCTAAGTCGAAGTTTCGAAATATGACTTAGGTAAATTAAATTCAATAGTTCATAATAAATAACAATTATGTTATAGTAAGCATAATTAAGGATGATTAAGTGATATGTGAATTTATTGGAATTTTTGAAAAATGTTTAGTTGGTTATTTGTAATGACCGAAAATCATACTTTATGAGTATTAATGTTATAAATTTATTTTATCAAGTATAATTACATAACATGATCTAAAATAATGTTTTAGACATAGTATGATTTTATAGGAATTTTAGAACAAAATTGCACATAAAATAACAAAATTTCATAAATAATTGAAAAAGTCGAAATGTTGACTTTTGTTGACCAAAGTCAAAATTGTTGACTTTTGTTGACTCGGTCAAAATAGTTGACCAAAACGTTGACCAAGGTCAAAGGGCACGTATTTCGATGTCGTGATCTATGTGACGTAGTCGTTTAATAACAATGTAACTTACGTTACGTAAGTACATTAAAGCGCACATTATGTACTAAAAGGTAGAATATTCCTTATTAATCGAGAAAATTTATAATCGACATCAATCGATTAGGAAGCGTTAAAATAAGTCCGGCGTTAGCCTTATTTGATCGTAGAGCGTTATAGGCGATGTTCGTCTCTGTCAAAGCGTGACCTCGTGCTAAATTAATTCCTTACGTAAAGGTTGGATGGCGTCGTGATCGTTGGCGTTAGAAAGGGACTTATTTGAAAAGCTTCGTACCGGTGGGCTTTACTCAAAACCCTTTTATTTACGATGCTTTCTTGAAAAGTATTTATTCTGATGCATTGAAATTGAGAAATGATGTGATTACATGCCCAAAGTGTTTATGTTTTGTGTATGGATCTATCATGTTGTTGGGCGAGCTGACTATGAAAGTATATGAGTGTTGGTTCGTTAAGTGACTTGATCGTTAGGTAGCTCCCGATCGATGAGAAAATCGATATCGGATCCTAGTCGGATCTGAAATTCACAGCTAGGGTTAGCGTGTACACCGGTGTGTGTTGTGAGCCGTTAGTAACATCATCGGCGGTCGTGGATCTAGTCGGATCTGAGAATCACGACTATGTGATTGTGAGCCGTTAGCAACATCTTGATCGGTCACGGCGTCGGTAGAAGAGGCTACTTACGGCGTGAGATCGATTATGAGCGATTATGTGAATGATATGGATCATCGAAAAGAGAAAATGCTCGGCGGCGATGTTTTGAGAAATGAGAAAACGTTTTAGTGAGCACAAGGCATTTTCAATTAAAACCCTGTGTCTTACTTATGGGCGATGTGATTTAAAGAAAATGTTTTGTGATGAGTCCCTGGGTGCATTATTTGTACTCGACCTGCATGTTTGTTTTAAATGTGCGAGTTGGTGATGGATGGGATGGGCGGTGTTGAGCGATCAGTCTTTTGTCGTTGATAGTTAAACCTTGGATCGCATCGTCATATGTGTATTCCACATGTTTCATTGTAAAGTATCTTAAGTTATATTTTTAGTTTGTACCTTATTCCTTCAAAGTAGTTGAACCCTCTTGATAAAGGTGCGAATGATTTAGTTTCATATGTAAGTCATGTTTGTCATGTGAAATGATATGAAGTCTTGAGTTTGTCTATCATATGCCCTCAATTCCATAATTAGTTCTTGTTCTATTGTTAATCCCGTCATTAGTATGATCCACGCTAATCCGTACTTTGGGTTGGCGGGCTGTTACAATTGGTATCAGAGCAGGTCGTTCCTTAAACCCAAAATTCTTTCAAATGTTAAGTCTAGATTGAGTCACTACACTTCTAGAGATTAGCCGACTATGCTCAACACTCCATCACATCAAGCTCAACCGGGAAAAGAGGTAAATGATTTTCTTAAAGTTTTGAAAATGAGAATGAGAAGTTTGAAGGTGAAAGTTACTAAGTGAAATGATTTTTCCAAGAAAATGAAAGATTTTAAATAAAAGAGATTCTAAGAATATGCAGATATGGGACTGCATATTCAAAGAAAGTTTCAGCGATTCCACGAATATGTGGGTATGGGACCGCATATTCATGGGAGACTTAAAGAATTTGATAAGCGTTGAGTAAATGATTTTCTCGGTTTTGGAAATGAAAAGTTTGAAAGTACATGCCCTTTCTCAAAATTTTGAAATGAAAAGTTTGAACATGGAAAATGATATTTCCAAAGAGATGAAAGTTATCGAAGCTGTTGAAAGTGAAACTAATTGCAAACATTGCAATGAAGTTTTATGAGAAATTGATATTTGTTCCTAAGCGGGATCGAGAATACAGCTAGGATTAATTTGATATGATATTGTTATCGTGGAGTTGGGTGGTATGATGAAGTGAAAATTGTTGGTTCGCTACCAACATATGATTATATTATGATAATGTTATATGAAAGCATTGACACTAATATGTCAAAGAGAACTCTTTGAATTCACGAATTGATGAAAATTTATGTTATGAAAGCTATTGGTTCATTACCAACATATGATTATGTTATGATGATATGATATGAGAAAGTGTTGACATAGATATGTCAAGAGTGAAATCTTTGAATTAGTGAAATTGATGAGCATGATTATTATAAAGAGATATGTTATGAATGTTTACGATTACGAAATTTCGATTATTTTGATGATGGGTATGTTATCCCAAAAGAACATAGATATTTAAGTCGCATGATCCTTTTGCGAAAGAACATAGAAAGAGAACTATGAGAATTTTATGAGGACTTTAGTCCATCATGAAAGAAAGCGAGATTGAAATGAGAATCTCGAGTTGAAGATTCGAAGAGCATGAATGGAAGTTGATGATGTCGAGAATCGAGCGATGATTTCGAGATGATAAATGTCACTATGCGATAAGTGACATGAGTATAGTTTTCGTTTGGATGTTCACGTTACGAAAATCCAAATTGACTATGACTTTCTCGTTAGAAGCGAAATAAGAAAGTAATCAAAGAAAGCGATTGATATTAGTGTTACGATTTACATAGAACAAGAACTCTACGATTAACGAGAACCTTAGAATCTACTAGAGAGCGAGATTTCCAATAGTACCAGAGAGCTATGACATGTATACATGAGAACCTTTGTTGATATCGAGTAAAGTTATACGAAATTTCAAAGTCTATTCATCACCAAGTTACGTCATGGAGTTTAATTCTATAACCTAGTTCTAATTGAGAAATCACTTGAGTTCTCACTTTTCTAAAGAAATTTACAACGAGAAAATTTCATAAAGCATCCTCTTGAAACCAAGCCTTCCGTGGTGAGAAAATATTTACGATGGTCCAGCCACCCATATGACCAAAGAAATCTCGGTAATTGTTATTCGGTCTTGGACCCTATCTCCCAATTATTCGATTCAAAGAACATATTGTTTCAAAACCTCGAGTTGTCATCTTGAATTGTGGAACCATACCTTTCGTAAGTTGTTTGGATGAAATTTTCTTCAAATCCTTGAAACTAATAAGTAAGAAATAGGATGACTCATTTTGTCACCAAAGTTTCGAGTTAGTGAAGTGATAAAAATCAAGATATGATGTAAAGAAGTTCTCGATGAGACGAGATATCATTTTTGTAAAACACATAGGTGGATCGATCCTTGATAGGCTTTCCCAGTACTGACGACAGTAAAGTCATACCTTCACATGAGTATATGGTAACTAAGTTATGAATGAGATACTCTTTAGCATTTAGTGCTGGGATGGAAGTAAAGAAGAAGTATATGATATCCTTGGAATATACCCTCCTCTTATTACGTCATAATAAGAAAGAATGCAACTTATCTGTAAGATAGTTGATTGTCCGAAAACCTCGTTAGTAGGTGGGACATGTCTAAAGTTGGAAGTACAAGAAATTCTTCTAGAGGAGGCGTAATAGATAAAATTATTCTCGTTAGCAAGTCGACTTATTAGACCTCCGCCTCACGATCATGCTTGAAGAAAGTTGTTTTCAATGTAAAATTAAAACTTTCGTGAAACCACGGATAGTGAGGATGGAGAGGGTGAATGGTTTACTAAAACCGTATTATGATGGGGTTGAATAAAGATGTTATAATTACGATAAGCATTATACGAATGCTAATTACATCGTGTAATTCGAATGCCACCTAGGCGAGCATGAGCAGGAAATTAGAGGAAGAGGTGAAAGAAGGCGAGTCCCACGGCCGAAAAGAAATACCACAACCACCTCACCTCCACCGATCGTAGGATCGGGAGCTTTTCTTAGGCAAAACCCGCCTACCTTTAATGGAAAAGGAAGTCACGATGAGGCGAGCAATGGGTAAGAACAATAGAAAGGATTTTCGATTTCCTCCGTTATGCGACAAGAGAGGCGTCTTGTGTGACCTTCCAACTCAAGGCCGGTGATTTACGGTGGGAAGCTTGAAGAAAAACCCTAACACCGAGAACAAATAGATGAATTCACTTGGGAAAATTTTAAAGGCAATGTATGAAATACATTCCCAAGAGCTATAGGAAGAAAAAGGAAATCGAATTCTTCAATCTTAGACAAAAGAAAATGTCAGTAACTGAGTACGATCGCCTCTTTTGTGATATGTCAAGGTACGCTCCGGACCAAGTAAATACTGACATAAAAATGTCAGAGAAATTTAGATCTGGTCAAGGCATGAGATAAGAATGTCTCTTGCCAGTCATGGAGACTTAACATATACTGAAGCTCTTAGTCGGGCTTTAGACATTGAGGCAGCAATGCCAGAGGATAAGCCTGCTTCCACTCAGTCACATAATGCTAGTAACAAAGGCAAGAGGAAATGGGAAGGTAATCTTAGTGATTACAACCAAGGAAATGTTGGGAATACAAACAAAAGACCATTGGAAAGAAACATGGCACCACAAGGACACATAAGAATTCTCTCTGTCCAAAATGTCATAGACCACGTAGTGTATGTCTAGCGAGCAATCTTGGTTGCTACAAATGTGGCATGAAGGCCGTTATGCGAATGAATGCCCAAGAATACGCCCGAAAGGAATAGGAAACCCAACCCACCGTGCAAAACCCAATCACTAAAGGCCGTACAATATCGCGAGATCGATCACATCGGCGATGACAAAGGCAAACACAACCAAAGACGAGCTAGAACTTATACTCAAAACCAAGGAAACCAGAAGGTATGAGAACCTTCTCCCACACTGTAATATTTGTATGCGATACGGTGCTTTATACCTTTCAACTAAAGAGCATGCGTGAATCTGATAGAACCTAAGTGGGAATAAGCAAATCGGGAAAAGAGAATCATTTCACAAATAGAAGGAACTAAGATTGTCGAGCTTGTTGTTCGAACTTAAAATTGAACCGAGGATCACTTAAGGTTTAGCAAATGACTTGAACATAATACCTATAGAAAATATAGATACGACCTAAGAAAGGAATGATGAGTCGAAAATCATTCTACGATCCTGCAAGAAAAGTAAAAATCGTACTATTTTCGGTCGAGGAACTACGAGTCTATGGAATCGACATGGAGAAGAAAATTCGATAATACCCACACTACCTCTAAAAGAATAATGAATAAGGAAGAATGTCGACCATTCCTTGGTTATCTAACGAGAGGAAAGAAAGCGAAATAAAGATCAAGGATATGGAAATTTTAAGAATTGCCAAACGTTTCCACTAGCAATTTACAAGAACTACTACGATGGCGCTAGAGAATATCTATGAATATAGGACCACGAATAGCACGTATAATAAATGGCTTCAAGGAAAGTTGGGAGGACAAAGGATCAAATCTAAAATTATAGGGTTTAAGTTTTAACAAACCTAGTATATCACCTTGAAAAAAAAAAAAACCCGACGACGACGACGTTAATCACGCTCGGCCGGGCAACCATGGCTCATCCACCAGAGTTGGGTCAAGAAAAAGGATGGTTGTTTAAGAATACGCATTGACTATCAAGAATTAAACTAATTGATGCTTAAAAACAAGTATACACCACCAAAGTTAGACGATTGCTCGATTAGTTGAAAGAAGTGGAATTATCCTCGAAAATCAACCTTGAATAAAGATGTCATCAGCTGAAGGTATAAGCTGACAATGTACCCAAAATGGCTTGCAAACAAGTTATGACCACTATGAGCTTATGGTTATGCCGTTCGGACTAACAGATGTACTAGCCATATGCATGAACCTCAGAAATCGAGTGCTCCACCCTTACTTAGATAAATTTGTCTTAGTCTTCATGGAAGATATCCTTACTCATACAAAGAGGAATGAAAGACATAAGTAAAACTTGAGGACATTCTTATAAACCTTCAAGAACCAAGGAAGTTCTTGCCAAATCTGGTAAATGATAAGTTTGGCCTAAAGAAGTAATGTTCCTTATACACATCGTGTCTTCAGAAGGAATTAAAGTAGATTTGGTTAAGGTTAAAGCAGTGCAAGAATAGAACTACCCTCTCACGACTTAGAACTAGCTGCGATCATACCTGACTTAAGTTTTGGAGATATCACCTTTAAGAAATGATGTGTGAAGTTTTCACCAATTATAAAAGTTTAAAATACTTCTTCGAGCAAAGGGTTTTGAACATGGGAAAAAGAGAAGACTCGAATTAGTAAAGATTACGACCGAGGTATAAAATAACACCCATTAAAGGCACACGTAGTAGCTAAGGTCTTGAATCGTGAAAGTCGATCTAAGAAAGGATGTCTCTTAGCAAGAAAAGAGATACTAGCTAAAGAATTTAAAGCGCGAAGAGCGAGAAGCACATGCTAATGTCATATTGTTTAAGGAAGGATCGTGTTCCCAACAATAATGAGTTTAAGAATGAAATCATGAGTGAAGCTCATAATACTTTATACCACCCATTCGGGCAATATTAAGATGTATCAAGACTTATGAGAAAAGTTCGATGGGAAGAGTGGAAACAAGATATAGTCCCATTCGTCTACGTCAACAAACTATGAGAAAGTTATAGCCCTTGGAAATACCCTATGGGAATGGAACGACATCGTAATGAAGTTCGTAACGGATTATCAACGTCGAAAGAAATAACACTACTATATGAGTAGTAGTGGATCAACTCGTTAAATGCGTTCATTATTCGACCTATTCGGATTACTTATGAATCTGATAAACTAGTTCAGTAAGACGTAAAAGAAATCGTACGTTACATAGAGTGCCAAAATCTATCATAGTTGATAGAGATTCCAAGTTCTAAATTTGGATTAGTTAAAGAAAGATTAGAGATGAGATTAAACTAGAGCATAATCTTCGCTCATAGATGGACAGTCGAAAGACAATACGAACATATCAAGATATGTTAAAGACATTAGTGTCGAATCAAAATACGAGTTGAAAACATATTTTTCCACTAATCTGACATCGCCACTCGTCGGTGGTGTCGAGAAATGGTTAATATGGGCCATATGATATGTTGTACGAAAGAAAGTGTCGATCACTTCTTTATTATGATAAGGTGCGAGGAAAGTTCGGTCTAACACCACGGTAAAATAATTGAGATTGTGCATCCGAAGCGGATAAGCGATAACGAAGCTCGTGAGCAAAAGTCTTACGCAGACATCTGGCGTAAATAAAGTTTTCTTAAGGTCTCTCCATCGAGAGGAGTTAAAGTTGAGTGAAATGCAAGTTAGAATCACGTTTTATAAGACCGTATGGGGATTTTAGAAAGGATAGGCCCGTAGCCTATAGATTGGTACTTCCACCGGTATGGGGATATGCGTAATGATTTCCATGTGTCACGGTTAAGAAATGCGCGTATTATCCAAAACACGTGAGTTATTATGATGATGATGCTCTTAATCGGATCACGGATTATGAGGAAAGACTATGACGATGTTGAATCGTAAAAGTATAATGATCGAGAAACAGTTTATATCAGTTAGTGAAAGTCGATGGAGAAACCATGGACATGAGAAAACCATGTGAGAACATGAAAAGAGATGACAAGAAAAGTGTCCCACGCTTTTGAGGTATGCAAATTCGGAATGAAATTTATTTTAAGGGGTAGAATGTAATATCCGTAATTTTAATACGTAATTACGATAATATAAATCGTAATTAGGGTTTTAAGCTCGATAATTAAAATCTTAATTAGTCGACACTTGACTTTGACCAAGCATAATTGTATAATCTCGTGTGATATTCGCGATGCTTAGTGAATTAAGGAATATAAGTTAACGATATAAGTCCGATATTCCGAGCGTAATGTTCTAACGTCGGATAAATTCGCGATTATGTCTTCTGATATTATTAGCGGTTAAGCAATTTTGAAATTCTATTATTATGGAAATAAATAAGGTTGTTACAACTTTATTTTGAGCGTTTAGAGATAATCGCCTATGAGAATTTTGAGGCGTTTCAAACGTCGATTTTTAGAGATGAGTCGATAACTCAGTCAAACGATCATGGAACTATAAAATTCAAATTCCTATGATTAATTTGTAATATAAGAGCATTATTTATCATCAAAATAATGCTAGAGGAATTAAGGAATAATTGTTGGATAATTGCTTCCTATTTTGAAATTAAGGTTGAAAATGTTGATTTGTGACATAGAATGATTTTAATAATTTGTCCTATGATTTAATTCATCATCTAGGACATATATCATATCACATAGCTACTAATTGGAGAAAAATAAAATGTGTAGCATATATACTCATGAAAGTGCGAAAATTGCATGCCCGTAAACTAGTGGATTTAATTCTTATCCAATTGGTAATATATAGCAATAATTAGGTTAAGGAGATATTATTAAGGATAAGATAAGGTGTATTATCAAAATTATACAAGTGGGAGGCCACTTGTGATGAGAAAGCCGAAAATGTGGACTCCTGGTGTGAAATGAATAAAATGTCATCCTTTAATTAATGCTATGTTATTATTATGATGATAAGATATTATTATTTGATAAGATAGAGTTTGTAGCCAAATTAAACAAGTAACTAAGATCCTTGTCTTGTAGTAGTTGAAAAGTTTGAAAAAAGTGTGAACAAAATGTGAACTTAATTAAAAGTCATAGTTGAGATTTTGACTTTTCAAATATAATCTTATCTTATAATATTAATAAAGTATATAATATAGAAAATAAAGAAATTATCCCTAAGATTCTAGGAGTGGCCGACACATACATGTACATTGTATAAAGTGATAAAATTTCCTTAATTGGTGATATAAATTAATTATATAATATAATGACATATTAAAGAATATTATCCTCAAAACAATTTAAAATTTATCACATACTTTGGCGAGGCCGTGAACATAAGGATTAATGGAATAATTTTTTTTCATCTATTACCTACAATTGCCGTGAGCAATATTAAGAAGGAAGAAAGGAGTTTTGTTTTTAGCAATTACCTAGTGGATGAATTAACATGATAAGGATTAGAACTTTAATCTAGCTAAAGCAAGATGGATGAAAATGTTGACCAAAGTATACAAGTGTGTTAGTTGTAAATTCATGAGATTTTATGTGTGAATGTTTGAAAAGTGGCGTGAATTGTGGGAGACAAATGGGAGAGAATACCTTCCAATTAATAATTGATAATGACATAGTATCAAAGTATAAGAGATAATTAGAACTTTGTCTTATACTAAAGCAAGTGGGCGAAAATTAGGCAAGTGGTGTACAAATGTATTAGTTGTAATTTCATGTAATAATTATGGACAAGTGGGCAAAGTCCATAAATAATAGTACAAGGTTACATTTATTCCATTTGCTCTCTTTGGGGTCGAAAATATTGAGAGAAAATAGGAGAGTGATCATCAAATTCTTTCCCAAATCTTAGATAGAAAAACGTTGCGATCAAAATCGACACCGATTAAAGGTTAGAAATCTTCCGATCTTCGTATACATGCTAGAATTTTCAAGTTTAGTCAGTTAAATTTTAAGTTATGTGCTTAGTTCATTTATGATATTTTGAAAATTATAAACCATGTGCTAAGATGTTTAGAAATCATGTTTATATGATATTATTAAGCATGTACTATGATTATATTATAAAGATAAGCATAATATTAAAAGTTACATTTGGACCGAAAACTTAGGGTGTGATATGTTGATGATTATGATTTTTAATTGTTGTTTTAAGCATGAAATCATAATCTAGAGTATTAATTATGCTTATATGAATTTATATGAATTTTGGAAAACTTTAGTACCTAAGTTCATAAATTTGAAAATTATAACATATGATATTATATTGAGATATGATCCATATTTAAGTGCTATCATGTCATATTGATGATGTAGATTCATAATATATGGTTGTGGGAATTTATTGAAATTTATAAAATTATTTGGACCTAAGTCGAAGTTTGAAATATGACTTAGGTAAATTAAATTCAATAGTTCATAATAAATAACAATTATGTTATAGTAAGCATAATTAAGGATGATTAAGTGATATGTGAATTTATTGGAATTTTGAAAAATGTTTAGTTGGTTATTCAGAATGATGAAAATCATACTTTATGAGTATTAATGTTATAAATTTATTTTATCAAGTATAATTACATAACATGATCTAAAATAATGTTTTAGACATAGTATGATTTTATGGGAATTTTAGAACAAAATTGCACATAAAATAACAAAATTTCATAAATAATTGAAAAAGTCAAAATGTTGACTTTTGTTGACCAAAGTCAAAATTGTTGACTTTTGTTGACTCGGTCAAAATAGTTGACCAAAACGTTGACCAAGGCCAAAGGGCACGTATTTGATGTCGTGATCTATGTGACGAAGACGTTTAATAACAATGTAACTTACGTTACGTAAGTACATTAAAGCGTCATTATGTACTAAAAGGTAGAATATTCCTTATTAATCGAAAATTTATAATCGACATCAATCGATTAGGAAGCGTTAAAATAAGTCCGGCGTTAGCCTTATTTGATCGTGAGAGCGTTATAGGCGATGTTCGTCTCTATCAAAACGTGACCCACGTACTAAATTAATTCCTTACGTAAAGGTCGGACGGCGTCGTGATCGTTGGCGTTAGAAAGGGACTTATTTGAAAAGCTTCGCACGGTGGGCTTTACTCAAAACCCTTTTATTTACGATGCTTTCTTGAAAAGTATTTATTCTGATGCTTGGTTGAGAAATGATGTGATTACCGCCCAAAGTGTTTATGTTTTGTGTATGGATCTATCATGTTGTTGGGCAAGCCAACTATGAAAGTATATAATATTGGTTGTTAACCGACTTGATCGTTAGGTAGCTCCCCGACCGATGAGAAAATCGATATCGGATCCTAGTCGGATGCGAAATTCACAGCTAGGGTTAACGTGTACACCAGTGTGTGTTGTGAGCCGTTAGTAACATCATCGGCGGTCGTGGATCTGAGTCGGATCTGTAATCACGACTATGTGATTGTGAGCCGTTAGCAACATCTTGATCGGTCACGGCGTCGGTAGAAGGAGGCTACTTACGGCGTGAGATCGATTATGAGCGATTATGTGAATGATATGGATCATCTAAAGAGAAAATGCTCGGCGGCGATGTTTTGAGAAATGAGAAAACGTTTTAGTGAGCACAGGCATTTTCAATTAAAACCCTTGTGTCTTACTTATGGGCGATGTGATTTAAAGAAAATGTTTTGTGATGAGTCCACTGGGTGCATTATTTGTACTCGACCCGCATGTTTGTTTTTAAATGTGCGAGTTGGTGATGGATGGGATGGAGCAGTGTTGAGCAGTCAAGTCTTTTGTCGTTGATAGTTAAACCTTGGATACGCATCGTCATATGTGTATTCCACATGTTTCCGCTGTAAAGTATCTTAAGTTATATTTTTAGTTTGTACCTTATTCCCTTCAAAGTAGTTGAACCCTCTTGATAAAGGTCTGAATGATTTAGTTTCATATGTAAGTCATGTTTGTCATGTGAAATGATATGAAGTCTTGAGAGTTTGTCTATCATATGCCCCTCAATTCCATAATTAGTTACTGTTCCTATTGTTAATCCACGTCATTAGTGTGATCCCGCTAATCCGTACTTTGGGTTGGCGGGTCGTTACAATTAGTATCGAGCAGGTCGTTCCTTAAACCCAAAATTCTTTCAAATGTTAAGTCTAGATTGAGTCACTACACTTCTAGAGATTAGCCGACTATGCTCAACACTCCATCACATCAAGCTCAACCGGGAAAAGAGGTAAATGATTTTCTTAAAGTTTTGAAAATGAGAATGAGAAGTTTGAAGGTGAAAGTTACTAAGTGAAATGATTTTTCCAAGAAAATGAAAGATTTTAAATAAAAGAGATTCTAAGAATATGCAGATATGGGACTGCATATTCAAAGAAAGCTCAAAGGATTCCACGAATATGTAGGTATGGGACTGCATATTCATGGGAGACTTAAAGAATTTGATAAGCGTTGAGTAAATGATTTTCTCGGTTTTGGAAATGAAAAAGTTTGAAAGTACATGCCCTTTCTCAAAATTTTGAAATGAAAAGTTTGAACATGGAAAATGATATTTCCAAAGAGATGAAAGTTATCAGAACTGTTGAAAGTGAAACTAATTGCAAACATTGCAATGAAGTTTTATGAGAAATTGATATTTGTTCCTAAGCGGGATGCAGAATACAGCTAGGATTAATTTGATATGATATTGTTATCGTGGGTTGGTGGTATGATGAAGTGAAAATTGTTGGTTCGCTACCAACATATGATTATATTATGATAATGTTATATGAGAAAGCATTGACACTAATATGTCAAAGAGAACTCTTTGAATTCACGAATTGATGAAAATTTATGTTATGAAAGCTATTGGTTCATTACCAACATATGATTATGTTATGATGATATGATATGAGAAAGTGTTGACATAGATATGTCAAGAGTGAAATCTTTGAATTAGTGAAATTGATGAGCATGATTATTATAAAGAGATATGTTATGAATGTTTTGATTACGAAATTTCGATTATTTTGATGATGGGTATGTTATCCCAAAAGAACATAGATCTGTTTAAGTCGCATGATCCTTTTGCGAAAGAACATAGAAGAGAACTATGAGAATTTTATGAGGACTTTAGTCCATCATGAAAAGAAGCGAGATTGAAATGAGAATCTCGAGTTGAAAGATTCGAAGAGCATGAATGGAAGTTGATGATGTCAAGAATCGAGCGATGATTTCGAGATGATAAATGTCACTATGCGATAAGTGACATGAGTATAGTTTTCGTTTGGATGTTCACGCATTTACGAAAATCCAAATTGACTATGACTTTCTCGTTAGAAGCGAAATAAGAAAGTAATCAAAGAAAGCAGTTGATATTAGTGTTACGATTTACATAGAACAAGAACTCTATTAAGGTAACGAGAACCTTAGAATGCTACTAGAGGCGAGATTTCCAATAGTACCGGTAGAGCTATGACATGTATACATGAGAACCTTTGTTGATATCGAGTAAAAGTTATATGAAATTTCAAAGTCTATTCATCACCAAGTTACGTCATGGAGTTTAATTCTATGACCTAGTTCTAATTGAGAAATCACTTGAGTTCTCACTTTTTCTAAAAGAAATTTACAACCGAAAATTTCATAAAGCATCCTCTTGAAACCAAGCCTTCCGTGGTGAGAAAATATTTATGACGGTCCGCCACCCCATATGACCAAAGAAATCTCGATAATTGTTATTCGGTCTTGGACCCTATCTCCCAATTATTGATTCAAAGAACATATTGTTTCAAAACCTCGAGTTGTCATCTTGAATTGTGGAACCATACCTTTAGTAAGTTGTTTGGATGAAATTTTCTTCAAATCCTTGAAACTAATAAGTAAGAAATAGGATGACTCATTTTGTCACCAAAGTTTCGAGTTAGTGAAGTGATAAAAATCAAGATATGATGTAAAGAAGTTCTCGATGAGGCGAGATATCATTTTGTAAAACACATGGGTGGATCGATCCTTGATAGGCTTTCCAGTCTTGACGACGAAGAAAGTCATACCTTCACATGAGTATATGGTAACTAAGTTATGAATGAGATACTCTTTAGCATTTAGTGCTGGGATGGAAGTAAAGAAGAAGTATATGATATCCTTGGAATATACCCTCCTCTTATTACGTCATAATAAGAAAGAATGCAACTTATCTGTAAGATAGTTGATTGTCCTGAAAACCTCGTTAGTAGGTCGGACATGTCTAAAGTTGGAAGTACAAGAAATTCTTCTAGAGGGAGACGTAATAGATAAAATTATTCTCGTTAGCAAGTCAACTTATTAGACCTCCGCCCTTACGATCATGCTTGAAGAAAGTTGTTTTCAATGTAAAATTAAAACTTTCGTGAAACCACGGATAGTGAGGATGGAGAGGGTGAATGGTTTACTAAAACCGTATTATGATGGGGTTGAATAAAGATGTTATAATTACGATAAGCATTATACGAATGCTAATTACATCGTGTAATTCCAGAATGCCACCTAGAGGCGAGCATGAACAGGAAATTAGAGGAAGAGGTGAAAGAAGGGGCAGAGTCCCACAGCCCGAAAGAGAAATACCACAACCACCCTCACCTCCACCTGATCGTAGGATCGAGGAGCTTTTTCTTAGGCAAAACCCGCCTACCTTTAATGGAAAAGGAAGTCCCGATGAGGCGAGCAATGGGTAAGAACAATAGAAAGGATTTTCGATTTCCTCCGTTATACTGACCAGAGAGGCATCTTGTGTGACCTTCCAACTCATGGGCCGGTGATTTACGGTGGGAAGCCGAAGAAAACCCTAACACCAGAACAAATAGATGAATTCACTTGGGAAAATTTTAAGACAGAAATGTATGAGAAATACATTCCCAAGAGCTATAGGAAGAAAAAGGAAATCGAATTCTTCAATCTTAGACAAAAGAAAATGTCAGTAACTGAGTACGATCGCCTCTTTTGTGATATGTCAAGGTGCGCTCGGACCAGTAAATCTTGACATAAAAATGTCGAGAAATTTAGATCTGGTCAAGGCATGAGATAAGAATGTCTCTTGCCAGTCATGGAGACTTAACATATACTGAAGCTCTTAGTCGGGCTTTAGACATTGAGGCAGCAATGCCAGAGGATAAGCCTGCTTCCACTCAGTCACATAATGCTAGTAACAAAGGCAAGAGGAAATGGGAAGGTAATCTTAGTGATTACAACCAAGGAAATGTTGGGAATACAAACAAAGACCATTGGAAAGAAACATGGCACCACAAGGACACATAAGAATTTCTCTCGTCCAAAATGTCATGACCACACGAAGTGTATGTCTAGCGAGGCAATACTGGTTGCTACAAATGTGGCATGAAAGGCCATTATGCGAATGAATGCCCAAGAATACGCCCGAAAGGAATAGGGAAACCCAACCCACCAGGCAAAACCCAATCACTAAAGGCCATACAATATCTGCCCCAGTATCGATCACATCGGCGATGACAAAGGCAGCCACAACCAGCACGAGCTAGAACTTATACTCAAAACCAAGGAAACCTAGAAGGTATGAGAACCTTCTCCCCACACCTGTAATATTTGTGTACGATACCAGTGCTTTATACCTTTCAACTAAAGAGCATGCGTAGATACAATAGAACCTAAGTGGGAATAAGCAAATCAGGAAAAGAGAATCATTTCACAAATAGAAGGAACTAAGATTGTCAAGCTTGTTGTTCGAACTTAAAATTGAACCGAGGATCACTTAAGGTTTAGCAAATGACTTGAACATAATACCTATAGAAAATATAGATACGACCTAAGAAAGGAATGATGAGTCGAAAATCATTCTACGATCCTGTGCAAGAAAAGTAAAAATACGTACTATTTTCCGGTCAAGGAACTACGAGTCCTATGGAATCAGCATGGAGAAGAAAATTCCAATAATACCCACACTACCTCTAAAAAGAATAATGAATAAGGAAGAATGTCGACCATTCCTTGGTTATCTAACCAGAGGAAAGAAAGCAGAAATAAAGATCAAGGATATGGAAATTTTTAAGAATTGCCAAACGTTTCCACTAGCAATTTACCAAGAACTACCCTGATAGGCAGCTAGAGAATATCTATGAATATAGGACCCTGAATAGCACGTATAATAAATGGCTTCAAGGAAAGTTGGGAGGACAAAGGATCAAATCTAAGAATTATAGGGTTTAAGTTTTAACAAACCTAGTATATCACCTTGAAAAAAAAAAAAAAAACCCGACGATGACGCTGTTAATCACGCTCTGGCTGGGCAACCATGGCTCATCCACCAGAGTTGGGTCAAGAAAAAGGATGGTTGTTTAAGAATACGCATTGACTATCAAGAATTAAACTAATTGATGCTTAAAACAAGTATACACCACCAAAGTTAGAGCGATTGCTCGATTAGTTGAAAGAAGTGGAATTATCCTAAAATCAACCTTGAATAAAGATGTCATCGGTGAAGGTATAAGTGACAATGTACCCAAAATGGCTTGCAAACAAGTTATGACCACTATGAGCTTATGGTTATGCCGTTCGGACTAACGGATGTACTAGCCATATGCATGAACCTCGAAATCGAGTGCTCCACCCTTACTTAGATAAATTTGTCTTAGTCTTCATGGAAGATATCCTTACTCATACAAAGAGGAATGAAAGACATAAGTAAAACTTGAGGACATTCTTATAAACCTTCAAGAACCGAGGAAGTTCTTGCCAACAGTAAATGATAAGTTTGGCCTAAAAGTAATGTTCCTTATACACATCGTGTCTTGAGAAGGAATTAAAGTAGATTTGGTTAAGGTTAAAGCGATGCAAGAATAGAACTACCCTCTCACGACTTAGAACTAGGCTGCGATAATACTGACTTAAGTTTTGGAGATATCACCTTTAAGAAATGATGTGTGAAGTTTTCACCAATTATAAAAGTTTAAAATACTTCTTCGAGCAAAGGGTTTTGAACATGGGAAAAAGAGAAGACTCGAATTAGTAAAAGATTACGACTGAGGTATAAAATAACACCCATTAAAGGCACACGTAGTAGCTAAGGTCTTGAATCGTGAAAGTCAATCTAAGAAAGGATGTCTCTTAGCAAGAAAAGAGATACTCGCTAAAGAATTTAAGGCGAAAGAGCAAGAGAAGCACATGCTAATGTCATATTGTTTAAGGAAGGATACGTGTTCCCAACAATAATGAGTTTAAGAATGAAATCATGAGTGAAGCTCATAATACTTCTTATACCACCCATTCGAGGCAATATTAAGATGTATCGAGACTTATGAGAAAAGTTCGATGGGAAGAGTGGAAACAAGATATAGTCCCATTCGTCTCGTCGACAAACTATGAGAAAGTTATAGCCTTGGAAATACCCTATGGGAATGGAGCGACATCGTAATGAAGTTCGTAGCGGATTATCAACGTCGAAGAAATAACACTACTATATGAGTAGTAGTGGATCAACTCGTTAAATCGTTCATTATTCGACCTATTCGGATTACTTATGAATCGATAAACTAGTTCGAGAAGGCGTAAAAGAAATGACGTTACATAGAGTGCCAAAATCTATCATAGTTGATAGAGATTCCAAGTTCTAAATTTGGATTAGTTAAAGAAAGATTAGAGATGAGATTAAACTAGAGCATAATCTTCGCTCATAGATGGACGATCGAAGACAATACGAACATATCAAGATATGTTAAAGACATTAGTGTCGAATCAAAATACGAGTTGAAAACATATTTTTCCACTAATACTGAGATCGCTTACGTCGGTGGTCATCAAGAAATGGTTAATATGGGCCATATGATATGTTGTACGAAAGAAAGTGTCGATCACTTCTTTATTATGATAAGGTGCGAGGAAAGTTCCGTGGTCAACACCACGAGTAAAATAATTGAGATTATGCATCGGAAGCGGATAAGCGATAGCGAAGCTCGTGAGAGCAAAAGTCTTACTTGAGATACGCGTAAATAAAGTTTTCTTAAGGTCTCTCCATCGAGAGGAGTTAAAGTTGAGTGAAATGCAAGTTAGAATCACGTTTTATAAGACCGTATGGGGATTTTAGAAAGGATAGGCCCCGTAGCCTATAGATTGGTACTTCCACCAGGTATGGGGAATGTACGTAATGATTTCCATGTGTCACAGTTAAGAAAGTACGCGTATTATCCAAAACACGTGAGTTATTATGATGATGATGCTCTTAATCCAGATACGGATTATGAGGAAAGACCTATGACGATGTTGAATCGTAAAAGTATAACGGTCAAGAAACAAGTTTATACCGTTAGTGAAAGTCGATGGAGAAACCATGGACATGAGAAAACCATGTGAGAACATGAAAAGAGATGACAAGAAAAGTGTCCCACGCTTTTGAGGTATGCAAATTCGGACGAAATTTATTTTAAGGGGTAGAATGTAATATCCGTAATTTTAATACGTAATTACGATAATATAAATCGTAATTAGGGTTTTAAGCTCGATAATTAAAATCTTAATTAGTCGACACTTGACTTTGACCAAGCATAATTGTATAATCTACGTGTGATATTCAGCGATGCTTAGTGAATTAAGGAATATAAGTTCGATATTCGGCCGAGCGTAATGTTCTAACGTCGGATAAATTCGCGAGTTATGTCTTCTGATATTATTAGCGATTAAGCTTAATTTTGAAATTCTATTATTATGGAAATAAATAAGGTTGTTACAACTTTATTTTGAGCGCTTTAGAGATAATCGCCTATGAGAATTTTGAGGCGTTTCAAACGTCGATTTTAGAGATAGTCGATAACTCGGTCAAACGATCATGGAACTATAAAATTCAAATTCCTATGATTAATTTGTAATATAAGAGCATTATTTATCATCAAAATAATGCTAGAGGAATTAAGGAATAATTGTTGGATAATTGCTTCCTATTTTTGAAATTAAGGTTGAAAATGTTGATTTGTGACATAGAATGATTTTAATAATTTGTCCTATGATTTAATTCATCATCTAGGACATATATCATGTCACATAGCTACTAATTGGAGAAAATAAAATGTGTAGCATATATACTCATGAAAGTGCGAAAATTGCATGCCCGTAAACTAGTGGATTTAATTCTTATCAATTGGTAATATATAGCAATAATTAGGTTAAGGAGATATTATTAAGGATAAGATAAGGTGTATTATCAAAATTATACAAGTGGGAGGCCACTTGTGATGAGAAAGCCGAAAATGTGGACTGGTGTGAAATGAATAAAATGTCATCCTTTAATTAATGCTATGTTATTATTATGATGATAAGATATTATTATTTGATAAGATAGAGTTTGTAGCCAAATTAAACAAGTAACTAAGATCCTTGTCTTGTAGTAGTTGAAAAGTTTGAAAAAAAGTGTGAACAAAAATGTGAACTTAATTAAAAGTCATAGTTGAGATTTTGACTTTTCAAATATAATCTTATCTTATAATATTAATAAAGTATATAATATAGAAAAATAAAGAAATTATCCCTAAGATTCTAGGAGTGGCCGACACATACATGTACATTGTATAAAGTGATAAAATTTCCTTAATTGGTGATATAAATTAATTATATAATATAATGACATATTAAAGAATATTATCCTCAAAACAATTTAAAATTTATCACATACTTTGGCGAGGCCGTGAACATAAGGATTAATGGAATAATTTTTTTTCATCTATTACCTACAATTGCCGTGAGCAATATTAAGAAGGAAGAAAAGGAGTTTTGTTTTAGCAATTACCTAGTGGATGAATTAACATGATAAGGATTAGAACTTTAATCTAGCTAAAGCAAGATGGACGAAAATGTTGACCAAAGTATACAAGTGTGTTAGTTGTAAATTCATGAGATTTTATGTGTGAATGTTTGAAAAGTGGCGTGGTGTGGGAGACAAATGGGAGAGAATACCTTCCAATTAATAATTGATAATGACATAGTATCAAAGTATAAGAGATAATTAGAACTTTGTCTTATACTAAAGCAAGTGGGCGAAAATTAGGCAAGTGGTGTACAAATGTATTAGTTGTAATTTCATGTAATAATTATGGACAAGTGGGCAAAGTCCATAAATAATAGTACAAGGTTACATTTATTCCATTTGCTCTCTTTGGGGTCGAAAATATTGAGAGAAAATAGGAGAGTGATCATCAAATTCTTTCCCAAATCTTAGATAGAAAAACGTTGCCGATCAAAATCGACACCGATTAAAGGTTAGAAATCTTCCGATCTTCGTATACATGCTAGAATTTTCAAGTTTCATCAGTTAAATTTTAAGTTATGTGCTTAGTTCATTTATGATATTTTGAAAATTATAAACCATGTGCTAAGATGTTTAGAAATCATGTTTATATGATATTATTAAGCATGTACTATGATTATATTATAAAGATAAGCATAATATTAAAAGTTACATTTGGACGAAAACTTAGGGTGTGATATGTTGATGATTATGATTTTTAATTGTTGTTTTAAGCATGAAATCATAATCTAGAGTATTAATTATGCTTATATGAATTTATCTGAAATTTTTGGAAAACTTTAGTACCTAAGTTCATAAATTTGAAAATTATAACATATGATATTATATTGAGATATGATCCATATTTAAGTGCTATCATGTCATATTGATGATGTAGATTCATAATATATGGTTGTGGGAATTTATTGAAATTTATAAAAATTATTTGGACCTAAGTCGAAGTTTCGAAATATGACTTAGGTAAATTAAATTCAATAGTTCATAATAAATAACAATTATGTTATAGTAAGCATAATTAAGGATGATTAAGTGATATGTGAATTTATTGGAATTTTTGAAAATGTTTAGTTGGTTATTTGTAATGAAAATCATACTTTATGAGTATTAATGTTATAAATTTATTTTATCAAGTATAATTACATAACATGATCTAAAATAATGTTTTAGACATAGTATGATTTTATGGGAATTTTAGAACAAAATTGCACATAAAATAACAAAATTTCATAAATAATTGAAAAAGTCAAATGTTGACTTTTGTTGACCAAAGTCAAAATTGTTGACTTTTTGTTGACTCGGTCAAAATAGTTGACCAAAACGTTGACCAAGGCCAAAGGGCACGATTTCGATGTCGTGATCTATGTGACGAATGCGTTTAATAACAATGTAACTTACGTTACGTAAGTACGTTAAAGCGTCATTATGTACTAAAAGGTAGAATATTCCTTATTGTCAAGAAAATTTATAATCGACATCAATCGATTAGGAAGCGTTAAAATAAGTCCGGCGTTAGCCTTATTTGATCGTGAAGCGTTATAGGCGATGTTCGTCTCTATCAAAAGCGTGACCACGTACTAAATTAATTCCTACGTAAAGGTTGGACGCGTCGTGATCGTTGGCGTTAGAAAGGACTTATTTGAAAAGCTTCGTGCCGGTGGGCTTTACTCAAAACCCTTTTATTTACGATGCTTTCTTGAAAAGTATTTATTCTGATGATTTGGTTGAGAAATGATGTGATTACACGCCCAAAGTGTTTATGTTTTGTGTATGGATCTATCGTGTTGTTGGCAAGCCAACTATGAAAGTATATGATTTGTTGGTTCGCTAACCGACTTGATCGTTAGGTAGCTCCCCGATGAGAAAATCGATATCGGATCTAGTCGGATCGAATTCACAGCTAGGGTTAACGTGTACACCGTGTGTGTTGTGAGCCGTTAGTAACATCATCGGCGGTCGTGGATCTAGTCGGATGCGAGAATCACGACTATGTGATTGTGAGCCGTTAGCAACATCTTGATCCGGTCGCGGCGTCGGTAGAAGGAGGCTACTTCTACGGCGTGAGATCGATTATGAACGATTATGTGAATGATATGGATCATACAAAGAGAAAATGCTCGGCGGCGATGTTTTGAGAAATGAAAGCGTTTTAGTGAGCACAAGGCATTTTCAATTAAAACCCATATGTCTTACTTATAGGCGATGTGATTTAAAGAAAATGTTTTGCAATGAGTCCCTTTGGGTGCATTATTTGTACTCAGCCCTGCATGTTTGTTTTTAAATGTGCAGGTTGAGCTGATGGATGGGATGGAGCAGTGTTGAGCAGTCAAGTCTTTTGTCGTTGATAGTTAAACCTTGGATACGCATCGTCATATGTGTATTCCACATGTTTCCGCTGTAAAGTATCTTAAGTTATATTTTAGTTTGTACCTTATTCCCTTCAAAGTAGTTGAACCCTCTTGATAAAGGTCTGAATGATTTAGTTTCATATGTAAGTCATGTTTGTCATGTGAAATGATATGAAGTCTTGAGAGTTTGTCTATCATATGCCCCTCAATTCCATAATTAGTTACTGTTCCTATTGTTAATCCCTGTCATTAGTAACAGTCCCTGCTAATCCGTACTTTGGGTTGGCGGGCTGTTACACTTAGTCTCCTCGATTTTTGCTAAGTGTAGACTTAATTCAACATGTGTCTTATCCGGAGGTCGATCAAAAGCTTTGAATTTCTTAAGCATGTGCTCAACATAGTGAGATTGTGATAAGACAATTCCATCAGGTGTTCTAAGAATTTTAATTCCTAGAATCACGTCAACTATCCCCAAGTCTTTCATGTCGAATGTCTTTTTTAATATTTCTTTAGTATTCATGATTATATCATGATTACTTCCCATTATGAGTGTGTCATTAACATAAAGATATACAATGATAAAATTATCGGATGTACCTTTAATGTACACACATTTGTCACATTCATAAGTTTTGAAACCATTTGACATCATCACTTGGTAAAATTTCTCATACCATTGTTTGGGTGCTTGTTTAAGTTTGTATAAAGACTTAACAAGTTTGTAAATTTTGTTTTCTTATCCGGGGATAACAAACCCTTTAGGTTGTTCCATATAAATTTTATCTTCTAAATCCCCATTTAGAAATACCGTTTTTACATCCATTTGGTGTACTTCAAGGTTATGCAATGTAACTAGAACAAGTAGTGTTCTTATGGATATAATCCTTGTAACATGTGAATATGTATCAAAGTAGTTATACCCTTCATTTTGTTTGTATCAATAGTTCCATCGGCATTGAATTTTCTGTTTCGAATCCACTTATATCCTAAATGTTTGCAACCAGGAGGAAGGTCAACGATTTCCTAAGATGTGATTGTTCAAGATGCATTCGATTTCACTATTTGATAGCTTCTATCAATAAAGCAACATCAAGACCAGACAATGCTTCCTCGATTATCATAGGATCATCTTCCAACGAATAAACCATAAAATCTGGACCAAAGAACTTTACAGTTTTTGTTCGTTTTCCTCCTCTTGGTTCGGGTGTTGGTTCAACATTTTTGTCAACATTTGGTCCAACATTTGATCCAACATTTTCTGACGAGTTTTCTTCATAAGTTTTCTTCTTAGAACTTACATCATTTTTTTCTTTTTTTTGGAAAATATAGTTTCAAAAAATATAGCATTTCTTGATTCTATGATAATTCCCTCATGCATGTCGGGTATTTCCGACTTGTGTACCAAAAAACGATATGCGCTACTATTGTTTGCATATCCTATGAAGATGCAATCAATAGTTTTAGGCATATCTTAACTTGTTTTGGTTTTGATACTTCGACCTTTGTGAGACACTTTCATACTTTCGTGTATTTATAGGACGGTTTCCTACATTTTCATAATTTATATGGAGTTTTATCTTGTTTCATTTGGGGTAACTTGTTTAATATTTTATTTGCTGAAAGAATAGCTCCCCCTCACATGTCATGTGATAAGCCCGAGCTAATCAACATAGCATTCATCATTTCCTTTAACGTTCTATTTTTTCATCCGGCAACACCATTCGATCGTGGTGAGTAAGGTGCCGTTGTTTGATGAATAATATCGTTTTCACGATAGAATTCTTCAAACAGTGTAATATACTTGCCACCACAATCGCGTCGAATCATCTTGATTTTTGTGTTAAGTTGATATTCAACTTTACTTTTGTAACTTTGAAAGCTTCTAATGTCTCGCCTTTACTTCTCAAAAGATACACATAACAAAATCTTGTGCAATCATCTATAAAAGTTATAAAATAATTCTTTCCACCTCTAGTTTGCACAAGTTTTAAATCAAATAAGTTAGCGTGAATCAATTCTAGAGGTGTAGTTGATCTTTCCACCAAATGAAAAAGTCTATTTGCCATTTTTGCTTCAACAAAAATTTCACACTTATTGCGTTGATCAAAAAGATATTTTTGCCAATAACTCTAATTCACTAATCTTCGTAGTGTATTTAGATTTGCATGTCCTATTCTATCATGCTATAAATTATGAGACTCAATCACATAAGTAATGTTATTCTTTATTTCATCATTGGAGATTACATTGAGTGCATTGAGCTTGAAAATGCCATTATCTAGATAACATTTTCCTATAAAGTGACCATTCTTGGTCACTACAACTTTGTTTTATACACTAGTCTAAAACCGTCTTCTTGAAAGCAGTAATGGACACAAGATTCTTGCGAATGTCAAGAACATGCGCACGTTGGTCAACGTCACTTTCAATCCCGAAGTCATATTTAGCACTACTTTTCCCATTCCAACGATCTTGAAAGCCGCAGAATTATCCATGTACAACTTCATCTTTTCGGTGACAGGTTCATAGGTGGAGAACATTGACTTGTTAGCACAGATGTGCTTTGTGGCACAAGTGTCAATCCACCACCTAGTTGGGTTGCCCACCATGTTGACCTAATCTACAACAGCAGATAAATCAAGTTCAGACAATTCAAGGGGTACCATTTTTTTTCCTCCGTCATTTGCTTGTTGATGATCATCTTTCTTTTTTCGTTTTCTACAATCCTTCGCCATGTGCCCGAGTTTGCCACAGTTGTAACAATCTCCTTTGATCTTCTTTTACTTCTTCGGTCTCGCTTCTTCCCGTTGATCTTGCGTTTCTTGTTGTTGGTGCTAAACTCAGCTAGATTCACCTTTGCCTTCATAGACAATGTCTTCGCCATGTTGTCGGTTGTGGTTTTTCTTCAATACTCAAGGTACAATGAGATCTTCGAGCCCCATCTCCTTACGTTTGTGTTTGAGATAGTTCTTGAAGTCTTTGCACATTGATGGTAATTTCTCGATGATTGCGGCAACTTTGAAATGATTGAGAAGGTCCATACCTTGGCGAGAATATCGTGCGGGATCAACTAAAGTTCTTGCACTTGTTCAAGGACCGTCTTGCTATCCACTATTTTGTAATCTAGGAAGCGTCGGCGATAAATTTCTTTAGACCGACATCTTCCGTCTTGTATTTTATCTCTAAAGAGATCCATAGTTCCTTTGATGTCTTGGCATTATAAACACTATAGAGAGTGTCGTTTTACCCGTTGAGGATGTAGTTGTGACACAAAAAGTCGATGTGATGTCATGCATCTAACATATTATATTTTTGTTCGTCGGTCTCATCTTCCTCTACAGAGGAGGTGACTCATTCAAGAAACGAGCCAAATTTAGAGTACTAAGGTTTAGATTGCCAACGCTTAAATTTAGAACCTGAGAATTTTTCTAGCTTTTCAGCATGAATAGGGGCATTTGGAACGTTGCTTGACTTGTCTTCATTTCAAAAAAATTGTCTTGCTATGCAAATATAACGAAAACAATGTAGGATAAAAGCGAGACAAGAGTTGGACTTTTCTCCATGAAGACAAATTAATTTGCTCCGCTATAGTGCACTCGATTCTACAACAATTGTCTCCATGATACAACAGTTTAACAAATACGAGTAGTTGCACTACTAGACGTATTTCCGACGAAGTACTAGATATTTGGAACATAGAGACTTTGAAGAATGTATGAAGTAGATTGATTATCATCGAATTGATGAGTCTAATCATCTTCTATAGGATCACTTTTATAGTCCAAGGTGCCTGTTCGTGAAGTGGTGAGAAGGCCCAACGGTGACCCTAACCAATGCGTCGATCCATGACCGATAAGGTTGACCGAACTAACGTGATGGTTGTTCATGAAGTGGTACGTATCTCTTATCTTCTAGAGAGGATTCCTCAACTCGGCTTTGTACATCAATCTGATCTCGAGTTTATTTAAAATTCAGTTCAATTTAGTTTATTAATTTGTACTCTGATCTTCATAATTTCTATTTCATTTTCTAATACGCTCAAGCAAGTGTAATGTATCTCTTATTTTCCAACACAAACATCTCAGTTCATAGTTCTATCTATCCAGCAACATGCGAATTCGAAATTTAATAATTCAAAATAAGGCTGCCAACTAAAGTGCATCGAACAGATTCCAAGTCCAATCAAACTTGGCGCAGAAGCTCCAAATTCATAAGATCAAGCAGATATTATAGCAAGAGTTTACAAGAGAATAACCTTGGTGATAAAAACGGCGTTGGCTTCGGTCTAGCAAATACAGCAGCGGCGGTCATTGAAGATGAATTGACGCACTGTATGCCATTACCACCCACTCCAAGCTTTCCGCGCACAAGCCACGCAGCTATCGTCCATCTCCACTCAACTCGGAACCGAGTTCGTCGATGAGGAAACAGATCATTCCATGGTCTTTTAAAGTCTTTCGCTTGCAACAATGAAGGAGAAGCGGAGAAGAAACACATCAAAATATTCATTCATTCATTTCGTTCGGTGACAGACCTCCAGGCAACGGCAAAGACAAGTTTCTTTTTCTGGCGAGAGCGATTATGAGATGTACATAGATAGGGCTGTTAGGTTTTTGCTAATGATGAATATGACTTGAGCTCTAAATAATTAATTATTATATTTATTAATAACATATATTATATATTAACTTACACTATTATCTTTAAATTATATATATAATAGGGATATAATAGGCTATATATATTTTGTAAATAAAACACCCTTTTCCTTTAATTGCGATCTTTGTCTTCATTTTAATTTTTTTTATAAAGTATTAATTAAAATAATAAAAGATAATTTTATTCAAGTTTAATATTATTATAAATAATAAATATATAAAATATTTTAATGAAGTAAGAGTAATGACAATGGAATAATAAAATATTTTTTTTTCAAGTTTCATGAATAGTTAAGTTTTATGAAGTATTGTCAAGGAGAAAGTTTGGATTGTTTTTAATGTAAACTGATGATATGTACATATTCCCCACTACGAAGAAGTACCATTGTGAATGCTTTGATGGAGAGCTTACTTTAAGAATTAACCTATAGAGATAAAAGTAGCATAGACCTATCTAATATTTTTGAGGATTAACTTAAATAGATAAAAATAGTATAAACTAATTCATTCTTTACTTAGATGGATTTTAACTTTGGAATATCCAAGGCCCTTGATAATTTCTATTACTTGAGTTAAAAAAATTGCTTGATTCATATCCCATTGAAATGGTGAGATTGGAGAAAAACTAGTAATGGGAATAAAAGATACTCAATCATATATATTAAAAGTAAATGCCCCCTTATGCTATCACTATAAAAAAAAAAAACAGCCAATCGACAATGGATTTAATGACAGACAATTTTTAGTTGTTAACCATATCAACAACGGATCTGAGACGAAATCAAAAATTTAAGATTAACTATGAAATTTACGACGTATTGTTTGAGCCATAGGCTGCGACGGACTTAACGACGGATCTGTGACGGATTATAAATTTAATGATATGCGATGAAATTTTTTGGTTGTTAATTATGTACTCCATCCGTCCCACCCAATATGACCTAATTCCATTTTAGACTGTTCCACCCAAGATGGCTTGTTTTATTTTTAGGAAATAATTATCTTTTTAAAAGTTATGGATCCTACTTACTTTTTATCAATTTAACCACTTTATCACTTCTCCTAAAAAACTATGCCGAAAAGAAATGGACCATCTTGGGTGGGACGGGATGAGTATTAATTTTTTTCTTAATTAGGTTGTTAGTTAAGATTTCTGTGATTTTATATATGCATATGTTTTTATTTTAATATTTTCGATGAGAGGGTGTTTATTTTTCGTGATTGATAAGATATAAGATTAAGTATTTCTATTTTCATTATTAGGATTTATCACTAATATATGCTTTCAATGGGACGTGAATAAAGTAAAATTAGCTCAAATGATATAAATCATCAAGGGCTTTGGATATTCAAAGTTTCAATCCTTTTAAATAAACAATCGATTAATTTATACTATTTTATCTATTTAGATTAATCCTAAAAATATAAATGCTCTCTAGAAATATTGAGATTTTTTGTGGGTGTCTAAAAGAAACAGAATATGAAAAGAAATAAAAACATGTAACCTAAACCTAAAAGAGTTCACAGATTGAACATATAAAATGCGCCTGAGCCTCATTATAATTTCTCGAAGTAAACCCACTAAAAAAAATCCCCGAGTAGCCTTGAGTGGAGAAAGAGTACTTATCTACGAGAAAAAATAAAATTAAAAATTATTTTGAAGATTTAACATAAAAAAGGGTAATACATATCCTTCTAAACTAAAGAAATAATATCAATATGAGGGAAAGACCATTTATCTATCTATCTATCTATCATATGATACGACGATAAAATACAACTAAAGAAAACTTCAATTCTGCAGAAGAGAACTTCAACTAAAGAAAAAAAAATGAAAAAAGAAAAGAAAATTATACAATTTTGCTTGGCCGACTTATATTAATGTGAAAGAAAATGTTTGGCTTCACTTAGGGATGTCAATGAGTGGATTTTACCTCGATCAGAACCAATAAATAAGTAATGGTTCTGGTTCTGGATCCGACCCATTAGACACTGGATTCGGACCGAACCCGGACCATTAACTTTTGGACTTAAGCGGTCCGGGTCTAAGCGGGTCTGGAACCAGAACTAGAATCGAAACCGTTGCTTTATAATTTAATGTGTTATGAGTGATTTTGAATCGATATGGATAAAACTAGCTAATTAACAAGCCTATTTAAACTTAGGCTTGTTAATAGACGAGTTTTACTCGGACCAAAACCAATAAATACGTATTGGTTCTGGTTCTGGAATCAGAATCAGATCCGGATCGGATCGGACCATCAAACTATGGATCTAAACGGTCCGGATCTAAAGCGGATCTGGAACCAGAACCGGAACCCGAACCATTGCTTTAAAATTTAATGAGTTTTGAACAATTTGAATCGGTCTGGATAAAATTCACTCATTGACATCCACAGCTACAGTCGTTATTAAGTCAGAGTATACAGTTAAACTGTGTGCAGTATGTGTTGACCTCTACTGCTGGGAAAGTTGTAAAGCCTCATTCAAAATTCAAACAATTAATCAAAGGGGACCAGCCAATAATTGTGTGCTGCAATTTGGTCAATGCATACACGCTATTGTTATTTCCATTAATCACTAAAGACGACGAACCAAGAATCATTCCTCAAACTTTATTTTATAATTATAAATCCAATGCCAGAAAGGAGCATAGTCCGGCATGATAGTTGCAGCATATATATGATTCCCGGGACTAGCATATATATAAAAAATAAAAAACTAAGATAAAAACAAATACTTTAGGATAGTCAAGGAAAAGTACAAAACTAATCAACTTTAGTTTCAGCATTTTTCATTTGTTTGTATTCTATTAACCATATTATATATAACACATGAAAATTCGAACGGCATGGCCGAGGGCAGCACCAATTATTTTAACCTTTTCCTTTTAACTTTATTTTGTCAATTTTAATTAAACAATAATACATACATAAAGAAAATTAGCACAGATTGATGATAATAAGACTTTACCCTTAAAGATTCAAAATACTAAATGTGATGAGATTAGTGAATTTTTTATTTGGGTTTGACTCCAATCATTATAACGTATAATAGAATAGAATGATAGTATGATATATAGCTATGATTTTTTTTTGGATGATTAAATTTTAAAAGACCGCGTAAAGTAAACTTGAATCTAAATCTTTTAGCTCCAGATATTAACTAGATCAACATTCACATACATACTATTAATTATTTGTATCCAATGAAGGAATTTGTGACACAATGCAATTTTTTTTTGGCCAATTTGACAATAATACCAACTCAACAACCTAACCTCAATCTTTAAAACTAGGTTTATCAACAACCATCTAACTACTCAACCATCCAATATTTTTAATATTTAATTAATTTCTTTCTCCTTTTCAAATCTTATTTTTCTCCCAACACAACCACATCAGTTTTTGATGGTCCAATCATTTATGTTGGAAAAATTCTTAAGTTGTTGAGAATTAGTTTGTCTTAACTGTGTGTTTTGATTAGATACCAAAACCTCTGATGAGTGTCATGTTGTTTAACTAATCCTGCTGACTTGTTTTGGAGTTAGGCGTTTTTTCCACATGTTTTAGTAGTGGAACTACCAGCTTGGACATGCCCAAGAGTGAAAAGTTCGAAGCGAGATGAAGCCAACTATCTCGACAGAGTATCGCATGCAAGATAACCAATAGAAGATCAGCTGAAGGATCATGTACTGAGATTGAAGTCAGGCCAACTGATGTTTGCAGATGGAAGTATAGCGATGCTAATGAACAAAGCTATTGGAGTAAAGTCGAAGATCGAAGATTGACGTCGGACGACTAAAGCACAAGATTGGAGACTAAAGACTCAAAGATCAAGAGATGAATGAGTTAGGATATGATCAAGTGTCATACCAAAGTGCAGACACCATCTTTGAGGAATCAAAGTCGACTACCAAGAGTCAAAGCTGGCGTCTAGAAGTTAAAGGCTGCCGAGCCGTAGTTAAAGGCGATGACAAGTAGTCGATCTTGATGATACTAAGTCAAAGTGGCGGATGAAAGGTCAAAGTTGATTATATCTACGTCGAGTTGAAAGCATCAAACCGACTCGGGTTTTCTAAGTCGACAATAGATAGGAGTTCACCCGTTGATGAAGGCAGAGCATTCTCGATGTGCCCAACTTGAAGTCAACGTGATAATAAAACACGAGTCATTGTTGAAGAAACATATAATAAATTAAGCATTGAGTGTTTAACTTGATAAGTGTGGTAGCGTGTCAGAGAAAATTTTAACATGATAGAAGACATCTTTAGAAGTTCAGAGCTACGATTATGCGATGATGCAGACCTTGATAGCGACGTACGAGGATTCTCAACGGAAGAATTGACGATAAAATAGAAGGATTTGAATGGTGGTCTCTCCAACAACTCTATTCTTATTCTTCACTATAAATACACGTAGAATCTAACATTTGAAGGTAACCGAAATGCTACGCAATTGAATTGTCAAAAAGTATTCAAGCTCAAAGATCAAGTCTATCAAACAGTGATTTCGAAGAAGGAAGTTCATAATGCTATAAGAAAATCTCAATAGCTTACATATACTTATCGACTGAGGTTTACGTATACACTTCCTTAAGTCTAGGATATCCTTGTTTATCTTAAGTCTGACATCTTGAGTTTGATGCATGTATCAACTCAAAACTTATTTTGAAACCCCTCTACAAAACCTCCAAAAGTTTGTGTAGAAGTTTGGGCAAGTAAGCAACGAAGTCTATTGCTGAAAGCTTGGTTGTCTATAGCACCCGCAAGTTAGAGGTTTAGATCGATTGCACCAGTAAAGCAGTCAAAGATTTTCTAGCACCCACAACCGTAGGAGGAGCATGATTGAGGCGGGATCTTGTAAGGTTAACTCGGTATCTAGGTTTATATCTTATACCCGTAAACAAGACCAAATCCTAAGTTAGTGGATTGATTGAGCAATCAGTCCATGGACGTAGGAGTTGATCTCTCCGAACCACGTAAAACTCAATGTGTTATTTACTTTTAGTATCACTATTTAAATTGCATGTTACTGAACTATCATTACCAGCACAACATAGTTTTGGAACCTTCTATCAATATCAGTTTGATACTGAAGAGATTTGACTAAAAACTGACTAAGCAATACTTGACTAAGAGTTTAGAATCGGTTTCGGTTTCGATAAGGTAAATCTGATAAACACCACATTTTGCAAAGACATCAATTATCGGTCAACCGACTTGCTACCTCAACATTGATGAGGTTTGCTAACTAATATCACTCAATACGGGGCCTTTTTGAGCGGCTTGTACTATCGACATCGATATTGAATTTGTAGTTACTGACCGACTCATGCGTAGTCGGTCGGTCTTGTGAACAAAAAAAGTTTTAATTTACTTAACTGATGTATTCATTCCTCATTCCCCATACACCGGTATGTACCCAACGGGACCCATCATTTATATAATTAATTTATTTTATTAAATAATTATTATATAAATAGTTATAATAATTTTTTAAATAAACTATTATTATTGCGAAAAAGATAATAACAAAAAACTGACAAATCTGAAATATAAAATATGACAACGAAATATACCAAATTTTGTCTTTAGATACAATAAATATTATAAGTAGAAAATAAGATGAGTTTTAGATGTGTGGAATATATCAAATTTGGTCTCTATCTATAGAGGATGAAATAATATGAATTTAGAATTTTATTTATTTTTAAATATATTATATGAAAAATATAATAATTTTATTAATATATCTAAATAAAATTTGACTTACCAATATAAAAGATAAATATCTCAATTCTATTGGTTGAACAAATAAGAGAAAGACAAATGGTGGTCTCATATTTGACATGATCGACCATTTCCTTCTCTATTTTATTTTATTTTATTTTTATAATTGATTTGATGACATGAAATTCGACCACTTAATTGTGGTGGTCATAGTTAATGTTGGTCTAATATCAGCTTGAACCTTTGCCTCAATCACAATAATATCAAGACGACTACATGAACAATTATTACATAAATTTAATATCGCAATAAATAAAGGAGTATAAGGGCTTATTCAATTAATTAAAATTAACATTTAAGTAAATTCAATGTTGCGTTGTACGTTGGTTTTGTGATAACAGCTCACATCGCAATCTTAGTCGTGTTCAGTGTACGTACTTACTTTTCCAAAACAATTCAAATCAAATCATTGTAATTATGCAATATATATACATATTTATCTGCATGTATTAAAATTCAAAAGTTTGCATTTTAAATTATCGTAGTATACAAACTCCTAGCCTGTACACTTCCAAGTAATATCATATCACACTTTAAATACAAGTATATCAAATTCATAAGTCATAACCACCGAAATTATAGGTACATACTTAGTCTTTTTATAGTTATATTCTTCAATCAGCATCCCAATCCCAGAATCTTCGTCACTTTTGTATTGTATCACATAATTGGATAAATATATTCATTGAACGACAACGCACGATTTTCTGATTTCCCCCCCTCTTTTATATAATAAGCTTGCGTATATTACTAATATTGTTCGATTATCCCAATAAATGTAAATCAATTGTGGAGTCCGTTGATTTAGCCCGGATATTTGGACCTTTGAATAATGATTTATTAGGTACTAACAACCAAGCAAATCCAAGGTGCAATTAATAATAATAGCTGCACTTGTTTTGCTCAGTCTTACTTTCTCATTTGACCAAATAACCAAAACCCTTTTTCTTTTCTCAACTATTTCTTGAAAAGGTCAATTTCGCAACCCTATCTTGATCCTCTCCTTTGTCCCATCTTCTTCACACACACACACGCAAAAATGTGTGCTATGAGGGGAATATATATAAGAAGCAATCAAAAATTTCATCTCCAAAGCTAGGTAATCAAATTAAATCTTCTAAAATTTAAGATGAATACAGCCAAAATTCAAGGAGAAACCATCATCTAAATCAAAGAACAAGATTTTGAGGCTTCTACCAAAGGCAGCTCAAGCAGCAGTCTCATTCCAAAACCCTCCCTTCAGCCCGGGCCGAGATAAACGGGCCGATGGAAGTTCAAAGCTCAAATCCCATCTCCACAAGGGTTTCTCCGGCCCGATCATCTCCATGATTCCTGCCGAAGCCCGAGGAAAGTCGAAGAATTTCGAAAGGCAAGAGCCAACTTCGCCGAAAGTGTCATGCATGGGCCAAATCAAGCACAAGAAAAAGATGTGCAAGAAGCAAGCTTCTCTGCCAAAAGGGTTCAAGCCCGTTTTACCTCCTCAGCCCGAGAGAATCAGCAAAGCCCGGTCTGCGGGCCCCGCAGCGGAGCTTAAGAAGAAGCCGGCGGGCCTTATGAAGATGTTCAGCGGCAGAAGGAAATCCGACACCTCGATAGATGGCGGTAAGCCGCCGCTTTCGGAGAGGGCGCCGAGCCTGAGCCAGATGAGGAGATTCGTCAGCAGCCGCGACACGTTCGCGAATTTTGATTGGTCAGTATCGCAAATAGCGCCGGCGGACGGCGGCGACTTTCACTCCGACGAAGACAGAGGCTACAGTGACGGTGAAGATGACGCCGTTATCCCTTTCTCGGCGCCGATATTGATGGCTGGCGGCTTGGGTTTGGAGCCGAGGAAGGAAATTAATTTGTGGAAAAGGAGGACTATGGCTCAGCCTAAACCTCTACAACTAAACATTGCTAGAGAACAATATAGTAATAATATTATTAATTAATAGAAGTGAAACGTAGTTGATTTTCTCATTTTCTTTGTTTTTCATAAAAGTTTTGGTGTCTTTTCGTTCTCCATTTAATTTGTTATTTATTTCGAAATTTGTACAAAGGTGTGAAAGGAAATTATAAAGACTAGTTTAATTGCTGCGTACAAGTTGTTTGTTGTAATTATTTTTGTTGAATTGGTTGGAACTAAATTTCTTTGATGGTTTATATTGGTAAGGTATTTCAACTATAATGATTAACTTGAGGCATCGTACGTAGGACTTTGAATGCTCGACTAATAAGTGGGGCATGTTGAACTATATTATATTTAGAAGTTCAAGATCGTATATTCAAGTTAGGGCGCAATGAACAATATCATGTTAATGTTAATATATGATTTTGGTTTAGGTCTAATTACAAATATTGTAGTTGTTTTTTAATAGGAAGATTTTGTTTGATACGAGGATTTAGAGGGTGTTTAGCTATTATTTTAGATAGTTTATAAGTTTCAAAAACTTATAAGATATAATGTGTCAAGAGCTTATAAGTTGTCAAAATTTTGGATAATTAAGCTTATAAGTTATAGAGAATTGTGAATTAGCGATATAAAATCCTTGTAATTTGGTTGTTGCTTATAAGATTATAAAAAGATAATTTGGGATAAAGGGACTTATTGTTTGTGGAGCTTATAAGGTATTGAAGCTTATTTTCATAGCTTATAAGCTTAGTACCAAAAACTTCTCAAAACTTTGTTAGTTCATAAACAATTTCTAAGCTATTTTAAGGAGTTTATAAGCTCAGCAGAAGACCCTCTTCGTCGATGAATTTCACTAGCAATGATATTAAATAGTTAGGTGACGTTTACTTTGAGTGATAGAATGTATAAATAAAAATAGTTCAAGCTAATCAACTATTTACTTAGATAAATTAATTTATTTTAAACATATTTGATCATCTTATCCTTCAAATAAAATACTCAATTCTATGTTTAGTAAACAGATTCTATCACTTAAATAAACGAAATAATTACATTTTACTATCTGCACTACAGTCTTTTAAGATGATTCATTTGTTATTGTTTTGTTTTCTTTGTAGAATGCAATTAAAACTTACAAGATAGTACTATCTCGTGGGAGTATATCTTCTTGTTATCATATAAAATAGAAAATTACACAATTTTAGCATAATAAATTAACTTTGTGATAATTTTAGCCTAATAAATCAATAATACATCAATCAAACCTAATGAATTGATTTTTGATAATTGTTTTAGCCCATAAGTGATTTTGACACCAAAAATACGATCGCATTAGAAAATGACATATAGAAAGATGCCGAAACATCGATGAAAATGACTTACGAGCTACATGTTATTTTCGGTTGCCAATTGTATTTTTGGCGAGGAAAACCACTTATGGGCTAAATTATCACAAAATCAATTCATTAGGTTTGATGAGGTACTATTAATTTGTTAGGCTACAATTATCACAAAGTCAATTTATTAGGTTAAAATTTTGTATTATCTATAAAATACATTAACTTTATAGTTTTTTGACTAGGCCACGAGAGGTCCGTGTCCAAAGAAGAAAGTTTCATAGAGATTAGAGTTGTATTCGAGAAAGAGCTCAATTCCTTGGAACACACCACTTTTTCGCCGAGGCCGACTCTAGATAACCTAATTGATTCACCTTACTATTGACCTACTCGATTGTACCCGCATACATATGCCATAAATATTGAGCTTCTACTCTATTTTAAATTTATCGAATTAATCAAAAAGTTTGTGTTACAATTAATTATGGGAAGATTGATTTTATATCCAAACATTTTAAAACTATCATTGCTTTACTTTACATTCCGACTAAGTTGTTCTCTAAGTCGCTCTCAATTGTAACGAGGTCCTTATAGAGTGGTAAGGTCGACCCGAGTCGTACTCTTAAGGAATGCTTAAAGGGCTACCGTTCCATGTTACGCACAAAAAGCAGAAAATAAGCTAACGTCCTAACATAAGAGGGCGACACGATACGCACGCAGAAAGTAGGAAAGAAAAGCGGGAAAAATGGGTGTACTTGGACAAAAGATGAATTGGCGAGATACACGAAATTGGAGCGGTGTTCTAGGATTCAAAATCTATCCTCGCTATCAATGAGCCAAGGACGGTGCATAGTGCATAAAACCACCCACTCTCTTTTACCTAACGTGCTGATATAAACTAGTCTCTCGACTCAAGTCAATGTTAAACTTGAAATTAATGACAACTAGTCTCTCAATCCTACCGCCATCAACTATGAAGAATTATCAAACACTATGCAATTGATAGCAAGACCGATCCACATATATTAATTACTCAACAATAAACTAGTCTCTCGACCCATTCGTCATCAAACTTATATTTAACATAAATCTACTATCGCATTAATTCATAATCAAACATAAGCACATAATCAATCTACACTATTCTTTCGAGCACGTGTATTAAGATCATGAAATAATCAATTTATACGGATGAGAAATTGCAAATCTTCAACACAACAATCACGATTCGAGACAAGAACAAATCGATATTTATTTCATTATAAATCAATAATTCGTTCACATGATAGAAATTATTCCCATAACAATTACATAGACATAATGAAACGACAAACACATACAAACCAATCATTGATGAATTAGTCATCAAAAATCCGGTCGTTCAATCGATGTTAATCCAAGCCTGATAATTAAAGGGAATAGAAAAGGATAAGAGAAGAGAAAGAAGAAGAAAATCACATGAAATTTTTTGTGAGAAGGGCGGCTGTTTCACATTTAAAGAAACCTCGAAAAGCCCAAAAATAACACAATCGCCAAAAGCCCGCCATGGTCGGACGGGACGAAGCCGACTACGGGATGGCTCTTTAGAATGGAACCGAGAGGACACCCTAGTGCGGATGAAGTGAGGCGGATGGGGAGTCCACTGAGTGACGCCGAGGGTGCCGGCCGGACGTGGGTGAGGCCGGCGGGGTCAGGCGGAAGTTTGTGTGGCGAGGCATGAGAGATAGAAAGCGGCGGAAATCGTGGCGTCACGGGGATCTAGTGAGGATGCCAGGCGCTAGACGAGGCGAGGAGCAGGCGAGGTGCATGGGGGCGTGGGCGGCTGAGTCACGTCGAGGCAGTAGAAAAGGCATTGGAGCACTAAGCGAGGCAGACGGGGCCGACGGAGGCGTTGGAGTACGTGTGATGTGCGATGGGGCGGAGCGGGCGGAGGCGGGCGCCATGTGAAGCAGCGTCGAGTGCCGTGAGTGCGGATGGAAGTGGGACGGCGATGGGTAGAAGCGCCGAACAAGGTGGACGAGTGATGGTGCTCGCCTTAGAGCGCCGGACGGGTGAGGTCTTGGGGAGGCGAGGCCAGGCGACGCTGGGCGCGCATACACACATCTGCGACTTTGATGATTCATTCCGTTTTCTCTCGTCTGAACTCCAAATTATGATCCGTTTACGCCTACGGACTCCTATCGAGATGCGCTTCAACATACCTCCATCCTTGGTAGACACTTTTAGTCCCATTTAATACCATGTTTTCTATAAAACTTTAAAATAAATCAAATAAGTCTGAATCAATAAATACTAATCAAAACAACGGCAAAAATAGAACAAACCACGGGAAACAACATGCATAAAAATACCAAGAATAAGCACAAAATCATACTAAATGACTCCTTGATAAACGCGCATTTTACACGTTTATTGTTTATATTTAAAGATGAGTTTAGATCATTTAATGTGCGTTTATGTATCGATTCTTAATGTTTTATCTATTTCTAGAAGATACTTCTCTTGGGTGTTCCTTTGACGTTTTGTAGGTTTATATGTTGATAATCGAAGCAAGGGCGAAGGCGAGCCAAAACCACGTTACGCCCGGTTCGGCGACCAACCTAGCGGTCGCTAGGATGGCCGCTAAGCAACCCGCGCGAGAACCAGCGAAACCGCGACCGCGATCTCGTGCCCATGGCGAAGCCAAGCGAGAAAGCTCTGCGGGCGATTTCGCGACCGTTGCTAGCGACCGCTAGCCGGTCACGAGGTAACCATCGGCGCAGGAGGTGGCGTGGCGAGAAAGCGTCTTGCAGGAGATACCCGGTCGAGCTAGCGACCATGAAAGCAGCGATCAGCGGAGCGGCGAGAATGAGAAATTAGGGTTTCCACCTTTTCTATAAATAAAGCAAGCCCCACTGCGCCTCTCGGACCCCAGACGACCCCAGAGAGCTTTTCATTCAGTTTTTCCTCAGTTTTTGTCTTTCTTTAGCTTCCGTTTAGTTCTAGATTTAATTCTTGCATTGTTCTTGTTTAGTTCTTCAATTCGTTATCGATCGGAACGTTTTGTCCGATCGCTTTCCGTTGTTTTCCGTTCTTTCGCTTGGGATTGGATTCAAGACCAACCATTGTTCATCCAACGCTTCATCACGGGTTTTATATATTTAATTTTCGTTTTTATGGTTAAATCGTATTTTATTCTGTTTATTATGTCTGGCTAGAATTCCGTACTAATCCTAGGGTTTGCATGATTCGATCCTATATGTTGTGATTTCTGTTATCGCTATTTACCTTCCAGGCATTGATTCATGATTCTTGGTGCTTATTTATATGTGTTGATTTCTGATCAATCTTGATGCATATCTAGTTGTCGGTTAATTACGTAATTGTATTAATTGTCAATCGATCTTGAATGCATGATACGAATAAGCCTTGAGTCGTAGCTGAGATAGGATATTCGTAGGAAGCATATTCTTAGTGATCCTTTTGGAGTTACTTGTTTTCACCTAGAATGGTAGGGAAAACTCGTAATCTACTGCCGCAATTGTCGTAATTGAAGTTGTTGGTTATATTTGTGATCTTCCATCTTGTCTGGATTAAAATTGGCTAATAGGAACAGGATAAACATACGTTGTGGATAGGATTAATGCATCCCTAGGGTTAGTATTTCTTATCTGTTTTATCATCCGTGAGTTTATTGCTTTATTTTATATTTCTGCTTGGTTACCTTTGCTTTGGATTAAATTCTGAAGCCTTAAACCTTTCACCCTTATTCTGTGCTTGGATAATGATGAATTATCGTTGAGCTAGCCACGTGTTTTAGTATTACAATCCACGTGGATCGATGCTTGCCACCCTATACTTGCGGCGTTTCGTGTTAGAAAAGTGAGTGATCAAATTTTGGCGCTGTTCGGGATTATTAAGATTGCATAGGAATAATTTGACGATTTGGATTTATTAATTCAAGTTATATATATTATTATTTATTTTTCGGTGCTAAATTCTCTCTTTCTCGGGTAGTTTATGCGTATAAGATCTCGGGGACCTCTGAGTATTATTAGATCCCGAGATCGAAAGCTCTCAAAGGAGAAAAGGCGAGAGAAGAGGCGGGCTGCAATGGCGGCCAATCCACCTGAGCACGGGCATTCCTCCCGAGCAAGGCTGCACGCATGCTAGGCGACTTTGCGAGAGATGCACGGCGTCGGATGGCGAATATGGAATCATTGTCCACGCTCCGGAGGAAGACCTCGAATCACATGTACCGACCTCCCACCGAGCAGTTCAAGGAGGCGGTTGGGGCCCGCGTGAGATGCAAATAATTTTGAGCTAAAAGCGTACGATCGGTATGGTCCAGGAAGCGGTTTGGGGAGAGTCACGGAAGACCCGAATCGCATCTCGAGACTTTTCTCGATATTTGTGACATCATTAAACAGAATGGGATGCCACAAGACCACGATCCGGATCGCATGTTCGGTTTCTCAACTGTGACCGAGGCGAAGATTGGTTCAAAGTTTGGACCGAATCGGCATCGACACTTGAAACTTTGCGAAGTTTCTTTCGAAATACTTTCCCGTGGCCTTGAAGATCATCGCGAAATCTCTCATTTTGCCAAAACCACGGACGAATCGCTATTCGAGGCATGGGAGATTCGAGAGGTCTATTGAGACGATGTCCACAACATGGGTTTTCAAGGACAGCAGTTACGGTTCTACGGTGGGTGACATGGCGAGGCGAGGAGCATGGTAGATCGTCGGGGGGCTGTTTATTGAACCGAAAAAGTAGACGAGGCGAGCCGTATTTTAGAAGTGATGGTCGCCAATGCCTATTAATGGCCAACGAGAGAACACCGGTGTTCAAAGCATTCTTGTTGAGAGTGATTCAAAATATGGCGATCTCATGAAGAAGTTCACCCTTTTGAAGAGTCGATTGAGGACAGAACGTCGACCACATCAATCGAGAATCATCCAAATTTCCAACAACCTCCAGCAGCTTCAGCATGCGTAATGGTGTGATTCAAGAGCCGAAGAAGCCAAATCTAGAAGAGTTGATGCGGTTGGTTGTGAGCAACCAACAAATGACGACGAATCGAATTCGATGGCCGCATGTAAGTCGTTCATCAATATTCTCGGCGGAGGATAACACGGAAGAATCCATCCGTAGCAGCCATGGGCAAACACATGAAGATAATGGAGAACCAAATCGGACGGATAGTACTCGGTAATGCATACCAAGACGGGCCACTTTCCAGGAGCAATACGGAGGTGAACCCGAAAAATCGAGTATTCGCCGTCAGACGAGGTGGGCGAGCCTACCCGAGCCCCGCCAAGGAAGAAGAGCATGAAAGCACTTTGGAGCGAGCTTCGCGACCGAGCTCGCGACCATAAAGCCCGACCGCGAGGAGTCCGAAAGTTGTCCTCGGCAGCTCGCGACCGAGCGCGCCCGCCGCCCCGACCACGAGCCATCGAGTGCGCGCGCGCAAGATTTGTTCACGGCGACCAGCGCTCGCCATGATGCCACCCAGCGAGCAATCGGCGAGCGGTTGCCGAAATCGTGTGACTCGCGCCAACAAGCTTCGCCGCGAAGGAGTCAGCGCCAGGAGATACCTCACGACCTTCCAGTGGTCGCGAGGCCGACGAGGCGCCGTAAGCAAATCGTCGCACATACACTCCTCGGTCCCGTTCCGAGTCGACTTGTCAAGTCAAAATATGACGAGGAGTTTGCTCGTTCAAAGAGATTTTTCAAAAGTTGAGATAAATTTGCCTCTCTTTGAAGCTCACTGCGAAACATCTTGGGATACATGAAATTCTTAAAGGCAGCTTGCAAGCAAGAAGAAAGCGGGAAATTTGAGAAAATTACCCTATCAGAAGAATGCGGTGCCGTCTTGCAAAGGAAGCTCCCTCCAAGCGAAGGATCCCGGCGGTTTCGTTAGAGTGCGAGATCGCCGAGCGATTTTTCCAAATGTTTTGTGCGACTTGGGCGAGCATCAATCGATGCCGTTGAGCGTATTCAACCGCTACACCTAGGAAAGATGAAGCCGACGAATATTTCATCGATGATGGTGACCGGTCGATCCACATATCCAAAGGTATCGTCGAAGGCGTGTTGGTAAGAATTTGGGATTTTGTTTTTCTGCCGACTTTGTTATTTTAGATATTCCGAATTCAAACAACAACTACTAATCTTAGGTAGACCTTTTCTAGCAACTCGGTCGTGCGTTGATTGATGTGCGGGAAGGCAATCTCACGTTTCGTGTTAACGATGAGGGCTCAAGATTTCCATATGACGCCATCAGCAACACGGCGGTGGAAGCCGGAAGAGTGCTACTCGATCACACGGCCTCTTGCCGCACACGTCCGCGCTTAGGGTACTCGACCACTCGAGGAAGCTGCGAGAAGGAAGAAGTGGACTCGGCATGGAACTCGAGTGTATCATTCAGTTTAGAGGCCTTCCATAGTCGATGGTGGTCATCCGTGAATGCTAAGTTTAGGAGGATCCACGAGTTGAGAAGGATTTCTATTACCACCAAAACGCCAGATTGACAAGGTTAGTGATGGTCTAGCTAAAGGCGTTAAATTAGCACTTCTTGGGAGGTAACCCAGCGTTTTCTTGTTTTGTTTTGTGTTTTGTTTTGTTTTTCGTTTGTGTTGCTTTTTGTCGTCTTTTGTCTTTCTTTTCGTGTTGTGTGCGTCGATCAACGAGTTAAGTGAAGTGTTTTAATCCATGTGGCCAATGTGATAGAAATTTTTGTGAAATTTAATGATAGTGTACATGATATGTTAGAAAATGACGCATGAACGACTTGAGATTGCTTAAACTTTTGTTTTCACCATTTGCTTAACCGTGAGACTTGAGCTTCCTGTATAAACATCTTGATACGATTTCTTTTAATTGTGTGATATCATGCATGTGATTCTCTTCTAGAACTTGCCGTTTTTACGTGTCGAGACCGCAATATGTGTTTTCAATTTGGAAAGGATAAAGGCCATCTTTGTTAACCACATATTCACCCAAACACTAACCCGATGATATATACCATTTGTCGCCTTCTTTGAGCCTTTATTAGACTTATTCTTTCGATTAACCGGATGATAGGAGGTGAGGATGGATATGGGAATCAAAGGATTGAAATTTTGATGTAGTTATGTCGTGAAAATTTCTTTTAGAGAAATACATCTGTGATGAAGAATTGTACCTTTGTTGTGAATGATAAACCCTATAAGCTCTAGAAAAGAAAAGAAAAAGCAATGATAAGTTCACTATGTGTTTTGAGCATAAAGGGTCGTTAATCAAAGTATAGGTACCTTATGAGGCATAAAACGTCGATTTAGCACGTTGGAAACGAAGAGGAAAATGGACAAAGTCCATATGTATTGAAAAGTATAAATGGGAGTGCTTGGAATATTCTCGAGTCACTTAGCCATATTTTATCCTACCTTAACCAATGTGCCTACATTACAACCTATGAAAAGACCTTTTTGATCCTTATTTGAACACATTCGATGCGGTGGAGATATTAGAGAAACGGCAAGCCTATGGTAAGATGTTGCATTGCATTGATCATTGAGTGTATACACGTTCTACGTTTCTTTATGAGTTGAGTGTATCTTATATTTTACACACATGCCGTTGTCAAGGTTGAATTAAATGAGTTTTAAGCCCTCGATGGTTGTTTGTGTTGTGTTGGCTAACGCCGTAATGCGCTAATGTTTTTGGCGTTGAGATATTTCCGAGGCTTATAATGGTTATCCTATTTGCTACGCTCGTTGATCTTTCGTTGTGTCTTTACATTACATTTTTGTTTGGGGACAAACAATGCTTTAAGTTGGGGGTTTGATAAACGCGCATTTTACACGCTTATTGTTGATATTTAAAGATGAGTTTAGATCATTTAATGTGCGCTTATGTATCGATTCTTAATGTTTTATCTATTTCTGAAGATATGCTCTTGGGTGTTCCTTTGGCGTTTTGTAGGTTTATATGTTGATAATCGAAGCAAGGAGCGAAGACGAGCCAACACCACGTTACGCTAGTTCGGCGACCAACCTAGCGGTCGCTAGGATGGCCGCTAGGCAACCCGCGCGAGAACCCAGCGAAACCGCGACCGCGATCTCGTGCCATGGCGAAGCCAGCCACGATCCTCCACACTTAGACCTTTGTTTGTCCTCAAGCAAACATTATCGTCACGACACGAGAAAAAAAAATCAAGAAAACATGCATTCAAGTGAATCATACCACGACAACACGTCTTCCTAGAATTTCTAAACCGATTAAACTCTTAATATGGTAATAAATCAACAACTTATTGAGCATGTGACTTAATCCCAACAAATCACAAATCCGATCCACATGCAATCAAAAGTCGAATAGCCAACTCATATAGATCCCTTGCATAACATATCTCATTTTCAACATAACACACAACTACAAATATCAGATGTGACGACTCAAGGAGGATTATAGGACAATATTCATTAAGTCAAACTTTGAGTTGTAAACCCGAGTATCCTAATGTGGTTTCTCATACTCATCACTTTTGAGCTTCCATTCGAGAAACAACATAAAGCGAGAGAAGTAGAGTCCCTTATTCCAAACTTAAGCTCACTTATTCAACCTATCTACAAATTATTCCAACTCTTTTTAATATATATAACAATTTTTTTCACATTGTCAATAATTTTTTTTCGAGATAAGACACGTAAGGAGACCGTACAAGCAGCAACGACAATCAACCACACATATCACTTCATCATAATTTTCTTTGGCGTGCCCCATGGTTAGACCAATCATCAACAATTATTAAGTCAAGTCATGCATCATCAAGATTTACTAGAAATCGATTCGGACATGCATACCCAATCAAATCATGCTCACTCAACTCTACTCATATACTAGATGATAAAGCATACTCAAATCCAACAAAAGGTATAAAAGGGAGGACGACACACCCAAACAAACACAAGTCACATGCAAACACACAAAGGCGACAAACACACCTCCACACTTTAGACAACACACAACACTGAGTGCGCAAAAAAACCAAAAAGATAAAATGTAGAAGTGAACTTTCCTGAAATTGAGAGAGCATGTCAACGAGGTAAGGTGGTGGTGACGTCCGGTGGCTTGAGTGTTCATGATATCATTTCGCCACAATTCTCATCTCACTTATTTAAAACACGAAAGAAAAACAAAAAAAAAACAAAACATATAAACAAATAAACTCATTGGTTGCCTCCCACACAATATTCGTTTATATGGCACGAGCTCCACCAGTGACAAACGGACTATGCATAGTCCTTCATCTGCAGGAATACCATCTCAACCAGAGCATTAGTAGTAACAATGTAAGCATAAAAGACAGTTAAAGTAGCAAATAATAAATCAATTAAGCTCAAATCAAAAATCCTATTCTCCGGAGCAAAATAGATAACCAACTATTGGAGCACAATACTTTGGTGAATTAGGATGTTGAAAAATTACAGCTATCATCTCAACATTTGTCCTTTCTTCATCCTCCAACTGGCTCGGGAAGATATCAGGTTGTCCATACTTAGTCTCGGCTTGATGAAACCTCGACTCTTTAATTTCATCATCTTCCTTGATTTTACCCTCAACTTCATCATCTTCAAGGAATATGACAGAAGAAGTCTGCTCCAATTGTCTCGGCATCTCCTCCACACTTTGGTTGTGAACCAATTCTTCCACTATCTGGCTAAGCGATTGACTTGGGTCACTAAATGCTCGAGACGCGTATACCATCTCGAACCTTGTCGACTATCGTGTGAAAGACATCGGTGTGTTTCAATGTTGGCTTCATCGGTGATTCGCCTAGATGAAAGCTTGCAATGTAACCTCAAATGTCGATGAACAGATGTTCTTTGAACAAGAGATCATGACTACATGAAGAACTCGGAAGATACCTCTAGTAGGGATCATAGGCTTGATGCTCATGACTCAGGGTAGCCTTCAAAATAGTCGAACTGGGCTCCTTCTTCGTAAGAAGAATTTGCCCAACATGACGAGCTTTCCTCCTCCAGGCCTGTCTAACCATACTCGTGTCACTGGTAACCATGCATTAACAAACACCAACTACAAAAACAAGATCACACGCACCTGTGGGAGAAAATACTAACAAAGAAAAAGAAATAAATAAAAAGAATTACGAGGGGGAGAAACAGAAAAATGAAAGAAAACACGGAAAACAAAGCAACATAAAACCTAAAGCCTTCGCCGGTAACGACGCCAAAATTTTGTTCCGACCAAGTTGTTCTCTAAGTCGCTCGCAATTGTATGAGGTCTTTATAGAGCGTTAAGGTCAACCCAATCGTACTCTTAAATGAGGCTTAACAGGGTTACAATTCTATGTTATGCACAAAAATAGAAAAGAAGCTAACGTCCTAACATAGGGGGATTGACACGGAACGGACGAAAGCAGGAAACAAAAGAAATCAGGAAAATGAGTGTACTTGGACAACAAGAGAAATTAGCAGATACATGGAATTAGAGACGGTGTTCTAGGATTCAAAACCTATCCTCGCTATCAATGAGCCAAGGACCACACTACAAAAAAACAGTAATCGAACCAAATGCATCCTCTTCAATGTCTATGAGTGTACCGGCCGATGCACAATGCATAAAACCACCCAAGCTCTCTCACCTAACGTGCAATATAAACTAGTTTCTCGATCCTGTCAATGTTAGACTCAAATTTTTTAACAATTAGTCTCTCAACCCTGCCGCCATCAACTATGAAGGATAATCAAACACTAAGCAATCGATAGCAAGACTGATCCACATATATTAATTACTCAACAACCCGTTCGTCATCAAACTTATATTTAACATAAATCGCTCACATTAATTCATAATCAAACATAAGCACATAATCAATCTACACCATTCTTTCGAGCCCATGTATTAAGATCATGAAATAATCAATTTATACGGATGACAAATCGCAAATCTTCAACACAACAATCACGATTTAAGACAAGAACAAATCCAACATTTATTTCATTATAAATCGATAATTGTTCTCATGGTAGAAATTATTCCAATAGCAATTACATAGACATAATGAAACGAGAAAACTTACAAACCAATCATTGTGAATTCCTCATTGAAAATTCCAAAATCGTTCAATCCCAATGTTAATCCAAGCACGATAATTAAAGCCAAGAGAAAAGGAAAAGAAAATAGAGAAATGAAGAAGAAAATCACGTGAAAACAAATTGTGTGAAGAGACGGCCGTTTCACATATAAAGAAACCTTGAAAAGCCCAAAAATAACGTGAAATGGGCGAAAAGCTTGCCTAGCATCGGACGAGCGAAGCGGTGCTGGGGTGACTCTTTAGAAAGGCGAGAGGACACCCTGTGGTTGGGACGGAGTGAGGCAGGCGGGAGAGTCCATGCGAGTGAAGCAGTGGGGTGCCTAGTGCGAGCGTGGGTGAGGCAGCACTGGGCTATGTAGAAGTGTGTGCGAGGTGAGGCGGAGATGTAGCGAGCTCGAAATCGCTAGCTGCAGGGATGCAGTGAGGAAGCCCGGAGGCGATGGGCGAGGAGGAGGCGAGCGAGGGGCGTGGGCGTTGGAGCTCTGTTGGAGCCAGCGCGGATGGGTGAGAAGGCTGCTGGAGTCTTTGGACGAGATGGACAGGACACACGATGGGCCAGCTGGAATCGTGTGGCATCTGATCGGTCGGGCGGTGGAGGCCGGGCGCTGAGGTGAAGCGAGGAGTTGGAGTCTCGCGAGCGCCGGATGGAAGGTGAGCGAGCGATGGGTGTAGCACCGAATGGGATGGACGAGTGACGGACATCGCCCGGAGGCGTCGGACGGGCTAGGTCTTGGGGGCGAGATGGCGCGGACGCTATTTGGGGTGCGCGCACACGCATGCACGACTTTGATGATTAAACCCGTTCTCCTCGTGCGAGCTTGAATTATGATCCATTTGCACCTCAGACTCCTATCGAGATGTTCTTCAACATACCTCATCCTCGTTAGACTGATTTCATCCCATTTAATGACGTTTTCTACTAAACTTCGAAACAAATCAAATCAGTCTGAATCAATAAATACTAATCAAAACAACGGTAGAAATAGAACAAATCACGGGAAACGGCATGCATAAAAATATCAAGAATAAACACAAAATCATACTAATACTATCACTACAAAAAAACAGTTGATCTGCGATGGATTTTACGACGGAACAACTTTCATTTCAAAACAACGATGGCATAACGACAGATGTACAACGTTATTTACTTCCCAAATTTAACATTGGATTTTGCGACAGACTAATGACAGAACCTTTTTAACAACATAATCTGCGGTGGTGTGTCCGTCGTTGGATACTACGACGGATTCATTCCGTTGTTAATGTTGATCCGAAAATAAAAATAAATATTTATTAAATATAACTATAATTTTACTATGGACTTGGTCCGTCGTGAGATACAATTGTGTAGACCGTGCAATTCAGTTGTTATAACTATTTAGCGCACTTTTTCATATTGTTTTATGTTCTACAGATTCTACAAAAAAAGCCCTAACACTCCTAATTAAATTATCTCTTCGTGCTATTCCCGTCATTACCTACACAGTGATTTCGACGAAGCATGATCCCCATCGAAGTCCGGTTCTTCGCCGTCCTATTCTCCTTGGTGCAAATCTCCACGGCATTAGTTCGTCGAAACTTCAAACGGCATTACCACCATCGGTTGCTTGAGTCGCCGCTACCAGATCTTCACTTCTATAGTCGTCATCCTCCACCGCTGCTACCGCTCTAGTTAGCGAATCCTCTTTGCTTCATCATCGATTTCCGCATTGTCATCCTCCACCGTTGCTACCGCTCCAGTTAGCCGACTCGTCGTTGCTCCATCGTCGATTGCCACCACTGTTGAAGTTATCGCTGCTCAAGTTTTTATCCCCTCGTCGGAGCTCATGTCTAACAACATCAGGTATGTGTCCAAATATAATCTTTTAACATCGATTCAACACGAAACTATTTCAAAGGCCAATTGCAAAATAAGAAAATAAACATGCCTACTAGTTAGCTGAATAGATTCTGATCTCATTTGAAAGTATTTCCTTCTCATGTTTAGGATCAAAACCCGTATGCATAATTTTATTTCTCATTACTATTGTTTAAGTAATAATTAAAATATCTTATATGCTTGTTTGTTTGGTACCACTTTCTTGAACATAATTTTGTTGGCTCTTTGTGGTTGTAATGTAATCACAAAGATTCTCCATTTTGGAATCATGTGATGACATTTGAGCATGCATGAACGTGATGAATTGTTAGCTGAGTTAAAATGAAACAAACTCAAAGTATCCGTGGTTTTCATGAACATGCATTAGTGTTTTGGTGTTAAATGTTATTGTGGTATGTTTTTAAGCTATAATATCTCTGCTTTTTGGTTTTATTTTTCATTAACGTACATGATACTATTAGGTGCTTGAAAATGTAAATTTTGTTAAATCTTCGTTGTGATATATTTTCTGTATTTAAATGCATTTGAAAAATAAATAAAGAAGTATGTGATTAGAAGTGGATCCTAGTGATATCCCAAGATTTCTAGAGCAAAACTGATGGCATTTTCTAGACAGTTGAACTAAACATTATTAATATTTATTAAAATTTAGAAGAAATTAAAGCAAAACAAGTGTTTACTCAACCTTACAAAGCTGCTGAGATTTATGTAGTAGTTAGATAGTTAATTATGGATTGACTCAACAATAAGGAACAACGATCTATTGAATCCCAGAACTAACATTATTATTAATTTATTAGTCATCATTTTAAGATAAAGTCTTTTGAAATCTGAATTTAAATGAAAACATAGAATTATGTTGTAATTTACTTTTCAATGCACATTCAAGCTTTCTAACATAACAATTTGTCTAAGGGTTCAAGTCACCGCGACGCAAACTTTTAAAATTTCGTATTAATTGACCAAAAAAAACATAACAATTTGTAACCTATCAGTATTCCCTTCAGGTCCAGAATATCAATGAGGTCTTAATGAGTAATAACTTTGGCCTATTTACGTAAAACAAATAGGGATTTTGTATACCTAAAGTAAGCTATTAAAATGATATTTTACTTTTAACTCTGTATTAACTATATGATGTTTTTAGTATGGATATGATATATAAATAATAGAGGATCACAACAATGGAATAGAGAAATATGCCAAACTATCAAAATTAATGAAGCAAACCATGCTGGAAAGAAAAGATTTCCTAGATTTAATCATACTATATATTGTGTTTTATTTTATTGTATATGATTAACTTGAGTGTGGCTTCTCCGATTGTGCAACTACAGTTAGCTTTGGAGTATGTATGTTCTATTTTATTTACTTAAGTAATTGGCCTATGTAAACTCATTATTGGTAGAAAATCATTGTTTGCTGACTCCTCAAATAATTTATCTCATTAAAAAAAATTCAGATAAGTGTTTGTTGACTCCTTGACTAACAAAGAAGTTGTGCATAAATGTTAGAAAAATGTCGTATTTTTATGATTTTTAATAATTTTTATAGATTGCTAGATCTATGAATATGTGATAAATTCACCAAGTTATGTATTATATATAAATGGAGCATGATATTTGTGTTGAACAATAGGGTCTATGCTTAATTCCAAAGTTTGGTGATTTGCATTTGATTAATTAGGTATATTTTATATGCGATTTAGGGTGATTAATTACTTGTATTCTATATGCGATTTGGGGTTATCAATTCACCAATATATTGGATTTTATAAAGTGGGTGATTCTCGCCACCAATCTAGCTAAATTTATATGCTTATTTTTTAATAACCGATTAAACACATTCAATTATATTATTAGGATTTACAAGAACGAGTCATAATCGTGAATGGATGTATAGGTGTTTTACTTACTGATGAATTAAATCATGAATTTTGAAATGGATTGAAACTTTCCTTGAGTTCGCTCGTAATCGCCTTTTATTCACCAATGAGGATAATGTTAAGTGTAAGTGTAAGAAATGTAAGAACATACCATATCAAGAACGAGATATTGTGCAAATCACATTTCAAATTTGGATTCCTTCCAAACTATTACACTTTGATCTTTCAGGGAGACATTTGCAAGTATAGAAGATGCAATGAATTTGAATTTTAAAGATCAATTAAATACGTATCAAACAATGGTCATGGACACAAATGGTCCTCAATTTAACTCGACGACCACGAAGAGGAGCCAAATTCTTAAGCACAAAATTTTACGACATGTTGAATGCGTCGATAGACCTTTATGGAATGGTTGTTCGAACCATTCGCATTTAGTTTTGTCTCTAATTTTGAGTTTGAAAATGAAGACAACATTTCGATAAGTATTTTGATCGATAACGGAACTCATGAATGAGATTGTTTAAGAGAATAATTTGGTGCTGACGACTTCTACAATCTGAAGAAATTATTGCATGGAATGAGATTTTCGATGCAAAAGATTGATTGTTGTCCATATAATTGCATGACTTATTGGCGAGAATATTCGAATTGGCTCGTTGTAAATTTTTCGATCATCCTCGTTCAAGAGCATGAATCGAGCATCCGGAAGTTGACATAAATCACAATTAATGTGTAAGAAGATGTATTATTTCCCCCTGACTCCTCGACTACAAAAGTTGTATGCATCTAATGATGCAAAAATATGTGTTGGCATGCATACTTTGGATGATGATGAGATTATGCAATCCGACAGACTCACCTATATGGAAACATTTGAATATGAATTTTTCTTTGTTTGCATCAAAAGTTTGTAATATTCGATTGGGTCTCTCAGCCTACGGTTCCAACCCTTCGGTCAATTGGAGCGACAATATTCTTTATGGCCCGTGATCATTACTCTTTATAATCTTCTTCCTTGGATGTGTATGAAAGAACAATATATGTTCCTCACGACCCTAATGCCTAGACCACGTAATCCAAAGGAAAAGATTGATGTGTTCATACAACCATTGATTTTAGAGTTGATAGAGTTGTGGGAAATATGTGTCCTTACCTATGATGTATCGTTAAAACAAAACTTTCGGATGCACTTGCATCGCTTTAGACAATTAGTGACTTTCTGCGTCTTTGTATGTTGTCTCGGATGGAGTACAACTCAAGATTAGTTTGTCCACCTTGCATGGATCAAACTGGTGCTTTCACTTTAGTAAAAGCGTGGTAAGCAATCATGGTTTGATAACCATCGAAATTTATACCTCCTAATCACCAATTTTGAAGGGATACAAAGGATTGAGAAAGAATACGATGGTCAATGTCACAACCGGTTTCGCTTATCCTTACCGGACCGAGACTTGGGGTTTGGATTTAAATAAATAATAAAGGATAGGGTTTTCAACTCATTTCATCTATGAAGAAATCGGATGTTTCCAAATGTAATCGAGATTTAAGATGCATAAAATACTTATATAAAGAGTTGATACGAATGTTTGGACAAAACAGTAACTCTTACAAAGCTTTCAACAGAAATATCAAGAACTTAACAGAGTTCAAGAGTTTGGCAGCGGAATAAACGTGTGAGACATGCATATGAAGATGCATTCTCAAGGCGAACCAAAAATACTTCGTACTACTTGGCAAAAGATTCCGCTCAACTCCCGCTCTGCTCCATCACTATTTCAACCGCACATTTAAAACAAATATGCACGAAAGTACAAAGATGCACTCGGTGGACACATGCCGAAAACATTTTTACTTTACGAAATATTGTATCGCCTCATCACAAGAAGACACAAGGGTTTTGTTTGAAAAGGTCTTGTGCTTTATAAATACATTTTCATCATTTCTCAAAATGATCGCTCGCCGAGCATTTTCACATCACTACAACGATATTCCAAGTCGGCATATGGATTAACGCGGAGTGAGGCCTTCCTTCACCCGGATGCAACTCATCATGCCGGCGATTGTAAACTGATCGCAACCGCGATTCACTAAAGTGTACACAACCCTGGCCAGATTCCCCTTCACCTCCAACAGGATCCGAATTAATACTTTTCTCTGCCCTGTGCAACCCGAATGGACATATACAAAACATAAAATATTTTACAGCACAATATCGTATCTCAAAATTTTGCGAAGAAATAGTATGCGGTAATAACGGTAAAACATTTTCCAAAAACTCGTAATTAGTTTTGGTAAGAAAGCCACCTTCGAGAACTTAAAAGTTCTTATGTCACTAAGGTTTTACTTTCCGTTTCTCCTCTCCTTCGAGTCCAACCTTATCAACGTAGAAACGAGTTTTAGCACATCGTCATGTTGCGTAAGAATCATCGATCCGAACCAACGTCGTGCTATTCTTCCATTCTTTCCTTAGTTTAATTCATTTGGCGAACGCATTTAATATTAACTTCATATCTAACGTCGTCACGCATCGACTTTACTTCTCATCTTACGTATATACTCAAATTCTACGTATTCTGAGACATATTTTCCTCGCCTCAACTTCTCACATATCATATCATATGATCCACATATTACATATCGTAAAACATCATATTTCTCCATATCATAATTTTGAAAATTTCCAATTATGTTTCAAAATTTCATTAAATTCATATATATATTTTATCATCATATGTTAATAATATGACATAATATTCATCATATATAACTTGTATGTCAATGTTTCATGCTTTTGTGATTTTCAAAATTATCATCTCATAATTTTTCCATATTTTTCAAAGAATTCCACATAAAATCATAAAATTTTAACATGAATAACTATCATTATTTCATGTTCAAAACAACAATTAAAATTCATGTATATCAACATATAATTCATGCTTTATTTTCAGTCATGACATACTGTTTTAATACATGCTTAACTTTGTACTAAAATCATAATTCATGCTTATAAACGCTATATAAACGTATTTAATTAGCAACGCAAACATATAGCATATTTTTCACGTTACATCACATAATTTTCGAAGCGTGTAACAAACATATCACATATGAATTTCTAATATTTTTGCATGAAATAATAAGAAGTGTAGGGTTTCTAACCTTCTAATTGGTTTTGATCGATCGTCGTGACGCTTTTTCTACTTAGGTTGAAGAGAACTCTTGGAGAACACATTCTATAATTTTTTTCTATTTTCTTGCTATTTTCGTTCATAAGGGTATGGGAGAGGTGGTCTCCTATTTATAGATTTTATAAAGTGGTTTAATCATGATTTTATAAAATATCTTAGCATAAAATAAAAATACAACTCATACCTTATCACCTTGATTTTCGCCACCTCCACTTGTAATATAAGACAAATATTATCTTATCCTATAGTTTATTTAATTAATATTCAACCTTATCAAGATTAGACGTCATTATCAAAGAGTTTTAAAATTATTTCAACCTAATTTAAGTCTAAATTTTGGCTATATTCAATAAAATAATACATCCTCTTTTAATTTTAATGATTCACCTTATCTTATCATAAATAATATCTCTACGCCTTATTTATATAATTAAATATTACAAAGATATGAAAAATATCCTATGTTTACATAAATATACATATTTCGGCACTTAGGTTTAAATAAGAGGCAAATTTTATTTTTATCATATTTTATGCTAATTTAAAAGAATTAATTAATATCATATCTTATCCTTATCCTAAAGTTTGAATTTTATCCTTTATGTTCACATTTGTTCACATTTATTTTTCAAATATTTCAACTACTACAAGACAAAAGCTTATAGTTACTTGTTCAATTTGAACACATACTCTATCTTATCCTTTAATAATATCTTATCATTATTATAATTATACATCATTATCATAAGGCCGAAATTAAATCTTCTTACCTTTAAAAGTCCAAATCGCCTATATCAAACAAAACCTTAGATTACTTTTTTCATTTGATAACCATCTCTACTTTTACACCTAATATATCTTATCTTTATAATTATGACCCTTCATTAATTAAAGCATGATATTTATATTCATTTCACACCTAAAAATCAATATTTCGCCCCTATATATAAAATATGCCAAATATTTTATTTTCTCCAATTAATAGCTATGTGACATAATATTGATCTTAGATGATAACTAAAGGCAGGTTTTGGTTAAAACTATAGGCAAACTCAAGAATAATTGAAATCTTCTATACATGAGCAGCCCCAAGCATTACTTCAGAACATGATTCAAGCTGTTTTAGATAGGTTAATGATTTTGGACTGTGGAAATGGTTAAGAACCAGGACAAGCCTTCTAAGGAATATATAAGGAAGATAACCCCTTCTATAACTCATCAAATATTTCAGCATGTCAGCATACTAATAACCACTACCAACTAAATTTTGATGATTATACCACCAAATCATTGTACATTGCAGAATAGGTAATACACATTTCTGGGATGCCGGAAGAAGTTCCAGTGAAAGAAGAGATATAAACCTGAGGCAGACCTTGCAAAAGTCACATAAGAACTTTCTTCAAATGGAAGAAAAATCAACCTCACCACTAAGCTTCCTGCAAGAAAAGCATCTCATATTTCAGAATACTGACTAAATACAAGATGCAAGATTCCAAAGAGCTAAATCTTGCATGCATATTCCATATCAAGCAATCATTCATAGAGTTAAGGTGAATGAAAGGTAAACCAATATATATAGAACAGAAGGAACTCCTCAAATGAGGCCAACAGCAAGCTGTTACAATTTCAGAACAACTAATGAATGCCAAAACCTACTCTACTTTCTCTATTTATACTAATAAGAAAGACATAAAGATAACTATGAAAACTAAGAAGACTTCTACTGAGAAAAGACTTTACCTAATAAGATTCCTACTGCAATTAAACCTCAACTAATAAGACTTCTACAACGAATAGACTTCAATTAATAATCGACCATGTCACATGCCCCACGCTTGAGACTCTTCAGGCTGCTGGCGCCTGAACTCTATCAATTGCTTCCCGGTCATAGCAGCCTTGTCCACAAGGCTGAAAGAGGAAACTATCTCCTAGTATCAGCCACATCCAGCCAAGTCACCTCTTCTGGTCCTAACCCTCGCCATTTCAGCAACACTTGATCAACTCATCACAAGTCACTGTATGACGCCAACACTCGGGTTTTAAGGAGGATCAACCGACAAAATCGGTAAGGTATGCAGCACTGAACCAACCGCTCGAGTAATGAAACAAGGAAAACCTTGATGAAGTTGGAAGCTTGAGCCTATAAGCCACAGCTTGACTTAGTCCAAATGGTCCTGCGACTGTTGCTCAGAGTAGACCGGCCATGCACCAACCGAAACTAGTCCCACCGCTTGAGCCATCACACGTTGTTGACTCTCTCAAAATGAACTGTGAGTATCACACCAGGCAGGAAACTCACAAGTCAACAGACCAAACCTCAGCCAGCTGAATGAAACCCATAGCATAACTCACAAAATACAAAACCACAGCAACCCAGGCACGACGACAGTTGGACTCTGGATCATATGCCGAGCTCACGCAGTGGTGTCGGACTTGTGGAATAGTTCCTGCCAGAACAAGCTGAGAAAAATAGGATCGCGATCAGAGACGATGGAACGAGGAACACCATGTATGCACCACCTCTTTAGTAAAAATTTCAGCCACTAACATATCAGTAAATGGATGGCCAAGGTGAGAAGTTTACGAGATCGGGATATCGTTCATAAGGCCTTGAACGTAGAGGCTTTGTGAGACCAAACGGCATCACCATAAATCAGAGTGGCCTGAATGCGGCGAATGCCGTCTTTGGAATAATTGAGAAATTATATTCCAATAGCTTTGCCCAATTTCGTTGAGCTGGGGTCTGATAGAGAATGGCCCGAGGCCCATGGATGGTTTATACTCCCAGAAAAGGTGTAGCCCAGTACTAGTTTTATAAGTTATTAGGTTATGTTATTTTATATTTCCTTGCAGTTTTATTTATGTTGGGTCAGCCCATCCTACATGGGTCTAGGTTAGTATTTATAGGAGTCTTCTTTTGTCTTTAGGTTATCACTAATCATATTATTTTCTCTGACGATTTATCGCCATTCATTTGAGGAGAGTTATCATAATTTCCGTATTTCTGTCTGTGTCCTGCCTTCACTCTATCAAATTGGTCCGACCTTCCATGACAATGACACGAGATCAGCGCATGGAGTAGATAGAGAAGGCGAAGAACTTCGCCCCAAGCAGAGACAACAAAACAAGCAACGCCAGATAGCAAACTCGATGCTATTTTGGCAAAGTTAAATATCTCTGATCTGTCTTATGGTAAGAGCACAAGACCATGGCCATCGGAGGACGAATCTCGACATACTTGATGATGAGAAGATGGAATTGCCAGTTTCGATGGATCCGACGTATGCATTGCTTCGTACGTCGAGCAATATTTCTGCACAAGGTAACTCCTACGTAGAAGGTGAGCTTGTTGTGATAGCTTTATGGGCTCTTCCATGTCATGGTATCAATTGCTGATCCGCGAATACCAAACTGGATTGGAACACTTTCCGCGAGAATTATTGCTTCATTACGGCGATGAATCTGCCTTCAACGGCTATGAAGCCCTACCACAGAAACAAACAGGTTCTCCGTAAGACTACATCTCCGTCAAAATAGGATTTGCAATACCCGACTTCTCCGACGAGCACTACACGGGATTTTTTTCAATTTGAATAAGGATCTTCGCGCCCAAATTCCCGATCTGTCATCAAGACTACTCGCTTGCACTACAAGCTGCACAAAGCTGGATCATGCCTTCTCACGGCACCACCACCAAATATATCGCGAAATACCTCTACGTGAGCTCAGCAAACCAATGTCAACACACGCCCGTCGTTATTGTCTCACAGAATTCAAACCGGCAAGCATACTCCGCATATTCGAGGCTCTTCAGTACCGGAATCCTCGGAACTTCGCCACTATCCAACGAAGTGCGGAAGCACCTTGGAAGTGAAGTTGCTGCAGCGGAAATTTGGACCGATTGCTTGGAGGAGCATAACTTGGTAGAGTCACATGCAACAGCTCCAATTATCTGAGCTAACGTCATTCGGTTTGATGGACCTCAAAAGATGAAACTGTTCGGTAGGGTAGGCGATATAAGCTATTGCTGATGATTGACAATGGGGCGAGTCATTGCTTTGTTTCTTGAAGCTGTGCGGAAACTAAAGTGGAAGACTGAACCCACCATTTCCTTCTCAGTTGTACTAGGCGATGGATCCCGGTTCACATTGCTGGAATATGTAAGGATGTTCCACTCAAGCTGGATGCGGATACTATATCTCTTGCTATGTTTTCCTATTTGCAGTGTGGATATGATATTGGGTGTATCATGGTTGGCTACCCTAGGAGAGGTGAAAGCAAATTGGCGTAATCTCACCATGAAATTTCACGAATGGTCGATACAACGCCTACGCAGGGATCCCCACTCAACGTAAGGCTTGTTTCTCTCAAGAAATGCGCCTTCAAAGGAGATGATTGTTGGGTATTGTGGTCCCTAGATGGGAGCATGGCCTTAAAGCAATTGAATATCGGAAGCCCTTTCGCAACATGCTAAGAGACGGAATTGGCTGTCATATCAGCTTTTCCATTAGTTAGTGCCTGTCTCGAAGTTTTCCTCTGGCACGAGTGTGATCATCGTGACACGCTTCAACCAGAGCACGGCCTGCTTCAGACGTCCTTATCAATACAATCACTTAAAAAGGACGAGAGAGATTGGTGACTGAGATGATTGCAGCAGCATTATACACCCGAGCAGCAGCCCGTATTCAAGCGCTGTACTTTGGTTCCCAAGAATGGTTCCCAAGAGAAGTGTCTTATGACGCTTCGTGTTGATATCGGAACTAAATAAGGTCACAGTACCAGACAAGACCGATATTCGTGATCTGGTGGAGTTATTAGACCAGGCTGCATGAGCGATATGGTTCAACAAACCGGATCTCCCAAAAGTTATCATCAAATTCACAAGGCTGACGTGCCCAAAACCACATTCCGAGTTTGATGAACAACATTTTTCACCATTTCGTAAATTCGATGGTATTTTTTGACGGCATTTTAGTCTATAGTTGTTCTGGGCAGACCATTTGGAACACCTTAGGCAGACATTTCAAGTCCTCCATAACAATTCATTGGTCGATCCAAAAAATGCTTGATGGGTGAAAAGAGGTGGAGTATTGGGATACCTCATCTCGTAAAGGAGTAATGATGGATCCGACGGGTTATCAGCCGTTTTGCGGTGGCTAACCCGACATCTGCCCGATGGTTGCGAGTTTTCCTAGGTTTAACGGGATACTACCGTCGTTTCATTTGTGATTATGGAAAATTGCTGCTCCACTCACGGCGTTGTTGAAAAAGGACACATCGCCGCCTTGGCCTGGTCCATCGATGCCGAGTCAGCATTTCATAGTCTTAAACAAGCGTTGACCACGGCGCGTTTTACGTGATGCCGTATTCTCAAAGGACTTTGTTGTTGAATGTGATGCATCGTATGAGGTATGGTGCTGATGCAAGAACAAAACTCATAGCTTATTACAGAAGGCCCTCGTTTTACTATCAAAGTCAAATATGAAAAGGAATTGATGGCACTTGTTCTGGCTGCAGCATTGGAGACCATATTTACTAGGTAGACGGTTCAGAGGCGATCAGACCAACGAAGTTTACGCCACTTACTGACACAACCTTTGACAACCCCAGCTCAACAAAATTAGGCCGCAAACTGTTAGGATTTGATTTCGGTGGTGTGGGGGTGAGTTTAATAGCGCGGATGCCCTATCACGCCTAGAGGAAGGGAATTAATTGTGATCTCTCTTCCCAGTGGGTAGATCTACCTTGCAACGAGAAGGGGGCTGATACGCATCTGTCCCAAATTGTTTCGGCATTGGAAACAGCCGAGAGCCTTAAACATTACACTTTGGTCCATGGCATGTTGTTTTATAAAGGCGGTTGGTCATACCATCCTCGTCGATGGATCCCTAAACTACTTGTGGAGTTTCATTCGACCGACTGGTTGTCATTCAGGCCTTCCGTACCTATCGCGCATCGCCCTAGCCGTGTTAAAGGCACAACGAAAGAACGACTTACTCTATCGACGTAATATTCATTCATAGTAGGCCAGGGCCGCCCATTATCGGCTTAAACCACAGTGTTTGAAGGAAACTCGGTTTGTTGCGGCGTGTGAAGTGTGCCAGTGAAACAAATATGAAACAAAGTCTCCAGAGGATTGTGAATCATCCTCATTCCTCCCGACGGTCCGGAGGATATTAGTCTTGATTGTGTCAGGTTTACCGTGTTGTGGGGTTGATTGTGTGTTGATAGTGATTGGTCGGTTTTCAAAGTATGCTCACTTCCTTGACCACGCCATCCATTCACGGCTAGAGTCGTGGTCAAGTTTTCACGAAGTTGCACGGCGGCACGGCATGCCGAGCTCGATTGTGTCGCACCACGACCCCATATTCTTGAGTTCCTTTTGGCGAGACGAGAACTGTTCCGTTTGGTCGATACTACATGAAGATGAGCTCAGATATCATCAAGAAACTTGGTCAAAATGTAGTGTTAAATCATTGCTTGGAAACATATCTCCGTTGTTTTCTTCCGAGAGACCCAAAATGGGGAAAATGGTTATCCTAGGGCGAATCTGGCAATACGATTTCACACAGCCTACAGGAACCACACCATTTGAGTGGTATATGGCGACCTACCTACTCTACTCCGATTTCTACCCTGAAGTTCAAGTACAGACTTTAGCTGATTCCTTGCGGCTCATGATGACATATTGGATCACTTGGGGTTCCATCTCGACAGCAGCAGCGCATGGTCCGGAAGCCAATAAACATCGTCGAACGTCGAGCTGCAAGTGGGTGACTTTGTATATTTAAAATTTCGACCGCACCGACAGTCCACCATGTTCAAGCAGGAAATTCCAAGCTGGAGCCTCGTTTCGGGCCGTTGAAGTGGAAGTCGTGTGGGTGAGGTGGTTTATCGTTTGAAGCTGCCACCAACTTGCGGATTCATCCGCTGTTCCATATTTCGCCTCCTAAGAAAGCCATTGACAGGTGCAGGCTGAACCGACCTTACCTGAGGACTTGTTATCTGTTGATCCACCTTACTTGCGAGGCAATACTGCAGCGTCCGACGGTGGATCGAGAGGGTCAAATGGTTGAGCAGGGTTGGTGAAATGGATAGGATATAATGAGGAAGAAGCTACTTGGCTGGATCTTAAGATGTTCATGGTTAGTTCCCAGACTTCAGTCTTGTCTTCAGCCTTGAGGACAAGGCTGTTTCAGTGGGGAGGCAATTGATGGAGAATAGCCCGAGGCTCATGGAAGGTTTATATCAAGGGAAAAGGGCTATAGCCCAATACTGGTTTTATAAGTTATTAGGTTATGTTATTTTTATATTTCCTTGCAGTTTTATTTATGTTGGGTCAACCCATCCTATATGGGTCTAGGTTAGTATTTATAGGAGTCTTCTTTTGTCTTTAGGTTATCGCTAATCATATTATTTTCTAGACGATTTATCGTTGGCCTCGCTTTAAGGAGAGTTATCATAATTTCCAGTATTTCTGTCTATGTTCTGCCTTCACTCTATCAGGGTCATTAGTGGTTGTGATAAAATTGGCACAATGAGCACTGATCCGCTCGCTCAATAAGTCAATGCCCAAGAAGGTAAGGCCGCCAATGGTTCACGGCTAAAACCAAGGCCATCAACTCCTTCTCATACACGGATTTAGACAATAGTTGACCTGCCAAACTCTTGCTGAAATAAGCTAGCTGCTTGTCTTGCATAAGGACCGCCCTAATCTGCGACCTGAAGCATCACATTCGATCACAAAATCTACCCAAAAATCTGGCATACATAGTAATGGGGCTAAGGTGAGGGCTTGTTTGAGTTTGTGGAATGCCACATCTGCCTCGAGTGTGCCATGGCTTTTGGGATTCTTTCTTCAGTAATTTTCAGTAGCTTTGGATAAAGCGACGGTACCCTTTAGGCCCAAAAATCAAGGCAGCCCAGCGTGGTGTTGAAGGTGTCGGCCATTGCAGGACTGCTGAGATATTTGAGGGTCCATTATAAGCCTTCTTTGATACCATATAGCCCAATTACTCGACCTCTTGTCTGCCCAGAACACATTTTTGGATTAATAACAAACAGAGTGAGTTGAGAATCTCAAATACTTGCCTTAGGTTAGGTGTGTCACATGATCCGCCACATCTGAGTATAGACAAGAATGTCATCAAAGAATACCAATACAAATTTACGGAGATATAGACGAAAGATATCGTTCACAAGGCCTTGGAACATAGCAAGAGCATTTGTGAGACCAAACGGCATCACCAGAAATTCATAGTGGCCCGAAGCCGTGCAAATGCCGTCTTTGGAATGTCTTCTGGTACCACCTGAATTTGATGTAATCGCACGGAGGTCTAGCTTAGAAAACCATTTGGGGCAGTATAATTCATCTAATAACTCCTGAATAATAGGAATCAGATACTTGTCAGTGAGCTATAATAATCACGAAATCGCCATGAGCCATCCCTTCCACACCAACAATATAGGACTAGAAGTCCACTAGAAGATGGATTGTTACTAGGTTGAATAATTCCCACGAGTATTTCGGCTACTAGACGCCCATCTCGCCCTTCTCGAGCGTGATTGTACCGACATGGTCGCACAAGACTGGACGAGCCAGGCTGCAGAACGATGTGGTGCTCATGACCCCGAGATGGAGTAAACCTGTGGTGGACTCCGGGAGGTTTCGAGATCCCAAACTTACTAGGGTCCCTACCCAATGAACACAATAACCAACCATGATCACCCTTCAAGGAGTACAACCGTGGCGATCACATGTCCTGCGAGATAAATAGGGTTCGCCCGCATTTTTGTCCTCTTCGTTGATAATAAATTCCATAGACATCTCTACCTAATTAGCTTTTACCTCACCAAGGGTGGTGAGCCAAGAACTCCAATATCATGTCCATGCTACTGAGGGAACACATAACATGAAACAAAATATAATTTCGAGGTGAGTGATAGAGGAAGGTCCTTACAAAACCACTCGCAAACACCCGTGAGCCATTGCCAAGAATCACCGGAAGTTTGGAAGTTTGTTGAATTGGCCAATTGAGGGCTTAGGCAAACCGTTCAGAGATAAAACAGTGGCTGGCAGAGCTGTAGACCATGATGACCAGTGATATCCTTAATCTCCCGAGCAGCTTCATGGTTTGCGGGCCATCGAAAACTTAGGAAGTGAGCTCAGATAGCTACAGGTGGGAGCTGTCCTCGATCTGATCTTGGCAATGCAATGTCGCTCTGGGGTGTTTCAAAAGGATCTCGGTAGGAAGGTCATCAAAGTCATCCCTAAAAGCACATTCAAGGTCTTTGGAGGGCAGCGGTGCAATGGGCGAACTTGAGGCCACAGAAAACATGTGACAGCTGCAAGATGTTTCTCCAACTCCGCAAGAGGTAAATGACAAAAAATTGGGGACCGCGAGAGCCCGAAGAAGCTTGTGAAGCAGCCGGGTTGGTAGTCAGCCCGTAGACGAGAAGGCAGGGGCCACCAGGGTCGTGCGACTGGAAAAAATCTGTCAGGAGTATAATTCGTTCAAGGGTAGATCATGCGTGAGTCGAGGGCAGCATGGTGGCGTGTTCAAGTTTCCGGCAACTTGACGCCAAAGAGTAATCTCAAGTGGCGGGCCTGAATTTGGGCAAGGTGTTGCTGTAACCCTCCAAAAACCCTCATATTGTGCGTCTAAAAATCAGGTAGCTAGAAACCCGATGTTCATTCGAAATATAATCTTCAAGAGTCCCGTCTACTTAGTGGTAATGAGCGCCTCATACCCATTGATTGCTGATTCGTCATGAAACCCGAGTTCATTGAAATATAATCTTCAAGAGTTCCTGTCTACTTAGTGGTAATGAGCGCCCATACCCATTGATTGCTGATTCACGCTGAATTGCAGCAATAACACCTGGAAAAATATGCCAATCTAATTGTGGAACATGCCGCATAGAAGTTTGATCCAAGACATAGTTCGACCACATGGCAACCAGTGCTAACTTCACCTTATTAGCAGAAGGTGTGTCACGAACTAGGAAGAACTGATCGGCCTGTGCCAGCCAAGCTAATCCGTCAGACCGTCAAAGCTGGGTAAATCCATTTTTGCAAGACTTAGAGCGGAGAAGCAGCATCTCCAGACGGGGTGGTTGATGGCTGTGTCCCGATGAATCTTCACAGGTAAAAGGTCACCAGAAATTTAGTTTTGCCATAATAGCATCAAGCTTGGCATCTGTCGTGGATTGACACTGCCTCCGAGGTGATGGCGCGAATCTCGCACTCATGCTGTAAGTCCTCCATCACCTTCTCTATGCTGTCCACGCAGTTCGTCAACATCATTAGGTAGGTCGGACCAATTGATAGAGTTAAGGTGAATGAAAGGTTAACCAATATATATATAAAACAGAAGGAAGTCCTCAACAAGGTCAACAGCAAAGCTGTTACAATTTCAGAACAATTAATGAATGCAAAACCTACTCTACGATTTATACTAATAAGATAGACATAAAGATAACTATGAAAACTAAGAAGACTTCTACTGAGAAAAGACTTTACCTAATAAGAATGCTATGCAATTAGACTTCAACTAATAAGACTTCAAGCGAATAGACTTCAATTAATAATTGACCACGCCACGTGCCCACGCGTGAAGACTCTCCAGGCTGCTGGTGGCACCTGAACTCTATCAAGCATCCATTTGAAGAGAATACCATTGTTGTAAATAACAAGAACACAAGGAAAATGGGCATGATCAACTTACCAAGTTTGTCTACAAGTCCATATACTGCTTGGTTATATGGTGTATCCAACCAAACAAGAACAAACTTTTCACCTTCCTGAAGAATCAACTTCGGAATGATTGAAGAGTAAAATCATACACATGTTGGCAAGAGGTCGGTCAAAACTCATTGCATTTCCTACCCTGAACAAGAGTATCAATTTAAAAGACTGGAGAAACTTTAGAAATCGGAAGCAAATAAATGAGAAAAGTACTGTTAATCTAAACTAATCGAAAATATTTTATCTACTACATCTTCAAATTACATATCATTAATTATGCATGTCGAAAGAAGACAACAGGTCTTGTATGCCAGAAAAAGCTGGATGACATGGTCAAAAAGTGAAACTAAGATCATTACACTTATTGGATGCCACAATATTTTCAGGATCAGCACCTTTTGAGATCTCACAACAGCATGTCCACCAGCAAAAAGATATATCTAGTAAAAATTGTAAAACAGAACCCGACTGACTTCCTCTGACCACTAGCTATCAAAAATCATCCTATTCAGTCTCAAAATAACATACAAGGTATTTGAAGCAAAGCTGGAGCTATATAATGGATCAAGACATCAAGTATGACAGGTAAAGAGGAAAATAAAACGATTTTTCAATAATTTCCAGGTACCAGAACAGATCATGAAAAAAATCTCAATATACTTCAATAAATAATTCTCTAACAAATCAGACATTTGATTTTTCCATGTTATGTTCTTTTAGAAATAAGTGCAGCTCAATATAAATTATATAATGGAGACCTCAGAGAAATTAATACCTGAATGGAAAGAGAATAGAGGATTTATATACTTGAATGAAGAAAGTAGCCCCAGTAACCCAAGAAAATAGATGCCCCATATGCAACCTGTGACAGTGCAAATACAATTGCTTTCTCCTACAGTTCATATAAAAGTTGATTAATCAGCAGTTACAGCACAACTCAGTTGGAAACCACACACAAACACGTCAAATTTCTAGCACAATAATACTTGAAAATTTCTGTATTTACTAATTAAAGGCACTCTGAGGATACAAGTATGATGATATGTTTTCACAATAAAAGAAGAACATTCCACTGTTATGTGAGGTACTAAGAAGGTGCATCTAAGGACCAAAACAGCTGGAAAGCAGTGAGAAGACAATATTCTTTAAGGAGACAAGTTCCAATTTTTTGGTTAGCATATGGATAATTTTTAATTTGGAATTTTAATCTATCTGTTCGTTCGCTCTCCTAACCAAAAATTATTGAATCAATGTCAAATTTACAACACCATACACAAACACAACTGATAAGATAATATGATAATTATTAAGCAATCCTGAGCCACACATCTTATAATCTCCCAACATGAGATTCCTTGAATGACAAAGCCCATATTTGCATGCTCAACTCTGAAGTAAGTAATAGGAATAAGGTACACGAAACCCCTGAAGGCCTGAATTATTTGTCAGCCAACGCCCAAACCTAACCTAACACCTAAACTATTTTTCATCCCATCCACCTATGCTATCAAAATTGGAGCAAATAAGCTCCTCCATAAGTGTTATGTCAATTGTTGTTTCAACTTTTTCTGTTTCAAATTTTCTTTTCATGGTATTATATTTTCTTAAATATAAATAAAGGATTCTAATGTTTGTCATATTAAAGTATTACTTTACATAAATATTAACATAACATTCAATAATTATTTCTTATAAAAATATAGTTTATTTGATAATTTTAAATGAAATTAGTTTTTAATTTAAATGATCATCTCATGAGATGAAACAATAAAAACATATATTATATTTTATGGAAACATGAGGCAACAAAAAGATACTTTGAGAAAGAAAAGAAAATGAAATAAAATCAATCATTACGGAGGGCTCATCTGCTTCAATTTTAAACATTTAGGGGCTAGATTAGACAAAATATTGTTCGAGTGTCAAGTTTGACCCTGTGAAATAGTTTATGAGGTTGCATGCACCTAATTCCCTAAGTAATGAAGGACAGTAAAGACGCCTTTGGAGGAAAGCACATAGTTCTTGCCAATTTCTTTTGCTCAACTCTTAATTAAAGTACAGGACAGTAAAACATCCTCTACATTTGAGAATGCATAGCAAGCACTGCTACTTACCAGGCTCGGCTGCTTCAGGATGAGAATATATGTTATTATACAGCGTGAAAGAGTGGCAGCAGTTTCAACAAGAAGCCGCAATCTCAGAAGAACCAATGTCTGGGACAAAATATAAACGGTTCTGCCAGTAGCTCAAGTATGCATGCAAAACCTGCATATGCACAAATAGATAAAATCCAGCTCTTAAACAGAGAGAAGCTTTTAAGGAAGATGAATTTATTGTAAGCCACTTAACCACCCTGTTCCCAAAGATGGGCAGTTGATTAAAATAAATAACATTTTATGCTTTACTTATCTCAAATTTGAAAAGTAATGTATTTTGTGTATAGTAACCTAGGAAGCACGGGACGGGACGAAATACGGGACGACATTGACACGGGACGAAAATACGTCAATTTTCCAAAATGAAGATACGACGTTAAAATACGTTTTGTATTTTATATTTAATATATATTTTATATATGATAAATATCAATAATTTATCAAAAATAAAATACCACATAATCCATAACAAATACATCATAATTTTCTATAATAAATAATCCATAACAAATAAGTCATAAGCAAGTTCAACATAATGGGGATTATTTTCTATTCTTTGAATAACTCAAAATTTATTTATTTGCTACAGTTGCACATGAATAAAGTGTGCATTTATTAGAAATAAAGACAAAATAAACATAGTAAAGGATGTGAAGTGCAGCGAGACGCGACGAGAAGCGGCGCGACCAGAGCGGCAGAGACGACGGCGGCGAGCGACGCGAGGCAGGGCAGGCGGCGCCGCACGCGACGGCGAGAAGAGGCGCGAGCGACGCGATGGCACGAGCACAAAGCGCGCGACGCGACGCGAACCCAATCGTACCTCAAATTCGGACCTCCGAACCAGACTACGACGGAGGCGCGAACCGAGGCGGTGACCAAAGAGGAGATATGCGTGGCGAATTAGGTCAATTTTAGAGAGGGCCGAGCACGTTTTGTGCAATTCAAAATTGGGTTTGCGATTTTTCAATTCAGCGATTATTGACCGTATTTTTGTTAAAAAGTCAAAGCACGATTTTTGAGTCAAACGTCCCGGGACGTATTTCCGCGATTTCGCCGTCCCGCCCCGGACGTCCGGGACGAGTACGCTCCTTCCCAGCGACCATGCTTTCTAGATAGTAACATCCTTATCACAATGATTCATCAGAATAAAGCACAATGATTAGAAACAACAACATACACAAATTATTAGACCAGAGACCAGTATACTTGATTTTACATTATTAACCTGTTACTCATGCATTTTGAATATTATTTCAAATGCAAGACCTTCTATTTTCGAATTATCTAAATCTTACTTTTGTGCAACACCAAAGCATCACATCGCTAAAGTCCTAGGTCATATTCCATGCTGCACTGAGATAATTAGATTTTTAAAGTATGTACATGGGTAGTTCGCTACCATTAATCAAGATAGCATGTGCATATGGACTAGAATAACTTAGATCTTGCCACCAGAATACAAATATACATGCTCCAAGTGTAACTAGTATTCCCATAGGCAAGGTCATCCAGGCCACTTTCAAAAGCTTAGCCACATCTGCTCCTGTTGCTGAAGCACCATCACTGATAAATCAAGTTTTCAGTGTACATTCAGAAACCAAAGACGACTAAAATATCAATGCATGTGCTGGTATTTGAAATATGTACATCCAAAACGATCATAAAAGGCCTGAACATTTGGCATATATATTTGGGAAATTAGCGAAGAAGCACATAACCAGAAACATGATCTGGACTAATTATAAGATCAGTTTACATCTGCTATTACCACAATAAAAATCACATCTGAACCAGATTGTGGATCAAGAAACTGAATTTAGTAAACATTTTTAGGGACTGATGAAGTTATGTGTGAAGTAATGACACTGAACATTATGGAAAGATGACAACGTTCACGACAATGGAAGTTGCTAGCTAATTATAAGAAGCAACCAGAATACTGAAGGCAATCAAGCATGGAGAACAGGCATTAGAAGATGCATTAGAAGACGAAAATACACATCATAGGCAACAACAGTAACAAAAGCATTTAAGCATACCATCTGATGTCTGCCCTCATGCATGCTCTCCGAATCCTCTCTACTGAGAAACAATATGCAGGTAACAAACAAATGGAACTGCACAGCGTAAACCTGCATTGGTCAAGAAACAGATAATGTCAGATAGTACTACAAAAGAAATGAAGAACACGAGGATAGTCAACAAGAAATAATATGAGAACGTCAAAGTCATCCACATGTATATTAACTATATCGCACTATGAAAATAAGAAGAAAATCTCATAGAAACATATGTACTAAGCCTGTAAGCCAGGTATACAAATCTATATCATGTCGTGTTAAAATGAACAACAAAAGGTTGGATGGCATGCTTCTGAACATCACAATCTTTGCAAACTATGTAAAGTGGGACACATCATATGAATTCTTACAATTGAAACTACAAGAGGACATTCTCGGTAAGAATTTTGATTTATCTCCTCTAAACAATTTTAAAGCCCAAGCCACTTAAAGTTCAATTGAAACAAAATGAATCAATTTGAAGCCATCCACAGCCAATATCAATTTTTGGCAACTGGAATCAAACAAATTTGAAAATCATCTATATGCTTATTTATCTACAACAAATGATTTTCCAAGCATACTACAATCAAGTTTACCGCTAAATTCATCCATTTCCCCAATAAGAAAGAAAAACTCTCAAAATATAGTTACCGCATAATCCTCCTCAGATAAGTGTCTGACAATCCAGGAGTTGAATATGAACGGGATTCCCTCGACAGAAACTGCGTAGCTACAAATAAATACACATTGTAATAATTTAATACTGTATCACAAGCTGAATAAAAATGAAGGTATAGACGAGTCACGAACGTGAAAATTGAGAAACCTAATAAGTATTTAAAAGGTGCTGCAAACTCGCAGCCGTGCCGCCCTCCGCGCTTGACACCTCTGAAACCATCGTTTCCACCCTTTGCTTTTAGTCTCTATGCTTTGGTTCTGGAACCATAAGATCAACTTCTACCACTCTCCAGAAACAGCGTATGGTGAGCGGTGTTGAATTTGCGTTAATTTGGAATGACAAGCGATTCCATTCGAAACTGGTGTATTTGAATTCAATCGATTCGAGAACTCGGCTTTTAACAAACCGAAACCATAAATTACATGGAATGAGTCAAAATTGTGCTTATAAACAGACAAACTGAAAGCTGGAATTTATCACCAGTCGTTGGAAGTACACTAAGTTCAAGTCGACTTTCTGTTTTCTCTGGAATCGACTTTCTGAAGAAACCGAAAATCGAATAGAAACTTCAATGCACAGTAGTCGTGATTTGTCAATGTGTGAGCGGGCCGGGTCGACACATGGGCCATATAGGTAGTTATATGATTTAGGACCCGTTTGATAAACAAGATAAACCCAATATATGAACATATCTTACCTATTTTGCTTGTTTGTAAACTATATTCCTATTTTACTTCGCTTTTAATTCAAGGCCTGCTTTATTTAATCATACACTCAGATACGCACTCTCGCTCTCCAGCAGATGGGTAATCCAATCTATACAAGAGTAAGGTAATTAGGTTGGAAAGATCGCCTACCCTCATTTTACTGATTGCCTTTCCCAACTCTACTTTGGCCTTTTCAACTCGTCTCGTTTGGGCAGTTATCATTCCGCCATCGAAACCCTTATCGGGGCGTAGTGGTGAGTTTACCTTTTCATCGACTTGAGCTTCATCGTCCAAGCAATCGCATTTTATGGAGTTGTACCACGAAGAGAAGATAGCCTTGTTTTGGTGATTCGCTTGTGTTCAAGATTGAGTCATGCTTTTATGCTTTATAATTTATAGTCGAGGTTTCAAGTTTTGATTCTCAACATTATGGTATGTATGTATGTATGTATGTATGTATGTATCTAATTCCCAATGTTTCGCTTAGTAGACCTTCAAAAATGAATCTTCACATTTTCCTCTTGCGCTAGGGTTTTATCGCAGGCTGCCTCTATCAACCATCTCGCAGCACCGTGTAAGATATTTTCCCAACTTTTGTGTGTATCGTATATCGCTATGGAATGAATATTTCGATTTCGGTGGTTTTTGATGTGTCAAACATGTTGGGAATGTGTTTTACTAGTTGTATTTACCTCCAACAAATCTCCTCTCGTGATGTGATGCACCTGATATAGTTTTATAATTAGAACAAGCTCAATTTATGTTTCTAATGTTGTTGAAGACTGCTTTTTTCATCCGTTAGTTTGGATACATTTTATTCTTTCAGATATGTTCTAGAATGATCTTCTGCTATGAAGAGTTTAGACGAGCATTATCTATGTTCATGAATAACATAGTTTTACTTAAGTTTTAAATAAAAGACCCTTGTTTGATAACTAGATGCTAGCTTTAGTAATCGGATATGGTTTGAGAGATGTGGAATGAGGTGTGTGATCCGATTTACACACCACATTTCTACACGAAATAATGTATTTAAAATCGCATGGTTTGTTCCTCGCAATTGTTTCGCTTTTGAAACATGATAAATTCTCGACTTTGTTTTATCTTTTATAGCTTTTGTTTACTTTTGCAAGAATTGCAGACAAATATCTAATTATCCATCGATTCATGAATTTTTGCGGTATTTGATTCCTCGACGTTGTAATTTTTAGGAGTGAACTTAAAGTGTTAAGCGTGTTTTCTTTTATATAAAATGTTGATACCCACATCTCTATATATAAAAATCGCATAATCTATCTATGGTAGCCGTTGGATTGGACGATGATGATTCCTCTAGAAAGATAAGTGTGGGCATCGTGATTTAAAAGGATAATATACTATCCTTTTAATGTTATATAATATGTTTTTGTTGCAGATATAGTAGTGCAACAATCCATTGTTCCAAACTAAGACATGCCGCCTAATGGTGTGATAGACTCCTATTACTTATCGATAGACGAGATATCGTGATCAAGATTGCAGCGATATATTTTGTGTCATTTATCTCCTACTTAGATAACAACTAGAAAAGAAAATGTACATAGCGGCATCATATCAGATGATTGATAGGATCAAACTTACGCCTGAATCGAGCTACCCCAAAACTATGATCAAACTCGCTAATCATCAACCGCTTTAGAATCGATGCAAGAGCAAACGTTAACACACCAATGCATTTAGGAGTGACATTGAAGTTTAAATGCCTTTATGTTCATGTCAATCGTTTGATCTTGTTTGGAGTGATTCTTGGAAAATTAATATAGTATGTAGTCGTGTGAAGTTGTATCATGAACTTAGAATGATATATTCCCATTATTATGTATAAGGTTATGGGAAATATTCATGCTTGTGGAACCGTAACGTGTTAATTAAGAAGCTTATGTTTGCTATTGAAATGTTTATGGTTCATAATCGTTGTTCTTTGTTGTATTCGGTTTTACGTTATGCATCGAAAGTCCATTAACATAGTAGTATACGCGACGTTGTATTTTATCTTTGTTTAAACATTATATGCATGGTATGAAGCTTAAACTTATGTGTAAACATACCAAAACATACATTAGACTTAAGAATTTTGTTAATCATTGATGTTGTCCAACATAAAGGATGAATGGGCTATGATCGTTGTTCTTGAGTCGCTTTATTTACTTTGTTGATGATCAGTATGGCAATCGCCCATAATTATGCCTGCACTTGTTGTTCTTTGTTTGCACCACACCATGAGGGCCACATTTGTCTTCACTATTCTCGCGACAAAAAACACATAATGATATATTTAAAGGCGGTGTTAGAAATTTATTAGGACGACCCGACTTCCCACAAGACGGATTATATGGATCGCCACCGGTATGATATAGCAACAGATATAAACATAACTAATCAATGATTTAACCATTTAACTACTCAATAACGATAGACTAAAAAGGAAAAGCTATTAAATACCAACTCAAGTCACGAATGACTCAAAGGTTCAAGGTTCAAATATAACTCAATCGTGGCACAATTCAGGAATGAGGTAGTGCGAACTCAAGTTCAATACGGTATGAAAGCGCTTATAATCAAAACATAAAAATTATCGAGTTAGGTAGCAATAAACGTGGACATGCATACACGATGCATGCCCAAGGTTCTAGAAACCTTTCTAATAAAGCATCAAAACAATCGCTACTCCGCACCACCGCACCCATCATCGATCCTCGCTCAACCCGCACATCAAAACGAGATGCAAGGCTAGTACAAAAGTACCATGGACTCATCACGAAAACATTTTCTTTATCAAAAGTTATTGAATCGCCCACAATAGCACATGAGGATTTTAGTTAAAGACTCATGCATATCAAACATTTTATCATTTTCCAAAAGGTCAGTTCTGACTATTTCATTCACGTTGTCTGCATCTCGATCATTCATTCATTCACACTACGGAGGCCACACTACACATAGTCGCCGCGACCGTCGAGGTAGTTAACCTTAACACACAACACACGTGTACACAATCCGAAAGTTACCTTAACTAAGTGATCCGATCGTTATTCTTTTTAACGCTGGTGGACCAACTCATTCACATACCCATCGATATACCAATCTCGATAGGATCACAACAAAATATAAACATTTGGTACTAATAACATGGAATAATATTTCATAAAACTTTTGTAAATCATGCTTTGAGATATACATGCATATTTTTGTTTCAAGAGAGCCCACCGTAGTTCGGCTAATTGTTCTCAAGGTATGTGTGAGTGTCCTTCCCAAGAACTACGCATTTATCAAACCTTCATAAAAAATAACCGCTCTTAGATTCTTTCTATCGATCAAGATCGCTTATAGATTATGACTTAAAGTTCCTAATTGGTTTATTTATGATTTCATGTGATTGTTTTAAGATAATCTCTATTATCTTACATTCCCAATTCCCAAGCTATATTACTTCATCGCTCATAGTGAACTTCAATTATGAATCACATATTCCGAGTCTATCCTCACTCTTAACCTTAGTGTTATTCTAAATTATTATAGATTGTCAAGAAACCAATTATGATTGGTAATTAGGATATTCTCGCCACTAACTAGACTTAACAATTATAGTTACGCCCTAGTAGGTTATGCTCGACGACTGTCGTATTAGTCGACAATTAAAGACGAGTATCGACTTATGATTCAAGTGAGCACATGCTATCATGTAAGTAGTACTTAAAAATAAACGGTGCTCTTGAATATTAACTCGACTTTTGAGACATAATAATCGATATCTTATGTTCAATCTTTGCTACACGCCACGACATTGTTTGTTTTCTTAACTCGCTGGAGATTATATAAGTCGATAATCGTTATTCTTATCGAGTTATTTTTAACGCTCAATCTAATATCGTATGGGTTGTCGTTATCGAGTATCAACGTAGTAGCTCACTTTTGGTTTTTCTAACTTAGGAACTCACGCTTGAGTATCCTTTTAATAGTAGCAAATCCTAATTTATGTCTAACTTCGATTCTCGTTGATTCCTTCTTAAGTTATCGAAATTAGTCGATTTCTTTTGATTCTCGTATATAGTATTATGTTGTTTACGTTTGGGGTTTTGGTTTGTCTTCACAACATAAACATAAATCATTCGACACTATACACAACATAAACTATACTAAAGCATTAAACCCTAATTTCTAAAATAATGCAAAACTATTGTGTAAGTGTATAGGTTCCATTCATCCATCACAATCACAACCATTCATTCCAAGCTATAGCTTAAACATCATAGTACCATTTAACATAGAATTAAACCCATACTTACCATTTTTACGCTTTTCGATAATTAGCAACAAATAGCATATGTATCCAATAAATTCTAATAAAATCATGTTATACTCTTATCATACTATAAAATTTAATTTCTAACTCAATATCATCATATAAAAATTTAACCATAGGTTAAAAATCCTCAAAGTTTTCAGTAATCATAAATTAATGAGCCTTGGTTCAATAAATTCCAAAAAATCATAGCATGCTTATATCATATACTAAGAAATATCATCTCATATCATACATTAAAATTAAAACACATGCTTTTCACTACCTAATCATTTTTGGTAATTATGAAAATATAAGTATATATATTCAATAAATTTCATTCACTTCACCATATGTTTATAATATGAAATAAACATAATATTAACATTAAACATCAACCAATATTTATAATATCACATATCATATTATTCTCAACAACTAAAAATCAAATAAATCCTAAAATATATATATATAAAGTTTCACCTTTTCATAAAAATAGGAGTAGTGTCTCAAAATTTCAAGATTAATATATGATGTCCATATCATATATTAAACACTATATCTAAACTATTTATCAACAAATAAAATCAAACAAAATACAAGAAAATTCCAAAATATTCTGAAAATTACCATATTTATTATACATGCTTCTAATACATCAACAAGCAACAATATCAAATAATATTCACAAAATCATGCTTTATCACATATAAAAAGAAATATAACATAAATCGAAAAATATCAAACATGCTCCAAAATTTTAAATTTTAACTACAGTCTTAGAACATCATTATAAGAATTTTTCATTCATGTCTTGAGAGCATTTGGTGGCTCAAAAGTCACGAAAAACGAGAGAGTAAAACTAGGTTTTTCTAAATAATTCAAGAAAAATCTAAAATTCTACCCATTAAAATGGAGATAATTATGAGTACTACCTTTATGGTCTTAGAATAATTATTTGGTGGTTGAAATGTTTGAAATGGAGGATTAAAGACTAAAAAGCAAGAAGAAAGAGAGAATTTTGAAAAGAGAGAGAAAAAGTGTTCCAAGAGAATGAGGTTGTAGTGGACGTTCCCTTATTTTATTGGCAGCCCTAAGGGCTGTTACCCATTTGGGGTGGTCTTGGTAGTTGGGAGAAGGATTGATCAAATTACCCGATTTGGCATGTTAATACCGACTCTTTAAGTTTTAACGCTTCAATTGATTTCTGGAAACTTAAGGTTTTATTTTGTTAAATAGCCTTTAAATGACTTATTTCAATGTTTATAATAATTTCATGAAGTTCGGATGTCTCGATAACTCAATTCCGAGTTATCGCGAAAAACAAGATCCGATTTATTAAATTATGCAAATTGAAATTCTAATGAATTCTTGAGCTTTCATAATTTATTTGAGTCTTATAAATAATATGTTATTGATTTAAACCCTTGGTTCAAGTCGGGTCGTTCGGATCAATTTAGGTTTTTCCTAGATATTTTCCTACGTTTTAAGTTCTTCAGAAATTCTTCGTAAATTGATTCTTATAATTTCTAAATTCATAATAATATATTCCTTCATGATTTTGGTTGTTATACTAATTATCAAGATTAGCACGGACCGAAATCGATCCGCTCAGAATAGTGCTTTTAGATCGACCCAATCATGCCCAAAATTCTCATTCTTTCGCTTCTCACATGTTTTGAGAGGACTAGAAATGAAAACTTTTGTTGATATTCATTCTCGATCTTTCATTCTATGTTCAGCTATTCGAAAACCCTAATCCTAGTGACTAGTCACTAGTTTTTGATTTCTAGTTTTCGATCTCCGAATCGATTCTAATTCATTTCATTGGTTACCTTAAACATAATTAAGGTCTAAGCACCACAAATAATTGGTCTAAGCATCACTAATAAAATTTTAAATTTTCGTTATTACATACCATCCCTTAATATAAATTTCATTCCGAATTTGCTAACATTGAAAAGATCCGTATTTCTTCATAGATGATTCCGTGTCCGGTTGTTTTTCTGTCCATGGTGTCCATAGAACTTTCACTAACGGATCTCTTTGTTCCTTTTGGATACGCTTGCCTAAGATTTCAGAGCAGCTTCTACGTAACTCATATCACATTGAGAATATCCGTCGATGGTATCACATGATCGTCATATGTACTTTTAGTTGTGAAACGTGGAACACATTGTGCACGCCAAAACTTATGCAATGCAAGTTTGTGTCACCGGTCCTATCATTTCCAAAATTTCATAGGTCCTAAAACGTGATCGTAGCTTCCCTTTATTCTAAATCTCACGATTCTTTTGATGGAGAAATCAAGAAGACTTTGTCTCCACTTCAAAATGTAGATCCGTGCGACAATTGTCGACGCATTTACTGCCGGTTTTGGGCCTCCTTGATCCGTCGCGGATCTGTCTCACGATCTCGACCATTTCGCCTACGTAGTCGTGTCCTAATACTCTCATTTCTCCCACTTCATCCCAGAGTGGTGATCGACATTTTTTCCATAAAGAGCTTCAGACGGGCCATTCCAATAGTTGCTGGTAGTCAGTATTGTAGGCTAATTCCAAGTGGTAACACTTGTTCCGCCTTTTCCTCTATCCAGACAACCTCAACACATCTTCGAGCATCTAAATGATCCTCTGATTGTCCTTCCGCTTGTGGGTGAACGCGGTATTAAAATGTAGTCAGTTCCCAATTCCTTTGCAAACTCGCCCAAAATATGGATGTAAATTTTGAATCTCTATCGGACGTGATAGTTTCTAACCCATGTAAACGTATGATTGATCAGATAGTCAGCTAGTCCGTCTCGATCCATGTGTTATCGGAATGGGCGAAAATACGCTGTTTGGTCAAACGATCGATGATGACCCAGAGAAGGGTATTTCCTCAGGATTTGGGCAGCCCAGAACAAAATCCATGGCTATGTCATCCCATTTCCATTCGTTATGTCCGGGCACGTAAGGTTCCATATACGTCACCGGTGGAGTGCTTTTACCCATCATCACTTTAAGTGTGACTAGACCCATCAAGAATCACGAATACTAATATAATCAAATGACATAGATCAATTATAGATGAGTATCGATATTATACGAATGTGATCTAACATATCTATTTCCAATCGTCCACCTTATTCCTCAATGAGATCAATAATAATAATAAAATGAGAGTGCAATAATCAATTACTTTATGTCTGTACGTAAAATACCAAAATACACAAAATGATTCCAAAATAAACTATATAGCATTAATATATTACGACTCCACTAAACCAAAGTATCCTCAAGCAATAACACACCCATACGAGTAGTGTGCCCATGAAAGACCTTGGGTGTCAATCCTTTGTTAGCGGATCCGCAATCATCGAGTCTGTCCCATATGCTCTATAGCAATCACCTCAGACTCTTTCCTTCACAACCAGTACTTAATGTCAATGCTTTGACTTAGTAGAACTCCGTTGTTGGAATATTGTACCACCGATTTATCACAATATAACTTTATTGGTCTTTCAATATTTCCAACAATGCGAGCCAGTTGATAAGATTTCGCAACCATATTCTCGACCGATGCCTCATAACATGCCACGAATCTCCGCCATGGTAGGTAGTGTGCCAAGTGTCCGCTAGCACTTCTCCATGAAACGGCTCCCCTACCAATAGAAAACATAACCAAGTAGATCTCTACTATTTGGCATCCAACAAAATCGTAATCGAATACCCAATGATCTCATGATCCGATTTTTCAGTAAGCATGAAGTCTTTTATTCTCGCAAATACCTTAAACCCGCTTAGTCGCTTTCCATGATCCATACCAGGTTACTTAAATATCTCCCAACATACAAACAACAAATGCTATATCCGGCCTGTGTGCACTTGAGCATACAGACTCCCAACAATCAAGCATATGGGATCATTTCCTTAATTTTCGATCATTTTAGACACCGATTGAGACTAAATGTCTCCTTTAGCTATGTGGTTATCAATTGTTTGCATTGCATGCCAAATCTTTGTAGCACTTTTTCAATATACCCTTGTGACAATCCAAGAATACCTTTGAACGTTTTGTATTTGGATTCCTAATACAAAGAAGTTTCCCAAGATCTTTCATCTTAAAATTCTTTGATAGAAATTGGTTTCGCAATATCCTTTGTTATTTGTGGCAAGCAAAATGTCATCCACATACAAAACCGTAAAAATACACTTACTCCCACGTAACTTTGTACACACAATTATCGCAATATTAACCCCAAATCCGAACGAGACTACTACCCGATGAAATTTGTGGTACCATTGACGGAAGCTTGCTTGAGTCCATAGATGGATTTCTTTAATTTGCAAACCATATTTTGGGTCTCCAACCACAAAGTTTTCTCGTTGCTCCATATAAATTATCTCTTCAATGTCACCATTGAGAAATGCTTCACATCCATCCGATGTAACTCAAGATCAAAATGTGCAACTAATGCCATAATTGTTCTCAAAGAGTCTTTCGAGGAAACCGAGAGAAAGTCTCTTTGAAATCAATGTCTTCCCTTCGAGTATAGCCTTTCATAAGACGAGCCCTATATCGCTCCATTACCCATCGAACCTCTTGGTTTTAAAAATCCATTTGCAACCAATAGGTTTCACACCGAAGTAATGGAACGGTATCCCATACATCATTTTCTAACATCGACTCGCACTCTCAATCAAAGCATCATTCCACAATTCGTAGTTTGAGATTGTACGGCTTGTCGATAATCGATAGGATCATTATCATCAATCTATTATTTTCCTCACATTCTGAAGATATACTCGAATTATTCTGAATGGCATTTCTCCTATCTCTAGGATCTTCTTAATTGCATCGCTCTTGAGGTTGTTGAGTTTGATCTTGTGAATGACTTGATCAACCGTAGTTTGATCTTGTTAAATAACTTGATCAACCGAGTTTGATCTTCTTGGATAACTTTATCATTCGAGGGATATCCTCAACATCATCCTGTTGAGGTCTTAACCGCTTCGAACAACGTGAATAGGAGCCTGCACGCTATTAGAAGCGAGTAGGAGTCAAAATCAATCCTCCTCAAAGGTAATGTCTCTAACTTTATTTATCCCCAAAGCTCAACATCCTCAAAAATACCGCAGCTCCTGCCTCAAAATGATTTTTCTAGTGGGATCAGAAACTTGAAACCCTTTGATCTCTTTGGGTAACCAATAAAATAGCTGCTAATTATTTTAGAGTCCAGTTTCTTTTCGCGCTTATAAGGCCTAGCCTCACCGACATCCCCATACATGCAAATGATTGACCAGCTTTGCCCATTCCAAAGTTCATAAGTGTTTTAGCCTACTTTAGTTGGTACCTGTTGAGAATATAAGTCATAGCCCTAGTGCTTCTCCCGAGTGATTCATGTAGAGACGAATGACTAATCATACTCTCACCATATCCTTTAGAGTTCTTTTTCGCCTTCAAGAACACCATTCACATGCTGTGTTCCAGTGATGGTATCGTGGGACAATTCCACATTCCTCTAGGAAGAGAGCAAAAGGCCCCGACGTTGTTCTCCGAACCATCATATTCGCCATAGTACTCATCTCCACGATCGATTGACGCTTTATTCTTTTGTTGAGTTGATTCTCAACTTCAAATTTTAAAATTTCGAACATGTCCATCGATTTTCACTTAATTAGATATAGGTACCCAAATCGTGAGTAATCGCCTATAAAGATATAAAATATCGTGACCATCCAAGAAGCCTTAGAAATGGCCACAATATCCGTATGTATCAATCAGACGCCCAGCCTGGCACACCCAATCTTTATTTTGGTCTGCTTTCCTTTGATACACTCGACACAAACATCAAGGTCTAAAAATCAAGGCATCCAATATACCATCTCGACACAAGTCTCTCAATTTGTTCAGAGATATGACCTAAACGCTATGCCATAATTTTGTCAATTTTGTTTACTTATTTTCGCTTAGTACCTCTTGATTCAACAAGCAAGGATTCATTATATGAATGTACAATATCAAGCATATATAGATTTTCATAGACATTTAATGAACCACCACCAACTATATTGGAATTTAATGAAAGACAAACCGTAATTTCAAAATGAACAAGAATAACCATATTTGTCCAATAAGGAAATAGAAACCAAATTCGCCTAAATTACTAAGACAATAAAAGTGTCTTTCAAATCCAAAAATATCCGATTCTTAACAACAATCTAAAATGCCCAATCGCTTCCACTTCCACCGATCTGCCATCTCCCACATATAGATGTATCTGCACGCCCCCAAAATCTGGACCACATACCTCAGGATGGCACATGACAGTGTTGACCCAGGATATGATATGCGATGCATGACTGACCAGAATTATAGGGAACACTGCATTTTACTAAAACATTTTCATTTTCAAAGAGTTGTCCGCCGCACATATTTTCCGTTTTTATGATCCGTGATTACTTCTCATAAAACATTATCATATCTTCATCATGCTGGTAGCGAACCAACAACATTTAATGTCATCAAAGCATCATAATATGTTGATGAAGCCACCAACTATCAACTTATCACATCATACGCTGGTAATAACCAACAACTTTCATATCATCACATCATCCTCCTCATAAAATATCATCATACCATCCTCCTCATAAACATTTCATACCATCATCCTCATAAACATTTCCTCATTATCATAATATTCATCATATGTTGGTAGCGAACCAACACTATTGATAGGATCATATATAAAACATAAACACTTTGGGCAAGTAATCATTTCAACATCATTTCTCAACAGAAGCATTGTAAATAAAATATTTGATAAATATTTTATCCTCGAGAAGAAAGAAAAGCCCACCGGATTGTAGACTTTCTTAATTCGATTTCGCTCTACGCCAACGATCGTGTCCGGCCCCACATTTACGTAAAAATTATTTTAGACGTCGGTCACGTTTAGGATGTCAAAGTTTAATAAACTTTGATAACTTTCTAAATATAATACTGCATCCTTTAACTAAAATATTTCTACTGATAGAGATGATATGACCTACTATTTCATTTTAACCATTTAGGTTAAACGTTGAACGATACAAACGCTTTCGATAAAATAATTTCAATTATGTAATCGTTTCTCACAAATGAGATATTCTTATAAATTTAATACGCTTACACGTATTAGTGTATTTATTCAACGATTTCATACGCTTAAACTTAAGTCAACGTTTTTACTTTTCTAAACATATTTTATAATCATTTCCATATAAATCGATTTTCAATCGATTTCTTTTTATAAACCCTAATTTCGATTTTTCACGTAAATCAATAAACTTGATTAATATTTTACTCAAGTATGATCTAATTTGTACATTACATATTATTCTTTTCGCCTCACGTTATTTAACATAACGTTTCTCCGTAAACATAGTATACTATGTTTCTAAAATCCCATAAATTCTCAATGGGTCTAAAATATATTCTAATCATATAATATATTCTTTTTCTTGATAAAAGAATTTAAACCTTTAATCATCATGTCTTAGCTCTGCCCTTATAACCATTAATACTCAAACTTTTCCAAAAATTTTATAAATTCACATAATATACTATATCAATATAGTATCAATAATATGACATTAGCTATAGGAAAATTGGACATCATTTTCCTATACCTATAGCTCACGGTTATTTCATCGAATTCACCAAACATTTTTCTAAAATCCCCATTAAATCATACATCCCATAATTATCATCTTATACCATTATTATAACATAATTTCCATCAATTTCAATTCACACATTAACATATCAACACTTGGTAATTTCTAAAATTCTAAACATATGATCAAACCATTTTCTAAAATCTAATATATTCATATAACACCTATTTTAAGCTCTACAACACTAATATGTGATAATATTACTTAAACCATGATTTGTACATCAATATCTATCACCCCAACATTTTCGGGTCATATATATATATATTTCCCAAAATTTTAAATAATTTACAATGAGCTTAACTATAATTATTTATCACTAATCCATCAACACTGAACATTATAAACTTTCGATCATCATGCTAAATCATAGCATGCTTAGCTTATAATTTTAAATCAATACATATGCTCAAACTTAGTATACTAAACAATATTAACAAACAACAAAACATGCTAGCAATATTTATCATATTTTTCTTTAATAACATATGCATATATATATATATACATAAAATCAAATGGTTGAAATCAAAATTTTAACGTATAAATAAAGATCGCTCGATTCCTAACCTTTTAACCGTTTCGATTTTTGGCAAGGATTTTTGTATCAAGGGTTTGGGAATTAAAATGAAGAACACTTTTTTTTTCCTTAAAGAACTCACGGCAAGAGTGGGTTTGAATGAATGATGTTTTGCTTTTATCAACTTATCACTTTAATACACTTAATGGAATAAAACAATGAATACACTTAATTCTTCCCTACATCTCACCAGAATTCACATCCAAATGCAAGACAAAATTTTGGTGACTCACAACACTTTATTACATCACTTATTCCTTTAGTAAATACACCTCAACAAAACAAATAAAATCCTCTACTTTGATCACAACCTAGACGTCTAGTAATAGCCCTAAACTAAGTACGATTTAGCATGGATTATTACTCTAAACAGGATGAATAAACAACGACCATTTAACATTAAACCTGAATACATAGATCAAGTATGTTTTGGACTTTACTACATAACTTATGTTCTTTGCAATGAAAACGTGTGACATGTACATATGCACGATGTACATCAAGGATACTTTTCAATGCAAAAGATTCCTAACTCCCGCCTGCTCCATCCATCACCAACTCAACGCACATTTAAAACAATATGCGGTCGAGTACAAAGATGCACCTGGGCACATGCCGAAAACATTTTATTTACTTATATATGTATCGCCTTCATCATGGAAGACAATGGGTTTTGTTGAAAAGGTCCTGCTTACTAATACATTTTCATCATTTTCATAAACATTCGTCTGCAGACATTTTCCTTGTATGTATGATCCATATCCTTCATTTCATCATAACATTATCATTACGCCAGAGAGCGAGGCTCCTTTACGCCGCCGACCGTAATTGTCTCTACAAGACACAAATACCGTTAGGTGTACACGTTAATCCTAGCTGTATAAGCCTTCCGCATAGATCCGAATTGATTCCATTCATAAGTTGGAGCCGACCCAACAACATTCATCATTCATTCATTCATGGATAGGATACATACATAAAACATAAATATTTTGGGTAATTTCATCATCATTTCATAATCATTTCTCAAAAGAGAGCATCATAAATAATTACTTTTCATTTCAAGAAAGCATCAAAAGAGCATTTTATCCTCGAGGATAAGAAAGAAAAGCCCACCTGCACGTAGCTTTCTTAGTTTGTTTTCTTCTATCAACGATCGCATCCGTTCACCTTACGTAAAAACAATTCAAGACGCTTGTCACGCTTTTCGAGATTTTCAAAGTTTAGAATAAACTTTGATAATTTATACTAATATAATTTGAATTCTTAACGAATTCAATACGCCTGCTCAATCACAGATCTAAACTAAACATTTCGATTTACAGAGACGAGATATGTTCAACTATTTCATTTTAACCTTTAGGTTAAACGCTCAACGATTCTAACGTTTTTATACAAAGATTTCAATTATGAAATCTTTTCTCACCAAAGAGATTTCTTATATAATTAATACGCTTCACACGTATTAGCTTATTTTTCAACGTATTTATATGTTGATTTCAAAAGTCAACATTTTGACTTTTCTTAATTAATTTCTTTAATAACTTATTTTTAATATTCTAATTTCAACATAAATCGATTTTCAATCGATTTTTCATAAAGCCCTAATTCTCGATTTTTCACGCAAATCGATAAACTTTATTAATATTTTCTTAAATATTAATCAACTTATTCATTTAACATTATTTTTCATTTCTAACGTTATTTAATATAACGTTTCGACATAAACATAGTATTCTATGTTTATAAAATTCCATAAATTCTTAATATGTCTAAAATAATTTCTATATATAATGTATTATTTTTTCGATATTAAGGAATTACATCCTTAATATAACCATTCTCAAAGCTCACGCTCTAAGCTTTTATTTTCAATCCTCTTCCAAAATTCTAAATTCACATAGTGTACTATTTTATCATAGATCACTAATATGTATTAACATTAACTATAGAAAATTTTCGATTACTTATTTGATTCATAGGTTTCGCCATTATCAAATAGTACCCAAACAATTTTCAAAAATTTATAAAATTACATGCCTATACATTATCATATACCATTAATATATCCTAATATTCAACACTTACAACTCACTCATGTAACCAATCTATATGGTTTCGAAAGTTTTGATATATGAACATATGTTTTCCAAGATTTCTAGTAAATTTACAAGATACTAAATCAAGGCTCTAAATCAATAATATGCTATCATATCTTTAAACATTAATTATACATCAACATATAATTTCCTCAAATTTTGGTACAAACATATACTCATATGAATCTCAAAATTTCCAAATAATCACTATAAGCTTCGCTATCATATAGCATAATTTCATCACTACATTAAATCATAGAATTTTCTGGTCATCACTAAAATAATTATAACATGCTTAGGTTTTAATTTAAGACTACATATGTTTCTAGTTCATCATACTTAATTATTAATTAACAACCTCATGCTAGCATAATTATTTTCATAAGAACACTTAACATAAGAATCGAACCATTGAAAAATTTAAAATCTTAATGTATAATCAAGCTGCTCGATTTCTAACCTTTAACAGATCGATTTAGTGTGCAAGCTTTAGATCATGGTTTGGTGATTGAAGTTGAAGAACACTCAAAGCTTTTCTAATGGTATACTCGTAGTTTCGTTTGGAGAGATGAATGGCTTATTTTACTTAATTAATATTGCTTAAGTACAAGTGACATGAATTAAAGACTTAAAATTTTCCACAATTCTCACGCCTCTCTCGGTTCCTCTTTCACAATATACACTGCAAGACACATGAATTACTTTATGACCACCACTTACACCTATGTCACAACTTACACATACTTAAATGCTTTCACAATTTTGAACAAAACAAAATGAATTCACATTTTCAACAAAATGACTCTCACACAACACACAAGAATTATTTACGACTCATCAATTCATATGTCATCTCTTACAACCATTTAATGTATTAACTCTACACTTTCTCGAACAAAACAAAAGTATTCCTTTGCTGGGACCTTAGAGTCGGCTTTCTCAGGTTCAAGAGAAACAAATGAATTCATCCTGACGACTCATCATGCATAGTTAATGCATGCTAAAAGTTTTGAACCAAACAAATTGATTCCTTTGTTTTGAGGATCAAGAGCAGTAGCTCTCACTTGTTCACCATGAGGATGATTCATGTGTCTTATACATGATATATAAATATCTACTCACTTAATACATGTAAATATCATCAAAAGAGATCCAAAATTTCTTCTCACCTAAATTAGTCAATAAAATCGGCCATGACACAAGCCAAAAGGCATCCCACTTGATTCATTCATTTACTATCTTGTTGTATTCCCATTTTTCATGGTTCATTAACATGGCATGGTAACAACAATTGTCTTCAATTAATTCAAAAATAACAAAGCTTACTAAGACTTTTAGTATTTAAGTGTCAAGCTTTTGATTTTATTGCTATTTATAGATATATAGCATGATATGTCTTAGATGATAAATTATACCATAGGAAAATTATTAGAATTATTTCATGTCAAACCCTAATTTCCGAATTGTGGTTTTCAAAATTCTAAACTTGTCCAATAATTAATCCTTAATGTTCTAGCATTATCTTAATGCTAAATAATACTCTAATTACATATAATAATCATAGGAATTTAAATACTATAATTCCTTGATCATTAAACTCATTTTCTATTCATCTCAAACGTTAACGCTTGAAACGCCTCGAACGTTAATTATCGACTCATCTCAAAATGGTCGTAATAAAGTCATAATCACTTTATTAATTTATTCCATTTATAATGGAATTTAATTCTAAGCTCGTTGCTAGAAAATTTTATTTAAATTTTAACTATCGATACTCAATCGACGTTAAAATAATACCACAAACACTTTATAAAATTATATTCCTTAATTCACAATTCTTAGTGAATATTAAATAGGAATTACCAGTAATTAATCGAAATCATTATTCGATAAATTACTAATTAGATTATTTCATGAACCCTAATTTATTTAATTTAAATATCGTAATTGATAATTAATTCTTTGGGATATTACAATGGGTCAATTCAATTCACAAGTGGATGGGTTATTTTGGTTTTGTTTATATCATATATAAAGCATCCTACACCATGCCAAATGCAATACATCATCAAGAGTATTAATATTTCTTCCAACCTCAAAAGTCCACAATGTCATGCTAATTAATTAATTTATCAACATTAATTAAAGGAACAAAATAATCTCTATTTTGTTCAAGCATGTACGCGGCCATCTCATTAAAAGAGATGAGTTTTATTTTCTTTTGTCTTATACACCCTACAATTATCTAAGCATTAACTCGTGAAGCAATCAACAAAGAGTTCCCACAAATCTTCCTTCATTTATGTCACATAGTCGCCCATCACTCTTACACAAGTATCCCACTGATTCATCTATTAATTCCTTGTTTATTGTGTACAAAATATATCCTACTACTTCATTATGTACGCAACATGATATAAGATAGCACAAATTTTAATTTATGATACAATTTACTAAGACTTTCACTATAATCGAGGATAAACCAACAAGGGCCGTGGCTCGGCGGCCTCGCCCAAGGGCTGGTCCGCTTTCTCGCCGTTTTCAGCAACTTGCATGGATGTTGTGGATGTTGGGGTCAATTACCTTATTTCAGCCTTGAGGACAAGGCTGGACAGCAGGGCAGTTGATAGAGTGCTGTGGAGAGTATATGCTCGAGACAGACGAGCAGTGGTCCATTATAATTAGTTAGGTGCAGTAATTTAGGTTTAAAAACTCTGATTAGGGTTTTCTTTCTGAATCCTAATAGATTTAGGTTTTTCTTTCAAAGTTTGTCTAGGATTAGGAGTCTTTAGTTTTTCAGCCTATATATGTGTAGGTTCTCTCTTGAGTCATTTGTCAAGTTTTATTTTTAGAGTTGTGAGCGGCTAAGACGAGGGCCTCGTTCGAGGAGAGTTTATCTATTTATTTATTTTATTTATTAATTTTCTGTCTTTGCATTGCTCTCCATCACACGAGCGAGAAAACAAGAAAAACAGAACAAATGTTGATGGAGAAATAAATTGTAAGTATAGAAAGTAGTAAAGTACGATCATTTACCATTCATGGCTACAACAATCACGTAAAGGCAATAATATTGAAGAGCTGCCAAAGCTTCTCCGTCACTCCATTTCTTGCCATACAGTAATCTGAGGAGGGAATAGGAATAACTCGGACCAAATGAAATAACCACCAGACCTGAAAAATAGAAAAACTGTAAGTTTCAGCAAAGAATAAAAGATACATAGCTAACACACAACACCATTGCAGCATGGTTGGTAACTTGGTATGATTCTACATCATCATTCCCGTAGGCAGCAGTATTCCCATGAGCATGGCATTAACCACTGCTCCCAACCCCTTGCTATTATGTATTCCTAATTATCAGGAATAGATTTCATTTCATCTTTTGACAAAACTACCCTCATTTATTTCTTATTTTGGCAAATGAAACCTCTTGGGAAACCTAATATGCATAACTGGTTATTAATTCTTAATATTTATTTATATATGTTCTTACTTGATCATGTTCTTGATTATTAATTGGTTTTGGTGCTTGATTTATGGCTTGAGTTTATGAAACAGTAGATAGTAATTATTTTGAGAAAATCTGTCATATTCAAGCACATAAGCACATCTAACTTAGATCGTTTGCTAGATCTTACAATTTACAAACTATGTAAACTGCATTTGGAACTTTTCTTTGTTGAGAAATTTATTTTTATGAAGCTTTATTTAAAAGATATATATTTAAAGATGGCTCTAAATTATTTATTTTGCATTTCTAATTAGCTTAGACTATAATTATCATGTTAATTTTGAAACCGTACACAATAATTTTCTGCAACAAATATCGTGTGAATTTATTGCTTGAGCAAATGTGGTGAATTACTGTATTTCATTACCAATCAACAACAGTGGGATTGAGATCAATTAAGGAATGACTATTTCATCAATTAAGGAATGACTATTTCATTGCTTTTGGATACCAACCATAGGAATTTCATCACATGGTTCATTCATTTCCCATCATCATTCCATTACTAAGCTCATTCATTCCCCACTTAATATTCTTTTTATATCAACAAGCTTGATTGATTAATAGGAGTTGATTTTCTGCTATGATAAATCGACGTGTCACCACCTAAGGTATATTGCCTACCATATTGAACCAAGAAATAAGTTTGTTCAGGTTAACTGCAACAGCTACCTATTAGCAAAACAAGCTTTAGTGCATCTGTTAGACTCCTCCCAAGATTTTCCTCTTCTCTTTTGGGATCTCCTGCATGCATACAAAGTTAGAAAGTCAACATGCATCATACAAATTAATGTCATGTAAATCTACAAGGAGGTTAAATATTGCAAATCGTCAAATGGCCCCTAACTGGCTTCAACAATTTGCCAATTGAAATCAAATTTTGTTGAATGACAATGTTGTTTAAATGATCTATGAGAGTCAGTTTGATTTATCATACTATACCTTACAAAAATAATGCCAATTACATGTCTAGTATCAAAGAAAGTAAATACAAAAGCTAATTTCACATGTATCCCTTTCTACTAAAGTACTAATAGCTTAAGTAAGCCGAAAATCAATACAAGCACTAGGAATTGGATACGAAGACCCCACAACCCACCAAAACCAAATATATCATTCCCTAGTTGAATGCCCTTTTAACAAAAACTCCAAATTGTGAGAGCCTCCATACAAGGTAAAAAATTAAACAAAGGCAAACAGCTCCACACAAGGAGATTGATGAATTCATACAAGCATCATAAACATTAAGTGGTACTGGAGATGAGAATATACAACTTTGATGGACTACTCCAGTCAATCGACCATCAGAATTACTGCTTATTAGATTCTTGTGGAAGTTATTTCCAGCACGGAAACAAGATAACATAAAATTATTAGCATCTTTTTCTCAGCATGAATGGGATAGAAGAGGGGCATATTCTCTCATCAGCTGTAAGAGGTGATCCAATAGTTTGGATACTAAAGGCAGGTTTTTGGTTAAAACTATAGGCAAACTCAAGAATAATTGAAATCTTCTATACATGAGCAGCCCCTAAGCATTACTTCAGAACATGATTCAAGCTGTTTTAGATAGGTTAATGATTTTGGACTGTGGAAATGGTTAAGAACCAGGACAAGCCTTCTAAGGAATATATAAGGGAAGATAACCCCCTTTCTATAACTCATCAAATATTTCAGCATGTCAGCATACTAATAACCACTACCAACTAAATTTTGATGATTATACCACCAAATCATTGTACATTGCAGAATAGGTAATACACATTTCTGGGATGCCGGGAAGAAGTTCCAGTGAAAGAAGAGATATAAACCTGAGGCAGACCTTGCAAAAGTCACATAAGAACTTTCTTCAAATGGAAGAAAAATCAACCTCACCACTAAGCTTCCTGCAAGAAAAGCATCTCATATTTCAGAATACTGACTAAATACAAGATGCAAGATTCCAAAAGAGCTAAATCTTGCATGCATATTCCATATCAAGCAATCATTCATAGAGTTAAGGTGAATGAAAGGTAAACCAATATATATAGAACAGAAGGGAACTCCTCAAATGAGGCCAACAGCAAGCTGTTACAATTTCAGAACAACTAATGAATGCCAAAACCTACTCTACGATTCTCTATTTATACTAATAAGAAAGACATAAAGATAACTATGAAAACTAAGAAGACTTCTACTGAGAAAAGACTTTACCTAATAAGATTCCTACTGCAATTAAACCTCAACTAATAAGACTTCTACAACGAATAGACTTCAATTAATAATCGACCATGTCACATGCCCCACGCTTGAAGACTCTTCAGGCTGCTGGCGCCTGAACTCTATCAATTGCTTCCCCGGTCATAGCAGCCTTGTCCACAAGGCTGAAAGAGGGAAACTATCTCCTAGTATCAGCCACATCCAGCCAAGTCACCTCTTCTGGTCCTAACCCTCGCCATTTCAGCAACACTTGATCAACTTGGCTATCATCACAAGTCACTGTATGACGCTGCAACACTTTCTCGGGTTTGTAAGGAGGATCAACCGACAAAAGGTCATCTGGTAAGGTAGCGGCAGCTTGCACTGAACCAACCGCTTTCTCGAGTAATGAAACAAGGAAAACCGGAGGTGCCTTGGATGAAGTTGGAAGCTTGAGCCTATAAGCCACAGCACCGCGTGAGCTTCGACTTCAAATGGTCCAAAAAGGGGTGCTAACTTACTGTTGCATGGGGTAAATAGAGTAGACTGTCGATAAGGCCATGTCACCAACCGGAAACTCTAGCATCCGGCGGTGCTTGTTAGCCTCTCGTACCATACGTTGTTGAGCTCTCTCTAAATGGAACTTTAAGTGTGACAGTATTTCGTTGTGAGAGCGAAGAGAACCTGCCAAAGCTGTACTCTCACTTCACCAGGCAGGAAACTCACAAGTCGGGAAGAGGCCGACCATAAACAAACCTCGAAGGAGTAGTACCCCAGCTGAATGAAACCCGTGTTATAGCATAACTCATCGAAGAAAGTCATTTACTCCACAGTTTAGGCCTCCGAAGAAAAACAGCGCACTTATGTCTCAAGAAAGCGGTTTAACACCTCCGTCTGACCGTTGGACTCTGGATCATATGCGAGCTCACGCAAAGTGGTGTCGGACTTGTGGAATAGTTCCTGCCAGAACAAGCTGAGAAAAATAGGATCGCGATCAGAGGCGATGGAGCGAGGAACACCATGTAGCGTACCACCTCTTTAGTAAAAATTTCAGCCACTAACATATCAGTAAATGGATGGCGCAAGGTGAGAAGTTCTGGAGATCGGGATATCGTTCATAAGGCCTTGGAGCGTAGAGGCGTTTGTGAGACCAAGCGGCATCACCATAAATTGTAGTGGCCTGAATGCGTGTAAATGCCGTCTTTGGAATAATTGAGAAATTATATTCCAATAGCTTCTTTGCCCAATTTCGTTGAGCTGGGGTCTGATAGAGAATGGGCCGAGGCCCATGGATGGTTTATACTCCGAGAAGGGGTGTAGCCAGTACTAGTTTTATAAGTTATTAGGTTATGTTATTTTATATTTCCTTGCAGTTTTATTTATGTTGGGTCAGCCCATCCTACATGGGTCTAGGTTAGTATTTATAGGAGTCTTCTTTTGTCTTTAGGTTATCACTAATCATATTATTTTCTCTGGACGATTTATCGTTGGCCTCATTTGAGGAGAGTTATCATAATTTCCGTATTTCTGTCTGTGTCCTGCCTTCACTCTATCAAATTGGTCCGACCTTCCATGACAATGACACGAGATCAGCGCATGGAGTAGATAGAGAAGGCGATGGAAGAACCGTGCTGCCCAAGCAGAGACAACGGCGAAACAAGCAACGTCAGATAGCAAACTCGATGCTATTTTGGCAAAGTTAAATATCTCTGATCTGTCTTATGGTAAGAGCACAAGACCATGACCATCGGAGGCGAATCTCGACATACTTGATGATGAGAAGATGGAATTGCCAGTTTCGATGGATCCGGCGTCGTGCATTGCTCGTACGTTCGAACAATATTTCTTGGTGCACAAGGTAACTCCTCGTAGAAGGTAGAGCTTGTTGTGATAGCTTTATGGGCTCTTCCATGTCATGGTATCAATTGCTGATCCGCGAATACCCAAACTGGATTGGAACACTTTCCGCGAGAATTATTGCTTCATTACGGCGATGAATCTGCCTTCAACGGCTATGAAGCCCTACTCGCTGTGAAACAAACAGGTTCTCCGTAAGACTACATCTCCGCCTTCGAAAATAGGATTTCGCAATACCCGACTTCTCTGACGAGCACTACACGGGATTTTTTTTGGGCAATTTGAATAAGGATCTTCGCGCCCAAATTCCCGATACTGTCATCAAGGACTACTCGTTTGCACTACAAGCTGCACGAAAGCTGGATCATGCCTTCTCGCCGGCACCACCACCAAATATATCGCGAAATACCTCTACTGTGAGCTACGCAGGCAAACCAACTGTCAACACACGCCCCGTCGTTATTGTCTCACAGGAATTCAAACCCGGGGCAAGCGCCACTTCCGCATATTCCCAGGGCTCTTCAGTACCTCGGAATCCTCGGAACTTTCGCCAGCTATCCAACGAAGAAGTGCGGAAGCACTTGGCAGCGGGAAGCTGTTTCCGTTGCAGCGGGAAATTTGGACCGATTGCTTGGAGGAGCATAACTTGGTAGAGTCACATGTGCTGCAACAGCTCCAATTATCTGAGCTAACGTCATTCGGTTTTGATGGACCTCAAAAGATGAAACTGTTCGGTAGGGTAGGCGATATAAGCTATTGCTGATGATTGACAGTGGGGCGAGTCATTGCTTTGTTTCAGAAGCTGTGGTGCGGAAACTAAAGTGGAAGACTGAACCCACCATTTCCTTCTCAGTTGTACTAGGCGATGGATCCCGGGTTCACATTGCTGGAATATGTAAGGATGTTCCACTCAAGCTGGATGCGGATACTATATCTCTTGCTATGTTTTCCCTATTTGCAGTGTGGATATGATATTGGGTGTATCATGGTTGGCTACCCTAGGAGAGGTGAAAGCAAATTGGCGTAATCTCACCATGAAATTTCGACGAATGGTCGTATACAACGCCTACGCAGGGATCCCTCACTCACACGTAAGGCTTGTTTCTCTCAAGAAATGCGCTCTCTTCAGCAGGGAGATGATTGTTGGGTATTGTGGTCCCTAGATGGGAGCATGGCCTTAAAGCAATTTGGAATATCGGAAGCCCTTTCGCAACATGCTAAGACGGAATTAGAGGCTGTCATATCAGCTTTTCCATTAGTTAGTGCCCCGTCTTCGAGTTTTCCTCTCGCACGTGAGTGTGATCATCGCATTACGCTTCAACCAGGAGCACGGCCCGTTTCATGCGTCCTTATCAATACAATCACTTACAAAAGGGCGAGATGAAGAGATTGGTGACTGAGATGATTGCAGCAGGCATTATACACCGAGCAGCAGCCCGTATTCAAGCGCTGTACTTTTGGTTCCCAAGAATGGTTCCCAAGAAAGATGGCTCATGACGTTTCGTGTTGACTATCGGGAACTAAATAAGGTCACAGTACCAGACAAGTACCCGATACCGTGATCCAGGAGTTATTAGGCGAGTTGCATGGGCGATATGGTTCAACAAACGGATCTCGAGCAAGTTATCATCAAATTCATGTGGCTAAGGCTGGCGTGCCCAAAACCGCTTTCGAACTCACTCAGAGCATTATGAATTCCTAGTCATGCCCTTTGACGTGACGCTCTGCCACATTCGAGTTTGATGAACAACATTTTCGACCATTTACGTGTAAATTCGTGATGGTATTTTTTGACGGCATTTTAGTCTATAGTTGTTCATGGGCAGACCATTTGGAACACCTTAGGCAGACATTTCAAGTCCTCCATAACAATTCATTGGTCGTCGATCCAAAAAATGCTTGATTGGGTGAAAAGAGGTGGAGTATTTGGGATACCTCATCTCGGGTAAAGGAGTATGAGATGGATCCGACGAAGCTATCAGCCGTTTTGCGTGGCCAACTCGACATCTGCCCGATGGTTGCGAGTTTTCCTAGGTTTAACGGGATACTACCGTCGTTTCATTTGTGATTATGGAAAAATTGCTGCTCCACTCACGGCGTTGTTGAAAAAGGACACATCGCCGCCTTGGGCCTGGTCCACCGATGCCGAGTCAGCATTTCATAGTCTTAAACAAGCGTTGACCACGGCGCCGGTTTTACGTATGCCGTATTTCTCAAAGGACTTTGTTGTTGAATGTGATGCATCAGGGCGAGGTATAGGTGTGGTGCTGATGCAAGAACAAAAACTCATAGCTTATTACAGCAAGGCCCTCGTTTTACTATCAAAGTCAGCATATGAAAAGGAATTGATGGCACTTGTTCTGGCCGTGCAGCATTGGAGACCATATTTACTAGGTAGACGGTTCGTAGTGCGATCAGACCAACGAAGTTTACGCCACTTACTGACACAACCTTTGACAACCCCAGCTCAACAAAATTAGGCCGCGAAACTGTTAGGATTTGATTTCTCAGTGGTGTACAAGGTGGGTGAGTTTAATAAGGCGGCAGATGCCCTATCACGTCTAGAGGAAGAAGGGAATTAATTGTGATCTCTCTTCCCGGTGGGTAGATTGGGCTACCTTGCAACGCGAAGTTAGGGCTGATACGCATCTGTCCCAAATTGTTTCGGCATTGGAAACAGGCCGGAGAGCCTTAAACATTACACTTTGGTCCATGGCATGTTGTTTTATAAAGGGCGGTTGGTCATACCATCCTCGTCTGACTGGATCCCTAAACTACTTGTGGAGTTTCATTCGACTCCGACTGGTTGTCATTCAGGCCTTTCCGTACCTATCGCGCATCGCTGCCCTAGCTTCGTGTTAAAGGCACAACGGAAAGAACGACTTACTCTATTGACGTAATATTCATTCATAGTGGCCAGGCGGGCCGTTCCATTATCAGGCTTAAACCACAGTGTTTGAAGGAAACTCAGTTTGTTGCGGCGTGTGAAGTGTGCCAGCGAAACAAATATGAAACAAAGTCTCCAGCAGGATTGTGAATCATCTCCCTATTCCTCTGACGGTCTGGGAGGATATTAGTCTTGACTTTGTGTCAGGTTTACCGTGTTCGTGCGGGGTTGATTGTGTGTTGATAGTGATTGGTCGGTTTTCAAAGTATGCTCACTTCCTTGCACTACGCCATCCATTCACGGCTAGAGTCGTGGCCGAAGTTTTCACAAGGGAAGTGGTACGGTTGCACGGCATGCCGAGCTCGATTGTGTCAGACCACGACCCCATATTCTTGAGTTCCTTTTGGCGAGACGAGAACTGTTCCGTTTGGTCGATACTACATTGAAGATGAGCTCAGCATATCATCAAGAAACTTATGGTCAAGCGAAGTGTTAAATCATTGCTTGAAACATATCTCCGTTGTTTTCTTCCGAGAGACCAAAACAGTGGGGAAAATGGTTATCTGGGCGAATACTGCGACAATACTGCATTTCACACAGCTACAGGAACCACACCATTTGAGGTGGTATATGGCCGACCCCTACCTACTCTACTCCGATTTCTACCCGGTGAAGTTCAAGTACAGACTTTAGCTGATTCCTTGCGGGCTCATGATGACATATTGGATCACTTGGGGTTCCATCTCGAACGCGTGCAGCAGCGCATGGTCCGGGAAGCCAATAAACATCGTCGGAACGTCGAGCTGCAAGTGGGTGACTTTGTATATTTAAAATTTCGACCGTACCGACAGTCCACCATGTTCAAGGCAGGAAATTCCAAGCTGGAGCCTCGTTTCTTCGGGCCGTTTGAAGTGGAAGCTTCGTGTGGGTGAGGTGGTTTATCGTTTGAAGCTGCCACCAACTTGCGGATTCATCCGCTGTTCCATATTCGCTCCTTAAGAAAGCCATTGGACAGGTGCAGGCTGAACCGACCTTACCTGAGGACTTGTTATCTGTTGATCCACCTTACTTGCCAGAGGCAATACTGCAGCGTCCGACGGTGGATCGAGAGGGTCAAATGGTTGAGCAGGGTTGGTGAAATGGATAGGATATAATGAGGAAGAAGCTACTTGGCTGGATCTTAAGATGTTCATGGTTAGTTCCCAGACTTCAGTCTTGTCTTCAGCCTTGAGGACAAGGCTGTTTCAGTGGGGGAGGCAATTGATGGAGAATAGGCCCGAGGCTCATGGAAGGTTTATACTCGCGGGAAAAGGGCTATAGCCCAATACTGGTTTTATAAGTTATTAGGTTATGTTATTTTTATATTTCCTTGCAGTTTTATTTATGTTGGGTCAACCCATCCTATATGGGTCTAGGTTAGTATTTATAGGAGTCTTCTTTTGTCTTTAGGTTATCGCTAATCATATTATTTTCTCTAGACGATTTATCGTTGGCCTCGTTTAAGGAGAGTTATCATAATTTCCAGTATTTCTGTCTATGTTCTGCCTTCACTCTATCAGGGTCATTAGTGGTTGTGATAAAAATTGGCACAATGAGCACTGATCCGTTCGCTCAATAAGTCAATGCCCAAGAAGGTAAGGCCGCCAATGGTTCACGGCTAAAACCAAGGCCATCAACTCCTTCTCATACACGGATTTAGACAATAGTTGACCTGCCAAACTCTTGCTGAAATAAGCTAGCTGCTTGTCTTGCATAAGGACCGCCCCTAATCTGCGACCTGAAGCATCACATTCGATCACAAAAATCTACCGAAAAATCTGGCATACATAGTAATGGGGCTAAGGTGAGGGCTTGTTTGAGTTTGTGGAATGCCACATCTGCCTCGAGTGTGCCATGGCTTTTGGGATTCTTTCTTCAGTAATTTTCAGTAGCTTTGGATAAAGCGACGGTAGTACCCCTTTAGGCCCAAAAATCAAGGCAGCCAGCGTGGTGTTGAAGGTGTCGGCCATTGCAGGACTGCTGAGATATTTGAGGGGTCCATTATAAGCCCCTTCTTTGATACCATATAGCCCAATTACTCGACCTCTTGTCTGCCCAGAACACATTTTTTTGGATTAATAACAAACAGAGTGTGAGTTGAGAATCTCAAATACTTGCCTTAGGTTAGGTGTGTCACATGATCCGGCCACATCTGAGTATAGACAAGAATGTCATCAAAGAATACCAATACAAATTCTGGAGATATAGGCGAAAGATATCGTTCACAAGGCCTTGGAACATAGCAAGAGCATTTGTGAGACCAAACGGCATCACCAGAAATTCATAGTGGCCCGACAGCGTGCGAAATGCCGTCTTTGGAATGTCTTCTGGTACCACCTGAATTTGATGTAATCGGCACGGAGGTCTAGCTTAGAAAACCATTTGGGGCAGTATAATTCATCTAATAACTCCTGAATAATAGGAATCAGATACTTGTCAGTGAGCTTATAATAATCGGCATAAAATCGCCATGAGCCATCCTTCTTCCACACCAACAATATAGGACTAGAAGTCCACTAGAAGATGGATTGTTACTAGGTTGAATAATTCCTGCGAGTATTTCGGCTACTAGACGCTCCATCTCGTCCTTCTGAGCGTGATTGTACCGACATGGTCGCACCAAGACTGGACGAGAGCCAGGCTGCAGAACGATGTGGTGCTCATGACCCGAGATGGAGTAAACCCTGTGGTGGACTCCGGGAGGTTTCGAGATCCCAAACTTACTAGGGTCCCTACCCAATGAACACAATAACCAACCATGATCACCTTCTTCAAGGAGTACAACTCGTGGCGATCACATGTCCTGCGAGATAAATAGGGTTCGCCCGCAATTTTGTCCTCTTGGGTTGATAATAAATTCCATAGACATCTCTACCTAATTAGCTTTTACCTCACCAAGGGTGGTGAGCAAGAAACTCCAATATCATGTCCATGCTACTGAGGAACACATAACATGAAACAAAATATAATTTCGAGGTGAGTGATAGAGGAAGGTCCTTACAAAACCACTCATAAACACCCGTGAGCCATTGCCAAGAATCACGGAAGTTTGGAAGTTTGTTGAATTGGCCAATTGAGGGCTTAGGCAAACCGTTCAGAGATAAAACAGTGGCTGGCAGAGCTGTAGACCATGATGACCAGTGATATCCTTAATCTCCCGAGCAGCTTCATGGTTTGCGGGCCGCCGAAAACTTAGGAAGTGAGCTCAGATAGCTACAGGTGGGAGCTGTCCTCGATCTGATCTTGGCAATGCAATGTCGTCTCTGGGGTGTTTCCAAAAGGATCTCGGTAGGAAGGTCATCAAAGTCATCCCTAAAAGCACATTCAAGGTCTTTGGAGACAGCGGTGCAATGGGCGAACTTGAGGCCACAGCGAAAACATGTGACAGCTGCAAGATGTTTCTCCAACTCCGCAAGAGGTAAATGACAAAAAATTGGGGACCCGAGAGCCGAAGAAGCTTGTGAAGCAGCCGGGTTGGTAGTCAGCCCGGTGAGCGAGAAGGCAGGGGCCACCAGGGTCGTGCGACTGGAAAAAATCTGTCAGGAGTATAATTCGGTTCAAGGGTAGATCATGGCGTAGTCGAGGGCAGCATGGTGGCGTGTTCAAGTTTCCGGGCAACTTGGACGCCAAAGAGTAATCTCAAGTGGCGGGGCCTGAATTTGGGCACGAAGGTGTTGCTGTAACCCTCCGAAAAAACCCTCATATTGTGCGTCTAAAAATCAGGTAGCTAGAAACCCGATGTTCATTGAAATATAATCTTCAAGAGTCCCGTCTACTTAGTGGTAATGGCGCCTCATACCCATTGATTGCTGATTCGTCGCGAAACCCGAAGTTCATTCGAAATATAATCTTCAAGAGTTCCCGTCTACTTAGTGGTAATGAGCGCCTCATACCCATTGATTGCTGATTCGTCGCTGAATTGCAGCAATAACACCTGGAAAAATATGCCAATCTAATTGTGGAACATGCCGCAATAGAAGTTTGATCCAAGACATAGTTCGACCACACATGGCAACCAGTGCTAACTTCACCTTATTAGCAGAAGGTGTGTCACGAACTAGGAAGAACTGATCGGCCTGTGCCAGCCAAGCTAATCCGTCAGACCGTCAAAGCTGGGTAAATCCATTTTTTGCAAGACTTAGAGCGGAGAAGCAGCATCTCCAGACGGGGGTGGTTGATGGCTGTGTCCCGATGAATCTTCACAGGTAAAAAGGTCACCAGAAATTGCTAGTTTTGCCATAATAGCATCAAGCTTGGCATCTGTCGTGGATTGTTTTGACACTGCCTCCGAGGTGATGGCGCGAATCTCTGCACTGCGCCGTGTAAGTCCTCCATCACCTTCTCTATGCTGTCCACGCAGTTCGTCAACATCATTAGAGCGGTAGGTCGGACCAATTGATAGAGTTAAGGTGAATGAAAGGTTAACCAATATATATATAAAACAGAAGGGAAGTCCTCAAACAAGGTCAACAGCAAAGCTGTTACAATTTCAGAACAATTAATGAATGCAAAAACCTACTCTACGTATTTATACTAATAAGATAGACATAAAGATAACTATGAAAACTAAGAAGACTTCTACTGAGAAAAGACTTTACCTAATAAGAATGCTATGCAATTAGACTTCAACTAATAAGACTTCTACAACGAATAGACTTCAATTAATAATTGACCACGTCACGTGCCCCCGCGTGAAGACTCTCCAGGCTGCTGGTGGCACCTGAACTCTATCAAGCATCCATTTGAAGAGAATACCATTGTTGTAAATAACAAGAACACAAGGAAAATGGGCATGATCAACTTACCAAGTTTGTCTACAAGTCCATATACTGCTTGGTTATATGGTGTATCCAACCAAACAAGAACAAACTTTTCACCTTCCTGAAGAATCAACTTCGGAATGATTGAAGAGTAAAATCATACACATGTTGGCAAGAGGTCGGTCAAAACTCATTGCATTTCCTACCCTGAACAAGAGTATCAATTTAAAAAGACTCGGAGAAACTTTAGAAATCGGAAGCAAATAAATGAGAAAAGTACTGTTAATCTAAACTAATCGAAAATATTTTATCTACTACATCTTCAAATTACATATCATTAATTATGCATGTCGAAAGAAGACAACAAGGGTCTTGTATGCCAGAAAAAGCTGGATGACATGGTCCAAAAGTGAAACTAAGATCATTACACTTATTGGATGCCACAATATTTTCAGGATCAGCACCTTTTGAGATCTCACAACAGCATGTCCACCAGCAAAAAGATATATCTAGTAAAAATTGTAAAACAGAACCCGACTGACTTCCTCTGACCACTAGCTATCGAAAAATCATCCTATTCAGTCTCAAAATAACATACAAGGTATTTGAAGCAAAGCTGGAGCTATATAATGGATCAAGACATCAAGTATGACAGGTAAAGAGGAAAATAAAACGATTTTTCAATAATTTCCAGGTACCAGAACAGATCATGAAAAAAATCTCAATATACTTCAATAAATAATTCTCTAACAAATCAGACATTTGATTTTTCCATGTTATGTTCTTTTAGAAATAAGTGCAGCTCAATATAAATTATATAATGGAGACCTCAGAGAAATTAATACCTGAATGGAAAGAGAATAGAGGATTTATATACTTGAATGAAGAAAGTAGCCCCAGTAACCCAAGAAAATAGATGCCCCATATGCAACCTGTGACAGTGCAAATACAATTGCTTTCTCCTACAGTTCATATAAAAGTTGATTAATCAGCAGTTACAGCACAACTCAGTTGGAAACCACACACAAACACGTCAAATTTCTAGCACAATAATACTTGAAAATTTCTGTATTTACTAATTAAAGGCACTCTGAGGATACAAGTATGATGATATGTTTTCACAATAAAAAGAAGAACATTCCACTGTTATGTGAGGTACTAAGAAGGTGCATCTAAGGACCAAAACAGCTGGAAAGCAGTGAGAAGACAATATTCTTTAAGGAGACAAGTTCCAATTTTTTGGTTAGCATATGGATAATTTTTTAATTTGGAATTTTAATCTATCTGTTCGGTTCGCTCTCCTAACCAAAAATTATTGAATCAATGTCAAATTTACAACACCATACACAAACACAACTGATAAGATAATATGATAATTATTAAGCAATCCTGAGCCACACATCTTATAATCTCCCAACATGAGATTCCTTGAATGACAAAGCCCATATTTGCATGCTCAACTCTGAAGTAAGTAATAGGAATAAGGTACACGAAACCCCTGAAGGCCTGAATTATTTGTCAGGGCCAAACGGCCCAAACCTAACCTAACACCTAAACTATTTTTTCATCCCATCCACTCCTATGCTATCAAAATTGGAGCAAATAAGCTCCTCCATAAGTGTTATGTCAATTGTTGTTTCAACTTTTTTCTGTTTCAAATTTTCTTTTCATGGTATTATATTTTCTTAAATATAAATAAAGGATTCTAATGTTTGTCATATTAAAGTATTACTTTACATAAATATTAACATAACATTCAATAATTATTTCTTATAAAAATATAGTTTATTTCGATAATTTTTAAATGAAATTAGTTTTTTAATTTAAATGATCATCTCATGAGATGAAACAATAAAAACATATATTATATTTTATGGAAACATGAGGCAACAAAAAGATACTTTGAGAAAGAAAAGAAAATGAAATAAAATCAATCATTACGGAGGGGCTCATCTGCTTCAATTTTAAACATTTAGGGGGCTAGATTAGACAAAAATATTGTTCGAGTGTCAAGTTTGACCCTGTGAAATAGTTTATGAGGTTGCATGCACCTAATTCCCTAAGTAATGAAGGACAGTAAAGACGCCTTTGGAGGAAAGCACATAGTTCTTGCCAATTTCTTTTGCTCAACTCTTAATTAAAGTACAGGACAGTAAAACATCCTCTACATTTGAGAATGCATAGCAAGCACTGCTACTTACCAGGCTCGGCTGCTTCAGGATGAGAATATATGTTATTATACAGCGTGAAAGAGTGGCAGCAGTTTCAACAAGAAGCCGCAATCTCAGAAGAACCAATGTCTGGGACAAAATATAAAACGGTTCTGCCAGTAGCTCAAGTATGCATGCAAAACCTGCATATGCACAAATAGATAAAATCCAGCTCTTAAACAGAGAGAGAAGCTTTTAAGGAAGATGAATTTATTGTAAGCCACTTAACCACCCTGTTCCCAAAGATGGGCAGTTGATTAAAATAAATAACATTTTATGCTTTACTTATCTCAAATTTGAAAAGTAATGTATTTTGTGTATAGTAACCTAGGAAGCACGGGACGGGACGAAATACGGGACGATACGATCACGGGACGAAAATACGTCAATTTTCCAAAATGAAGATACGATCGTTAAAATACGTTTTGTATTTTATATTTAATATATATTTTATATATGATAAATATCAATAATTTATCAAAAAATATGCAAATACCACATAATCCATAACAAATACATCATAATTTTCTATAATAAATAATCCATAACAAATAAGTCATAAGCAAGTTCAACATAATGGGGGATTATTTTCTATTCTTCAGAATAACTCAAAATTTATTTATTTGCTACAGTTGCACATGAATAAAGTGTGCATTTATTAGAAATAAAGACAAAAATAAACATAGTAAAGGATGTAGAAGCGCGAGCAGAGACGCGACGAGAAGCGGCGGCGACCAGAGCGCGAGCAGAGACGACGGCAGCGGCGGACGCGAGGCGGGCGGGGGCGGCGCGCAACGCGGCGGCGAGCAGCGCGCGAGCGACGCGATGGCGGCGAGCACAAAGCGCGCGACGCGACGCGAACCCAATCGTACCTCAATTCGGACCCTCCGCAGCGGCGGCGACCGGAGGCGCGGACCCAGGCGGTGACCCAGCGAGAGGAGATACAAGGTGTGGCGAATTGGGTCAATTTGAGAGAGGAGGCCGAGCACGTTTTGTGCAATTCAAAATTAGGGTTTGCGATTTTTCAATTCAGTATTATTGACCGTATTTTTGTTAAAAAGTCAAAGCACGATTTTGAGTCAAACGTCCCCGGGACGTATTTCCGCGATTCGCCGTCCCGCCCCGGGCGTCCCGGGGCAGACGCTCCTTCCAGCGCACTCCATGCTTTCTAGATAGTAACATCCTTATCACAATGATTCAACATCAGAATAAAGCACAATGATTATGAAACAACAACATACACAAATTATTAGACCAGAAGAGACCAGTATACTTGATTTTACATTATTAACCTGTTACTCATGCATTTTGAATATTATTTCAAATGCAAGACCTTCTATTTTCGAATTATCTAAATCTTACTTTTGTGCAACACCAAAGCATCACATCGCTAAAGTCCTAGGTCATATTCCATGCTGCACTGAGATAATTAGATTTTTAAAGTATGTACATGGGTAGTTCGCTTACCATTAATCAAGATAGCATGTGCATATGGACTAGAATAACTTAGATCTTGCCACCAGAATACAAATATACATGCTCCAAGTGTAACTAGTATTCCCATAGGCAAGGTCATCCAGGCCACTTTCAAAAGCTTAGCCACATCTGCTCCTGTTGCTGAAGCACCATCACTGATAAATCAAGTTTTCAGTGTACATTCAGAAACCAAAGACGACTAAAATATCAATGCATGTGCTGGTATTTGAAATATGTACATCCAAAACGATCATAAAAGGCCTGAACATTTGGCATATATATTTGGGAAATTAGCAGAAGAAGCACATAACCAGAAACATGATCTGGACTAATTATAAGATCAGTTTACATCTGCTATTACCACAATAAAAATCACATCTGAACCAGATTGTGGATCAAGAAACTGAATTTAGTAAACATTTTTTAGGGACTGATGAAGTTATGTGTGAAGTAATGACACTGAACATTATGGAAAGATGACAACGTTTCACGACAATGGAAGTTGCTAGCTAATTATAAGAAGCAAGCAATTCCAGAATACTGAAGGCAATCAAGCATGGAGAACAGGCATTAGAAGATGCATTAGAAGACGAAAATACACATCATAGGCAACAACAGTAACAAAAGCATTTAAGCATACCATCTGATGTCTGCCCTCATGCATGCTCTCCGGAATCCCTCTCTACTGAGAAACAATATGCAGGTAACAAACAAATGGAACTGCACAGCGTAAACCTGCATTGCGTCAAGAAACAGATAATGTCAGATAGTACTACAAAAGAAATGAAGAACACGAGGATAGTCAACAAGAAATAATATGAGAACGTCAAAGTCATCCACATGTATATTAACTATATCGCACTATGAAAAATAAGAAGAAAATCTCATATAGAAACATATGTACTAAGCCTGTAAGCCAGGTATACACAAATCTATATCATGTCGTGTTAAAATGAACAACAAAAGGTTGGATGGCATGCTTCTGAACATCACAATCTTTTGCAAACTATGTAAAGTGGGGACACATCATATGAATTCTTACAATTGAAACTACAAGAGGGACATTCTCGGTAAGAATTTTGATTTATCTCCTCTAAACAATTTTAAAGCCCAAGCCACTTAAAGTTCAATTGAAACAAAAATGAATCAATTTGAAGCCATCCACAGCCAATATCAATTTTTGGCAACTGGAATCAAACAAATTTGAAAATCATCTATATGCTTATTTATCTACAACAAATGATTTTTCCAAGCATACTACAATCAAGTTTACCGCTAAATTCACATCCATTTCCCCAATAAGAAAGAAAAACTCTCAAAATATAGTTACCGCATAATCCTCCTCAGATAAGTGTCTGACAATCCAGGAGTTGAATATGAACGGGATTCCCCTCGACAGAAACTGCGTAGCTACAAATAAATACACATTGTAATAATTTAATACTGTATCACAAGCTGAATAAAAAATGAAGGTATAGACGAGTCACGAACGTGAAAATTGAGAAACCTAATAAGTATTTAAAAGTGCGCTGCAAACTCGCAGCCGTGCCGCCCTCCGCGCTTGACACCTCTGAAACCATCGTTTCCACCCTTTGCTTTTAGTCTCTATGCTTTGGTTCTGGAACCATAAGATCAACTTCTACCACTCTCCAGAAACAGCGTATGGTGAGCGGTGTTGAATTTGCGTTAATTTGGAATGACAAGCGATTCCATTCGAAACTGGTGTATTTGAATTCAATCGATTCGAGAACTCGGCTTTTAACAAACCGAAACCATAAATTACATGGAATGAGTCAAAATTGTGCTTATAAACAGACAAACTGAAAGCTGGAATTTATCACCAGTCGTTGGAAGTACACTAAGTTCAAGTCGACTTTCTGTTTTCTCTGGAATCGACTTTCTGAAGAAACCGAAAAATCGAATAGAAACTTCAATGCACAGTAGTCGTGATTTGTCAATGTGTGAGCGGGCCGGGTCGACACATGGGCCATATAGGTAGTTATATGATTTAGGACCCGTTTGATAAACAAGATAAACCCAATATAGGGAACATATCTTACCTATTTTGCTTGTTTGGTAAACTATATTCCTATTTTGGGACTTCGCTTTTAATTCAAGGGCCCGTTTTATTTAACTGTTACACTTCTGTATACGCACCTCTCGTTCTCCAGCAGATGGGTAATCCAATCTATACAGTAGTAAGGTAATTAGGGTTGGAAAGACTGCCCTACCCTCATTTTACAGATTGCCCTTTCCCAACTCTACTTCGGTGGCCTTTTCAACTCGTCTACTGTTTGGGCAAAGTTATCATTCCCCTGCCACGCTGAAACCCTTATCACCAGTGCGTCGCCGAGTGAGTTTACCTTTTCATCGACTTGAGCTTCATCGTCCAAGCACTGCATTTTATGGAGTTGTACCACGTAAGAGAAGATAGCCTTGTTTTGGTGATTCGTTTTGTGTTGAAGACTTGTCGCGCTTTTATGCTTTATAATTTATAGTCAAGGTTTCAAGGTTTTTGATTCCTCAACATTATTGGTATGTATGTATGTATGTATGTATGTATGTATCTAATTCCCAATGTTTCTGCTTATAGTAGACCTTGAAAAAATGAATCTTCACATTTTCCTCTTGCGCTTAGGGTTTTATCAGAGGCGTCGTCTCTATCAACCATCTCTGTGCACCAGGTAAGATATTTTCCCAACTTTGTTGTGTATCGTATATCGCTTATGGGAATGAATATTTCTGATTTCTGGTGGTTTTTTGATGTGTCAAACATGTTGGGAATGTGTTTTACTAGTTGTATTTTACCTCCAACAAATCTCCTCTTGTGATGTGACTGCAGACCTTGATATTGAGTTTTATAATTAGAACAAGCTCTGAATTTATGTTTCTAATGTTGTTGAAGACTGTTTTTTTTGTCCGTTAGTTTGGATACATTTTATTCAGTCTTTCGTATATGTTCTAGAATGATCTTCGGCTATGAAGAGCTGTTTAGACGAGCATTATCTATGTTCATGAATAACATAGTTTTACGCAAGTTTTAAATAAAAGACCCTTGTTTGATAACTAGATGCTAGCTTTAGTAACTGGATATGGTTTGAGAGACAGTGGAATGAGGTGTGTGATCCGATTTACACACCACATTTCTACACGAAATAACTGTACGAAAATCGCATGGTTTGTTCCTGCAATTGTGTTTGCCTTTTGAAACATGATAAATTCTCAGACTTTGTTTTATCTTTTATAGCTTTTGTTTACTTTTTGCAGTAATTGCAGCACAAATATCTAATTATCCATTGATTCGATGAATTTTTTGCGTGTATTTGATTCCTCAGACGTTGTAATTTTTTAGGGAGTGAACTTAAAGTGTTAAGCGTGTTTTGAGTCTTTTATATAAAACAGTGATACCCACATCTCTATATAGAAAAAATCGCATAATCTATCTATGGTAGCTGACGTTGGGATTGGACGATGATGATTCCCTCTAGAAAGATAAGTGTGGGCAATCGTGATTTAAAAGGATAATATACTATCCTTTTTAATGTTATATAATATGTTTTTGTTGCAGATAGTAGGTGCAACAATCCATTGTTCCAAACTAAGACATGCCGCCTAATGGTGATAGACTCGCATCCTATTACTTATTGATAGATGAGATATTGCATCAGTACTTGCGCGATATATTTTGTGTCATTTATCTCCTACTTAGGATAACAACTAGAAAAAGAAAATGTACGCACATAGCGGCATCATATTGTATGATTGATAGGATCAAACTTACGTCTTGAATCAGGCTTACACCCCAAAACTATGATCAAACTCCGCTCAATCATCAACCAGTTTAGCAACTGATGCACGAAGAGCAAACGTTAACACACCAATGCATTTAAGGAGTGACATTGAAGTTTAAATTGCCTTTATGTTCATGTCAATCGTTTTGATCTTGTTTGGAGTGATTCTTGGAAAATTAATATAGTATGTAGTCGTGTTGAAGTTGTATTGTCATGAACTTAGAATGATATATTCCCATTATTATGTATAAGGTTATGGGAAATATTCGTTGCTTGTTGGGAACCAGAACCGTGTTAATTAAGAAGCTTATGTTTGCTATTGAAATGTTTATGGTTCATAATCGTTGTTCTTTGTTTGTATTCGGTTTTACGTTATGCATCGAAAGTCCATTAACATAGTAGTATACGCACGTTGTATTTTATCTTTTGTTTAAACATTATATGCATGGCATGAAGCTTAAACTTATGTGTAAACATACCAAAAACATACATTAGACTTAAGAATTTTGTTAATTCATTGATGTTGTCCAACATAAAGGATGAATGGGCTATGATCGTTGTTCTCGAGTCGCTTTATTACTTTGTTGTATGATCTTGAAGCGATGGCAATCGCCCATAATTATACTCTGAACTTGTTGTTCTTTGTTTGCATGCCCCACACCATGAGGGCCACATTTGTCTTCACTATTCCTCGCAAATTGAAAACACATAATGTGATATATTTGGAAGGCGGTGTTGTTAGAAATTTATCAGGACGACCCGACTTCCCAGGAAGTACGGATTATATGGATCGCCACCGGTATGATATAGCGCAGATATAAACATAACTAATCAATGCATTTAACCATTTAACTACTCAATAACGATAGACTAAAAAGGGAAAAGCTATTAAATACCAACTCAAGTCACAGAATGACTCGTCAAAAGGTTCAAGGTTCAAATATAACTCAATCAGGGCACAATTCAAGGAATGAGGTACGAACTCAAGTTCAATACGGTATGAAAGCGCTTATAATCAAAACATAAAAATTATCGAGTTAGGTAGCAAATAAACGTGTGGACATGCATATGACGACGCATGCCCAAGAGTTCTAGAAACCTTTCTAATAAAGCATCAAAACAATCGCTACTCGCACCACCGCACCCATCATCGATCCTCGCTCAACCTCGCACATCAAAAACGAGATGCAAGGCTAAGTACAAAAGTACTCGGTGGACTCATCACGAAAACATTTTCTTTATCAAAAGTTATTGAATCGCCCACAATAGCACATGAGGATTTTAGTTAAAGACTCATGCATATCAAACATTTTATCATTTTCCAGCGTCGGTTCGACTATTTCATTCACGTTGTTCCGATCGATCATTCATTCATTCGCAGCACTATGGAGGTGGCCACCTACACATAGTCGCCGCGACCGGTCGAGGTAGTTAACCTTAACACACAACACGCGTGTACACAATCCGAGTTAGTCCTTAACTAAGTCGGATCCGATCGTTACCCTTTTTAACGTTGGTGGACCAACTCATTCACATACCACATCGATATACCAATCTCGAGATAGGATCACAACAAAATATAAACATTTGGCGAATAATAACAGTTCATGGAATAATATTTCATAAAACTTTTGTAAATCATGCTTTGAGATGTACATGCATGTCATTTTGTTTCAAGAGAGCCCACCATTGGTTGAAGCTAATTGTTCTAAGCGAGGCGATGTGTGAGTGTCCTTCCCAAGCAACTACGCATCGATCAAACCCTTCATAAAAAATAACCGCTCTTAGATTCTTTCTATCGATCGAAGATCGTTTATAGATTATGACTTAAAGTTCCCAATTAAGGTTTATTTATGATTTCATGTGATTGTTTTAAGATAATCTCTATTATCTTACATTCCCAATTCCCAAGCTATATTACTTCATCGCTCATGGGTGAACTTCAATTATGAATCACATATTCCGAGTCTATCCTCACTCTTAACCTTAGTGTTATTCTAAGCGTTATTACGTTATAGATTGTCAGTAAACCAATTATGATTGGTAAATTAGGATATTCTCAAGCCACTAACTAGACTTAACAATTATAGTTACGTCCTAGTAGGTTATGCTTGACGACTTGTCGTATTAGTCGACAATTAAAAGATGAGTATTGACTTATGATTCAAGTGAGCACATGCTATCATGTAAGTAGGTACTTAAAAATAAATGAAGTGCTTCGGGAATATTAACTCGACTTTTGAGACATAATAATCGATATCTTATGTTCGAATCTTTGCTTACACGCTACGACATTGTTTGTTTCTCTTAACTCGTCGGAGATTATATAAGTCGTATAATCGTTATTCGTTATCGAGTTATTTTTAACGCTCAATCTAATATCGTATTGGGTTGTCGTTATTGAGTATCAACGTTGTAGCTCAGCTTTTGGTTTTTCTAACTTAGGAACTCACGTTTGAGTATCCTTTTAATAGTAGCAAATCCTAATTTATGTCTAACTTCGATTCTCGTTGATTCCTTCTTAAGTTATCGAAATTAGTCGATTTCTTTTAGATTCTCGTACATATAGTATTATGTTGTTTACGTTTGGGGTTTTGGTTTGTCGGTACAACATAAACATAAATCATTCGACACTATACACAACATAAACTATACTAAAGCATTAGAAAACCCTAATTTCTAAAATAATGCAAAACTATTGTGTATGTGTGTATAAGTGTTCCATTCATCCATCACAATCACAACCATTCATTCCAAGCTTATAGCTTAAACATCATAGTACCATTTAACATAGAATTAAACCCATACTTAGCCATTTTGTTACGTTTTCGATAATTAGCAACAAATAGCATATGTATCCAATAAATTCTAATAAAATCATGTTATACTCTTATCATACTATAAAATTTAATTTCTAACTCAATATCATCATATAAAAATTTAACCATAGGTTAAAAATCCTCAAAGTTTTCGGTAATCATAAATTAATGAGCCTTTGTGTTCAATAAATTCCACAAAAATCATAGCATGCTTATATCATATACTAAGCATGAAATATCATCTCATATCATACATTAAAATTAAAACACATGCTTTTCACTACCTAATCATTTTTGGTAATTATGAAAATATAAGTATATATATTCAATAAATTTCATTCACTTCACCATATGTTTATAATATGAAATAAACATGTAATATTAACATTAAACATCAACCAATATTTATAATATCACATATCATATTATTCTCAACAACTAAAAATCAAATAAATCCTAAAATATATATATATAAAGTTTCAGCCTTTTCATAAAAATAGGAGTAGTGTCTCAAAAATTTCAAGATTAATATATGATGTCCATATCATATATTAAACACTATATCTAAACTATTTATCAACAAATAAAATCAAACAAAATACAAGAAAATTCCAAAAATATTCTGAAAATTACCATATTTATTATACATGCTTCTAATACATCAACAAGCAACAATATCAAATAATATTCACAAAATCATGCTTTATCACATATAAAAAGAAATATAACATAAATCGAAAAATATCAAACATGCTCCAAAAATTCTTAAATTTTAACTACAGTCTTAGAACATCATTATAAGAATTTTTCATTCATGTCTTGAGAGCATTTGGTGGCTCAAAAGTCACGAAAAAAATGAGGAGCAAAACTAGGGTTTTTCATGAAATAATTCAAGAAAAATCTAAAAAAAATTCTACTCCATTAAAAATGGAGATAATTATGAGTACTACCTTTTTATGGTCTTAGAATAATTATTTGGTGGTTGGAAATGTTTGAAATGGAGGATTAAAGACTAAAAAGTGTGAAGAACAAAGAGAGAATTTTGAAAAAGAGAGAGAAAAAGTGTTCCAAGAGAATGAGGTTGTAGTGGACGTTCCCCTTACTTTATTGGCAGCCCTAAGGGCTGTCATTACCCATTTGGGGTGGTCTTGGTGGTAGTTGGGAGAAGGATTGATCAAATTACCCGATTTGGCATGTTAATACCGACTCTTTAAGTTTTAACGCGCTTTCAATTGATTTCTCGGAAACTTAAGGTTTTATTTTGTTAAATAGCCTTTAAATGACTTATTTCAATGTTTATAATAATTTCATGAAGTTCGGACAGCGTCCGATAACTCAATTCCGAGTTATCGCGAAAAAACAGTATCCGACGATTAAATTATGCAAATTCGAAATTCTAATGAATTCTTGAGCTTTCATAATTTATTTGAGTCTTATAAATAATATGTTATTGATTTAAACCCTTGGTTCAAGTTTGGTCGTTCGGATCAATTTAGGTTTTTCCTAGATATTTTCCCTGCTCGGTTAAGTTCTTCAGAAATTCTTTTCGTAAATTGATTCTTATAATTTCTAAATTCATAATAATATATTCCTTCATGATTTTGGTTGTTATCACTAATTATCAAGATTAGCACGGATTTGGAAATTGATCCGCTCAGAATAGTGCTTTTAAGATCGACCGCAATCATGCCGAAAATTCTCATTCTTTGGCTTCTCACATGTTTTCGTGAGAGGATTCTAGAAATGAAATCCTTTTGTTGATATTCATTCTCGATCTTTCATTCTATGTTCAGCTATTCAGAAAACCCTAATCCTAAGAGTGACTAGTCACTAGTTTTTGATTTCTACAGTTTTCGATCTCCGAATCGATTCTAATTCATTTCATTGGTTACCTTAAACATAATTAAGGTCTAAGCACCACAAATAATTGGTCTAAGCATCACTAATAAAATTTTAAATTTTTCGGTTATTACATACCATCCCTTAATATAAATTTCGTTCCGAAATTTGCTAACATGGAAAAGATCGGGTATTTTTCTTCATAGATGATTCCGTGTCCGGTTGCTTCTTCTTGTCCATGGTGTCTCCATAGAACTTTCACTAACGGTATCTCTTTGTTCCTTAGCTTTTGGATACGTCGCCTAAGATTTCAGTAGCAGGTTCTAACGTAACTCATATTGTCATTAAGGAGAATATCCGTCGATGGTATCACATGACTGGGGTCATGTATGTACTTCCTTAGTTGTGAAACGTGGAACACATTGTGCGTTTTCAAAACTTAGCGGCAATGCAAGTTTGTGTTCACCGGTCCTATCATTTCCAAAATTTCATAGGGTCCTATGAAACGTGATCGTAGCTTCCCTTTTATTCTAAATCTCACGATTCCTTTTGATGGAGAAATCTTCAAGAAGACTTTGTCTCCCACTTCAAAATGTAGATCTGTGCGACAATTGTCGACGTACGACTTCTGTCGGTTTTGGGCCTCCTTGATCCGTTGGCGGATCTGTCTCACGATCTCGACCATTTCGCCCACAGAGTCAGGTCCTAATACTCTCATTTCTCCCACTTCATCCCAAGAGAGTGGTGATCGACATTTTTTCCATAAAGAGCTTCATGACGGGCCATTCCAATAGTTGCTTGGTAGTCGTTATTGTGGCGAATTCCACAAGTGGTAACACTTGTTCCCAGCTTTCTCCTCTATCCAGGACAACGGTCCTCAACACATCTTCGAGCATCTAAATGATCCTCTCGGATTGTCCTTCCGTTTGTGGGTGGAACGCGGTACTAAAATGTAGTCGAGTTCCCAATTCCTTTGCAAACTCGTCCAAAATATGGATGTAAATTTTGAATCTCTATCGGACGTGATAGTCTTCGGAACTCCATGTAAACGTATGATTTCTCGATTGTATAGCTGTGCTAGTCTGTCTGATCCATGTGTTATCGGAATGGGCAGAAAATACGCGTTCTTGGTCAAACGATCGATGATGACCCAGATAGCGGTATTTCCCCTTTGTGATTTGGGCAGCCCGGTAACAAAATCCATGGCTATGTCATCCCATTTCCATTCCGTTATGTCCAGCGGCTGTAAGGTTCCATACGGTCACTGGTGGAGTGCTTTCACTTCCATCATCACTTTAAGTGTGACTAGACCCATCAGTAATCACGAATACTAATATAATCAAATGACATAGATCAATTATAGATGCGTAGCATCGATATTATATGCAATGTGATCTAACATATCTATTTCCAATCGTCCACCTTATTCCTCGATGAGATCAATAATAATAATAAAATGATAGAGTGCAATAATCAATTACTTTATGTCTGTATGTAAAATACCAAAATACACAAAATGATTCCAAAATAAACTATATAGCATTAATATATTACGACTCCCACTAAACCAAAGTATCTCAAGCAATAACACACCCATACGAGTAGTGTGCCCATGAAAGACCTTGGTGTCAATCCTTTGTTAGCGGATCCGCAATCATCGAGTCCGTCCCTATATGCTCTATAGCAACCGACCACTCAGCACTCTTTCCTTCACAACCGTGTACTTAATGTCAATGTGCTTTGACTTAGTAGAACTCCGTTGTTGTTGGAATATTGTACCACCGATTTATCGTCACAATATAACTTTATTGGTCTTTCAATATTTCCAACAATGCGTAGCCCAGTTGATAAGATTTCGCAACCATATTCCTCGACCGATGCCTCATAACATGCCACTAATTCACCGCCATGGTAGAAGGTGCTACAAGTGTCTGCTTAGCACTTCTCCATGAAATGGCTCCCCAGCCAATAGGAAAACATAACCCGAAGTAGATCTTCTACTATTTTGGCATCCAACAAAATCAGAATCAGAATACCCAATGATCTCAGCCTGATCTGATTTTCTGTATGTAAGCATGAAGTCTTTTATTCTCTGCAAATACCTTAAAACCCGTTTAGCTGCTTTCCAGTGATCCATACCAGGGTTACTTAAATATCGCCCAACATACAAACAACAAATGCTATATCCGGCCTTGTGCACTTGAGCATACATTAGACTCCCAACAATCAAGCATATGGGATCTTTCCATTTCCTTAATTTTCGATCATTTTAGGACACCGATTGAGACTAAACTTGTCTCCTTTAGCTATAGTGGTTATCAATTGGTTTGCAATTTCGCATGCCAAATCTTTGTAGCACTTTTTCAATATACCCCTTTGTGACAATCCAAGAATACCTTGAGAACGTTCTCGGTGTATTTGGATTCCTAATACAAAAGAAGTTTCCCAAGATCTTTCATCTTAAAATTCTTTGATAGAAATTCATTGGTTTCGCAATGATCCTTTGTTATTTGTGGCAAGCAAAATGTCATCCACATACAAAACCGTAAAAATACACTTACTCCCACGTAACTTTTGGTACACACAATTATCAGCAATATTAACCCCAAATCCGAACGAGACTACTACCTGATGAAATTTGTGGTACCATTGACGGGAAGCTTGCTTGAGTCCATAGATGGATTTCTTTAATTTGCAAACCATAGTCTTTGGGTCTCCAACCACAAAGTTTTCTGGTTGCTCCATATAAATTATCTCTTCAATGTCACCATTGAGAAACGCTGTTTTCACATCCATCTGATGTAACTCAAGATCAAAATGTGCAACTAATGCCATAATTGTTCTCAAAGAGTCTTTCGAGGAAACCGGAGAGAAAGTCTCTTTGAAATCAATGTCTTCCCTTTGAGTATAGCCTTTTGTTACAAGACGAGCCCTATATCGTTCCACATTACCTACTGAATCCCTCTTGGTTTTAAAAATCCATTTGCAACCAATAGGTTTCACACCTGGAAGTAATGGAACGGTATCCCATACATCATTTTCTAACATCGACTCGTCTCTCAATCAAAGCATCATTCCACAATTCGTAGTTTGAGATTGTACGGCTTGTGCGATAATTGATAGGATCATTATCATCAATCTATTATTTTCCTCACATTCTTGAAGATATACTCGTAATTATTCTGAATGGCATTTCTCCTATCTCTAGTGGATCTTCTTAATTGCATCGCTCTCGAGGTTGTTGAGTTTGATCTTGTTGAATGACTTGATCAACCAGAGTTTGATCTTGTTAAATAACTTGATCAACCGGAGTTTGATCTTCTTGGATAACTTTATCATTCAGAGTGGGGATATCCTCAACATCATCCTGTTGAGGTTCTGAATCTGCTTCTCGAGTAACAACAGGAATAGGAGCCTGCACGTTACTAGAAGCAGTAGTAGGAGTCAAAATTGAATCCTCCTCAAAGGTAATGTCTCTAACTTTATTTATCCCCCAAAGCTCAACATCCTCAAAAAAATACCGCAGCTCCTGCCTCAAAATGATTTTTCTAGTGGGATCGTAAAACTTGAAACCCTTTGATCTCTTTGGGTAACCAATAAAATAGTGCTAATTATTTTAGAGTCCAGTTTCTTTTCATTCGCTTATAAGGCCTAGCCTCACCGGACATCCCCATACATGCAAATGATTTAGACCAGCTTTGCCCATTCCAAAGTTCATAAGGTGTTTTAGCAACTACTTTAGTTGGTACCTGTTGAGAATATAAGTGCAGCCTCTAGCTTCTCCCCAGAGTGATTCATGTAGAGACGAATGACTAATCATACTTCTCACCATATCCTTTAGAGTTCTTTTTCGTCTTCAAAGAACACCATTCATGCTAGGTGTTCCGGCATGGTGTCTCGTGGGACAATTCCACATTCCTCTAGGAAGAGAGCAAAAGGCCACGACGTTGTTCTCCGAACCATCATATCTCGCCATAGTACTCATCTCCACGATCGGTTGACAGCTTTAATTCTTTTGTTGAGTTGATTCTCAACTTGACCTTTAAAATTTTGAACATGTCGGTTCCTCCGATTTTCATGAATTAGATATAGGTACCCAAATCGTGAGTAATCGCTCATAAAGATATAAAATATCGTTGACCATTCCAAGAAGCCTTAGGAAATGGCCCACAAATATCCGTATGTATCAATTGTAAGACGTCTGTAGCTCTGTTGGCACCCAATCTCTTTATTTTGGTCTGTTTTCCTTTGATACACTCGACACAAACATCAAGGTCTGAAAAATCAAGTGCATCCAATATACCATCTGACACAAGTCTCTCAATTCTGGTTTGTGAGATATGACCTAAACGCTTATGCCATAATTTTGCTGAATTTTGTTTACTTATTTTTCGCTTAGTACCTCTTGATTCAACAAGCAAGGATTCATTATATGAATGTACAATATCAAGCATATATAGATTTTCATAGACATTTAATGAACCACCACCAACTATATTGGAATTTAATGAAAGACAAAACTCAGAATTTCAAAATGAACAAGAATAACCATATTTGTCCAATAAGGAAATAGAAACCAAATTCCGTCTAAATTACGGTACAATAAAAGTGTCTTTCAAATCCAAAAAATATCCGATTCTTAACAACAATCTAAAATGCCCAATTGCCTCCACTTCCACCGATTTGCCATCTCCCACATAGATGTATCTTTCTGTAACAGCCCCTAAATCTTAAGTACGATATAGCCGGGACTATTACTCTAAACAGGGATGAATAAACAGAATACCATTTAAAAATAAATTGTGATACATATATCAAGCATGTTTTTGGACTTTAATTCATAACTTAAGTTCTTGCAGCGGAAAACATGTGATATGTACATATGACGATGTACAATCAAGGTATACTATCTGCGACAACATTCCTATTGCTCAACACTGCTCCATCGCATCACCAGCTCAATCTGCACATTTCAAAACAAATATGCAGGGTTGAGTACAAGAATGCACTCAGTGGACTCATGCCAAAAACATTTTCATTAAATTACTCTGCCCCATTAGTAACACACGAGGTTTTAGTGGAAATACTCGTGCTTACTAAAACATTTTCTCATTTTCAAAGAAAGTTGTGCGGCGGATATATTTTACGCCTTTATGATCCGTATCATTTCTCATAAAACATTATCATATCTTCATCATACGTTGGTAATAACCAACAACATTTAATTGTCATCAAAGCATCATAATATGTTGATGATAAGCCACCAACTATCAATCTCATTATCACATCATACGTTGGTAGCGAACCAACAACTTTCATATCATCACATCATCCTCCTCATAAAATATCATCATACCATCCTCCTCATAAACATTTCATACCATCATCCTCATAAACATTTCCTCATTATCATAACATTCATCATATGTTGGTAGCGAACCAACACTATTGATAGGATCATATATAAAAACATAAACACTTTGGGCAAGTAATCATTTCAACATCATTTCTCAACAGAAAGCATTGTAAATAAAATATTTGATAAATATTTTATCCTCGAGAAGAAAGAAAAGCCCACCTGGATTGTAGACTTTCTTAATTCGATTTCGTTCTACGCCAACGATCAGGTCCGCGTCCTACATTTACGTAAAAATTATTTTAGTACGTCGGTCACGTTTTTCAAGGATGTCAAAGTTTAATAAACTTTGATAACTTTCTAAATATAATACTTCGCATCCTTTAACTAAAATATTTCTCGTACTTCGATAGAGATGAGATATGACCTACTATTTCATTTTAACCATTTAGGTTAAACGTTGAACGTATACAAACGTCTTTCGATAAAATAATTTCAATTATGTAATCGTTTCTCACAAATGAGATATTCTTATAAATTTAATACGTTTTACACGTATTAGTGTATTTATTCAACGTATTTCATACGTTTAAACTTAAGTCAACGTTTTTTACTTTTCTAAACATATTTTATAATCAATTTCCATATAAATCGATTTTCAATCGATTTCTTTTTATAAAACCCTAATTCTCGATTTTTCACGTAAATCAATAAACTTGATTAATATTTTACTCAAGTATGATCTAATTTGTACATTACATATTATTCTTTTCGTCTTACGTTATTTAACATAACGTTTCTCCGTAAACATAGTATACTATGTTTCTAAAATCCCATAAATTCTCAATGGGTCTAAAATATATTCTAATCATATAATATATTCTTTTTCTTGATAAAAAGAATTTAAAACCTTTAATCATCATGTCTTAGCTCTCGGCCCTTATAACCATTAATACTCAAACTTCTTCCAAAAATTCTTATAAATTCACATAATATACTATATCAATATAGTATCAATAATATGTATTAACATTAGCTATAGGAAAATTGGACATCATTTTCCTATACCTATAGCTCACGGTTATTTCATCGAAATTCACCAAACATTTTTCTAAAAATCCCCATTAAATCATACATCCCATAATTATCATCTTATACCATTATTATAACATAATTTCCATCAATTTCAATTCACACATTAACATATCAACACTTGGTAATTCTCGAAAATTCTAAACATATGATCAAACCATTTTCTAAAAATCTAATATATTCATATAACACCTATTTTAAGCTCTACAACACTAATATGTGATAATATTACTTAAACCATGATTTGTACATCAATATCTATCACCCCAACATTTTCGGTCATAATATATATATACCATATGATTTCCCAAAAATTTTAAATAATTTACAATGAGCTTAACTATAATTATTTATCACTAATCCATCAACACTTGAACATTATAAACTTTCGATCATCATGCTAAATCATAGCATGCTTAGCTTATAATTTTAAATCAATACATATGCTCAAACTTAGTATACTAAACAATATTAACAAACAACAAAACATGCTAGCAATATTTATCATATTTTTCTTTAATAACATATGCATATATATATATATACATAAAATCAAATGGTTGGAAATCGAAAATTTTAACGTATAAATAAAGATCGTTCGATTCCTAACCTTTTTAACCGTTGTCGATTTTTGGTGCAAGGATTTTTGTATCAAGGGTTGGGGAATTAAAAATGAAGAACACTTCTCTTTTTTTTTCTTAAGAACTCACGGCAGTAGCAAGGGTTTGAAATGAATGATGTTTTGCTTTTATCAACTTATCACTTTAATATACTTAATTCTTCCCTACATCTCACGGTAATTCATATCCAAAAGCAAGACAAAAATTTTGGTGACTCACAACACTTTATTACATCACTTATTCCTTTAGTAAATACACCTTGAACAAAACAAATAAAATCCTCTACTTTGATCACAACCTAGACGTCGGTGTAACAGCCCCTAAATCCTAAGTACGATTTAGCATGGATTATTACTCTAAACAGGGATGAATAAACAATGAGACCATTTAACATTAAACTGTAATACATAGATCAAGTATGTTTTGGACTTTACTACATAACTTATGTTCTTTGCAATGAAAACATGTGATATGTACATATGACGATGTACTATCAAGGTATAACTTTTCAATGACAACATTCCTAATTGCTCAACACCGCTCCATCGCATCACATACTCAATCGCACATTTAAAACAATATGCGGTCGAGTACAAATAATGCACTCGGTGGACTTATGCCAAAACATTTTATCATCTTTAATTACTCGCTTCATCATGGTAAGACACAAGGGTTTTGATTAAAAGGCTTGAGCTTACTAAACTTTTCATCATTTTCATAAACATTCGTCTCACAGACATTTTCCTTGTATGTATGATCCATATCCTTCATTTCATCATAACATTATCATTACGCCGAGAAGCGAGGCCTCCCTTTACGCCGCCGAGACCGCCGTGAATTGTCCTTACAAAGACACAATCACCGTTAGGTGTACACGTTAATCCTAGCTGTATAAGCCTTCCCAAGATAGATCCGAATCGATTCCATTCATAAGTTGGGAGCGACCCAACAACATTCATCATTCATTCATTCATGGATAGGATACATACATAAAACATAAATATTTTGGGCATGTAATTTCATCATCATTTCATAATCATTTCTCAAAAGAGAGCATCATAAATAATTACTTTTCATTTCAAGAAAGCATCATAAATAGAGCATTTTATCCTCGAGGATAAGAAAAGAAAAGCCCACCTGCACGTAGCTTTCTTAGTTTGTTTTCTTCTACGCCAACGATCGCATCGCGCCTCACCTTACGTAAAAACGAATTCAAGACGCTTGTCACGCTTTTTCGAGATTTTCAAAGTTTAGAATAAACTTTGATAATTTATACTAATATAATTTGAATTCCTTAACGAATTCAATACTGCTCAATCACAGATCTAAACTAAACATTTCGCATTTTGATAGAGACGAGATATGTTCAACTATTTCATTTTAACCTTTAGGTTAAACGCTCAACGATTCTAACGTTTTTTTTATACAAAGATTTCAATTATGAAATCTTTTCTCACCAAAGAGATTTCCTTATATAATTAATACGCTTCACACGTATTAGCTTATTTTTCAACGTATTTCATATGTTGATTTCAAAAGTCAACATTTTGACTTTTCTTAATTAATTTCTTTAATAACTTATATTTTTAATATCTAATTTCAACATAAATCGATTTTCAATCGATTTCTTTTCATAAAGCCCTAATTCTCGATTTTTCACGCAAATCGATAAACTTTATTAATATTTTCTTAAATATTAATCAACTTATTCATTTAACATTATTTTTCATTTCTAACGTTATTTAATATAACGTTTCGACATAAACATAGTATTCTATGTTTATAAAATTCCATAAATTCTTAATATGTCTAAAATAATTTCTAGACATATAATGTATTATTTTTTCGATATTAAGGAATTACATCCTTAATATAACCATTCTCAAAGCTCACTGTTCTAAGCTTTTATTTTCAATCCTCTTCCAAAAATTCTTCTAAATTCACATAGTGTACTATTTTATCATAGATCACTAATATGTATTAACATTAACTATAGAAAATTTTATGATTACTTATTTGATTCATAGGTTTCGCCATTATCAAATAGTACCCAAACAATTTTCAAAAATTCTTATAAAATTACACAAGGCTTATACATTATCATATACCATTAATATATCCTAATATTCAACACTTACAACTTGTACCTCATGTAACCAATCTATATGGCTCTCGAAAGTTTTGATATATGAACATATGTTTTCCAAGATTTCTAGTAAATTTACAAGATACTAAATCAAGGCTCTAAATCAATAATATGCTATCATATCTTTTAAACATTAATTATACATCAACATATAATTTCCTCAAATTTTTGGTACAAACATATATACTTCATATGAATCTCAAAAATTTCCAAATAATCACTATAAGCTTCTTGGCTATCATATAGCATAATTTCATCACTACATTAAATCATAGAATTTTCGGTCATCACTAAAATAATTATAACATGCTTAGGTTTTAATTTAAGCACTACATATGTTTCTAGTTCATCATACTATGAATTATTAATTAACAACCTCATGCTAGCATAATTATTTTCATAAGAACACATGCTTAACATAAGAATCGAACCATTGAAAAATTTAAAATCTTAATGTATAATCAAGCTCGCTCGATTTCTAACCTTTAACGGTATCGATTTAGTGCACAAGCTTTAGATCATGGTTTGGTGATTGAAAAGAAGAACACTCAAAGCTTTTCTAATGGTATAGCTCTCGGTAGTTTCTTGTTTGAGAGAGGAATGGCTTATTTTACTTAATTAATATTGCTTAAGTACAAGTGACATGAATTAAAGACTTAAAAATTTTCCACAATTCTCACGTCTCTCTCTCGGTTCCTCTTTCACAATATACACTTGCAAGACACATGAATTACTTTACGACTCACCACTTACACCTATGTCACAACTTACACATACTTAAATGCTCTTACACAATTTTGAACAAAACAAAATGAATCTTCACATTTTGAACAAGTGCAGTCGGCACTCTCACACAACACACAAGAATTATTTATGACTCATCAATTCATATGTCATCTCTCTTACAACCATTTAATGTATTAACTCTACACTTTCTCGAACAAAACAAAAGTATTCCTTTGCTTTGGGACCTTAGAGCCGTCGGCTCTCTTGTGTTCAAGAGAAACAAATGAATTCATCCCATGACTCATCATGCATAGTTAATGCATGCTAAAAGTTTTTGAACCAAACAAATTGATTCCTTTGTTTTGAGGATCAAGAGCCGTAGGCTCTCACTTGTTCACCAAGGGAGGATGATTCATGTGTCTTATACATGATATATAAATATCTACTCACTTAATACATGTAAATATCATCAAAAAAGAGATCCAAAATTTCTTCTCACCTAAATTAGTCAATAAAATCGGCCATGACACAAGCCAAAAGGCATCCCACTTGATTCATTCATTTACTATCTTGTTTTGTGTGTAGTCTCCCATTTTTCATGGTTCACGCAACATGGCAATTGGTAACAACAATTGTCTTCAATTAATTCAAAAAAAAATAACAAAGCTTACGGCACTTTTAGTATTTAAGTGTCAAGCTTTTGATTTTATTGCTATTTATAGATATATAGCATGATATATGTCTTAGATGATAAATTATACCATAGGAAAATTATTAGAATTATTTCATGTGTCAAAACCCTAATTTCCGAATTAGGGTTTTCGAAAATTCTAAACTTGTCCAATAATTAATCCTTAATGTTCTAGCATTATCTTAATGCTAAATAATACTCTAATTACATATAATAATCATAGGAATTTAAATACTATAATTCCTTGATCATTAAACTCATTTTTCTATTCATCTCTAAACGTTAACGTTTGAAACGTCTCGAACGTTAATTATCGACTCATCTCAAAATGGTCGTAATAAAGTCATAATCACTTTATTAATTTATTCCATTTATAATGGAATTTAATTCTAAGCTTCGTTGCTTAGAAAATTTTACGAAATTTTAACTATCGATACTCAATCGACGTTAAAATAATACTGCCGAAACACTTTATAAAATTATATTCCTTAATTCACAATTCTTAGTGAATATTAAATAGGAATTCGTCACTTCGTAATTAATCGAAATCATTATTCGATAAATTACTAATTAGATTATTTCGGCGAAACCCTAATTTACGAATTTAAATATCGTAATTAGACAATTAATTCTTTGGGATATTACAGTCGGTCAATTCAATTCACAAGGGATGGGTTATTTTGGTTTTGTCTTATATCATATATAAAGCATCCTACACCATGCCAAATGCAATACATCATCAACAAGAGTATTAATATTTCTTCCAACCTCAAAAGTCCACAATGTCATGCTAATTAATTAATTTATCAACATTAATTAAAGGAACAAAATAATCCTCTATTTTGTTCAAGCATGTACGTCGGCCATCTCATTAAAAGAGATGAGTTTTATTTTCTTTGTCTTATACACCCTACAATTATCTAAGCATTAACTCAGAAGCAATCAACAAAGAGTTCCACAAATCTTCCTTCATTTATGTCACATAGTCGTCCATCACTCTTACACAAGTATCCCACTCGATTCATCTATTAATTCCTTGTTTATTGTGTACAAAATATATCCTACTACTTCATTATGTACGCAACATGATATAAGATAGCACAAATTTTAATTCTATGATACAATTCTCACGGCACTTTCACTATAATTGCCAACCATTTTATTTTCTTTGCAATTTATAGTTATATAACATAATATATGTCTTAGATGATATATTAAATCATAGGAAAAATCATTAATATGATTTCATGTGCCAAACCCTAATTTTGAAATTAGGGTTTTTGAAAATAGCTAACTTCATTCAATAATTATTCCTTAATTCTCTAGCATTATTTTGATGATAAATAATGCTCTTATTATATAAAATAATCATAGGAATTTAAATATTATAATTCCATGATCATTAGACTAAATTTTATAATCGTCTCTAAACGTTGACGTCAAACGCCTCGAAACGTTCATAATCGAACCATCTTAAAATGGTCGTAATAAAGTCGTAATCATTTTATTAAATCATTTCATTAATAATAAAATTTAATTCTAAGCTTCATTACTTAGAAAGATTTACGTAATATTAACCATCGATATTCAATCGACGTTAAAATATTACTGCCGAAAGAATTTGTATAAACCATATCCCTTAATTCACAATCATTAGTGAATATGATATAAGAATTCATTATATCATAAATAATCGAAATCCATATTCGATAATTTACTATTTCAATTATCGAGACGAAACCCTAATTTACGATTTTTAGTATCGTAATCAGGCTTTAAATCTTCGGGGTATTACATTCTACCCCCCTTAAAAGAAATTTCGTCCCGAAATTTGCATACCAAAAAAAAAAAAAAATACGGGGTATCTTAGCATCATAACATCTTCAATTTTCCACGTGATTTTCTTTTGTCCATGGTTTCTCCATTGGACTTTTCATTAAAGACCCAAACTTGATTCTTTAATCGTTGAATCGTACGATCAAAATATTCATAGATTTTCATCACACTCATATTTGAGTTAAAGATCACGTCATTATGGTGGATCACGTGTTTTGGGTCATATTCATACTTCCTTAACTGTGACACGTGGAAAACATTACGTACATTCCCCAAATTTGGTGGTAGTACCAATTTATAAGCTATCGGGCCTATTATTTCTGGATCTCGTAAGGTCCTATAAAACGTGATCTCGACATTTCTTAAACCTCGAACTTTATAATTTCCCTTGATAGAGAAGTCTTAAGAAGCTTTATTTCTGCATTCAAAATGCACTCAGATCTACGCGTATCAGCGTAAGACTTTTGTCTGTCCCGAGCTTCTCTTATTCCTTGCCTCATATGGCTATATTGATCGTTGCTTGACGCCTATGGTCGACGTGAACTTAACAAGTGATACAACATGTTCTCACTTGCACCTTGATTTAACATTAATGTTCTTATCGTATCCTTAAACGTCCATATTATCCTTTTAATCGTCCATCTGTCCGTGAGTGGACATCTATGTTAAGGTTCAATCTTGTGTCTAACTCCTTTTTGGTTAGCTAGTTCAATCTAGGGGTAAACTTGGAGTCTCTATCCAAGTGATAGGTTTTGTACCCTCAGAAAGATACGATTTCCTTTATGTACGATCGAGCTAACTTTTCGTGTCCATGAGTTATCTCGAATAGACAGAGATGAATATATCAAGTAGTCAATCCACTACTACCCATATAGCAAGACGACATCTTTACGACTTTAGCAAACCCGTCATAAAATCCATTGCTATGTCATTCCATTTTCATTTGTGTATCTCTAGAGATTATAATTCCTTATAAGGTCATTTATATAATGCCTTCACTTATTAGTAACCGAGACACTGCCGACACTATGGTTATATCCCATTTCATTCCTTACTATCTAACTTTTCTTGTAAATCATAATGTATCTTAATGTTGCCCGGTATATGGCGATTAGGAGTATCATGAGCTTTATTCATGATTTCATTTCTAAGCTTATTATTGCTTGAAATGTATAACCTTTCTTTAGACAATATGACATTGTGCGACGCTTCTTTATAATCCTTCAGTCCTTCGCTCTTCTTCTTTAGCTCGTATTCTTTCAAATCTTTCATCTTTCCTTTATTATTTTTATTAACCCTTTACCTCGAATCGATGTAATCATGAGTGTGGCAAAACGCTCATGATCGATCTTCGCATCTCGACTATTTCTACCTTCTTTTCTTAAACTCTTTAATGAGTTTTCCTTATCTTCAGAGGTAAATCGTAACTTAACCCAAGTTTTCACGACCTAGGCATTAGATTCTACATTAACCCTTCCGTAGGTGATAATTTATATCACAATTGAATCTTTACCGATTCGAACCATCTTTTCTATCTCATCTTTAAGTCTCTTTGCTCAAGGAATATTTCAAACTTTTGTAATTTGTGAAGAATCCCCACTCATTTCATATGAGTGATGTCTCCAAGATCAGACATTTATACTATTGTCGCTACTTCAAGTCGTGAGTAAGGTAATTCTATTCATGTGGTCTCACCATTGTGATGCGTAGCTATTATCTCTCTCACCTTAATACATGGCCTCTCATTTATTGGTCCAGTAAACTGTTTCCTTTTGGGGTAGTCAGATATCGGTCTTACTATCTTAGAGAATTCTCAATGAGTCTCCAATAGTAAGTAATTTATCTAAGGAATTCGATCTCATTTCAGTCATTGACGACTTCCATTCTTATATGCCTCGCCTTTACCATACCCACTTTGATTCCTACCGAAAACACAATGTGTTTGAGGAATATTTCTTCTTCGTCGAAATTCACATTTACTATACTTGATAAGATCTGTTCGGCTTTAGACGTTCGTAAGACAGTCCTCCGATATTCTTTATGTTCTTTCTCATTCTTCATATGGATAAGAACATCATTCATAAAGATTAAGACAAAATTGTCTAAGTACATGTGGAAACTCGATTTTTGAGGTTCATTAACAGGGTTGGTACTTTAGTTAGTCTGAATGGCATAATTATTATCTCATAGTGGCCATATCTTATTCGGAACAATTCGTTTTTATACATCAGATACCTTTCTTCAAAAACCATATAATATATCTCATCAAAATGCCTCAATGAGGACTTTCCATACATTAATTACGAGGGTCACTTCATCGTCGATCGATTTCATGGCGCCTAGTTCTTTTACATCCATAATTTTGACACCACTTCAACATATTCATAAAATATTCCAAACTATGTTTATTTTATACATCCTAACCATACCATTTTCAACATAAGCCACCATCTACATATAAGTCTCATATTATTATGATTCTATATCTCTGAGTGGCCTTCGCCGAATCGCACTCTCACTTGGAGATTTTCCTTGGTGTAGAGTATAAACTCCGCCTATGTCGGTTGTGGCTAATGGGGTACTTGTCGTTGTCGGTATCACTGTTGTCGCCATGGCGCTTGTCGCATTCATTGTCGTCGGATAGCAGGGGCTGATATCAGATAGCCCTAAGTGGTTGGTTCGCCTTATCGCTTCTCGGGCGCATTTCGGGCAATCATATGCATAATGGCCCTTTACACCACATTTAAAATAGCCACATCGCTCGCTAGCATGCACTCTGCATGTATGACATTTTGGGCAAGGAAAATCCTACTTGCCTCGTGGTGCCATGTTCCGCCATGGCCTTTGTTACTTGTGTTCCCAAAATTTCCTCATTGTTGTTATTGAAATTATCTTCCCATTTTCTATTGCCTTTGTCACCAAAGATTATGTGACTTTCAGATGGGTCATTTATCTTCGTGCATTGTCGCCTCAATATCTAAAGCCCTACCGAGAGCTTCAAGATATGTCAAATCACCACGACTAGCAAGAGGCATTCTTATTTCACGCCTTAGACCGATCGAAATTTCTCCGACATCTTCATGTCAAGACTCACTGGTCGGAGCATATCTCGACATATCGCAAAGATGCGATCATACCGTCACGCATATTCGTTCTTGCTTGATTGAAGAACTCGCTCTCCTTTCTTCCTATAACTCTTAGGGATGTATTTCTCATACATCTCTTTTGAAATCTTCCCAAGAAAAATAGCCCATTTGTTCCGGCCATGGTTTTCCTTCCGCTTCCCACCGTAAACCTGCAGTCCAATAAGTTGGAAGGTGACACAAGACAATTCGCTCTTGTGTTGTACAACGGAGAAAATCGAAAACTTTATATCGCTCTTACCCATTGCTCCGATCATCGACTTCCTTTTCCATTAAAGGTAGGCGGATTTTGCCTAAGGAAAAGTTCATCTATTCTACGATCGGTGGAGGTGGGGTGGTTGTAGCATTTCTTCTTCTTCTTCATTTGTGGGACTCGCCCTTCCCTACCTCTTTGCTCGGGTTCCATCTAGGCGGCATTATGATATTGCAAAGATGTAATTAGCATTTGTAACATTTATCGCAAATTACAAGTGCATATATCTTCATGCAATCTTATCATAAAACAGCTTTAGTAAAACCATTCACTCTTTTCATACTTACTATTATTTGTTTCACTAAGGTCTCAATATTCAAATCAACTTCGCTCAAGCATAATCATACGGGTTGAGGTATATAGCAAGAGACATTGTTAATTACTAAGACACTCAAGACGCAGCATTTTATGTCCACATAACTTAGAATACTAAGATCCATTTCCAATAATGAATCTATTTCTTAATCCGCTTCTTTACTTCAAAGGAATTTCCTTACTTATCGAAGTCATAAAGTTTCTGAAATTTATATCATATTGGCTATCTCATAATTGTATAACTCGTAATTTCTTCTGCTATTCTTGACTTTTGTCTCTTTTTCTTGAGCATGGTATCTGAAAGTAATATTACTTTCATTACTTCGGTTCTCACTTTCAGGATTAGAACCGTTATTATTGTCATATAGCTTGGTAAGGTAGTACATTTGTATACCATAACTTAAATTCCAAGCATCTCATTACCATGTCTTGACTTTGGAGATATTTTTCCATACTTGATTGAAATGTTAGGGCTATCCTAGTTGTTCACACATCTCAATGATTATGATTTCTCAATCTCATTATCATTGGTTTAACCAAGTCTTAATTACTTGGAATCGATTATGCTCAAGCATAATCTCATTGATTGAGGTATAAAGTGAGAGATTTGCTATCAGAGATGTCATCATTTCTTTACATATATATTCTTTGAAAAGAATATCTTGCATGTATCTTTATTCTTTTAAACATGTCCAACCTACTAAGGAGGTTTTAAGGACCAACAACTATCTTTAAGATAAATTGTAATCTCTCGTTATGATATAATAAGGGAATTTATATCCCAAAGATATCACATACTTTTCTTTACTTTTACTCTTACATTCAATGCTAAAGAGTATCTCCTTTATAACTTTATTATCATCAAGATTGTTAAGCCCTCATGGTCGTTGATCAACGTGCATCATAGGGGACAACATATCTCGCCTCATCGAGATCTTGTTTACATCATAACTTCGATGTCCATCACTTTTCGATCTCGAAACTTTTAGGTGACCAAAATAAGTCAACCCACATCTTAGTCATTGGTTTTAGGAATCAAGAGAATTCATCATGAAAACTTTCAAAAGGTATGGATTCAAATTGTTATCTTAGATTGCGGATCCATATGTTTCAGAGGTCGAATCGATCTAGGATCCAAGACCAAAATGACGACTCATCGAGATTTCTTTGGTCCTATGGGCTGCTGGACCCATCACAAATATTTTCTCACCACACAAGGCTTGGTTTCAAGGACACTTTATAAGTTTTCGGGTTGTAAATTTCTTGAAAAAGTGAGAAACTCAAGTGATTTTCAATTGAACTAGGTCATAGAGTTAAACTCAATGACGTAAATTGGTAACGAATAGAATTTGAAACCCTATATAACTCATAATAGGTCATCATCAAAGGTTCTCATGTATGTCATAGCTCTACTTGTACTATTGGGAATCTTATCTTCTAGTAACTTCCTAAGATTCTTATCGTACTGTAAAGTTCTCATTCTATATAAATCGTAGAACTAATTTCAACTGATTCTCGCAATTTCTAGAGAAGGAATCAGGGATTTGGTCCTTCATAAGAAATAAAGAACATTGTGTTAGGAGTATGTAGGCGAAAATCATGCGTAAATTGGAATTCAAACGAAGGAGAACGGGTCGAAACAAAAACACTGCGCAGTGTAGAAAAGCCCGCGCCGAAGTCATTCTTGTTTTGAAAACTCACATTGTTTTCATTTAATCATTGCGTTCTTTCCCGTATCCATCTTTTTGCTTTCGATCTCAAGTCTAACTTTACTCACATCATTGGACTAACTTTTTGATTTATCTTATCAAAATTTTCTACCACATCGTGGTCTCTTCTCTTAAAATTTTTTTCACAATACTTGCATCAATTCATTCTTTGATCATATCTCTATTTCGTTTCCAACGAAAAAGTCATAGTCGATTTGAAGTTCCGTCACGCGTGGACGTCCAAATAAAAAGACTATTCTCATGTCACTTATCGCATAGTGACATTTATCATCTTGACATCATTTCCATTTCTACTTTTGTTCTCAGGATGAAATAAAATCCTCATAATTCGTCCTTTTATGTTCTTTCGCAGATGGGATCATGCGTCTTAAACAGTCTACATTCTTGGGATAACATACCCATCATCGTAATCAACTTTAAAATTTGAAATAGCATTTCAAATATTCACATCATAGCTCATTTGTACTAACGTACTTCTTTGAATTTCAAAAATTCAACATATCATTTTTAACATATAAAATGTCCATTTTTGAGCATCTTAAAACATTAATAACAATAAATCTTTATTGAATTCCATGAATTCAAATATTCACTTATTGACATATCTTTGTCAAAATTTTCTCATATCATTATGTTGGATTTGTATACCGAAAGCGCTTTGGTCGAGCTTGTATATAATGTTTCTCGCTACCACTATTACAATCTCCTATCCGATTGAATACTTGATTGCATATATCCGTGTCCCATTATCTCATATATAAGTTAGATCATACACAGGTGTAGAAGATCACGTAAGTCCGTATGATTGGTCAAGTTTAATGAGATATAAAAGTTTCACAAACCGAGACAACTTGAGGACGAGTTGTCGGTGATAGCTGCGGTATAGATAAGAAGTGACTTGACTTGGTTGCTTGTCTATGCCGGCACGCCTCCGACGTATTGAAGGATCACATGAGATGAGTTCTTCTATCTCGACCGTAGTGAAGAACCTAGATCTCGGTGACTTACGCCGATCTAAATCTCGATAAGGTATTAGGTGAGTATGAGTTCTTGACCATCACTTTGACTTGTTATGGGTGAGGGTTATATGTTCTAACCCAATATTCTCCGCATCTTGGGTGGTGGCGGTGCTTGTATGTCATGCTAGTTATCCAGATCGAGTCACCGTATCCGCTAGGATGATGACGTCCCTTAAGGAGCTCAAAGGTTTATTGTACTAAACCCCGCAGTCGAGTTAGCTCAAGTACAATAATAAGGTCGAGTGGTACTACTTAAGGAATTAAAGATATTAATTATTTTAAGCGATGTAATGCTATAAATAATTAATGGACGCTCGATATCTTAAATACGGGATTCGTTATGTCTAAGCAAGCCCGACTCAACTTCGCAATAAAGGGTAAGTCAAGATTTATTCTCTAGTGGCATGAATAAATGTTTATAAATTAATTTATGTTCTGGTCAACATAAGATAATTAATTTATTTGAGGCCCATCTTTATTCCGTGATTTGATCCTGGTCTGGCCCATCCAGTCTGTGAATCATCGATGAAATCGGCGCCTCAACCCCGTAAGGAAAGGATTTGATTCTCTTTATCCTATAAGGATATTATTATATTTATGGGATATGCATAGATCCTTTCCATATGGGATTATGGTAATAATCCTTTTCCATATGGGATTATGGTAGTGCATTATAAATATAAGGTAAGAGATAGATTCAAGGTTAATCCACAATTTGAGAGCATAATTTTCGCCCACCTCATAGTGAGATTCTCGAAAATTAGCTAGGGTTCGAGTGTGACTTGTAGTATTCTCCATAGATCGCCCTCACCGACGTTGGAGATTGGGCAACCGGATACAATCCGGAAGATCAAAGCACGAGTCTCGATCCGCTCATTCCGCTCGAATTTCGCGGATCCAAAGGTAAACACGAAAACCCCTACGTGTTGCAATTAATTAAATAGACGATGCTAGGAATATAATCAATGTATGGTGAATTAAATATCCAAGATAGATCCTGGGCAGGCTAAACCTAGTTTTCCTTCAATTCAGACGAGCACTCGATCGTGATTCGGCTCGCTGATTAATTCACGTTTGATTATTACGCGCTAATTAATTATTGGTTACGCTGCTCATCGTGGCTCGCTTTGTTTTTCACCACGAGAAAACCGTGGTTAGATTAGATTTATTTTTACGTAAATCTTATCCGTAAAAAGAACGAAGACGAAAGCACGAAGAACGAGACGACGGCGATGTCGGAAACCCGGCGCGGGCGGGCGGCGTGCGGCGGGCGACGGCACCGAGTGTGCGTGGCGCTCGCGATCATGTCGCACGGCGGCGCGTGTTTTATCGGCGACGGACGGACGTGGCATGGCGTGGCGCGCGGCATGCGCCGGGCGACGCGGGCACGCGACTTTCGTGCGGAAGCCTCGGCGGCGCTCGGCAAATACCGCACGGAAACCTCAACGATCTCGGCAGCGCGGGCGACGCGAGCGCGAATCACGCGAGGCCTCGGCGGCGCTCGGCAGCCTCAGCCGAGACGCCGCTGGAACCTCAAGTGCGCGGCGGCTTGGCGGCGGCGCGGCGCGATTTTTGCGCGGATGCCCCAATAAGCCGGACGACGCTGGCTCGGCGGCAGCCTCCATCGCTAGCGGCGCCTGACAAGAAGCGCAAGACACTCTCGGCGGCACTCGGCAGGGGCTCGCGGCTCGGCGGCTTCTCGGCGGGGAGGCTGGCGCTGGGTCGCCAGCGAATAAGGCGGCGGCAAGAAGGCGCGCGCATGGGCTATGCCTCAGCGCTGCCCGGCCTTTGTTTCGACCCGCCCGCTTGTTCGGAGTCGACCCGCCCCCACCCGCTTTTCAGCCCGCATCCGATTTTTGATCCGGTTCGCCTGCTCCATTGTTCCGCCCGAATCAGCTGACGAATCCGTCCGCGCCTGCACGCAAGGCCCGTTGTAGTTTAATTTGCACTTTGCAATTCTATGTAATAGATTAGGCAAGAAAGTGTGTTCCACGAGTGGGCCACGATGAATGTTTTATTTTATTTTTTTATCGTTAATTGCATGTCGTGGATGTTTAAATTATGCAAGAGCATGCTATGTATGTTTAAATTACGCTGACAAACCTTTAAGTGTTTTACGATTTAAGTGCGCATAGTATGCATGCTAGGTTTATCGCGTTTTCAAGCATATTTTAGAATTTCATGAGCATGTTTTACATGTCGAGTTCTATAGAAAAGCATGCTAGATTACGTGATCTCGCATGGACAAACCTTTTCAATAAAATGACTACAAGCAACCCGACATATTAATTTTTCAAATTAAAAGTCAAGACCTCCACTTTTGATCTCTAAACAAAGTGATACATGACCGTGAGTAAACGCCCACACGCCGTTTGCTTGCTTTGCTTATCATAAGTTTGTTAGATGAGATTTCTAAATAAAACCTTTAAATCTATTGGGAAGTGGGAGTTTCATGTGTAAACGCCCACACGCTGGCTTGCATGTGCGATTTTCATAAGTTCTCTAGAGATAGATTTAAATGAGATAACAAAGAATTTGATTGGAAGCGGTATGGTCCCAGTGAGTATGCCAATTCTAAGAATTCATTTTGTCGTTAAAATTGTGGTCATTGTTTAGACATCACCGAGTACAACTTCCCGCCAAGTCCCCTTTGCGATAGTGACGTGGTCTAGTAAGGTCCAATCGTTAATTTCATTTGTCATAAGGTTAAGTTGACATGGATTGAAATTAAACGACTAAAAGGTATATTTTAGTCCGGTCGAGGGGTTCATGTGTAACGCCCACGCGTGGCTTGCATGTGGGATTCCTCACGATTGGAGGTTTCAATTAATATTGTTTTATCAAAGGTTACAATATTATTGTTACGATTTATGTGCGATCGATGCTTATGTGTTTTCATTATCGCTTCGTATATGTCTCTTACACCGATTATCAATATGCTCGCACAAAACCGCTATCCGTCCAAATTTTATCCGATGGAAACGAAACACGGAATATGTTCTTATCGTCAAGAACACATGTTTGTTCTCACTATTCCTAAACCCGATGCCCATCGACGATCGACTAACGAGCAATGAGAGTCAAGGACTTTGAATAAGTCAAACAATATGGCTAAATGCTATATGATGACTACTATGTCCAAAGGTTTGCAATGCAAAGATCGATCGATGGTAGACGCGATCGATATTTGGTCAAGTCTCGAGAGTAAGTTTGGGCAATCGGATCGACGATCCGCTTCCACACAATGAGAGAAATCTTGGCGTGTAAGATGGAAGAAGGAAGTTCGGTCTATGAACATGACTCATCTCATGGATAGTCTTGATCGGTTGGGACGAGGTATCGACGGCGAAGCCAAGGTCGATATCATCCTCAATACACCGCCCAAGTCTTTGAGAACTTTCTGTGAATGCGATCATGAGCAAGACCGGTATACACTTAGTCGGCTGCTTAATGATCTCGTAGTCTGCGGAAGGAGTTATGGGAAAAGGAGCACATGCTCTTGCTAGCACATCTAAGGGCCCAAATTTTCCGTTGCAAAATGGAAAAGAAAAGGGCACCAAAGGTGGTAGAGGCGAGGAAGAAGTGGGAGTAATGGGAGCAAGAACATGGCGCCACCGGAGGTTTGAAGAAGCCAAAGGAGAAGGGCAAATGCTTCAAGTGCGGTAAGACGGGCATTGGAAGGCTAAGTGCCCTATGCTCATGCTCAAGGTACGCTGCTTGCTTTAGTAACGAAACATGTTTAGCTACTTGTTCTACCCATTCTTGGGTAGTAGATACTGCGATCGATCATGTTTGTTACACCTGCGTGGGTTCCTGCGACAAGGAGCTAGCTAATGGCGAGATAACGATCTCCATGGGCAACGCGCGAAAGTCGAGGCTGCGAGTTGGAGATGTTTCTTCGTGTTTTGGAACAAGGCTTTAGTTTTGAAAGACGTTTTATATGTGCCGGATTTTCAAGGAACCTTGTTTGCTTTCAAATTATTTACTCATGGATATTCGTTATTTTGATAGTGGTGTTTCTATCATAAGAAATGACGGTTATCCGTGTTGGCACGTTATATAATTCTCTTTATACTATTTCAACAAAACATAATACCTATAACTATGTTGCATCTTCTACAAACCCTAAAAAGAGAAAGTTTTCTTCAAGAAGACACCACTTTTCTCTCGGCATCTTAGATTAGGTCACATCAATCTAAATAGGATCCAAAGACCGGCTAAGAATGGAGCGTTGGGTAATCTCACGGTTACTCCGCTCCCCAATCTGCGAATCTGTATAGAAGGTAAGATGTCGACTGCACCCTTCAAAGCGAAGGGTTATAGAGCCAAAGAAATGTTGGAGTTAGTCCATTTCGACCGTGTGGACCGATGTCCACACAAACTCGTGGAGGGTACGAGTATTTTGTCACTTCATCGACGACACTAAGGTACGGATACGATACCGCTTCACCGCAAGTCCGAATGCTTTGAGATATTCAAAGAGTTTAAGGCGGAAGTGGAGACGAAGCTAGGTAAGAGATCAAGTCATCATGTCCGATCGCGGTGGCGAATACCACAAGAACGAAGTTTATGGACTATCTAGTGAAGTGTGGGATTACATCCCAACAAGATTTCACCGGGCACACCACAAAGAAAATGGTGTGTCGAGCGAAGAAATAGGACTCTTTCGAAATGGTTAGATCTATGATGAGTTATGCTACATTGCCTATTTCGCTCGGGGTATGCCTTAGAGGCGGCATACTTCTTGAATCTAGTACCATCCAAGTCGATAGAAAAGACCCTTCGAGTTGTGGTTTGGTAAGCCCGCTTTAAGCCACATAAAGATATGGGCGATCCGGCCTGCGGCCGAACAAGAAGGCCGACAAGTTGGAGGCTAGATCCGACGCAAGGCGCTTATGGCTATCCTAGAGGAACGAAGGTGGTTTATTCTATAGTCCCAAGGATCGAAGGTCATTATTAGACTAATGCTCGATTCTTAGAAGAGGACTACATGAAAAATCATAAATCCAAAGTTGAAATCATTCTTCAAGAATTAGAAGATGATCGTATTCCACCACCGACAGGCCAAAAGACGAGATGTCGAGTCTAGTGGGAGGGATCGACACCGGATACTTCAAGAAATTGAAGTGGGTCGAGTTCCACCGAGATACCGACCGCATGAGTGGTACCTACCAAAGATGTTGTGCAAGATAGAGAACCACAAGTTATCGCACCCACCGCTGCTATTGTGCTGAGAACCTCGTCAGAGTGGGAGGTTGTTCGTCAACCCGATCGATTTATGTTCGTGGGAGAATCTTCGGATTTAGTCCCGTGAAACGAACAGCGATAATCGACCCATGGACATACAAGGAGACGACATGAGACATTGATGCAAGATCATGGCACACCGCTATGGACTTAGAAACGAGTCCATAACGGCTATGGATGATATGAAAAGACACTCTACCGGATGGCAAGGAAGCCATAGGTAGTAAGTGGATATACAAAGGAAAGAGATTCGATGGAGAGGTTTCGCTTTTAAAGCCGTGTCAGGCGAAAGGGTACGCCAGATTGAGGGCATCGATTTCGACGAGACCTTTTACTCAGTAGCAATGCTCAAGTCCATCGTAATTCTTCCGCCATAGTACCACTCTGAACCTAGAGGTTTGGCAAATGGATGTTAAACCGCTTAAACGGTTACCTTGAGGAAGGTAGAGACATCTATATGCAAAGAACCCAAGGTTATGTGGTAAGGTGAAGAGCATCTAGTATGGAAGCTTAAGTCCATTTATGGACTTAAGTGCCTCCCGATCATGGAACTTACGCTTGACGAGGTGGTAAAGTCATATGGATTTACCCGGTTGTCTCAGCGAGAGTTGTGTGTATCGGTTAGATGTTAACGTGATGTGGTATTTCTTGCACTTTATGTAGATGACATTCTTCTAGTTGGCAACAACGTGAAGTCGTTATCGACGAAAGAGTTGGTTATCCGATCGTTTCAAATGAAAACTTAGGAGATGCAGCAGACATTCTTGGGATCAAGGTTTACCGAGATCGCAAGAAGAAAATATTGAGCTTATCTCAGCGCCTTACATCGATCGTGATTACCCGTTTTAGTATGCGCACCGCCAAGAAAGGATTGCTACCTTCGGACATGGCGCTCCTTTATTCAAGACGCATCACCCATGACCGCAGCGAGATAGAGGAATGAGAAAAGTTCCTTACGCTTCCGCCGTAGGAAGTCTCATGTACGTAATGCTATGCACGAGGTCCGATATCCGCTATCACGGTGACATAGTAGCTAGATATCGCCTAACCTCGGACAAGCTCATTGAATGCAAAGAAGCATATACCAAGCACCGAAAAGGACTCGAGATTATAGGCTAGTTTACCATGCGAGATAGTCTAATGCCTTTGGGTTATACTGCACTGGATTTCCAAGTCGACCGTGATGAGAAAAAGTCTACCTCGGGCTATGTGTTTACCTTGGGAGGTGGAGCCGATCTCATGGAGTGCAAAGCAACGATGCATCATGACTCTACCATGGAAGTCGAATATGTAGCCGCCTGAGGCTTCTAAAGAGGTCAGATGGTTCAAGAACCACCATGGATCTAGATGTGGTACTGGTTTGCCCAAGAGTATCATAGTTTACCGTGATAACTCGTGCATGGCAAACTCGAAGGAACCACGGACCCACAAGGTGACCAAACACATAGAGAGAAAGTACCATGTCATACGAGAAATCGTTAGGCGAGGACGCGTCGATTGAGAAGATTGATACAACGGAAAACCTAGCGGATCCATTCACGAAGAGCTGCCGCAAAAGTCTACGACGGACACGTTAGAGGACTTGGATTGCGCTTGATGGCACCCACTTAGAAAGGAAACTTTTGTATAAGTGGGAGAAGCAAAGTGATGGTTTTGTTTGTAATAGCTAGTAGAGACACATTGATACTAAAAGTTTGCTTTAGTATAAGTGGGAGATTGTTGGATTTGTATAATCGAAAGCGCTTTGGTTGAGCTTGTATACAATGTTTCCTCGTTACCACTATTACAATCTCCTATCCGATTTGAATACTTGATTGCATATATCTCGTGTCCCATTATCTCATATATGTTAGATCATACGATTGTGTAGAAGATCACGTAAGTCCGTATGATTGGTCAAGCTTAATGAGATATAAAAGTTTCACACCGAGACAACTTGAGGACGAGTTGTCGGTATAAATGCAGTATAGATAAGAAGTGACTGACTTGGTTGCTTATCTATGCCGGCACGCGTCTCGACGTATTGAAGGATCACAGTGAGACGAGTTCTTCTATCCGACCGTAGTGAAGAACCTAGATCTCGTGACTTCACGATGATCTCAATCTCGATAAGGTATTAGGTGAGTATGAGTTAACGACCATCACTTTGACTTGTTATGGGTGAGGGTTATATGTTCTAACCCAATATTCTCCGATCTTGGGTGGTGGCGTGCTTGTATGTCATGCTAGTTATCTCAGATCAAGTCACCGTATCCGTTTAGGATGATGACGCCCCTTAAGGAGCTCAAAAGGTTTATTGTACTAAACCCTATCTGGTTGAGTTAGCTCAAGTACAATAATAAGGTTGAGTGGTACTACTTAAGGAATTAAAGATATTAATTATTTTAAGCAATGTAATGCTATAAATAATTAATGGACGCTCGATATCTTAAATACGGGATTCGTTATGTCTAAGTGCAGCCCGACTCAACTTCGCAATAAAGGGTAAGTCAAGATTTATTCTCTAGTGGCATGAATAAATGTTTATAAATTAATTTATGTTCAATGAACATAAGATAATTAATTTATTTGAGGCCCATCTTTATTCCTCGCATTTGATCCTGGTGGCCCATCCAGCCCGTGAATCATCGATGAAATCGGCGCCTCAACCCTGTAAGGAAAGGATTTGATTCTCTTTATCCTATAAGGATATTATTATATTTATGGGATATGCATAGATCCTTTCCATATAGGATTATGGTAATAATCCTTTCCATACGGGATTATGGTAGTGAATTATAAATATAAGGTAAGAGATAGATTCAAGGTTAATCCACAAATTTGAGAGCATAATTTTCGCCCACCTCTATAGTGAGATTCTCGAAAATTAGCTAGGGTTTGAGGTGACTTCTTGTAGTATTCTCCATAGATCGCCCTCACTCGACGCGTTGGAGATTGGGCAACCGGATCTGATCCGTAAGATCAAAGCACGAGTCTCGGTCCGCTCATTTCGCTCGACCAAGCGGATCCAAAGGTAAACACGAGAAAACCCTACGTGTTGCAATTAATTAAATAGACGCGTGCTAGGAATATAATCAATGTATGGTGAATTAAATATCCAAGATAAATCCTCGGGCAGGCTAAACCTAGTTTTCCTTCACATTATCATCATCTTTCTTATATCTCCTCTCTTTTCATAACTTGAAACATCATGTCATCATCTTTCATAACTTTCGTCTCTTTTGAAAAAATCATCTCGATCCTTTTTCACCTTCAAACTTTTCATTTCAAACTTTTGAAAAGGGATCATTTACCTCATTTCGGTTGAGCTTGATGTGATGGAGTGTTGAGCATTGCCAGCTGACCTTTAGAAGTCTAGTGACTCAATTTAGACTTAACCTTAAAGGATATTTTAGATTCAAAGAGCGAACCGCTCTGATACCACTTTGTAACAGCCCCTAAATCTTAAGTACGATATAGTCGGGACTATTACTCTAAACAGGGATGAATAAACAGAATACCATTTAATAATAAATTGTGATACATATATCAAGCATATATGTTTTTGGACTTTAATTCATAACATAAGTTCTTGCAGTGGAAAACATGTGATATTTACATATGACGACGCACAATCAAGGTATACTATCACGACAACATTCCTATTGCTCAACACCGCCCATCGCATCACTCACTCAATCTGCACATTTAAAACAATATGCGGTCGAGTACAAGAATGCACTCGGTGGACACATGCCAAAACATTTTCATTAAATTACTACCCCATTAGTAATACACGAGGTTTTAGTGGAAATACTAGTGCTTACTAAAACATTTTCTCATTTTCAAAAAGTTGTCAGGCCAGACATATTTTCTGTCTGTATGATCCGTATCATTTCTCATAAAACATTATCATATCTTCATCATACGTTGGTAGCGAACCAACAACATTTAATTGTCATCAAAGCATCATAATATGTTGATGATAAGCCACCAACTATCAATCTCATTATCACATCATACGTTGGTAGCGAACCAACAACTTTCATATCATCACATCCTCCTCCTCATAAAATATCATCATACCATCCTCCTCATAAACATTTCATACCATCCTTCTCATAAACATTTCCTCATTATCATAACATTCATCATATGTTGGTAGCGAACCAACACTATTGATAGGATCATATATAAAAACATAAACACTTTGGGCAGGTAATCATTTCAACATCATTTCTCAACAGAAAGCATTGTAAATAAAATATTTGATAAACATTTTATCCTCGAGAAGAAAGTAAAGCCCACCTGGATTGTAGACTTTCTTAATTTGATTTCGTTCTACGCCAACGATCAGGTCCGCGTCCCACCTTTACGTAAAAATTATTTTAGTACGTCGGTCACATTTTTCAAGGATGTCAAAGTTTAATAAACTTTGATAACTTTCTAAATATAATACTTCGCATCCTTTAACTAAAATATTTCTCGTACTTCGATAGAGACGAGATATGACCTACTATTTCATTTTAACCATTTAGGTTAAACGTTGAACGTATACTAACGTCTTTCGATAAAATGATTTCAATTATGAAATCGTTTCTCACAAATGAGATATTCTTATAAATTTAATCGCTTACACGTATTAGTGTATTTATTCAACGTATTTCATACGCTTAAACTTAAGTCAACGTTGACTTTTCTAAACATATTTTATAATCAATTTCATATAAATCGATTTTCAATCGATTTCTTTTATAAAACCCTAATTTCGATTTTCCACGTAAATCAATAAACTTGATTAATATTTTACTCAAGTATGATCTAATTTTTACATTACATATTATTCTTTTCGTCTTACATTATTTAACATAACGTTTCACCGTAAACATAGTATACTATATTTCTAAAATCCCATAAATTCTCAATGGGTCTAAAATATATTCTAATCATATAATATATTCTTTTTCTTGATAAAAAGAATTTAAAACCTTTAATCATCATGTCTTAGCTCTCGGCCCTTATAACCATTAATACTCAAACTTCTTCCAAAAATTCTTATAAATTCACATAATATACTATATCAATATAGTATCAATAATATGTATTAACATTAGCTATAGGAAAATTGGACATCATTTTCCTATACCTATAGCTCACGGTTATTTCATAAAAATTCACCAAACATTTTTCTAAAAATCCCCATTAAATCATACATCCCATAATTATCATCTTATACCATTACTATAACATAATTTCCATCAATTTCAATTCACACATTAACATACCAACACTTGGTAATTCTCGAAAATTCTAAACATATGATCAAACCATTTTCTAAAAATCTAATAAATTCATATAGCACCTATTTTAAGCTCCACAACACTAATATGTGATAATATTACTTAAACCATGATTTGTACATCAATATCTATCACCCCAACATTTTCGGTCATATATATATATATATATATATATATATATATATATATATATATATATATATATATATATATATACACCAATGATTTCCCAAAATTTCAAATAATTTACAATGAGCTTAACTATAATTATTTATCACTAATCCATCAACACTTGAACATTATAAACTTTCGATCATCATGCTAAATCATAGCATGCTTAGCTTATAATTTTAAATTAATACATATGCTCAAACTTAGTATACTAAACAGTATTAACAAACAACAAAACATGCTAGCAATATTTATCATAATTTTCATTAATAACATATGCACATATATATAAAATCAAACGGTTGGTAATCGAAAATTTTAACGTATAAATAAAGATCGTTCGATTCCTAACCTTTTTAACCGTTGTCGATTTTTGGTGAAAGGATTTTTGTATCAAGGGTTGGGGAATTAAAAATGAAGAACACTTCCCTTCTTCTTCTTTTTTTCTTAAAGAACTCACGGCAGTAGCAAAGGTTTGAAATGAATGATGTTTTGCTTTTATCAACTTATCACTTTAATACACTTAATGGAATAAAACAATGAATACACTTAATTCTTCCCTACATCTCACGGTAATTCACATCCAAATGCAAGACAAAAATTTTGGTGACTCACAACACTTTATTACATCACTTATTCCTTTAGTAAATACACCTTGAACAAAACAAATAAAATCCTCTACTTTGATCACAACCTAGACGTCGGTCAATTCAATTCACAAGGGATGGGTTATTTTGGTTTTGTCTTATACCATATATAAAGCATCCTACACCATGCTAAATGCAATACATCATCAACAAGAGTTGTAATATTTCTTCCAACCTCAAAAGTCCACAATGTCATGCTAATTAATTAATTTATCAACATTAATTAAAGGAACAAAATAATCCTCTATTTTGTTCAAGCATGTACGTCGGCTATCTCATTAAAAGAGATGAGTTTTATTTCTTTGTCTTATACACCCTACAATTATCTAAGCATTAACTCAGGGAAGCAATCAACAAAAAGTTTCCACAAATCTTCCTTCCTTTATGTCACATAGTCGTCCATCACTCTTACACAAGTATCCCACTTGATTCATCTATTAATTCCTTGTTTATTGTGTACAAAATATATCCTACTACTTCATTATGTACGCAACATGATATAAGATAGCACAAATTTTAATTCTATGATACAATTCTCACGACACTTTCATTATAATTGCCAACCATTTTATTTTCTTTGCAATTTATAGTTATATAACATAATATATGTCTTATATGATATATTAAATCATAGAAAAAACCATTAATATGATTTCATGTGCCAAACCCTAATTTTCGAAATTAGGGTTTTTAGAAAATAGCTAACTTCATTCAATAATTATTCCTTAATTCTCTAGCATTATTTTGATGATAAATAATGCTCTTATTATATAAAATAATCATAGGAATTTAAATATTATAATTCCATGATCATTAGACTAAATTTTCTAATTGTCTCTAAACGTTGACGTTCGAAACTTCTCGAAACGTTCATAATCGAACCATCTGAAAATGGTCGTAATAAAGTCATAATCACTTTATTAAATCATTTCATTAATAATGAAATTTAATTCTAAGCTTCATTACTTAGAAAGATTTACGTAATATTAACTATTGATATTCAATCGACGTTAAAATATTACTGCCGAAAGAATTTGTATAAACCATATCCCTTAATTCACAATCATTAGTGAATATGATATAAGAATTCATTATATCATAAATAATCGAAATCCATATTCGATAATTTACTATTTCAATTATCGAGATGAAACTCTAATTTACGATTTTTATTATCGTAATCAGGCTTTAGGAAATGGCCCACAAATATCCGTATGTATCAATTGTAAGACGTCTGTAGCTTTGTTGGCACCCAATCTCTTTATTTTGGTCTTTTTTCCTTTGATACACTCGATACAAACATCAAGGTCTGAAAAATCAAGTCGCATCCAATATACCATCGCACCCAAGTCTCCCATTACGGTTTGTGAGATATGACCTAAACGCTTATGCCATAATTTTTTGAATTTTGTTTACTTAATTTTCGCTTATTACCTCTTGATTTAACATGCAAGGATTCATTATATGAATGTACAATATCAAGCATATATAGATTTTCATAGACATTTAATGAACCACCACCAACTATATTGGAATTTAATGAAAGATAAAACTCATAATTTCCAAATGAACAAGAATAACCATATTTGTCCAATAAGGAAATAAAACCAAATTCGCCTAAATGACGGTACAATAAAACTATCTTTCAAATCCAAAAATATCCGGTTCTTAACAACAATCTAAAATGCCCAATTGACCCACTCCCACCGATTTGCCATCTCCTACATAGATGTATCTTTCACCATCGGTTGGCTTTTGGTAGCTCAAGCAACCCCGCATTGAAACACTTATGTGAGTAGTTGCACCGAATCTAACCACCAAGTGTTTCTAGGCATCAAGCAAAATTGACTTGAGAATAGCGAGTAAGAAATGTACCTTTCTTTACGCCATGACACGATATTTGGTACAATCTTTCTTCATGTGTCCAGTTTGCCACAAAAGAAACAACCTTTAGAATCGAATTTTCAGCATTTTGTTTCTTTTGTGGTGGACCATCAACTTTAGCACTTTCCCAACGCCAAATTTTCTTTTTCCCTTATCTTTAGAAGACTACCGATTGAGCAATTTCATTCTCACATGCTTCACCTTTCTTCTTCTTGCACACAATATGAAATGAGATCATTAAGAGTCCACTTCTCCTTTCGCGCTATAATCGACCTTAAATCGACCGAATTGTGCGGGAAGAGATATCAAAAACTAAATGCACGAGTAAGTCATCAGACACCTCGAGCTTTAGTGCCTTTAGATTTGAAGCAATGTGAGACATTTGTAAGATGTACTCCCTTATGTTTCCTTTGCCCTATACTTTAGTGAGATCAAGTTAGCTAAAAGCGCACATGTCTCGGCCTTATCGTCTTTTACAAAACGTTTTTCAATCTCTGCAAGGTACTCACTGATTGTAGTAATTTCATCAGAAGATGTGCCTCGAAAGGCTTCTGGAATGCCGCACTTAATGATCATTAGACTAACACGATTTGAGCGATCCCACTTCTCAAAGTTCAATTTTTCCTCAGCAGAACTTGCATCCGTCAGAGGAGCGAGTTTTTCAACTCTTAGCGCGTAGTCTAGATCCATGCACCCAAAATGATCGTAACATTTTCTTTCCAATCCTTGAAGTTTGACCCATTAAGCATGAGAATGTTGTTGGTATTAGCGAGATATAAGTAGCGGACATCATAGTCGAAACGAGAGAACAAAATCAAAATCAACTTTATGCTTACATAATTAAACCATAATTAATCATAAAATTCAAATAAGAAGATAACATCTCGAGAAACCCGGCATAGCATTAATATCAAGTCTGTGGACAGTAATATTAACTTATAAATAGGTCCCTCTATGTAGTGATCAAATACTGACAATAAGTCCTGTCAAACAATTGTCATCCTGTGGAATGACAAATTATTTACATGGATTACCATAAAATTGTCACGTATTTACCACCACAAGTGTTTATGAAATTCAACCAAGCATTAACCTTCATGTAGGCCGGCTAATACCCGCAATAATATACACTCACACAACCATCTTAATATTCTTAATAAATAAATTTTATAAGAGAGGTCTTTGTGGCGACATCTTATTTCAATTTATTTATCTCGAATATTAATAAATCAAATAGGAACATGAGATGTATCAAACAAATTTAAAATTAAATGATCAATTTTTAAACTGTAATGCGGAAACAAAACTGAATAACCGAAAATTTTCTGGTTCAATGCAATTCAAATAATTAAGTATTCAAATAAAAGGCTCCTGGACGTGAGAAAAAGGACATCAACTAGTTTCATTAGTTTCCTTTGAAGTTGGAATTAACGCCTCTCTTGTGATTGAATTTTCATACCATTAATAAAGAGGAGATAACTACAGATTTCAATAACTAATATATCTCATCTCGCACCTTAATCAAGATGAGATAATTACAGATTTCATTAAACCATAAATTATGATAATAATGGCAGCCATCGATATTTTCGGTCGCTCAATTATGGCTTTCAATAAAACCATTGAACTATTGCGGACTAATTAAATAAACAAATTATGAATCTATTGAACTGAATTAATATCACGCATATCGAAGCATAATTGAAACCATTGAACTGAATCCATAAATTATTAAATATCATTATAGTTCGGCACAAATTTCAATTCTCGTCCAAAACAGAATCCATTATGAAACAATTGAAATTCTCCACAATAATATGAGAACATATTCGGTAAACATATAGCAATATTTTTCGGCGTTTAATAAGAAATAAAAATAACTGCCGATTGCATTCAATTCACCGAAACTTAATCCAAAAAAATAAACAATCAATAATTCTAAGAGAATCATATATAGAGTTGTTAGAAATTTATACATAATAGGGTATTCCAATGATCAATTTATACCCTAGAATTCATAACTCTATATTGATAATCCGAGAAAATCATAACCAAAGAGGAAGCGTGCACGAATCCATATAGAAATCTTGAATCTTGATTGTGGTTGTATGGATCTTCCAAACGAACAATATTTCTTTAGGGTTTACAGATAGAACAGCTGCAGAAGGAATCAAATTTGGATTTCTTGTCGTTTGAGGACCATAACCCTACTTATATAATAAGTAATTAAAACTAGATTTGCAATTTGGTCCTCGACAAAATACAAATCTCTTTATGGTATCTACACAATTAATTCCATGATTAATTAATATCCTTTAATCCATAATATTTCCTTAATAGACCACTTTAATTGGATTACTAAAAGACGACTATGCAATTTAATTTAACATATGTAAGTCCAATTAAGATTTTTCCAACAATCTCCCACTGGACTACATATGTTACCGAACAAACATGCATCACCTTATGAGCTCAAACTTTGTCACACATATAAGGATATTCAAGCAATCTCGTCCATCGATCATATTGGTATAGGACTAAAGAGGCCATCATTACTTTAAGCGTGACTAGACCCATGAAGAATCACGAATACTAATATAATCAAATGACATAGATCAATCATAGATGCGTAGCATTGGATATTATATGCAATGTGATCTAACATATCTATTTCCAATTGGTCCACCTTATTCCTCAGTGAGATCAATAATAATAATAATATGATAGAGTGCAATAATCAATTACTTTATGTCTGTACAGAAAATACCAAAATACACAAAATGATTCCAAAATAAACTATATAGCATTAATATATTACAGACTCTCACTAAACCAAAGTATCACAAGCAATAATACACCCATACGAGGCGGTGTGCCAATGAAAGACCTTGGGTGTCAATCCTTTGTTAGCGGATCCGCAATCATCGAGTCCGTCCCTATATGCTCTATAGCAATCGACCACTCTGCACTCTTTCCTTCACAACCAGGTACTTAATGTCAATGTGCTTTGACTTAGTAGAACTCCTGTTGTTGTTGGAATATAGTACTACTGAGTTATTGTCACAATATAACTTTATTGGTCTTTCAATATTTACAAAAATCGTATCCCGGTGACAAGATTTCGCAACCATATTCCTCGACCGGATGCCTCATAACATGCCACGAATTCACTGCGGTGTAGAAGGTGCTACAAGTGTCCGCTTAGCAATTCTCCATGAAATGGCTCCCCCAACCAATAGGAAAACGTAACCCGAAGTAGATCTTCTACTATTTTGGCATCTAGCAAAATCAGAATCAGTATACCCAATGACCTCAGCCTGATCTGATTTTCTGTATGTAAGCATGAAATCTTTTGTTCTCTGCAAATACCTTAAAACCCGTTTGGTCGCTTTCGGTGATCCATACGTGGTTACTTAAATATCTGCCCAACATACCAACAACAAATGCTATATCTGGCCTTGTGCACACCTGAGCATACATTAGACTCCCAACAACTAAAGCATATGGGATCTTTTCCATTTCCTTAATTTCCAGATGATTTTTAGGACACTGATTGAGACTAAACTTGTCTCCTTTAGCTATAGGGTTATCAATTGGTTTGCAATTCTGCATGCCAAATCTTTGTAGCACTTTTTCAATATACCCCTTTTGTGACAATCCAAGAATACCTTGAGAACGTTCTCGGTGTATTTGGATTCCTAATACAAAAGAAGCTTCCCCAAGATCTTTCATCTTAAAATTCTTTGATAGAAATTCCTTGGTTTCGTGCAACAGTCCTTTGTCATTTGTGGCAAGCAAAATGTCATCCACATACAAAAAAGTAAAAATACACTTACTCCCACGTAACTTTTGGTACACACAATCATCGCAATATTAGCCTCAAACCGAAGCGAGACTACTACCGATGAAATTTGTGGTACCATTGACGGGAAGCTTGCTTGAGTCCATAGATGGATTTCTTTAATTTGCAAACCATAGTCTTTGGGTCTCCAACCACAAAGTTTTCTGGTTGCTCCATATAAATTGTCTCTTCAATGTCACCATTGAGAAACGCTGTTTTCACATCCATCTGATGTAACTCAAGATCAAAATGGGCAACCAATTCCATAATTGTTCTCAAAGAGTCTTTCGAGGAAACCGGAGAGAAAGACTCTTTGAAATCAATGCCTTCCCTTTGAGTATAGCCTTTTGCTACAAGACGAGCCCTATATCGTTCCACATTACCTACTGAATCCCTCTTGGTTTTAAAAATCCATTTGCAACCAACGTGTTTCACACCGGAGGTAATGGAACAATATCCCATACATCATTTTCTAACATTGACTCGCTTTCTCAATCAAAGCATCATTCCACATTTCGTAGTTTGAGATTGCATGGCTTGTCGATAATTGATAGGATCATTTATCATCAATCAATTATTTTCCTCACATTCTTGAAGATATACTTCGTAATCATTCGGAATGACATTTCTCCTCTCTCTAGTGGATCTTCTTAATTGCATTGGCTCTTGAGGTTGTTGAGTTTGATCTTGTTGAATGACTTGATCAACCAGAGTTTGATCTTGTTGAATAACTTGATCAACCGGAGTTTGATCTTCTTGGATAACTTTATCATTCAGAGTGGGGATATCCTCAACATCATCCTGTTAAGGTTCTAAATCTGCTTCTCGAGTAACGACAGGAATAGGAGCCTGCACGTTACTAGAAGCAGTAGTAGGAGTCGAAATTGAATCCTTCTCAAATGTAATGTCTCTAACTTTATTTTTCCCCCAAAGCTCAACATCCTCAAAAAATACCGCAGTTCCCATCTCAAAAATGAATTTTCTAGAGGGTTCGTAATACTGAAACCCTTTGATCTCTTTGGGTAACCAATAAAATCGTCATAATTGTTTTGGAGTCCAGCTTTTCATTCGCTTATAAGGCCTAGCCTCACCGACATCCCCATACATGCAAATGATTTAGACCAGGCTTTGCCATTCCAAAGTTCATAAGGTGTTTTAGCAATTTGCTTTAGTTGGTACCCTATTGAGAATATGTCGTTGTCTCTAGTGTTTCTCCCAGAGTGATTACGGTCGAGACGAATGACTAATCATACTTCACCATATCCTTAAGAGTTCTGTTTGTCTTTCAAAGAACACCATTCATGCTAGGTGTTCCGGGCATGGTGTACTGTGGGACAATTCCACATTCCTCTAGGAAGAGAGCAAAAGGCCCTGGACGTTGTTCTCCGAACCATCATATCTCGCCATAGTACTCATCTCCACGGTCGGTTGGCGCTTTAATTCTTTTGTTGAGTTGATTCTCAACTTGACCTTAAAATTTTGAACATGTCCAAAGGTCTACGATTTTTCATGAATTAGATATAGGTACCCAAATCGTGAGTAATCGTCTATAAAAGATATAAAATATCGTTGACCATTCCAAGAAGCCTTAGGAAATGGCCCACAAATATCCGTATGTATCAATTGTAAGACGTCTGTAGCTCTGTTGGCACCCAATCTCTTTATTTTGGTCTGTTTTCCTTTGATACACTCGACACAAACATCAAGGTATGAAAAATCAAGTGCATCCAATATACCATCAAACACAAGTCTCTCAATTCTGGTTTGTGAGATATGACCTAAACGCTTATGCCTTAATTTTGCTTAATTTTGTTTACTTATTTTTCGCTTATTACCTCTTGATTCAACATGCAAGGATTCATTATATGAATGTACAATATCAAGCATATATAGATTTTCATAGACATTTAATGAACCACCACCAACTATATTGGAATTTAATGAAAGACAAAACTCTAATTTCCAAATGAACAAGAATAACCATATTTATCCAATAAGGAAATAGAAACCAAATTCGTAAATGACGGTACAATAAAATTATCTTTCAAATCCAAAATATCCTTCTTAACAACAATCTAAATGCCCAATTACCTCCACTTCCACCGATTTGCCATCTCCCACATAGATGTATCTTTCACCATCAGTTGGCTTTTGTTAGCTCGGGTAACCCCGCATTGAAACACTTATGAGTACTTGCACGTAATCTAACCACAAAGTGTTTCTAGGTAATCAAGCTAAATTGACTTCGCAGACTGAGTAAGAAATGTACCTTTCTTTACGCCGCCAAGCACGATATTTGGTACAATCTTTCTTCATGTGTCAGTTTGCCACAAAAGAAACAATCTTTAGAATCAATTTTCAAGATTTTGTTTCTTTTGTGGTGGACCATCAACTTTAGCGCTTTTCCCAACGCCAAATTTTCTTTTCCCTTGTCTTTGTAAGACTAGCCATTGAGCAATTTCATTCTGTCATGCTTCATCCTTTCTTCATCTTGCACACAATATGAAATGAGCTCATTAAGAGTCCACTTCTCCTTTCGCGATTATAAGCGACCTTAAATCGACTGAATGGTGCAGGAAGAGATATAAAAAACTAAATGCACGAGTAAGTCATCAGACACCTCGAGCTTTAGTGCCTTTAGCTTTGAAGCAATGTGAGACATTTGTAAGATGTACTCCCTTATATTTCCCTTGCCCTTATACTTTAGTGAGATCAAGTTAGCTAAAAGCGTACATGTCTCGGCCTTATCGTTTTTTACAAAACGTTTTTCAATCTCTGCAAGGTACTCACTGGCTGTAGTAATTTCATCAGAAGATGTGCCTCGAAAGGCTTCTGGAATGCCGCGCTTAATGATCATTAGACTAACGCGATTTGAGCGATCCCACTTCTCAAAGTTCCGTTTTTCCTCTGCAGAACTTGCATCCGTCAGAGGAACGGGTTTTTCAACTCTTAGTGCGTAGTCTAGATCCATGCAGCCCAAAATGATCAGAACATTTTCTTTCCAATCCTTGAAGTTTGACCCATTAAGCATGGCAATGTTGTTGGTATTAGCAGATTTAGAGGTAGCAGACATCATAGCTGAGCTGAGAACAAAATCAAAATCAACTTTATGCTTACATAATTAAACCATAATTAATCATAAAATTCAAATAAGAAGATAACATCTCGAGAAACCCGACATAAGATTAATATCAAGTCTGTGGACAGTAATATTAACTTATAAATAGGTCCCTCTGTGTAGTGATCAAATATTGACAATAAGTCTTGTCAAACAATTGTCATCCTGTGGAATGACAAATTATTCACATGGATTACCATAAAATTGTCATGTATTTACCACCACAAGTGTTTATCAAATTCAGCCAAGCATTAACCTTCCTGTCCGCAATAATATACACTCGCGCAACTATCTTAATATTCTTAATAAATAAATTTTACAAGAGAGGTCACTGTGGCGACATCTTATTTCAATTTATTTATCTCGAATATTGGTATAGGACTAAAGAGGCCATCATCACTTTAAGCGTGACTAGACCCATCAGTAATTACGAATACTAATATAATCAAATGACATAGATCTATCATAGATGCGTAGCATTGGATATTATATGCAAAGTGATCTAACATATCTAATTCCAATTGGTCCACCTTATTCTTCAGTGAGATCAATAACAATAATAAAATGATAGAGTGCAATACTCAATTACTTTATGTCTGTACAGAAAATACCAAAATACACAAAATGATTCCAAAATAAACTATATAGCATTAATATATTACAGACTCCCACTAAACCAAAGTATCCTGAAGCAACCCATATGAGCAGCGGACCCATGAAAGACTTTGGGTGTCAATCCCTTTGTTACTGGATCCGCAATCATCGAGTCTGCCTCTATATGCTCTATAGCAATCGACCACTGTACTCTTTCCTTCACAACCGTGTACTTAATGTCAATGTGGTTTGACTTAGTAGAACCCCGTTGTTGTTGTTGGAATATAGTACTCTTGAGTTATTATCACAATATAACTTTATTGGTCTTTCAATATTTCCAACAACGCGTAGCCAAAGTGACAAGATTTCGCAATCATATTCCTTATTTGGATGCCTCATAATATGCCACGAATTCGGCTGCAATGTAGAAGGTGCTACAAGTGTCTCGCTAGCACTTCTCCATGAAATGGCTCCCCCAACCAATAGGAAAACGTAAACCGAAGTAGATCTTCTACTATTTTGGCATCCAGCAAAATCATAATCAGAATACCCAATGATCTCAGCCTGATCTGATTTTCTGTATGTAAGCATGAACTCTTTTGTTCTCTGCAAATACCTTAAAACCCGTTTGGTCGCTTTCGTTGATCCATACCAGGTTACTTAAATATCTCCCAACATACCAACAACAAATGCTATATCGGCCTTGTGCGGACATGAGCATACATTAGACTCCCAACAAGCCAAGCATATGGGATCTTTTCCATTTCCTTAATTTCGGATGTTTTTAGGACACCGATTGAGACTAAACTTGTCTCGCTTTAGCTATAGGGTTATCAATTGGTTTGCAGTGCGCATGCCAAATCTTTGTAGCACTTTTTCAATATACCCTTTTGTGACAATCCAAGAATACCTTGAGAGCGTTCTCGGTGTATTTGGATTCCTAATACAAAAGAAGTTTCCCAAGATCTTTCATCTTAAAATTCTTTGATAGAAATTCCTTGGTTTCGATACATGATCCTTTGTCATTTGTGGCAAGCAAAATGTCATCCACATATAAAACCGAAAAATACACTTACTCCCCATTTAACTTTTAGTACGCACAATCATCGCAATATTAGCCTCAAACCGAGCGAGACTACTACGATGAAATTTGTGGTACCATTGACGGAAGCTTGCTTGAGTCCATAGATGGATTTCTTTAATTTGCAAACCATAGTCTTTGGGTCTTCAACCACAAAGTTTTCTGGTTGCTCCATATAAATTGTCTCTTCAATGTCACCATTGAGAAATGTTGTTTTCACATCCATCTGATGTAACTCAAGATCAAAATGTGCAACCAATGCCATAATTGTTCTCAAAGAGTCTTTCGAGGAAATCGGAGAGAAAGTCTCTTTGAAATCAATGCCTTCCCTTTGAGTATAGCCTTTTGTTACATGACGAGCCCTATATCGTTTCACATTACCTACTGAATCCCTCTTGGTTTTAAAAATCCATTTGCAACCAATAGGTTTTCACACCTGGAGGTAATGGAACGATATCCCATACATCATTTTCTAACATTGACTCGTCTTTCTCAATCAAAGCATCATTCCACATTTCGTAGTTTGATATGGTATGGCTTGTCGATAATTGATAGGATCATTTATCATCAATCCATTATTTTTCTCACATTCTTGAAGATATACTTAATCATTCGGTATGGCATTTCGTCTCTCTAGTGGATCTTCTTAATTTGGCTCTTGAGGTTGTTGAGTTTGATCTTGTTGAATGACTTGATCAACCGTAGTTTGATCTTCTTCGATAACTTGATCAACGGAGTTTGATCTTCTTGGATAACTTGATCGAACGGAGTTTGATCTTCTCAATAACTTGATCAACCGAGTTTGAACCTGAATTAATATCACGATATCAAGCATAATTGAAACCATTGAATGAATCCATAAATTTTTAAATATCATTATAGTTCTCGCCTAAATTTCAATTCTCCAAAATGTAATCCATTATGAAATAATTGAAATTCTCCACAATAATATGAGAACATATTCGGTAAACATATAGCAATATTTTCGACGCTTAATAAGAAATAAAAATAACTGCCGATTGCATTCAATTCACCGAAACTTAATCCAAAAAATAAACAATCAATAATTCTCAGAGAATCATATATAGAGTGGATTTGATACCACTTGTTAGAAATTTATACACATAATAGGGTATTCCAATGATCAATTTATACCCTAGAATTCATAACTCTATATTGATAATCCGAGCAAATCATAACCAAAGCGGAAGCTTACCTGAATCCATATAGAAATCTTGAATCTTGATTGTGGTTGTATGGATCTTCCAAACGAACAAGATTTCTTTAGGGTTTACAGATAGAACGCTATGCGAAGGAATGCAGATTGGATTTTTCTCTACTGTCGTTTGGGGACCATAACCCTACTTATATAATAAGTAATTAAAACTAGATTTGCAATTTGGTCCCTCAACAAAATACAAATCTCTTTATGGTATCTACACAATTAATTCCATGATTAATTAATATCCTTTTAATCCATAATATTTTCTTAATCGACCACTTTAATTGGATTCCTAAAAGACAGCTATGCATATTTAATTTAACATATGTAAGTCCAATTAAGATTTTTTCCAACAGGTGTGTAATGTAATATGTACAGTTGTAGTGTGTAATGTTTGGAATATGATAGCATAGTAGCAACAGGATCAATGTCCGACCATTTTGCCACCCATCTCTATCAGCTCCCCTTTATGCGTGTAGAACTGTGGTCGGCAGAATAAGTTGAAGCAAATGGATGCAAAAGCACAGAAAGCAAATACTGATTACACGGTTCTACAGTTTTCGATGGACAACACATAATGTAAACATACCACAAGATAATTGTGGTATCGGCTATCGTACTTAAATCAACATGCATTTAATCCACTTTTAATTCTTTGTTGCCTTCGAGCACATAAACTGGAGATTAAACTCAAGGTCGATTGCAATTTTTGTAGTACCATATGTAAGTAGTTTATGTTATCTTAAATTTCATTATAATATATACAGATATATAATACTATTTATTCATATATAGAGGTATAAATCCAATCCGATGAGACCGAAAAAATATGAACAATTACAATGTCGAGTTATTCATAAGCTTGTCTGATCTTGAATTTTTTCATTTTTATATAGAATTTTTTCCTATAAATGGAGTCTATACTATATTCCTTTTATTTGTTAGTTTAAATAAAGTTTGCATGTTGTTAGGAATAAACAAATCAGAAAGCATATTTTGGAATAGTCATTATACATACATATATATATATATATAAGAGCATATTATTTCAGTATCGAACATCGATTTTATGCTATTTTAGTGTTGTATAATAGAGCAAATTGTTGGAAATATTCTCAGGTCTCAGCGTGAGCTTCAATGGTTTTACTAAAAGTTAATATATTCGATTATACGTCGTTTTTCTATAAAAGATTTTTTTCAACATTTAATATGAAGATTTTTTTTGTGTATGTTGTGTATAATAGCAATTTCACCGGTAAAATGCTATTGTATTGTAAAATATTATGGTTGTCTCCTCCACATTGTTTAAAATAATTGTAACTTTAAATTAGAAAATCCCACGACTTAAAAGCAAAATTTATTCAAAATGCTTATAGTAATTACAAATTTATTTGTTCGAAAAGACAAAAAAAAAAGAAGAAAGATTTGTGGTGTGTTTGGAAAAAAAATTTGAGAAAATAGTGCTTAATAATTACGAATTTATTTATTTGAAAAACCAAAAAATACTAGCAAATAGGAAAATTTTACCAAATACCAACTATTGCTTTAATTGAACATATTAGTGTAGTAAATTTTCGCGGCTATGTGGTTGTTGAATATGTGGTTGAGTGCTTTAGGAGTTAAAGGTTATGTATCAAATCCTGTAAATGCCTGTTAGTATTGTTGCGCGATATTGTAGCGGATTTCGTTTCATTATAGATTGCATTTATGTAATGGCAATTCCACCCACTCATTATAATCTTGGGAGTCCTATTGAAATAATGCAAGATACTCCTAACAACTTTTATAAAAATCAAACGGTGCTAGATGAGGAGCCCACCACATGGACAAAGGCAATAGTGATTGGATTTGATGATATGTACAGCTTGTCACGGGTGATGTTCTCGCTCTTTTCAACATGCTTGGTCATTGAGTTGTATTATGAAATATAAAAATAATGATTCTTGCTTTCTTGTAGGTATTTATAACACTCTGCTTACTCCTTTTGTATACACTCCCGAAAGATATATCCCTTTCTATCCCTCCTACTAAATAAACATCATGCAAATTCCACCCCAAAATTATTTTTTATATACCTCTAAATGGACAGCAGAGATGGATGAGTATTCCTGTCATCAATTATTCAGCACAAAAATAAGGAAAACTAGGAATATGCAGACGTTTCGACTGATGCATTGCTTGAGGCGCAAGGAGCTGTAATCGAAAAGTTCGGATGTAGCTTGAGTTGGAACGATGTTTACAAGAGATTGGAAGTGTTGGGAACCCGTTATCGGACATTCAAACAAATTATTGACATCCCACATACTCATTGGGATATTCGCGGGAACTCCATCATGGTTGACGAAAAAAATTGGAAGAAGATATTCAAGGTAAGATGATATGATATTGAGTGCAGTGGTTTAAAAATACTTAGATTTGTTCCCATACCATAATGTTAAATTGTTCCTGTAGAATGTCGAATTTGCTAAAGCATACTATCATAATGGGGAGCCCGAGTTTGATAAGCTCGCAATGTTGTTTGGTCACGATTCAATCAAACGTGAGGATGAAAACACCTTAATTCTTATAAGTGACTCAACACAAACCGTGGGAGAAAAAGAACATCACTATTTATGTTTCATCGATGATAAAATAACGCTCCAATTCCAACACGTCTTTGCCAAATCAAGAAGTAGATTGTTTGATGATGACGGTAAGCTTTATGGATCCGAGTCAACCAACAATGGAGGGCATTATTTTACAGAGGAAGGTATGGATGAGCCTATTTCTCATTATCCATTAACAAATGCTTTTCCAAGCAGATATGACGAAAAAGGAAAAAAGTCTTTGAAAGTGAGCGGCTCGAGCTCTTGTCCATCGTCAAGCCCATCCTCATGGTGGAAGAACCCATATTCAAATAAGTCGTAGTAATCCATTTGTGCACCTACTATGGAATGATCAATTCGTACGCACTAAACGATATAATGTAATCGTTTCTATTTAACTTTTGTATTTTTTTAAGGATCAAACTCAGATGTTTAACCAACTTTGTTTATAACAAAGTTAATCATTCTATTTTTCTATTGTGCGAAACTACTAATGTGATCATATCTAAAAACCAATCGCAAATTGATTCCTAATTTTAGCGTACATACGAAACATGTAAATTTCGTTATGTGTTTCACATTAAGAGATGCACATTTTGTATGGAAAACCTATAAAACTTGTGTAGATAAATTTGCATGCAAATTTCACACAAAAAGAATTGAATAATTATGAACTGAATTTTTTAATTTTGGTTAAATTTACATGCACCTCTTTTATCCACCATAATGTTAAAACGTTGAATCACTACTATTTTTATTTTGTATGAAAATACCATGTTTTGTAATGTTTTTTTTTTTAAATTATATCATACTTTTCAATTTTTTGCGAATATACATAACATTTTAATTTTTTTCCGAGACTTAGTTTCGGTATCGTGGTACCTCGGATGTAATGTGCCATCAAATATAAGGAAATCATCAGATTTGGTTTGCCACATGGTTTTTCGAAGGCAAAATTTGAGTATCTTGACATTATTGAAAGAATGTTGAAATGGTGTGTGACAATTTGGCAATTTGCTAAGAATGAAAATATAATATTTTGGGAAAAATCAAGCACTATAATAAAGTAGGCTGTTTTTACTCAATTTTGAAGATCCTAAACTCAAAACCATCACAAAGTACCAAAACATCCCCTCAATTTCTTATCTAAAAAAATGGGGCCGATGCAAACCTCAATTTTGAAGCACAATTTTTAAATTTACCGTATCCCAAATGATTTCCTATTTTGGGAACCAACCCAAATCAAGTAATATGCTTCCTGAATGTCATAGTGTAATGTCATGTACAAGATAGCAAGGACGAATGGGCTTCTACTGCTGTAGTTAAATCACTTATAGAACTACAAGAGTCCAAATACACAACATTCAATTGCAATATAGTTTTCCAAATACCACATGAATACATCCAGTGAAAAAAAATACCCATGGCTACTGTACATGCTGTTTTAAATACACAATTTCACACATACGCCAGTTCAAAGCCACGTATCATAATCGTACTATAGAGAGATATGAACGGCAAATAACGGATGCAAGTTTTACCAACAACCTAACATAACATAAATATTAAACATAAGCTGCAGAGACGTATCATCAAAAGTGGTAACTTGTTTGTTCCATAGATCAGATTACACACAAACAATTTGCTTAGGTGCTATGAACATACCGAAGCAGTGTTTAGCATTGCGAAAACTAACAAAACAAATAGCATATTTAAGATTACGATGTCATTCATTTTCGAGCATGCACGTTCAAAGTGAAACCACCTACATCCCTTTAGACTTCAGAAGACGTATCGCATAATGTGGCCTAGCAGAATCAGGCAGCCCCATGAAGATCTCTAGACGTACGACTTTGTCTGCAAGTATCTCACAAACATCGAATTTATCATCCAGTGACAAACCAGACATATTACCGATGAGATCAAAGACTTTCTTTCTCGTTTTTCTCAAATCGAACTCATATCCAATCTGACTCACCAAGTTTTCTAATCTCTCATTTGTATTGCGACTAATTTCTCCCAACATATCACAAACACTTTGTACCCCATCTACCGCTTTTCGTTTCTTGTCGGATTATTGTTGAAGCTGATCCCCTTTATGACCTTGGCATATGCTATTTTCGGCAGCTTCGTTTGCGAGTATATCCTCCAAGCTAACATGATAGTCACCGTCAATGTCCTCTCCTGCTATGTCATCCTCATGCAGTAATTCATTTACCGCCTGTATAATGTCCTCGACACTCTCTCTAGTTGCTCGGTCCTTACCAAAAATTTCTTTCCAATCATCGAAAAAGGGCCATGAGTTAAAACGCATCAGACGTGCATTATTATCACTCTGAGAATCAAACATTGACATATGAGTTTCTGAAAATACGGATAATTACTATGTTTATCCTGTTTGTAATATAGCTAAATGCATATATATACTACAATTCTCAACCAAGTCGTTATAATGAAACTATAAACAAATTAATATACATTCGTTAGACTCAGTTTGCTACAGATTAGTGAAGACGAACACTCGTCAAATAGAAGAGAAAACATATATATACACCAATTTCCAAAATAATTTCAATAAGGAAAACAAATTTTTTAATTTAATTGACTACCACCCTTGTGCTTATTGTGTAAACTTTAAGGAACCCTATTTTGGGTCGCAATGCTGATTAAAATCTGATTTATATGGGTTAACATAAAGTTGCAACAATCCCCGTGCAGAAATGACTTGTGCACGAATACAAACTCAAACAAATGTTAAGTACCAAGGTTCAAAGTTTACCTTGACAATTTGATCCCATAGATCGTTGTCATAGTCAATCTTATAATTCCCTTTCAAGTTGAAGCCAACTCCACTTCTACTCAGCATTTGGGTCCGATAATAGTAATTCTTCTTCCAAGTACTTAGCTTCGAGTTGATATGTGGTATTCCCTTCAAATCGGTTCCGGGAAATTCCTTCTTCATGGCATCTTCTAGCCTGTTCAAGTAATCAGCTCTGTCTGATTTCCAACCATGTGCAACAGGTTCCTTCAATGAAGTAATAAGGATATCCTCCTCTTTATGCGACCAACAACGCCTTGTTTTATCAGTTTTGCTTACCCTTCCACGTACCATATCGCTACTACTTATGTCCATACCTTGCAAGAAAGATTGTTGACCATCATAAAGTTTCATAAAGAAGGTGTAACCATAATCACATTTCATCGTATGGAGTTGTATTATTAACTTGTACATATAATTATATCACTTATATAGTCATACGGAGTCAAACCAACCTTAATGTTTTAGATTGATTTGACCAAATTGTCCTTGTTGTGTTTAGCTTATCCACCCTTTAACGCAGCTTTAGTCATCAACATGTTTGCCGCCATTATTCCTTTGTTCGAATTTGTAAAACATCAAGTATGCTTGTATACTACGATAAATGCATTCAATGAGCGATTTTGTGTAAATTATCAATTCTAGTTGATATGTTTTAACTTCTAATTTCAAAAACCATAGCGATGAGTTGAGAAAACATGCAAAAGTCATCATGGTTTGAAATATGAGGTGAATAACTTACACTCATTGTAGTTAAAATGAGCTTGCATTTAATCCTATATGTTCCAGTTGCATTCGAAGATATTCCTCAACATAGATCCTTTGCGAACCCCTCATATTTTTTAAACATTATATAATGAATACGATTACTAACCTTCTTGTCCAAAATTCATATCGCTATAGAATCACGACGGTGTGGCTACCTTCACAATGATGGTGTTTTCCTTTCAACGAGAATGGATGTAAATATTTTTTCCCGAATGGTTTTGGATCATGTGAAATAGAAGCCATGTTCATTATCTCGGTACCTTCATGTTTGAACCATATACTAACCTTCTACCAATACACTTTGTTAATATCGCCCAAACAACACAATTTAATTAACAAACTGGATCCCAAAAATTCATTTCATATGAAATTTTAATGCGGGGTTCAAAACTGGTATACATCACCAAACATGTATTTAATTCATGGACCATCCTGTTCTTGTTCAACATTAAGGCATTCCTTAATGTTTCTACAACTATCTATCGCAACAAGTGAACACTGACAATTTCACACATATTATATACCAAAACAAAGGAAAAGAGGCTACTGGTTGTTCAATGCAAATCATAGCGTGGAAATTTATTACGGGTTCAAGACGAGTCTTATGTTCGTCCCATGATGTACGGCTAGAAACACCAATGTAAGACAAATACAACTGCACTCCAAAATGCATCATTGATTAAACAAAATACGAGTTGGTTGTTGCCAAAAAGCTCTGAAATTATTCCCAATATTTTGGAGCGACTAAAAAAAATCAGAAGTTGCTTAATCATGCCAACTAGGAATTGATCGCTTAATTTTCTACCAATTAAATGATAGTAAAACAACAAGTATATATATCGTATCCACATGGACTGAAACTCGAAAACACAATAATTAATTAACACAGAATCTTTATTATTATTCAGGCAACAAAATCAAGAGAGATGATTATTAAACTAGACTCAAATAAAATAAGAATGAACTCAGATATGAAAGACTGACCCTAGGGATGTACTTAACCTAACCAGATTCACATAATTTAACCTATTAATCTGTTTACCAATTTAATCCACATTCATATAAAGGATCACTAATGTAACTACAGTCTTCCGCCAGGACAGCCTATAGTAGTAGGTTAGCCTAAACTCTATCCCCGTCGGGTCTCAAGAGAAGTAAGCTAATTACCAAAAGCACACAAGAGAATAACCTCCTACAGTTCACCTATCTCCACCAGGTCTAAAGGTAAAATCTGTATTATGTATTCAAGATATCAACTATGCAATTAATTCTACCAGGACATCAATCACATAAGTAGCATGCATCAATAAATCAGGTACCAACACATGAGAATTAAAGCCAATAATCATAAATCATGAATGGGACGACAAAACAGTATCAACAGATAAATCATAAGAATCTAGTCAGACATACAAACCCTAGGATCAAACAGAATTTAGCTACTCATAATTAAAATAGTAAAGTAATAATTAAATAAATGAAACATAAACTGAATTAAAGAAATAAAACTGTAGGAATCCACGATGAACAATGTAGCAACTTGAATCCGTAAATATTCTGAACTCTCAAATAAATCTAAATACGAAAACTGAATGAAAACTAAATTGAAAAACTATAAAAACTATTCTGTTCTCCCAAAAACGTGTAAAGATAAAGGCTAAGGAAAAGTGTTTTGTGTAGAGTTTGTCAGGCTCTCCTCCGTCTCTCTATTTCTACAGTAAGGTATCCGGTTTGTTCTGTTCTCATTCTCTTCCGTGCGGCTATATGGAACCCTAGCCCGCATTGGCTCGCGAGGTTAGCTCGCGAGCAAGAGTCGCGATAGAAAGTCGCGAATGGTTGTCTGTGCTTCCTCGCGAGTTTGGCTCGCGACCTTTGGTCGCCAGTGAAAGTCGCAAAGCTTGTCCGCCCTTTCTCGCGTGTTTTGGCTCGCGAGACTTCGTCGCGAGAAATAGTCGCAATGCATCACGGGCCAACAATTCTTCTTTATCTTGATCTACCTTTTTGACATCAAAACTTGTGCTAAAATGACACGAAATACACACGGCATAATATCTTTCAAGGTAAACATAAACATATCAAATGACAGCTCAAAAGATCATTTATCAATTATAAACCAAACAAATATGGCCTTATAAATTAGGTAAAAATGAGGTTCATCAGGAATCCTAGCACAAAAATCAGACATTCAATTAAATACACGAAACACATACGTATACTAACCTCAATAATGTCCGGATGTAACCGGAGATTACGGCGACGGTGAAGACCTCTGTTTCAAAACGACCTTGACTGACTGAATGGTGTTTAAGATGTGGTGATTATTGCGCGATAGATTGGGACAGGCATGCATCTTTCGTGCTGGAGAATAGAGATAACAACGGCGGCGAAGATGGGGCAGGGAACACCGCAGATTCTATCAGAGGGCATTGTTTATCGGAGTGCTTCCCGTCGTCGGCGAGTTGAGTGCGATCATTTGTTTGGATCTTTGGAAGGGTTAGGGCACAATGCCTTTTCTATGTAAAACGCATGACCCCTAGTAGACATGGTCTTTTTTACCAACTGTGAGGGTAATAATGTCATAGTGCAAGTTAATCGCACCAGATAACTTGGGTATCAAACAGGTAGGCTAAGTATCCAGGTTTTCTATGAGATATACCAAACATACAGATTGCTTACCAATGTCAATCTTAATCTAATTCCTAATGTATCTTACATTATCATATCCCTCCTATCAAACGGCCCTTAATGAATGAGATAAATAAAATTGAAAGAATAGAATAAGACGCGATTATTTAAATTATTTAATATTGTGTTTGAACTGATTGATTATAGTATTAGATTAATTGAAAATTTATGATTAAAATATAATATAAAATCAAATTACCTTTTAAATTACTTTCCTTCAATTTGTACATAATAACATATTATTATTGTTATTATTATCAATCCTTCAAAATGATTTAATTAAACTAAAATTAATTGAATCCGCAATTTGAAGCTAGCATTAATTAATTAATTTTGAAAGCTTATAAGAAAAAAATATCAATCCAATATTAATTAATTTATAAGCCTATTTTAGAAAAAACATTAAAAACTAATTTTGGGCCCCAAAACAAAAGAATAATCAAAAAAAATTGACCCATCTCTTCCACCTCTCTATATAAGCAAAAAATTCGAAAACCGAATATCCGATCCGAAATCGAAATTTAAAATTCGGTTCGGATTTTTCGGATCGGATTAAAATTTTTTAAAATTTCGAATCTGATCGGATTGGATTTTTTAAATCCAAAAAAATCCGAAAATCCGAATTATATATAATTTATATATAAAAAATATTTTATTTAAATATTTTTAAATTTAATATAAATATATATAAGAATTAAAAAAAATGGTTTCGGATTTTTCAGTTCGGTTCAGATTTTTTTATAAAGTTCGGATTTTCGGTACGGATCGGATTTTTTCTCTCTCAAAATTCGAATTTTCGGATCGAATCAGATTAGGTGAAAATCCGAACCGAAATCCGAATGTTCACTTCTACTTTTGTTGCCTTTACCTCCCTTCATCGTGTCCTCCTGAATACCATAATACTTCACCCTCTTCCATCCTCCTCTCCTCGCCGCGAATGGTGACATCAACAGTCGATGTCTGCGGCAAAGTAATATGAGAAAGAGAGGTTATTTTTTGGAATTTTGTATTAAAATTGAAAGTTGATTAAGTAATTAATCCAAAAGATAAGAGTACGGGCCAAGTAATTTACGAATCAAATAATGCAAATCACACATGTAATTAAGTTTGATTACTTTAACTCATTTGCAATTACTTTATAGTTATTTCAGTATTTTGAGTTTGAAGTTAAAGACCTAACAACATCAAACATGTATCATCTCTAGTTTTAGTAATACATAATTACTAGGGAAACCTTGGGTCTCGGCTCGCAAAGCCGTGCCCAAAATCGGCGACCAAAATTGGATCTTCTACCAGCTCGAGCAAATAGATATGGCAATGGCGTAGGCCGCATTTGTTTTCAATTTTAGAAACCACTTTCGAAATGAAAATGCTGTCCCTTCAATCCCTGTCTTGGTCTTCAGTTAAACCCCTGCTAATAAACCCTAGAACCCCTTCTCTCCGGCAACTCAGAGCCACAACTCATGCTCATTCAAATTCTACGGCAGCAAACTCCGACTCAGATGACTTCAACGAGTTGTCTTCCGGCCGCCGCAACAATTATTCCGGCGTCAAAATTGAGGAAAAAGTGGCAATGGATTCCGGAAGCTGCGGCTCGACTCATGGATTGCTTCCCGCATTAACGGCATCAGTAGAGCCAGAGTTCAGTCCAGCATTCGTTCTGGACTGGTGTCTGTCAATGGCCGTGTTATTAATAAGGTATTCCGATTCTTTTTATCTGTTATTATCTTTTGGGTTGGTTTATCAAGTCGATAGATGTCGTTTTTAAACACGTGCGACGGGAAAGTGGGTTGTTCATGGTATCCTGGTGTGTTAATTTTAGTGGACTGTTGTATATTTGAAGGCCTCGCATATGGTGAGATTGGGGGACATGGTGAATTGCATGATAGCTGAGTTGCAGCCTCTGAGGGCTGAACCGGAGGATATTCCATTGGATATAGTGTACGAGGACGAACACGTGATTGTTGTCAACAAACCTGCCCACTTGGTGAGATCTCACTTACCTATTAGCTATTTTCTTAATTGTAGTTTGTATATATTCTTTCCCCCCATGAGGAGGTGAAAAGATGGGAAGTTTGTTGGTTAATTAACGAATGATACCTACTTGGGAGAAATTTCTAAAGCTTTTAAGCCACTGTATATTGGGTCTAAGGTGAGTAATTTGATAGGTCTTGGCCACTTGAACAATTGCACAGTGAACCTTGCTAGTGTACTGTGCTATTTTGGCTGTAATACTACTTGCTTGCAGTTGCATGACGGACTTTTGGAAATTTAAAGCTTAGCAAACTCAAGAGATCAACACAATAAAAAACTCATCTCTCTCTCTCTCTCTCATACACACGCACTCACAAAGTTCTTAAGTATCTGTTATATGTTAGTTGGGTTTACATTCTGAACCCTTCAGGTATCTGATACAGGTGGAGAAGCTGTTTGTGAGATTCTTAATGTGGGTCTTATAATAATGTAGGTTGTCCATCCAGCACCAGGCAATGCAACTGGAACACTAGTTAATGGAATTCTTAACCACTGTAGACTTTCTACGGTATGTTTCAATCCAGAATCCCTGCCCGAGGTTGATGATGAGTCAGGGGATGAGATTAGTGCATTATCCTTAGATCAAGGTCAGGGTGGAGGTATTGGTCTTGGCCTGGCCGAGGCCTCTGTACGTCCTGGAATTGTGCATAGATTAGATAAAGGGACCAGTGGGTTGCTTGTCATCGCAAAGGTGACTTCCTCTCCACTTTTGATATGTATTGATTTCTTTTACATGGATCCTTGTCTTGTTGAGGACATTTTGAGTGATATGCACTTATGCAGTACATAATCTTATTTTTCACATTGCAGGATGAAAATTCTCATTCCCATCTTTCTGAACAGTTCAAAAAACACACTATAAAGAGAGTTTACGTTAGTCTTACCTGTGGAGTGCCGGCACCACTCTCCGGGCGTGTTGATGTACCAATAGGTCGTGACATAAATAACAGGATCCGTATGATAGCTGCTCCTGGATCTGCTACCCACGGACGGGCCCGTCATGCTGTTAGTAGGTGATATTAGATAGTTCCTCCCTTCTCATATTTTCTCCGAGTCAGATTTTGTTTAAATGTCAAATAATTGCACCCCATAATCCATTTTAGTTGGCACACTAGTTATTTTTAGTGACTTTTTTGTTTGCAGTTGGAATTTGTCATCTATTGTAAATAATAGAGCATCCTTTCACAGTAACTCTTTAAATCCAATATCAGACTGCAATGACACCTATAGACCTTCTTTTGGCCAGAAAAATAATTTTTCTGGCATCAAATCTGAGGATCACAGTCAATCGAACACCAGAAAGTTGAGACTTGATTATTGTGGTTCCGCAAGCATCAAATGGATTAGTGAAGATAGAGCTCATTCCAGTATTTACCCAGACCCACTGCATTTGCTAAGTGGAAGTACCACACTATTACTTTCTCATGCAAAGCAGATTCATGCCCAACTCCTCAGAACAAGTCTGTATGATTCTCCTCTTTATAGAACAAAGCTCCTCTTGCACTACTCCAAAACATTCAGTTTTCTGATGCCAAAATCTTCTCTGCTGCTTGAGGCTAGATATCTTCTCTTTCACTACCCTTATAAATGCATCCTCCAAAGATAATGATTTTATGACAACTCTCCGTTTATTTCATCAAATGCTTATTGGTGGGCTTTACCCAGATGCCCATCTTTTACCAAGTGTTATGAAGGCTTGTGCTGGTCTATTGGCTCCAAGAATTGGAAAGCAAGTCCATGGGTTCTCTTTAGCATCTGGGCTCTCTTTGGATCCTTTTGTGGAGTCTTCTTTAATTCATTTTTATCTAAAATGCGATGATATAGCTAGTGCCCACAAGTTGTTTGACAATATGGTGGGGAGAGATGTTGTTTCTTGGAGTGCATTAGCTGCTGGTTATGCAAAGAAAGGTGATGTAGTTAATGCAAAAAGGTATTTAACGGGGTTCAAAATCTTGGTTTTGAACCAAATACTGTGTCTTGGAATGGTATGATTGCGGGTTTCAACCAAAGTGGATGTTTCTCGAGGCAGTTTCAATGTTTCAGCAGATGCATTATCATGGTTTTACTCCTGATGGTACTGGAATTTCCAGTGTTCTTCCTGCAATAGGTGACTTGGGCTATTTATGCAGGCACACAAGTTCATGGACTTGTGATCAAGACTGGTTTTGGTGTCGATAAGTGTATTGTAAGTGCACTTATTGACATGTATAGCAAGTGTGGGTGTCCTCGAGAGATGTTACAAGCATTTGAGGATATGGATCAAGTGGATGTTGGGGCCTGCAATGCCTACATAGCAGGGCTCGCTCGACATGGTCTTGTTGAGAAATCATTGCTGGTGTTCAAAGAACTCATGGCCCAAGGAATGGAACTGAATGTAGTTTCATGGACTTCAGTTATAGCTTGCTGCTCACAGCATGGTAAAGATATTGAGGCTTTGGAGCTTTTCAGAGAAATGCAGGCTGCTGGTGTCAAACCAAATGCTGTGACCATTCCTTGCTTGCTTCCTGCTTGTGGCAATATTGCAGCACTTATGCATGGGAAGGCTGCACACTGCTTTTCTCTCCGAAGGTACATTACAGCTGATCTTTATGTAGCCAGTGCACTGATAGATATGTATGCTAATTGTGGAAAGATCCAAGAAGCTAGATGTTGCTTTGATAGGATGCCTGCCCGTAATTTGGTTTGCTGGAATGCAATGTTGGGTGCATATGCAATGCATGGAAAGGCAAAGGAAGCCATCGAAATTTTTCTCTGTCTGCAGAGGAGTGGACAGAAGCCTGACTCTGTTAGTTTCACCAGCCTCCTATCTGCATGTGGCCAAAGTGGCCTTACAGAAGAAGGGTATCATTACTTTGAAAGCATGTCCAAGGATCATGGTCTTGAACCTAAAATGGAGCATTATGCTTGTATTGTGAGTCTGCTTGGTCGTGCTGGCAAGCTTGAAGAAGCCTATTCCACTATTACTAAAATGCCATATGACCCTGATGCTTGTGTTTGGGGTGCATTGTTAAGTTCCTGTAGACTGCATCATAACATGAGCTTGGGTAAGCTAGCTGCTGGTAAATTGTTTGAACTAGAACCAAGGAATCCTGGAAATTACATTCTGCTGTCTAATATTTATGCTTCTAAAGGAAAATGGAAAGATGTAGATAAAGTCAGAGATATAATGAGGGAGAAGGGACTGAAGAAGAATCCTGGCTGTAGTTGGATTGAGGTCAAGAACAAAGTACATATGATTTTGGCAGGTGACAAATCATTTCCTCAAATGGCTCAAATCCTGGATAGATTGACCAAATTTAGCGCGGCAATGAAGAAAGCAGGTCACTTGCCAAAAACGGATTGGGTGCTACAAGATGTGGAGGAACAGGAGAAGGAGCATATCTTATGTGGCCACAGTGAGAAGTTGGCTGTAATTTTTGGTATTCTTAATACTGCTGAAGGGTCTTCTCTTAGGGTCACTAAAAACCTAAGAATTTGTGGAGATTGCCATGCTGTTATAAAATTTATATCTAGATCTGAGAGGAGAGAAATTTTTGTCAGAGACACGAACCGCTATCACCACTTCAAAGACGGTGAGTGCTCATGCCAGGATTACTGGTGATGGAGTAGTGATTCCACAATTGCATTATTTTCAGTTGACTTTATGAGTGGGAGCAGTCACATTAGTGGAGAACTAGACGTTGCCCTTGGGCTTGTAATAATCTAATATGAGAGCCCTTGGTTACTATCTGGTGACTTCTTCTTTATGTTGAAGCCTTTTTGCTTATTGCTATTAAAGTTCTTTATAACATTAGCCTTTTGCCTGTGTACTTTTTACTGCTTCGTGGTGAACTCACTTCTCCTGCTTCTCTTATCCTGGTTGGGCATTTTGAGAAGATAAATCTAGTATCCAGAGAGGTTTACCATTCAAGTTTCATATCTAAAATTATATTTTTCCATACAAGAAGAGTCATCCACAGTCAGAATAGTAGAGAAACTGAAGTTTCTAAATGAAATTCTGACCAGATGATGCATGTGTCAGCAGATTGGTATGGCATGTACTAAGGCCGTTTTATATACTTCCTACTTATGCTTTAAAAGTTTATCCTTTCTCATTGGCTGCTACACCCCCTTAAAGTTGGTTTGTTTAATTTTGAAAGCTTTCTCTGATAGACTGGGAACATGGAGATGCTCGGCAATGAATGTCTAAAGAATGGACTATACGCATCAACTTACGATGGTGATCTTTCTGTTGCATCTACAGCTAATGAGGATGCTTATTTTCTATCAGGCTGCTACACAATGACTGTTTGATGATTTTAATCCCGTTCATACTCAAAGATGCTGAATTTATAGCTCGGAGTTGATAGATGAGATTGCTGCTCGGTTTTGTTAATCTCAGTTCGAGTCAGCTCATATCTGTCTGCCTCTTCCAAGCTTTTATTCTGAAGTTCACATGCTTGTGCTGAAAGTATTATTTTTGTTAAAGTAAGGTAGAACAAAGAGTTGTTTATGATTTTGGAAGGCTGCAAGTAATCACGTGTTTCTCAACCACTCATATTTAATAAGGAGATTACCCATACATCTTTCAAGGACTCCTAGGATGTGAATATGAAGCCTTACTATGGAACGGACTGGAGCGGACTGGAGCATGAGTTGCTAAGTATTGGTGAAATGCTGAACTGTATACTAATGTTTAGTGAAAGTTTGATGCCAAAAAGCTTACTTTTTAGAGTTGCTTTGTCAAGAAAGCATTCATTTGGCAGTTGGGTGCAGATGGTTGGTCTGCAACTGCAAGACCAAGTTGGTAGCATTTTTGCTTGTACTGTCTTCAGTGCAGCAGGCACTCAAGCAAGTTCCTGATGCTCAATTTACAGGGAATGGTCTAATTAGAACATGGAGATGACTTTTGAACTTGTTATGGCATTGGCAAGAGAATTCACCCTTCTCTGAGCTTCTCGTGTGCAATGAAGGCTGATCTGAAATAACTTTTGACATTCGCAAAGCTTCTTCTTGCATGTGGATTTTGGTGGACTTTTATATTAATAAGCAACTTGTGGAGTTACTGGGAAATCTTGGAGACTATTGGTTGTGATATATTGCAATTTGAATTCGTGGTAGACCTAGGTCAATAAAGATGGAATTTTACTGCTGAATGTTGGCCAAGCCAATGTAACTCTCTTTTTGGATTGTCAAGAGAGAGACTCAATTTTCAGCCACTATCCGCTCCTTCCAATCGGTTCTAAGAGCATATTATCATGCCATATATACTTGATGAATAATCCATTGCCATTTTGCAAATATTTCTTGAAAAACTGCATAGTCATTATTTAGTAGGTCAATGCCTTCTTCAGTAACTTTATTTCTGTCCTCTGGACTTGGGTTTTTGGATAGTCAATAAACTCAGTTCAGCCACTAATTATCATGTCATTTATACTTGATGAATAATCCTTTACCTATTGATACTGCATAGTCATTAGACTCATTACTTAGTATGTAAAACTCTTCTCCAATATCTTAATTTCAGTCATCCAGATCTTGGTTATAGACATGTTGTGATTTGTTCTGAGGCCTCACCTTAAGATTATTGCATGAGAATAGTGACCAGCTAACCATAATCTGGTCAGATTTTTGCTGATGGTAATTGATTATCTCGGAGGAAAACCTTTATTCCCAAGTGATTTGGGCACTTCCCTATGGGCTGTTGTTTTGTGCAGCTTCTGCTTGCCTTACTGTTTACATGAACACCTATAACTAGATTTTCCCCCTTAATATTTTCTCTTTCTCAAAGTTCATCTTTTGTGCTGCCTTACACTTATTAAACCTATCAAGGTGTGAGCACTATGTATATCTTCTGAAATTCTTTTATTAGTGGCTTACCTCTGCGTGGACATGTGAAATAAACATAGTATGCTTATACACTGATTAAACTGGTCTTCAGGTACAAAGTAATTGAAATACTTGCCGGTGGTGGTTGTGCATTGGTGGAATGGAGGTTAGAAACTGGACGAACTCATCAGGTCTTATCTTCTTCTGAGCTCTGACCATTTTAAACCTCTTATTTTGTTCTTTTATAGAACATATCTCCATATTTGAATTTAAATCTGCTAATCAGTGCACATTAAAGAAAACAGATGCTCTCTACATTATATGAGCACCGCTAGAATCTAAAATGTGTCTCAATAGTTTTGCATGTCTATAATAGATTGTTCCGGATACTCCTACTTTTTATTTCCTTATTAATTGATTAAGTTATTTAGGGTTAGAAAAAAGGGTGGACCTGGCTTTTGTTTCTGGATCCCTAGTTCTGTTTGTTATTCAAGTACTAGAGTTGAGTCATTTAGAGGCATCAGAAAAGTGATCCTAGTTGAATCGGCATATTTCTGCTTGGGCAGGAAGGTTTCTTCCTGATTGGTGCTTGGGGCAGGTTTGCCTGCAAGTTTTTATTTTCCTTCGCTTTTGTATTGTTCCTTTCAAATATATTGTTTGGTTTGAACTTATATTGTTATAGTCCCTACACATTTTCTAGGAGCCTATTTCTTTGACCTCTTCGAATAATCACTATAAGAATTTATGACTGCCATGAAAATTTTGCCATGTTACTTATGTATTTATTTATTCCTGTCTAGATGGTAGTGGTACACTCTTGCAGGACATAGGTTAACGGCTGCTATTGTACTGTCTTATTATCAGCAAGAACTATGCTTGCCATATATACTTAAAATGCGGCTTTGGCATTAGGTCCCAACATACTCTTTTCTGGCTTTCTGAATTAGATCCGAGCCCATGCAAAGTATCTCGGTGTTCCACTCTTGGGAGATGACGTGTATGGAGGAACTAAGAGCATGAGCTTATCACTGCTTCAGTCAAAGAACCCATCTAGCTATCACGGCCAGCTTCTGGAACTGGTTGCCAGACTAGAAAGACCTTGCCTCCATGCTTTAAATCTCAGGTAAGATTACTGTTAATCTGCTTACTGCTTTCTTGCTTCAAGTCTGGAATAGGATTACCAGCCCTGCTCTAATTTGTACGTATAAGCAGCTTGGAATTTTGTTTTTCAATTTTAGGTTTAACCAGAAAATCTAAGCTGAAATTCATTTTCTGATTTAGGTTTGAGCATCCAAATACTGGAGAAAATCTAAGCTTTTCTCAGATACCGCCCGCTGATTTTGCTGAAATTTTGCACCGCTCCGTAACATTGGCACCCAGAAGGTAACCTCTCTCTCCTCTCCCTTTGCCTATATATATATATATATATATATATATATTCTTCACGAGACTCATCTTGATCATGAAACAAATTAATTCTCCAATAAACTCTGCAGTGGTATGGCGCTGTTCACTTTTCTTGTTACTTGTCGTCTTCATCCATCTGACCTTTTTATGTAAATTTTAGGTGACGTAGCTGGTTGGCGGTTTAGAATTAATGAATTATGGTTTGAGCAAATTGTTGGCAGCTTGGATGAAACACGAACAAAATCTCCGTGGTCCCTCTTAAGTACAGCACTTATGCACAATGGAATTAAGCCATTTTTATGTAAATTGGTTCAATTAGAATTAGTGATAGTTCAAAGTATTTTTTTCTACTGATTGGTTTAATTAGATGCCTTATTATTTATTTGTATGATAAAACCAGGCAATAGATCGAACTCCGTGACTTTTTCTTTTGGCAGGCAAAGTCACTTTTTTTTGAAAACTTACGAAATCTCTATGTTGATCCAAAGTGACGTACATCTGAAAGTCTATGTCACAACACAACATGCAATGCCATACTTTGAAATGAGAAGCAATCTATTACGTTTTGGTCTTATACAAGAAAATTGAAAGGAAACAAAAGAATTTGAACAATTTTTTTAACCGGATTTGTTTGATGTTTGATTTTATAATCACCTATCTTTGCAGCCGGTCAATTTTCATTTTAACAATTCCATTAGATGATGCTGGGGGTTATAGTATGACAAAGAAAAGGAAAAAGAATACGTTATCAAATACTCTTAATTGGTGTACCAAAAAAAAAACATCTAATTGGCGAAAGTTTTTCTCTAAAAAAAGTTGACGTTTGGAGGTGCGGGGAATCGAACCCCGTGCCTCTCGCATGCGAAGCGAGCGCTCTACCATATGAGCTACACCCCCAAGATGTTACTGACATTTACTAAAAATTACATTAACTGTCATTAGCAAAAAAAATAGATTGTAATTAGTTACAAAATTTATACCTTGATCCGAAAAAAACCATCAATCGTGTCTCAACAAATGCAGTCATTTTCGAATTTCTAAATGTGAAATAAGCTAATTAAGCTTATTCAGTTGGGGTTCAGTTAGATATAAGACCAAGAAAACTGAAAAAAAAACGCAGAATTCGATATTTTACTTATTTTTTGGTGGATAAAAATAATTTGTTGGTCCGATATCAACTGATATTTGCTACTGTACTTATTATATGATTTAACTAGTCATTTTATTAGTTCAATTAGATATCAGCTGTTGGTCTGATATTGAAAAAAAAAACAAGAAAACAAAATAAATTATTTGTCAAACCAGGTCAAACTTTTTTCTTTATATATATCTCAATGTGAAATAAAAGAATAGCACAAAATAATAACAAAACAGGTTATTCATCAAACAAGATATATCATATTACTATTTCAATAAGATAAATGATAGGATATTACCAACTACTGCGCCCAAGATCGCTCAATATAAGTAAGGCCGACATCAAGCTCGGCACCGACAAGTTCGACCAAGAAGACCCTAAAACCGGTGGGAGCAGAAGGCTCGGCCATATCTAAAAGAATCCTAATTCGAGAAGGGATAGAATTAAGATCCTATCCAAGATCTCGAATCCTAGTTAGAAGACCTCGGATTTAAGATCTCAGTCAAAATAATTGTGTATAAACAGAGGCTAGATTAGGCGAAATAGGGCATCCACACTCTTTGTAATCGCTTCTTACACATTCAATACACGAATACTCTCTCTTGCTCCGTGGACGAGATCTCATTCAAAGATCGAACCACGTAAATCTCTTGTGTTCTTCTCGCATTTATTTCCCTAACGAAATTAAGATCGATCACTGGCGCCGTCTGTGGGAACGAAAATTTTATGTTTTCGATCAACTTTCATTTATGGAATCAATCACGACGATGTATACGGAAGTCACGCATCCGCAGTCGCCACCGCAACAACAAAGAACAACGGCGGTCGGACACGCCGAGCTCACTGAAAAGCCCGGTCCTAGAATCGACCCCAAGCGGCATGTCCACACCGACGAACAAGGGAATCCCATCCTGCATGAAGAAGCAGGATACCGAAGCGAAGGAGATCGCAGCAGCAACCAAAGAGAACCTCCAGCTCCTCAGATAAACCTTGACGACGCCGTCAATGGGTTTCTCGAGAAAAACAAGGAGAGCTTCCTCCAATACCTCGGCCAAGCACAAGGTCGGCCGCACCCCGAAGAAAGGAACGCCGAAGCCTCGTCTAAACACGAGGCACCGCGACGAGGTGGATCCCCCAGCATCCAAATCATGGGCGCTAAAACCTCCGCACAAGTCGGGGCCCAAACCGACCGCGGGAGAGAAGAACAACGCGGGAAAGGGCGTCGCGACCGCCGCGAGGCCAGCCCTTACTACCAAAAGGAGTTCGATCGACGAACTCCGCCTCACTCTCCAGAGGGCGGTTTCGACGGGTACGGGAGGATAGTCACCCCGTTCTCAAACGAAATACTCGACACCCCGCTCCCAGACAAATATCGGGTGCCGAGCATCACCCCCTATGACGGACTAAGGGACCCGCAGAATTTTCTCTCGCAATTCCAGTACAATATGATCAACCAACGCCTCGGCACAATTCATATGTGCAAGCTCTTCCCGGAATTACTAGTCGACAACGCCCGCCGGTGGTTCGACAGTCTACCTCCTGGGAGCATTGGTTCCTACTGCGATCTGATGAAGGCTTTCCATCGAAGGTTCTTCCAGAAGGCCGAGTCAAAAATGACTTCGGCACATCTCCTCACTTTGAGGCAAGATCGAAACGAGTCCATCAGCGACTTTATGACCAGGTTCAACAAAGAAAGCCTGAAGGTCGCAGACGTGAACGACCTCCTCATTATCTCAGTCTTCCGAACGGCATCCAGCCGGGCTTTATATAAAGAGATCGCTGGCACGAACCCCAGATCGCCACGGAGCTATGGCGCATAGTCGATCGGTTCGCCAAGGCGACGGGCGATAGAATAAAACTCGAGGCGTAAAAAGGCGGATCCTCCGAAAAGGAAGAAGAGGAAGGACGAGGAGATCGTAGCAAGGCCGACGAAGGCCTGGAAAGAATACGCCACCCCATAGAGTCCGTGCTCGGACCGCGCAACACCTCTGAACGACCTCAATACACTCCTTTGACGAAGCCAAGGGCAGAAATCTACGAACTCCACATGGATAAGTTCGAGAAACCTCGACCAATGACAGGTGGGTCAAAACGCCGAACAAAGGACAAGTCTCGCTCCTTCCATGAAGATTACGGCACGACACGGAGGAGTGCCGAGACCTCATGGAAGATATCGAGTGTTAGTACGGGACGGGTCCCGAGAAAATATAAAGGTCACGACCGACGAGCCGGAAAGACGAGGCCCCATCATCGCCGTAAAAGGAGGAACAGCAAGAAGGGGATTGTGCCCTAACAAGAAGACGGCGGTGAAGACGAAGAAGAAGACGACGAACCGCAGATGACTGAGTCATCTCCACTATTACGGGCTCCCCGCAAGTCACGAAGTCCTCCTCGAAAGCCAAGTTCAAGTCCACATACCGCTAACCGATCAATAAGAGGCTCGGAAGGGACGGCGATCACCTTCTCGAAGACGACCCGCACTGCGATAGTGCCCCATCGACGCTACCGGTAATCCGTAGTGGTCGCAAACAAGTTGGTGAAGCGTATACATCGACAATGGCGATCGGTAAGCATCCTTTTTAAGGAATGCTTCGATAAGTTAGGAGTAGAGGAGGCGCGCCTCGCGCAGGCACCGCTGCCACTCCGAAGCTTCGTTCAGGAGGAAACACGCCCGGAAGGGATAATCGAGCTACCTGTCACGGTAGGGAAAGCTCCGACAAGCTCCACCAAGGTGGTACATTTCTTCATAGTGAAGGCCTACTCGCCGTATAGCATCATACTGGGGTGAGATTGGCTGAACGCTGTAAGGGCGGTATGCTCAACATACCACCTGACGATGAAGATCCCCACAAAAGGGGGTGTAGCCGTGATCCGAGGGGATCAGAAGCAGGCCAAGGAATGCTTACAAGTCGCCCTACGAGGTGCAGGGGCTCCAACCCAGCACCCACAAGCATAGCAACTAAAGAAACCCGAGGAGTTGGAAGTAAAAGAGACAACGCCTATCTCTGGCAGCCCGGTGGAAGAGGTCACGCTATACAAAGACGAGCCACTCAAGGTCGTCAAGATTGGCTTTACCGAGGCATCTGAATTGAGAGAACAGGTTATCCAACTCCTGAGGGAATTCCGAGACGTGTTTGCTTGGTCGCCCCTCGACATGACCGGGGTCTCCCCGGGTATCATCACCCATAAGCTTAACATCGACCCGAGCACAAAACCAGTTCGGCAGAAGCAACGAATTTTTGCAGCCGAACGGAACCAAGTCATCCATGACGAGGTAAATCAATTATTAAAAGCTCGCATATTGTTCGAAGTTAAATATCCGACATGGATAGCCAACCCGGTGATGGTGAAGAAAGGAGGAGGGGGATGGCGAATGTGCATTGACTACACTGACCTCAATAAACATTGCCCAAAGGATTGCTATCCCCTTCCCAATATCGATAAGAAGGTCGACGCATTGGTCGGGTTCGAAGTCTTCAGTTTCTTGGACCTATATAAAGGGTATCATCAAGTCTTGATGGATGACGAAGATGCGGCCAAGACAGCCTTCATTACAGACTTCGGAGTCTTCGCATACAGGAAGATGCCATTCGGACTTAAGAATGCAGGAGCTACCTATCAAAGAATGGTAGACAAAATATTCCAGCCCTACATAGGTCGGAATGTAGAGGTGTACGTCGACGACATCGTAGTAAAAAGCATGGAGGAAGCCGATGTGTCGCCGACCCGGATCGCCCCTCGACTTACTACGAAAAGTCAACCTCAAACCGAACCCCGTAGTGCACGTTTATGTTCGGTCCGGAAAATTTTAGGATGTTGGGTTTCACAAGAAGGGTTAAAAGCCAACCCATCCAAGGTTCAAACCATTCTAGAAATGAAGATGCCAAGACCATTCACGACGTACACAAACTAACTGGCCGCATAGCCGATTAAGCCGCTTTCTTTCAAAGGCATGACAAGCGGCTACCCTTCTTCAAGGTACTCAAAAGGCTCCGGAGTTCTCACCGAATGATACACATAAGTCCGTTTTGAAGATCTCAAAACTACCTCGCCAAACTTCCTACTCGTCTGCTCCGAAAGAAGGAGAGGTCCTTTCCTATACCTCGCCGCCGGACGAAACAATAAGTGCGATCTTGTACGAGAGGAAGGACGTCGCCTCGGTATACTTCATCACCGAGCATTAAAGGCCCGTAAACAAGGTATCAACCTTTGAGAAGCTCGCCCTAGCATTAGTAAATGCCGCAGGAGACTACGTCCATACTTCCATGCACATCCCATACAAGTCCTCACCGACCATCCACGGCAAGTGTTGACGGCCGTAAGCTTCGGGAGAATTGCGAAGTGGGCAATTGAATCGGCGAACATGATATATCTTTCTACCCCGTCAAGCCATCAAAGGTCAAGCCTAGCGGATTTTCTTGCCGAGGCCCACTTCGCCGAGAAACCAAGCCCTCGAGTCCAGACGACAAAACCGAAGCCGAACTAGTGGAGAAAACACCGAGGATTGCCGGCAAGTCTACGTTGACGAGGCCGGGAAAACGGTAGCGGAGTCGGCATCTGCTACTTGGACCGGATGGCAAGAGATCACATACACACGGTTCTCGCTCAAAATACGAACAACAGTAGAGTATGAGGCCTTGATCGCAGGACTTCGCCTAGCTCAAAGTCTTCGACACTGACGATAAAGTTCATAGTGACTCTTAAGTCGTCGAAGCCACATGTTGGGAAGCACGAGGCAAAAGGCAGTAGGATGAAGAAATACCTCGAGAAAGCCAAAAGCCTACAACAAACTTTCTCCCACTTCCAGATAATTCGCATCCCAAGGGAGCAAAACGGACGAGCTGACATCTTAAGCAAATTGGCCTCGTCGTCAACAAGCCCGCCAGTTGAGGAAGTTCAAAACTGAAGCATAGACGATGCTGATAAAAGAGCCGAGGTCAACGTGGTATCAGATGAAGAGCCAAATTAGATGACTCCCATTCGAGATTATCTGGAGAAAGACGAACTGCCCCATGACAAGCTCGAAGCTAGAAGGATCTGAAAAAATCTCGCGATACGCATTTTGAGCAGGGGTCCTATACAGAAAGTCATATCTCTAGCCTCTCCTAAAGTGCTTGGGCCCGAACCGAGCTGATTACGATACTACGGGAAGTACACGAAGGATCGTGCGAAGTCACATCGACCCCGAGCCTTGTCAAAAAGGTCATGTGACGGGATACTATTGCCAACAATGTTCAAGACTCACTCAACCTTGTGAAAAGGTGTCCAAGTGTCAATTCACGAACGTGCAAGGCTACCGAGACCGACCTCGCCTCCGACAAAGCCCTCGCCATTTATGCAATGGGGATCGACATCGTAGGCCCTTCTCAGAAAGCACCGGGCAACTTCAATTCCTCGATTGTCGCAATTGACTACTTCACGAAGTGGGTGAAGGCGAGCCCTCGCAAAGATCACAAGCAAAACGCCTCAACTTCGTGCGGAAGAGCATAGTATGTCGATTCGGCATCCTCATATCATTCTTTCGGATAATGGGACACATTCATCGATAAAATATTCAAAGGCGGTGTCAAGAGCTTGGATCCAACAAAAGTTCACCTCGCCGCCCATCCTCAAGCAAATTGTCGGATCAAGTCACCAACATGACAATTGTGAAGGGTCTCAAAACCCGCCTTGACCGAGCTAAGGGTCTTTGGGTGGAGAATTTACCACAAGTCTTATGGTCATACCGAACAACACTCGAACGGCGAACGGAGAAACGCCCTACGATGCCCGGCGCGATGGAACCAAGGCGGTGATCCTGCAGAAATCGAATATCGAGCCCCGCACCATTCACTTCTCTGCCAAGCAAATGGGAAAATCTACGAACTAATCTAGATCGCTCAAGAAAAGAGACCTCGCCTACATCGAGGAAGCTCGGTACAAACAACAAGTAGCTCGGTATTACAACCAGCGTGTTAAGTCCCGACAATTCCGAGTGGACGACCTCGTGTTCAAATAATGAAGTCGATAAAGCCCAAAGCTCGCAAACTGGAAGCCACATGGGAAGGACCTCACGGGTCGAAGAAGTCCTCGGAAAAGGAGCCTATAAGCTCGCCCATTTATACGGTGAGCAAATACCCAACACATGGCACATCATTCATTTGAAGAGATATTTTGCATAAGTGTCAAAAGTTGAGTCTTGTTCGTCTTTGAGTCCTGTTAAGTCCGAGTCCGGGTCTTGTTCGTCTTTTTCCATTACCTCTTATCAATAAAAATCTTTTCTTTCTCTATCTATTTTTGTCTTGCATGTTTTCATTTGTCACTTATGCACATAACTCTTATAAAAATACCCTCTTGGAGGACGAACAATACCCCGACGGAGGACGACTACCTTCGCTTAATCGAAGACGAACTTCAAACGCGTGAAGGGACCACCCTCCCGATAAAACTTGGCAAAACAGAACCCATGCCTTCGTGCGAGGAAGGATACCTCGCTTATTTCGAGGACGGATACCTTCGTACGAGGACGAAATACCCTCGTTTATTTCGAGGAAGCTTCGTATGAGGACGGATACCTTCATTTATTTCGAGGACGGATACCTTCATACGAGGACGAACTACCCTCGTTTATTTCGAGGAAGCATCGTACGAGGACGGATACCTTCGTTTATTTCGAGGACGGATACCTTCGTACGAAGACAAACTACCTTGGTTTACGGCAAGAACGAGCTATCTTCGCCTAAACAAAGACGACCTACCTTCTTGTTGGTTACGGAAATTGAAGACAAGTGCTCTCGAAAAGTTAACACAAAGCAAAATTAATTTTTATTTCAAAGTATACAGTTTGTACATCACGAGGTCAAGAGGGTCCAGGAGGCGGGAAAGTCGAGCCAATCCCCTAGCAAAATCGGGATTCAACAGAGCATCTATACTAATCCTACCTCTACCTCGTCCTCGATCTACGCTATGAGCCCCGCCACCGACCTCGGCCACTTGACGATGCAGCCCGCTAGATCGACTTGGCTGCTCGATGACGCCCGGCCGGCTCCTTGAGGATCCACGTCGCTCTTGGGCCATAGCGCTCTCTTGAGCTCGCCACTCCGGATCGTCAAAATTGAACATTTATTGTAGTTCGGCAGCAGAGAAGCCCGCAGAAGAAGAGGCCTCAGATCCGATCGGGCGGTTCTTGTTTGTGGTTGTCGAGCAATAGCGATCTTGTATATGCCTCCAGTCTTTTAATTCGCGAACCGCTCCGTGAACCGCCAGATTTCTCGCCGTACTCACGCTGTACCTCGCAATGAAAGCGGCCTCAACAACCTTAGCTTCGACCTCAGGAATGGTCATCCCACCACTTCGGTGGATGACTTCCTCGTACTCGGCATGCTCCTCAGCTATCAATTTAGCCTTCTCCTTGGCGACCTCGAACGTCTCCTCCAATTCCAAAAGGCGAGCCTGGAGCTCGTCACAGCTCTCCTGGGCAGCTCTATACTTAATATCAGCCTCCACCTGCACATGGCCCAGCTGTCCCTTTATATGGAGGAGTTCGACCTCTTTCAATTCAAGAGCCCGCGACAAGTCTTCGATTTGGTTCAACCAACGGGAAACATCAAGCATTTGTGGAAAATGAATAAAAAGATAAGTTTCTTCACATAAACTTGTGATTTTATTATGCCTTCAGGCAGAAACCGATGTACATTTACATTCAAAAAAAAAAAAAAAAGAGGATCAACTGACCCCTCCAGAAGCTTCGGGCCTATCTACCTCGGCCGCCTCCTGAGCTTGGGAAGCTTCGACCTCATCCGCCCTGACTTCGGCTTCTTTGGCTTCGGCTTCCTCAGGAACTCCCGGGGTCTCGACGCCCTTCAAAGCTTTGCCGCCTTCCCACCCCTTAGCTAGATCGGCAATTAAAGCGTCGGTCAGGGGATCTCGGTCCACTGGGCAGGCACGGACTGACTCCGTAGTCAGCAGAGTCGAGGACGAGGTCAGGCTCTGCAGTACGGGCAATTCCTTCAGGCCGCGGACAAGGACCTCGAAATAGGCCCGCCGCATAGCATCTTCCTCCGTCTCCTCATACCCATACTTGGACTTATCCAATTCTGGGTAATCCTAGGCGACTTCTTCAATGGCATCTGAAACGGCGCGCTTGTTCAGGACCTCGGCCACGTCACAGACCATCCCGGAGAAGCCCGCAGACAGGAATAGCCTCTCCGCAAAAGCACGGCATTTCCTGCGAGCTCGCCACGCCGGTCTCGACGGCGAACTTCCTCCACCTCGCCTTCATCAAGGCAACCTCGGCCTCCGCCGCCCGTCTCGCCGCCTCGCCGCCTCGGCTACCTTCGCCGCCTCAGCGGTAGCGCGTTGGCGCTTGACTAGGTCCGGATCTTCGCCTCGGCATCGTAAATATCTTGGACGAGGAGATTCTTCTCCACCATCTCACGAGCATACCGGCAACCCCGTCAAACCGCGTAACAACGCCTTTCAAGTAACCCGTTATAAGATCGGACACTTTGGCCATCTCGGCGGACACGCCTCGACATCTTGGCCATCTCGGCAGACATGCCCGCCGCTTTCGCCACCTCGCCGAAACATCCTCATTTCTATACAAAACCCATCAGTCGAAGAACACATTCTTTATATTACTTCACAAAGTATAAGAATAAGTACGCTACCTCTGAAAGATACGAGGCGGTCATTGGAACCGACGATCACACACCGGGTCGGCATCAACCGAGGCCTCGGGATTGCATGCTTCAGCTTCTTCAAGCGCTTGCTGGCTGCGGTGAAGGGACTTGAAGCCTCTCCGCTCATTTCGTGCATGTCCCTGGACATCCTTCAAAGTCGAGACGGAGCTCGACACCGAGCTCGACTCCTTCCTCTTCTTCTTTTCTCTGAACAAGTTCTCTACAAATACAACAAGTCAGGCATAGACACGGATAATCATAAAAAAAAAAAAAAAAAAGGGCCTCACCCTTCACCGACTCCACCTCAGTGGCAGGATCATAAGGGCTAAGCCCCGCAGCTGCAAGCTCGGCCTCGGTAAAGGCCTCGTCCACGAGACCAACTTTGTCCAAAGGCCTCCTCCAGCCACCGCCGATCTCGTCAAGAATCACATCACGATCCGCCATACGAACTCAAGTTCCTCGAACCGACGTAAGAAAACTTCTTACGCGATTCGAGATCTTCGATTTTATCTTCGCTTTGAATTTGCGACGGGGTGATAAATAATACCACCCCGAGCCACCCTTCAGTTGCAAAAACCCGAGAACAAGCCCCAAGGAGAAAGGAAAATTATGCCGATGGGCATAGACACCCAGCCCGTCGGATGCCGGAAAGAATTTGGCGTAAGTTGGGCTAGAGATATGCCGAACATCTGTTGAAGTTCGACATATACACGGGGATAAGGAAGACGAAGACCGGCTCGGAGGCTGTCTTCGTACACGGTGACAAACCCTTCCGGAGGGGCACAAGCCATATCCTCCGGACGGGGCAACATACACAATATCGATTTAAATACAAGATTGGGAGACAATCTCCTTATATCGAGATTTTAAGATAGAAGAAAACGAAGAAACTTTACCAAAATCCCGAGAAGGAATATGCAAAACCGCCGTGAATCCGACGACGCGGCACAAACACAATCTGACGCTCGGAGGATTTACTAGAAGAAGAAGCCATAACTTACTTTTGTTTTATCAAGATGATGGTGATGAAACCGAGACAACAATGGCGGCGGTTACACGCTTTTTTTTTTTTTTTCGAATATCAAAAGTTTGAAAGTCGAAATTTTGGAAATGGCAAAGTGATATGAGAAATGGCGTATCAAGGAAGATATTCCCCATTATGCGCTTTATCGAATCCACCGCCACATTAAATGCGTATCCTGTGTCCGCACTCGACGACGGCAAAAATCCGTGTTCGGCCTCGCTTAACGCCCGTCGGTGAAGCGGTCGAAGACCCGCTTAACGCCCCTCGTCGGTGAAGTTACCAGAGACCTCGGCTTAACGCCCGTCGGTGAAGCCAATCGAAAACCTCGACTTAACGCCCGGCAAGAGATACTAACAACAAGACACGACCTCGGCAGACGCCCGCAAACGCGGCATTCGATATATGACTTGGAAACATTGACACACACCAAGTCGATCCCGAGAAAATGCCAGCAGATCGTTCGCCCGCCCGACATAAACAACCCCAAACCAACACGACCTCGCTGCGTCTTTTTTGGGGGTTGTGATAGGATACGCCCAACTACCATGCCCAAGCATCGGGCTCAATACAAGTAAGGTGACATCAAGCTCGGCCCGACAAGTTCGCCCAAGAAGACCCTAAAACCGGTGGGAACGCAGAAGGCTCGGCCATATCTAAAAGAATCCTAATTCGAGAAGGGATAGAATTAAGATCCTATCCAAGATCTCGAATCCTAGTTAGAGAAGACCTCGGATTTAAGATCTAGGTCAAAATAATTGTGTATAAATAGAGGCTAGATTAGACGAAATAGGGGCATCCACACTCTTTGTAATCGCTTCTTACACATTGAATACACGAATACTCTCTCTTGCTCCGTGGACGTAGATCTCATTCAAAGATCGAACCACGTAAATCCCTTGTGTTCTTCTCGTATTTATTTCCCTAACGAAATTAAGATCGATCAATAAATGACATCAATGGAGGTATGTATGGAAACCGTGCTTCTCATACTTCAGACTGTGCCGTGTATTTATTGGCCCCAAGTTTATGCATTGGTTCGATGCTGTGCTAAAAATTATGTGGTATTTCTGTAGGCAGGTTGGAAAAACCCCCATTTCGGGTAGGCCTATACCTCCAAAAATTCGACATGAATCGATATTCCCATTTGGCCCATAGGATTCGGTCCAGCCCTTTTACGCCGAAAAGACAGCCAACTCTAACTCTAGATTATAAGCTACACCCACTTGATGGAAATTTTACTCGAGTCAATTCATTATCTCTGTTTTCTTTACATTCTCTCTAATATATTAATAGATTCAAGTTAATGATCTACAACAAATATTATTTTTTCTAAACAGATCGAAGGTATCGAGTTGATGAGTGTGGTTGACGAAAACTCATTGTGAAGGACGTGAGAACAACAATGTGAATGGCTTGCAAAATAAGTTCTGAGGATGTCTCTGGAGAGAGACTCCAACGATCAAGTTAGAACGTGTAAAGGTGTTTCACATGTATGCGAACGGATAACGTAAATGCAAGAATATTGTGTAAGAATATGAGTATTTTTAGTGTTCGCACGATAAAATTGATGTAAATAATGACTTGCATTTGGGGGAGGAGATATTTATAGGTTATAACTTAATGGTACTGAATAATAGGGAAGTGCTCAACAGTGGGGTAAATCGTGCTGAGTACATCCATGTAATAACTGGTTTTGGGTAGTGGTCTGGCGGATAGGGATAGGGATTAAATGGATGCATGGATATTTTCAGCTAGCCACGATACCAGAGCTGAGAAGCTAGCAAGTGTTTACATTAGAGATGAATACGAGTTCAGACTTGATCTTTATCTCACATTTGACCGTGACCAAGTCTACTACTTATAACTCGCTGGGGCAACTCGATGGACAATCGTGACTGAGCCACATAGGGCCACAGGGGCCCATGGGCCCCTAACTTTTCGGAAAACAGTTATATATTTTATATGTAATGTAATATTATAAATGTTGTTCTAGTCATTGGTTAAGTGTCTCTTTAAATTGTGGGAGGACCGAGTTCGATCCCCGACGCCATGACATCTCTTCCTTTTCTTTCTCCTTCTTTCTTGTTTTTTCTTTCTCTCTTCCTTCTTTTTTTCTTTTGTTTCTCGCTTTTTTTTTCCCTTTTTGCTTTCTATCCTTCTGTTTTTTTTCTTTCCTTGTTTTTTCCACCTCTCTCTCTTTCCTTCTTTTTTATCTACTCTTTTTTCTTATCTTTCTTTCTTTTTTTTCTCTCAATCTTTCTTTCCTTTTTTTTCCTTCTCTATTTCTTTCCTTTTGGTTTGTGTTTTCTCCCTCTCTCTCTATTCTATTTATTTTGGTATCTTTTTTCCTTTTTTTTCCTTATATAATTTATTTTATATTGATAAAATAAAATATGTATACAAATAATAACACTATATGAATTAATTCTTAGCTAAACATATGTACTCTCTATAAATATTTAACATTTAATAACTAAATCTATTGTAGTCTAATGGATTATGATTTTTATCTCTCATTTAAGAGATATTGGTTCGATTCCTTTTGGTTATATATTTTCTTTTTTCTGTACTTATTTTCTTTTATTTCCTTTTTCTTTCTCTTTCTTTCCTTTATCTTTTTCCTATAATTTGTTTTATGTTGATAAAATGCTATTTCTTTTCTTTTTCTATAATTTATTTTATATTGATAAAATAAAAGATAAATGCAAATAATAAAGTTTTATATGTGAATTAATATTACCAATCAAATTTCTAAAAGAATTATAATAAACTCATTATATTATTAAATAATTATTATTTTATAATTTTATTTTATTATCTTTTAAAAAATTATAATTAATTGGGCCCCCAGCAAAAAAATCCTGGCTTCGTCACTGTGGACAATGATCTACATTTGGATCTTGGGCTATCAGCCAAGTTCAAACCTAAGTTTAATTGATATTTTATCCCTATCACATATAATTAAACTAGATATATTATTAATAACAATATCTCTATATTGATCCAAAAATCTCGTAATAAAACACGTTGTATCTCAAGCAATGCAATCAATTTCACATTATAATACGAGAAGCAAGCTAATCAAGTGAATAAAATGGTGGGTTCCATTTAATAGAAATCATTTTTGGAGAAGATTTTTTTTTAAAAAAAGAAACCATTTTTTCAAAAAATTTGAATGTAATTTTATTATATGATATAGCCTATTTTGGATGTTTAATTATGTATCGGTGGTTGGTACAATGTGAATTTTTCTGAAACAAAAGATAAAAGTCACAATCAATTATCATAAAAAGAATAACATATACATGAAATCTCTTTGTAAAATTTAATATTTGTATGTACACAATATAGTAAAATGGCTATTAACCACACATTAACATAGACATAATTTTTAAAAAATTATTTACACAACAATTACAAAAATTAATATATCATATTAGTTGGTAGGATGTTAAATGAATAAATACATGGATATTAAAAGGTTTAACTAAGAACCCACAATTTATTTTCTATAGAAATTAGACATAATTAGATAAAAAATAGGTTTTATTTTGTTATTTAAAGTTGATTCCTAACTTTTATTTGTGTAATGCCGATGCACAAATTAAAAAAAATTAAAATAAATAATTGTGAGTAACAAAAGTTTAATGATTTTTATTCCTATCATATTCTTAAATTGATGGGTCTTATTGGGTACGTACTGGTGTATGAGGGATGGAATACCCAATCAGATAAATTTTAAAGTTTTTTGTTTTGACAAGACTGATCGGCTACAGACGATGGTCGGTCGATAACCGATAGTCCAAAGATCGATGGTAGTACTGCTGGTCAGTTCAGAAAAGGGGTGCTTATATTGAGTGATATCAATTAGCAAACCTACTGACTGTTGAGACAGCTGGTCAGTTGGATTGATAACTCATATACATGCGGAATGTGGTGGTTACTGTATTTAACTTACCGAAAACTTAAAGTCAGCTTGAAACACTTTATCAAATATTGATTAGTTAGTTTTCGGTTTGTATCTATTCAGTATCGGATATTGATAGAGGGTTTTAAAACAATGTTATGCTGCTGATGACAGTTAAATAATATGTAAAATTAAAAGCAATACCCAAAGTAAATAACACGTTGGTTTTTACATGGTTCGGAGAGATCAACTCCTATATCCATTGACTGATTGCTCAATCAATCTACTAACTTTGGATTGAGTCTTATTTACGGGTATAAGAATAAACCTAGATACTGTGATCACCTTACAGTATCCCGCCTAACTTGGCCTGCTGGTGCTAGGAAATCACTAACTACTTTCGGATGCAGTCGACTTAACCTCTAGCTTACAGGTGCTAGATGATCAAGTTTTCAACAACTAACACTTCGTTACCTACTTGCCACAAACTTCTACACAATTTTTGTGGGTTTTGTAGATGGGTTTCCAACTATGGATCTGAGTTGACATATGAGTCAAACTCAGTATGTCTAGACTTAAGATATACAAGATGAATATCCTAGACTTAAGAAAGTGTATACTGAAATCTCGAGCTAATAAATATATGAGAGCTCTTGAGATTTACTGATAGCACTGTGAGTTTGATTGGCTTGAGCTTTGAGCTTGAATGCTTTGAGATTTCAATTGCACAATGTTTCGGTAACCTTTAAATGTTGGATTCTTATGTGAATTTATAGAGATGATGTTGAATAGTACTGTTGAAGGGAGCACCAATAAGATCTTTCGATTTGTCGTTTGAATTCTTCCCGTTAAGAATCCTCTTACATCGTTGTCAAAGGTCTGCATCATCGTACACTGTAGCTCTGTAACTCTGAAAATATCTTTTGACATACAAGATCTTTTGCAGATATGCTACGACATGTGGCGAATCAAACACTTAAGGCTAAATTTCTTCTGTGTTTATTCAAATTGAGTTCACCCTTTGTTTTATCAGCATTGACTTTAGGTTGGGCCGGTCAAGACTGCTCATTCTTTTTATCAGCAGGCTGGACTCCCGTCATTTGTCAGCTTCAAACACTTGAGTCGGTATGATGCTTTCAACAAACGTAAATAAATAGTCAGCTTTGACCTTGCATCAACCAGCTTTAACTCGGTGTCTCCAACATTGACTACTTGTCACTAGCTTTAATTATCGATAAGTAGCTTTGACTCTAGGACGTCAACTTTGACTCCTGATAGCCAACTTTGACTTCCGCAAGGACAGTAGGCTGCTTGATTTGACACTTAGTAATATCATGACTCTTTCATCTCTTTCAGCGCCGAGTCTCAGTCTCCGATCTTCAGTCTTTAGTCCCCCGAAGCCAGTCTTCAACTTTACCCATGTAGCTATGTTCATCAGCATCGCTATACTTCAGTTCTTCAAACATCAGTTGACCTTCCGTCAGTCTTCAGTTCTTCATTCTGTGATCCTTCAGTTAAGCTTCTATCAGTTACGTTGATACTGATACTCCTATCAGTATGGCTGGCTTCAGTACTGCTTGAACTCATTCAGTCTTGGGCCTGTCCAAGCTAGTAGTTCTTCTGTTGAAACCTGTAATACAAACGCCTAACTCTAGAACAAGTCAGTAGCATTAGTTACATCAGCAAGACAATCATAAGAGGTTTTGGAATCTAATCAAAACACACAGTTAAGACAGATTAATTCCGAACAACTTAGAAATTTTCCCAATAATTTCTCCTTTTTTGATGATGCTAAAACCTTAAACATTATACTGAAAACAAATTAGAAAGTTAGATAACCAATTTCAGCAGATAGACTTGATTCCCCATCACTGTGATCATCATTCTCTGCAAAACAAGGTTAGTTCAACATAATAAGTTTACCAAAATCATTGTCGTCAGGGTGAACTGGGCCAGTTTTATAGATTATAGGTTGTTGGGATTTACATGATACAATCAGATAAACTAAAAATCAACTGCAAAGCTATACAATTCTATTACAACTATTCTGACCAGTTCATCTTCTTTTTCTCTGCTGCGTCCTCTCTTCATCAGTTAGCTGTCCATACATTGCAAAAACTCTCTTGACCAGCTTTTCGAATTCCTTTGGCTACTGTGGTAGGATCTATCTTTAATAGTTCAGCAGCAACTGAGAATTCCTTTTCAATCTAGGCTCGATCAACAAAGTTTTCTCTCATAGGTGGTGATGTAGTTTTCTTCGGAGGTGCATAAATGTTGACATGCTACCTCGCTGAGCAGTTAACATATTTGTCAATGAGAGCACGATCCTTGTACTCCCGAAAGAAATTTATGAAACCATCTATTACGATCTCTAGGGCTTCAGGCAGATCAATCAAGTAGGAGTAGTACATGACTAACTCCATCTTCAGCTATTCCCATCAATCATTCAGTTCAGCGGAGATCCATTTGTCAATCCTAGGCTTGGCACATGAAACAATGTTTCTCAACAAACCTTTCCTCTAAAAGTTACTTAGAGCACTCATTCTACTGATAGTTTTCTTTCTCTTTTATAGCGGCAGTTGACGCTCTCTGAGCTTCCTATCGATTTCTCAGAACCAACCTGTTGTTTCTTGCTCCACCATGTCGTCAGTAAGGCTGGGTCTCCCAATATCTCGAATGTGGCGTCTGTATGGAAGGCAACAAGGTAAATGTCATATGTTCCATCAGCAACTTGGGCTGACGGGGGAGCTTCCTTCGTTTTCTCCTTTCTTTTGGCTTGAGTAGCCTTCCTCCTTAAACGCTCTTCAGCAATTGCCTCTTCGGTCTGTTCTGCCATTTCCACTGCTATCTCTTCTGTCGTTCTTTGCTCCTCAGTAGCATGGGCCAGCTCTGCTGTCTCTTCAACAGCAACAACCTCCTTCATATCTCCCTCATTTTTTGGCATCATCAAGAACATCCTAGAGGGAGATCGAGAGGTCACTGACAGTTTGATTCAGTGCGGCGTGGGAGCGGTCCATATGCTCCAACCTTTCATCATAGGCGACCAACATACTGTCATATTCTTTCTTTTATTTTCTTAGGACTTCAACCTCTACTTAGAGAGAAGTAATTCTCTTATCAGCTCCAGATGCGATGAAGTCCAACTGATTCAGAACAGTGTTGAGTTGTTCTTGGGCTGGACGGATTGTTGTTGGTATCCTTCTCTCAAAATCAACCTTGAATGCAGCTTCAATCAGTACATTTTGCTTTCAAGGTGTTGATGGAGCCTTCTCGTGCTGACTTCTCCTGTTGGAAGTTCTCAGTCACAACATCCACAAGGTCTCTCAGATTTTACCTTACGGTTGAGAGCTCGCCATGGGTCTGTTCCGTGAATGCTTCCCTGAGATCGACCTGTTTTGTTTAGTCAGTTCGATTATTGGATAACCAAATTTTTAAAAAATTGCATTATTTAACTATTTCATTGATTGCATCTAATTAATTTAGGCAGATTTATCTATAATTAAATAAAATAATAATAATAATAATAAAAAAATTAATAATTATTATAATTTCGGTTATGTTCATTTTTGGGTATATCCGTTCGTTTATCGGTATACCCGATAATCAAAATTAACTCCAAACCATTAGTCCATACTAATTCGAATATCGAATTAATCAGTTAACGGTATTCGATAACCGATCGATTTTGATTGGATTCGATAATAATCGATATTTGATACCCATTTAAGCAGTCCTAAAATAAATGGTATTATTGGGTTATGAGTGATAAAATGTGTAAATAAATAGTATTGTTAATGGTAATAAATAAAAATAGTAATGGACATGAAATGATATAATATATTAAATAAATAAATTATTGGGAATAATAAATAAAAATGTTTTGTGGGATAATGTTTATAAATAACAAAAGAATATGTATCGAGAAAGAAAGGTAAGAAAAAACATGGTAATCGAATACCGGTTATTATTGTTATAAGAAACTTGGGGCTGCACACTGGACTGGACAATAAAGCTCTGTAATGAACTTTTTTGACTGCTGGTACCCCATATGTGTGCGTAGGCGCTAAATAGAAGAAGGGATCACTTTAATTGATAATGTTATTCTATAACAATTAATCCATGCATGCTTCGGTGCATGCTGTGAATGAAAATCACGTGGAATCAGCTCATAGATACGCGTTAGTTAGATAGTTATGTTATATATATATGGATGCATCAGAACCGTCAGACGTCAACGGCAAGGATCATTCATTGAGGTCGTTATATGTGTTAGTTACACAGTTAGAATAAATACGTAATGCATGAACTCATTTTACATAGCTTTGAGAAAACAGAACAAAGGGTTTAGAGAGAGTATATGAGATATCCATCTCTCGGCTGTTCTTGAAAGCTGTAATCATCTTGTTATCTTTTAATAAAACACCATATCAAGTTTTCTCCCGTGGATGTAGATCTTATAATCGAACCACGTAAATCTTGTGTTGTTGACATCCATTTCTTTTTATCTCGTTCGTTGAAGTTCTTCGGTAAAAGCTTAACAAGTGGCACCGTCTGTGGGAAATTCACCCCGATACCATTGATCATTTGGATATATTAATCGAACGAGAATGGCGACGACAAAGTTCGATACCGAAAAATTCACCGGCAAGAACGACTTCGGTCTTTGGTGAATAAAGATGAAGGCACTCCTTACGCAACAAGGGTTGGCTGCTACACTGAAGGGCGATGGGGGATCGGCTGATTCCAACGACGTCAAGAAGGTAGAGATGATGGAGAAAGCACATAGTGCTATTATCTTGTGCCTTGGAGACAAGGTTTTGCGAGAGGTTGTAAAAGAGAATTCTGCCGCCGCGGTATGGTCTAAACTTGAATATCTTTATATATATGGCAAAATCTTTGGCAAATAGACTGTATATCAAGCAGAAATGTATTCTTTCACATTGATGGATGAAAATCCATGGACGATCAACTCAATGATTTCAACAAGATAATCGATGATCTTGCAAATTTGGAAGTCAAAGTTAATAATGAAGATCAGGCTATAATCCTTTTGAACGCCCTACCAAAATCCTACGAACACTTGAGAGATGCCATGTCATATGGTAGAGATGCAGACTTATCAGTGGGACGTTCAATCTGCGTTGAGGGAAAAGAAGATGCAAAAGGCTTCTCAAGAAAAAACCGCATCAGTGGGTGAAGGGCTGAATGTGAAACAAAGATATGTAAACCGGAAATTCAAGAAACAAGGCCAAGCCGAGAAGAAACTGTGGCAACCTAAGGGGAGGTACGATGATGAAAAAGGAAACTAGAAAGTGCCACTATTGTAAAAAACCAGGGCATTTGAAAAGAGACTGCTATGCTTTCAAAAGAAAAGAGAACCAGAAAAATCAAACTCAAGATTTTACAGATACAATGCAACAATGTGACATTGCTGAGGCACTCAATGTGGTGAAATCACATATGGAAAAGGAATGGGTACTGGATTCAGGATGCTCTTTCCATATGTGCCCATGTGAGGATTGGTTTTCTAAGCTCAAACGTGATAATCTAGGATCGGTTCTATTGGGGAATAATCATGTTTGCAAGATAGAAGGAATTGGAAGCATTAAGTTACAAGTACATGATGGATCAGTGAGGGTATTGAAAGAAGTTCGGTACATTCCTCAGTTGAAAAGAAACTTGATATCGTTGGGAGTATTGGAATCGAATGGCTACGAATGGAACTCATCGAAATGATACATCTAAAAGGAATCAAGATTAATCATGAAATGAGTAAGGAAAGATAGCTTATACTACCTTCTGGCAAATATAATATCTGGAGAGTCCGACGCAGTTAAAATGGATGATTCAAATCTGTGGCACAAAAGGCTCGGACACATTTGAGATAAAGCGTTGAATCATTTACTCAAGCATAACATACTCAATAATCTTTGTTCCTTCAAACTGGAATCATCGAGCAATGCATTCTTGGAAAGAGCAAGAAACATCATTTCGATTCAGGTAAGCACTCTTCTACTGCCCCTTTAGATTATGTATATTCGGATTTATGGGGGCCTGCGAGGAATGAGACAATAGGAAGGGGTAAGTACTTTATGTCTATCATGGATGATTATTTTAGAAAGCTATGGGTTTATGTGTTGAAGGATAAAACTAAAGCTCTTGATAAATTTAAAGAGTGGTGTGCGGCTGTTGAAACTGAGAAGAACAACAAACTGAAATGTTTGAAAAACTGACAATGGGCTGGAATTTGTTTCGGACAAGTTTCGACAGTTCTGTGCAGAAAAGGGGATTAAAAGGCATAAGACTATACCTTACAATCCCCAACAAAATGGTGTCGTAGAAAGAATGAATAGAACCATTCTTGAAAGGGTAAGATGTATGTTGTTCGAATCGGGATTACCAAAAAGGTTCTAGGGTGAAGCTGTTAATACAGCTGCATATCTCATTACCAAAACACCATCATCTGCAATAGGTTTCAAGACTCCTGATGAGTTATAGAATAAAAAGATTTCCAGTTATGATCACTTAAGAATATTCGGATGTAGAGCATATGCTCATGTTAGGCAAGATAAACTGGAATCAAGGGCGTTGAGATGTATAATGCTAGGTTATCCAGAAGGTGTAAAAGGATATAAACTCTGGTGCACCGAACCGAATATGGGAAATGTGATGATTAGCAGAGATGTAATCTTTAAGGAGGACCAAATGCCATATCTGATGAATGGGGAAAACTCATCTGTTGCGGGTTCAAAAATTATTGGAGATGAAATCAGCCATGTAGAGCAATCTGTTCAAACTGATCAGGAAGCTCAATCTGACAACAATGAGCTAAATAAGGCAGCTGAATCACATGAAAATATGAGAGATTACAGACTTGCAAGGGACAGGCAAAGGAGAGTTATCACACCTCCTCATAGATATGGACATGCAGACATGATTCATTATGCTCTTAATGTAGCTGAGGACATTGAAATTGAAGAGCCAAGAACTTATGGAAATGATGAGAAGTCCAGAAAAGGATAAAAGGTTGTTAGCTATGAAAGAGGAGATGGAGTCATTGGAGAAAAATGGTACTTGGATACTTGTTGATAAACCGATTGGCAAGAAGCTTGTAAGTTGTAAATGGCTTTACAAGAAAAAGGTGGAGCTACATGCTGGAAAGGAACAGATTAGATATAAGGCTAGGCTTGAGGCTAGAGGTTTTACCCAACAAGAGGGTGTTGATTTTAATGAGGTTTTTTCTCCTGTTGTAAAACATAGCTCGATCAGAATCATGTTGGCTGTGGTTGTGAAGAATGATCTGGAACTGCAACAAATGGATGTAAAGACAACATTCTTACATGGTGAGTTCGATGAAAAAATCCATATGGAACAACCTGAAGGTTTTGCCTTACCTGGATCAGAGAACAAGGTTTGCTTGCTGCAAAAATCGTTATATGGCTTAAGACAAAGCTCCAGACAATGGTATATGAAATTTGATGAACACATGCTGAATATTGGTTTTGTGAAATCCGAATATGATAGCTGCGTTTATTTGAAGAAAAAGGATATTGACACAGTTGCTTACCTTCTACTGTATGTGGATGATATGTTAATCGCGAATGATAGCAAATCTGAAATACAAAGGATAAAAGAAGACTTGAAAAAGAGTTTTGAGATGAAGGATCTTGGAGATGCCAAGAGAATATTGGGAATGGATATTTTGAGGAATAGAACTACTGGAAAATTATGGCTGATTCAACATGATTATGTGCAGAAATTGTTGAGAAAATTTAACATGCACAAGGTTAAGTCAGTTTCAATACCTTTGGCTATGCATTTTAAATTGTGTGATGATCACAGACCGAAAGATGACAATGAAAACAGGAGATGACAAGAGTGCCTTACTCAAATGTGGTTGGCAGCATAATGTATACAATGGTGTGCACTAGGCCTGACTTATCTCATGCTATAAGTGTGGCCAGCTGATACATGAGCGATCCTGGAAAGTATCATTGGGAAGCTCTAAGATGGATTCTTAGGTATCTGAAAGGAAGCTCAAATAGAGGAATTATGTTCCAGAGAAGTGAAGGCAGTTGCAAGTCACCTTTAATTGGCTACACAGATTCAAACTATGCAGTGAATATTGATAATAGGAGATCTCAATCCGGTTATATTTTCAAGTTGTTCGGTTCAGCAGTCAGTTGGAAGTCGTCTCTTCAATCTGTGGTAGCATTGTCGACCACAGAGGTTGAATACATGGCGATTACAGAAGCTGTGAAGGAGCAATTTGGTTAAAAGGAATTATAGCTGATTTTGGCATAGTTCAAGATTCGATTATTTTAAACTGTGATAGTCAAAGCGCCCTACACTTAACCAAACATCAAGTGTTTCATGAGAGGTCAAAACATATTGATGTTAGGCTACATTTCGTACTTGACTGTGTGAACAAAGGAGTTGTGAAGATGGAGAAAGTATCTACTAAAGATAATGCATCTGATATGCTGACCAAGGCATTACCAAATGCAAAATTTGTTTACTGCCTGGAGTTGGTGAACATCTTACCGCTTAACTGAGATAATGCTTGGGCTCTGTAATGGAGTCATTTGGAAAGAACTTTGTATTGTGCTGTTTTATTTTTTGGGAAGATAGGATTGATTGTTAAGGTGGAGATTGTTATTATATAACAATTAATCCATGCATGCTTCGGTGCATGCTGCGAATGAAATCGTGTGGAATCAGCTCATAGATACGCGTTAGTTAGTTAGTTAGTTATGTTTTATATATATGGATGAATCAGAACCGTCAGACGTCAACGGCAAGGATCATTCATTGAGGTTGTTATATGTGTTAGTTACACAGTTAGAATAAATACGTAATGCATGAACTCATTTTACATAGCTTTGAGAAAACAGAACAGAGGGTTTAGAGAGAGTATATGAGATATCCATCTCTCGGCTGTTTTTGAAAGCTGTAATCATCTTGTTATCCTTTAATAAAACACCATATCGAGTTCTCTCCTGTGGATGTAGATCTTACGATCGAACCAGGTAAATCTTGTGTTGTTGACGTCCATTTCTTTTTATCTCGTTCGTTGAAGTTCTTCAGTAAAAGCTTAACAGATAATTATACCCTTTGAACTTCTTTTTCTGCTTCCCCATTGAAATCGAGCACGCAAATTCATCGCCTTCTCAGAAATCGCCTAATTAATCCCAAGCGTCTATCGTATAGCAGGAGATTTTACTGTCTCTCCCTCCTCTATATTTCCTGAGTAGTAATGGTGAAATGGAGGGGCAATCGGCATCTAGGAAAGAGACATTCTCGAATAATTTTAGCGATATCGGTGCTGTTAACGCTGACGGTGTTGCTATTAATAGTTCTCGGACTCGGAATACGTTCTGTTCCTGTTAGCTCTAAAGAGGACATTGCTGATCAGAGACCGACTTTGGCGAAAGCGCATTATGTTAGACAAGTAATTTCTTCATTATTTAATTTAATTTCATAATATATTGATGAGGATTGCTGAAATGAGGTTTTTATTCGATTTGTATTATATGTTGTCAGCATACAAACTGAGGGAAAAAGAAGAGTTCAGTGGACGGAGGTCGTTTCGTGGGAGCCTAGAGCTTTCATCTACCACAATATTTTGGTGAGTTTTTGTGATATATACATACATATATATATATATATATATATATATATATATATATATATATATTCATTTTAATTAGTTTAATTCTCTATTTTCAAAGTTCCTAATACTCTTTGATTCCAACTCCAGTTCATCGATATTTCTATATCACAATTTCAAATTATTTACAGAGACATCTAGAGAAGATATCCGGTTGGAACTTTTATCTATAGTTGGGGTAAAAGAATTGCTCTATCTATATACTCCATCCGTCCTCAAAACTATTCTTGGGAATCTTCGATACTAATTTTAATAAAAGTTGTTAAATGTATTATGAGTGGAGTAAGGGTCCCACCATAGTGTAATATTAAATTAGTTAGTGGTGGATCATATGTGGTAAAATGTGTAAATAAATGAGTTATTGAGAATAAAAAAGAGAAATATTAATGGACCATAAGTGATAAAAGATGTAAATAAAAGATTATTATTGAATGTAATAAATTTGAAGATAATTACCATAAATAGATAGGAAGAAAATTGGGGGACGTCCCAAAAAAGAAAATTAGAAAGATAATTGGGGGACAGAGTAAGTATAAATACTCGTCAATACTAATTACAAGAAATTCAATAATTTAATCCAATAAATATTTAATTTATTTTCTTAATCTTAGTAGTATTACGTTATTATAAAATATTACAATTTCATGGGCATAATTCTTCATTAGTACTCAAAATATTGTGTACTAATTTGTTTTCAAAAATTATATTCTATTTTTGTAGTGACTTAATAGTAATATAATTAGGATCATATATAGGGATGTACACTATCCCTATTAATTAGTGTGTGTGTTTATTAGTTTTCATGATCGAGATATCAACCTTTCTCCACGGTTTTGTAAGTTGTAACATCTTCACAATGTTCCATTTTAGTTTAAATGTTTCTTTATTTTATTTCATTAAATCATTATTTATGTACTTGTTGTAATTTTAGATTCTCGTTGCTTTAGAATTTGGTTGGTTCATTCAGTCATAAGTTTCGATTTGGTTTTCATGGAAAAGCTCTTGAATCTAAACATCCTTTCTTTCTTTCATATAAAAGATATCTTTATTTTACTGTTTGATCTTTAATTGGCAATCCAAGGAAGAATGTGAGTATTTGATTAGTCTTGCCTCACCTCACATGGTGAAATCAACTGTTGTAGATAGCAAATCTGGCAAGAGTAAATATAGCAGGTTAGTTTCTTTATCTATCTCCAATACTTGTGTTTGCCTTTTTGCGTTGTATACAAATCTATCTCGTTCTTGACTTTGGTATGCAAAGAAAAAACATCATTTGTGTGTGTTGGCCTAATGGTAGAGTGGTTAATGCCCGAGGCCAAAGGTCTCGGGTTCGAGTCCACCGTGACGCAGCCTTTAAAATTTCTATATTAATTGACCAAAAAAAACATCATTTTTTTACGGTTCATACTAGTTATGGAACGTTCTTCAGAAGAGGAAAGACAAAGTAATCAAATCTATTGAAAATAGAATAACAGATCACACATTGATACCTATAGGAAAGTAAACTTAACTTAGCGGTGATTTTTGGAACGATTTACTTGTTCCAAAAGGATAAGCTCTTCCTCAGGGAGCCCCAGACCCCAGACTCATGAGAATTGAGAAAGTGAAAGGGTAAATTATGGTGACTCAGTGGTAGAAGCTAGGGAGACTTTACCTAGTGCCCACAAGAAACCATCCTAAAGAGGTTGAAACTCCCACACTACGGCTGCTGTTAGGATTCGATCATTGGTCCTTATTCAAAATCTACTAGCTTTTAACCACTTGAGCTAAGCCCGTGGGGGTTAAAGCTTATTTAATTAATACGTCTTCTGCTTGTGTTTTTAAACATGAAGAAACATCAGGGTACAAGATTTCCACTTCAAAAGGTTCCAAACCTTTCTGTCGATTGTAGCTGTATGTGAAATTGCTATGGCCCTTTTCATTTTCTTACTCTTACATTGTGTTTGCTGATGTTACTCAACAAAGAGTTGTTTATCATCAGAGTATGGAGAAGGTCTGCAAGTTCTGCACTACGAAGTGGGACAGAAATACGACCCTCATTATGTGTAAGTGTGTGACTACAAATAATGCTGTCGGATAGGAGTTGGCTGTCAGGTAAGAGAGTTGGCTGCTGGCACGAGAGTTGGCTTCTGACAGCAGACTTGGACTTCTGGTAGGAGAGTTGGCTTCTGGCATGAGAGTTGTCTGACAGAGAGTTGACTATCTAGCAAAGAGCTAGCTGCGATCAGGAGTTAGCATCAGACATCCGCATCGATGCGACATATGGTATCTGGCTGAAGAGAATTGATGCTGATGATGCTGAAAGCAACTGATACTTCAAGGATTTGGTTGTAGTACAGTAACATATGTCTTACACGTGGATTAATCACAATCATTCTTTATCATCGACTTAATTTATATGGTGATGATTATGAGATCTAGTTCGATAAATAGACTAGTGTATATGTGATTAAATAACGAACCCAATGTAACGCGATATGATTACGCCTTTTGTGATTATTAGAGAGAGAAGTTAAGCGAGAGAGAGATACTGTGTATTGTATTCCTTTCTTGGTTTCGATCGATTTTGGTTATCTTCTCCAACAGTCTAATAAACTTTCAGCTTATCCTCCGTGGACGTAGATCATTTGATCGAACCACGTAAATTCTTGCGTCGTTTCTTTCTTGCTTTATTGTGTATAAAATCTCAATAATTGGCAACGTCTATGGGAAACAAATCCACAATGTCTTCGATAAGATTTGAAACGGAGAAGTTCTCCGGTAAGAATGATTTCGGTCTTTGGCGAATCAAGATGAAAGCACTGCTAGTACAACAAGGATTAGCAGATGCGCTCAAGGGTTACTCTAAGTCAAAATGTGATAGTTTTGTTTACATGAAGAAGTCAGGAGGATCTGAAGTATCTTATTTGTTATTATATGTTGATGGCATGCTTATTGCAAGCAAAAATCGAAGTGAGATTGAAAAATTGGAATCCAAGTTGCAAGATAGATTCGAGATGAAGATCTTGGGAGATGCCAGAAGGATTTTAGGCATGGACATCATGAGAGAGAGGAAGAATGGTCTGCTAAGGTTAGTCCAAAAGGATTACATTTTGAAAGTATTGAAGAAATTTAATATGCATGAAGCCATGCGTGTTCCCATTTCTTTGGGGCAACATTTCAAACTTTCAGAGGGACAGAAGCCTAAGGATGATGTTGAGGAGAGGAGATGTACAAGATACCTTATGCAAATGTCATAAGGAGTATCATGTACACCATGATTTGCACAAAGCCTGATTTATCTCACACAGTCAGTGTTGTGAGAAGATATATATCAGATCCAGGAAAATATCATTGGGAAGCTTTGAAATGGATATTCAGGTACATGAATGGAGATACACATATTGTGATATTGTTCAAGAAAGATGATCAGTTTGAAGAAAACTCATTAAAGAGTTATGTTGATTCTGACTATGCTGCGAACATAGACATAAGTCTCAAACAGGTTATATTTTCACACTCTATGGTACTGTTGTTGTGAGTTAGAGGTCGATGTTATAATTTGTGATAGCTCGCTCTACAATCGAGCGAGAATATATGACCATGACGGAGGTCGTAAAGAAGCAATATGGTTGAAGGGATTACTTCAGAGTGGGGATTATGCAGAAGATAGTTGAAATAAACTGTGATAATCAAAATGCAATACATCTGGTAAAACATCAGGTGTATCACGAGCATTCTAAGTATATTGATGTGAGACATCATTTTGTGAGGGATGTGACTAATAATGGAATTGTGAAGGTGGTGAAGGTCTCAACAAAAGACAATGCCGCGGACATGCTGACCAAGTCTTTACATGTTACAAAGTTCAGATATTGCCTTGATTTGGTGTCTGTTGTTTCACAACAAAAAATGGAGTTGAAAGTTCCGATATGGAGTTGGTTCGAGGGGAAGCTTGGAATGAGTTTGTTAGATGATTTTGTAGTCAATGTGGAGATTTATAAGTGTTTGTGAATACAAATAGTGTTGTTGGATAGGAGTTTGGTACTAGGTAAGAGAGTTGGCTGCTGACAGCAGAGTTAGACTTCTGGTAGGAAAGTTGGATTTTGGTAGGAGAGCTGTCTGACAGAGAGTTGGTTGTCTGGCAGAGAGCTGATTGTGATCAGGAGTTGGCAATAGGAGTTAGCATCAGACATCTGGCATATGACTGCTGACATCTGACTGCTGGCATATGACATCTGACTTAAGAGAATTGATGTTGATGATGCTGAAAGTAACTGATACTTCAGGAAGTTGGTTGCAGTACAGTAACATATGTTTATACACGTGGATTAATCATTGTCATTCTTTATCACCGACTTAATTTCTACGATGATGATTATGTGATCTAGTTTGATAAAATAGACTAGTGGATATGTGATTTGATAACGAACCCAACAAAACGCACTGATAGCAGTTCCTCCTTGTGACAGTTATTAGAGAGAGAAGTTAAGTAGAGAGAGATATTGTGTATTGTATTACTTTCTTGATTCCGATCGATGCCAGTTATCTTTTTCGACGATCTAATAAACTTTCAGCTTATCCTCGATGGACGTAGATCATTTGATCGAACCACGTAAATTCTTGCATCGTTTTGTTTTTGCTTTATTGTGTATAAAATCTCAATATTATGACTACTTTGTTGATGAATTCAACACAAGAAATGGGGGGGTCAGAGAATCGCAATCCTTCGACGATTATATGAATCAATCGACGATACAACTTCTTATAGTTACGAGTTTTTAGTGTCGATATCTCTTTGTATTCCCCACAATAATGAAGGTCAAATGTTGAAGAAGGCGGTGAGACAGTCTTTCCATCAGCCAAAGGGGAATGTTAGCTCCGCGGCTGGGTTGAATGGGATGTCAGTGTGTGCTAAGAAAGGCGTTTCTGTGAAACCAATATTGTGTGTTCTGTAGACATAAACTGACTTCTTAGTTAAACGTTTTAATATCCATGTATTTAATTCATTTACTATCTTATCAAGTAATATAATTATATACTTTTTATAGTTATTACTGTAAGTAACTTTTTTTAAAAATAATATCTTAGTAAATGTACAGTGACGACCATTTTTATGATTTGATTTTTATGAAACCAACTTCTCTATAGTAATAACTGTCACTATCGTTTTAACTACATAAATAAATTTAAATGATATATTTAGCACATAAAAATAATAATATTGAAAAAAAATACTTCTAAAGTTTCCTGCGCAGTCAAATCCTACAGTGATTAGGCAATTTTTGTAGGCACAATTATTGAAGATAGTAAAAATGTTCGACTTATATTTATTTTTAAAAATTTTGAACTTTAAACAAATTGTATTATGATTCAAGATCAAGAATTTGACAACCAAAGATGTTTTTCTTATTAGAATGGCAGAATAAATGTCAATCTATTGGGTTTTGTTTTGTTTTATTTTGTCTTTCTGGATGATAATTATTTAATATGTTATTAATATTAAGTGCACAAAGTGGGCATAAATATAATTTTAAATTATGGCAGGAAGTAAACCCTAAAACCCTAAAGCCCTAAACTAAATAGCGTCGTCTAATTTGACTTCCCCTCTTCCACTTCTCCACAAGCAGCAGAAGCAGCCTCCAATGGCGATTGCGCAATCAAAGCGACCCTTAAATTTAACCCTTCACGTTTTCTCGCCTTTTTTAAGAACCACTTTTAACCTCTACGCCTCTTCCCCGCCGCGACCGAGCTCCAAACCGACATAGTTGCAGGAGACGACACCGAGGAAACACGCCCCTCCGTTGAACTCTCATCGGCCGAAAACTTCATCGCCGGCAATTTCTATTCGTTAATTAAAGACCACCACCGCAAAAACCCCAATTTGGCCTTAAACCCCGTAAACCCTAATGTGGCGTTGCCCTCTCTCGTTCGAGTTTTCGGACATCTCCGCCGTCCAATCTATATCGGCCGCCGTCGTTCGGCACGTGATAGAGAAATGCGGCGCTCCCGCCACGGTATCCCTTTCGCCCAAACGCTCGCCTTCTTCAACTGGGCCACGCCGGCGCTGGAGCCCTCTGAATATCTGGAGCCGTTCAATGACATGGTCGATCTCTCCGGAAAGGTACGCCAGTTCGATGTCGCCTGGAGCTTAATTGATTCAATGAAAGCTCAAAATATGAAGATTCCGATTGAAACATTTTCGATTTTGATTCGTCGGTATATTCGTGCTGGGATGGCTGCGGAAGCTGTGCATACATTCAATAGGATTCAGGAATATGGATGCGAGCCTGATAGGAAGGCTTTCTCGATTGTGATTGGTATGTTGTGCAGAAAAAGGCGCGCGATTGAAGCGCAAGCGTTTTTTGATAGTTTGAAGGATAAGTTTGAGCTTGATGTTGTGGTGTATACTAGCTTGATACACGGCTGGTTTCGATCGGGTAACATCCAAGAGGCCGAGAGGGTTTTTAAGGAGATGAAGGAAGCTGGGATTCAGCCTACTGTGTATACTTACAGTATTGTGATTGATGCATTATGTAGATGTGGGCAGGTAACGCGTGCGCACGATGTGTTTGCTGAAATGATTGATGTTGGGTGTGAGCCAAACTCGGTTACATTCAATAATCTGATGCGGGTTCATGTTAAGGCTGGGAGGACTGAGAAGGTTCTGCAAGTGTATAATCAAATGAAGAGGCTTTCTTGTGAGCCGGATGTGATTACGTACAACTTTCTGATTGAAACTCATTGCAAGGACAAGAATCGAGAGGAGGCTCAAAAGGTGCTTAGTTCTATGATTAAGAAAGGGTGTGAGGCAGATGCATCGAGTTTCAATCCCATCTTTAGGTGCATAGCGAAAGACCTGGATGTGAATGCTGCTCATCGGTTATTTGTAAGGATGAAGGACGTGAAATGCACCCCAACACAGTGACGTACAATGTGTTGATGCAGATGTTTTATGAGTCAAGTCTACTGATATGGTCATCAAGCTTTGGAAGGAGATGCACGAGAATGAAGTGGAGCCTAATGTGAACACTTTCAAGATTCTTATTTCGTTGTACTGTGCAATGGGGCATTGGAACAATGCTTACAAGTACTTCAGGAGATGATTGAGGAGAAATGTTTGAGACCTAATCCCCAAGTCTATGAAATGGTTATGAAGCAGCTCAGAAAAGCAGGTCAGCTGAAGAAGCATGAAGAGCTAATGGAGAAGATGGTTGATAGGGGTTTCATTACTCGTCCTCTCTAGAAATAAATTGTATCACTGTTGGTCCGCTTGCTTAGCAGCGTTTCATTGCGTGTTTCATTGCTTTCAAGATCGAACTATTAAATTTGCGCGTGCAGTCTGCAAAGAGCAACTGGATCAAGTGAAGAGTTTCATCGGTATACACACGATCATACAATTGCTAGATTGAACTCCAATGCAATATTAGTTGCAACTGTGCACTGATCAGCCTGAAGCATGACTAGCTTGCTTCTGCTGCTTTGCTAAATTTTTGGTTGCACTAAAGAAAGTTGTTTTGGAAGGGGATCTTGAGATGCAGTAATTGGCTATTTGGCCACGAATTTAGACTGCAGTTGAATTTTGCAAAGAGTTGACGCATACCGTGTCTATCTTCAAGATACAACTTGATTCTGATTGCACTCTTCTGGCACCAAACACTTTTCAGCCACATTTGACACAATGTGTGTATATATGTGCAAGTGGTTGCAACTGATTACTTGGAATTATTTCTTTCTATTTTCTACTTGTTTAGTGGTGATGTCGGTAGATACGAATAAACCTTATTTCTATTCAATAGCTAGCAAATCAGACTGAAATTTGGACCTTTAGTGTGATTTATTTTCGAATTGCCCCATGAGCAATCATGTGCACGTTCAGATTAGTAAATGGGAAATTTAATACCATTCCCGATGTCTATTCCCTCCAACTTATCTCTTTGAAATGTGTCGATCAAAACCAGTGTCATGGAAACAACAAACATCTCGAGGAGAAATAAATTTTCATTTCCTTGTGTACCATTGAAAACTGTGTGGGTCTACGCAATTGTTTGGCAGATTTTACACTGTATATCTTCGTTTCAAACACCTAAATGTAGGTTTGTAGGTGAGCTATTCAGCGCCGGGGATTGCAGCATTCCATAAATTTCCGATTTGACACTTAGCTATGGAACTAATTGCTTTTAGGTGCACATCGTTTCATTATGTCTTGGTGATAAGATTCCATTGATACAGAGAAAATTCCAACAAATTTATTTGAGGGTTCCGGACTAGTTGTGTCAATGTATACACTACAAGAAAGTGGAGAAAATTACATCTTCAGCACAAAAATTCGTGAGACCATCTTATCAGTCGAGATTTGTAAACCAATACATATATTCAAATTCAAGACTTGTCGATATTAACGTCCTTGCATATCAAGCGTCTCGTCTAATCGCTTCAACCTTTCCTGTCCATCACTGATCAAAAACCTTATCCTCTGTTTGTCTTTGCAAGTCCTGTTGTTTTCCACCTCCTGTCTGATAATTTGTCTCACTTCATCTGAAGCAAAAAATAACACAAAAATCATACCACAAGAAAAAACCGCATATCCAAAATATTGTTTCAGCATGTAAATTGCGAACACCAAACCAGAGTCAGAAATGTGGTCGGCCCCATAACTAGGGTGGCAAGTATGATTCACCATAAGCAACCAAAATGAAAGAACAACTCAGAAAATGACTAAGATTATTTTTCACTTATTTCCCACCAATTCCTATGGCCTACATCCATAATCCATCGGCATTTTGCTTTGGGAAGTTTAATGACGACACAAAACTGAGTTCATTATGAACAGCCAAAATGAGGTCACATTTACTTATTTCTAACAAATTTCCTAAACCTGCACAGAAACGTGGTAATTTGGTTTGAGGTAGGATTCAATACCTCATATATACGCAACCAAAATGAAAAGAATTCAGAGAACTGATCTGAAATGTTATTTCCAACCAATTTCCACCTAAGGACTCACATTTGAATGATTAAGTTCGAATGAGAATAAATTCAAAACAAGTTCCAGTCTCCACCTAGTTACCGTTATGTGGGAGATCAATTTCGTATCCCCAAATCAACCGTGAATAATTGTACCGGCTTCGAAAATAACATGGAAATGGAGAATATAGAACATATAGCATAAAGGGATCTCAACCTGGCAATCAAACTTTAAATTCTACGAATTAAAGCTATCAATTTCGAAGAAAATTATTGTACGAGTAGAATTACGATCTTTCTAACCTTTCGAACTAGGGGAGCTCTCCGCGAAATCCTGAGAGCTTGTCTGTAGAGCTTCAGAACCCTAGCTCTGAGAAGGAAATCCTGCAAATCCAACGCTACAACCATACTCTCTCTCTCTCTCTCACACACACACACATTTCAAAGGTTTACTTCCGAGCCAATGGGCTGGCGGGCCTGCTCGAGCTGAATCATTCATTCATTTTGGTGGCTCAGATGTCAAATATTTAGTTCTAATAAGAATACAATTCTAAAATATTTCACACATTTTTTTGAGAGTAAACAAAAGTACCTTTTTTCGTTTGTAATGTTTTATCTTTAAAATACCAACTTAAAAATATAAAGGGCGCTTACTAAGTGTCTACAATATACAGATACACTATATAATTGAGTATTTGAAAGATTAAATAATCAAATAAATTCATAATTAATTAATTCATCAAAATAAATAGTACATTGACTTATATTATTTTATCTATCTTATCAATTACATTTGGTAAACGCACAAACAGAAACTGTAATCTTTGACTATTGTTAGTTAACGGTTTGGTTGACGATTTTATATTGGTAACCACTGAATATATCTAGTAAAGAGGGAACATATTAGAGCATCCAAAATGAAAAAAATGTGAAGGGAAGATGATGATGTGGTTTGAGGAAACAAAAAAATTTAACCATCAGGTAGGAAGAAAGTATAATGATTAATGAAGTGAAGAGAGAATAAATAGAAGCAAAAGAAGGTAATTCGTCCGCATATGTGAATTTTAATACTTTTTTAATATAAATAATACTTTTATTTAATATAAATGATATTTTTCTTAATAAAAATGATAATTTTATTCATCAGCACAGTGTGAACGGATGTACAGAATTTTTTGTAAAATAGAAATGCTTCCCTAACAAGTTTGGTTGAATGCCCCCGTAGGGGATGTATGTGTGCATCACACGCGGTCCTTGGGATCTGGACACATATGATGTACGAGCTTAGGCGGGCTGTGGGCTGGAGGAGCTCACGCCTGCATGATGTTTTATTTTTTAGTTTTCTGGCCTATGCTTATATCATTGTATGGATGTTTTAAAAATATCAATTATTTAAAAAAATATTATTTATATTAAAGAAAAGTGTTATTCCTTTTTTTATTCTATAACTAAAAAGTAGCATTTACATAAAAGAAAAATGTCATTTACACCATTAAAATATGTCAATGGAGTCCATCTCTTTTTTGTGTTTACTAGCAGAGTAGGAGTATCTAAATGGTTTCGATTAGGCAAGGCCAACCAAACCCATGATTCGGTTATCGGTTGATTTCGATCAGAGTTGAAATTTTTGGTTATTGGTTAAGCGATAAACGAACGATTCGGAACCAAAGACCGTTTTTATTTTTAATTATTATTTTAATTATTAATTAAAAATTAAAAATATGATAATCAATTTTAATTATTATTTTATTAATTATTTGTTAAATATTTTATTTATTTTAATAAGTTTCATTTTTTAATTATTATTTTATTTATTCTTATTACTATCAATTAATTTTAATTTGATTTTTTGGTTAATCGAAAATCGAACCGTCGAAACCGATCATTTTCGGTTAACCAAAAATTTAAAATGATTCGGTTTCAGTTCCATTTTTTTGGAGAAATTCGGTTCGATTAACCGAAACCGAATCGTTTAATGGCCCCGGCAAAGAGTAATACGATTAATTTTTTTTATAGGGATTAATATATTTAAAAACAAATAATAAAATCTTTAAAAGTTGTAACATTGTTAAGTAAGAAAATATGATTTTTATGGTGATTTCATATCCTCCTCATACAAATATGTAACAAAACATTGAATTATTCTTCAATATTCGAAGTTGCACGATCTGTTTGTCATAATATATAATATATTGTACTGCAGCCTGTGTTCAAAATAATCCACTATACATATTGGAGTTGTTTAATTTCATCACTTGATTTTGATAACCACTTTGGATCATATATATATATATATATATATATATATATATATAAGAGTTTCCAATGCTTTACGTCTTTTCTATAATTATTTGTACAAATATCTCATTGTTCATGTGACATTATGTTGACATTAATTAGACAAATATGGTACAATTTTATTTTCCTTATCTTTATCATATAGATCCATAAATTACTTAACCAAAATACAAAGGTTAATTTACAATTATAATCTCTCTTTTTCATCAAAAAAAGTCTTATTTGTTGACATTACATAAATATCTAAAATAATGATAAAATATTATTTGCAAGATAATATGAAAGAGTCAATTGAAGATGGGTGTCAGACAATATTGCATCCTAAATATTCAAACTTTAATTATAGTAATATGAAATCATTGTTGTTAACATTATTATGTATCACAGTACCAAAAAATGTTGATTCCTATCAATTCTATTAATATTTTAATCCTATGTTTAAATTTACTATAGGGACGCATCTTGTAGATGAATATAAAAACATTTTTAAGGAAAAAAAAGAAGAAGACTATGATGGGCATCTAAATTTGAGAAGAAACTAAATAACATTTGGTCATGATTATTAAAAAACTAAATAAGATAAATAAAAGGTTAATATTTAATTTTAGTGAGAACTTTGCAAGCATGATGATATTTTGCTCAATATTTAAAAAATTATAAATATGTCCCGACCTTTGCTTCGTTTTTACATTTATGTTATGACCTTTGAAAATTTACAAATATGACATGACCTTTACTCCGTTATTATATTTATGGTCCATTAATTGAACGATGTTAATATAATTATGACTAGGATTAACGGAAGTTGACGGTTGACGTGGACGGTTAGTTTTGTCGGTAAAACGATGTTGTTTTGTGTTTTTTTTCTTTTCAAATTATAAAATGTTTATAAGAAATATTTGATGCACATTGATTTTTCAAGGATTGGACCATAAGTATAAAAAAACTAAGCGAAGGTCGGGTCATGTTTGTGATTTTTTAAAAGTCGGACCATAAGTGTAAAACGGAGCAATGGTCGGGTCATATTTGTATTTTTTCAAAGATCAAACCAAATGTCACCACATGGGCCAATATCGAGCTAAAATTGAATATTAATCCATAACTAAATTGGAATATCATGTAGTTAGACATTAAGAATGGATAATGTGAAACTAAAATCTATTAGAATCATGAATGTTTTGTATACATTTTCAACCCCTGAAAATTGCAACATAGCGGTACGATAATCTATTATTCTCAACAGCATATATCATATTTTGATACAAGCTAATTACAATAGAATTTTCTAAATCATAATACTAATTGTTATGATATTTACCATTACCAAGAATGCAGTTGTCATATGGAAGAGACGTTCTACATGTTTCTCATACTCCTGGAGTGAAGAATAGTAATATTATAAAGGAAGTTCCGTTTAGAATTTGATCCTCTTGTGGATTGCTATACTTATCATCACAACCAACAGACTTCAACTTGTTATCCAAAATAGCTTTAGAATTGGTTTTAGACAATGGGCTAACTGCATTATTTCCATAAAGTCACAAGTGTAACAAATCTAACCTTGTATCATTCAATGTTTCCCCATTCATATAATTTTTGTTCAATTGGGTTGACCTATTCATCCATTTGCTTTAGTTGCATAACAAGATGTTTGAAGCCACTTCGTCTGTGAATTTAATAACAATATGGATGGTTCAATATTAATGATTTACCTTGCTCCAAAAAGAAGTCTATTTAATTATGCTACTGTTATTTCTGAAATAATTTGCTATAGGTTCAAAGATATACAATTGTAAACCCATTATAAAGCTTGAATCTTGTGCCTAGGGATTGTTGAGGTACAGTGTTCATTCATTCCTAAACATAGTATATTTGCTGTCTATTTCCTGCTGCAACAGAAATGAGGCTCCTTTTGTGATTTCAAGAATACTACTATCTAATTAGAACCAACACACTGCTTATTCGCCTAATCACAACAAGGGGGCAGCGAATATTAAAATTAGAAGCAGCAAACGACAGAGAAGTAACCAGGGGTGAGCACAGACACAATATCAAAGCAGATCATTATATGATCCTACAGCAAGAATATCAGGCTGTGCTAGCTAGAACAAAGAGACATTGAATTCTTTCACAAAAAAGAAAATGGCTAGCAACTTAGCAATCAGAAAAATAAATATCCTGTTAGAAACGGATATATAGAAATGCGAATATAACGAAAACAATGTAGGATAAAAACCGAAGTAAGAGTTGGACTCTTTCTCCGCAAGACAAATTTGCTCCGCTACAATGCACGTGGTTCTACAACAATTGTTTTCAAGATACAATGGTTTAACAAATACGAGTAGTTGCACTACTAGACGTATTTCCGACGAACTATTAGATACTCGGAACAAAGAGGTTTTGAAGAATGTAAAAGTGTGCCTCTAAAGCACCCAATACGACAAGAACTCATGCTCGGACTCGGATGGTGCTTTGGGTTAGCTATAAAATAGCTAATTTAAAACCCACTACGGTGCACTATAGATAGAACACACTTGATTATTCCTTGTTGGTGTGAACTCATTTACATATAGTTTAGAACTTCATTAATTTTTCAATGTGAGATATAAATCATTCACAGTCATTAAAAAGCTAACTTTGTGCATTAATTGTTCATTCATCCACATTGGATTTGAATACATAAATACATTAATTTGATCTACACAAAATTTAGATTCCAAATTTAAGCTCATATACAATCTATTCCAACAACCCCCACATGAATTATGATTAATACAAATACAAGTTTTTCAAAGTCCGACGACCTATTATTGCACCGGGATAGGTAGTTGGTGGCTTTGAACCTTCTTTAGTAGAGTGTTATTGGATTTACTCATCGTTCGGTGAACACGATGTCTTGAACCAGTCGGTTTTATGTAAATCAAGACAATAACACATGCACAATAATATATACTATATCTTTCGTTCTCACGTTGTGTCTATTTTGGCCTTGGACCATATCTTGATTCATAAGTGTTATTCATTTGAAGCGCCCACACTTAACACTTAGATTGGTGATCTCCTATAAAGAGTATCTTGTTATACTCCACCAATAAGGCTATAAGAATCATTAAAGTTCTTAAAACTTACCCTTTATCACGAACTACAGGGTTACACTTGGACAACTACGAGAATGAATTATTGAGATTCCAAGTGTATAACTTGAACCTTCATAACTTAGTTGTCTCTTTGAACCAAGTTTTTGGGATCTCCAATCATCATGGTTGAGTTACCATTATGAACGTTCTTTAAGCATGTATTTTAATCCCATTCCTCTTACTGCGTTGTATAATTGATCACGATTAATACCTTTAGTAAACGGATCCGCTATATTATCTTTTAACCTTACATAGTCAATACACATTATACCAATCGTGATCAATTGTCTAATGGTATTGTGTCTTCGATTAATGTGTCGAGACTTACCATTGTACATACTACTCTTAGCTCTCCCTATGAGTGACATGCTATCACAATGCACCATAACATGAGACACGAGTTTTTTCCAACAAGAAATATCCTCTAAAAAATTTCTTAGCCATTCGAACTTCTTCATGACTTTGTCTAAGATAATGGATTCTGATTCCATTATATATCGAGTTATACAAGTTTGCTTAGAGGATTTCCATGACACTGCTCTGCTCCTCCACCTATGGTGAATACGAATCCACTTGTGGATTTGGAGTCTTTGTGTCGAGATATCCAATTGGCATCGCTATATCCTTCTAAAATAGTTGGATATCTTATGTAGTGTAAACTATAGTTCAAAGTACGTTTTAAATACCTTAGAACTCTAGTTAATACGGTCCAATGATCATTGCTTGGATTATTGTGAGCCGACTCAATTTGCTAATTGAATATGCTATGTCGGGTCTTGTACAATTTGCTAAGTACATTAGACTTCCAATGACCATAGTATAGTCTAATTGGGATACTTGGTCTCCTCGATTTTTGGCTAAGTGTAGACTTAATTCAACATGTGTCTTATCAGGAGGTCTATCAAAAGCTTTGAATTTCTTAAGCATGTGCTCAACATAGTGAGATTGTGATAAGACAATTCCATCAGGTGTTCTAAGAATTTTAATTCCTAGAATCACGTCAACTATCCCCAAGTCTTTCATGTCGAATGTCTTTTTCAATATTTCATTAGTATTCATGATTATATCATGATTACTTCCCATTATGAGTGTGTCATTAACATAAAGATATACAATGATAAAATTATCGGATGTACCTTTAATGTACACACATTTGTCACATTCATAAGTTTTGAAACCATTTGACATCATCACTTGGTAAAATTTCTCATACCATTGTTTGATTGCTTGTTTAAGTTTGTATAAAGACTTAACAAGTTTGTAAATTTGTTTTCTTATCAGGGATAACAAACCCTTTAGGTTGTTCCATATAAATTTTATCTTCTAAATCCCCATTTAGAAATACCGTTTTACATCCATTTGGTGTACTTGAGGTTATGCAATGTAACTAGAACAAGTATTGTTCTTATGGATATAATCCTTGTAACATGTGAATATGTATCAAAGTAGTTATACCTTCATTTTGTTTGTATCAATAGTTCCATCGGCATTGAATTTTCTGTTTGAATCCACTTATATCCTAAATGTTTGCAACCGGGAGGAAGGTCAACGATTTCCTAAGATGTGATTGTTCAAGATGCATTCGATTTCACTATTTGATAGCTTCTATCAATAAAGCAACATCAAGACCAGACAATGCTTCCTCGATTATCATAGGATCATCTTCCAACGAATAAACCATAAAATCTGGACCAAAGAACTTTACAGTTTTTGTTCTTTTTCCTCCTCTTGGTTCGGGTGTTGGTTCAACATTTTTGTCAACATTTGGTCCAACATTTGATCAAACATTTTCTGACCAGTTTTCTTCATAAGTTTTCTTCTTAGAACTTACATCATTTTTTTCTTTTTTTGGAAAATATAGTTTCAAAAAATATAGCATTTCTTGATTCTATGATAATTCCCTCATGCATGTCGGGTATTTCCGACTTGTGTACTAAAAAACGATATGCGCTACTATTGTTTGCATATCCTATGAAGATGCAATCAATAGTTTTAGGCATATCTTAACTTGTTTTGGTTTTGATACTTGACCTTTGTGAGACACTTCCATACTTTCGTGTATTTATAGGACGGTTCCTACATTTTCATAATTTATATGGAGTTTTATCTTGTTTCATTTGGGGTAACTTGTTTAATATTTTATTTCTTTGAAAGAATAGCTCCTCACATGTCATGTGATAAGCCCGAGCTAATCAACATAGCATTCATCATTTCCTTTAACGTTCTATTTTTTCGTCCGGCAACACCATTCGATCGTGGTGAGTAAGGTGCCGTTGTTTGATGAATAATATCGTTTTCACGATAGAATTCTTCAAACAGTGTAATATACTTGCCACACAATCGCGTCAAATCATCTTGATTTTTATGTTAAGTTGATATTCAACTTTACTTTTGTAACTTTTGAAAGCTTCTAATGCTCCGTCTTTACTTCTCAAAAGATACACATAACAAAATCTTGTGCAATCATCTATAAAAGTTATAAAATAATTCTTTCCACCTCTAGTTTGCACAAGTTTTAAATCAAATAAGTTAGTGTGAATCAATTCTAGAGGTGTAGTTGATCTTTCCACCAAATGAAAAAGTCTATTTGCCATTTTTGCTTCAACAAAAATTTCACACTTATTGCGTTGATCAAAAAGATATTTTTGCCAATAACTCTAATTCACTAATCTTCGTAGTGTATTTAGATTTGCATGTCCTATTCTATCATGCTATAAATTATGAGACTCAATCACATAAGTAATGTTATTCTTTATTTCATCATTGGAGATTACATTGAGTGCATTGAGCTTGAAAATGCCATTATCTCGATAACATTTTCCTATAAAGTGACCATTCTTGGTCACTACAACTTTGTTTTAAACACTAGTCTAAAACCAGTCTTGCTGAAAACAGAACTGGACACAAGATTCTTGCGAATGTCAAGAACATGCGGCACGTTGGTCAACGTCACTTTCAATCCCGAAGTCATATTTAGCACTACTTTTCCCATTCCAACGATCTTGAAAGCCGCAGAATTATCCATGTACAACTTCATCTTTTCGGTGACGGGTTCATAGGTGGAGAACATTGACTTGTTAGCACGGATGTGCTTTGTGGCACAAGTGTCAATCCACCACCTAGTTGGGTTGCCCACCATGTTGACCTAATCTACAACAGCAGATAAATCAAGTTCAGACAATTCAAGGGGTACCATTTTTTTTCCTCCGTCATTTGCTTGTTGATGATCATCTTTCTTTTTTCGTTTTCTACAATCCTTCGCCATGTGCCCGAGTTTGCCACAGTTGTAACAATCTCCTTTGATCTTCTTTTACTTCTTCGGTCTCGCTTCTTCCCGTTGATCTTGCGTTTCTTGTTGTTGGTGCTAAACTCAGCTAGATTCGCCTTTGCCTTCATAGACAATGTCTTCGCCATGTTGTCAGATTTGTGGTTTTTTTCTTCAATACTCAAGGTACAATGAGATCTTCAAGCCCCATCTCCTTACGTTTGTGTTTGAGATAGTTCTTGAAGTCTTTGCACATTGATGGTAATTTCTCGATGATTGCAGCAACCTGAAATGATTCAGAAAGGTCCATACCTTCGGCGAGAATATCGTGCAGGATCAACTAAAGTTCTTGCACTTGTTCAAGGACCGTCTTGCTATCCACTATTTTGTAATCTAGGAAGCGTCTGACGATAAATTTCTTTAGACCGACATCTTCCGTCTTGTATTTTATCTCTAAAGAGATCCATAGTTCCTTTGATGTCTTGGCATTATAAACACTATAGAGAGTGTCGTTTTACCCGTTGAGGATGTAGTTGTGACACAAAAAGTCGATGTGATGTCATGCATCTAACATATTACATTTTTGTTCGTCGGTCTCATCTTCCTCTACAGTAGGAGGTGACTCATTCAAGAAACGAGCCAAATTTAGAGTACTAAGGTAGAAAAATATTTTAGATTGCCAACGCTTAAATTTAGAACCTGAGATTTTTTCTAGCTTTTCAGCATGAATAGGGGCATTTGGAACGTTGCTTCGACTTGTCTTCATTTCCAAAAAAAATTGTCTTGCTATGCAAATATAACGAAAACAATGTAGGATAAAAACTGAGACAAGAGTTGGACTTTTTCTCCGCAAGACAAATTAATTTGCTCCGCTATAGTGCACTCGATTCTACAACAATTGTCTCCATGATACAACAGTTTAACAAATACGAGTAGTTGCACTACTAGACGTATTTCCGACGAAGTACTAGGTATTTGGAACATAGAGACTTTGAAGAATGTATGAAGTAGATTGATTATCATCGAATTGATGAGTCTAATCATCTTCTATAGGATCACTTTTATAGTCCAAGGTGGCTGTTCGTGAAGTGGTGAGAAGGCCCAACTGCTGACCCTAACCAATGCGTCGATCCATGACTGATAAGGTTGACCCGAACTAACGTGATGGTTGTTCATGAAGTGGTACGTATCTCGTATCTTCTAGAGAGAGGATTCCTCAACTCGGCTTTGTACATCAATCTGATCTCGAGTTTATTTAAAATTCAGTTCAATTTAGTTTATTAATTTGTACTCTGATCTTCATAATTTCTATTTCATTTTCTAATACGCTCAAGCAAGTGTAATGTATCTCTTATTTTCCAACACAAACATCTCAGTTCATAGTTCTATCTATCCAGCAACATGCGAATTCGAAATTTAATAATTCAAAAATAAGGCTGCCAACTAAAGTGCATCGAACAGATTCCAAGTCCAATCAAACTTGGCGCAGAAGCTCCAAATTCATAAGATCAAGCAGATATTATAGCAAGAGTTTACAAGAGAATAACCTTGGTGATAAAAACGGCGTTGGCTTCGGTCTAGCAAATACAGCAGCGGCGGTCATTGAAGATGAATTGACGCACTGTATGCCATTACCACCCACTCCAAGCTTTCCGCGCACAAGCCACGCATGCAGCTATCGTCCATCTCCACTCAACTCGGAACCGTGTTCGTCGATGAGGAAACAGATCATTCCATGGTCTTTTAAAGTCTTTCGCTTGCAACAATGAAGGAGAAGCGGAGAAGAAACACATCAAAATATTCATTCATTCATTTCGTTCGGTGACAGACCTCCAGGCAACGGCAAAGACAAGTTTCTTTTTCTGGCGAGAGCGATTATGAGATGTACATAGATAGGGCTGTTAGGTTTTGCTAATGATGAATATGACTTGAGCTCTAAATAATTAATTATTATATTTATTAATAACATATATTATATATTAACTTACACTATTATCTTTAAATTATATATATAATAGGGATATAATAGGCTATATATATTTTGTAAATAAAACACCCTTTTCCTTTAATTGCGATCTTTGTCTTCATTTTAATTTTTTTATAAAGTATTAATTAAAATAATAAAAGATAATTTTATTCAAGTTTAATATTATTATAAATAATAAATATATAAAATATTTTAATGAAGTAAGAGTAATGACAATGGAATAATAATTTTTTTTTTTCAAGTTTCATGAATAGTTAAGTTTTATGAAGTATTGTCAAGGAGAAAGTTTGGATTGTTTTAATGTAAACTGATGATATGTACATATTCCCCACTATGAAGAAGTACCATTGTGAATGCTTTGATGGAGAGCTTACTTTAAGAATTAACCTATAGAGATAAAAGTAGCATAGACCTATCTAATATTTTTGAGGATTAACTTAAATAGATAAAAATAGTATAAACTAATTCATTGTTTACTTAGATGGATTTTAACTTTGAAATATCCCTTGATAATTTCTATTACTTGAGTTAAAAAAATTTCTTGATTCATATCCCATTGAAATGGTGAGATTGGAGAAAAACTAGTAATGGGAATAAAAGATACTCAATCATATATATTAAAAGTAAATGCCCCCTTATGCTATCACTATAAAAAAAAAAAACAGCCAATCGACAATGGATTTAATGACAGACAATTTTTAGTTGTTAACCATATCAACAACGGATCTGAGACGAAATCAAAAATTTAAGATTAACTATATGAAATTTACGACGTATTGTTTGAGCCATAGGCTGCGACGGACTTAACGACGGATCTGTGACGGATTATAAATTTAATGATATGCGATGAAATTTTTTGGTTGTTAATTATGTACTCCCTCCGTCCCACCCAATATGATCTGATTCCATTTTAAACTGTTCCACCCAAGATGGCTTGTTTTATTTTTAGGAAATAATTATCTTTTCAAAAGTTATGGATCCTACTTACTTTTTATCAATTTAACCACTTTATCACTTCTCCTAAAAAACTATGCCGAAAAGAAATGGATCGTCTTGGGTGGGACGGGATGAGTATTAATTTTTTTCTTAATTAGGTTGTTAGTTAAGATTTCTCTGATTTTATATATGCATATGTTTTTATTTTAATATTTTCGATGAGAGGGTGTTTATTTTTCGTGATTGATAAGATATATGATTAAGTATTTCTATTCTCATTATTAGGATTTATCACTAATATATGCTTTCAATGGGACGTGAATAAAGTAAAATTAGCTCAAATGATATAAATCATCAAGGGCTTTGGATATTCAAAGTTTCAATCCTTTTAAATAAACAATCGATTAATTTATACTATTTTATCTATTTAGATTAATCCTAAAAAATAAATGCTCTCTAGAAATATTGAGATTTTTGTGGGTGTCTAAAAGAAACAGAATATGAAAAGAAATAAAACATGTAACCTAAACCTAAAAGAGTTCACAGATTGAACATATAAAATGCGCCTGAGCCTCATTATAATTTCTCGAAGTAAAACCACTAAAAAAATCCCCGAGTAGCCTTGAGTGGAGAAAGAGTACTTATCTACGAGAAAAAATAAAATTAAAAATTATTTTGAAGATTTAACATAAAAAAGGGTAATACATATCCTTCTAAACTAACGAAATAATATCAATATGAGGGAAAGACCATTTATCTATCTATCTATCTATCATATGATACGAAGATAAAATACAACTAAAGAAAACTTCAATTCTGCATAAGTGAACTTCAACTAAAGAAAAAAATAAAAAAGAAAAGAAAATTATACAATTTTGCTTGGCCGACTTATATTAATGTGAAAGAAAATGTTTGGCTTCACTTAGGGATGTCAATGAGTGGATTTTACCTCGATCAGAACCAATAAATAAGTAATGGTTCTGGTTCTGGATCCGACCAATTAGACACTGGATCCGGATCGAACCCGGACCATTAACTATTGGACTTAAGCGGTCCGGGTCAAGCGGTGCGGAACCGTAACTAGAATCGAAACCGTTGCTTTATAATTTAATGTGTTATGAGTGATTTTGAATCGATATGGATAAAACTAGTTAATTAACAAGCCTATTTAAACTTAGGCTTGTTAATGACAGTTTACTCGGACCAGAACCAATAAATATGTATTGGTTCTGGTTCTGGAACCAGAATCAGATCCGGATCGGAACGGACCATCAAACTATGGATCTAAACGGTCCGGATCTAAAGCGGATCTGGAACCAGAACCGGAACCCGAACCCGAACCATTGTTTTAAAATTTAATGAGTTTTGAACGGTTTTGAATCGGTCCGGATAAAATTCACCCATTGACATCCACAGCTTCAGTCGTTATTAAGTCAGAGTATACAGTTAAACTGTGTGCAGTATGTGTTGACCTCTACTGCTGGGAAAGTTGTAAAGCCTCATTCAAAATTCAAACAATTAATCAAAGGGGACCAGCCAATAATTGTGTGCTGCAATTTGGTCAATGCATACACGCTATTGTTATTTCCATTAATCACTAAAGACGACGAACCAAGAATCATTCCTCAAACTTTATTTTATAATTATAAATCCAATGCCAGAAAGGAGCATAGTCCGGCATGATAGTTGCAGCATATATATGATTCCCGGACTAGCATATATATAAAAATAAAAACTAAGATAAAACAAATACTTTAGGATAGTCAAGGAAAAGTACAAAACTAATCAACTTTAGTTTCAGCATTTTCATTTGTTTGTATTCTATTAACCATATTATATATAACACATGAAAATTCGAACGGCATGGCCGAGGCAGCACCAATTATTTTAACCTTTTCCTTTTAACTTTATTTTGTCAATTTTAATTAAACAATAATACATACATAAAGAAAATGAGCACAGATTGATGATAATAAGACTTTACCCTTAAAGATTCAAAATACTAAATGTGATGAGATTAGTGAATTTTTATTTGGGTTTGACTCAATCATTATAACGTATAATAGAATAGAATGATAGTATGATATATAGCTATGATTTTTTTTTGGATGATTAAATTTTAAAAGACCGCGTAAAGTAAACTTGAATCTAAATCTTTTAGCTCCAGATATTAACTAGATCAACATTCACATACATACTATAAATTATTTGTATCCAATGAAGGAATTTGTGACACAATGCAATTTTTTTTTGGCCAATTTGACAATAATACCAACTCAACAACCTAACCTCAATCTTTAAAACTATGTTTATCAACAACCATCTAACTACCCAACCATCCAATATTTTTAATATTTAATTAATTAATTTCTCCTTTTCAAATCTTATTTTTCTCCCAACACAACCACATCAGTTTTTGATGGTCCAATCATTTATGTTGGAAAAATTCCTAAGTTGTTGAGAATTAGTTTGTCTTAACTGTGTGTTTTGATTAGATACCAAAACCTCTGATGAGTGTCATGTTGTTTAACTAATCCTGCTGACTTGTTTTGGAGTTAGGCGTTTTTTCCACATGTTTTAGTAGTGGAACTACCAGCTTGGACATGCCCAAGAGTGAAAAAGTTCGAGCAGTACTGAAGCCAACTATACTGATAGAGTATCAGTACCAGCATAACCAATAGAAGATCAGCTGAAGGATCATGTACTGAGATTGAAGTCAGGCCAACTGATGTTTGCAGATGGAAGTATAACGATGCTAATGAACAAAGCTATTGGAGTAAAGTCGAAGATCGAAGATTGACGTCGGACGACTAAAGCCTGAAGATTGGAGACTAAAGATTCAGCACTGAAGAGATGAATGAGTTAGGATATGATCAAGTGTCATACCAGCAGCAGACACCATGCTGAGGAATCAAAGCTGACTACCAAGAGTCAAAACTGGCGTCTAGAAGTTAAAGCTGCCGAGCCATAGTTAAAGCTGATGACAAGTAGTCAATGCTGATGATACTAAGTCAAAGCTGGCGGATGAAAGGTCAAAGTTGATTATATCTACGTCGAGTTGAAAGCATCAAACCGACTCAGGTTTTCTAAGCTGACAATAGATAGGAGTTCAGCCCGTTGATGAAAGACGGAGCATTCTCGACTGGCCCAACTTGAAGTCAACGTGATAATAAAACACGGAGTCAGCCCAACTGAAGAAACATATAATAAATTAAGCATTGAGTGTTTAACTTGATAAGTGTGGTAACGTATCTGTAGAAAGTTTTAACATGATAGAAGACATCTTTAGAAGTTACAGAGCTACAGTGTACGATGATGCAGACCTTGATAGCGACGTACGAGGATTCTCAACGGGAAGAATTCAAACGATAAAATAGAAGGATTTGAATGGTGGTCTCTCCAACAACTCTATTCTTATTCTTCACTATAAATACACGTAGAATCTAACATTTGAAGGTAACCGAAATGCTACGCAATTGAATTGTCAAAAAGTATTCAAGCTCAAAGATCAAGTCTATCAAACAGTGATTTCGAAGAAGGAAGTTCATAATGCTATAAGAAAATCTCAATAGCTCACATATACTTATCAGCTTGAGGTTTCTGTATACACTTCCTTAAGTCTAGGATATCCTTGTTTATCTTAAGTTTAGACATACTGAGTTTGATGCATGTGTCAACTCAAAAACTTATTTTGAAACCCCTCTACAAAACCTCCAAAAGTTTGTGTAGAAGTTTGGGCAAGTAAGCAACGAAGTCTATTCTTTGAAAGCTTGGTTGTCTATAAGACCATAAGTTAGAGGTTTAGATCGATTGCACAAGTAAGCAGTCAAAGATTTTCTAGCACCCACAACCGTAGGAGGAACGCCAATTGAGGCGGGATACTGTAAGGTTAATTCAGTATCTAGGTTTATATCTTATACCCGTAAACAAGACCAAATCCTAAGTTAGTGGATTGATTGAGCAATCAGTCCATGGACGTAGGAGTTGATCTCTCCGAACCACGTAAAACTCAATGTGTTATTTACTTTTAGTATCACTATTTAAATTGCATGTTACTGAACTATCATTACCAGCACAACATAGTTTTGGAACCTTCTATCAATATCAGTTTGATACTGAAGAGATTTGACTAAAAACTGACTAAGCAATACTTGACTAAGAGTTTAGAATCGGTTTCAGTTTCGTTTTCAGTAAGGTAAATACAGTAAACACCACATTTTGCAGCACATCAATTATCAGTCCAACTGACTTGCTACCTCAACATTCAGTAGGTTTGCTAACTAATATCACTCAATACAGGACGCACCTTTTTGGGCGGCTTGTACTATCGACATCGTGATTGGATTGTAGTTACCCAACCGCCATCGTCTCGTAGTCATCGATCTTGTGAACAAAAAAAGTTTTAATTTACTTAACTGATGTATTCATTCCCCATTCCCCATACACCAGTATGTACCCAATGGGACCCATCATTTATATAATTAATTTATTTTATTAAATAATTATTATATAAATAGTTATAATAATTTTTTTTAAATAAACTATTATTATTGCAGAAAAAGATAATAACAAAAAAAAAATGAAAAATCTGAAATATAAAATATGACAACGAAATATACCAAATTTTGTCTTTAGATACAATAAATATTATAAGTAGAGAAAATAAGATGAGTTTTAGATGTGTGAAATATATCAAATTTGGTCTCTATCTATAGAGGATGAAATAATATGAATTTAGAATTTTTATTTATTTTTTAAATATATTATATGAAAAATATAATAATTTTATTAATATATCTAAATAAAATTTGACTTACCAATATAAAAAGATAAATATCTCAATTCTATTGGTTGAACAAATAAGAGAAAGACAAATGGTGGTCTCATATTTGACATGATCGACCATTTCCTTCTCTATTTTATTTTATTTTTATAATTGATTTGATGACATGAAATTCGACCACTTAATTGTGGTGGTCATAGTTAATGTTGGTCTAATATCAGCTTGAACCTTTTGCCTCAATCACAATAATATCAAGACGACTACATGAACAATTATTACATAAATTTAATATCGCAATAAATAAAGGAGTATAAGGGCTTATTCAATTAATTAAGAATTAACATTTAAGTAAATTCAATGTTGCGTTGTACGTTGGTTTTGTGATAACAGCTCACACATCGCAATCTTAGTCGTGTTCAGTGTACGTACTTACTTTTCCAAAACAATTCAAATCAAATCATTGTAATTATGCAATATATATATATACATATTTATCTGCATGTATTAAAATTCAAAAGTTTGCATTTTAAATTATCGTAGTATACAAACTCCTAGCCTGTACACTTCCAAGTAATATCATATCACACTTTAAATACAAGTATATCAAATTCATAAGTCATAACCACCGAAATTATAGGTACATACTTAGTCTTTTTATAGTTATATTCTTCAATCAGCATCCCAATCCCAGAATCTTCGTCACTTTTGTATTGTATCACATAATTGTATAAATATATTCATTGAACGACAACGCACGATATTCTGATTCCCCCCCCTCTTTTATATAATAAGCTTGCGTATATTACTAATATTGTTCGATTATCCCAATAAATGTAAATCAATTGTTGAGTCCGTTGATTTAGCCCGGATATTTGGACCTTTGAATAATGATTTATTAGGTACTAACAACCAAGCAAATCAAGGTGCAATTAATAATAATAGCTGCACTTGTTTTGCTCAGTCTTACTTTCTCATTTGACCAAATAACCAAAACCCTTTTCTTTTCTCAACTATTTCTTGAAAAGGTCAATTTCGCAACCCTATCTTGATCCTCTCCTTTGTCCCATCTTCTTCACACACACACACGCAAAAATATGTGTGCTATGAGGGGAATATATATAAGAAGCAATCAAAAATTTCATCTCCAAAGCTAGGTAAGCAAATTAAATCTTCTAAAAATTTAAGATGAATACAGCCAAAATTCCAAGGGAGAAACCATCATCTAAATCAAAGAACAAGATTTTGAGGCTTCTACCAAAGGCAGCTCAAGCAGCAGTCTCATTCCAAAACCCTCCCTTCAGCCCGGGCCGAGATAAACGGGCCGATGGAAGTTCAAAGCTCAAATCCCATCTCCACAAGGGTTTCTCCGGCCCGATCATCTCCATGATTCCTGCCGAAGCCCGAGGAAAGTCGAAGAATTTCGAAAGGCAAGAGCCAACTTCGCCGAAAGTGTCATGCATGGGCCAAATCAAGCACAAGAAAAAGATGTGCAAGAAGCAAGCTTCTCTGCCAAAAGGGTTCAAGCCCGTTTTACCTCCTCAGCCCGAGAGAATCAGCAAAGCCCGGTCTGCGGGCCCCGCAGCGGAGCTTAAGAAGAAGCCGGCGGGCCTTATGAAGATGTTCAGCGGCAGAAGGAAATCCGACGCCTCGATAGATGGCGGTAAGCCGCCGCTTTCGGAGAGGGCGCCGAGCCTGAGCCAGATGAGGAGATTCGTCAGCAGCCGCGACACGTTCGCGAATTTTGATTGGTCAGTATCGCAAATAGCGCCGGCGGACGGCGGCGACTTTCACTCCGACGAAGACAGAGGCTACAGTGACGGTGAAGATGACGCCGTTATCCCTTTCTCGGCGCCGATATTGATGGCTGGCGGCTTGGGTTTGGAGCCGAGGAAGGAAATTAATTTGTGGAAAAGGAGGACTATGGCTCAGCCTAAACCTCTACAACTAAACATTGCTAGAGAACAATATAGTAATAATATTATTAATTAATAGAAGTGAAACGTAGTTGATTTTCTCATTTTTCTTTGTTTTTCATAAAAAGTTTTGGTGTCTTTTCGTTCTCCATTTAATTTGTTATTTATTTCGAAATTTGTACAAAGGTGTGAAAGGAAATTATAAAGACTAGTTTAATTGCTGCGTACAAGTTGTTTGTTGTAATTATTTTTTGTTGAATTGGTTGGAACTAAATTTCTTTGATGGTTTATATTGGTAAGGTATTTCAACTATAATGATTAACTTGAGGCATCGTACGTAGGACTTTGAATGCTCGACTAATAAGTGGGGGCATGTTGAACTATATTATATTTAGAGAAGTTCAAGATCGTATATTCAAGTTAGGGCGCAATGAACAATATCATGTTAATGTTAATATATGATTTTTGGTTTAGGTCTAATTACAAATATTGTAGTTGTTTTTTAATAGGAAGATTTTGTTTGATACGAGGATTTAGAGGGTGTTTAGCTATTATTTTAGATAGTTTATAAGTTTCAAAAACTTATAAGATATAATGTCAAGAGCTTATAAGTTGTCAAAATTTTGGATAATTAAACATAAGTTATAGAGAATTGTGAATTAGCGATATAAAATCCTTGTAATTTGATTGTTGCTTATAAGATTATAAAAAATAAGTTGGGATAAAGGGACTTATTGTTTGTGGAGCTTATAAGGTATTGAAGCTTATTTTCATAGCTTATAAGCTTAGTACCAAAACTTCTCAAAACTTTGTTAGTTCATAAACAATTTCTAAGCTATTTTAAGGAGTTTATAAGCTCAAGAAGACCCTCTTCGTCGATGAATTTCACTAGCAATGATATTAAATAGTTAGGTGACGTTTACTTTGAGTGATAGAATGTATAAATAAAAATAGTTCAAGCTAATCAACTATTTACTTAGATAAATTAATTTATTTTAAACATATTTGATCATCTTATCCTTCAAATAAAATACTCAATTCTATGTTTAGTAAACAGATTCTATCACTTAAATAAACGAAATAATTACATTTTACTATCTGCACTACAGTCTTTTAAGATGATTCATTTTGTTATTGTTTTGTTTTCTTTGTAGAATGCAATTAAAACTTACAAGATAGTACTATCTCGTGGGAGTATATCTTCTTGTTATCATATAAAATAGGAAAATTACACAATTTTAGCATAATAAATTAACTTTGTGATAATTTTAGCCTAATAAATCAATAATACATCAATCAAACCTAATGAATTGATTTTTTGATAATTGTTTTTAGCCCATAAGTGATTTTTGACACCAAAAAATACAGTCGCATTAGAAAATGACATATAGAAAGCACAAGCCAGAAACATCGATGAAAATGACTTACGAGCTACATGTTATTTTCGGTGCCAATTGTATTTTTTGACGTAGGAAAACCACTTATGGGCTAAATTATCACAAAATCAATTCATTAGGTTTGATTGAGGCACTATTAATTTGTTAGGCTACAATTATCACAAAGTCAATTTATTAGGTTAAAATTTTGTATTGTCCTATAAAATACATTAACTTTATAGTTTTTTTTGACTAGGCCACGAGAGGTCCATGTCCAAAGAAGAAAGTTTCATAGAGATTAGAGTTGTATTCGAGAAAAGAGCTCAATTCCTTGGAACACACCACTTTTTCGGCCAAGGCCGACTCTAGATAGCCTAATTGATTCACCTTACTATTGACCTACTCGATTGTACCCGCATACATATGCCATAAATATTGAGCTTCTACTCTATTTTAAACTTATCGAATTAATCAAAAAAGTTTGTGTTACAATTAATTATGGGGAAGATTCAATTTTATATCCAAACATTTTAAAACTATCATTGCTTTACTATCTGTTCCGACTAAGTTGTTCTCTAAGTCGCTCTCAATTGTACGAGGTCCTTATAGAGTGGTAAGGTCGACCCAGTCGTACTCTTAAGGAATGCTTAAAAGGGCTACCGTTCCATGTTACGCACAAAAACAGAAAATAAGCTAACGTCCTAACATAAGAGGGGCTGACACGACACAGACGAAAGTAGGAAAGAAAAGAAAGCAGGAAAAATGGGTGTACTTGGACAAAAGATGAATTGGCAGATACACGAAATTGGAGACGGTGTTCTATGATTCAAAATCTATCCTCGCTATCAATGAGCCAAGGACCGGTGCATAGTGCATAAAACCACCCACTATCTTTTACCTAACGTGCAATATAAACTAGTCTCTCGACTCCGTCAATGTTAAACTTGAAATTAATGACAACTACTCTCTCAATCCTACCGCCATCAACTATGAAGAATTATCAAACACTATGCAATTGATAGCAAGACCGATCCACATATATTAATTACTCAACAATAAACTAGTCTCTCGACCCCGCTCGTCATCAAACTTATATTTAACATAAATCTACTATCGCATTAATTCATAATCAAACATAAGCACATAATCAATCTACACTATTCTTTCGAGCCTGTGTATTAAGATCATGAAATAATCAATTTATACGGATGAGAAATTGCAAATCTTCAACACAACAATCACGATTCAAGACAAGAACAAATCCAATATTTATTTCATTATAAATCAATAATTCGTTCACATGATAGAAATTATTCCCATAGCAATTACATAGACATAATGAAACGACAAACACATACAAACCAATCATTGATGAATTCGTCATCAAAAAATCCGGAGTCGTTCAATCCCAATGTTAATCCAAGCACAATAATTAAAGGGAATAGAAAAGGACAAGAGAAGAGAGAAAAGAAGAAGAAAATCACATGAAATTTTTTTTGTGAGAAGAGACGGCTGTTTCACATTTAAAGAAACCCTCGAAAAGCCCAAAAAATAACACAGAAATACGCCCAAAAAGCCCGCCCAGCGTCGGACGGGACGAAGCCAACTCTGGGGATGGCTCTTTAGAACGGAACCGAGAGGACACCCTAGTGCCGGATGAAGTGAGGCGGGCGCTGGGGGAGTCCACTGGAGTGACGCCGAGGGTGCCCCACGGACGTGGGTGAGGCCGTGGGTCAGGCTGAAGTTTTGTGCAAGGCGAGGCGGAGATAAAGCGTTTGAAATCGTGGCGTGGCACGGGGATCTAGTGAGGATGCCCAGCAGGTGCTAGACGAGGCGAGACGCGGGCGAGGTGCATGGGGACGTGGGCGCTGGAGCCACGTCAGACAGGTAAGAAGGCTGTTGGAGCACTAAACGAGACGGACGGGACGCACGGAGGGCGTTGGAGTACGTGTGATGTGCGATGGGGGCGGAGCGCTGGCGGAGGCTGGGCGCTCATGTGAAGCAGGCGTTCGAGTGCCGTGAGTGCCGGATGGAAGTGGGACGAGCGATGGGTAGAGCGTCGAACAGGGTGGACGAGTGACAGGTGCTCGCCTTAGAGCGCCGGACGGGCTGGGTGCTGGGGCGAGGCAGAGCGCGACGCTGGGCGCACGCGTACACACATGCGCGACTTTGATGATTCATTCCGTTTTCTCTCGTCTGAACTCCAAATTACGATCCGTTTACGCCTACGGACTCCTATCGAGATGCGCTTCAACATACCTCCATCCTTGGCAGACACTTTTAGTCCCATTTAATACCATGTTTTCCATAAAACTTCAAAACAAATCAAATAAGTCTGAATCAATAAATACTAATCAAAACAACGGCAAAAATAGAACAAACCACGGGAAACAACATGCATAAAAATACCAAGAATAAGCACAAAATCATACTAAACAACTCCTCCACACTTAAACCTTTGTTTGTCCTCAAGCAAACATTATAGCAGGATAAACATACGTTGTGGATAGGATTAATGCATCCCTGGGTTAGTATTTCTTATCTGCTTTATCATCCGTGAGTTTATTGCTTTATTTTATATTTCGCTTGGTTACCTTTGCTTTGGATTAAATTAAAGCCTTAAACCTTTCACCCTTATTCGTGCTTCGATAATGATGAATTATCGTTGAGCTAGCTTCCGTGTTTTCAGACATAATCCCCGTGGATACGATACTGCCACCCTATACTTGCGTTGCGTGTTAGAAAAGTGAGTGATCAAATTTTGGCGCCGCTGTCGGGATTGTTAAGATTGCATAGGAATAATTTGACGATTGGATTTATTAATTCAAGTTATATATATTATTATTTATTTTGTCGGTGCTAAATTTCTCTTTTCTCGTGTAGTTTATGCAGATAAGATCTCGGGGACCTCCAAGTATTATTAGATCCCGAGATCGAAAGCTCTCAAAGGAGAAAAGGACGAGAGAAGAGACGGCTGCAATGGCAGCCAATCCACCGAGCGGGCATTCCTCCCGAGCAAGCCTGACACGATGCTAGCCGACTTTGCGAGATGCTTGTCCGATGGCGAATATGGAATCATTGTCCACCGCTCCGGAGGAAAGACCTGCAATCACATGTACCGACCTCCCACCGAGCAGCCCAAGGAGGCGGTTGGGGCCCTGCGCAGATGCAAATAATTTTGAGCTAAAACGGCCCCGATCAAGATGGTCCAAGGAGCGGTTTGGGGAGGAGTCACGGAAGACCCGAATGCGCATCTCGAGACTTTTCTCGATATTTGTGACATCATTAAACAGAATGGGATGCCACAAGACACGATCCGGATGCGCATGTTCGGTTTCTCACTTGCACCAAAGCGAAAGATTGGTTCAAGAGTTTGGACCGAATCCGCATCGACACTTGGGGAAACTTTATGAAGTTTTTTCGAAATACTTTCGCCGGGCGAAAGCGCAGAAGATCATCGCCGAAATCTCTCATTTTGCCAAAACCACGACTAATCGCTATTCGAGGCATGGGAGAGATTCAGAGGTCTATTGAGACGATGTCCACAACATGGGTTTTCCAAGGAGCACAGCACACACAGTTCTACAAAGGACCGATACGGCGTATTTATGAGCATGGTAGATCGTCGGTATTTATTGAACCGAAAGTAGACGAGGCGAGCCGTATTTTAGAAGTGATGGTCGCCAACGCCTATTAATGGCCAACGGAGAGAACACCCGTGTTCAAAGCAACCGCTGAGAGTGATTCAAAATATGACGATCTCACAAAAGTTCACCCTTTTGAAGAGTCGATCAGATGAGAACGCCACCACATCAATCGAGGAATCATCCAAATTTCCAACAACCTCCAGCAGCTTCACCGTGCGTAATGGTGTGATTCAAGAGTCAAGAAGCCAAATCTAGAAGAGTTGATGCGCAGCTGGTTGTGAGCAACCAACAAATGACGACGAATCGAACCATGGCCGCATGTTGTAATTGCTCATCAATATTACTTGGCCGAGGATAACACAGAAGAATCCACCGTAGCAGCCATGGGCAAACACATGAAGATAATGGAGAACCAAATCGATGATAGAATACTCAACAGAATGCACAACCAAGACGGGCCACTTTCCGAGCAATACGGAGCGAACCCGAAAATCAAGATTTCGCCATCCGCATTTACGGAGTGGACGAGCCTACCCGAGCCCCGCCAGGAAGAAGAGCATGAAAGCACATCGAGCGTTCGCGACCGAGTCGCGATCTTAAGCCCGACCGCGAGGAGTCCGTGAAGTTGTCCTCGAGCGGCGCGACCGAGCACGCCGCCCGCCGCACCGACCACGAGCCATCGTGCGCGCGCGCAAGATTTGTTCACGAAGCGACCCGGCGCGCATGCCACCCCATGAGCAATCGAGCAGAGCAGTCGCCGAAATCAACATGAGTCACACAAGCTCGCGACGCCGAAGAAGCTGAAGGCGAGTCCAGCGCCGCGAGATACCTCACGACCTTCCCAATGGTCGCGAGGCCGACCACGAGGCGCCCCGTAAGCAAATCGTCGCGCACATACACTCCTCCCGTCCCGCTTCCGAGTCGACTTGTCAAGTCAAAATATGACGAGGAGTTTGCTCGCTTCAAAGAGATTTTCAAAAGTTGAGATAAATTTGCCTCTCTTTGAGTCACCGCGAAACATGCCGGATACATGAAATTTTAAAAGACGCTTGCAAGCAAGAAGAAACCGGGAAATTTGAGAAAATTACCCTATCCGAAGAATGCAAAGGCCGTCTTGCAGAAGCTCCCTCCAAGCGTAGGATCCCGCGCTTTACGTTAGAGCGAGATCGCCGAGCGATTTTTCCAAATGTTTTGTGCGACTTGGGCGAGCATCAACTGATGTCGTTGAACGATTCAACCGGCTACACCTAGGAAAGATGAAGTTTACTTAATATTTCATCGATGATGGCCGACCGGTCACCACATATCCAAAAGGTATCGTCGAAGACGTGTTGGTAAGAATTGGGATTTTGTTTTTCCCGCCGACTTTGTTATTTTAGATATTCCCAATTCAAACAACAACTACTAATCTTAGGTAGACCTTTTCTAGAATCGGTCGTGCGTTGATTGATGTCGGGGAAGGCAATCTCACGCTTCGTGTTAACGATGAGGAGCTCAAGATTTCCATATACGACGCCATCAAGCAACACGACGGTGGAAAGCCGGAAGAGTGCTACTCGATCACGATCGCCATCGCCGCACACGTCCGCGCTTAGAGGGTACTCACCACCGAGGAAGCTGCGAGAAGGAAGAAGTGGACTCTGCATGGAACCCGAGTGTATCATTCTGTTTGGGGCCACTTCCATAGTCAAGTGGTGGTCATCGTGAATGCTAAGTTTAGGAGGATCCACGAGTTGAGAAGGATTTCTATTACCACCAAAACGCCGATTGACAAGGTTAGTGATGGTCTAGCTAAAGACGTTAAATTAGCACTTCTTGGGAGGTAACCCAACGTTTTCTTGTTTTGTTTTGTGTTTTGTTTTGTTTTCGCTTGTGTTGCTTTTTGTCGCCTTTTGCCTTTCTTTTCGTGTTGTGTCCGTCGATCAACGAGTTAAGTGAAGTGTTTTAATCCATGTGGCCAATGACTATAGAAATTTTTGTGAAATTTAATGATAGTGTACATGATATGTTAGAAAATGATTTATGAACGACTTGAGATTGCTTAAACTTTTGTTTTCACCATTTGCTTAACCCGTGAGACTTGAGCTTCACCGTATAAACATCTTGATACGCTTTTAATTGTGTGATATCATGCATGTGATTCTCTTCTAGAACTTGCCGTTTTTCGTGTCGAGACCGCAATATGTGTTTTCAATTTGGAAAGGATAAAGGCCATCTTTGTTAACCACATATTCACCCAAACACTAACCCGATGATATATACCATTTGTCGCCTTCTTTGAGCCTTTATTAGACTTATTCTTTCGATTAACCGGATGATAGGAGGTGAGGATGGATATGGGAATCAAAAGGATTGAAATTTTGATGTAGTTATGTCGTGAAAATTTCTTTTAGAGAAATACATCCGTGATGAAGAATTGTACCTTTGTTGTGAATGATAAACCCTATAAGCTCTAGAAAAGAAAAGAAAAGCAATGATAAGTTCACTATGTGTTTTGAGCATAAAGGGTCGTTAATCAAAGTATAGGTACCTTATGAGGCATAAAGCGTCGATTTAGCACGTTGGAAACGAAGAGGAAAATGGACAAAGTCCATATGTATTGAAAAGTATAAATGGGAGTGCTTGGAATATTCTCGAGTCACTTAGCCATATTTTATCCTACCTTAACCAATGTGCCTACATTACAACCTATGAAAAGACCTTTTTGATCCTTATTTGAACACATTCGATGCGGTGGAGATATTGAGAAGCGGCAAGCCTATGGTAAGATGTTGCATCGCATTGATCATTGAGTGTATACACGTTCTACGTTTCTTTATGAGTTGAGTGTATCTTATATTTTACACACATGCCGTTGTCAAGGTGAATTAAATGAGTTTTCGCCCTCGATGGTTGTTTGTGTTGTGTTGGCTAACGCCGCCATGTGCGCTAATGTTTTTGGCGTTGAGATATTTCCGAGGCTTATAATGGTTATCCTATTTACGCTCGTTGATCTTCGTTGTGTCTTTCATTACGCTTTTGTTTGGGGACAAACAATGCTTTAAGTTTGGGGGTTTGATAAACGCATTTTACGCTTATTGTTGATATTTAAAGATGAGTTTAGATCATTTAATGTGCGCTTATGTATCGATTCTTAATGTTTTATCTATTTCTAGAAGATATTGCTCTTGGGTGTTCCTTCGACGTTTTGTAGGTTTATATGTTGATAATCGCAAGCGAACGAAGACGAGCCAACACCACGCTCGCCTAGTTCCCAATGACCAACCTAGCGGTCGCTAGGATGGCCGCTAGCAACCAGCGAGAACCCAATGAAACCGCGATCGCGATCTCGTTCATGAAATGGAAGCCCAAACGATCCTCCACACTTAGACCTTTGTTTGTCCTCAAGCAAACATTATCGCCACGACACGAGAAAAAAAATCAAGAAAACATGCATTCAAGTGAATCATACCACGACAACACGCCTTCCTAGAATTTCTAAACCGATTAAACTCTTAATATGGTAATAAATCAACAACTTATTGAGCATGTGACTTAATCCCAACAAATCACAACCGATCCACATGCAATCAAAAGTCGAATAGCCAACTCATATAGATCCCTTGCATAACATATCTCATTTTCAACATAACACACAACTACAAATATCAGATGTGACGACTCAAGGAGGATTATAGGACAATATTCATTAAGTCAAACTTTGAGTTGTAAACCCGAGTATCCTAATGTGGTTTCTCATACTCATCACTTTTGAGCTTCCATTCGAGAAACAACATAAAGCGAGAGAAGTAGAGTCCCTTATTCCAAACTTAAGCTCACTTATTCAACCTATCTACAAATTATTCCAACTCTTTTTTAATATATATAACAATTTTTTTTTCACATTGTCAATAATTTTTTTTCGAGATAAGACACGTAAGGAGACCGTACAAGCAGCAACGACAATCAACCACACATATCACTTCATCATAATTTTCTTTGACGTGCCCCATGGTTAGACCAATCATCAACAATTATTAAGTCAAGTCATGCATCATCAAGATTTACTAGAAATCAGTTCAGACATGCATACCCAATCAAATCATGCTCACTCAACTCTACTCATATACTAGATGATAAAGCATACTCAAATCCAAACAAAAGGTATAAAAGGGAGGACGACACACCCAAACAAACACAAGTCACATGCAAACACACAAAGACGACAAACACACCTCCACACTTTAGACAACACACAACACTGAGTGCGCAAAAAAACCAAAAAGATAAAATGTAGAAGTGAACTTTCCTGAAATTGAGAGAGCATGTCAACGAGGTAAGGTGGTGGTGACGTCCAGTGGCTTGAGTGTTCATGATATGCAGCTCGCCACAATTCTCATCTCACTTATTTAAAACCTGAAAAGAAAAACAAAAAAAAAACAAAACATATAAACAAATAAACTCATTGGTTGCCTCCCACACAATATTCGTTTATATGGCACGAGCTCCACCAGTGACAAACGGACTATGCATAGTCCTTCATCGCAGGAATACCATCTCAACCGAGCATTAGTAGTAACAATGTAAGCATAAAAGACAGCTTAAAGTAGCAAATAATAAATCAATTAAGCTCAAATCAAAATCCTATTCTCGGAGCAAAATAGATAACCAACTATTGGAGCACAATACTTTGGTGAATTAGGATGTTGAAAAATTACAGCTATCATCTCAACATTTGTCCTTTCTTCATCCTCCAACTGGCTCGGGAAGATATCAGGTTGTCCATACTTAGTCTCGGCTTGATGAAACCTCGGCTCTTTAATTTCATCATCTTCCTTGATTTTACCCTCAACTTCATCATCTTCAAGGAATATGACAGAAGAAGTCTGCTCCAATTGTCTCGGCATCTCCTCCACACTTTGGTTGTGAACCAATTCTTCCACTATCCTGGCTAACTGATTGACTTGGGTCACTAAATGCTCGAGAGATGCGTATACCATCTCGAACCTTTGCTGACTCATCTGTGTGAAAGACATCAGTGTGTTTCAATGTTGGCTTCATCGGCTGATTCGCCTAGATGAAAGCCTGCAATGTAACCTCAAATGTCGACTGAACAAGATGTTGCTGGAACAAGAGATCATGACTACATGAAGAACTCGGAAGATACCTCTAGTAGGGATCATAGGCTTGATGCTCGCAGCCTGGCGGGTAGCCTTCAAAATAGTCGAACTGGGCTCCTTCTTCGTAAGAAGAATTTGCCCAACATGACGAGCTTTCCTCCTCCAGGCCTGTCTAACCATACTCGTGTCACTGGTAACCATGCATTAACAAACACCAACTACAAAAACAAGATCACACGCACCTGTGGGAGAAAATACTAACAAAGAAAAGAAATAAATAAAAGAATTACGGGGAGAAATGTAAAATGAAAGGGAAAACAAAGCAACATAAAACCTAAAAGCAGAACGAAAAATGAAAGAAAACACGGTCAAAACAAAGCAACATAAAACCTAAAGCCTTAACATAGGGATTGACACGAACTGACGTAAAGGGAAACCAGGAAATGAGTGTACTGGACAAAATTTTGTTCGCCGCAATAGTACGAGGTCCTTATAGAATGGTAAGGTCGACCCAAAATCTCTCGAGAAGGCTTAACAGGCTACGGTTTTATGTCAAACACGTATAGCGAAAAGAAATACTAAGTTGTTCTCTGACAACAAGAGGAAAGTCGTAATTGGAGACGGTGTTCGCTAATTGTATGAGGTCTTTATAGGCGTTAAGGTCAATCTCGATCACTCGTTGTCAAATTCATATTTAATATAAATCGCTCCCAATCGCTATTCTTTTAAATGAGGCTTAACAGGTTACAATTCTATGTTATGCACAAAATAGAAAGAAGCTAACGTCGCATAATTCACTTGCTAATCCAAGCACAAATGATTAAAGGAAAAGAAAGGAAAAGAGAAAAAGAACATAGGGGATTGACACATATGAGACGTGAGGTTATCGACGACACGCCACAATACGGACGCGCGAGTGACGAAGCGGACGGAAAGGCGCTGGCGCCGCTTTCAAAGAAATCAGAAAATGAGTGTACTTGGACAACAAGAGAAATTAGCAGATACATGGAATTAGAGCACAAATTCATACTAAACAACGGTGTTCTAGGATTCAAAACCTATCCTCGCTATCAATGAGCCGAAGAAATGAGGACCACACTACGAAAAAACGACGCTAGCTCGAACCAAATGCATCCTCTCAATGTCTATGAGTGTACACGCCGATGCACAATGCATAAAACCATCCCCAAGCTCTCTCACCTAACGTGCATACTATATAATATAAACTAGTTTCATCCAATGTATGATTGTCTTCGATCCTCTTCAATGTTAGACTCAAATTTTTAACAATTAGTCTCTCAACCTACCCAAGCCGCCATCAACTATGAAGGATAATCAAACACTAAGCAATCGATAGCAAGACTGATCCACATATATTAATTACTCAACAACCCGTTCGTCATCAAACTTATATTTAACATAAATCTGCTCTCACATTAATTCATAATCAAACATAAGCACATAATCAATCTACACCATTCTTTCGAGCCCATGTATTAAGATCATGAAATAATCAATTTATACGGATGACAAATCGCAAATCTTCAACACAACAATCACGATTTAAGACAAGAACAAATCCAACATTTATTTCATTATAAATCGATAATTCGTTCTCATGGTAGAAATTATTCCAATAGCAATTACATAGACATAATGAAACGAGAAAAACTTACAAACCAATCATTGACGAATTCCTCATTGAAAATTCCAAAATCGTTCAATCCCAATGTTAATCCAAGCACGATAATTAAAGGGAAGAGAAAAGGAAAAGAAAATAGAGAAATGAAGAAGAAAATCACGTGAAAACAAATTGTGTGAGAAGAGACGGCCGTTTCACATATAAAGAAACCTTCGAAAAGCCCAAAAAATAACGCTGAAATGGGCCAAAAAGCTTGCCTAGCATCGGACAGAACGAAGCCGGTGCTAGGGGTGACTCTTTAGAAAGGAACTGAGAGGACACCCCAGGGTTGGACGGAGTGAGGCGGGCGCTGGGAGAGTCCACTGGAGTGAAGCCGTGGGGTGCCTAGTGCCGAACGTGGGTGAGACGAGCACTGGGCTATGTAGAAGTGTGTGTGCGAGGTGAGGGCGGGAGATGTAGCGAGCACTGGAAATCAGGCTAGCACTGGGGATCTGGTGAGGAAGCCCAGTAGGCGATGGACGAGGCGAGACGCGGGCGAGGAACGCAGGGACGTGGGCGTTGGAGCTACGCTGGAGCCAGCGCCGGATGGGTGAGAAGGCTGCTGGAGTGCTGGACGAGATGGACGGGACACACGATGGACGCTGGAATACGTGTGGCATGCAATGGGGTCGAGGAGGAGGGCGCTAGGTAAAGCGGCAGAGTTGGAGTCGTCGCGAACGCCGGATGGAAGGTAGACGAGCGATGGGTGTAGCACCGAATGGGATGGACGAGTGACGGACACTGGCCCTGGAGCGTCGGACGGGCTAGGTACTGGGGCGAGATGGCGCGCGGACGCTGGGGTGCACGCGCACACGCATGCACGACTTTGATGATTCGCTTCGTTCTCCCTCGTCTGAGCTTCGAATTATGATCCATTTGCACCTACAGACTCCTATCGAGATGTTCTTCAACATACCTCATCCTCGTTAGACAGATTTCATCCCATTTAATGACGTTTTCTACTAAACTTCGAAACAAATCAAATCAGTCTGAATCAATAAATACTAATCAAAACAACGGTAGAAATAGAACAAATCACGGGAAACGGCATGCATAAAAATATCAAGAATAAACACAAAATCATACTAATACTATCACTACAAAAAAACAGTTGATCTGCGATGGATTTTACGACGGAACAACTTTCATTTCAAAACAACGATGGCATAACGACAGATGTACAACGTTATTTACTTCCCAAATTTAACATTGGATTTTATGATGACTAATGACAGAACCTTTTTAACAACATAATCTGCGGTGGTGTGTCCGTGTTGGATACTACGACGGATTCATTCCGTTGTTAATGTTGATCCGAAAATAAAATAAATATTTATTAAATATAACTATAATTTTACTATGGACTTGGTCCGTCGTGAGATACAATTGTGTAGACCGTGCAATTCAGTTGTTATAACTATTTAGCGCACTTTTTCATATTGTTTTATGTTCTACAGATTCTACAAAAAGCCCTAACACTCTAATTAAATTATCTCTTCGTGCTATTCCGTCATTACCTACACAGTGATTTCGACGAAGCATGATCCCCATCGAAGTCCGGTTCTTCGCCGTCCTATTCTCCTTGGTGCAAATCTCCACGGCATTAGTTCGTCGAAACTTCAAACGGCATTACCACCATCGGTTGCTTCGAGTCGCGCCGCTACCAGATCTTCACTTCTATAGTCGTCATCCTCCACCGCTGCTACCGCTCTAGTTAGCCGAATCCTCTTTGCTTCATCATCGATTTCCGCATTGTCATCCTCCACCGCTCCAGTTAGCCGACTCGTCGTTGCTCCATCATCGATTGCCACCACTGTTGAAGTTATCGCTGCTCAAGTTTTTATCCCCTCGTCGGAGCTCATGTCTAACAACATCAGGTATGTGTCCAAATATAATCTTTTAACATCGATTCAACACGAAACTATTTCAAAGGCCAATTGCAAAATAAGAAAATAAAAATGCCTACTAGTTAGCTGAATAGATTCTGATCTCATTTGAAAGTATTTCCTTCTCATGTTTAGGATCAAAACCCGTATGCATAATTTTATTTCTCATTACTATTGTTTAAGTAATAATTAAAATATCTTATATGCTTGTTTGTTTGGTACCACTTTCTTGAACATAATTTTGTTGGCTCTTTGTGGTTGTAATGTAATCACAAAGATTCTCCATTTTGGAATCATGTGATGACATTTGAGCATGCATGAACGTGATGAATTGTTAGCTGAGTTAAAATGAAACAAACTCAAAGTATCCCGTGGTTTTCATGAACATGCATTAGTGTTTTTGGTGTTAAATGTTATTGTGGTATGTTTTTTAAGCTATAATATCTCTGCTTTTTGGTTTTATTTTTCATTAACGTACATGATACTATTAGGTGCTTGAAAATGTAAATTTTGTTAAATCTTCGTTGTGATATATTTTCTGTATTTAAATGCATTTGAAAAATAAATAAAGAAGTATGTGATTAGAAGTGGATCCTAGTGATATCCCAAGATTTCTAGAGCAAAAACTGATGGCATTTTCTAGACAGTTGAACTAAACATTATTAATATTTATTAAAATTTAGAAGAAATTAAAGCAAAACAAGTGTTTACTCAACCTTACAAAGCTGCTGAGATTTATGTAGTAGTTAGATAGTTAATTATGTGGATTGACTCCAACAATAAGGAACAACGATCTATTGAATCCCCAGAACTAACATTATTATTAATTTATTAGTCATCATTTTAAGATAAAGTCTTTTGAAATCTGAATTTAAATGAAAAACATAGAATTATGTTGTAATTTACTTTTCAATGCACATTCAAGCTTTCTAACATAACAATTTGTCTCGGGTTCAAGTCCACCGTGACGCAGCCTTTAAAATTTCTGTATTAATTGACCAAAAAAAAAACATAACAATTTGTAACCTATCAGTATTCCCTTCAGGTCCAGAATATCAATGAGGTCTTAATGAGTAATAACTTTGGCCTATTTACGTAAAACAAATAGGGATTTTGTATACCTAAAGTAAGCTATTAAAATGATATTTTACTTTTTAACTCTGTATTAACTATATGATGTTTTTAGTATGGATATGATATATAAATAATAGAGGATCACAACAATGGAATAGAGAAATATGCCAAACTATCAAAATTAATGAAGCAAACCATGCTGGAAAGAAAAGATTTCCTAGATTTAATCATACTATATATTGTGTTTTATTTTATTGTATATGATTAACTTGAGTGTGGCTTCTCCGATTGTGCAACTACCACAGTTAGCTTTGGAGTATGTATGTTCTATTTTATTTACTTAAGTAATTGGCCTATGTAAACTCATTATTGGTAGAAAATCATTGTTTGCTGACTCCTCAAATAATTTATCTCATTAAAAAAATTTCAGATAATTTCAGATAAGTGTTTGTTGACTCCTTGACTAACAAAGAAGTTGTGCATAAATGTTAGAAAAATGTCGTATTTTTATGATTTTTAATAATTTTTATAGATTGCTAGATCTATGAATATGTGATAAATTCACCAAGTTATGTATTATATATAAATGGAGCATGATATTTGTGTTGAACAATAGGGTCTATGCTTAATTCCAAAGTTTGGTGATTTGCATTTGATTAATTAGGTATATTTTATGTGCGATTTAGGGTGATTAATTACTTGTATTCTATATGCGATTTGGGGTTATCAATTCACCAATATATTGGATTTTATAAAGTGGGTGATTCTGCCACCAATCTAGCTAAATTTATATGCTTATTTTTTTTAATAACTGATTAAACACATTCAATTATATTATTAGGATTTACAAGAATGAGTCATAATCGTGAATGGATGTATAGGTGTTTTACTTCTGTTGATGAATTAAATCATGAATTTTGAAATGGATTTGAAACTTTCACTGAGTTCGCTCGTAATCAGCTTTTATTCACCAATGAGGATAATGTTAAGTGTCCGTGTAAGAAATGTAAGAACATACCATATCAAGAACGAGATATTGTGCAAATCACATTTCCAAATTTGGATTCCTTCCAAACTATTACACTTTGATCTTTCAAGGGGAGACATTTGCAAGTATAGAAGATGCAATGAATTTGAATTTTAAAGATCAATTAAATACGTATCAAACAATGGTCATGGACACAACTGGTCCTCAATTTAACTCTGACGACCCTGAAGAGGAGCCAAATTCTTAAGCACAAAAATTTTACGACATGTTGAATGCCGTCGATAGACCTTTATGGAATGGTTGTTCGAACCATTCGCAACTGTTAGTTTTGTCTCTAATTTTGAGTTTGAAAACAGAAGACAACATTTCTGATAAGTATTTTGATCAGATAACGGAACTCATGAATGAGATTGTTTAAGAGAATAATTTGGTGCCCGACGACTTCTACAATACGAAGAAATTATTGCATGGAATGAGATTTTCGATGCAAAAGATTGATTGTTGTCCATATAATTGCATGACTTATTGGCGAGAATATTCGAATTGGCTCGTTGTAAATTTTCTGATCATCCTCGTTTCAAGAGCATGAATCGAGCATCTGGAAGTTGACATAAATCACAATTAATGTGTAAGAAGATGTATTATTTCCCCCTGACTCCTCAACTACAAAAGTTGTATGCATCTAATGATGCAAAAATATGTGTTGGCATGCATACTTTGGATGATGATGAGATTATGCGCAATCCGGCAGACTCACCTATATGGAAACATTTGAATATGAATTTTTCTTTGTTTGCATCAAAAGTTTGTAATATTCGATTGGGTCTCTCACTTACGGTTCCAACCCTTCGTCAATTGGAGCGACAATATTCTTTATGGCCCGTGATCATTACTCTTTATAATCTTCTTCCTTGGATGTGTATGAAAGAACAATATATGTTCCTCACGACCCTAATGCCTAGACCACGTAATCCAAAGGAAAAGATTGATGTGTTCATACAACCATTGATTTTAGAGTTGATAGAGTTGTGGGAAATATGTGTCCTTACCTATGATGTATCGTTAAAACAAAACTTTCAGATGCACACTGCATTGCTTTAGACAATTAGTGACTTTCTGCGTGCTGTATGTTGTCTGGATGGAGTACAACTGAAGATTAGTTTGTCCACCTTGCATGGATCAAACTGGTGCTTTCACTTTAGTAAAACGTGGTAAGCAATCATGGTTTGATAACCATCGAAAATTTATACCTCCTAATCACCAATTTTGAAGGGATACAAAAGGATTCAGAAAGAATACGATGGTCAATGTGTCACAACCGGTTTGGCTTATCCTTACCGGACCGAGACTTGGGGTTTGGATTTAAATAAATAATAAAAGGATAGGGTTTTCAACTCATTTCATCTATGAAGAAATACGGATGTTTCCAAACAGAACGAGATTTAAGATGCGCAAAATACTTATATAAAGAGTTGATACGAATGTTTGGACAAAACAGTAACTCTTACAAAGCTTTCAACAGAAATATCAAGAACTTAACAGAGTTCAAGAGTTTGGCAGCGGAATAAACGTGTGAGACATGCATATGAAGATGCATTCTCAAGGCGAACCAAAAATACTTCGTACTACTTGGCAAAAGATTCCGCTCAACTCCCGCTCTGTTCCATCACCCGCTCAACCTGCACATTTAAAAACAAATATGCAGGGCTGAGTACAAAGATGCACTCAGTGGACACATGCCGAAAACATTTTTACTTTACGAAATATTGTACTGCCCTCATCACAGTAAGACACAAGGGTTTTGTTTGAAAAGGTCTTGTGCTTACGAAATACATTTTCATCATTTCTCAAAATGATCGCTCGGCCGAGCATTTTCACATCACTACAACGTATATTCCAAGTCGGCATATGGATTAACGCGCCGGGAGGGAGGCCTTCCTTCACCCGGATGCAACTGATCGCAACCGGCGATTCAGAAAACTGATCGCAACCGGCGATTCAGCTAAAGTGTACACAACCCTAAGCCAGGATTCCCCCTTCACCTCCAGCTTAGGATCCGAATTCGTAATACTTTTCCTGTTGCCCCAGGCAACCCGAATGGACATATACAAAACATAAAATATTTTCTGGCAGACAATATCGTATCTCAAAATTTTTGCAGTAAAATAGTACAGTAATAACAGTAAAACATTTTCCAAAAAACTCGTAATTAGTTTTGGTAAGAAAGCCCACCTCGAGAACTTAAAAAGTTCTTATGTCACTAGGGTTTTACTTTCCGTTTCTCCTCTCCTTCGAGTCCAACCTTATCAACGTAAGAAACGAGTTTTTAGCACATCATCATGTTGCGTAAGAATCATCGATCCGAACCAACGTACGTACTATTCTTCCATTCTTTCCTTAGTTTAATTCATTTGGCGTAACGTACGAATATTAACTTCATATCTAACGTCGTCACGTACTGACTTTACTTCTCATCTTACGTATATACTCAAATTCTACGTATTCACAGACATATTTTCCTACGTCTCAACTTCTCACATATCATATCATATGATCCACATATTACATATCGTAAAACATCATATTTCTCCATATCATAATTTTCGAAAATTTCCAATTATGTTTCGAAAATTTCATTAAATTCACATAATATATTTTTATCATCATATGTTAATAATATGACATAATATTCATCATATATAACTTGTATGTCAATGTTTCATGCTTTTGTGATTTTCAAAATTATCATCTCATAATTTTTCCATATTTTTCAAAGAATTCCACATAAAATCATAAAATTTTAACATGAATAACTATCATTATTTCATGTTCAAAACAACAATTAAAATTCATGTATATCAACATATAATTCATGCTTTATTTTCAGTCATGACATACTGTTTTTAATACATGCTTAACTTTGTACTAAAATCATAATTCATGCTTATAAACGTCATATAAACGTATTTAATTAGCAACGCAAACATATAGCATATTTTTCACGTACATCACATAATTTTCGAAAGCGTGTAACAAACATATCACATATGAATTTCTAATATTTTTGCATGAAATAATAAGAAGTGTAGGGTTTCTAACCTTCTAATTGGTTTTGATCGACGTCGGCGACGTTTTTCTACTTAGGTTGAAGAGAACTCTTGGAGAACACATTCTATAATTTTTTTCTATTTTCTTGCTATTTTCGTTCATAAGGGTATGGGAGAGGTGGTCTCCTATTTATAGATTTTATAAAGTGGTTTAATCATGATTTTATAAAATATCTTAGCATAAAAATCAAAAATACAACTCATACCTTATCACCTTGATTTTCGGCCACCTCCACTTGTAATATAAGACAAATATTATCTTATCCTATAGTTTATTTAATTAATATTCAACCTTATCAAGATTAGACGTCATTATCAAAGAGTTTTAAAATTATTTCCAACCTAATTTAAGTCTAAATTTTGGCTATATTCAATAAAATAATACATCCACTTTTAATTTTAATGATTCACCTTATCTTATCATAAATAATATCTCTACATCTTATTTATATAATTAAATATTACAAAGATATGAAAAATATCCTATGTTTACATAAATATACATATTTCGGCACTTAGGTTTAAATAAGAGGCAAATTTTATTTTATCATATTTTATGCTAATTTAAAAGAATTAATTAATATCATATCTTATCCTTATCCTAAAGTTTGAATTTTATCCTTTATGTTCACATTTGTTCACATTTATTTTTCAAATATTTCAACTACTACAAGACAAAAGCTTATAGTTACTTGTTCAATTTTAACACATACTCTATCTTATCCTTTAATAATATCTTATCATTATTATAATTATACATCATTATCATAAGGTTGGAAATTAAATCTTCTTACCTTTAAAAGTCCAAATTTTCGCCTATATCAAACAAAAACCTTAGATTACTTTTTTCATTTGATAACCATCTCTACTTTACACCTAATATATCTTATCTTTATAATTATGACCCTTCATTAATTAAAGCATGATATTTATATTCATTTCACACCTAAAAATCAATAATTTCGGCCCCTATATATAAAATATGCCAAATATTTTATTTTTCTCCAATTAATAGCTATGTGACATAATATTGATCTTAGATGATAAAATAAATCATAGAAAAATTAATTAAGTTCATTTCAATGTACTAAAGTAAAGTAATCGGCAAATAATTCGAAATTAAGGATAAATTATCAAACCTTTATTCTTTTCATAACTAATATTATTTTCATGATGAATTATATAAATATAATGATATTATATAATAAAATAAATTTTTGGAACATTTCTAAGCATTTTCCCAATTTTTTCGAAAACTAGGGTTTTCTAGAATTTAAATTTCACAAAATTCCATTCTTATCCTATTTCATAGATTTCGAAATTTATACAATTTCTAGGAGATAAGATTGATCTAGAAATCATGATTTTTATCAAGTATATTATTTAAATAAATTATTTGATACATTTATCACATAAAAATTGGTGATTTTCGAAAATCACATAAAATAATATACTAATTTCGAAAATTTATGCAAGCTAATATCAAAATATTATCTCCTATGATATTTATCACATTTCGACATATTTCTAAGAGATAAACATTATCTCTTAATTAATCATGACCTTATCTTATCATTTTATAAAAATATCATAGCATACTTATCTAAAAATGTCATTTTGAAATCCTTATCACATACAACTCATAAATTTTGAAAATTACACCTTGGTTCAAGATATTTATCTTATCATATACTACATGACAACTCATCACATAAAATCAAGTGATCACATATTAATTCATAATTTAATCACTTATTCTCATGAATTTCGAAAATAACAAATAAATAAGGAAAAATATTTCTTTTTCGTCTTTAGTGTAAATAATATCCCAAATATACTTAAAAACACATTTATTCATATTAAAATTTGTCTCATGTGAAAAAGATTAAGAAATTTTCGATTTTACTCAAAATCGACAACTACCGACGTTCATTTTCATTCTCGTTTTTATCGTAATATTCCTTACCTTTTGAAATTTTAGACCCGAAATTCGGGTTATTAATTTCTACCCCCCTTAAAGAAATTTCATCCTCGAAATTTGCGTATCCTCATAATGTTCTCAATTCCTTCTCCATATCGAATTCTCAATTCCAACGTTGGTACTTCGTACCCATTTGATCATCTCATGACCTTAACTTTTATTTACATCGACTCATTTCTTAATCTCCAATCCATATATCAAATATCCTTATGTTTTGTAGTCGTATCTATTCAACTATCGATTCTTATAGACGGTGAGTTCTATGTTCAAATCTAAGTTTAAGCGAACATATGCTAGCGTCGTATCTTCTGCTCATGGTGAAGAAGATTCATATGCCTTCATCTCGTTTCGTGCTACGTTCTAAAATACTTGCGTATAATCTCATAATATCGTAATCTTCAAATTGCCTCGTGCTTATTTTATCTCACTCAGAACATTTCTTTATCATGTCTTACTGTATCTCTCTCTAATTGGATAAACTTATCACTCTACTAATCTGAGAACTTAGGTGCCGAGATAAGTTAACCTATTTCATACTTCTTAGCTTCAAGGTTTGGGGAAAAACGTATCATGACTACTTTATAAGTGGGGACGGGTTCACAGTTCAAGATGACAACTTTTGAAATTTGAATCACTTTTGAAACGAATATTTAGAGTATAGGGTCCAAGACCGAATGGCGACTACGAGATGTCTTTGGTCATATGGGCTGGCGGACCGTCACAAATACTTCTCAGTCACATGAAGGCTTTGTTTCAAAAGGACATTTTATAAACTTTTGGTTGTAAACTTCTTACAGAAAAAATGAGGAATCAAATGATATCTCAATTGAAACTAGGTCATAGAGTTAAACTCAATGACAGATCTTTGGGTAATGAATAAAATTTGAAACATCGTATACTTTGTACTGGGTCATCATAAATCGTAAGGTTTCTCAAAATATGATACATCTCAAAACTTAAATCCACTTTACTAACTACAGTTCTTGACTTAATCATTTTCTATTCTACCGTACTGGAATCCTTTTACTATGGATATTTTTCTGTGAGAACCAACTGATAATTTGATCATGTCTCTTATTAAGTTCTTATAGTCAACTCGGAGTTTTACTGTGTGTGAACATCTACAGGGAAAGACTATACTCATGTTACCATCGCATAATAACATTCATCATCCATCATTTCATTTCTACCCTCTCAGTCTTTTCTACTTTTATTCTTACTTCCATCCTTGCTTCTGTTATGATGGACTAAAATTCTCATAATTTATATTTCTATGTTCTTTCTCAAGAGGGATTATACATCTTAAACAGTCTACGTTCTTTTTGGGATAACCTACAAACAACTTGTAATTCAAACATAACTTCGTTCATACTAATACATCTCATTGATTTCTACGAATTTAAACATTTCACTTTTGACATATCATTGTCAACTCTTTCTCATATCCCTTTCCTCTTCACAACCTTAAAACAACATTTCAACTACTTTCTACTTTAAACTTTCATTTCCATACTTGTCTTTTCAATCCGTATCATTCTTATTTCTTAATAAGACGATTGCTACTTATAAACAATACTTAGTATATAAAACATCTTTTAAACACTTATCTTATTCCTCCCTTAACATTCTATACCCCAATTCGTATATCGCTCTAGATTAATTCGTGTAAGCAATAGTCGATTCAAAATTCTGTCGCATAGAATTTCAAATGAAGATACTATGCCTTATGTCGCAAGTGACATTCGTTCATCGAAGCTTCCATTCCTCTACGTGGCATTCTAATTCACGTTCGTCAAGTTGTACTTAAAAGCATTCTAAGTTCTCAAGTTCTCGTGTTTCATCAAACACTACGTAATACATAGAAGAGAGTTTCCTACGATCTCGTTCAATCTAAGTTCTTCGTGAAACTTAGAGCTCATCTACGTTCTTTTGAAAATCAAAACAATTTCATAATTCAACTTCGTTTCATAAACATATTTTACTGACATATAACTCAATATATGCCCTTTCATCAATATTCATATTCCAACCGGGTATGAGCTTTAACTTCTTTCAATTTCATCATAACAAAATGATCACAAACCAACCGGATATGAACTTATACTTCTTCAGACAAACCACTTGTTTGCCTTATCATCAATGAATTATCAAAATTCAAAGCTATTCACTTTCTCTTTCAACGGCATGTCCACTTTAAAAACATTTTTCACTCAACTTTCTCTAAACATAACTTTTCAAAACTTTTAAAACCATACCTTTTTTTATCAGAAACCACTTTTCCTTGCTGGTTAAGCGTGATGAACAGGAGCGTTGAGCGGTGATGACTGCTTCATAAAAGTCTAGTGATTCAAGCCAGACTTTGGATAGAAAGAACATTTTTGGTTCAAAGCAAAAGAACTGCTCTGATACCACTCTGTCACAGCCCGGTTTGGCTTATCCTTACCGGACCGAGACTTGGGGTTTGGATTTAAATAAATAATAAAAGGATAGGGTTTTCAACTCATTTCATCTATGAAGAAATACGGATGTTTCCAAACGAGCGAGATTTAAGACGCATAAAATACTTATATAAAGAGTTGATACGAATGTTTGGACAAAACAAGAACTCTTACAAAGCTTTCAAGCGAAATATCAAGAACTTAATGAGTTCAAGAGTTTGGCGCGGAATAAACGTGTGAGACATGCATATGAAGATGCATTCTCAAAGCGAACCAAAAATACCGTACTACTTGGCAAAAGATTCCGCTCAACTCCCGCCTGTTCCATCATCACCTTCGACCGCACATTTAAAACAAATATGCGGTGAGTACAAAGATGCACTCGGTGGACACATGCCGAAAACATTTTTACTTTACGAAATATTGTATCGCCTCATCACAAGAAGACACAAGGGTTTTGTTTGAAAAGGTCTTGTGCTTACTAAATACATTTTCATCATTTCTCAAAATGATCGCCGCCGAGCATTTTCACATCACTACAACGTATATTCCAAGTCGGCATATGGATTAACGCGGGAGGAGGCCTCCTTCACCGGGACGCAATCGATCGCAACCGGCGATTGAAACCGATCGCAACCGCGATTGACTAAAGTGTACACAACCCTAAGCCGAGATTCCCCTTCACCTCGACTTAGGATCCGAATTGTAATACTTTTCCTGTTGCCTGTGCAACCCGTATGGACATATACAAAACATAAAACATTTTCGCGAGACAATATCGTATCTCGAAATTTTTGCGATAAAATAGTCTGATAATAACGATAAAAATTTTCCAAAAACTCGTAATTAGTTTTGGTAAGAAAGCCCACCTCGAGAACTTAAAAGTTCTTATGTCACTAGGGTTTTACTTTCCGTTTCTCTCTCCTTCGAGTCGAACCTTATCAACGTAAGAAACGAGTTTTTAGCACATCATCATGCTGCGTAAGAATCATCGATCCGAACCAACGTATGTACTATTCTTCCATTATTTCCTTAGTTTAATTCATTTGGCGTAACGTACGAATCTTAACTTCATATCTAACGTTAACGTATTGACTTTACTTCTCATCTTACGTATATACTCAAATTCTACGTATTCACAGATATATTTTCCTACGTCTCAACTTCTCACGTATCATATCATATGATCCACATATTACATATCGTAAAACATCATATTTCTCCATATCACAATTTTCGAAAATTTCCAATTATGTTTCGAAAATTTCATTAAATTCACATAATATATTTTTATCATCATATATTAATAATATGACATAATATTCATCATATATAACTTGTATGTCAATGTTTCATGCTTTTGTGATTTTCAAAATTATCATCTCATAATTTTTCCATATTTTTCCAAAGAATTCCACATAAAATCATAAAATTTTAACATGAATAACTATCATTATTTCATGTTCAAAACAACAATTAAAATTCATGTATATCAACATATAATTCACGCTTTATTTTCGGTCATGACATACTGTTTTTAATACATGCTTAACATTGTACTAAAATCATATTTCATGCTTATAAACGTCATATAAACGTATTTAATTAGCAACGCAAACATATAGAATACTTTTCACGTACATCACATAATTTTCGAAAGCGTGTAACAAACATATCACATATGAATTTCTAATATTTTGCATGAAATAATAAAGTGTAGGGTTTCTAACCTTCTAATTGGTTTTGATCGGCGTCGTGACGTTTTCTACTTAGGTTGAAGAGAACTCTTGGAGAACACTTTCTATAATTTTTTCTCTATTTTTCTCTATTTTCTTGCTATTTTCGTTCATAAGGGTATGGGAGGGTGGTCTCCTATTTATAGATTTTATAAAGTGGTTTAATCATGATTTTATAAAATATCTTAGCATAAAATCAAAATCAACTCATACCTTATCACCTTGATTTTCTACCACCTACACTTGTAATATAAGACAAATATTATCTTATCCTATAGTTTATTTAATTAATATTCAACCTTATCAAGATTAGACGTCATTATCAAAGAGTTTCAAAATTATTTCCAACCTAATTTAAGTCTAAATTTTCGGCTATATTCAATAAAATAAAACATCCACTTTTAATTTTAATGATTCACCTTATCTTATCTTAAATAATATCTCTACATCTTATTTATATAATTAAATATTACAAAGATATGAAAATATCCTATGTTTACATAAATATACATATTTCGGCACTTAGGTTTAAATAAGAGGCAAATTTTATTTTTATCATATTTTATGCTAATTTACAAGAATTAATTAATATCATATCTTATCCTTATCCTAAAGTTTGAATTTTATCCTTTATGTTCACATTTGTTCACATTTATTTTTCAAATATTTCAACTACTACAAGACAAAAGCTTATAGTTACTTGTTCAATTTGAACACATACTCTATCTTATCCTTTAATAATATCTTATCATTATAATAATTATACATCATTATCATAAGGTTGGAAATTAAATCTTCTTACCTTTAAAAGTCCAAATTTTCGCCTATATCAAACAAAAACCTTAGATTACTTGTTTCATTTGATAACCATCTCTACTTTACACCTAATATATCTTATCTTTATAATTATGACCCTTCATTAATTAAAGCATGATATTTATATTCATTTCACACCTAAAAATCAATAATTTCGGCCCCTATATATAAAATATGCCAAATATTTTATTTTTCTCCAATTAATAGCTATGTGACATAATATTGATCTTAGATGATAAAATAAATCATAGGAAAATTAATTAAGTTCATTTCTATGTACTAAAGTAAAGTAATCGGCAAATAATTCGAAATTAATGATAAATTATCAAACCTTTATTCTTTTCATAACTAATATTATTTTCATGATGAATTACATAAATATAATGATATTATATCATAAAATAAATTTTTGGAACATTTCTAAGCATTTTCCCAATTTTTTCGAAAACTAGGGTTTTCTAGAATTTAAATTTCACAAAATTTCATTCTTATCCTATTTCATAGATTTCGAAATTTATACAATTTCTAGGAGATAAGATTGATCTAGAAATCATGATTTTTATCAAGTATATAATTTAAATAAATTATTTGATACATTTATCACATAAAAATTGGTGATTTTCGAAAATCACATAAAATAATATACTAATTTCGAAAATTTATGCAAGCTAATATCAAAATATTATCTCCTATGATATTTATCACATTTCTACACATTTCTAAGAGATAAACATTATCTCTTAATTAATCATGACCTTATCTTATCATTTTATAAAAATATCATAGCATACTTATCTAAAAATGTCATTTTCAAATCCTTATCACATACAACTCATAAATTTCGAAAATTACACCTTGGTTCAAGATATTTATCTTATCATATACTACATGATAAACATGACAACTCATCACATAAAATCAAGTGATCACATATTAATTCATAATTTAATCACTTATTCTCATTAATTTCGAAAATAACAAATAAATAAGGAAAAATATTTCTTTTTCTTCTTTAGTGTAAATAATATCCCAAATATACTTAAAAACATATTTATTTATATTAAAATTTTTCTCCTGTGAAAAAGATTAAGAAATTTTCGATTTTACTCAAAATCGACAACTACCGACGTTCAATTTCATTCTCGTTTTTATCGTAATATTCCTTCTGCTTTTAGAAATTTTTAGACCCAGAAATTCGGGTTATTAAATTCTACCTCCCTTAAAGAAATTTTGTCCTCGAAATTTGCGTATCCTCATAATGTTCTCGATTCCTTCTCCATATCGAATTCTCGATTCCAACGTTGGTACTTCGTACCCATTTGATCATCTGTCACGCCCCCACCCGAGCGACCGGACTGAGGGTGACTAATACTAGGAATAGTATTATGGGACAAAGATCGAGATAGAGGTTCATATCAACGATAGTTAGCATGCTCGATAGTTTCGATATTCTGATATCGATGATTAAGCGAGTTTGAGCCGTCGGACCCAAAAATTACCATGGGGTGATGGACCTTATAGTTCATGGCGTAAAGTAAAAGAGTTCGAGAGTTTAGCAATGGAAAGTGTGTGAATACATATGTAATGATATGTATTGAGGTGAACACCAAATCCTAAATAAGCGATCGAGGACTTTGGACTCCTCAACACACCCTCCATCATCACCATCGAGCTCAACTCGCACGTTTAAAACAAACATGCGGGGCTAAGTACAAGAAATTGCACTCGGTGGACTCATGCGAAAACATTTGATAATATTAGAATTTGCTGCCAATATCGAGTAAGTCGCGAGGGTTTTAGTTAAAATGCCTTGTCTTACCAAATCATTCGGTTGTAAACACACTCGGCCGAGCATTTTCTTGGTGTGTATGGTCCGTATCTCATAGTAACAATTCATAACAAGATTGAAAATTAAGCGTCGAGAGGAGGCCTCCCATCTGACGCCGTGACCGCCGCAATCCGTGATAAAGACACGATCACTCTCACAAGCATATGTTAACATAGCGTATAGTTCCAACCTTCACGCCGATCCTAGCGGGCATTTATCATCCGCACGGGACCGACATTTAAAAGGTTGGGCGCGACCCAAATGACATAACCTGTCATAATAAAGTTCCAACCATCGCCACAGCCCTACCCGGGCATAACAGATAGGATCCATACACAAAACAGAATATTTTTGGCAGGTAATGTAATAACATTTTTCAACAGTTGCAAAATAACATTGTAAAAGAATTCATTTTGGAATAACAGTAAAGTCATATCTTGTTTGAAAAGTAAGCCCACTTTAGTGAGGTAAGAAAAGGGGCCCACATTATTGAAGATAAGAAGCCCACCTGGACTATGGTTCGTTGTAAATCGAGTCTAGGTTTGTTCGTACGTCGAATCCGGTTCGCGTTTGCCACCGCTTTCTGGCGAGGCTTTAAGTCGTCGCTCAGTCTTCGAGACTTTCAAAGCTAAGATAACCCGATATTTTATATCGATGTAACTGAATTCCTCAAATGAATTCGATATGCTTACAAATCGTGATTTAATTGAATTGTTCTGGTTCACCGAGATCGTTCGACTATTTAGGTTTACGCGCCGAACTAAGCGTTTTAACGTATGAGCACGTTTCTCGATATAAGGATTTCATTTGTGAAATCTTTTCTTACTAATGAGGTATTATACTCAATTAGTACATCTTACGTGTATTGACGTATTTATCGAGCGATATAATCGTGCGTTTGACTTTGAAAAGTCGGCGAAGTCGACTCAGTCGACAAAGTGACAATTTTGACTTTCTAATAGTAATTTCTTACCATTTTATTTATAAATCGAAAATTCGATCGATTAAAAACGTATTGTCCCATTTCTTGATTTATCACGTAAATCAAAGGACTTATAAATGACTTCGCATTTAAATAATCTTCTTAATAATTAAAAACGCGTATTTTTGATTTTAAAACGTTAATAACCCAACGTTTGTCTCAAACATAGTAGACTATGTTTATAAATTTTTATAAATTTGAAATATGTCCAGAATATAATTAGACATATATTTTATAAATAAACTGAATTAAAAAGGATTTTAAAATCCTTTTTAATTATCGAAAATCTCGATAATTAGCTTAAAAATACCAAATGACTTTTGAAAAATTTTCTAAATTAATATAGTGTATTATTATACACTATGGTCCAGAATATAATTTATAAAATCAATATGATATTGTTGTCATTTATTAGTATATTTACATATATATATTTCGGTAATTCCATATATTATGGAATAATTATCCAAAAATTCCCAAAATTAATATACACATAGTATAATATCCCAACATCAATATATATCATTAATATAACCTATAGTCCATCATAAACATTCATTCCACAATAAATCAATAATGCTCACGGTAATTTCGATTTAATTACCCAATAATTATCAAACAATTTCTAAAATTCTAATTAAATCATAACATGATTAAACATTATATTATAACATTGTAACATCATAATATCAACCAAACTAATTTAAATCGTCACCATATGAGCTTGTAAGCTCTCGGCTTTTTCGATTTTATTTAGCATTTGGTTTTCAAAAATTCTAACAATTATATACTATGCTTATATACTATAGTATACTAATATAACATCATTTAATCATCAAAAACCAATTAAATCATCTCTCGGTTTTTTTGATTTAAATTAGGTATTTGATTTCCAAAAATTCTAATAATTATACACTATGTTTATACATTATAATACAACATTATAACATTAAAACATTCATCAAAACCAAATTAAATCATCACCTTCTTGAGCAATAGCTCTTCGGTTTTTTTGATTCAATTTAGTATTTGATTTCCAAAAATTCCAACAAAATCATACAATACATAAACAATATACTAAAGTATTAACATACCATTGTATGATTAAAATAAAAATCATACATCAACATCCAATGTATATATGCTCACGGTATTCATCAAAATTAAACATATGGTTTCCAAAAATTCTAAATAAATCATAGAACATATAAACAATACATTAAAGCATTAATATGTCATCACAAGCTTAAAATAAAATTTATACACTAAGGTACATACCAAATAGCTCTCGGCATTTTTAAATAATTAAGCTAGGGTTTTCCAAAATTTTTAATTAATATACCATAGGTTTAAAACATATCATAGATCAATAATCCATCACTAAAATATTCAAGAAGTAATCGGTCATCCTATGAACATTTCAAATAATTTTCGAAACTCATTTTTCAATAAGCTAGGGTTCAAAACTCATATACATGCTAGATCCATTTATACATTTCACATATAACACCATATGATTAACCAAGCATATATTCTCATGTTTTAAACAATATAAACATCAATAACAACATATAAACATATAGCTCATCCATAAGAACATTTAAAACATATGAACATACATATATGTAGCTCTCGATTTTTATAGAAGAAGAGGATGGAATCGGTACTTGGTCTGTGTTTTACCTGGAATAAGTATGGAATCACAAGAGTATGGTATGGTATTAAGGTTTGGGAGAAGAAATGAGAAGGAGAAGAAGCAAGCTTTCGAAAATGGAGAGGAGCTCTCGGTTCTTGGCTGCAGTTTTAGAGAGGATGGAGATTTTAAGAGTGATGAGAGTTGATGTGAGTGTGGAGTATAAAGTGGGAGAAGAATGTGAAGGATCCCTCTCCTATATCTCTCTCTCTCTCGATTTGTTTGGCCAACAATTGGGAGAAAATCTGCAGCAAAATGATTGTGGTGTAGTGATCATGGGCTAGGCTAGAAAGGCTCTTCATGGGTTGGTCAAAAAAGGTTCTCATACTTGTTCTCAAGGCCATAGCGGTAGCATGTGTGTGTGTTTAAGGGTGGTATTTGATTTATTTTTGTACCATAATGCAATGTATTAATCACACATGATCATAGATATATAATCTAGTCATTAAAATAATTAAATCCAACATATAGCACTTATTGAAAATCTGGGTGATAATTAGGAAAAATAGGAATAAAAATATAAATCACACCTATTATTGATACTCATGCCCAATTCGATCAAAATATACATATATACATCATAATATATGATTTAGATATTAAATAATAGCATAGGATAAAATAATTGCATTAATTTATGCATATGAAACCCTAATTTTAAAAATTAGGTTTCGAAAATTATATATGCATATTATCGAGTTTAAATGCTCCAAAATTGATTTTATAGCTTAATAATACTCATATATATTATAACATATAGTTTAGATACCATATGATAATTTAATGGTATCATTTCATGTGAAAAACCATAGTTTATAAACTTAGGGTTTTCGGAAAACTCAATTCCAAAATATCGAATTTTAATAGCTAAAAATTCGATTTAATAATTAATAATACTGTAATTATATAAAATAATAATAGGAAATTAATTATTATAATTTCCTGAGCATTAAACTCATTTTACAAAGCGTCTTTAGACGTTGACGTTCAAAACGTTCAAAATCGACTCATCTCAAAATGGTCGTAGTAAGTTCATACTTACTTTATAAAATATATTCCTTTTAATAAAGGAATTAAGATGGAAATAAATTCCAAGCTTTACAGCTCAGAGATTTCCATAAAATGCTGACGTTCGATACGCATTTGACGTTAAAATAATACTGTCGTATCATTTCATAAATTTCATCCTTTAATATACGGCAAAACCCTAATTACGGGTTTAGAATACCGTAATCGTATGTTCGTTTCTTTGGAATATTACATCATCTCATGACCTTAACTTTTATTTACATAGACTCATTTCTTAATCTCCAATCCATATATCTAATATCCTTATGTTTTGTAGTCGTATCTATTCAACTATCGATTCTTATAGACAGTGAGTTCTATGTTCAAATATAAGTTTAAGCGAACATATGCTAGCGTCGTATCTTCTGCTCATGGTGAAGAAGATTCATATCCCTTCATTTCGTTTCGTGCTACGTTCTAAAATACTTGCGTATAATCTAATAATATCGTAGTCTTGAAATTGCCTCGTGCTTATTTTATCTCACTGAGAACATTTCTTTATCATGTCTTGCTGTATCTCTCTCTAATTGGATAAACATATCACTCTACTAATCTGAGAACTTAGGTGCCGAGATAAGTTAATCTATTTCATACTTCTTAGCTTCAAGGTTTGGGGAAAAATGTATCATGACTACTTTATAAGTGGGTACGGGTTCACAGTTCAAGATGACAACTTTTGAAATTTGAATCACTTTTGAAACGAATATTTAGATTATAGGGTCCGAAGACCAGAATGACGACTACTGAGATGTCTTTGGTCATATGGGCTGGCCAGACCCGTCACAAATACTTCTCAGTCACATGAAGGCTTGGTTTCAAAAGGACATTATAAACTTTTGGTTGTAAACTTCTTACAGAAAAAATGAGGAATCAAATGATATCTTAATTGAAACTAGGTCATAGAGTTAAACTCGATGACAGATCTTTGGGTAATGAATAAAATTTGAAACATCGTATACTTTGTACTGGGTCATCATAAATCGTAAGGTTTCTCAAAATATGATACATCTCAAAACTTAAATCCACTTTACTAACTACAGTTCTTGACTTAATCATTTTCTATTCTACCGTACCAGAATCCTTTTACTATGGATATTTTTCTGTGAGAACCAACTGATAATTTGATCATGTCTCTTATTAAGTTCTTATAGTCAACTCGGAGTTTTACTGTGTGTGAACATCTACAGGGAAAGACTATACTCATGTTACCATCGCATAATAACATTCATCATCCATCATTTCATTTCTACCCTCTGAGTCTTTTCTACTTTTATTCTTACTTCCATCCTTGCTTCTGTTATGATGGACTAAAATTCTCATAATTTATATTTCTATGTTCTTTCTCAAGAGGATTATACATCTTAAGCGATCTACGTTCTTTTGGGATAACCTACTAACAACTTGTAATTCAAACATAACTTCGTTCATACTAATACATCTCATTGATTTCTCACAATTTAAACATTTCACTTTTGACATATCATTGTCAACTCTTTCTCATATCCCTTTCTCTTCACAACCTTAAAACAACATTTCAACTACTTTCTACTTTAAACTTTCATTTCCATACTTGTCTTTTCAATCCGTATCATTCTTATTTCTTAATAAGACGATTGCTACTTATAAACAATACATAGTATATAAAACATATTTTAAACACTTATCTTATTCCTCCCTTAACATTCTATACCCTATTTCTTATATCGCTCTAGATTAATTCGTGTAAGCAATAGTCGATTCAAAATTCATCGCATAGAATTTCAAATGAAGATACTATGCCTTATGTCGCAAGTGACATTCGTTCATCGAAGCTTCCATTCCTCTACGTGGCATTCTAATTCACGTTCGTCAAGTTGTACTTAAAAGCATTCTAAATTCTCAAGTTCTCGTGTTTCATCAAACACTACGTAATACATAGAAGAGAGTTTCCTACGATCTCGTTCAATCTAAGTTCTTCGTGAAACTTAGAGCTCATCTACGTTCTTTTGAAAATCAAAACAATTTCATAATTCAACTTCGTTTCATAAACATATTTTACTGACATATAACTCTATATATGCCCTTTCATCAATATTCATATACCAACCGGGTATGATCTTTAACTTCTTTCAATTTCATCATAACAAAATGATCACATACCAACCGGGTATGAACTTATACTTCTTCAGACAAACCACTTGTTTGCCTTATCATCAATGAATTATCAAAATTCAAAGCTATTCACTTTCTCTTTCAACGGCATGTCCACTTTAAAACATTTTCACTCAACTTTCTCTAAACATAACTTTTCAAAACTTTTAAAACCATACCTTTTTATCGAAACCACTTTTCCTTGTTGGTTGGCGTGATGAGCAGGAGGCGTTGAGCGGTGATGATGCTTCATAAAAGTCTAGTGATTCAAGCGGACTTTGGATAGAAAGAACATTTTGGTTCAAAGCAAAAGAAGCGCTCGATACCACTCTGTCATGACCGGTTTGGCTTATCCTTACGGACCGAAACTTGGGGTTTGGATTTAAATAAATAATAAAGGATAGGGTTTTCAACTCATTTCATCTATGAAGAAATACGGATGTTTCCAAACGAGCGAGATTTAAGATGGGCAAAATACTTATATAAAGAGTTGATACGAATGTTTGGACAAAACAAGAACTCTTACAAAGCTTTCAGCGAAATATCAAGAACTTAATAGAGTTCAAGAGTTTGGCGTGGAATAAGCGTGTGAGACATGCATATGAAGATGCATTCTCAAAGCGAACCAAAATACTTGTACTACTTGGCAAAAGATTCCGCTCAACTCCCGCCTGTTCCATCATCGCTCAACTGCATTTAAAAAAATATGCGGGGTTGAGTACAAAGATGCACTCGGTGGACACATGCGAAAACATTTTTACTTTACGAAATATTGTCGCCTCATCACGGTAAAGACGAGGGTTTTGTTTGAAAAGGTCTTGTGCTTACGAAATACATTTTCATCATTTCTCAAAATCATCGCTCACCGAGCATTTTCACATCACTACAACGTATATTCAAAGTCGGCATATGGATTAACGCGCCGGGAGGGAGGCCTCGCTTCACCCGGACGCAATCGATCGCAACCGGTGATTGAAAACCGATCGCAACCGGCGATTCATTGATTGATCGCAACCGGCGATTACGCTAAAGTGTACACAACCTAAGCCGATTCCCTTCACCTCCGACTTAGGATTCAATTGTAATACTTTTCTGTTGCCCGAGCAACCCGAATGGACATATACAAAACATAAAACATTTTCTAGCAGACAATATCGTATCTCGAAATTTTTATAGTAAAATAGTACAGTAATAAAAGTAAAACATTTTCCAAAAAACTCTTAATTAGTTTTGGTAAGAAAGCCCACCTCGAGAACTTAAAAAGTTCTTATGTCACTAAGGTTTTACTTTCCGTTTCTCCTCTCCTTCGAGTCAAACCTTATCAACGTAAGAAACGAGTTTTTAGCACATCATCATGCTGCGTAAGAATCATCGATCCGAACCAACGTACGTACTATTCTTCCATTCTTTCCTTAGTTTAATTCATTTGGCGTAACGTACGAATCTTAACTTCATATCTAACGTCGTCACGTATTGACTTTACTTTTCATCTTACGTATATACTCAAATTCTACGTATTCACAGATATATTTTCCTACGTCTCAACTTCTCACGTATCATATCATATGATCCACATATTACATATCGTAAAACATCATATTTCTCCATATCACAATTTTCGAAAATTTCCAATTATGTTTCGAAAATTTCATTAAATTCACATAATATATTTTTATCATCATATATTAATAATATGACATAATATTCATCATATATAACTTGTATGTCAATGTTTCATGCTTTTGTGATTTTCAAAATTATCATCTCATAATTTTTCCATATTTTTCCAAAGAATTCCACATAAAATCATAAAATTTTAACATGAATAACTATCATTATTTCATGTTCAAAACAATAATTAAAATTCATGTATATCAACATATAATTCATGCTTTATTTTCGGTCATGACATACTGTTTTTAATACATGTTTAACTTTGTACTAAAATCATAATTCATGCTTATAAACGTCATATAAACGTATTTAATTAGCAACGCAAACATATAGAATACTTTTCACGTACATCACATAATTTTGAAAGCATGTAACAAACATATCACATATGAATTTCTAATATTTTGCATGAAATAATAAAGTGTAGGGTTTCTAACCTTCTAATTGGTTTTGATCGGCGTCATGACGTTTTCTATAGGTTGAAGAGAACTCTTGGAGAACACTTTCTATAAAAATTTTCTCTATTTTCTTGCTATTTTCGTTCATAAGGGTATGGGAGGGTGGTCTCTATTTATAGATTTTATAAAGTGGTTTAATCATGATTTTATAAAATATCTTAGCATAAAATCAAAAATACTGACTCATACCTTATCACCTTGATTTTCGCCACCTCCACTTGTAATATAAGACAAATAATATCTTATCCTATAGTTTATTTAATTAATATTCAACCTTATCAAGATTAGGCGTCGTTATCAAAGAGTTTTAAAATTATTTCCAACCTAATTTAAGTCTAAATTTCGCTATATTCAATAAAATAATACATCCACTTTTAATTTTAATGATTCACCTTATCTTATCATAAATAATATCTCTACATCTTATTTATATAATTAATTATTACAAAGATATGAAAAATATCCTATGTTTACATAAATATACATATTTCGGCACTTAGGTTTAAATAAGAGGCAAATTTTATTTTTATCATATTTTATGCTAATTTACAAGAATTAATTAATATCATATCTTATCATTATCCTAAAGTTTGAATTTTATCCTTTATGTTCACATTTGTTCACATTTGTTCACATTTATTTTTCAAATATTTCAACTACTACAAGACAAAAGCTTATAGTTACTTGTTCAATTTGAACACATACTCTATCTTATCCTTTAATAATATCTTATCATTATAATAATTATACATCATTATCATAAGGTTGGAAATTAAATCTTCTTACCTTTAAAAGTCCAAATTTTCGCCTATATCAAACAAAAACCTTAGATTACTTGTTTCATTTGATAACCATCTCTACTTTACACCTAATATATCTTATCTTTATAATTATGACCCTTCATTAATTAAAGCATGATATTTATATTCATTTCACACCTAAAAATCAATAATTTCGGCCCCTATATATAAAATATGCCAAATATTTTATTTTTCTCCAATTAATAGCTACGTGACATAATATTGATCTTAGATGATAAAATAAATCATAGGAAAATTAATTAAGTTTATTTCTATGTACTAAAGTAAAGTAATCGGCAAATAATTCAAAATTAAGGATATATTATCAAACCTTTATTCTTTTCATAACTAATATTATTTTCATGATGAATTACATAAATATAATGATATTATATCATAAAATAAAATTTTGGAACATTTCTAAGCATTTTCCCAATTTTTTCGAAAACTAGGGTTTTCTAGAATTTAAATTTCACAAAATTCCATTCTTATCCTATTTCATAGATTTCGAAATTTATACAATTTCTAGGAGATAAGATTGATCTAGAAATCATGATTTTTATCAAGTATATAATTTAAATAAATTATTTGATACATTTATCACATAAAAATTGGTGATTTTCAAAAATCACATAAAATAATATACTAATTTTGAAAATTTATGCAAGCTAATATCAAAATATTATCTCCTATGATATTTATCACATTTCTACATATTTCTAAGAGATAAACATTATCTCTTAATTAATCATGACCTTATCTTATCATTTTATAAAATATCATAAAGATACTTATCTAAAATGTCATTTTCAAATCCTTATCACATACAACTCATAAATTTTGAAAATTACACCTTGGTTCAAGATATTTATCTTATCATATACTACATGATAAACATGACAACTCATCACATAAAATCAAGTAATCACATATTAATTCATAATTTAATCACTTATTCTCATAAATTTCAAAAAAAACAAATAAATAAGGAAAAATATTTCTTTTTCTTCTTTAGTGTAAATAATATCCCAAATATGCTTTAAAACATATTTATTTATATTAAAATTTGTCTCATGTGAAAAAGATTAAGAAATTTTCGATTTTACTCAAAATCGACAACTACCGACGTTCATTTTCATTCTCGTTTTATCGTAATATTCCTTCTGCTTTTCGAAATTTTTAGACCCAGAAATTCGGGTTATTACACAATGGCAATCCACAAGAAGCAAGATATGGAGAAGAATTATTGACCTTAATAGAACATATGGGACTAGTTAAAGTGACTGAGATGGGCAGTGATGAAATACATAATAAAATTTACAAACAATTTGGTACTAGTTAGAAGTAAATGAGTATATTCTTGGATCTACCTTATTGGAGCTCTCTTTTGATTCGACATAATTTAGATTTCATGCACATAGAGAAAAGTGTGTTTGATAGTGTGTTCAACACTATAATGAACGTTTAAGGAAAGACCAAAGATACAATCAAATCTATAGAAGAGCTTAACTTATACTGCTATAGACTAGAGCTGAAGATGGATGAGTCGACATGAAAGTACCCAAAAGCTTTTTACACACTTGACAATCGAGAGAAAAAAGTCTTTTGTGAATGAATAAAATGTCTAATATTTCTAGATGATTATGTGTCAAATATGGTCAGATGTGTAGACATGAAAAAACTGAAGATGTTTGGGATGAAGAGTCATTACTATCATGTGTTCATGCAATGTATTCTACCGATTCTATTTCGTGAACTTCTCCCACCTAATGTTTGAAAATCAATAATAAAATTAAGTTTGTTCTTCAAAGATTTAACATCTTGAAACATCAAACTTGATGATATGTGTCGACTTCAATAAAATATTCCAATCATCTTATGCAAGCTCGAGCGCATCTTTCCTCCTAGTTTCTTTAACTTCGTAGAACATCTACCGGTCCATTTGGTTGATGAAGCTCGCATTGCAGGACCTATACAGTATTAATGGATGTACCCGTTTGAAAGTTACAATTCATACTTAACCTATTTCTTTTATATGTTTATAAATATACTTATATAATCATTTATTTTGTACATCTTGTTAGATATTTATGTCAGTTGAAAAACAGCGTAAGAAATCAATCAAGAGTTGAAGATTCTAATTCCAATGCGTATTTAGTGGAAGAAGCGCCAACATTTTGCTCTTATTATTTTGAGGATCACGTGAGAACGAAGCATAGGGACGTGCATCGTAATTATAATGGTTGGGGTGAGATTAGGTATGAAGAATATCCATATATGCTTTCAATTTTGAAGCAAGCTGGACGACCTTTTGGAAAGATATCAAAGAGATATCTGGATGGCATAGAGTATGATGCTACTCGTTTATATGTGCTGTTCAACTATGTTAAAGTTGCAAACACGTATTTAGAGTACGTATCTAGTTACTTATCTTGTTAATTATTGATTAATATGTACTTACTTATCTAGTTACTTTTGATTAATTTGTAGAAGTTAAATACTAAAATAACAACTTATGTTAATTGAAGTTTGTTTGTCGATGAATTGCAAATATCAAATCCATTAATTTCAAGCTCTGAAATTCGAAAGGAGATTGACAGAGACTTCTCACATTAAATTTGATGCATATGTGAGTGTTTATCTCATTAAGTGTATGTAATATGTAATATTTAATAATTAGATATCATAGTTAAATGATTTGATAATTTTAGGTCAAAAATTCTACTAACAACGTTGAATCGATTCATTTTCGATCTTGCAAAATGGCCTTCACCACTAATTAAGATGTATCATCGGTATTACGTAAATGGATATAAATTTCACACGTTGGAACTTGGGACACAAAGAGCAATCATGAATAGTAGAGTGTGCATTAAGGGTGAAACTTATGGAACAGACAATGATGAACTCGATTTTTATGGGTGATTATTGGAGGTTTGTGAGTTAGAATATCCTGGACTACCTATTAAGACCACGACATTGTTGAGATGCAAGTGGTTTGATCCATCATGATTGGGAATATTGATGCATAATGAGTACAAATTGGTTTCTATAAACCATACATGAAGGTATAACAAGTATGAACTGCTTGTCCTGGCAAACCAAGCAATCCAAGTATATTATTGTCCATACCCGAGTTTGAAACAGTATATGAAGGATTGGTGGGAAATCTGCAAAATTAAAGTTAGATCTAATGTGTAAGTCTCAGATCAACCATCTAGCTCGCATATACCTCCACCATTTCAAGAGGATGAATTATCTTCTATTACCAATCCAATTATGGATGTTGACACAACACTAATTCATCCTAACGGTACATTGATAGACATCGAAGAAACTTGTGATGAATCGGTTGAAGATAATGAATAGTCAGAGTAACATAATGATATTTTGAGTGATGATGATTATGAAGACGACAAATAGGATTAGAAATATTTATTAGAAAATAGTATGTGTTTATTTAATTATAATTTGTGAACATAGTTTTTGGTGAATCTGCTTGTTCATTTTTTAATCATTATATTTACAGATGTTTGGTAGATGACGAGGTCGATCTCTCGCTAATCTTAGAGTTGTAGCATCGATGTATTCACCATCAACATCACCCTCACAATCATCATCAGATGGTGGCATTGGTGCATCCGTAGGAACACTATCATTAGGTGGTGAAACTACCGCCTCGAGTAGCGATCCAATACATGGGATGACTGAGATGAAGAAGCTGACTGTCATGAATGGGAAATAATTTAATATATTTAACTTTTATTTGTATTTGAATATAATGACGTAATGTTTGGTCCATTTGAAGGATTTTAATGACATCAGGTGATATTTCTCGTGTGATTACTGAATCATTTAAGAGGGTTATGAATCATCATAACTTCAGTTGGGAATTGATGTCAGAGGAGTAGAAACTTGTATATTTTCAGCAGTTTAAGGTAATTGTATTATTTTATATTAAAATTTACATTGGTGAATCACCTTTTTGGTATGTAATGTTTACACTTCTACTAAGTTTGGTATTCTTTGTATCTATTTACTAAATATACATTGAAATTTTTTACATTTTAATATCCAACTATATTTTTTTGTAGAAATTTTATTATTAGGATAAGGATTTGAAGGGTGGCATTTTTTACGAGTTCTGGCGCATGAAGGCAGGGAATAGATACAAAGATCTTCTTCACAAGATAAAAAAAAAATGAATGACAAGATACCACCTCCCTTCATTCCCATTCAGGAGTGGGTAGCTTGGAAGAAATATTGGAGTCGTGATGATGTACAAGCGAAGGAGATAAAAGCACAAAATAATAGTATGATTGAGCCCAATGATGAGGGAACTGAGATCGTTAAGCATAGTGGTGGCCAAGAAGTGCTTTAGAATATGCAATTGAGATGGTAATTATCTCATACTTTAATAAATTTAATTTTTTGATTTATTTTCTACTTAAACAAATTTCATTTATTTGATTGAATGCACATGCTTAAGCACATGGTGTCGAAATCCCTCAAGTGCGGTGGGATGTCTTCAAGAGGTACCATGTAACCGATGATGGTGAATATACCGATCTAAAATCTCGTAGTATTGGGATAAGTATATTCAAAACAAAATACTTAGCTAGAATTAGTAACTACATAATCTTAAGTGAATTAATTTTATAGATACAAGTGGAAGATAATTTTCAAGCAAGTCCTAGGAGGGCCCTCGAAGAAGAAGAGATTGTTTGGTGCAGGTTCTCTTGCACAGAGCTTCATGAGTAATCCCGGTGGGTCGATTGTCGATTCTGCAGCGACATCCTAGATCGATCCAGTGGTGATACAAGAGTACAACCATAAGTTGATAGAGGTGGATGAGACGCTATAGCAGGAAAGAAAACAACGTAAGAAATATGAGGAAAAAATGGAAGCTCGGCGATGGGAATATGAGGAGAAAACGGAAGCTTAGATAAGGACGTGATACGAGGCACAGAAGCAGGCCCTTGAACAATTTTAAGCTCAGTTACGCACTCAACAAGAGGCTTTCGAGCGATTCATGTCAGCTCGATTCCACTAACGATACATGACATCCATTTTCATCTGGTTGATTATCATTGACTTATAGCATCATCGGATATTAGATATATATTAGAATTTGGTTATGGATTATGTTATGTTTACTTATGAATTATGTTATGGATTGCATTTGTGGATTATGTTGTGTTATGGATTATGTTTATAGATTATCTTTGCTATGTTCGCGTTATGAAATTAGTGTGTATTTTGTTGAATTTTTTATTTAGCATTTTAAAAATGTATTTACGGTTTGAACAGGTTTTATAATTATTCTGATTTAGAAAGCCCATTTTAAAAAAAAAACTTAAAAAACAGCAATGAAATAGTGACAGAGCACTCAAAATCGAGAACACTAAAATTAGCGACGGAATTGTATCCGCCACTGTTATTAATGGAAAAATCCATCTCAATTCCATCGCTAATCAATGACGGAAGATAGACCTGATTTTACGACGGATGATACCGTCTCTGATCCGTTGCTTGTTCAGTGACAGAGCTTAATCTGTCGCTAATCTTGCTTAGTGACCATGATTCTTGATTTAAAATGTTTTCGTAGCAAGTTCGTGTATAGAAGATTTTAGAAACGGAATTTTAAGGTATAGCGATGGAATTTCCCTTCGCTATTTGTTTGTACTCTTGTAGTGTATGATGTATGTAAAAATTAATAATTAATATATATACTATCATTATTTTAATAGTAAAAAAGATCACTTTTTTTTGCAGTGTCATTTCTAACTGGTTTGATCGTCAGACATTGGAATTGAGATCACAATCGAAATTCCATTAACCTAGGCTATAAAAATCCCAAAATAATTTTGAATCCGACATCGATTGGATATTAAAATCTCACATCTAACAATCACGAAACTCTACCTTCGTGATGTCAATCTCCAGACTGAATTACTCTACACACGAACGCCTGATGATGAAATTTGAAATTTCGATGGATAATTTAGACCATGAATTTCAAATTCCCTCAATCAAGTTTCAGTTTCGACATCAAAATCTGAACTTTAAATCCGTGCTAAAGAAACTTAAACACACAACTTTGCACCAAAAATCCGATGCTATGAATAATCTAAAGGTAACGTTGGAATGTTACGACAATAGCTTTGATTTGGTTATCAAAGACGGGCGAATATGTCGTGGGGTAAGGTGGAATTGTTATAATATATATACTTTTTGACATTAATTTATAATTGCACACACATTGGGATAAAATTGCAAAAGAATCACAATGTGTGGCATAAAATTTTATTTTCCCTTTAAATATAAGTATCTTTGATTAGATTTTCTTTCCTTTTTTTCACAAAATAAGTATACATGATTATAATCAGTAATAGAGGTTATTACATTCTCCGTGAAAGATCAAGGAGCCAATAGAAAACCAATCCCCACATCGTCTTCCAACAATTAAATTTCAAATACCTATCAGTTCCATTTCCAGTCCTATCTCCTATTTTGAATCATGCATGTATCAACATAAAATTCGACATCAGCCAATACAATCCGCTCCCCAGAAAAACGATAGAGAATAGATCTCTTACCCTAGTAAGTAACCCGAACCCCCTGGTATCTAAGAATTTCCCCAATAAGCTCCCCTTTACCCGACCCGACATACCGTCCCGAAATCTCCCCATCCCTAATGAACAAAAAGGTGGGCACCTCCACCACGTCCATGTCGCGCAAGAACTCCATGCAGCTATCATTCTCGTCGCCGTTCATCCGCGCGAAGACCACCGTGTCCTCCATCGACCGCGACAGCTTGATCACGGTAGGGTAGACTTTCACGCAGGGCCCGCAGTGCTTGAGCCCGACGTCCAGCACGATGAGCTTGCCGTCGCTCTTGTGGTCGGCGATGAGCTTCTCGACATCCTCCCGCGAGTGGAGCTGCAGGACGGCGGAGTGGCTGTCTCCGTAGTAGAGGACGTCGCCGACGAGCTGGTCGGGGCCGATGGCCTCCTCCTCGTGGATCTTCTCCATGCTCTTGTAGAAGCTGAAGTGCGGGACCTGGTCGATCTTCTCCCGGGCGCAGAGGGCGCGGGTGGCGTCGGACTCGTCGCCCATCACGAGGAGGAAGTCCACGTCGCTGCAGCTGCGGCTCAGCTCTACCATGAACGGGTAGATCTGGCTGCTGTTCTCGCTGTCGCTCGCCGCGTACTCCACCACCACGAGGCGGTTCTTCGCCTTGCGGAGGGCCTCGTCAAACTGGTCGATGTTGTGGACTTTTTGAACCCTCTCGTCGCGGCTAGCCTTCTCGACTCCGGCGGCGGCAGCGGCGGATTTTGCAGCGAGGGAGCGGCGGGTGGTGTGGAGTTTGTAGATGAGGTTTTCTTTTGGTTTGGATGATGATGAAGTTGAGAGGTGTTTGTTGAATTGAGGGTTGGTGAGAGGAGTTGGTTTGGTGATGGGGGTGAGGTATGGGGTTTGTTTGGCTAAGAAGTTTGTAAATGTAGTGGCCATGGAAGCCATGGAATGTGAAGTTAATGGAGATTTTGGCGTTGGGGGAGAAGATGGGGTGTAGGAAATGAGTAGTGTTGAGAGATGAAATTATTCATGACAGGTTAGATAATCTTATCCATGTGGTGGTGGGTGGAGATCTTTTGTTATCCACAAATTTACGATTTTTTCTCTCACATAGCCTAGCTAGGATAGATTTTTTCTATATTTTATTAATTTATGTGCTTATGATTTTTCAAATTTATACCAAAGGACCACACCTTATATCTATTTTATCTTTTGGTGGTCAAAATAAAAAAATAAAATGTTTTTTGAAAATATATAATGCATTGGATATCAAACCCAAACTTTATATTTTGTTATAATTAGGATCAATCTTTAAAATATTTAGATAATATAACAATCTTTCGATTTCTAGCAAATTCGAGTTTTCAATTATATATAATTTTTAAAAATTGTACTATTTTTAGACAGTAATCCAACACAGGCTTTTGACGCTCATTGAAAGAATTCTCCTCTCTTGAGTTTATTACATCGTAGGATGTTCAAAATTGTAACTCGAACCATAAAAAAACTCGAACTCACAACATCGACTCCCTGCTCAATTTTTCAAACGTTAGGCAATGAAATTGGCAACTAAGGAGGACAACCCATACAATGGCTTTAAAAAATTCTCAATCAATTTTGAATTTTGACATTGATGAATATCTAAATTTAAGCAAAATACTCATGTTTAAAAATATAAAATGTGGTCTCATGTACGGACATTGATATTTTTTTAAGTTTAATTATACCTTTATTCAGTGTAAATGATACTTTCTAACTAAATGGTAAAAAAATAATGACACTTTTCTTCAATGTAATTAATATTTTTTTAGAAAAAATAATTAACACTTTTGGACGTCTATATTTTGCAAATGTTCCAATAGGAGTTTTTGTGAAAATAAAATGAACAAATTTGTAACAAATCAAAAGATTGGAAAATCATTGAAATGCTCTATAGATTGAGTCCAAATTTCAATAAAATACAATATTTAGAATTCGAATTGTGATTATCTATTTTAATTATGATTGATTAATTTGAAATCCATCGACTCTTGTAAAATTACTACGTGAAATGCTTCCCTTAAATCCAAATTAATTTGCAGTCAAATACAAGGCCCGGTGGAATATTAATTTTGATAGAGCCAGGTTAAGACACTATAACAATTGTTTTGTTGTCAAACGTGAATCGATGATAGTCGAGTAGTGTTCAGATGATTTGATGAAATGATAACAGAATATGCCTCCAAAACAAGCCCATATAAGGTTTTCTGAGGAGAGACTCTGACATTCAAATTAACGTGTACGACATGTTTTCTTTGTATGAGAAGTATTGTAATGAAACATGATACTTTTATATGAAGGTACATGAGAATTCGTCCCTGATATCCTATGTAGAGAGCATTTATAGAGGTGCATGAATCGCAGATTTCTGGATCATGGCGTCGCGCTTGAGATAGTGCTCTGATATTCCCAGATGATGGACATCGTGGAATCGTGGCAGCTATGTGAGCGTCTTGATCAGAGGCCAAAGGTCCATTTTCATTCACAATAAAGTTGACATAGGTAATTGTTCATTTTGCCAAGCTCACAAGAAGTTAAAAAGAGTTCAATAGAAAACGCAACATGTAATACGTTCCATTTGGCATTTGCAATAAGTCATAAATTAATTTCACAAGCGTCTTGTGGGGTTCGGACAATCAACATTTTTTTTTTGTTCTAAACTGTTAAAATTTGTGTTATATAATAAGGCAAAGACTCCACATCTAAAAATATTTGTCAACCCAAAAAACTGAGGTCCTGCGCTTCACAAGATCTTCTTGTGACATCATATACTTTCAATATGGAACATTGATTTAGAATATTCTTACTAAGATATCTTTTCTCTTAATCTTATTTCAGAATATTTTATTTGAACATATAAAACAAGGATCACAAAGTCGCAGTTCAATTGATTTTCATATCATCAAATACAACGTCTGTTGTTATATGATTTTGAATTTCGTTTTGTGAACTCAACAACCTCAAACGATTTATCATTGTAGATTTAAACATACATTTGAAGGTGCAAAGTGATATTTCTTGTAAAGATCACCTAAATCGTTGAAATTTTTTGTAAGTACAAATAAACTTTAGTGTTGGTCGAAAATAACATATCTTACGCAAACAATTTCTACCTTTGATTTTTTGTTAATATTTCCAGTATGTGGAAATATATATTGTGAGAGAGAAAATTAAACCCAAATCGTTGAAATCTTTTCAAGTACAAATAAACTTTAATGTTGGTCGACAATAATATGTCTCACGCAACCAATTTCTCTCTTTTTATTTGTTAATTTTCCATTACATAGAAATATATATTCAATGAGATAGAAAATTAATGCTAGACATTGGTAAGTTAAATAACTAAAACCAAGATTAGAGATGACAGCGAATCAGGATCTAGGATTCAATCCAAATTCGTCGATCCAAATCCATTTTTAGGATTTGGGCCTTCATAAATTTAAATTCGATAGAGTACTTGGATCAAAACTGGACCTTGCCCTTAAATTCCATGTCTTGATCTAGGTTCCAATTATTGAGATCAATTCAAATTCAACCTAGATCTAATTATATATATATATATATTATATTATATTATCTAATTATCTATCTATGATGAATCTATCTGAATCTATCTATCATGAGGCGAAAATCTATGATTATCTATCTATCTGAATTATATATATATATATATATATATATATATTTTATTTTATTACTATTAGTATTTATTACATTTCTAGTTCTAACTTAACTCTACCAAAACACGTCATCTCTCACGATTCACCAATCTGTATTCACCGAGCGTCTAATTATAGATAGCTGTGAGAATCAAGTAGGGGTGGAAATTGGTTCGGTTTCGATTAACCAAAGCCGAACTACATGAAGTTTGCATACCAATAACCAAACAAGTACTGTGATTCTCAGAGAAATTTTTATTGAAATTTTCAATAAAATAAAAATTATAGATTTTTGTGCCAAGAGAGGTTCAAACATTCAACTTCTATGAGAGAAATGCAGAGATTTAACCTATTGGTCTACGTTACCAACTTGAAATATATATAGTTTAAATATATTTATTGTAATTCTTTATCATTAATTCTTTTTTAATAAAATTCCGTTCTAGACCAGTTTTGAACACTAGATCTCTTTGAAGATAAGAGCTGTAGGCAGTTCGCTATAACCAACTCGACTACAATGAAATTTAATAAAATAATATATATATATATATACACACACACACACGTTATTTTCAGCTATTGTCGGTATACCCATTCGGTTATCGGGTATACCGATAACCGAAATTTCATAAAGTTCATGATTGAATATCGAACCAAATTTGATAGAATCGATAATTCAACTCTACTAATTCGGTTCGGTTTGGATAATAACCGATTTACCAGTTCCAAATTTCCACCCCTAGAATCAAGTGGTCATTAGTCCTATTAACACTACTTTAGGTTAGCTTTATCTTCTATTGAACGTTTCATATTTTTACGATTACGGCTCTTTGGGGTAATAGTTTGGTTGAATGGTTTTGTGCTTGGACAGATTAATTGTGACCTTTATATTCATCGAAATAATAAGTTTAGTAGCTTCAGTTTTGCCGTCTTTAGACTAAAAAGTTTGATTCTCTTACTACTTTGATTGTGCTTTATGGGTAATTTTCTTGGAGATATCACAATTTAATGGCTTATTTAAAAATGACGATATATATTTTTATTTAAAAAGAGCGCGGATCTTGTGGATCCGGACCCCAAGTCTCAATTCTTTGTAGGGGTGGAAATCGGTTCGGTTTCGACGGTTTCAGTACCGAAACCGAACTACATGAAATGTATATACCAAATAACGAACCGATTGGATAATCGGTTAACTTAGGTTCTTTTTTGAAAGAAAATTGAATTACGCTCCAGTGAGAATTGAACTCACGCCTCAATGAAAAGAGATATGCACCTACCTAACTGAGCTACGATAATTTCTTGTAATATATTCATTTTAACTATATTTATAATTAATCTGTTATCATAAAAACAAATAGGTTGGCTGATAAATCTTGTGTGTGAGTTTGTGAAAACGATAAAGAACACAAGAGGCTTTTACGTGGTTCGATCAAGGAAAGATCTCGCCCCGAGGTATGATTCCTCGATACTTTCACTATATGCGATTACAATGAATGTATCTAAAAGCTCGGGTATTCTATAGTTGCTAACCACTTCTACCTTGATCTAATCTCTATTTATACATGTTGTGGATCACTACAAATTACTATGGATCTCTTGCTTGTGTGATCCGATCTCGAAGATAGACTCGATCCTGAATATCTCATCGATATCTCATTCCATATCGATAGGATATGGTTGATCTTGAATAGGATTTAGGTGTTGGACTTTGGGCCAAACCGCAGGTCAAAGTAGTAGGCGAGCCCGGTTCGTGGGCTCATTATTGAGCTTGGCGGTTAGGGCGTATCCCATCATAGCCCCCAATTAGCCGGTAACAACTACACGGGTGAGGTGAAGGATATATTTTGCCGAGGTTGGTTGTTGCTCGGTGAGGTCATTGTCGAGGCTTTTCACCTTTTTGATGTCATTTGGATTTGCTAATTTGCCGAGGTCGGCGAGTTGGATGTTTTGTTGTTCGGACTATCTTGGACAATTCTTTGAGGTCAAAGCGAGTTGTCGAAGTGGATGGCGATATCCTTTCGTCGAGGAGAATGTCGAGGTCAGGCGAATCGACTGGGTGATTTATCGAGTCGGGGATCGACTTGGACGACATGCGAGGTGGGTAACCGGGCTAAAGTTGGATGGCGTTGCCTTCGTTAGGAGAATCTGAGGTCCGGGCGGGTTGTGCAAGTTGGATGGAGCGTCGCTTTTGTAAGGGAATGTCGAGGTCGAGGCGACTGGATGATTTATCAAGTCGGGACCGACTTGGACGACGTCCGAGGTAGGCAACCGGTCAAGCTAGAGTGATGATTGCGATTAGGCCGGTATGTACATGCGTTTTAGGATATCACGTCGTGTGTGCCGGCGGTTAGTTGGCCTTTCGATTCGGCGTCCACCTCACGTCAAGTCGTGGTTAGCGGGAATTTGAAGCGGCGGTTTTGGCGCTTATTAGTACTTTAAATAGGCGGAGATAAAGGAAAGCTATTCATTTCTTCTTCGTTCATTTTGCTCGAGAGAAATTTTCGAAATTCTTCGAACTTCGTCGAAGAAGCAAAATCACACATTGAAAAAGTAAGTATGTCTTCCTCATCTTCTTCTACGTCTTCTCTAGTAGAGATATCTGGATCTGCCCGATCATCCTCTTCCGTTGATAGTGAGATGGAGATTAGGGATTATACCTGTTATACCCTGTCGGGTAGGTCCAGAGGCATTAGTGCTAGGGTTCCGGCAATACCACCAGTCTGGGATAGGTACAAGATTAGGGACGCTAGTTCGTCTTTGACCGCCGCTGACGTGTGTAAGATAGCATCGGAATTTCATATTCCGGCGGAGGCATGGTGGTGCCTGCCGCAATCCGGGGATAGAGCTATGGCCCCTCCGGTGGGATTTATGACCGTATATGCAGATGCTTTGAAAGCCGGACTTAGGTTTCCTTTAGCTCCCATTTTTTTGAGCATTCAGGAATATTATCAAATCCCAATATGCCAGTTGTCCTCGAACTCCATTAGGTTGGTGGTAGGACTAGGACTTGCCTGCTATGGCATCAGTGAGAATCTTTCTTTTGAAGTTTTGATGCGTTTTGGTGGTAGAACTAGGACTTGCCTGCTATGGCATTTAAAGTGACTGTCGCCTCGAAGGTGTCCCATTGACAAACAAAGTTCTTCTTTTGCGGGATGAGAAGCGACCAATGCAGTGTTGGATTTGTATCTTGAAAGCGGTTTGGTTGAGCTTGTATCTGATGTTTCTGTTACCACTATTACAATCTCCTATCGATTTGAATACTTGATTGCATATATCGTGTCCCTTATCTCGTATATAAGTTAGATCATACGATGTGTAGAAGATCACGAAGTCCGTATGATTGGTCGAGCTTAATGAGATATAAAAGTTTCACGGTGAGGCGACTTAGGGCGAGTTGTCGGTTTAGAGTGCAGTATAGATGAAAGTGACTTGACTTAGTTGCTTGTCTATGCTTTGATGCGTCTACGGCGTATTGAAGGATCACGATGAGATGAGTTCTTCTTTCGACCGTCGTGAAGAACCGAGATCTCGGTGACTTACGATGATCTAAACCTCGATAAGGTATTAGGTGAGTATGAGTTCTTGACCATCACTTTGACTTGTTATGAGTGAGGGTTATATGTTCTAACCCAGATTCTCCGTCTTGGGTGGTGGCGTCTTGTATGTCACGCTAGTTATCGTATTGAGTCACCGTATCCGTTTAGGATGATGGCGTCCCTTAAGGAGCTCAAAGGTTTATTGTACTAAACCCTGCGGGTTGAGTTAGCTCGAGTACAATAATAAGGTTGAGTGGTACTACTTAAGGAAATGAAGTTATTAATCGTTTTAAGCGATTGATTGCTATAAATGATTAATGGACGTTCGATATCTTAAATACGAGGATTCGTAATGTCTAAGTGCAAGCCCGACTCAACTCGGTAATAAAGGGTAAGTCGACATTCTTTCTCTAGTGGAATGATCGAATGTTTATAAATTAATTTATGTTACTCAATGAACATAAGATAATTAATTTATTTGAGGCCCATCTTTATTCCTTGCATTTGATCCTGGTGGCCCGTCCGGGCCCGTAGCTCTTTGGAAGAAATCGGCGCCCCTACCGCTCTCAAAGGAAAGATTTTATTCTCTTTATCCCTGAGGATATAATTATATTTATGGTATATGCATAGATCCTTTCCATATAAGATTATGGTAATAATCTTGAGAGTATGGAAATAATCTGAAGTATGGAAATAATCCTGAGAGTATGGTAATATTCCATATAGGATTATGGTAATATTCCATAAAGGATTATGGTAACATTCCATATAGGATTAAGGTAGTGCATTATAAATATAAGGTATGAGATAAAGTCAGACACACTTAATAATTGAGAGCAAATTTCGGTCACCTCATTAGAGTGAATCTCGAAAATTAGCCAGGTTGAGGTGATTTCTTGTAGTATTCTCCATAGCTCGTCCTCACCGGCGTTGGAGTTTGGGTATCAGGGATACGATCCGGAAGGTCAAAGCACGAGTCTCGACCGATTCGATCCGTTCATCCCGTTCGATCCGCCTCGGCGGATCCAAAGGTAAACAGAAAACCCCAACGTGTTGTTTTAATTATATAGGCGCATGCTAGGATTATAATCAATGTATGGTGAATTAAACACCCAAGATGGATCCTTGGGGCGAGGGTTAACATCGTTTCCTACAATTGGTATCGAGCACAGGATCGATATCTTGGCTCGTTGGATTAATTCACGTTTGATTATTACGTGCGTTTTAATAATTGTGGTTGTCGTTCATCGTGGCTCGTTCATTGTTTTGTTGGTTTTGTTTTACACCACGAGAAAATCCGTGGTTAGATTAGATTTTATTATGTAAATCTTATACGTAAAAGAAGAAGACGAAAGAACGAAGAAGCGAAAGCGACGGAAAAACAGGTCTCGGCGGTGTTTTCGGAGGTATCTCGCGACCGAGCCTCGCGATCGCTAAAGCGTCGCGGCGGCGGCGGGCGGCAGGCGTGCGTTCGCGCGAGATCCTGGCGCCACGCGAGCGATCGAGCGATCGCGAATGCGGCAGCAGCAGCGGCGGCGAGCTAGCGAGCGGCAGGCGCGCGTTCGGCAGCGGCGACCGGCCACAGCGAAAGCGCTTCAGCGATCGCGGTTTCGGCCGGGCGGCGCGTCTCGGCGAGCGTTCGGCGCTCGGAAATCGCGCGCGCGTGCTTTCGATGGGTCGCGGTCGCCTTAGCGACCGCGAGGCGCCCGCGAAAGCACGCGCGGCGGCGATCGGCTTTGCCTAGCGCGGCCCAAGACTTTTGGGCCGACCGGCGGCACCGTTTTCAGATTTTCCGGCCCGTGCCCGTGCGCGAGGCTCAAATTGTTGAATCGGTCCGTGCGGGTCGCACGCGAGGCCCGTTTGAAGTTTAATTTACGTACTTTGTAAATCTATGTAATAGATTAGATTTAAATGTGCGGGTTTCACGATTGGGCGCGATGAGCGTTTTATTTTATTTTTATCGTTCATAAGCATGTCGTGGATGTTTAAATTATGCGATAGCATGCTATGTATGTTTATATTACGTTGACAAACCTTTAAGTGTTTTACGTAATTGGATGCGCATAGTAAGCATGCCAGGTTTATCGCGCTTATCAAGCATATTTTAGAATTTCATGCGAGCATGTTTTACATGTTGAGTTCTATAAAAAAAAGCATGCTAGGATTACGTGATGCGCATGGACAAACCTTTTGAATAAAAAGACTAAGCAAGCAACCCGACAAATTAATTTTTCAAATTAAAATGTCAAAGACCTCCACTTTTGATCTCTAAACAAAGTGAGGCGACCGTGAGTAAACGCCCACACGCGTGGCTTGCTTGCACTCGCTTATCATAAGTTTGTTAGATGAGATTTCTAAATAAAACATTTTAAATCTATTGAGAAGTGGGAGTTTCATGTGTAAACGCCCACAGCGTGGCTTGCATGTGCGATTTCATAAGTTCTCTAGTGATAGATATAAAATGAGATAACAAAAGAATTTGAATTGGAAGCGGTATGGTCCGGTGAGTATACCAATTCTAAAATTCATCTTCTTCCGTTAAAATTGTGGTCAATGCTTGAACATCACCTCAAGTACAACTTCCATGAAGTCCCTTCTTGTGATAGTGATGTGGTCTAGTAAGGTCCAATCATTAATTTCATTTGTCGTAAGGATAAGTTGACATGGATTGAAATTAAGCGACTAAAGGTATATTTTAGTGCAGTCGAGGGGTTCATGTGTAGCGTCCACACGCGTGGCTTGCATGTGGGATTCCTTGGGCGATTGGAGGTTTCAATTAATATTGTTTTATCAAAGGTTACAATATTATTGTTACGTAATTATTTGCGATCGTATGCTTATGTGTTTACATTATCGTTTCGAGATATGTCTCTTACGCCGATTATCAATATGCTCGCACAAAATCCGTTATCCGGTCCAAATTTTATCGAGTGGAAGCGAAACATGGAATATGTTCTTATCATTGAAGAACACATGTTTGTTCTCACTACTCCTAAACCCGATGCCCATCGGCGATCGACTAATGAGCAATGACGAGTCGGCGGACTTTGGAATAAGTCGAACAATATGGCTAAATGCTATATGTATGACTACGATGTCCAAAGGCTTGCAGTCAAACATCGATCGATGGCGACGCGATCGATATTTGGTCGAGTCTCGAGAGTAAGTTTGGGCGATCGGATCGGACGATCGCTTCCACACAATGAGAGAAATCTTGGCGTGTAAGATGGAAGGAAGTTCGGTCCATGAACATGTCTCCACACGACTCATCTCATGGATAGTCTTGATCGGTTGGGATGAGGTATTGACGTGAGCCAAGGTCGATATCATCCTCAATACCGCCCAAGTCTTTTGAGAACTTTCGGCGTGAATGCGATCATGAGCAAGACCGAGTTTACACTTAGTCGGTTGCTTAATGATCTCGTTCTTTGCGGAAGGAGTTATGGGAAAAGAGCACATGCTCTTGCTAGCACATCTAAGGGCCCAAAATTTTCATTGCAAAATGGAAAGCAGAAAAGGGTGCCAAAGGTGGTAAAGGCGAGGAAATAGTGGGAGTAATGGGAGAAGAACATGGTTGCCACGGAGGCTCAGAAGAAGCGAAGGAGAAGAGGCAAGTGCTTCAAATGCGGTAAAGACGGGCATTGGAAGGCCAGTGCCCTATGCTCGAGGTTCAAGGTACGTTTGCTTTAGTAATGTAAACATGTTTAGCGACTTGTTCTACCCGTTCTTGGGTAGTAGATACTGGAATCGATCATGTTTGTTACACCTGCGGGTTCACTGCGGACAAGGGAGGCTGTTTGATGGCGAGATAACGATCTCCATGGGCAACGTGGCGAAAGTCGGCTGTTATAGTTGGAGATGTTTCTTTATGTTTTGGGACAACAGTTTTAGTTTTGAAAGGCGTTTTGTATGTGCCGGATTTTGGTGGAACCTTGTTTCGTTTCAAATTATTTACTCATGGATATTCTGTTATTTTGATAGTGGTGTTTCTATCATAAGAAATGACGGGTTATCCGTGTTGGCACTTTATATAATTAAGCTTTATACTATTTACGCAAAACATAATACCTATAACTATGTTGCATCTTCATCAAACCCAAAAGAAAGTTTTCTTCAGAAGATGACTCTACTTTTCTCTCGGCATCTTAGATTAGGTCACATCAATCTAAATAGGATCAAAGGCGGCTAAGAATGGGCGTTGGGTGATCTCACGGTTACTCGCTCCCACCTGCGAATCTCAGTATAGAAGGTAAGATGTCGACCGGACTTCAAAGCGAAGGGTTATAGAGCCAAAGAAATGTTGGAGTTAGTCCATTTCGACTGTGTGGACCTATGTCCTGGCTAAATGGAGTATGCAGTATTTTGTCACTTTCGTTGGCGATTACTCGAGGTGCGGATACATATACCGCTTCACCGCAAGTCCGAATGCTTTGAGAAATTCAAAGAGTTTAAGGCGGAAGTGGAGGCGAAGCTAGGTAAGAGTATCAAGTCACTGCATGTCCGATCGCGGTGGCGAATACCTCGATAACGAGTTTATGGACTACCTAGTGAAATGTGGGATTACATCCCAACAAGATTTCACCGGGCACACCACGGCAAAATGGTGTGTCGAGCGAAGAAATAGGACTCTTTTGGAAATGGTTAGATCGATGATGAGTTATCTTTGCATCGCTTATTTCGATTGGGATATGCAGAGACGGGCATACTTGCTAAATCTAAGACCGTCCAAGTCACGAAAAGACCCTTCGAGTTGTGGTTTGGGCGCAAGCCCGGTTTAAGCCACATAAGGATATGGGGCGATCCGGCACATGTGTTGAACAAGAAGGCCGACAAGTTGGAGGCTAGATCCGACGCAAGCGTCATTTATTGGCTATCTAGAGGGCGAAGGTGGTTTATTCTATAGTCCAAGGATCGGAAGGTCATTATTAGACTAATGCTCGATTCTTAGAAGAGGACTACATGAAAAATCATAAGTCCAAAGTTGAAATCATTCTTCAAGAATTAGAAGATGATCGTATTCCACCACCGATTAGACTGAAGGTGCGAGATGTCGAGTCAGTGGGAGGATCGACACCGAGATACTTCAAGAAATTGAAGTGGGTCGAGTTCCACCGAGATACCGACCGCATGAGTGGTACCTACACAAGAAGTTGTGCAAGTTAGAGAACCACAAGTATTCTGCACCCAGGTTGCCATTGTGCTGTGAGAACCTCGTCGTAGTGGGAGGTTGTTCGTCAACCCGAGCGATTTATGTTCGTGGGTGAATCTTGATTTGGTCCCAGCATTTAACATGCAATAATCGACCCATGGACATACAAGGAGGCGATACAAGATATTGATGCAAGATCATGGCACACCGCTATGGACTTAGAAACGAGTCCATAACGGCTATGGATGATATGAAAGACACTCTCACCGTACGGCAAAGCCGTAGGTAGTAAGTGGATATACAAGAGAAGAGAGATTCCGATGGAGAGGTTTCGCTTTAAAGCCGTGCTTGTGGCGAAAGGGTACACTCGCATTGAGGGCATCGATTTCGACGAGACCTTTTCACCGTAGCAATGCTCAAGTCCATCGTAATTCTTCTAGCCATAGCAGCCCACTGAACCCAGAGGTTTGGCAACGGATGTTAAAACCGCTTAAAGCGGCCACCTGAGGAAGGTAGAGACATCTATATGCAAGAATCAAGGTTATGTGGCAGTGAAGAGCATCTAGTATGGAAGCTTAAGAAGTCCATTTACGGACTTAAGCGAACCCCGATCATGGAACTTACGCTTTGACGAGGTGGTAAAGTCCATGATTTACCCGGTTGCCTAGCGGAGTTGTGTGTATCGGCTAGACGTCAACAGTGATGTGGTATTTCTTGACTTTATGTAGACGACATCCTTCTAGTCGGCAACAACGTGAAAAGTGTTATCGACGTAAAGAGTTGGCTATCCGATCGCTTCAAATGAAAGACTTAGGAGACGCAGCGTACATTCTTGGGATCAAGGTTTACCGAGATCGCAAGAAGAAAATGTTGAGCTTATCTCGCGCGCCTCACATCGATCATCGTGATTACTGCTTTTAGTATGCAGCACCGCCAAGAAAGGATTGCTACCTTTCGCATACATGGCGCCTTTATTAAAACGCAGTCACCCATGATCGCAGCGAGATAGATAAACGAGACAAGTTCCTTACGCTTGGCCGTAGGAAGTCTCATGTACGCAATGCTATGCACGAGGCCCGATATCCGCTGCGCGGTGAGTATAGTAGCTAGATATCGCCTAACCACGACAAGCTCATCGATCGCAGAAGCATATACTCAAGCACCCGAAAGGACTCGAGATTATAGGCTGGTTTACCATGCGAGATAGTCTAATGCCTTGGGTTATCTGGACTGATTTCCAAGTCGACCGTGATGAGAAAAAGTCAACCCTGCTATGTGTTTACCTTGGGAGGTGGAGCCAGATCCTCTGGTGAGCAAAGCAACGATGCATGCGGACTCTACCATGGAAGCGAATATGTAGCCGGCGGAGGCTTCATGAGGTCAGATGGTTCAAGAACTACCACGGATCTAGGTGTGGTACCGGTTCGCCCAAGAGTATCATAGTTTCATCGTGATAACTCGTGCGATGCAAACTTCGAAGGAACCACGGACCCACGCGCACTAAACACATAGAGAGAAAGTACCATGTCATACGAGAAATCGTTAGACAGTGGCGTCGTTGATTGAAAAGATTGATACAACGGAAAATCTCTAGTATCCATTCACGAAGTGCTCGCCGCAAAAAGTCTACGATGGACACGTTAGAGGACTGGATTGCGCTTGATGGCACCCACTTAGAAAGGAAACTTTGTATAAGTGGGAGTAAGCAAAGTGATGGTTGTTTGTAATAGCTAGTAAAAGACACATCAGATACTAAAAGTTTGCTTTAGTATAAGTGGGAGATTGTTGATTTGATAATCTTGAAAGCGGTTTGGTTGAGCTTGTATACAATGTTTCGTTACCACTATTACAATCTCCTATCCGATTTGAATACTTGATTGCATATATCTCGTGTCCCTTATCTCATATATGTTAGATCATACAGTGTGTGAAGATCACGTAAGTCCGTATGATTGGTCGAGCTTAATGAGATATAAAAGTTTCACACCGAGACGACTTTAAGGACGAGTTGTCGGTTTAGGGCAGCAGATAGACGAGAAGTGACTCGACTTAGTTGTTTGTTTATCTTTGGCACGTCTCCGGACGTATCAAGGATCACAAGGAGATGAGTTCTTCTTTCTCGACCGTCAATGAAGAACCAAGATCTCGGTGACTTACGATGATCTAAACCCCGATAAGGTATTAGGTGAGTATGAGTTGCGACCATCACTGACTTGTTATGAGTGAGGTTATATGTTCTAACCCAAGATTCTCCATCTTGGGTGGTGGCAAGGTCTTGTATGTCACGCTAGTTATCCAGATTGAGTCACCGTATCCGTTTAGGACGATGACGCCCCTAATGAGCTCAAAAGGTTTATTGTACTAAACCCCGCAGTTGAGTTAGCTCAAGTACAATAATAAGGTTGAGTGGTACTACTTAAGGAAATGAAGTTATTAATCGCTTTAAGCAAATGATTGCTATAAATGATTAATGGACGTTCGATATCTTAAATACGGGATTCAGAATGTCAAGTGCAAGCCCGACTCAACTTCGGAGAATAAAGGGTAAGTCAACATTCTTTCTCTAGTGGAATGATCGAATGTTTATAAATTAATTTATGTTCAATTTGAACATAAGATAATTAATTTATTTGAGGCCCATCTTTATTCCTTGTGATTTGATCTCGGTCCGCCCATCCAGCCCGTAGCTACTGGAAGAAATCGGCCCCATCGCTCCTCAAAGGAAAGATTTTATTCTCTTTATCCATAAGGATATAATTATATTTATGGTATATGCATAGATCCTTTCCATATAAGATTATGGTAATAATCTTGAGAGTATGGAAATAATCCTAGAGTATGGAAATAATCCTGTGAGTATGGTAATATTCCATATAGGATTATGGTAATATTCCATAAAGGATTATGGTAACATTCCATATAGGATTAAGGTAAGGCATTATAAATATAAGGTATGAGATAAAGTCTAGACACACTTAATAATTGAGAGCAAATTTTCGGTCACCTCATTAGAGTGAATCTCAAAATTAGCCTTTAGGGTCGAGGTGATTTCTTGTAGTATTCTCCATAGCTCGTCCTCACCGACGTTGGAGTTTGGGTATCCGGATACAGCCCGGAAGGTCAAAGCACGAGTCTCGACCGCTCAATCCGCTCATCCCGCTCGATCCACCTCGATGCATCCAAAGGTAAACACGAAAACCCCAACGTGTTGTTTTTAATTATATAGACGCATGCTAGATTATAATCAATGTGATGGTGAATTAAACACCCAAGACGGATCCTTGGGCGGGGTTAACATACGCTTCCTACAACGGCAGTGAGGCTGGGTGAGATGAGACGCGTTAAGTGTAAAGCCACAGGTGCTATAGAGGATGAATCGAACACGCCAGCGAAATATCCGTAATTATCTCGAGGACGACTGCCGATGCCGGGTGAGCACTTATAATCCAAGCTTCGGGATGCAGGTCGGGGCCAGGTGAGGCACCCCTTTTCTTTATTTCCTTATATATCGATGTCTTGTGCTAATCAACTTCTTCTTATTGTGTAGTGAAGCTCGACGCACGAAGAAGACAATAGTGGCGGCCGCCGCCTCCAAAGACGGCCGCCGAGCCCGAGGCCAAAAGAAGGCGAGGTTGATCGAGCCGAGCAAGGCACCCAGTGGTGGCCGAACTCGGCCAGTTGGTGACGCAGACATCGCCCGAGGTCGTCCGACCTCGGTGGGACACTGCACTCGGATTACGCACGAGGTGCCGATTCAAGCTCCCCATATCCTTTCCACGGTATAGGTTTATTTAAATCACGTTATCTCCTTCGCGATGTGTTTCTAACGGTGTGGTTTCAAGATGCGACTTGGTAGCAGGGGATCCGCATCGGATAGCCGGATACATTGTCGGCGCCTCTCGATATGAGGCGGTGGAGAAGCCGGCTGAGGCTGCTCTGAGGAGGCCTGGGCTTTGAGGAGGCCTGGGTTGAGGCGAGGAGGCATGGAGGGACGGCGGAGGTCGTGGCGTACGGCGGGCGGAGAAAGAGGTTCGCCGAGGAGAAGAGCCTCCTGGCGGCGGGCGGGACCGTCTTGAGGGCTGCCAAGCAGCTTATGAATCGAGACCTTCTCCGCCTCTGACCGCCGTCGTGCTCGTCAGATACGATGGTGTCCCACCATCTCGTAGTTGGCGCCGAGATGCCCGACTTCGACAAGGTCGATACGGCCGGGTCGAGGTCGATCCCGAGGTCCAGCGAAGGACTATGCTCGTATAATTGCGAGGCGAGGTCTTTCCTCTCGCTAGAGACCTCATGCTTCCACTTTCATCGACGGCCGAGGCCGCTCCCAATGCAAGCGAGGACGAAGACGCCGAGCCGTAAACTCCTCGCCAAGTGTAGTCTGAAGCCGAGACGTTGGGCCGAGCTCGAGGCTTCCTTCCGGGCGTGTAGGCCGAAAGGGAAGGTTCACGAGCCCCTAGAGAGGCACGTGTCATTGACCGGTTGTAATAGGTTTGATCCGTCGATCATTAGGATCCCGAGCTTGTATAAACTTACACTTATAAATAAATACATCTTTGTGTTGAAATGAATGTATTGTTTGCTTTAACAATCGCCTCCTCGATACATTGGGTTAGATCACGATCTTTTGACCAAGTTGAAAGAGGTCGAGTGCCCTCACGAGAAGAAGAGGTGATATTACGAGGTTGCCGTTGCCGAAATGAATCAAACATTGTGTAGCATGGATAGCGTAGGTCGCCACCGGACTGAAATAGCAACTTCGTGTATCAAAAGCGTGAGGTGGCTCGTCTTCGATCCGTAGAACGGCCTTAAAGCTAAAGATTATCAAACTCGAGGTCCGTAGGTGGATGTTTCGCCGATGGCCTTGCGGCGCTTGATACAAAGTGAAGAGCGACAGGCCGACTCAAGAGAAGTTCGCGGATTCTGTGAAGAACATCCGAGTATGAGGCGGTGATCCACCTATCCGTGGTATTACCATATCCGGGTCGACGACCGAGCTCATTATTGTTAGCCATGGCATGGCAGTGCGAGAGGCGAGGAGGGCCGAATAGCAAGAGCTTTAAAGATTGCCTCAAGAGTCGGGTAAAATGCCTTGACTTTATGAGGTGTCGATTACATGGCGGCGTATGCCCGAGCCACGCAATCGGGATCCGGTAGATGTAAGGGTTGAAGAAGTCGAGTGGGTGGCGGCTACATGAACCACGCCGAGGTGCTTTGATTGATGGGTTCAGATATGACAGCAAGGTCATCTCGTGGTCGGGCCCCATCTTCGGGAGTTCGGCGAGGAAAGATGTTAGGTCGGGGGCGAGGTCGTGAAATCTTGGCGGACGGGCGAGGTCAAGAGACGTGTTCGACCTCGGCCCCAATAGTATCCCTTCGTGTCGGGGACCCTCTCCGCCGCTCAAAGAGCTCCGGGAGTAGGTCGTGGCGGCGATCGATCTTGTCGACTAGGTTGAAGGCACCGAGTTCATTTCGGTATTCATCGTCGGTCCGAGGATTTTGTTTCGAATGGTGTAGCTTTAGTGAGTCTTGGCGAGTGCACTCGGAAACACAGTGATATGTATATAGCTTAGAACTTGATTTTAGTCATAAATGTATTTAGGCGTGTAAAGTGTATATCTTCCCAATAAAGAGGTGTAAATTGCACGAGATCCGATTTGGACATCGTTTGCATGTAGATGTTCAAATTAATGAGTAATCAGACGCCTTGCACGTAGATGTTCAAATTAATGAGTAACTGTGTGCTTGCCTTGTTTGTCGAGAAATATCGATAGGGTGGTCCCACGGATCCGATTTGGACGTCGTTGCACGTAGATGTTTCAAATTAATGAGTAATCTGTATGTTGGGGTGATCTGGCGCGCTTAGTTTTAGTACCCTACTTAGAGGTTTTCATCTTCGCAAGGCGCCCCTTTGAAGGTAAGTTGAGCCACCCGGGTGAAAACGATTTTCACATAGATATAAGATAGACTAAGTAATCCACTCATAATAAAAAAAAGATGTTTTATCGATAAGTAAATGATATCGTGCCTTCAAAAAATAGAAAGATAGCTAACATAATGTCGACGTGAAATAAAAGCTATGTAAAGTACCTCCTCGGTGAGTAATATGTCGTGTTCGGGGATAAGTGTACCTGATAGGTGAGCAAGCTTATAGCCCCTTGCCGAGGTCCTCGTGGACGCGGTATGGGCCTTCCCATGTTGGATCCAACTTATTAAGGCGCCGGCTTTACTAGCTTCATTGTTCAGTGGGGCAGGTCGCCACACGTGAGTGTGGAGGCTTTCACCCTCTTGTTGTAGTACTTAGCTATTCGGGCATTTGTACTTGGCTCACTGATGAAAGCCGAGTTCACGCCTTCCTCGCAGCATCGAGATTGGCTCATGGGTTTTCCTCACCGCCATGCTCGCAAAGTTAAAAGTTCTCGCCCTCGGGCACCGATCTCGCCTAGTATAATGTACCTCGCATGCACCATGATCAGCCGAATGGTGTTTCTAGTGGGAAGTCCGATGTGTTGTTTCGTATGACCGAGAGGACTTGAGGGTATTTTCAACCCAATTCCTTTAGCTCGATCTAGCCTTTTTTCAATCCTTGATGATCGCATACCGTCATTCGTCCCGACCGTCGTTCGCGCGTGGGTGAGGTGAATCTGTTGTCGATCCGGAGCTCTTCACACCATTCTTTGAAATTTTTGTCGATGAACCGGGTGCCGTTGTCCGAGATCAAGACATGTGGTATGTCAAGCAAACTATATTCTTCCAAACAAAATTACGAATCCTTTTGCTTCAGGAGGTTTGAAAGAGGCTCACCAACCCACTGTAAAGTAATCTATGGCTACAACCAAATACCAAAGCTATCCCGGTGCTCGGTCGAAGGGACCAACGATGTCGATTCCCACCGCATAAAGGCCATGGACTTTGTAGTCGTTGAGGCTCGGTTTGAGGTATCTTTTTACCGTGGCGTGAAGTGGCACCGGACACTTCTCGACGAGCTCGGTAGAATCCGGGATAAGGGTGGGCGATAATATCCCGACCTCAATGTTTTCTTTGAGAGAGCTCGTGATCCGATGTGGCTTCCACAAGACCTATGTGAATTTCTTTAAGTACATAGTTCGCCTCTTCCGCCCAAGGCATCTCCGTAGCGGTTGAGGTAGGATTTTATGTAGAGTTCCTTCATGAATAAGGTATCTCTCGACTTTACCATCATTTTTCGCTTGAGCCGATCCGTGGTAGCACGCCTTCTTCCGTGTAAGCCCGTATAGTGAGTCATCCGGTTCGGTTCGGTCTCTATGATGATGCCGATGCGGGCTCTTCGATACTTTTGATTGAACTTACCCACCGGTGGATTTGTTGACGACGAGGCTAATTTCTTCGAGGATCGCCACCGGCTATTCTCACCTCATGGATTCGATGAATTGTGTAATACCCAAACAGTCAAGATTTCTTTAGTCAAGGTATTGCTTCATCCTATCATCTTGGCCTCGTATTTTCCTAAGACCGGTTTACCACCACCGAATCTCCAAAGATCCGGATTTTTCCACTTTCAATTCTTTTGCGAGACGTAAGTCCCGAGATTAGTGCTTCATATTCCATCTTGTTGTTTGTGGTGGGAAGGAGAACCGTGCATAGGTTACTTGTTTTTTCGTGCCGAGAAGCAAGATGCCCGCCCACTACCTGCTTTGCATGAGACTCCGCCCACGCACATTTGCCAACAGTCGTTAGGTAGGTTGATGACAGTTCTTCCATTGTAAGGCATGAGGTCTGAGTGACCTACCGGTAGGGTTGACCTCAGAACTCGCTTCTACCAGAAATCAAGCTAAACTTGGCTTCTACCAGAAATCGGCCGAGCTTGCCCCTTTATGGTCGATCGAGGGGAATATAAGATATCATGCTCGCCGAGCTCTAGTGCCCACTTAGCGATACGTTACGACGACTCAGTTTTGACAAGACTGCCTCGGGGTAAGTCGGTTAGTACTGGATGGAATGGGCTTGAAAATAAGGTCGGAGACGCCACCATGCTCACCAGCCAACGCTATTTTTGAAGCTCGTGTACCTAGTCTCAGGTCATTTGAGAGCCTCGATCAAGTAAAGAGGAAGTTGTCGTCCGAGCTCATCTCGCACAAGCACAAGACCGATGGCCTCATCCGAGGCGCCTAGATATAAGGAAAGCGAGTTCGCCTCTTTTGGGGCGGACATCGTGGGCGGTCGGTGAGGTACCTCAGCTTGGTTGTGTGAAGGCGGTATGGTGTTCTTCCTCCCAAGCGAAATCTGGGGCTCTCCTCAAGATTTTGAAGATAGGGAGTTGTTTCTCCTGACCCGGATAGAACCCACCGAGGGCATCTAAGCGGTAGGTGAGTTTGTGGATTTCACGAACTTTTGGTACTGCATGTCAAGTATCGTCTTCACTTTGGTGGGATTAGCCTTCAACCCTTCATAAGAAACCTAGCATCCCAAGAATTTCCCCGTTTTTACCATGAATGTGCACTTTTGAGGATTGAGCTTGAGGTTGACCGACCTGAGGAGCTGGAGGATAGTTCTGAGATCCTCGGCACAACTTTTCATCTTTTTGCTTTTGACCACGATGTCGTCAACGAGACCTCGACGATCTTTCCTATATGGCTTTTAATATTAAGGCCCACCATTTGTTGGTAGGTAGCTCTGACGCTTTTCAATCCAAAGGTATTTTCGGTATGCTAAGAAGATCAAGTCGTTGATGAATGCCGCTTTTGGAGCATCTTCCTCGCTCATCAAAACTTGGTGGTATCCTTATATAGATCCGTGAAACTAAAGATCTCATGGCCCACCAATGCCTCCACATTTTATCAATATCGTGGGAGGGTACTTGATCCTTTAGGCGTGTTTATTCAGTCGGTATAGTCGACACACGCGCGCCACCCTCCCGGCTTTCGAACTATGACGGGATTAGCCATCCGTGTTGGGTACTTGACCTCGAACAAGATCTTCGCTTCCCGAGTTGGGTCACTTCGCCCTTATCACCTTTCGCGCCGCCACAAATGCCCTTTCTTTTGTCGAACCGGTTTGGTAGCCGATCGATGTCGAGTCGACGAGTGATGAGTTCGGGTGACACTCGCCATGTCGAGTGGTAACCACGTGAACACGCCCCGTATTCCTCGAAGTTGCATAACATGTTGTCGAATGTCGGTGGGACCACAGGTGCCGACTCGACGACCTTGGAGGGATCGTCATATAATTGAGGTTGTCACGATCATCCCGGGGTGACAACCGAGTGGTGTTTCTGAATTGTTGGGTTCGAGGTGAGGCCTCATCTTGCCGAGATCCTCAGGCATTCTTCGCCGCTACTGATCACCTGGATACTCAATACCCGGTAGGGGTGGGTATTTTAATGGTGAGATGGTAGACCAGCAGCACGGCCTTGGTGGCATAGAGTCAATCTCTTCCGATGATGATGTTATACGGAAGAGTGAGCCTTGACTGGGAAGAATTGTACGGCTTTGGTAACCGACAGGAGAGACGTCCTATGGCGACCGGAAGGGCGATGATGCTCGTTGTATCGCACTCCTAAGTGAAGCTCCCGCTTAGATGGTGCCGATGAATTTGAATCCCCGACCGAGTTTGTCTAAGCAACTCGAAGACGATGTCGACAGAGGCACCGGCGTCGATGTAGACCTCGTGGACGCTTTTATCGCCCACCACCGCCAGTATGGTAATAGCATCTTGACGGGCATGATCTTAGGTACCGGTCGTCGTTGGAAAACACGATGCTCTCATCGTTCAAGTCGCTTGTTTTTCGCCCTGGATCGGCCTCAAGCTTCGGTTTTTAATGACGACCTCGTCGTACCTATAAGCGATCCGGTGATGGCGTAGACTTGCTCCATCGCGTTGGGATCGCCGCCTCGCCATCGCCGGGTGCGTTGTCTTCGAGTCGCCCACAATTGTTGCCACCTCCGCTCTTTCCTCTGCGCTTCTTGTTTTCCGACCGCCGTGGTGCGGTCGAGGTATTTCTCAGCGCCCATTTTTAACGAGCTCGCCTATTTCGAGCCCAAACTTAGATTCGTCGGTATTGTGACCATACCCGGTGGTAGTCGCAATACTTGTCCTTCAACTTTTTCGATCCTCATTTCATGGGAGGTGGTTTTGGGAAGAGCTCGGTGTGGAGTTCGAATATCTCCGCCTCGACTTGAGCGCACTATGGGAGTTGTTGCCGTGATTTGGTCGAGGTCCCATCTAAACTCCATGGGCCTTTTTGATCTTGTCGAGGCACTTCGCGATCGGTGCCTCTTCCCAGATCATCCGCCCTTCTTCTCGGTTTTCTTTCGTCCCATGTCTCTCTTTACGATCCGACTCATCCCTCGACGTAGTTATCCACCAAGGTCCGAGGCTACCGCCTTCTGCTTCTCCCCGGTGATCTTTTGTTTAGTGCACCGTGTCGGATCCCATTTTGAACGCGCTGACGATGTAGAGGTCGTTGCTCTCATCGATCTTAAGCGGATTCCTGACGAACCTCGAGACTAAGTCGACATCGCCTCGCCTCGCCCTCGCGGATGGTGAGCGTGTCGGATGAAGGTTGCCGCGGTGGCATCTTTTGATGAAGCGCCACTGAATCGATCCATGAGATCTTTGAAGCTATGTATGTTATTCGGCGGTGAGGTAAACCAACGACGGAGTTGGAGACCAAGACCTCGGGGAAGATTTTGCACATGTGGAAATCTTCCATCCCCGATTCGCCATATTCAGAGTAGCAAAAGGAAATCGGCGGATCTCCTGATCGTCATAAGCGGCGATGTTGGGTGCCCGATATCGCCGCGGCGGGTGTATCCGTGATTTTCCTCGAGAAATGGAGATGATCCATCCATGCCGGTCGAATCCCGGAGTTCGTTGCCATCCTCTCGGGAGGGTGGGAGACCGATAGCACGCTCATCGCTCCTTTGATGAGGATCGACCGCCTTTCTCTCTTGGTCCCATTCGGCCCGCGGACGTGTCTTCGCGAACGACTTCGGTAGTTGTACCTAGGTGACCGACTTCGTGGATGTCGCCGGAGTGAATGGTTATGGGCGACTGGCCGAGGTGATCGACTTCGGGCATTATGCCGAGGTGATCGTTCTCGGCTATATTGCCGAAGTGAACGCTCTCGGCTATCTCGTCGAGGTGAACGTCCTTGGTCATTTCGGAGAGGCGAGCGACCTGGCGCCTGCGTGATTGCCAAACCGGCGTTCTCGAGGTTCCGCCCGTTTGTCATTCGCTCAAAAGCTTTGAAATCGCCCATGGACATCGAGGAATTCGCACACGGCTCGCCGAGGACCTCATGAGATTGGTGAGTCGCTTGTTCACCCGTTGAGGTCGGCTTCTCCTTCTCCGACAGGCAACGATCCCGAGGATGTATAGGTAGGTTCTCTATGTAACCCTCAAGCGTGTTGTTGCTATCTACTGGCGACTTCTTTTCCCAAAGGTCGTGTGATAGCTTGGTCGTGGTCTTCGGATCGTCTTACAACACCACCCGGCGCTAATATTTGCACGAGTCCTTACCATTGATTTTATGAGAAAACGAAGCTTTTGTAGATGTTTTCCATAGACGGCACCAATGATAAATCTTTGTGTGAGTTTGTAAAAACAATAAAGAACACAAGAGGCTTTTACGTGGTTCGATCGAGAAAAGATCTACGTCCACGTAAGTATGATTCATCAATACTTTCACTATATGCGATTACAATGAATGTATCTAAAAGCTCGGGTATTCTATAGTTGCTAACCACTTCTACCTTCAATCTAACCTCTATTTATACATGTTGTGGATCACTACTGATTACTATGGATCCTCGCTTGTGTGATACGATCTCTCAAGATGACTGATCCTCGAATATCTCCCCAATATCTCTTTCCATATCGATGGGATATGGTTGATCTGAATAGGTTTAGACAAGCTTTGGGCCAAACCGTGTAGTCAAGTAGCCAGCCAAGCCCGCTTTACGGGCCCGCTATTGGGCTTGAGCACAAAGCCGTATCCCATCATCGATTTGGTCGATTCAACCCGGGCAAAGGCTTAGGCTAGTGCCCAAACCAACTAGTCTACAATAACATTTGATATAATAATATTTTGTAATACATATATATACGATTTTGCTGATTCTAAGTATATCTATTCGGTTATCTGACATACCGATAACCGATTTTTCTAAAATTTTGATACCAACCGAACCGAATCAAATTTTTTTGGTTATTCGGTAAACCGATAATCGAAAATTCGATTCGATTATACGAATAACCGAATATCCAATACCAAACTTCCACCCCTAATTCTTTGGACTTATTTAAACTGGATCTTGAATTGAGAAGAAAAATTTCCAATTTAAATCCAAACCTAATAAAATCCAATCTAGATTCTATCCATTGTCATCCCTAACCAAAATAATACAATTAGAGCTCATTATCATATGCATAATTATATATTTTTAAAAATTATTCCTTCTCTTTTGTTGTTTTTGTTTTTGTTTTTGGCACAAACATATTCACTCTAATATAAAATGAACTTTACATTATTGTAAAGTAAAATATAGAGTAATTATATATTTATCTCAAACACAGTCAACTTTATATTTAATTATCCAATGAAATATTCTAATTTTATACCTCTATTATTAAATAAAGAAAAATTAGAGAGATGAATGTCATTTTAAATGTAAAAATGATAGTAGAATAGAAAAAATGCATTATAAAAATTAAAGACATTTTATAATAAGATTTCACTCTATTGTAGAGTGATTGTTGAAGATGCTCTAATCTAACTTAAGGCATCAAAGTGATCAAGTCAGCCACATATCTAATCTAGCTGCAGGTGTTTAAGTGATGGAGTAAGGTTAGATCGAACCTGAATCCAACGAGTTGTTGACATTTTCAAGTAGTCTTCGATAGATTTTTACCTCTATATCCAACATACGTCGATAGATTTTTACCTCTATATCCAACATAACAAATGAACTTTTTGAAAAATACTTTAACCCAACTTTATACAATTGCACATACCGAGATTTTTTGACTGCAGAGTAAGAGGGTGTTTAAGTAAATTATCAAACAATTAAACTTATAAACTAGAAAGAGCATGACTTAGAGAAAGAAAATCATAACTAAACAGTAAAATTTGAAGAGTGATAAAAATGAAAAAATATGTTAGAAATAATGAATTATAGTAAGATTAATTTTATAAATTTATTATTGCTTATAAACTTATGAAAAAATAACTTGGATTTGAAGAGCTTATAAACTATCAAAGCTTATCTCCACAACTTACAAACTTAGATGCTTATTTTATCAAATACTTTTCAAAAGCTTATATACTCCTAAATAACTTATACATAAACAACTTATATTAAATAACTTATAAACTATTTTGAAGAGCTTAACTCAACTAAACATCCTCTAAACACTTCAACAAAACGTTTTTTATATTCTTACCATTTTCACCTATATATCTAAAGTGTTCTACAATTAATGGAAATTCACAATCTTTTTTCTCAATAGTCGGCCGCCTACCAAAAATCCATAAAATAAAAAAACACTTGAACAAAATTTAAATATTTATCAGTCATACGTGCAATCTGTGTGAAAAACTATATTTGCTGTTAATTTATTTTCTCCTAGCATCTTTTGTTGGATCCTCATGTTTCAATGGAGGCGAACAGTTATTTCCCTTATGCATATAGTCAAACTAGAGAACCAAGAACTCTGACCAATAACATAAACTTACAGTCGTGCAGTTGAATACAAGTATTCGGTCTCCACATAGATCTCCTTTTCCTCGTGAATAAGACGCCACGGACACAATCTAGGCGGCTGCAGTCCACTGTTGTTGATCAAGAAACCACTCCGACGGCCACCATTTTGGCCTAATGCTTTCGATCTTGATATCTTCCTCGCCGTTTATTGTTAAGGAGCCCATCTCTTTGAAAGCATCCTCCAACCGTAGTAATGCCAGACCACGAGATCCAAGTGCAGTCGTGACAGTCCCAGCTTTCTCTTTAGATACACTGTTTATCACTTCTGAACGTGGAGATACTTTTGGTTCGACCTCTGAATTAAACCAAAAGAGGAACTTTTCACACTCGATTCCATGAATTACCAATAAATACTTGAAAAAAGCTTACCTTTTCCACAACTGTTCAAGAACCGTACAGGAAGTAAACGTTTTCGGATTACTCCCCGGTGATGTGTACGAGCAATAAGTTCTTGGCCGACATAACATCCTTTGTCAAAGCTTATAGCATTTAAACCAGCAAGATTGTACTCGAGCGGCATTGCCTCACCTGCAAGAAATTGTGAGAGATTTATATTAGTAGCTTGAAATCCAAAACACGAGCAGTAGCAGGCCAAAACATCATAAGATAGTGAAGTTTTCCTTTAAGGGGATATACTTTGAGGAGGTGTTTACTTTACATGATTAGGTTGAATAGATAAAATTAATCCAACATAATCAAGTGTTTACTTTTAAGGATTAATATTTGAGGATATCCCAAAGCCCGGGATTATTTTAATCCTTTGAATTATTCTTCATTAATATTAATCCAACCAATATAGGTAGGATTGAAATAATCCTCCAAATAAAGGGGGAATTATTTATCCTAATCTTAATCCTTCACTAATCCTTTATAGTAAACAAAGGATTGATAGATAAAAATTATCTTATCACACATTTAATCCATCAAATAGTCAATCCTTCAAAATGCTAATCATGCAAAGTAAACACCACCTGAGTTGATAGACTAGATTTACAATACAAAGGATTGAGTATTTGATGGATTACATAACATACAAGCTCAAAATTGTTCAATGCATCAAAGTATAGGGTAGGTTAACCTATATTTTTATCTATCCAAGCTATTACCCAAAGCTCCCTACAGAAATAAAGTATGAAACCAGCATCTCACACATCAACCACAGCTTTGGAAGTAAGCACTATGCGATATCTGTTCAGACAAAACTAATTCCTTAATTAAAATGGCATACAAAACTTGCATGTTCAGAGGGAGCTGTACCTTTTGGAATCTCAGCAGAACCTTCTGCAACTCCCTTCTCTAGTCTCCAGAGAAGAAAAATTTCCTTCATCCACTTCCTTGTCCTTCTCGACTAGAGGTGCTGCAACAAATACACTCATATACCAGATCAATACATGCTGGAATTAATTGGGAGATATAGTGTCACTCACAACAACGGAATCAAACAAATATAGAAATTCGCAGTTTTGAGAATAATAGATTGATAACCGTTTCAATATCGGATAAAAGTACTAAACAGGACCACAGGCTCAAATACAAATAAGATGGTTAAGTAAACTTACGTGTCTCATTAGATGGAAAGATGCCCCTATATCCAAGACAAGCCAGTCGCGGATCCTTATGCCAGTTCCAACCAATATTATTTCCTCGGGAAGCTGATATACTAGAACGATCCACCGTACCACCCCAGCCAATGGAATCAGCTTCTGCGTCCTCCTTAGATGATGACTCCCCTTCAAGGTCCCGACCAAACCATTGCCAGCAAGAAAAATCCTCTCCCACATTCTCAATATCAACCTTAGACCTCAAACGGTATCTGCCAAGTGCATAGCAAACATTAAATGGTAAATCCCTGTCATCACAAAGGTGCTGAAGCTTAACTTAAACAAAAACATGTATACGAGCACCTTAGCTAAAATCGAAGCCATCATATAATTTTTCCTCAAAGCAATGAGAATAGGTTACTATAACCAGCATAACTTACGTCTCCGTAATGGACTACAATGTGCTCATTAGAACCACTAAATAATAATTTAAGTTTTTTTGTTTTCCTTCTTGTAGATTTGCAAATCTTGAGCAAATGTTTAGTTTTACTTATAAGGCTTGCATCAATGCATGGAGATGGTAAATTTTGCTGATGATACATATCAGGCATTACTTTATCCGAAATAGTGTTCGGCTTCCTTTAAGAGATGCTCCAACATCATAGATTTTTCTTTTTAACTCTGTGAAACGTAAACAGTTACACCCTGTTTGCCGACTATGGTCCAAAAGTTCTTTTAACGAAGCAAAAATAATATTCCAAGCACCCACCTTTAAGATTGAAATTTGAAGATAACAAAGCTTGTCACTTTTTCAGCCCTCGTACAATTTCATTTCAACCTAAACAAATTATCTATTAATAAACATACGGCCGTCCGATTACTATCAGACAGAGACCTTATTATACCTCCAAAAATACATATTCGCAACATCATATCCATGTTTCCAGGGCAAGAAGAAGTCTAGCCAATGATTGAGTCAAAGACTAGAAGAGTTTAATGGAGAAAATTTGTCGGCTCAGACAGACATCTAGCTCAAACGTTTGCCATTCTGTAAGATCGAATATTGTAATAATACTACTGTGCAAGGTAGAAGCACTTCATTGTTTAGTATCATGATTGGGAGAATAATTTCTACCAAGTTAAAGACGGAGTCCGTTTTAGAACATAAGATTTGCTATGAGACCGATATATTATTCATCAAAATCTCCCCCTAACCCTCTTATGTCTCAGTTCGTTCTAATATCTATGCAGAAAATTATGAGCACGCGCTGCTTTAGCTATAGCAATAAGTGGATTCCCAACTTCAGTACAGGACTGCAACTACACATTACCCTCCTTTCTTCAATACTAAACAGAAAATGCAAGAAACATAATTTGCAAAGTTCCAGACATATTTCCATGCGATAAAGGTATTTATCACAAAAGCAGCCAAATGCAGTCTATCTTATAAAAGTACAAATTAGTAAGTTTTTAGTACACCTCTCTAGTCACTATCTTAAAATGACCTCATTTCAGTCTTTATGAAACAATCTTGACATAATTTGCCAAAATCACATAATTGTCCAACAGAAAGAAAAAGAAAAGAAAAGAAAAGAAAAGAAAAGAAACGGAAAACACAACAATTTCTGAGAAATCCTATAAAACAGTACAAAACGAAAAGAAAGATCCTCACTTTTTCAAGGTTGCAAGGAGCTCATCGACGACAGACCCATCAACATCGGCATAAATAGCCAGTTCACCAGGGTCGGGTCCGGGCCCTGACCCGGTGGGGTCGAGCTTCTCATCAGGGCGGGCGGTCTATACAAAAAAATATCATAAAGGAACACCTTGAGGAGTCAACATTGCGGCGTAAACCGGCGGCGTCGCAACCACCGGCATGTTAGGGGTAACGACGTTCTCCGGCGCAGTTTCAGGATCGTCCAAGCTCCTCACGTCGTTCGTCACCAATCCCTGAAGAAAATTAAGGGTTTCGGGTCCGTTGAACCGGATTATGGATCGGGTTTTGAGAAGACACGCCATGGGGCCGGCGGACCGGAGATCGGTCTGTGTGGAGAAGAGTTTGGGGAAGTTGAATGTGAAGAACTTGATAGAGTACTGGAGGCCACGCATCTTCGCGAGACTCGTAGAAGGCGGTGCTGGAAGTGAGCGGTGAAGCTTATGGCGGCGGCGGGAGAAGGGGTTTATGCAGCGGAGGTAATGTGCCTGTGAATGGGAAGTGAGAAAGGAGCAAGCAACACGTAGCAGTGGGATGCCTGATGACTATTATTGGAATATGGTTCAATTTTATTTTATATTTATATTATTTTAGTATTTTATTAAATTAGAATTAAAATTTTAAATTAAAAAAATCAATTTTTTTTGGGTTTTAACTATTCGATTACAGTTTAATTGGAAATAAAAAAATTCGAAGCATCTAACCATAAACCAAACCACAAATCAAATATGTAGTATTCGATTAGTCGACATAATGTGGTCAGTTCAGTTCAATTAAATATTAACCAAATATCATTAATCAATAACTAGTTTTTCACTCCTAGTCAATTGTGTGATGTATGGGGTAAAATGTAAAACATACCACCAACTTTGGTTTTATACACATTCTAATTTTTAAACACATTAGTTACTATATTGTTGTAAAATACGGATAAGGATAAGAGAGAGTAATGTAGATAGAATAATGAGTATATTATAATGAAGACCAAATGTCTTTATTTATAAAGAGATACAAAGCTGGATTAGAGTTTATATTGGTGATCACTATATTTCGTATATCTATTAAGAGGAATTTGTTCATGTATATATAAGTCTTAATGTAAAAAAATGAGAACAATTATTGATTATTAAATTGATTTTTTGGACGATTGAGATGTGTAGGATTTATTCAGATTGTTTTATTAATTAATATACTTTAAAGTTATTAAGATAATTTATTATTTTCGTATGAATCTAATCTCATATTTGTAGGGATTTATCCGTTCATTGTTATGCAATTTTTCATGCATTTGTGAACACATACGCAGAGTAACCAATATGTGCATTTGTAAATAACTACATTTATAAATTATTCAAAAGTGCATTAGTGAAATGCACTATTCCAACACAACAATTTAAAAATGCACAGTTATAATATGCACAAACTCAATCGTGTCTACATGAATATTTTTGTCTAAAGGCATATTCTGACCAATATGTGTAATGCATAGGGGTGACTATTCGGTACGTGTCGGGTACCCTACTCGAAAAAATCGGGTACCCGACCCCGATTTGCAGAAAATATGACACCCAACTCCGACCAATTTTTAGCGGACACCGAATACCCGACTGTAACCGATTCTGTATTCGGATACCCTAATTACCCAATATTTAAAAACTAATCTTTCAATATTCAAAGTGCGGTAGCAACCTCTTGGTTTTAGTGCTAGACTCACCCTTTAAATTGTTGTAGGTCTCGTGTTCGATCCTCATGGATGTTTCCTTTTTCTTTTCCTTTACATACAGGATGCGTCGACCTACTATTAGGATTGAAGTGGATTAAATTTTAGATTTTAATAACTACTAATATTATATATATATATACATATATATATATATATATAATGAATTTATATTAAAGAAATCGGACCGAATACCCGACGGTATATCCGACACCGATAATATAGATGTCACCATACCCGACCCCACCCATATACCGATTTTAGTAATCGGCACCCAATGCCCGACAAATTATTTGGTCGGTATCGGCACCGACACCTTAATAGTCATCCCTAGTGATGCACATTTGAAATAAATGTGCAAATGTGAAGTTGAAGGGATGCACATCGTGAACAAAGGAGAGAGAAAGTGAGAGAGAAGAGGTGAGGAAGTGAGAAAGAAAAGAGAAAAAAAATATTATTATATCCTTATCCTTAATATTTAAAATTTAAAGAAATTGATGATGTGTCATCAATCTTAAGTTTTGATCTTAGATATTAAATTTTGTACATCTAAGGTTGGAAATAATTCTTATTTTCACACTATAAGGGATATTAACACCATAATAAGTCCATATATATATATATATATATATATATATATATATGAGGCATGGATCATTTAGGAATACATATTGTTGAGAAATAGGAAAGTTGCGTTAAATGTATAAAGTTGTTGTACTAAATTTGGTGCAACAAATTTATACATTTAGTGCAATAACTTTATATGTTCATGTAATTTTTATTTCTTATCAATATTTATATTCCTATGTGAACCACCTATATATATATATATATATATATATATATATATATATATATATATGTGTGTGTGTGTGTGTGTGTGTTATTATAAAATCATCATTAACGTACAAACTACGAACCTCGAAATCGTCTGATTCATCGTGTAAATGTCTAAATTTTAAAATAAAAAATTCTCTCATGGGATTCAAAACCCGGTGTTTGAATCCACCAAGTAAGTGTTGGATTTGTATACTAAAAGCGGTTTGGTTGAGCTTGTATACAATGTTTCGCTACCACTATTACAATCTCCTATCTTAATTGAATACTTGATTGCATATATCGTGTCCCCTTATCTCATATATAAGCTAGATCATATAGTGTGTAGAAGATCACGTAAGTCCGTATGATTGGTCAAGCTTAATGAGATATAAAAGTTTCACGGTGAGACAACTTGAGGACGAGTTGTCGTGTAGTCGCAGATCGATAATAAGTGACTTGACTTAGTTGCTTGTCTATGCGATGCACGCCTCGACGTATCAAGGATCACGGTGAGATGAGTTCTTCTATCCGACCGTCGTGAAGAACCAAGATCTCATGACTTACGATGATCTAAACCTCGATAAGGTATTAGATGAGTATAAGTTGTCGACCATCACTTTGACTTGTTATGGGTGAGGGTTATATGTTCTAACCCAATATTCTCCGCATCTTGGGTGGTGGCGGTCTTGTATGTCATGCTAGTTATCTCAGACGAGTCACCGTATCCGCTAGGATGATGACGCCCCTTAAGGAGCTCAAAGGTTTATTGTACTAAACCCCGCAGTTGAGTTAGCTCAAGTACAATAATAAGGTTGAGTGGTACTACTTAAGGAATTAAAGATATTAATTATTTTAAGCAATGTAATGCTATAAATAATTAATGGACATTCGATATCTTAAATACGGGATTCGTAATGTCTAAGTGCAAGCCCGACTCAACCGGTAATAAAGGGTAAGTCAAGATTTATTCTCTAGTGGCATGAATAAATGTTTATAAATTAATTTATGTTCGGGTGAACATAAGATAATTAATTTATTTGAGGCCCATCTTTATTCCTTGCATTTGATCCCTGGCCGGCCCATCCAGCCCGTAAGCTAGGCAAAATCGCGCCCCTATGCTCTACAAGGCAAGGATTTGATTCGCTTTATCCTATAAGGTGGTGTTTACTTGCATGATTAGCATTTAAATGATCGACTATTTGATGGATTAAATGTGTGATAAGATAATTTTATCTATCAACTTTGTTTACTACAAAGGATTAGTGAAGGATTAAAATTAGGGTAAATAATTCTCCATTTATTTTGAGGATTATTTCAATCCTACCTATATTGGTTGGATTAAAATTAGTGAAGAACAATTCAAAGAATTAAAATAATCACGGGCTTTGGGATATCCTCAAATATTAATCCTTAAAAGTAAACACTTTATTAGGTTGGATTAATTTTATCTATCCAACCTAATCCTACAAAGTAAACACCACCTAAGGATATTATTATATTTATGAGATATGCATAGATCCTTTCCATATAAGATTATGGTAATAATCCTTTCCATATGGGATTATGGTAATTTCCATATGGGATTATGGTAATTTCCATAAAGGATTATGGTAATTTTCATATGGGATTATGGTAATTTCCATATGGGATTATGGTAATTTCCATATAGGATTATGGTAATGCATTATAAATATGAGGTAAGAGATTAAATCTAGGTCAATGATTAATAATCATCATCATAATTTTCGAGACTCCCATTGTTCTTGGGAGAGAATTTTCGAAAAAGTGTAGAGAGGATAAAGGGTGATTTTCCAAGCATTCTCCATAGATCGCCCTCACTCAACGCTGGAGATTGGGCAACCGGATGCATCCGTAAGGTCAAAGCACGAGTCTCGATCCATTCCGCCGACAGATTCAAAGGTAAACACGAGAAAACCCCAACGTGTTGCAATTAATTATATAGGTGCATGCTAGGTATATAATCAATGTATGGTGAATTAAACATCCAAGATAGATCATCGGAGAGGGCTAAACAGTAGTTTTTCCCTACAAGAAGGTAATAAATTCACCATAAATCTTCAAATCAAATGTTGAAAATGGTTCTTATTTTATACTTTAAGATTGGTTTATATTTGATCTCATTATATATATATATATATATATATATATATATATATATATAATTCCCTCGCATGACCAATCCTAAAAGAAAAGATGTTGTTTCGTAAAATTTTCTAGAAAAATCTAATGGGATACAAAACCAAGTCGAAGGAAAAATAGTAAAACTGCTCCCCTTGAAAATAATCATTGCAAATCTTTGAGTAGATGTGTGTCGATCTTGTGTACCAATTTTTTGAATGCTGATGTTGGTAATGCTTTTGTGAATAAGTCACAAAGATTATCATTTGAGCAATCTACTTTTGAGTTGTGTGACACGTGCGGCATTGTCTTCATACAAGACTCCCCTTGGACATCATTATTTTGATGTTCTTGCCTCGTTAAAAAACCCTTTCAAAAAACTCTATGAAAAAAATCTAATAGAGGAAAAGAGTACATGACATACATTTGTTTATGTATTACACTAAGTAAGAGAAAAAGAGTATAACCATTTGACTTTCAGGACCATTTGACCTCCAAGGTCTAATCTTCAAGATTATTTAGAAGATATCGCTCCCCTTCGAGATCACAATATTTGCATTCCAATATCGTGATTATATTTATACAAAGAGGGATCTAGTAAATGAATATGCTATATTATCATTACTTATCTTATGGAGCTCATGTGGGTAAATATATTCACATAATATATGATTCACTAAAATTTATTGTATATATCCATAACTCGTTTGTGTAACACAAATTGTATTAACCTCATAGAGGATAATGGAGGATATAATTCACATTTCTCTTCAGGAGTATTTAACTTAGTCGCATGTACCATCAGACTATTTCTAACTTGATATCATACATGTTGCGATTGTTTTTTCCTTTATTTTATGAATCTTGAGTGAATTAATAACAAAACATATTATCAATTCATAAGATGAGAATAAATTTCGGGTTTCTGCTTAAACCGTTGAGGTTTTAATCTCGCTTTATTTCTCGCCACCACATTATTCATATTTGGCGAGTTCAAGATCGCCTCAATGACGGGTCCGCTTGGCACGCATGGTGTATGGGGATGTACCGATTAGGTAAATTTAACTTTTTTTTCTTTAACACACCGACCGCTACCGTGTAGCTGGTTGGAAAACCGACACCTGATCGATGGTAGTACTACTTGGTTAGTGCAAATAAGAGGTGTCTCAGATGCAATGCTATGTACGAAACCCCAGATATCGCTATGTGGTAGGTATAGTAGCTAGATATCGCCTAACCTCGACAAGTTTCATTGGATCATGCAGAAGCATATACTCAAGCACCGAAAAGGACTCGAGATTATAAAGCTAGTTTACCATGCGAGATAGTCTAATGCCTGGGTTATTCATACTCGGATTTTCAAGTCGACCGTGATGAGAAAAAGTCTACCTCGTGCTATGTGTTTACCTTGGGAGGAGGAGTCAGATCCTCAAGTGAGTGCAAAGAAATGATGCATTGCGGACTCTACCATGGAAGCCGAATATGTAGCCGCCTTGAGGTCGCTAAAAGGTTGTATGATTCAAGAACTACCTCATGGATCTAGATGTGGTACTGGTTTGCCCAAGAGTATCATAGTTTATTGTGATAACTCGGTGCGCTGCAAACTCGAAGGAATTACGGACCCACAAGGCAACGAAACACATAGAGAGAAAGTACCATGTCATAGAAGAAATCGTTAGACGAGGAGATGTCGATTGAAAAGATTGGTACTAGCTAACCCATTCACGAAGAGCTCGCCGCAAAAGTCTACGAAGAACATATTCGAGGACTTGGATTACGCAAGATGACACTCACTTAGAAATGAAACTTTTGTATAAGTGGGAGAAGCAAAGTGATGGTTGTTTGTAATAGCTAGTAGAAACACATTGTATACTAAAGTTTTGCTTTAGTATAAGTGGGAGATTGTTGGATTTGTATCTTTGGAAGCAGTTTGGTTGAGCTCAGATACAATGTTTCGTTACCACTATTACAATCTCCTATCTCGAATTGTTTACTGATTGCATATGTATGTCCCCTTATCTCATATATGTTAGATCATACGTTGTGTTGTAGATCACGTAAGTCCGTATGATTGGTCAAGCTTAATGAGATATAAAAAGTATCATAGCCGAGACAACTTGAGGACGAGTTAAAGATAAAGTTGCGGTATAGATAATAAGTGACTTGACTTGGTTGTTTGTCATACTAGTACGTCTCGACGTATTGATGGATCACGGTGAGATGAGTTCTTCTATCCGACCGTCGTGAAGAACCTAGATCTCGGTGACTTACATCGATCTAAACCTCGATAAGGTATTAGGTGAGTATGAGGTCGACCATCACTGACTTGTTATGGGTGAGGTTACATGAGTTAACCCAAGATTCTCTGCATCTTGGGTGGTGGCGATCTTGTATGTCATGCTAGTTACCTATGTCGAGTCACCGTATCCGCTAGGACGATGACGCCCCTTAAGGAGCTCAAAGGTTTATTGTACTAAACCCCGCAGTTGAGTTATCTCAAGTACAATAATAAGGTCGAGTGGTATTACTTAAGGAATTAAAGATATTAACTATTTTAAGTAGTCGAATCTGTAAATAATTAATGGACGACGATATCTTAAATACGGGATTCGTTAAGTCTAAGTGCAAGCCCGACTCAACTTCTAAATAAAGGGTAAGTCGACTTTTATTCTCTAGTGGCATGAATAAATGTTTATGAATTAATTTATGTTCGGCTGAACATAAGATAATTAATTTATTTGAGGCTCATCTTTATTCCTTGATTTGATCCTCAGTCGGCCCATTCAGGCCTGGAGCTATGAAGATTTTCGTCCCCCTCCATATAGAGTCCCACCGACTCTGTCTTGATCCTCTCTATCTTAAGTGATATTATTATATTTATTTGATATGCATAAATTCTATCTTGATAGGATTTATGATTGCATTATAAATATAAGGTGAGAGAAAATCAAAACCTAATCCAAGAGAAGAATTTTCGAGAATTACTATTCCAAAATAGAGAGAATTTTCAAAAATCTCTAGGAATGAAGAAGGAGAATTTCTATAGCACTCTCCATAGATTGTCCTCACTCGGCATTGAAGTTTAGGCAATTGGGATACAGTCTAGAAGATCAAAGCACGAGTCTTGATCCATCCTTACCTGGCAAATTCGTAGGTAAACACGAGAAAACACCAACATGTTGCAATTAATTATATAGGTGCATGCTAGGTATATAATCAATGTATGGTGAATTAAACATCCAAGATAGATCATTGGGAGAGGGTTAAAATCATATTTCCCTACAATCAAGCACCACGTCCACGGACCGATTGCTCACCAATCCACTAACATTGGATCGAGTCTTGTTGGGAGGGTTAACGTAAAAATTATTTATCGTGAGAACAAAAAAATGATGAATTTGCTATGCAAGTTGATGAATTCGTCGAGAAAGTTACTGAATCTAAAAAATAAAATTTTCACCAATCATATGTTCGAACCCGGGTGAAAAAATTTAAATTTTTGGACTCAGTAACTTTACCAGAGGATTCATTAATTTTCAAAGCGAATTCATTTGGTTTTTAGTTTTTAAGATAAAATAATTCTCATTTGAACCTAAATCTCTCTCTCTCTCTCTCTCTCTATATATATATATATATATATATATATATGGTGAAAAAACTCCTTAGTGTAGAAAATAAGAATAGTAGCACATCTTTCATATTTGTGTAGCACAATCAGAATTATTATATTGCACATGTTAGTTTAGTACATATTTCATCTATTCGTAGCACATATGCTAAATATATTAGTTTAACATATCTTTCATTGCAGTGTAGCACAAGAAGGGTTCTAGTGCTGCATAATAATTTGCGTAGCACAATAAATACAAAATTATAGCACAACCGAAATTAAAATCTCAACCATTGATCCAGCAGATCAAAGTCCCAGATTCATTCTCATTTCCTATCAAATTATCATTTCCTACCTGAACCATCTTCTATATATATATATAGGGGATGGTTAACGTGAGAACCAATTTTATCGTGAAAACGTGAGAACCAAAAAATGATGAATTCAATATGAAAGTTGATGAATCCGATGTAAAAGTTATTGAATCCAAAAAAATAAACTTTTCGCGCCCCATGGGATTCGAACTCGGGTGAAAATTTCCGAATTTTTAAATTCAGTAACTTATCGAAATGATTCATCAACTTTCATAATGAATTCATTTGGTTCTTAGTTTTTAGGATAAAAATGTTTATGAACCTAACTCTCTCTCTCTCTCTCTATATATTTATATATATATGTGTGTGTGTGTGCGCGCACGCGCGGGGGCGAGTGAATGAGTGAGTGAGTGTTTTCCATACACTACGAGAGAATGAAATAATCTCGATTTTGGACATATAATGATATAGGGACCTATTAATGTTCGTAGAGATTGAGTGTTTGGGCGCCGATCGAGTATTTGGGCGGCGGCGCCAACACTTCAGGAAGAGCGAAATGGGCAAACAATTATAAGCTGAGCGCCAAAGAGTTGCAGAAGTTAATCAAGCATCGGATATTTGTAACAACTTGTAATTTGTAAAATTCATATAAAGTAATTTCTATCGGATATTTGTAACAACTTATAATTTCTTCAACAAACCCGATAAAACATTAAAGACGTCTATGAATATTCTGGATAAATATAGGCAAACAGTATGTCATTAATTTGTTAGCTTATGAAATCTCTATAGAATTGAAGGGTCAAAACTCAATTGGAGCTTGTGGGCAAAATTTGTAGTTGTGGGGTTGGGGTATGCACAAAAAGAACGAGTAAATTTTATTAAATAGCATTAAGAATATCATAGTCGAACATAAAGGCTCGCTGTATTTACTCCATTAATTGATTATACAAAGCATGGTTGGATTCTAGTGGTGGTAGTGGGGACCTATATATTTGGATTATATATTTAGTGCGAAAATTTTATATAACCCATATGTTAAGTTTGATATTATTTTTATCCCGTATGTTAAGTTGCTATTCTTTTTAACCAATTATACAATTTTATCATTTAAAACATAAAAAAACACACACGATTCACACAGATTCAACCCTCTCTGTACCCCGGTCAACCATCCCAACGGCCAACCTCCCAACAGTCAACCTCCCAGCGGCTAATCTCTCAGCGGCCAACCTTTCCAGCGGCCAATCCTCTTTCCCGACGGCCAACCTCCCTCCCTCTCCCTTTTTCCGGCGGCCCACTCTCCTTCCTTCCTCTTTCCCGCGATCAACCATCCTCTCTCTCTCTCGCCGGCTGCCAACCTCCTCCTCCCCTTTTTCCGACGGCCAACCTCTCCTCCCTTTCCATCTGCTTTCGACGCCAACGTCCCCCTATTTCCTTCGTCTGTTTTTTTTTTCACAAATGAATGATATTTATGTAATTTTGATTAGAAATTGGTAAAATGAGTAGTATGTTAGTATATAAATTAAATTAAGTAGGTATGTTAACATTTGGAGCAATGGTCACCATTAACATGTATATTTATCCAACTTAATATTGTAGTTGCGAAAATCGATAAAAAAAATACATCCCGGACAAAATATTTGGTGGACACCTAATAGTTAGTCAGCTTTACATTCGCTATTTGGTAATTAATTTTTTTCTTTTCTTTTTTGACGGGATCTATTTGGTACTAAATTGATTTGTATAAGATAACAAAAATAAATATAATAATTCATCATTGAAAAGATAAAAGTTGGTGGTTCGAGTAATATAATAATTCATCATTGAAAAGATAAAAGTTGGTCGTCCGAGGATACTCAAACCGTGACCCTTTTTGTGTAAAAATGGAGAATCATTGTGTTTGTTTCCCATTACTTCACTAACTCAAATAAATAACATTGCATGGTATGTCTCATAAGTCAAAATTTATTAGATTATAGTTACACGTGGATCCTTATTTATATTGTCTTTCAATTCTTATCCCGTGAAACATAACTTCCAATAAATAAAACTTGAAAAAGGAAAGGGTAAAACTTAAACGGAACATGGTTTGGTACGAATTAACAAGGGATATTAATTGCTAAAGTAACATCTTTATATAATTAGAATTGCCGGAGTATGTGTCAATAAGATTATTAGATTTTTGGAAAATGTTAAAAGTACATAATATGTTCATACATAAAGAGACATTTTTGTCATTTTACACATTTTCAGGAATTAAGAGATTAGTTATATTTTAATTAAATTTGTAATTTACTTAATTACCCATAATGATAATTAAATAAAGGATTTCCAAACAACAAACACCATCGTATACTATCTCTATCTATCATCCGAGAAGCTGCTTTTCTCTTTGGATTAAATGCTAGAAGCTTAGCTTCAAAACCAAAAACCAGCAACAATGATGGCACAGTAGGCAAGCTTAATAGGACATAAACCTTTGAAAGCAAAGGTAGAATGAGAAATATATGGATACAAATTTATATAAACATATAATTGATAGATATATGTAAATATATAGTAACTATTTTTAGGAATAATTTGTTTCCAAAATTATTTGAATAAAAAATGAAAAATAAATAGAACATAATCTCATAATATAATTGTCCCAAAATAGATTACTTATTACCATAAATAACGAATAGAGTTAAAAAATTACAGTAGATATGTATTTACATATTATATACGTTTAGCAAGCAAGAATATTTCATGTTTTAAGTAACTTTAAGGGCGGAGTTTGTAATACTAAAAAGATATGTGTATTGTCATGTAGTGAACATTTCAAAATTGCTTTCTTCATTTACTTTCAATAAATTTATGCAGGGTCTCCTTTCGATCTTATCTTAGTTTGATCAGACATTAATATGTGTATCAATTGCCTCCAATACTTGTAATTTTAAAAGTATTACCTATATTTGATGAATCAACTATAATATTGCTCCGAAGCCTATGCGACCAAAATTTTGCAAAAAATATACTCTCTTTGTCCCACCTAAGATGAGTCAGATGACTTGTTTTCCTTTTTGGGTCATCCCACTCAAGATGGCATACTTCATTTTTAGAAAATAATTATCTCTTCAAAAGTTGTGGGACCTACCTACTTTTTATCAATTTAATCACTTTATACACTTCTCCTAAATAACCATGCCAAAAAGAAATGAATCATCTTAGATGGGATGTAGGAGTATAATTTTTGTAAATGGAAAAATTACCTAAACTATTGATTTTTGACCAAAGATATCTCAAATCTATATAATTATAATTAAATATATAAACTACTAACATTTTAATGAAAATATCCCAAACTATACATAATTATAATTATAATGAAATACTTTCACTATCGAAAAATTGACAAAAAAGTGAAGATAGTTTTGTCTACTGAGCCTTTTGAACCCATTTTCTTTTAAGTAGAATGACATAGTTTCATACTAAGTTGTAGGAGCTTGTTTGAGTTCATAGAGGGTTTTCTTTAGTTTGTAGACCTTGTGAGGATCTTTAGTCTCAAAACTAGGTGGTTGTTCCACATGCACTTCATCAGTGAGAATAACATTTAGGAATGCACACTCACATCCATTTGATAAACCTTAAATCCTTTATGTGCAACATAAGCTAGGAATAGTCTAATAGCTTCCAATCGTGCAACTAGGAAAAAGTTTAGTCATAGTCTATATCTTCCTCTTGCCTCTAGCATTGCCTTATTCCTGATGAAATAGCCATTCTCATCTTTATGTTCTTGAAAATCCATTTCAGACCTATCACCTTGTGATCGTCAAGTCTGTCCACTAATTCTCATACTACATTTATTAAGAACTCATTCAGCTCTTCTTGCATTGCATTTGTATAGTTGATGTCGTTGAGTGCTTCGAGAATATTTTTTGTTCTACTTGAGAATAGAAGCAACTAAATAGGCTGATTCTGTGTTGGTCAATTGTTCTGCGACTTTGGCTGAGTCAATAGCTGGTCTTCTAGTTCTAACTTATCAGTTGGATCACTTAGAATATTGAAAGTTGGGAGATCTTCAAACCATCTTCGATGCTTTCGAACTTCATCGAATACAGGAACTGGATCAGTAGTAGGTTGATTAGTAAGATTTTTTATGATGGTGTATGTTGTTAATTGGTTGCTCTGTCAGCATCTTGAACTTTATTAGCTTGAGGTTCAGCTAGTTCAGTTCCCCTTGACTTACGATAGGTTCTGAATAGAATGGAATATCCAGTTGGAAGATTCCTTGTTCAACTTTGTTGTCAAAGGTTTTTAATTGTACTCTATCACTGTTATAGATGTAGCACAAACAGCCAAAAGTACAAAAGTGAGATATAAAAGGCTTCATGTTATTCCACACTTTGTAGGGTGTTTGTCCATGTCTCTAAGTCGAAATGATCGATTTTGGGTGCAGCATACTATGTTGATTGCTTCAGCCCAGAACTTTTGAGGTAGCTTTGAGCTAGGAAGCATAGTCTGTGCTGCTTCTTTCAGTGTGTGATTATTTCACTCAACTACTCTATTTTGTTGAGATGTATGAGCAGCATGTAGGGAAATCTTATTTTAACCCTCTCCCGATGATCTATCTTTGATGTTTAATTCACCATACATTGATTATTTACCTAGCATGCACCTATATAATTAATTGCAACACATGGGTGTTTTCTCATGTTCACCTGCGAATTTGTCGGACAAGGAATTGGATCAAGAATCATGCTTTGATCTTCTGGACTGTATCCCGTTTGCCAAAACTCCAATGCCGAGTGAGAGCAATCTATGGAGATACTGCAAAAATTCGCCTTCTTCCTCACACTTGAAAATCTCGAAAATCACAAATGAGCACACTTTAATTTTCGAAAATCTCTTAGTATTAGGATTACCCTGATTTTCTCTCACCTTATATATATAATGCAACCCTAGAATCTTATTAGGATAGGATCTCTGCATATCTAATAAATATAATAGTATCTTTTCAGATAGATAAGATCAGAACAAAATCTCAGTGAGATTCTTATGAGGTGGACGAATTCAAGCAGCTCCAGACCTTGATGGGCCAGCCCATGGATCCAATGCAAGGAATAAAGATGGGCCTCAAATAAATTAATTATCTCATGTTCAACACAGAACATAAATTAATTCATAAACATTTATTCATGCCACCGAGAGAAAAATGTCGACTTACCCTTTATTTCCAAGTTGAGTCGGGCTTGCACTTAGACTTCGTGAATCCGCACTTAAGATATCGACGTCCATTAATTATTTATAGCGCTCGATCGCTTAAAATAATTAATCTCTTTAATTCCTTAAGTAATGCCACTCAACATTATTATTGTACTGAGATAACTCAACCTGCAGGGTTTAGTACAATAAACCTTTTGAGCTCCATAAGGGGACGTCTGTAGGGATGACATATGTTAACCTCGCCCGAGGATCTATCTTGGATATTTAATTCACCATACATTGATTATATTCCTAGCACGCGTCTATATAATTAATTGCAACACGTAGGGTTTTCTCGTGTTTACCTTTGGATCAAGAGGTCGATGGAACGAGATGAATGGATCGAACGGATCGGACTCGTGCTTTGACCTTCCGGATCGTATCCCGGTTGCCCAATCTCCAACGCCGAGTGAGGACGATCTATGGAGAATGCTTCGAAAATCACCCTTTGCTCTCTTTGCACAATTTTCAAACTCTATTGCACTAGAGGGACTTAAAATTTCGTTAATTATGTGAGCATTAACCTAGACATTATCTCATACCTTATATTTATAATGCACTACCTTAATCCCATATGGAAATTACCATAATCCTATATTGAAATTACCATAATCCTATATGGAAATTACCATACTCCTAGGATTATTACCATACTCGTGATTATTACCATAATCTTATATGGAAAGGATCTATGCATATACCATAAATATAATTATATCCTTATAGGATAAAAGAATAAAATCTTGCTATAGAGAGCAACATGGGACCGATTTTCTCAAGCTAAAGGGCACGGACGGGCAAACCAGTGGATCAAATGCAAGGAATAAAGATGGGCCTCAAATAAATTAATTATCTTATGTTCACCGTAACATAAATTAATTTATAAACATTCGATCATGCCACTAGAGAAAGAATGTCGACTTACCCTTTATTACCGAAGTTGAGTCGGGCTTGCACTTAGACATTACGAATCCCGTATTTAAGATATCGAACGTCCATTAATCATTTATAGTAATCATCGCTTAAAACAATTAATAACTTCATTTCTTAAGTAGTACCACTCAACCTTATTATTGTACTTGAGCTAACTCAACTGCGGGGTTTAGTACAATAAATCTTTTGAGCTCCTTAAGGGGACGTAATCATCCTAAACGGATACGGTGACTGACATGATAACTAGCGTGACATACAAGATCGCCACCACCCAAGATGCGGAGAATTGGTTAGAACATATAACCTCACCCGACAAGTCAAAGTGATGGTCAAGAACTCATACTCACCTAATACCTTATCGAGGTTTAGATCATCGTAAGTCACCGAGATCTTGGTTCTTCACGACTACGATAGAAGAACATATCTCACCGTGATCCTTCAATACGCCGTAGACGCATCAAATGACAAGTAACCAAGTCAAGTCACTTCTTATCTATACCGCATCCTATACCGACAACTCGTCCTCAAGTCGTCTCATTTGTGAAACTTTTATATCTCATTAAGCTCGACCAATCATACGCACTTATGTGATCTTCTACACATCGTATGATCTAACTTATATATGAGATAAGGGACACAAATATATGCAATCAAGTATTCAATTCGATAGGAGATTGTAATAGTGGTAACAGAAACATTGATACAAGCTCAACCAAACTGCTTTCAGTATACAAATCCAACAACGTCATCATCCTGAACGGATACGGTGACTCGATATAGGCAACTAGCATGACATACAAGCACTGCCACCACCCAAGACGCGGAGAATATTGGGTTATATCATGTAACCCTCACCCATGACAAGTCAAAGTGATGGTCAGCTATTCATACTCACCTAATACCTTATCGAGGTTCAGATCAATGTAAAGTCACCGAGATCTGGGTTCTTCACGAAGGTCAGATAGAAGAACTTATCTCACTGTGATCCATCAATACGTCAGAGACGTACCATTATGTTGGGAAAAACTATGTCTAGCCATCTCCCGAGGATCTATCTTGGATGTTTAATTCACCATACATTGATTATATACCTAGCATGCACTTATATAATTAATTGCAACACGTTGGGGTTTTCTCGTGTTTACCTTCAACTGCCGAGGCGTAATGGATCGAGACTCGTGCTTTGACCTTCCGGGATCAGTATCCGGTTGCCCAATCTCCAACGCCGAGTGAGAACGATCTATGGAGAATGCTTCGAAAATCACCCTCAAGTTCTCAAGAATTTTCAAAATCTCTCAAAGGACGAACCTCAAATTCTCGAAAATAATGATGATGATTATTAATCATCGACCTAGATTTAATCTCTTACCTCATATTTATAATGCATTACCATAATCCTATATGGAAATTACCATAATCACATATGAAAATTACCATAATCCTATATGGAAATTACCATAATCCCATATGGAAATTACTATAATCCTTTATGGAAATTACCATAATCCCATATGGAAATTACCATAAACCTTTATGGAAAGGATTATTACCATAATCTTATATGGAAAGGATCTATGCATATCCCATAATTATAATAATATCCTTATAGGATAAAGAGAATCAAATCCTTGCCTTGTAGAGCATGGGGCGCCGATTTTGCCTAGCTTACGGACTGGATGGGCCACCTGTGGATCAAATGCAAGGAATAAAGATGGGCCTCAAATAAATTAATTATCTTATGTTCGACCCGTAACATAAATTAATTTATAAACATTTATTCATGCCACTAGAGAATAAATGTCGACTTACCCTTTATTACCGAAGTTGAGTCGGGCTTGCACTTAGACATTCTGAATCCCCGTATTTAAGATATCGAAACGTCCATTATTATTTATAGATTCGACCGCTTAAAATAATTAATATCTTCATTTCCTTAAGTAGTACCACTCAACCTTATTATTGTACTTGAGCTAACTCAACTGCGCAGGGTTTAGTACAATAAACCTTTGAGCTCCTTAAGGACGCCATCATCCTAAACGGATACGGTGACTGACATGATAACTAGCACGACATACAAGCACCGCCACCACCTAAGATGCAGAGAATATTGGGTTAGAACATATAACCATCACCCATAACAAGTCAAAGTGATGGTCAAGAACTCATACTCATCTAATACCTTATCGAGGTTTAGATCATCGAAGTCACCGAGATCTAGGTTCTTCACTACGGTCGATAGAAGAACTCATCTCACTTGTGATCCTTCAATACGCCAAAGACGCATCAAAGATAGACAAGTAACCAAGTCAAGTCACTTATCTATATGCGGCTTTATACCGACAACTCGTCCTCAAGTTGTCTCGGTGTGAAACTTTTATATCTCATTAAGCTCGACCAATCATACGGACTTCGTGATCTTCTACACACCGTATGATCTAACTTATATATGAGATAATGGGACACGATATATGCAATCAAGTAATCAAATCGATAGGAGATTGTAATAGTTGGTAACAGAAACATTGTATACAAGCTCAACCAAAGCTGCTTTCAAAGATACAAATCCAACAATCTCCCACTTATACTAAAGCAAACTTTAGTATACAATGTGTCTCTCACTAGCTATTACAAACAAAACCATCACTTTGCTTCTCCCACTTATACAAAAGTTTCCTTTCTAAGTGGGTGCCATCTAGCATAATCCAAGTCCTCTAACGTGTCCATCGTAGACTTTTGCGGCGAGCTTTTTGTGAATGGATCCGCTAGGTTATCCGTCAGATCAATGTTTTCAATCAAGACGTCACCTCGCCTAACGATTTCGTATGACATGGTACTTTTCTCTATGTGTTTGGTCGCCTTGTGGGTCCATGGTTCCTTCGAGTTTGCCATCGCACCGAAAGTTATCACAAGAACTATGATACTCTGGGCAAACCAGTACCACACCTAGATCCATGAGGTAGTTCTCGAACCATACAAAGATCCTTAGAAGCCTCCAGGCGGCTACATATTCGGCTTCCATCCCAAGGTAAACACATAGCCCGAGGTAGACTTTTTCTCATCACGGTCACTTGAAACCGAGTCTCAGATAACCCAAAGGCATTAGACTATCTCGCATGGTAAACCAGCCTATAATCTCGAGTCCTTTCGTACTAGAGTATATGCCATCGCAATCAAATGAGCTTGTCCAAGGTTAGATTGAAATCTAGCTACTATGTTCACCATGACAGAGATATCGGCCTCGTGCATAGCATTGCGTACATGAGACTTCCTACGGCGAAGCGTAAGGAACTTGTCTCATTTCCTCTATCTCCTTCGCAATCATAGGTGATCGCCGCCAGATAAAGGAACGCCATGTCCGAAAGGTAGCAATCCTTTCTTCGCGGTCCGCATACTAAAACGAGTAATCACAAGATCAATGTAAGACGCCCGAGATAAGCTCAACATTTTCTTCTTGCGATCTCGGTAAACCTTGATCCCAAGAATGTACTGCATCTCCTAAGTCTTTCATTTGAAACCGATCGGATAACCAACTCTTTACGTCGATAACAACTTCATGTTGTTGCCAACTAGAAGAATGACATCTACATAAAGTGCAAGAAATACCACATCACCGCTGACATCTAAACGATACACACAACTTTCGCTAGGCAACTGGGTGAATCCATAGGACTTTACCACCTCGCCAAAGCGTAAGTTCCGTGATCGTGAGGTTTGCTTAAGCCCATAAATGGACTTCTTAAGCTTCCAAACTAGATGCTCTTCACCCTTCACCACATAACCTTGGGTTCTTGCATATAGATGTCTCTACCTTCCCAAGGTAACCGCTTAGAAAAGCGGTTTTACATCCATTTGCCAAACCTCTAGTTCAAGTGGCTGCTATGGCGGAAGAATTACGATGGACTTGAGCATTGCTACAGCGAAAAGGTCTCATCGAAATCGATGCCCTCAATCTGAGTGTACCCTTTCGCCACAAGCCTCGGCTTTAAAAGTGAAACCTCTACATCGGAATCTCTTCCTTTGTATATCCACTCATCGCCTACGGCTTCCTCGCCTTCTTGGCGATCCGCATGCTAAGACGAGTAATCACAAGATCAATGTAAGACGCTGAGATAAGCTCAACATTTTTCTCATGCGATCTCGGTAAACCTTGATCCCAAGAATGTAGGTCGATCTTCTAAGTCTTTCATTTGAAACCGATCGGATAACCATCTCTTTACGTCCGATAATGACTTCACATTGTTGCCAGTAGAAGGATGTCATCTACGTAAAGTGCAAGAAATACCACGTCACCGTTGACATCCAAACGACACACACAACTCTCGCTAGGCAATGATCGCTATAATTTCTACCAAAATAATGATAGTAAAAATAACAAGTATTAAATCGTATCCACAGAGACTGATATTCGAAAACACAATGAATAATTAAAACATAATCTTTACTTATTATCCAAGCAATAGATATCAAGAGAGATGATGATAGAACTAGACAAAATCAAATAGGAAAGAACACAGATGAGAAAGACTGATCTTAGGGATATATTTAATCTAACCAAATTCACGCAATTAACCTATTAATCATAACCAATTTAATCCGGTCACGATGAAAGATCACATAAGTAACCATCAATTTCGATTCGACAATTGTGGTTGTAGATTACTAATTTACCTATTCATTACGCCTCAAGGTAAAATTAGTAACCCAAAAGCTCACAAAGAATATGCTTCCTACGGATGTTTCTATCTCGCCACGACTCAAGGCTTACCAGTACAGTATTCAAGATCGATTGACAATCAAAAGCATAAGTATTCAATGGCAACTAGATATGCATTAAAGTTGATCGTAAATTAACACATAAGATTAAGCTCCATGAACCACAAATCGATGTTTGGAAGGTAAAGCAAGATCAACAGATAAATCACGTAAATCTAGTCGGACATACAAACCTAGGATCAATACAGAATTTAGCTACTCATAATTAAAATACCAAAGCAAAAATTAAATAAATAAAACATAAACTGAATTGAAAAGATAGAACCGTAGGAATCCACGACGAGGAATGTAACAACTTGAATCCGTAAAGTATCTGAATGCTTGCAGGAATCTAAAGTCTGGAAGTCTAAAATCTAAAGCTAGAACAAAAATTGAAGAACAATAATGAAAACTAAGCTAATACGAGTTTGGAATGAGATGGGGGTGCTAAAGGATGGTCTGGGGTATTTATAGATGATGGGCCGAAACCCTAATTCGCATCGGTCGCGGCTTAGCGGCCGGCCTAGCGGTCGCTAGGTCGGTCGCTAGCTTCAATACTGATGACTTTTCTATGAATCATGGCAAAGCTAGCGACCGCTAGGGTCGCTAGCTTCAAAACAGAATGCGTGACTTCACTGTTTTGCTCCGTTCTCTCGCGTCCGAACTCTGAATTGCGATCCGTTTACGCCTATGGACTCCTATCGAGATACTCTTTAACATTATAAAATTTACAAATCCATACTTGTCATAACCATTTCATCCTATTTAACATCGTGTTTAAACATTCACATGAAGCTCACGACTGAGCTAGCGTCGCTAGGGTGGCCGCTAGCCTCCTGTTCCTTTTCATCTTTGGTTACTTCTTTGCCTTATGCATAGATTATCACCTGAAAAGCCTACAAAACACCAAAAAGGAACCCCAAGAGCAGTATCTTCTCAAAATGGCTAAAAGCGTAATATCAACTATATAAACGCACTTAAACTGATCTAAACTCATCCAAATATATCATTCTTAAACGAGTAAAAAATGCGTTTATCACACCCCCAAACTTAACACATTGTTTGTCCCCAAACAAAACAGAACAAACGAAAGACAATCAAACGACAGAGAATGAGTCGAACGACAACAGTAATAAGCCTCAGAGCAATAAGCAACAAAAGATTCACATCAAATGAATCAAATCACAACATTTTTCGTTAAACACCACATATCATAATAACCATGAGCACAAGCCTTTTCAAACTTTAATCCTCACGACATGGATATATATATATATATATATATATAAACTCTCAAGCACTCAAGTGTAAGGAGGATGTGTATACTCTCAAAGTTTAAAAACACACGGAATCTATCATAAGCTTGCAAATCGTCTAATTCTCCATTGCTCAAATATGTTCTCAAGAACTAAGATAAAAAAGGCCTTATAAAAGGTTATAATGTAGGCTCTTTGGTAAGGTAAGATATATTTAGGCTAAGTGGCTCATAATCCTATAATGAAAAACACCATAAGTATCACAAGGCACAATTCCCAAATTTTCATAATTCATTTCAATACTCCACACCAAATAGTCATTTTTCTCTTAAGAACTTTACACTATTTCCATATAAGTGATATACTCATCTCAAGCACTAGCTACTTACCCATTTATGTTCCTTTTCACACACTTGTGTCAACTTTTTTTTTTTAACTTATATGGGTAAGCAACTATTTTTTATTATCACTTTTTCTTTTTCTCAACCCTCAATTTAAGCAACCAAACCACGCACTAACGAACACAACCCAACCCACGACTTCATGAAAGAATAAGGTAGGCTCAAACGGGCTCATCAAAAGATAAAATGATTACAGGTTAGTGTTTGGATAGTATATAGGCTAAGAAAAGAATGTCTAATATCATCTCCCAATTCTTAAGCACATCAATGCAACCTCGAAAAAGATCCAGAGCAAGTTCTAGAGAAACACATGCTATTTCAAACTATTAACACAGAAAGAAACAAGACTGAAAAGATATGACAGTCAAAAGCTCAAGTCTCACAGGTTTCAAACATGTGATCAAGTTCTCAAAGGCTCAATACTCACAATAATCATAACATGTGTCGTCTCACAAAATCAATTGCAATCAAATTTTCTAATAAAAATAATTCTAATCATCGGCTCCTCGCCATTCAACTCAACCCCAAACAGAGACAAAACAAAACAAGAAAAACACAAACAAAAATAAACAAAACGAAACAAAACAAAAAACAAAAGCAAAACAAAACAAAAAGATTGGGTTACCTCCCAACAAGTGCTTAATTTAACGTCTTTAGCTAAACCATGACTTACCTCGATTAATCTGGCGTTTTGGCAACTGACCTACTCCCCAACTTGTTCTTGCCCCTATACTTAGCATTGACTGCATAACACCACTGAGTGTGGAAGTGGTTCCCCCAAACTTGAACACTTCACTCGGGGTTCCATATCGAGTCCACTTCTTCTTTGTATCTTCCTCCTCAACTGGTCGGTTACCCTCACGTGTGAGATTGGGCTAGCTGTGGCAGTGGTGATTGAATAGCAATCTTCATGCTCTGAACTATCGTCTTGCTTGATGGTGTCATATATTAAAATTTTTAGCTCCTCATCGTTGACACGAAATGTGAGATCACCTTCCTGTACATCAATTAAAGCACGACCAATGGCTAGAAAAGGCCGACCCAAGATTAGTGGTTGATTTTTAAACTCAGGAATGTCTAAAATAACAAAATCAGTTGGAAAGACAAAATCCCACCAACACATTCTCAACTACTCCCTTAGGATAAGAGACTGGCCTGTCAGCCATCATCAATGAAATCGTAGTTAGCTTCATTTTTCCAAGCTCCAGGCGGTTGAAGACAGATAAGGGCATCAGATTGATGCTCGCTCCAAAATCACACAACACGTTGGGAAATAAGTGCTCTGCAATCTCGTATTCCAACGTGAAGCTCCTAGGATCCTTTTGCTTCAGTGGCAACTTCCTCTATAAGATAGCACTGCATTCTTCTGAGAGGTTGATTTTTTTAAATTTCCCCAACTTCTTCTTGCTCGCCACTGCATCCTTGAGGAATTTAATGTATCCCGGCATGTTTCTGAGCGTATCAAAGAAAGGTATGTTGATGTTTACTTTCTAGAACATCTCTTTGAACCGGGTGAACTCCTCTTCATATTTCGACTGAGCTAGCCGACTTGGGAAAGGAACGAGATGAGTGAATGTCGGAGGAGTTTTCATATGGTCTGCCTCGCGGCCACCCTCACGACCGCTAGGGTGGTCACGAGCTCTGACTGCCGTGTCTATCTTCTTCCTAGTTGCCGACCTAGCGGTCGCTAGGTCGGTCACTAGTTCTTCTTCGAAACTCTCTGTACTCTTCCTCGCGGCCGGCCTAGCGGTCGCTAGGTCGGTCGCTAGTTTCTCCGCTAAACTTTATGTACTCTTCCTAGCGGTCGCTAGCTCCTCTCTGTTCAAACTTTGACCTTCTTCTCGGCTCTTCTGTCCCGGTGCCTCTTCCATATCACCATTTTCTCATTCCGAGTGGTTCTGATATGCTGTTCCACTTCTCAAATAGATGGCATTGCACTGATTTATCGGGTTTATCTCCGTAGTGCTAGGAAATTGGCCTGACTTTTGTTGCGCATTCTGTTGTGCAGCTATTTGGCTGATCTGACTCTCCATCATCTTCAAATATTTTCCCATGGCTGCTACGGTGGATTCCAGATGTGCAATCTTCTGATCAATAGTACTAATGAAGGAGTTCTGCTGAGTTGCCAATTGTTGGTTACTTACAACCAACTGCTGCATCATTTCCTCCAAACTAGGCTTCTCCAGTTCCACAATCATCCAATTGTTAACAGCAAAACCAAAAGAAAGTTGCTGAGCATTCTGAGCATTGGAAAAATTCGGGTGATTTCTATTGTTGGGATGATATGGTGGATTCCCACTCTGATTTTCCTGAAAATTGTTCCTTTATTTCATACAGTGAACCTCCTCAATATTCTGCGTCATGGCCATAGTCATTTGCTCTTTCCTCTCTGCTTCGTACTCCTTCTGCAGAGTTGTGAATTTCTCTAATAAATCATCATACTTATCGTCCAACTCTGCAGCAGCCACTCTTCTTATCGGTTGTCTCTTCATCGGCCATTGATAGCTATTAGATGTCATCTCCTCAATAATTCTCAATGCTTCATCTATTCCTCGATTGAGAAGGCATCTTCCGACTGAAGCATCTACAATGCTACGTGTGTTAGCATTGAGTCCACTATAAAATTGGGTCACTTGCTGCTCAGGTGAGAACCCATGTTGTGGACATTTTTGGATAAGATTTTCCGAATCGCTCCCAGGCCTCAAACAATGACTCATCTCCCAATTGTGAAAAGTGGGAGATCTCAGCAATGATTTTCTGCGCCTTGGTAGGTGGGAAGTATTTGGATAAGAACTTCTCACAGAGCTGCTCCCACGTTTTAATCTGTGATCTGTCTAAGCTCTTGAACCACTCTTTCGCTAGACTCCGCATCGAAAATATGAACATTCGTATCCAGATGGCATCAGCCGGAACTCCGTTCTGCTTGATAGTATCACATATGTCCAGGAATGCCTCCAAATGTGCATTGGGATATTCAGTAACCCCTCACCTAAACTTCTCTGCTTGTATCATGCTGATGAGGGCGGGTTTCAATTCAAAGTTATTTGCATTCACGTTCGGCTCCCATCCTCCACCTTGGAACTGATCCGTCGGTGGTCTATACATGTGGTTGAACGGTAGGGATTGTGCTCGGTCTCCAACTTGGCCCTTTTGATTATGTAACGCCATTTAGCATTGCATCTCTGCTAACATTGCCTCCATCTCGGCCATCCGATCATGTCCTTATAGGTGCATGTATGCCATTGCTTGTCTTCTTTCTCTACGATCTCTCTTATGTGATCTTTCAATCTCAATGTCCAAGAATTTCTTTCCTCTGCGACCTTGTAATCATGCACTGCGCAAGAAGACAAAAACCAGATCAAACCAAGCAAACAAACAGATTATTTTTTTTTAATTTTTTAGCCTGAATTAATAACTACAATTCAGAAAATTATCACTATGAAATCTACACAGTCCCCGGCAACGGCGCCAAAATTTGATCGCTATAATTTCTACAAAAATAATGATAGTAAAAACGGCAAGTATTATATAGTTTCCACAGAGACAGATATTCGAAAACACAGTGAATAATTAATTAAGAATCTTTACTTATTATCCAGGCAACAGATATCAAGACAGATGATGATAGAACTAGACAAAATCAAATAGGAAAGAACTAAGATGAGAAAGACTGATCCTAGGGATGTATTTAACCTAACCAGATTCACACAACTAACCTATTAATCTGTTAACAAATTTAATCCAGTCACGATGAAAGATCACAAAAGTAACCATCAATTTCAGTTACGACAATTACGGTCGTAGATTACTAATTTACCTATTACTGCTACGTATCAAGGTGTAAATTAGTAACTCCAAAAAGCTCACAAAGAATATGCTTCCTACGGATGTTCCTATCTTAGTTACAACTCAAGGCTTACCCGTATTGTGCATTCAAGATCGATTGACAATCAAAACTATTAAGTATTCAATTGGCAACTAGATATGCATTAAAGTTGATCAGAAATTAACACATAAGATTAAGCTCCATGAACCACAAATCGATGACTGGAAGGTAAAGCAGTATCAACAGATAAATCACAGAAATCTAGTTAGACATACAAATTCTAAGATCAATAAAGAATTTGGCTACTCATAATTAAAATACCAAAGCAAAAATTAAATAAATGAAACATAAACTGAATTGAAAAGATAGAACCGTAGGAATCCACGACGAGGAATGTAATAACTTGAATCCGTAAATAATCTGAATGCTTGCAGGAATCTAAAGTCTGGAAGTCTAAAATCTAAAGCTAGAACAAATATTGAAGAACAAGAATGAAAAATAAGCTAATACGAGCTTGGAATGAGATGGGGACGCTAAAGGATGGTTTGAGGTATTTATAGATGATGGGCCGAAACCCTAATTCGCGTAAGCCGCAGCGCCTAGCGGTCGCTAAGTCGGTCGCTAGCTTCAATCAATGACTTTTCTAGGCGAAACTTCATGGCGGGCTAGCGACCGCTAGGGTGGTCGCTAGCTTCAAAACAGAATGTGCAACTTCGCTATTTTGCTCCGTTCTCTCGCGTCAAACTCCGAATTGCGATCCATTTACACTTATGGACTCCTATCGAGATACTCTTTAACATTGTAAAATTTTTTAATCCATACTTGTCGTATCCATTTCATCCTATTTAACGTTGTGTTTAAATAGTTCTTCTTCGCACGAGCTCGGGACCGGGCTAGCGGCCGCTAGGGTGGTCGTTAGCCTCCTGTTTCTTTTCATCTTTGGTTACTTCTTTGCCTTGTGCATAGATTATCACCTGAAAAGCCTACAAAACACCAAAAAAGAACCCCAAGAGCAGTATATTCTCAAAATGGCTAAAAGCGTAATATCAACTATATAAACGCACTTAAACTGATCTAAACTCATCCAAATATATCATTCTTAAACGAGTTAAAAACGCGTTTATCAGGAAACTGTGTAAAACCATAAGATTTTACCACCTCGTCAAAGCGTAAGTTCCATGATCGGAAAACTTTCTTAAGTCCATAAATGGACTTCTTAAGCTTCCATACTAGATGCTCTTCACCCTTCACCACATAACCCACGGGTTCTTTGAATATTGATGTCTCTACCTTCTTCAAGGTAACCGCTTAGAAAAGCGGTTTGACATCCATTTGCCAAACCTCGCGTTTAGGTGTTGCTATGGCTAGAAGAATTACGATGGGCTCGAGCATTGCTACGCTGAAAAGGTCTTATCGAAATCGATGCCCTCAATCGAATGTACCCTTTCACCACAAGCCCGGCTTTAAAAGTCGAAACCTCTCCATCTGAATCTCTCTTCTCTCAGATACCCACTTACTACCTATGGCTTCCTCGCCATCCGGTAGAGTGTTTTCTCGTATACATTCATAGTCAGTATGGACTCAATTTCAAAGTCCATAACGATTGTGCCATGATCTTGCATACGTATCAGATTTCCTCACCGTATGTCCATGGGTCGATTACATCCTACTGTTTCGGGACTAAATCAAGATTCGCCCACGAACATAAATCGCTCGGGTTGACGAACAACCCTCCCATTATGACGAGGCGCTACTGGCACAATGGCCCACGAATTTTCTTAGTGAGATGAAGCTTTTTAATCAGCTTGTAGTTCTTAGTCATGGCTCTTTCACACATCTTCATAACTTTTTTGTAGTTAGCCATGATTTGCTCCATCTCATCCCACTTGACTGAGATGTCCTCAGATTATGATACATGTTCAGACAGTACAATAGTTTGGGAGAGAGTTTTAATAGAGAGTCCAGAAGTTACCTCGGGTTCGTTGAGGCCATTTTGTATTCTAATCATGAAGTATTCAATGTAGTTGCTTATTTCTCTAGCCATTAAGCATTGATTCTCATCGGCGAAGATCGAAAAGTTCTTTGGAAGAGTCGCTTGATGAGCTCAATCACCGACCTTCTCAACAATTATGGTCTTAAGCTTATCAGCTTTTTGTTGTGCTTGGTTTGAGTACTTTCCTCTTTTTTTGGCTTAGTTCAGGACAATCGTGTCTGAAATGCCTCAAGGTTTTTCATAGTTGAAGCACTCATCATCCTTGTATTCAGGTCAGTTGGACTTTTAGTTAGTCCGATCATTGTTGGTTCTTTCTCTATGGCTTCTGTCGCGGTTGTTTTTCTTTTATGGTACTTACTGTACCTCTTCAGTCGGGCTTTTATTTTCTCGAATTTTTCAGCCATCAACGTATACTATGTTAGCAAGTCACCATTGCTACACTAGTGCTTGTATCTAGTTGCATTCTTTGGTTCCTTGCTCTTATAAGATTTTAGGGCATCGTCTTTGTTTGTGCTGACTATAGCTTCTTCTTCAGAAGCATCGGCCTTGGATAACTCTTCAGTATGCTTGATGTCGTACTCATCAGCTTTCAGTGTCGAGAAGAGTTTGTTAGTTGACATCTCATTGAAACCAACCTTCTTCTGAAGTGCTACTGTGTAAACTTTCTAGTCAGTAGCTGGGAGAGCCCATAAGACCTTCAGGTTGATCTCCCGCTGAGTGTATTTGCCCTTGCGTAGGGTGCAAATATGAGCTCCTTGTCATCAATGGATTCTTCCTTCTTTTATTTGAAGTTGTCGAACTTCTGACAAGCTACTGTGAGCTTGTTTTCTTTGATCTCTTCTGAGCCGTAAAAAGGCTCTTCAGTGCATCCCATATCTCCTTTGTTGTCTTGCATCTCATCAGCTTCCCAGTTTGTGAGTTGGGATTGTTCTAGAGATGGTGTTCTTAGCCAGGTTTATGAGCTCATCATGCTTTCTCTCTTTGGATGTGATGTCAGCCCGATTTTTAGGCTTGAATTCGTAGGTCGGGTCTTTACCAGCTTCATTGCCAACCTTGGTGATCGTTTCTTTGATAATGATCAGCCCGTTAGTAATCATCTCCCATATTCAGCAGTGTTGTGCAGTGAGGTAGCTCTTAAGTCTGAACTTATAGATTTCATAGTTGTCTACCGCAAAGTTGGGGAGAGATCTCGACCTGCAATAGTAAGTTTCCATCACAGCAAAGTATGCAAAAATATATTAGTTTATGGATTTGTTCAGTTTGAACAACCACTAGGGTAGATTTAGTAGTTGTTTAGAACAACCTACTCTGATACCAATTGATAGTCCCTAGGGGATTGTACTGGTATATGGGGGGAACACACCAGCTAAGGCAAATGAATTTTTTTTCTTAAAACAAGACTAGACGTTCTACTAGTCGGTTATCGATGGTAGTTCAAGATCTTGGTATCGATCACCGATCGATTCGCTTTGGGAAGTTTTGTACTAAGTGTATTAATTAGCAATGCTACTGACGACTGAGATAGTTGATCAATTGGACTGATAACTAATGTGGGTCTAGAATTGTGGTGGTTAAGTTTTGCCTTTCCTTAAAACAGGTATTGGTAAAATACTTAGTCGGATATTGGCTTAGTCAGTTTCAGTTTTCTCTTCGTATCAAAGTAATACTAATTGAGGGTTTCAAACAATATGTTGTGTTATCTCTGATGAGAGATGTTCAGTTCAGTAACATGAAAAATAAATTATTGAAAGTAAATAACACAATTAGTTTTTAACGTGGTTCAAAGAGATCAGCTCCTATGTCCACAAATTGATAACATAGTCATTCCACTACTTGAGAGTTGGTCTTGTTTACGGGTACAAGAGAAATCTTAAGTTGAAAAATTCACCTTATTTGTACCCGACAACTTGTCCTATCTTCCTATGGTTACTGGTGTTAGGAAACCTCTGACTGCTTACGGGTCCAGTCGACCAAACCGTCTTGCTTACAGGTGCAAGAAAAAACAAGCTTTTAGCAACGAAGACTTTGTTGCTTACTTGCCCAACTTCTACTGCATTTATTCGAGAGTTTGGTAGATAGGTTTCAACTTAAGATTTGATTTGTCAAAGGCGACGATTCAAGGTTTTCTAGACTTAAGATATTACAAGATTACGAGCTAGATGCTAAGATAGTGTATGCTGAAATCCTGAGCTAATAATTATATTTGAGCTCGAGGATTTGCTGATAACACTTAGAACTCCCTTCTTCGAAATACGCAGTTTGAAAGCTTTTTAAAGATATAAACTTGAACTCATGTGGGTTTAAATGCACAGTGTTTTCGGTAACCTCCAAAGATTAGATTTTGCGGGTATTCATAGGTGAGACGATGAATAATGTATTTAGAAGAAACACCAATCACATCCACTTCATTTATCGTTTGAAATCTTCCTATTTGAATCCTCATACGTTGCTTTCTGTATCTGCAACATCGTATTATCTAAGCTCTGCACCTCTAAGAAGTAACTCTGACTTGTCAGGAGCTTCTGCAAATTCGCTTTGACATGTTGAAAGTCAAACACTCAAGGTTTAAATAATTTCGTATTTATTCAGTTTGATTGTCTCTGTGTTTCTTTAGAATATTGACTCTAGATTGTTAGTAGAGTCAGTTCAGTGTTCATTCAGTTTTGGACTCTGTCTTTTCCAGTATGGTGACTCCGAGTCTTTAGTAGACACTTCAACTTTGACGTATATAACTAGCGACTTTGACTTCTTTTCTGTTGGTATGATACTTAGTCATTTTTCTTGACTTCTTTGTCTTCAGTATCGCTGCGAATTCATTTTTTTGTCTTCAGTCTTCCGACTTTAGTCTTCAAAATTTAGTAGCGCTTGTACTAATACTTCTATCAGTTCGACTAACTTCATTACTGTTTCTTGAACTCTTTTAGTATTGTCTGACCATACTTATGGTTATTCTGCTGAAACCTGTAGATATAAAAAGATGACTCTCTAATATTTGAGCAATACTATGTTACATCAGTAGGGTGATCATCAAGAAGATTTTGGAATTTAATCAAAACATAAGTTAAGACAGAATTTTCCCAACAACATGTCTATGTGAAATTTACTCAAATTTTAATCTTTTGTTATTTATAATACTATTTATTATTGGTGTCTACTGATATTCTGATTTTTATTTAAAAAGACTTGAACATTATTGTAACAACTTATATTTTAAAATTTACGAAGGTTCGTATAATTAGCGTGTGTTGCTATACAGAATAAAATCACCTTTAATCGAGTTTGAGACGTGTACAAGTAGAAAAATTCTATAGACAGGTTCATCATCGTGCTCCGCCGCAATCAACGAATCTGAGTGGCTGAACTATAGCCTCATTGTTTCGCTTCAAGGGCGTGCTCTGGCATGGTCAACAACTCATGATGGTTGAACTCTAGTCAAGTATTAAATTATTTTTAAAATTTATACTTATAATTTACAACTTAAAGTGATTTTCATTGAAACTTGATGAAATAGAACTTATATATCATATATAGAAGCATCAGTACTATGCTATAAATATATTTTCTTTGTTATGACCATAAATAATAGACATGATCAGTCTCTTTCTAAAGTAGGACAACACAATGGAAACTTATGTTAAGCCATGAGTAATTATGCGTTGGACTCTCTCGAGTCAATAACAAAAATTATCAAAATTTGAATCTTTGATAAAGATGGTGAGACACACGATAAAATAATTAATGTAGTATAAGGTGATAATTTTGACAGATTGTGAGATAATTGTAAAGTTACTTTTTCATATTTCACAAAAATCTTTTATTTACATTAGTCACCACTTCCTATATTTAGAAGAATACTTAATTATTAACTCTTTTAAAAAATATTTACCTTAATCTTTATTTGCTCTTGCGGATAAAAATAGTGGAAATGAATTGAATAACACTCTCCTTGACCTATTTTTTATTATAATTTTATATGTCATCTAATACCTTTCACAATAAATTATCGAAACAATATTTCTTCAAAATAAAATATTGATTTACATTTGATGTACATACTTTATAATTTATTGTTTAAGTTCATACTCATAAATTACAACATAAAAGAATTTTCCGACAAACTTCGATGGGCTAGTAACTTGTATCCTCTAATTTATGTACGTAGAAAGGTAATGGGAGAAACTTCATAACAAACTTTGCTCAAAAATAAAACAGAAAAGGACACTTATACAGAAACTTATATGATATTTATTATATATCAACTAGACAAGATTTTTAATAAATTAAATAATTTTCAAATGGCATAATCTTATATGATTATATCTATTCGCATTGAACTTAAAATAGCTACAGTGCATATTGGAACCACCCTTATACGGTGCCTTATTTTTTAGAAGCATTATGGTTCCTACGACCTAACTTCCTTCAAAAATTAAGATACAAGTCACCTTCTTCTTCTTCTTCTTCTTCTTCTTCTTCTTCTTCTTCTTCTTCTTCTTCTTCTTCTTCTTCTTCTTTCCAAATTTTATTTAAGACCTAATCTTAATCCTTGTAGGCGTCGTACCATTATTCAAAGCTTGATATTAAGTTAGGACAAGTCAACATTTTCCTAAAAAAGATAGTTATAACCAATTCAATACATATGGTAATATATAGAATAAGCCAGAACCAGTGTTCTTTTATGAGAAAATGTTCAAATACACCAAAAAATTTCAACCTATGATGAAATTGGCTGCCTCTAAAGTATTTTGAAGTAGATATAAGTAGTTAATATTATAATTAATTAGTAATGAATGTGTCAAAATTCAAAGATTTTAGCCATGATAACATGACTCGGCATCAATCCAGCCAAGCTAGGCATGATTTGTCCAAAATTACTTTAGCTTGTGTTATGAGAATTAATCAACAGTCATTTGTCAACATATAAAATAATATTTAAAATTGAATGTGATATCACTAAAAAATAATTATATAAACCGATGCATAAAAGGACCATAATCGGCATGATAGTTTCAGTGTAGGCCACTAGGCACTCGTGCTTACTTCAGCAAAAGAAAACATCTATGTAATTTATTGCTTATTTCAATTTGTTTGGAATTCTAATTAATCAAGCAAAAACAAAACGCGACAAGTTTTAAATGATCCTTTTAACTATATTTTATCATTTATAACTAATGATAGGGACCTATAGAACAATATGACAAAAATCATTGGCACAATAATGATGAAAATAAGACCTTGCCTTAAAAGATATATTTTATTTTTAGTTGTCGAGAGGAATTTGGGACTGAACCCGATCACTCACTTAGCTATACGTATGTGATTATCACCAACCTCGTTCCTGATATTTTATAGGCCCTAGGCAAAATAAAGAATATAGGTCCCCATTTTTAAAAAATTCATATAAAACCCTCAATCATTATCTTCTATGCGTACTAGGTAAAACTTATGTTTCTTTACAATAACTTACAAACGATACATGACGACTAAACAACACTTGAAAAATCGGATGTGACTGGCTTGAACCTATAGAGGCGATAGTGATGTTTTAACTCGTGATCTTTGGCCACATGAACTCAATTAACTATTAGACCGTCCAAAGGGGTCCCTTATATTATACTTATAAAATAAATTAAATTTGTAAATTTACATAAAATTCAAGTGAGATACAAATAGAAATAGATAATAAAAAATTATTAAAAACATATACAACTTACTTACCATCCTTATATTTCTATATCTCAACTCTTATCTACGATAAGATATCATAAAAAATAATTTATTCGACTATTTACAGATGCAAAACCATTAATATCACATCAACATCAATATTTTCTAATATATTTTGAGACAAAATGAAAACATATATATATAAGTAAAATATAATACTTTGAACTTTAAAATAAAATAAAATATTTAAATGGTATAATATTTTGAATTCAAATAAATCTATATATCTATAATTAAAATTAATTTTTTGAAATAATTTGGGCCCCTGAGATGGTGGGCACATTACCAGGTTTATGATCCTAAAGAGATATTTAAAATGACTAAATGTCATAAGATTTACATATATTTATCTACTGCATGTTTAATAAATCAAAAGTTTGACTACATATAACATAGTATATATTGCTACTTTGTATTGACGGATGAAGTTATGAATTTAATATCTTTGTAATTTTGTATATAAGATTATATATTTTGAGAATTGTATAGGCATGTGACAAATTCAATTTTTGTAAGGCAGCATGTGACAAATTCATCATAACTACCGAAATTGTACATAATGAAGTATACTATACTCTATCCATAGTATTCTACCTAATCACTCTAATCGAATAAATTTACGTAACTTGAACGCGTATTTTGTCTCAACTGTATATAATATCTATTGAACAACAAGCCACAATTTTCTCATTTCTTTCTTTAACATAGGTGTGTATGCATTGATTGTTATATGATTATCCCAATAAATTATAATGTAATCAATCGTGTTTTCCTCTAATTATTTAGCCCGTAGATTCGGACCTTTGAATCATGCAAGTCCGCTAACACGTGACAACCACCCTATGAAAGCTGTATTATTCAATGCTAATTAATAGGTGACACTTGCTTTGCTCACTCCTATTTTCTCATTTGGCCAATACCATAAACCTATCTTCTCTCTCTAAAATTTGGTCAATTTTGCAACCCTATCTTGATCCTCTCCCTTGTTCTATCTTCTTCACTTCCATTATTCCATAAAGAGTAAATATCAATTTATATCCTAACGTTCTTGATTTTTCATTTAATGTCATAACATAAAAATATTATTATTTTGGTTTCTAACATTTCAGAAAATTTCACTTAATATCCTACCAATCGATTTTTCCTACGTACAAATGCTTATGTGGTTGTTGAAATTTCATATTGGACTCCACATTAATATAAAAATTAAATAAAAACGTGAAAAAACTCATCCAAAACGACGTCGTTTCATTTCTTTTCTATGTCAATATAAGGGAAAAAATGAAATAACGTCGCTTTTATGAGTTTTTAAGTTTTATTTAATTTTATATCGACGCTAATCCAACGTAATTACAATAACAGGTGGCATTTGTCCATCAGAAATCAATCGACGGGGCATTAAGTGAAATTTTCTAAAATGTTAAGGACTAAAGTAACAATAAACTTACGTTGGAATATTAAGTGAAAAATCATGAAACATTAGAACATAAATTGATATTTACTCTTCCATAAAACATATCACTCACAAACAACCACAATCTTTGTGTTTATATCTATATATATATAGAGAGAGAACTATTCAGTCCCAATTCAGATCTCAATGGAAAAGCAATCATCTAAATCAAAGAACAAGATACTGAGGCTTCTACCTAGAGCTGCCAAAGCATCAGTTTCATTCCAAAACCCTCGGTACAGCCCGGGCCGGGCTAATGGAAGTTCGCAGAAGCTCAAATCCCATCTATACCGGGCTTTCTCCGGCCCTACCATTTCCGTGATTCCAGCTGAAGCCCGAGAAGAGTCCAAGAGTTTCGAAACGCAAGAGCCAGCTTCACCGAAGATCTCGTGCATCGGCCAAATCAAGCACAAGAAAAAGATCTGCAGACTGCAGCAGCACGCTTCTTTGCAGCCCGAGAGAATAAGCAAAACGCCGGCGGCGGAGCTCAAGAAGAGACCGTCGGGAATTAAGAAGATTTTCGGCGGTAGAAGAAAATCGGACGATTCTATTAATCGCGGAATGCCGCCGCTTCCAGATAGGGCGCCGTGTCTGAGCCAGATGATGAGATTCGCCAGCAGCCGCGACACGTATGCGTATTTCGATTGGGCGACGGCGGGCGCCGGCGATGTTTGCTCCAGTGAGGATTGGGCGAGCTACAGCGACGGTGATGACGACGCCGGTTTCCCGATGTTGGCGAGTGGCGCCGGAGCCGGCGGCTTGGCTTTGGAGCCGAGGAAGGAGATTAATTTGTGGAAAAGGAGGGCCATGGCTCAACTTAAGCCTCTCCAACTAAATATTTGTTAATTAGAGCACAATAAATGAAGAATATTTCTTTTGCTTTAAATTACCCAAAGACGTAAGTTGGGTTAATTATTTATTTCATGATGAACAACATGTATAAAGATGTGATTAAGATTGGTTGTATTTGCTGATACAAGTTGTTGAGAGGAGGAGGGTCTAGTGAGGTATGGGGGCCAGTAATTAATTTTATGTTGTTTGGGACCCAAAGTTCTATAATGGTTAGTATATATATATGGATGGAGTTTGAATTATGAAGATGGTTTAATTATCGTTGAAATCATTTTTATGCTACTTTGTCTTTAAATGCGATTTTTACACCCTATATTCGTAAAAGTTTACTACATCTGTAAATCACTTGGAATATTCTAAAATGAGTATAAGTAAAGTCAATATGGGCCAAAAGGCCAAAGTTCCGTGTTATGTCAATTTATGGTTTGTTTTCTTAGGTCATGTCACAATTTTGAATTCTAGTTTTTCTTTTGTCGGATTTTGCCATTTGAGGTTCAGTGTGCTTGCTGTTCTACTTTTAAGTTTTTTATCTTCCTTTTTTTTTTCTACTATTTTAATTTTGGCATGCTTTAATTTAATTTTGTAATTATTAACTAAAGGTCTATTCCATCCAATTAAAATATATAATTATTTTTTAATTTTTATTTATTTTATTAATTAATAATTTTTATTAAGGTTGATAAATCCAAATTATGGTACGTACTTTTTTCACTTTAAGTTTTTGAAATAAAAATTAAATAATAATTCATAATATTATCATAAATTTTATTTTTATAATTGTTTTATTAAAATAATAATCTAATATAACAATGAAATATAATAGCCCACAAAGAGTTATGAAACACTGGATCCCATTGGCAACTTTTCACCTCTTATTGCCTTTGGAGCCTCGGAAGGAAGAATGAAGCTTTCTATAGAACCAATTTAGATTGGTGGTACAGATTTAGAAAAGTACGACATGACATCTACTTTCTCTGTTCCATTTAAAATGTCTCACTTTTCTTTTTGGGTTGTCCCATTATAAATATCTCATTCCATTTTAGGAAATAATTATCCCTTCAAAAAGTGTAAACCTTACAAACTTTTTAACACTTTAATTACTTTATATATTTCTCCTAAACACCCGTATCCAAAAGAAATGAGATATTTTAAGCGGGACGGAGGGAGTAATTAATTAACTCTCCTGCATTGCTCATTTGGAATCTCTACCGACAGTGACGGAGGGAGTAAAGATGTTGGGGCTCGTAAGCCCCAATAATTTTGAAAAAATTAAAGAGTATTTAGTATTTTTATATTTTAATGATATTTTAAAAATGTTATTATTGAATTAATTAAATTTGAGAATTTTGAAAGTTCATGTTCTTATCATCAAATGAATGATCCAATATAGTATTATTCAATTTACTCAAAATTATACTCCTTCCATTCCATTATTCTTGGGTTGTTCCGATCCAAAAAAGAAAATATTTTACTCTAAAAATTGTCTCGAATTTTGTATCACACACTACTTCACACACAAAACACAACTCTCCTTACTCTACGTACAAAAAGAAAGGTGCCAACAATATCTGAACGGAGGGAATATCTGTCTAGTTTTTAGATAATCAGACTCGTCTTGCTGATATACATATTATTTAAAATTGATGTCAATATCATTATTATATTGAAACAAATTACTATTTATATTTATGTTTATATTTCACGAATCTAAGATCAAAACTAAAATCGTTAATTTTCCTTCTTAAGAAACTCCATCACAATTAAACGCAACGTGATGTGTCGGCTCGTTTCTTCTTCCTCATAAAAAATCCTCGTTACTTGTGGAAACCCTATAAGGCGATATATTTTCATTATTTCTTGAAATGAATCGCTATTTTAAGAAAACTTCTCCGGCTGTGGTGGTTTTATTTTGGTGGTTTCATTTTCGTTGATTAATAAACTTACACTCCTCGATCATCTCAAGCTATTTAATTTTTTTTTTTTTGCCTCCCAACATTAAATGTCAGACTCCATCACTAAAGATGATTATTTGTAAATTATATCATCGACATACTCCCCTTCTGTAAGTATATCGTAGGTTCATTCTCACCTTTTACCAATTTAGTTTGTTTGATAAAAAAATGATCTGGTTACCCGTGGAGCTTGCTTTTATACATAAGATTTTCTCAATATTTCTACAGATTATCCTTCACACACTAAACAATAAATCCCACCTCTTGAAAAAATAAACTTCTTCCTCCAACTCATCATTTAGAAATGCATATTTTATATCAAATTGATAAATAGGCCAGTGTAGATGTGCATCTAAGTCTAAAAATTCTATATATCGTTTCAAAAGAAGCAACAAGAGAAAATCATTTATTACACATGACTTGTCGATAATTCATGGCTGTGAGTAGAGGTGTTCACGGGCCGGGCCGGTTCCGGTTCCGGTTTCGGTTCGGAACTGCTGGTTCGGCGGTTCGAAAATCCGGAATCGAAACTGGTCCGTTAAGGGGTATAAACGGTTCCGGTTCGGAACCGCCGGTTCACGGTTCGGAACCGTGAACCACCTTATTATTTTTTTTATTTTTTCTTGTATTCTTTAATTATATTTGTATATATATATATAGAGATGACGAAAAAAATAATATTGTGTCACAATAATTAGTAAATGAAATAAGAAAAATATTTTATTACACTTTCTTTTGTCATATTACAATTACAACTTATGCAAATAAAATCATACTTTAATTTAATTGAAGACAAAAAAAAGAAAAAAAAGAAAGAGCTTGAGCTTAATTATAATATTGGAAAATATTATGATTAAGTTGCCTAAATATTCGATTAAGGAAAACCGGCGGTTCACACGGTTCGGCCCGGAACCGTGTGAATCGCCGGTTCCATTTTTTTTAGATGTTATTTCATGTGTTTTATGTAATAATAATTGTATTTTGATGATATTAAATATATTACATTACAAAAAAATCGAAAAAAATAAAAAAAATACATGAATCAAGCGGTTTGAAACAGGTTCAACGGTTTCGAATTTACCAACCCGAAACCGGAACCGTGTAGGAGACGGTCCGGTTCGGAACCGGAACCGTTGACCACGGTTCCGGGCCCGGAACCGTTGACCCGATTCCGAACCGCCGGTTCCGGTTTGGTTGAACACCTCTAGCTATGAGTTTGGGATTACGTGAGTGTACATTTGTGTGATCCACTTGGGACCTCTATCTCACTTGTTGTCCCACTCATATTCCACTATATTATTTTTTATACTCCATCTGTTCCTTTTAAAGTGACAAATTTTTTGGGCACGTGTATTTATGAAAAATATATAAAATAGTTAAAGTAATAAAAAATGGGAAGGATCCACACTTTTTGAAGGGATAATTACTTCTTAGAATGGGATGAGACATTAAAAATGAGATAACCCAAAAAAGAAAGTGAGACATTTTTGTCGGGAAAACATATGTTAACCCTCGCCCCGAGGATCTATCTTGGATATTTAATTCACCATACATTGATTATATTCCTAGCATGCGTCTATATAATTAATTGCAACACGTAGGGGTTTTCTCGTGTTTACCTTTGGATTTGAAGAGGTCGATGGAACGAGATGAATGGATCGAACGGATCGGACTCGTGCTTTGACCTTCTGGACTGTATCCCAGTTGCCCAATCTCCAACGTCGAGTGAGGACGATCTATGGAGAATGCTTCCGAAAATCACCCAATCACACTATGGCACAATTTTCGAGAACCTCATATGCACTAGGAGGGGACGAAAATTCTTGGTTAATTATGTGAGCATTAACCTAGACTTTATCTCATACCTTATATTTATAATGCACTACCTTAATCCCATATGGAAATTACCATAATCCTATATGGAAAAATACCACAATCTCAGGATTATTTCCATACACTCAGGATTATTTCCATACTCTCAGGATTATTACCATAATCTTATATGGAAATGATCTATGCACATACCATAAATATAATAATATCCTTGTGGGATAAAGAGAATAAAATCTTGCCAATGGAGCATCAAGGGGCGCCGATTTTCCTCTTGCTACGGGCCTGGATGGGCGGACCAGGATCAAATGCAAGGAATAAAGATGGGCCTCAAATAAATTAATTATCTTATGTTCAAATTGAACATAAATTAATTTATAAACATTTATTCATGCCACTAGAGAATAAATCTTGACTTACCCTTTATTACCGAAGTTGAGTCGGGCTTGCACTTAGACATTACGAATCCCGTATTTAAGATATCGAACGTCCATTAATCATTTATAGCAATCGATCGCTTAAAACGATTAATAACTTCATTTCCTTAAGTAGTACTACTCAACCTTATTATTGTACTGAGCTAACTCAACTGCGGGGTTTAGTACAATAAACCTTTGAGCTCCTTAAGGGGCGCCATCATCCTAAACGGATACGGTGACTCGACTGAGATAACTAGCGTGACATACAAGATCGCCACCACCCAAGATGCGGAGAATCTTGGGTTAGAACATATAACCTCACCCATAACAAGTCAAAGTGATGGTCAAGAACTCATACTCACCTAATACCTTATCGAGGTTTAGATCATCGTAAGTCACCGAGATCTTGGTTCTTCACGACGGTCGATAGAAGAACACATCTCATCGTGATCCTTGATACGCCGTAGACGCATCCGGCATAGACAAGCAACTAAGTCAAGTCACTTATCTATATCTGCAGCCTCAAACCGACAACTCGTCCTTAAGTTGTCTCGGTGTGAAACTTTTATATCTCATTAAGCTTGACCAATCATACGGACTTACGTGATCTTCTACACAATCGTATGATCTAACTTATATATGAGATAAGGGACACGATATATGCAATCAAGTATTCAATTCGGATAGGAGATTGTAATAGTGGTAACGAAACATTGTATACAAGCTCAACCAAACCGCTTTCAAGATACAAATCCAACAATCTCCCACTTATACTAAAGCAAACATTTAGTATACAATGTGTCTCTTTACTAGCTATTACAAACAACCATCACTTTGTTTCTCCCACTTATACAAAAGTTTCCTTTCTAAGTGGGTGCCATCAAGCTTAATCCAAGTCCTCTAACGTGTCCATCGTAGACTTTTGCGGCGAGCTCTTCGTGAATGGATCCGCTAGATTTTCCGTCGTATCAATCTTTTCAATCAAGACGTCACCTCGTCTAACGATTTATCGTATGACATGGTACTTTTTCTCTATGTGTTTGGTCGCTTTGGGTCCGTGGTTCCTTCGAGTTTGCCATCGCACCGAGTTATCACAGTAAACTATGATACTCTTGGGCAAACCAGGTACCACATCTAGATCCATGAGGTAGTTCTTAAACCATACAGCCTCCTTAGAAGCCTCCGAAGCGGCTACATATTCGGCTTCCATGGTAGAGTCCGCAATGCATCGCTGCTTTGCACTCCGCCAGGATACGGCTCCACCTCCCAAGGTAAACACATAGCCCGAGGTTGACTTTATCTCATCACGGTCAGCTTGGAAATCCGAGTCAGATAACCCAAAGGCATTAGACTATCTGCATGGTAAACTAGCCTATAATCTCGAGTCCTTTTCGGTGCTTGAGTATATGCTTCATCGCAATCAATGAGCTTGTCGAGGTTAGGCGATATCTAGCTACTATGCCTACCCGACAGCGGATATCGGGCCTCGTGCATAGCATTGCGTACATGAGACTTCCTACGGCGAGCGTAAGGAACTTGTCTCATTCCTCTATCTCCTTTGCGGTCATAGGTGATTGCGTTTTGATAAATGAACGCCATGTATCGAAAGGTAGCAATCCTTTCTTGGCGGTTTGCATACTAAACGAGTAATCACGAGATCAATGTAAGACGCCCGAGATAAGCTCAACATTTTCTTCTTGCGATCTCGGTAAACCTTGATCCCAAGAATGTACCGCATCTCCTAGGTCTTTCATTTGAAAGCGATCGGATAACCAACTCTTTACGTCGATAATGACTTCACGTTGTTGCCAACTAGAAGAATGTCATCTACATAAAGTGCAAGAAATACCACATTACCGTTGACATCTAACCGATACACACAACTCTCGCTAGTAACTGGGTAAATCCATGGGACTTTACTACCTCGTCAAAGCGTAAGTTCCATGATCGGAGGTTCGCTTAAGTCCATAAATGGACTTCTTAAGCTTCCATTCTAGATGCTCTTCACCTTTACCACATAACCTTCGTGTTGCATATAGATGTCTCTACCTTCCTCAAGGTAACCGTTTAGAAAAGCGGTTTTAACATCCATTTGCCAAACCTCTAGGTTGAGTGGTGCTATGGCGTAAGAATTACGATGGACTTGAGCATTGCTACGGCGAAAGGTCTCATCGAAATCGATGCCCTCAACTGAGTGTACCCTTCGCCACAAGCACGGCTTTCAAAGCGAAACCTCCATCGGAATCTCTTCTCCTCAGATATCCACTTACTACCTATGGCTTCCTTGCCATCCGGTAGAGTGTCTTTCATATACATCCATAGCCGTTATGGACTCCATTTCTAAGTCCATAGCGGTGTGCCGATCTTGCATCAATATCTTGTAGCCTCCTTGTATGTCCATGGGTCGATTATTGCATGTTCGTCTCTGGGACTAAATCCAAGATTCACCCACGAACATAAATCGCTCGGGTTGACGAACAACCCTCCCACTACGACGAGGTTCTACAGCATAATGGCAACGGTGGGTGCAGATACTTGTGGTTCTCTAACTTGCACAACTTGCGTGTAGGTACCACCAGACGGTCGGTATCTCCGGTGGAACTTGACCCACTTCAATTTCTTGAAGTATCCGGTGTCGATCCTCCCACTAGACTCGACATCTCGCACCTTCGCCTAATCGGTGGTGGAATACGATCATCTTCTAACTCTTGAAGAATGATTTCAACTTTGGATTTATGATTTTCATGTAGTCCTCTTCTAAGAATCGAGCATTAGTGCTAATAATGACCTTCCGATCCTTGGGACTATAGAATAAACCACCTTCGTTCCTCTAGGATAGCCGATAAACGCCTTGCATCGGATCTAGCCTCCAACTTGTCGCCTTCTTGTTCAAAGACGTGTCCGGATCGCCCCATATCCTTATGTGGCTTAAAGCGGGTTTCGCGTCCAAACCACAACTCGAAAGGGTCTTTTCGGTGACTTGGATGGTACTAGATTTAGCAAGTATGTCACTGCTTCTAAGGCATACCCCGTAAGCGAAATAGGCAATGTAGCATAACTCATCATAGATCTAACCATTTCCAAAAGAGTCATATTTCTTCGCCTCGACACACCATTTCTTTGTGGTGTGCCCGTTGAAATCTTGTTGGATGTAATCCCACACTTCACTAGATAGTCCATAAACTCGTTATCGAGGTATTCGCCACCGCGATCGGACATGATGACTTGATACTCTTACCTAGCCGTCTCCACTTCCGCCTTAAACTCTTTGAATTTCTCAAAGCATTCGGACTTGCGGTGAAGCGGTATACGTATCCGTACCTCGAGTAATCGTCGATGAAAGTGACAAAATACTCGTACCCTCCACGAGCTTGTGTGGACATCGGTCCACACGGTCGAATGGACTAACTCCAACATTTCTTTGGCTCTATAACCCTTCGCTTTGAAGGTCAGTCGACATCTTACCTTCTATACGAGATTCGCAGGTGGGAGCAGAGTAACCGTGAGATTACCCAACGCTCCATTCTTAGCCGGTCTTTGGATCCTATTTAGATTGATGTGACCTAATCTAAGATGCCGAGAAAAGTAGTGTCATCTTCGAAGAAAACTTTCTCTTTTAGGGTTTGATGAAGATGCAACATAGTTATAGGTATTATGTTTGGCGAAATAGTATAAAACGAATTATATAACGTGCAACACGGATAACCGTCATTTCTTATGATAGAAACACCACTATCAAAAATAACGAATATCCATGAGTAAATAATTTCAAAGCGAAACAAGGTTCCATGAAAATCCGGCACATATAAACGTCTTTTAAAACTAAAACTGTTTTGTTAAACATAAAGTAACATCTCCAACTGCAACGGCCTCGACTTTCGCGCGTTGCCCATGGAGATCGTTATCTCGCCATCAAACAGCTCCCTTGTCCGCGAGAACCCCCGCAGGTGTAACAAACATGATCGGTTGCACCAGTATCTACTACCCAAGAATGGGTGAACAAGTCGCTAAACATGTTTCGTTACTAAAGCAAACGGCGTACCTTGAGCCTCGAGCATAGGGCACTTGGCCTCCAATGCCCGTCTTGCCAAGACTTGAAGCACTTGCCCTTCTCCTTGGCTTCTTCAAGCCTCCGGTGGCAGACCATGTTCTTCTCCCATTACTCCCACTATTTCCTTGCCTCTACCACCTTTGGTACCCTTTTCTATTTCCATTTTGCAACGAAAATTTTGGGCCCTTAGATGTGCTAGCAAGAGCATGTGCTCCTTTTCCCATAACTCCTTCGCAGCCATGAGATCATTAAACAACCGACTAAGTGTAAACTCGGTCTTGCTCATGATCGCATTCTGTAGTTCTCAAAAGACTTGGGCGGTGTATTGAGGATGATATCGACCTTGGCCGCCGTCAATACCTCCTCCCAACCGATCAAGACTATCCATGAGATGAGTCGTGTGGGAGACATGTTCATGGACCGAACTTCCTTCTTCCATCTTACACGCCAAGATTTCTCTCATTGTGTGGAGCGGATCGTCCGATCCGATCGCCCAAACTTACTCTCGAGACTTGACCAAATATCGATCGCGTCTACCATCGATCGATGTCGCGGTGCAAGCCTTTGGACATCATAGTCATCATATAGCATTTAGCCATATTGTTTGACTTATTCCAAAGTCCGCTGACTCTCGCCGCTCATTAGTCGATCGTCGATAAGGGCATCGGGTTTAGTAGTAGTGAGAACAAACATGTGTTCTTCAAATGATAAGAACATATTCCATGTTTCGTTTCCACTCGATAAAATTTGGACCGGATAACGGTTTTGTGCGAGCATATTGATAATCGGCGTAAGAGACATATACGAAACGATAATGTAAACACATAAGCATACGATCGCAAATAATTACGTAACAATAATATTGTAACCTTTGATAAAACAATATTAATTGAAACCTCCAATCGCCCAAGGAATCCCACATGCAAGCCACGCGTGGACGCGTTTACATGAACCCCCCGACCGGACTAAAATATACCTTTTAGTCGTTTAATTTCAATCCATATCAACAACCTTATGACAAATGAAATTAACGATTGGACCTTACTAGACCACATCACTATCGCAAGAAGGGACTTGGCGGGAAGTTGTACTGAGGTGATGTCTAGCAATGACCACAATTTTAACGAGAAAATGAATTCTTAGAATTGGCATACTCACTCGGACCATACCGCTTCCAATTCAAATTCTTTGTTATCTCTTTTATATCTATCTCTAGAGAACTTATGAAAATCGCACATGCAAGCCGCGCGTGTGGGCGTTTACACATGAAAATTCTACTTCTCAATAGATTTAAAAGTTTTATTTAGAAACCTCATCTAACAAACTTATGATAAACAGTGCAAGCAAGCCACGCGGGTGGACGTTTACTCACAGTGCGTCTCACTTTGTTTAGAGATCAAAAAGTGGAGGTCTTGACATTTTAATTTGAAAAATTAATTTGTCGGGTTGCTTGCTTAGTCTTTTTATTCAAAAGGTTTGTCCATGCAGATCACGTAATCCTAGCATGCTATTCTATAGAACTCAACATGTAAAACATGCTCGCAGAATTCTAAAATATGCTTGATAAACGCGATAAACCTAGCATGCTTACTATGCGCATCCAATTACGTAAAACACTTAAAGGTTTGTCAACGTAATATAAACATACATAGCATGCTACTGCATTATTTAAACATCCACGACATGCATATGAGCGATAAAATAAAATAAAGCGTTCATCGCGCCCAATCGTGAAACACTGCGTTTATGTCTAATCTATTACATAGATTTACAAAGCATGCAATTAAACTTGACACGGGCCTCGCGCGTGCGAGCACGAACCGGATTCAACAAATGGGCCTTGCGCACGAGCACGACCGAAAAATCTGGATTGGGCCGAAAAAGGGTGCGGGCGGGTCGGCCCAATCTGTCCGGGCCGCACGCTAGGCAAAGCCCAGCCGCGCGCCGCCGCGTGTCCTCGCGGGCTACCTCGCGATCGCTAACGCGACCGCGACCCGTCGAAAGCTGCTGCGTGCGCTGCCACGCCCGGCGCCGAACATCCGCCGAGAGATGTCGTCGCCCGGTCGAAACTTCGCGACCGCGATGCGCCGCCGCTGAGCGCCGGGTTTCGCGTGAACGCACGCCCGTCGCCCGCTAGCTCGCTCGCTTCGCTTTGTTTCGCGGCGAATCTCGCGACCACTCGCTCGCTTCGCGTGGCGCCAGGATCTCGTCTTGAACGCACGCCCGTCGCCCGCGCCCATCGTGATCGCCCTCGCGACCGCGAGGCTCGCTTCATGAAACCGCTGTCGAGGGGCCGCAGAGACCTATTTTTCCGTCGTTTCGTTCTTCGTTCTTTCGTCTTCGTTCTTCTTTTACGGATAAGATTTACGAATAAAATCTAATCTAACCACGGATTTTCGTGGTGAAACAACAAATCCGACAAAATAATAAGCGAGCCACGATGAGCAGCGGATCCTAATTAATAAAGCGCACGTAATAATCAAGCGTGAATTAATCCAACAGAGCAAGATTCGATCCGGGCTCGATACCAAGTGTAGGGAAAACATATGTTAACCTCGCCCGAGGATCTATCTTGGATATTTAATTCACCATACATTGATTATATTCCTAGCATGCGTCTATATAATTAATTGCAACACGTAGGAGTTTTCTCGTGTTTACCTTTGGATCTCAAGAGGTCGATGGAACGAGATGAATGGATCGAACGGATCGGACTCGTGCTTTGACCTTCGGATCAGTATCCGGTTGTCCAATCTCCAACGTCGAGTGAGGACGATCTATGGAGAATGCTTCGGAAAATCACCCAATCACACTATGGCACAATTTTCGAGAACCTCACATGCACTAGGAGGGGACGAAAATTCTTGGTTAATTATGTGAGCATTAACCTAGACTTTATCTCATACCTTATATTTATAATGCACTACCTTAATCCCATATGGAAATTACCATAATCCTATATGGAAATAACCATAATCCTATATGGAAAAATACCATAATCTCAGGATTATTTCCATACTCTCAGGATTATTTCCATACTCTCAGGATTATTACCATAATCTTATATGGAAAGGATCTATGCACATACCATAAATATAATAATATCCTTGTGGGATAAAGAGAATAAAATCTTGCCAATGGAGCATCAAGGCGCGATTTTCCTCTTGCTACGGCACTGGATGGGCCGGCCGTGGATCAAATGCAAGGAATAAAGATGGGCCTCAAATAAATTAATTATCTTATGTTCACCCGAACATAAATTAATTTATAAACATTTATTCATGCCACTAGAGAATAAATGCCGACTTACCCCTTTATTACCGAAGTTGAGTCGGGCTTGCACTTAGACATTCTGAATCCCCATATTTAAGATATCGAACGTCCATTAATCATTTATAGCAATCGATCGCTTAAAACGATTAATAACTTCATTTCCTTAAGTAGTACTACTCAACCTTATTATTGTACTTGAGCTAACTCAACTGCGGGGTTTAGTACAATAAACCTTTGAGCTCCTTAAGGGACGTCATCATCCTAAACGGATACGGTGACTCGTCTGAGATAACTAGCGTGACATACAAGACCGCCACCACCCAAGATGCGGAGAATCTTGGGTTAGAACATATAACCCTCACCCATAACAAGTCAAAGTGATGGTCAGCAACTCATACTAACCTAATACCTTATCGAGGTTTAGATCATCGTAAGTCACCGAGATCTTGGTTCTTCACGACGGTCGAGATAGAAGAACACATCTCACCGTGATCCTTGATACGTCGAGAGGTACCGGCATAGACAAGCAACTAAGTCAAGTCACTTCTTATCTATATCGCAACCTAAACCGACAACTCGTCCTTAAGTTGTCTCATTTATGAAACTTTTATATCTCATTAAGCTTGACCAATCATACGGACTTCGTGATCTTCTACACTGTATGATCTAACTTATATATGAGATAAGGGACACAGATATATGCAATCAAGTATTCAATTCGGATAGGAGATTGTAATAGTGGTAACAGGAAACATTGTATACAAGCTCAACCAAACTGCTTTCAGTATACAAATCCAACAATTTTAAATGGGAGAGAGGGAGTAGTTTTTTTCCATAAGCCTCAAATAAATGAATAAAAAGTAGGAATGAAGCTTTATTTTTGAAGCTTCGAATCTCATTGATGATAGTGACAAATCTGAGTTCCACGTTATCAATGAATTTTCTCTTCTTTTGTTTAAAGTTATCAAATAATAAACTATCATCAACTTATTCTCATTTATCTCCTCTGAGCTGAGTTATCAAATAATAAACTATCATCAACTTATTCTCATTTATCTCCTCTGAACCAGCTCATAGGCTTTCGAGCGCATCCCACATCTCTTTGATAATTTCGCACTTCATTATCTTTTCGATGTGAGAATTGGGTATTATCCGGATATAATGTTCTTTGCTAGGTTGTCGAGCTCGTATTGCTTTATTTCCTCTAATGTGAAGTCAGCTCGATCCTTGGGAGTTTACTCATAGGAATGGTCCTTCTCAACATCTGTGCCAACCTTAAGAGTTTTCTCTTTTATAATGATCGGACCCTTAGCGATGACCTCCCACATTCGGTTTTTAGTCTGAACTTCCAAATCTCATAATTATCCACAAAAAAAGGTAGAGAGTGATGTAGACATGCTTTAGTTAGTTTCCATTACAATAAATATATAGCAGTATGAGAAATATATAAGTTTTGGATCTGTTTAGTTGAACTCCTACTTAGGACACTCAGTTTTTGATATCAATTGATGGTCCCAAGGGATTGCACTGGTGTATGGGGGAATACATCAGTTAAGAAAAATTAAAACTTTTCTTCAAATAAGACTTGACCTTCTATTGAGATCAGTAGATATTGGATAACTGAGATCAGTCAATACTGAGAGCAGTACTGATGATCAGTTCAATAAAGAGAGTCTTGCACTGAGTGTGGTCAGTTAGTAATCCTATTGACTCCTTATCAGTTGATTAGTTGGACAGATAACTAACTTCTGTGTGGAATATGGTGGTTACGTTTTTGTCTTACTGAAACTAATACTGAAAATGACTTAGACAAATAATTGCTTAGTCAGTATTAATTTTTCTCTTCAATAGCAAATGGCTATTGATGAAGATTTCAAGTGTTGGAAAATGATGTCTTAACATAGTTTTGATTAGATCCCAAAACTTCTCGATGATCACCCTGCTGATGTAACATAGTGCTACTCACATGTTAGAGAGCCAGCTTTTTATGTTTATAGGTTTCAACAGAAGAACCATCAGCATAGACATGCAATACTGAAAGAGTTCAAGAGCAGTACTAATGTTAGTCATGCTGATATGAGTATCAGTAACAATGCTACTGGAGACTGAAGACTGAAGTCTAGATACTAAAGACTGAACAGTGAAGACTTAGCGCTGCTGAAGACAAAGAAGCTCAAAAAATAAAGTGTCATACCAGCAGTAGAGAAGTCAAAGCTACTGAAAACTACGTCAAGCTAAAGTGTAAACTTAAGACTCGGAATAACCAAACTGATAGAGGAATGAGTCCAGTCTATTGATAAAACACATAGCTGACCTAACTGGTGGAACCCGAAGTCAATGTATTGAAGAAACTCGAAGTCAACTAAATTGAAAAAATACGAAAATTTTAAACTTTGAATGTTTAACTTTAAATATGTCAGAGTGACAAAAACTGATATTTCCATGTTTAGAAGGTTGATAAACCTCATGTTTACCTAATTTATAAGACCATATTCGTTTCATTTATAATTGATAAGTGATCTTTTGAGCTGTCATTTGATATATTTATGTTTACATTGAAAGATATTATGTCGTGTGTATTTCGTGTCATTTTAGCACAGGTTTTGATGTCAAAAAGGTAGATTACGACAAAGAGGAATTCTGGCTCACGACGCTTCGCGACTTTACATCGCAACAGAGCCCCGTGAGGAGTACACGCGAAGAAGAAGCGGAAAAGCCTCGCGACATTTGCTCACGACAAACGGTCGCGAGATAAACCCGCGAGGAAACACGGACAATTGCTCGCGACTTTCTATCGTGATTATCTCTCGTGATCTGAGTCTCGCGAGCCAAGACAGATGCGCACCGAGAGGGTCAGCTCGCGCCTTTCGCTCGCGATTATCCTTCGCGATCTAATATCGCGAGGCAAGGCGACGCGGCCTAGGGTTGATATATTCGTGCAGACAGAAGAGAGGACGAACACTTTACACTCCTTAGCTTTTCATACACGTAGACTTTAGAGAACAGAACACTTTTTCTTCTTATTTACATTACGCACGTATTTCAGAATAAAATTGATTAGTTTAACTTTTATCTTTAGTATTCCTTTGATTCTAGTTCAGTTTTCAGCAGTTTTATTCGAGAGTTTAGAATATTCAACGATCCAAGTTGCTACATTGTTCGTCGTGGATTCCTACAGTTTTATTTATTTATTTAATTCAGTTTATGTTATCTTTATTTATTTATTGCTTAAGTATTTTAATTATACGTAGCTAAATTCCATATTGATCCTAGGGTTTGTATGTCTAACTAGATTCGTATGATTTATATGTTGATACTGTTTTGCCGTCTCATTCATGATTTATTATTCTTGGCTTTAATTCTCATGTGTTGGTATCTGGACAATATCGATGCATGCTAATTATGTGATTGATGTCCTGACGGAATTAATTGCATAGTCGATATCTTGAATACATAATACAAAATTTACCTTGAGACCTGACGGAGATAGGTGAACTGTAGGAGGATATTCTTCGTGTGCTTTTGGTAATTAGCTTATGTAACACCCCGCAATTTTCGCCTTAAGAAAATCCAGTAATATAAATACTGAGACGTTACGTAGGTCCCTATTTCCCGGATAAGAAAATTCTTGTAATGTTTAAAAAAAATTGCATGGTTTCTAAAGTATCAAGTCTCACGGGTGAATTGAAAATTCATGAGGTTTTAAAATTTGATCCGGCGCGATTAATAAATGAATGATTTTGAAAATTTGTATTTGAGGCATGAAAGATTCGAAAGTCATAACATGCATATCATATGACGTGATTGTTTAAAATTACGTGGAGTATTATATCATATGACATATGAAATTTTAATGTCCTATAGTAATTCGAATTATTTCGAATTTCAAAGTATACGACGATTTTTATTCTCGATTGAGCATATACGAGTAGTTATAATTAATTAATATGTGATAAGTATATGATATGCTATTATATGTCAAGATATGTATTTTATTAGATATGTGTGTGTGCCTTGTGTGTGTATTATGTGTGTGGACTAGTAATAGTCCACACAATATTTTGATGTGCGATATTATTTATTATCAAATAGACATAGTTAAAGATATTTTTGGATTCAAAAATCAGCCATAAGAGGGTCTAAGTGGTGGAAATGATGGCTAGGAGAGAGGGAGTGTAAGAGTGTGTAAGAAAGTATGCACATGCATTGGTGCATGTCATATCATAACCACAATCATACATTGCTATCCATCTATCCTTATGAATAACCAGCCCATCCCACACACTTTCATTCAGATTTTTATCTCCCAAGGAGAGTCATTCTCTCCCCTTAATCCCCAATTTTCGTAGCCTCTTCCCTCCCCCATCAAAAACACCAATTTTCTTCCATTTTAAAGCTCAAACATGGAGAAAACTCTTTCTATCCTCAAGCACCACCAAGGCAGCCCCTTTTCCACCATATTATCATCCTTTTCAAGAGATTGGATGGAGAAGAAAGAGCTAGGAAGAAGAAGGAAGAGAGTTCTAAGGAGGTAGAGAGTGAGAGAGACGTTTATGGAAGCTTGTAGAGGTAATGACCTTTCTCTATTCCTTTTCTTGTAATGATCGACTATTTTTCTTGTTGGAGGTGTCCTCCCTAGTTTCATATTATTTTTAAGTTGTTGTTGGTGGTGGTTGTTGAAAATAATCGGTGGAAGGGAGATGGATACGCGAGAATGGAGTCTCGGTGTCATCTATGTGTAGTGTTGTGTTGATATGTGTTGGTATGTGACTTTGGCTTGTCAAAATGTTGTTGCATGTATGATCTAACAAGAGATATATGTTCCAATATGTTCATATGACGTTTTTATGGAAGCCTATAAGTTTCTAAGCTTGGAATCATGTGTAGCAATTTAATTTCAAAGTATATGAAAACTGTAGTGAGCTACCCGAAAATATGGAAAGTGACGTGATGTTTTTGACTATGTTAAAGTGCTTATATAATTCTTTTTTTTAAACCATATGTATATATATGAGTTTTGAATATGCATTCCAAATTTCAGCTCCATCCGAGTTCATTTGCTATTTTTCCAAAATTCTCTTTTGAAGTTGCGCTTTTCTGCCGAGAGAAAGATAGACCTTGGAATAAAAATGATTTCTCCCAAACCATGATGATTTTTTCACTAAAAGCAGATCACTTATAAAATATACACATAGATATTTGATTTAGTACCTGTTTCATAATTTTTGGCCTATTAGTTTGACCGTGGTGATTTTTACAAAATAAACAAACGCCTAGTGGTTTTCCGAAAATATTCTGGGACTATTCTGTTTCAAAGAGAAATATCATAGGGTTACAGAACGACTCTGGAAACCAAATTTTTATAGCACATAGATTTGTTCAATAGCTTTACAGAATGACCACTCTCATATTTTTTTGATAAATACAATATTTACTATGAATTTTGGAAGTCCAGTGCGCATTTTATAAAAATGAGAAAGTTACTGTACTTAGTCAAATTTTCTCCAAGTGTTGGAAAAACGTGAGAAAACCCATGTTTCTGAGTTTTTATGACTTATGAAGGGTGTTAAGGATATATCACCTAGGTATAAGTATATGAGTATGATTCATGATTTTTGGGACTAAGTGTCCGATCTTATTATTTATAAAGTGAATAATGGGAGGTCATGGTTTTATGTGTACAAATATGTCTAAACACGACTACGTGACAAATGAATATGCATCACGAAATGAGCATATGTTTTATCAAGGCATGACTTCGTATTATGGTAAATCAACAAAACATGGCATAGGGCCATGATGCATTCTTGTTTTTAAAAGTGACATCAAGCTTCGCCAAGTCATGATTTTAAAGAAATATAAGTATTGAACTTGTGATTAAAAAAATATGTGTTGCATATTGCGTATTCATCATTCATGAATAGATGAGCAATTATGTGAATGTTGAATCGTGAGTTTAAAGTATGAAAGTTAGTACCGGGAAAAGGTAGACCCAGAATCGAGATGTATGATGTGGCTAAGTTATATCATTTCATGAGCTTAAGGTCTAGACTTGTCTTGTAGGACCTGTCAAGTAAAACGAAGAGATCACCAGTTGAGATCAATCAGTTCACCGAGACGAGGTGGGTTATATTTTACAAGGTATCTTGGGTTAGTAAGCCCAAAGCTTTTAAAGTTCAAGTTGTGAATGCATGTAAAATGTTTTGTTGTGTGCTTACCTTACGGGTCGAATATCGACGCCACTGTGGCTTCGCCAAGAAACCAGAAACGATCGGGCCTTGTTTTCTTTGGGGATAAGGTAAACTTCAGTAGTTAGGTTTTCTTTTGTACCCGTAAACAAGACTTCATTTCAAGTAGTGGATTAACTGTGTTATTAGTCTGTGGACGTAGGAGCTGATATCTCTAAACCATGTTAAAAGCGAAGTTTTATTTACTTTCAGTATCGCCTTAAATTACATGTTATTGAACTGAATATCATCAACATACGCAACACAACATACTATTTTAAAATCCTCTATCAATATTAGTTCGATACTTGAGAAAACTAAAATTGATTAATCTATATATGACTAGGTATTTTATACCAGCATTAGTTTTCAATAGAGGCAAAACGTAGTCACCATATTCCGCAAGCACATTAGTGATAAGTCCAACTGACCAACGGACTCAGTAGTCAGTAGGATTGATAACTAATACACTCAATACAAGACTCCCTAAACTTGAACTGATTAATAGTACTGATACCAGTACTGAATTGACTTAGTTAACCGACAACTATTGACCAGTAGACTGTCCAGTCTTGTTAAAAGAAATAATTTTAATTTTCCTTAACTGGTGTATTCCTCACATCTCCCCATATACCAATACGAACCCCAAGGGACCATCAATCGACATCTGACCGGGTTGTTCGCAAGAACTACTAACTTTTTCTAATGGTCGTTCAAACTGAAAAGATCCAAAAACTGATATATTTCTACATACTACTGCATATTTGTTTTGATGGAAACTAACTATAATAAGTCGACGTCATTCCCGACTTTTGTGGTAGATAACTATGAGATTTGGAAGTTCAGACTCACAAAATACCGTTCTGCACAACACTGCCACATGTGAGATGTCATTACAAATGTGCCAATCATCATCAAAGAGAAATTTACAAAGGTTAACACTGAAGCTAGTAAAGACCTGACCTACGAGTACAAGTCGAATGATCGAGCTGAATTCATCTCATAATAAAGAAAATAGGATGAGCTCGACAACCTGGCTAAAAATATCATCTCCGGAATAGTTCTTAACTCATAAATTGGGAAGTTGATGAAATGCGAGACATCTAAGGAGATGGGACGCACTCGAGAGCTTTTGTGCAAGCTTAAAAGAGATCAAGGAGAACAAGTTGATGATAGTTTATCAGAAGTTAAAGAGAATCCATTGATAATATGGAACTCAGATTCACAACTATCATTAATGAAATTTTAGCCCTGCGCAAGGACAAAAACACTCAACATAAGATCAACTTGAAAGTCCTATGGACACTTCCAACTACTGACTAGAAATTCTACACAATAGTACTTCAGAAGAAAGCAGACTTGAATAAGATGTCAACTGACAAACTCTTCTCAACACCAAAAGCTGACGAATACGATATCTAGGCGTACAAAAGAGTCTTCCAAAATCGATGCTTCTGAAGAAGAAGCTTAAGTCAGCACGAGCAAATGTGCTACCCTTAAAGCTGGCAAGAGAAAAGAACCAAAGAAGACGGTCCTACAAGATAGAAAAGCACCAGCGAAAAAAGCTTTAGTTTCATCAAGAGAAAATTTCTCCAATCTGAGTCAATGTCTGAGAAATCCTGACATGGACAAGTAGAGTTGAAGCTCACTATTGTATTATCTAAGCAGTGTCGGAGAAGAAGCTCCAAAAGATGAACATGTTGATCAAGCCGTGCAGAGAACTACAAGCTCATGATGTCGAGAAAAGCTGCTAAGCAAGTAGAGTTGAAGCTCACTACGGAGTAGAAGAAGCTGAAAGATGAACATGGATAGGGATGTTAATACAATTGAACGATCCCAGCAGGATAGGGATGTCATACAATTTAAGACTGAACTGAAGTCAGTCTAAAGTTCAATACTCTTCAGCAGAGAGAAGCTTCACATCAGGAAAAGATTAACACTCTGAACGAAGCTTCAAATATTTATATTTGTACTCTTAAAATTTTATGATAACTTTGAGAAAGTCCTTTTTTTGAAAATCTATTATTCGAATGTTGAAAAGATATGAGCTTGTAGACTTGAAAGTTTAGTGTTTTTGGGTAACCTTCAAAGGATGGATCACGCAGGTATTTATAAGAATAGCGATGAATAGTGTCGTTGGAGGGAAACACCAATCACATTTGTTCTTCTTGTCATTTGAATTATTCCCGTTGAATCCTAATACGTCAAATTCTGTGCCTATAAAATCGAAAAAAGTATTTTGTAGGTCTGGTACTTCGCTGTAGCATGACATGATTCTTTACAGATTTGCTCTGACACGTTGGAAGTCAAACACTCACTTTTTAAATATTTTGTGTGTCTTCAGTAAGATTGACTCCATGTTTATTAAGTTCGGTTGACTTTAGGTCTCTTCAGTAGGGTTGACTCCATGTTTCTTCTGTAGAGTTGACTATGTATATCTTCAACACGTTGACTTTGTGTTTCTTCAGTAGGTATTTTAGATGACGTTACTCTTCAGCAACTTCTTCTCTTCTTTTGCTGAAATGACACTTGGTCATTCTCTTGACTTCTTGATCTGTCAATCTTCGTCAGCACGTTGACTCTAGTTTCTTCAGTAGGCCCTTTAGCTGACATTACTCTTCAGCAGCTTCTTCTCTTCTTCTATTAAAATGACACTTGGTTATTCTCTTGAATTCTTCGTCCATCAATCTTCAGTAGTGTTGTTGTCCTTGGTCTTGAAGATCGAGTCCTTGAGACTTGAGAGTAACTGCGTCTTTCAATCTTCAATAGCACTTTTCTTTAGTAGCGTTGTATTGATTTTTCTATTAGTACTAGTGGCTTCAATACTACTCTTGAACTCCTTTAGTATTGGCTAACCATACTAATGGCTCTTCTATTGATATCTATTAACATAAAAAGCTCGTTCCCTAACATATAAGCAACACGATATTATATCAGCAAGACAAACATCAGGGGAGATTTTGGTATCTTCAAAAAACTTTAGTATTATAGAATTTTTTCAATATTCTTCACGTTGTTGTTCTCGTTGGAGACGTTGTCATTCCAATACTCCTACAAACATGTGACACATCTATTGGAAATGTTGCTATTCTATCACTCATACAAACACGGTATTCAGATCTTAGAGATAAAGTTGAGTAAGCACGAAATCTAGATTTGAGATAAGGAGAGAGAGAATTGAGGGAGTTAGACTTAGTCTCCTAATCAACAACGAAATCTATCAACCCTAATGGATAGATGTAATACAACATATGAATCTGAAGGCATCTTCGTCCTCTATAAATAAAAGGTTGATCAGTTGAAGAAAGACACGTACTTACACGCATTCTTGAAGAAAAATAATGGAGATATGAATATGTTCCTGAATCTACTTTCGTGATATTTTCAGTTATACTCATTTTTAAATTATAATTTATAGAAAAGTTATCTTGGATAAAGTTAATTGACTTTTTGTGAACATTCATTGTATATATATAATGAATAATTTCGTCATATTGACATCTAAGATTATAAATTATAATTTATAGAAAAGTTATCGCTGATGTTCTTTACGACGTTTATTCACTTTCACTTTTGCACGTCCAAACTTTAAAAACAATGCCGCCCACCAACTGGTTTGACAAAAGGACCGTGAACAGAAGGAGAAACGATGCCTGAAAACTATTTAGGCCGACCAAAGGCTGCAAGTCTTGACAATCATTAATGAATTGCCCCATCTTGAAGTTCTCAAATTGCAGTCAGAGGGCACGAGTGGAACCCCACTGAGGAAGAGTTCGCCGGTCTGAAGTTTCTTGAGATTGATTAACTGGGACGCAGAAAACTCGCATTTCCCACTTGCACAGAAACTTGTTCTTGGCAGATTGTACAATATGGACTTAATCCTTTCAGGTATCGCTGATATATCTACGCTCCAACGCATTTGTGTGGTCGAATGCAATGTTTCTGCGGCCATTTCAGCCATAAGGATACTCGAACAAAAAGTGAAGAACGGTGAAGACGATGAAGTTTGAATTTGCTTTAGGGAAAAGCCGGAGCTGGAGGAGTTGAAGGAGAATGTGAAATTTATGGCTTTGCAGGCTATTGTTTTCAAGTTGATGAATTATGTGTGCCTATCAATTTTCTAAAAGGCTGAAAAACATAACTGGGCTTTTTTTTTCTTTATCACGTATGCATATTGATTGTATGGAGTTCGAATGATTTGATTGTGCCAAAATGTGTAGCCCCTTGAATGGTGGTGCTGTCTCTATTTTTTCTACTTCACATAATTCTAAAGCAAAGCTGCCAAATTGGAACAAGAATTTATGGATTTAATGTTTGGGGCTATTGCGGTAAAATAGTTAATTTTTTATTATTATTTATTTAGGGGACTATTGTGAGTAAAATGAGGATGATAAATAGAATCACCCTTCTCGTTTTTATGACAATTTGTCTACTCTCAGGGAATTCCTTTCAGGTTTATAGTTCATTCCAAAATTTTAATGAGACTGGGCTATTGAGGGTCCATTTTTCACTTATTTGAGTTTTTGAGGTTGGAACTCGTCAGTGCACCACTCTTTTTCTACTTTGTTTTATGATATCAGTTCATTTAAAAATGGATTATATGAATTTTATATATGTCATCGATGAGAGTGATTATTATGTAGAGACTTCTAATAGTGTATACATGAGAACAAATACTAACCCTTGATAAATCGATATGAACATTACAGATTAAATGCACAAATTATGATACATATGCACAAATATACAATTATATATATATATATATATATATTTATATAACTATTTCAGATGTACATTTAAAAATAATCATTAAATTTTAAAATCTAATAAACATAATTTCTTCTCATTTATATATATTAAGAATTGTATATACATTAATCAATTCCTACAATCGATATAATATTTTCCTAATTTTCAAATTCGCACCACATTTGCTTCATCAGTAGTGTATCAATTTGTGACAGTGAGAATTAACGATCTAACACGACTTTAAAAAATGACAATAGGAAGGATGAATGAATAAGAAACCGCTGTTAGACTTGGAAAATAAAATCAGTTAACAATAATTCTATGACTTACAAATTTGGCTAATAATGATGACATCTAATAAACTATCTGCAGCTAATTAAATAATTAATAACTTCACTGGCGATGATTTAATTTGTCGAAAATCACTAGCGGGTGAGTCAATTAAATTCATTTACACATGTAACTCGCACAACTTAGATAAATAATGATAATGATAGCTAAAAGAGATATATTCCTTCAAAGAAAATGATTATATGTCCGAATAAAAAGCAGCAATAATAAGGCAGTCAGAAATTCAAGCATTTGCTTTCATCAAAGGCGAAGTCTGTAACTTAAAACTAAGACAGAAGCAGAGGAAATCCCATTACATACTCATAATTTGGCAGTGACAAATAATATATATATCTTTTGCCCTTTCAGCTGAACTTGGAATCTTTCCTCCGCTTTTACCTTTTTCTTTTCAACAAGAGAAGTAAGGAATTTTCACCTCCTGAGATTTCTCTCACTTTTTGTCGTGATCGTGAATGATGGTAGGGGTTAATGAAGTAATACTTCCCACTTAACAAATTGAATTAAATTCCCCTATATTGCCACCTAGTTACACTAGACAGACACTCATTTGTCCTACTTGATATGTATTATTCTAGCATTATAAATGTATTATTCTAACAATATTTATGATAATGCCACCTCCATTTCTATGTATTATCAATCGTCTAGATTATCCTATTAAATGGTTGAGATTGATTCATAATTCTCAGACTATGAAAAGTTTCAACATATGATTTTAGTATATGTATCTCTTGCCACACGTCTACACCAGTTACATGGTCTTAATACATTTACCCATAATTTCATATCCAACTTGAATTCATTACTAATATGAAAAGACACAACACAAGATACCTAAAATACATGATTGTGTTGATGGGCTTGAATTAGCTATTTGACATACCTTGACCTTTTCATTGATTTTGACCAATTATTGTCACAAATTTTATAAGTGTGTGTGTGGATCAAATAGAATCAAGTTATGATATTATAATAGCTAGAAATCGATCTAAACTATTTAGTCGATCTTAGTAGACCTTTACATCTTTTACAACTCCTTACAGTATGCAGAAATGAGGCATATCCATGCAAGCCATCTTGCTTATAGACTTTCAAATTGTGTTTCTGAAAAACGAAACAAAATGATCATGTGACACCGTCAAAAAAAATTAATAGAGAAAAATAGCAATAGGGATTGAGTCAGTGGCGGACCCAGGGGGGGTCCAGTGGGGGCACTGGGCCCCACTGGATTTTAAAAAATATTAGGGGTATAATAGTAATTTTATATTTAATAATTAAAAATATATATTTAAAGGTATAAAATATGTAAAAAATAGTCTATATTATGCTTGAAATAAATACATAAAAATTGAAAGGTAGCTAAACATATAAAAGAATGGTTTTTTTCTTTTTTTTTGGCAATGAAAATATAAATTTTGATTGTTTCAATGGAGACATTAATTATTTTTTAAGCATATAGCACTGAGTTTCAATTTTTCATATTAAATTGTTATTTATTTTTAATTTTAATTATAAAATTCTTTTATGAATTTATAAAATTATGATTATTTGAATACAATATTTTTTGGACCCTCGACAAAATGTCGGGTCATAACTGGATTGAGTTCAATCTAGTTGTTTCTTATTGAGCAAATAACAACACAGATTGAGTTCAATCGGTGTCGATAGAAATAAGAAATTCCACTATGGGAAACAGAGGTAGGGTTTAGCCAGTAAGGGCTTCCTGTGGAATCCATCACGAAGGAAAAAATGGAGAAAAAAAAAATCGAGATTAGTTCACTAGAGATATATTGCACAATTTACTTCAGAATTTGTACATTTTACACCAAAACTTACATTAGATTAACTAGAGGTGTTTATATGAAATACTGTAACAGCCAAGGACATAATTTCACATTATTTCTATTTTTAATTTGGTGAAAGTTGAATCAATGCTTGAAATACTTCCTTTGTTTTTCTTAAAGTGTCTCATATCATCAAATCACACAAATCGATAAAGTAAGTAAATTTACATTTGTAACCTTATTAATTATCATGATCAATGCATTCATACAACTAATTATCAAATTCCAAGAGTTTTTTTTTTTTTTGAGCAACTTCCAAGAGTATTAAATAAGGATAAATAAGAAATATATCATAATTTTACTATCAAATTGTGAAATAGAACAATTATTAAAAAACAAGAAAAATGCTAATATGACACTCGAAAAAGAACGGAAGGAAAGAGTATATATTCGTCCAAATTCGACCAAAGTGGAAAATAATTACAAGAAGTGGACAGACAAGAACCGGCGTGATATTTTGAGATTCACAATTAACTAGACACTTCATGAAAATTAACACTGTAAATCGAAAATTATATTTTGTTCTTTTCTAATCGCCATATCCCAATTACATCACCATTATTGTTGTTTATTTAATTAGCTTAGCCTTGTACGCATCAAAGCGTAAGAAATTGGTGCACACCTTAGGCTTCCCACTATAGTTTCCTTGATTAATTTGCATCAACTTACAAGCTACGCATCATTTCCACGTCGCACTTTGATTACGCTTTGACTTCTGTAACCCCTCACTCCCAAGTAAAGCATAACCACGCCCACCTTTTTACTGTCCATGCTTTTGCGTGCTTTAATTTTGAGAGAGATTTTCATTTATATAATAAATTTTGATTTAATTTACAATTTTCATCATACGTCTAAAACGTAGCAAATAGAATTCAACCTTTCAATTTTTTTGCATTTAAAATTCTCCTAAATTTTTACGACCCAAATATCCAAATTCTCATCGTTTGAGATCTTCATTCAAAAAATCAAAATTAATTTGGACTTTCACAAGCTTAAGAAAATTAACATTTTAACATATGCGTCAATGCCTAGTACTTGTCTACAACTACAAATTGCAACATCTAGTACAACAAAACTGATTGGAATTGTCGTTAGCAAGAAATATGGAAGGTTGGCCCATATGCCAACCTCTTGGGTCAAGATTTCAAATGATTAGGATTTAATCTTCAAAAAAATTGGAAGAATTTTAATTGTAAAAAAAAAAAATTAGAATACTTATTTGTTAGGTTTTAAAAATTAGATAAAAGCTATAAATTCAATCAAAGTCATTGATTTAAATGACAATGATCCTTTATTTTTTCCCAACCACAATCTAAATTCCTTCTATGTGATTAATACTTTTTTTCCTTTATCTTTTTTGCTTCTTTATTTATTGGGGGCTAACGTACGCATGCACAAATTACTATAACAGTAATATCTTTATGAAGCAATATAATTATAAAGGGGGCCTATATATACACACACACACACCTCAGAGAGCTGAGAACTTGTAATCTTCACTTCAATTCATTTTTCTCCCACTCTCTCTCTCTCTCTCTCTCACACACACACACAATGGAGAAGGTGTTTGGGCTGAGCCACCTCTTTATGACGGTGTTTCTCTACTGCTTCGCCAACTTCATGGTGGTTCCGGCCATCACCGACGTCACCATGGCGGCGCTTTGCCCCGGGGAGGATGAATGCTCCTTGGCCATATATCTCAGTGGAGCTCAGCAGGCGGTGCGTATTTCTCTATATTACATTATTATTCGTTCAAACTATCTATAACACAAAATTTACCGTTATTTTAGTTTCTTGAATTATTATTCTTTGCATTTAAAAAAGATATATATATATATAAAAGAAAATTACTGTTCCCGATTTTCATTGAAGCTAAGCTGTCATTTTCCCTAACTCAACTAGATATTCATTTTAAGTTGAAGCAACATTGTCATATAGAAGGAAAAAGGTTTGAGTCGATCAGAAGGTCCGGTATATATTTTCGTTACATTTATGATTTACTCTCATTAATATATTATTCGTATCGAATCATCATATATACTACGTAAGTAAAGCATAAGATTCGAGAAATAAATTAAACCACCACGAGAAGTGAATTTTAAAATAATTAGTAGTAATATAATTTTACTATGTATTATGTCCACCTTTTCAACGCATTTATTCATTAGCCGAAAAATAAATATTGACTATATCTTAATAAATAATTTACTTTGGTGTGACCTGTGCTTGTGAACCTACTTCGATATGCTTCGATCAAAGTCTCTTTTCCTTTATTAATCGGAATGAAGTAAATAATTGTGAGTACAAAGGCTATTTAAAACTCTTGCAGATGATAAAAAATACCACCCAATCAATATTAATATTTAAAGTCTATTAGAGATACAATAAAGAGATGACTATACCAATCGTTTAAAAAAAAGAAAAATGGGAGAAATGTGTCCGAGTTCGAACGAAGGTTGTGTTTTCTCTCTAATAGAAGTTTGGGAACAAAGAAGCTTCCTAACCATATTCACCTTTTGCAATAATTAAGTCTGGCAAAGAAAATAGAGTGTAAAAATTAAATTGCCACTTTCTCCTATATAGACACAGTTTACTTCTCAGGGACGGAAACACGTGTCAAAAAGGTAACGACGTTTTACTTTCTAATTTATTAAAAAAAAATAGATGAAAAATAAGGTTATATGTCATACAGTAATTGAAATAAAATAGAATTCTTAGTTCCTCCGAGAAAGTATATTATATTCTCTTCCCTTTTCTTGTTTTTACTTATCATATTTATGATTTTTTTAAAAAGAAAAATCTTAAGAGAAAGTATAACTATTTATTAACTCTAAAACTACATTTCAGTTTGGAAGTTTCACGTAGACATTAAATATTGATACTCCTAATTATTTAACTATTATATTTTTATGGAGCTAAGGAATGGAGCTTTACCAAAGAGAGATTTTTTTTATTTTTTTTGTGAAAAGAATTTAATTGAAAGAAACTTAGCTTCGAGGGTTGAGTTTTTACCTGTAGCATCTCTCTTTTGAAACTTTCAGGCCACGAGTCCTTTTTATAGCAACTAAACTAGGTCTTTGGAAAATTATTTTGCAGATAAATTGTAATTTTGATATGAGTACACCAATTTTTGTGGACAAATTTGATATAAGATATATACAGAATTATTGAGAATATTTACGTGAAATGCTCTGGAAAATCAAATTGAATTCGTGGGTGCCTTCTTTCTTTCTTTTTTTAATTCAAGTTTGCTTCATGAGAGTTTATATGTGCTAATAATTAGAATACTTTGGCGTGACAAAGTAATAAAGAAATAACACATTTCATCCCTTGGCATGCAAGACACAAAGTGGAAGCCCACATTTATTACTTTGTGTCCACTCAAATTGTTGCCAATTTTACTCCCTCCCAATTCCTCCTCTCTCTCCTAATCTAATGTAACATGGTATGGAGAACAAGCCGTGCACATGCAACACTTTATCTTACTGCGTCATATCTCATTATTATTATTATTATTATTTTATTTCTTCAAAGTTTAGCAAGTTTGCTTTCACTTTTCTTTTACCTCCGCTTCTTTCTTTATTGGTTTCCCCCTCTCCTACCCCTGACTAATTATTATTTAATTTTTTCAATTAAATACATAAATTAAAGGACCAAAAAAGATTAAAACAATGTTTTATCACATTAGGAGAGAAGGGGCATTCCTAGAAAAGTTACTAGGCGAAGTATATCTAATGCGATATTTATCATTATTTTGTACCATTTTAGATCAAAGCTCACATATATATTTATGTTCTCACTTCGTGTAGATAAATTATTATTATTATTATTTACCCTTCCCCCTCGTAACTTTTAGAATATTCTGACTTAGAATTTTGGGGGAATAAGTGCCACTTAATCAACATATACAATTATTCCGATTAATTATTACTTCCTCTGCCCCACCCAAGATAATATGTATTCTTTTTTGGGCTGCTTCATCCAAAATGGTCTATTTTATTTTTAGAAAATAATTATCTCTTCAAAAGTTGTGGGACGTACTTATTTTTTATCACTTTATACCATTCTCCTAAATAACCATTGTCAAAAAAAAGAACCGTCTTTGGTGTGACGAAGAGAGTATTTTGTACCATTTTAGACCAGGACCATATAATATCGCGACAACATGTTAATGACGCCCAATCAAAATCCCTCGTAGGTCTCATGCAGACCTATATGTAGTTGAGGGGTTGGTCAACTGTTTTCATGTTAATCATGTAGGGACCTATCTCGCAACATTAATGCATAATACAGGAATAATTCATTAGAGGGGTTCTTACTTTCTTTTATTTATTTTTCTTCTTTTTTCCCTCTTTACGTGTTGGTGGAGCAACTATATTTCATTTACGGCCAGGTTTGGCTATATCCGCCGTGACCCAACATTTGATATTTTACTAGTTACATTAAGAAAATAAAAATTCCGAAAACATGTGTATATAAGAATGAGATCAGGTACGTATAAACTTTCGCTTCAGTAGTAATATATATAGGGACCATGCTTTTTTATATATCCAATAGTACTTCTTATAAATATAATAGTGATTCTTTTATGATGATACTTTTTATATATTACAATAATACTTCTTTCAACGATAATCGTATAGATAATACAAACATTTGTATGGTCCACATCGATTCCTAGTTAACTCGGAGGATCATCTTCTATATGTGTATTTATTATATTTGTCTCCTTTAACTTGGGAATAATTTCACAGCTCATATATTATAATTTCATAAACAATTTCTAAGTCGTGTAAAAGGCAGTTAGTGGACTACATGAATGGGAGGGTAGTCATAGTTGTGGTTTGTATGTGGATGATTAGAACTAGAGTGGCAAAATTGGCTACCGATGGGCGCCTGAGTACCGGAATTGGGGTCGAGTTGGGCTCGTAAAATAGTGGCCAAAAAACCGGGCTAAAAGCCGCCCACATAGCCGGCGGGCCTACAGGCTTTGGGGCTAAAAGCCGGGGTTTTCGGCTAAAAGCCCGCCCACACATTTAAAGTTTAATATTTTATATTAGTAGTAAATATTAAATAGTAAATATAGAAAATAAAATGAATGACTATTAAAACTCATCCTTTCATCCATCACTCTCTATTACATTTCTTTGTCGATGTTTGATGTTTGATGATATTTGCAACTTTAAATTTATCTTATTTACGTTGAAATTGATATTAGACTTGTTAGTAGATTTAATTTAATTTATTTATTTTGGGCCGATGTTAGTAGGCGTAATTTATCTTATTTACTTTGAAATTGATGTTAGTAGATTTAATTTATTTATTATTATCATATTTTTTGAAATTAAAATAATATATTATTAAATTAAATATTAGGCGGGTTTGGCGTGAGCGATGATGGGATGGGATAAATACTGGCTACCAAATTTTCACCGATAGCATTTGGCAGGCCACCGGTAAAACCCTAAAACCCATTGGCAGGGCATGGCCACCGACCGCCCCTTTGCCAGCTCTAATTAGAACTATGAAAAGAAAAGACAGAAGAAGTCACCAACATACTTTGTTATGTGTAATCCACTTGCATGGCAGCATGCATAGAGATATGCCCCAATTCTAACGTTGTATCATTTTTTAAAAGAAAGGCTGTGTATTTCAAAAATCCATTGAAAGAACTAATAGGGTTGGTTACTGTGATAATTACATCTTTTTGTGACTATGCACAACACGTATAAATTTGATGTAAATAACATATAAAGTTGATGAAATTGGTGCAAAAGATACCAATTTTAGAATGAAATCATTATACATCAACTTTATATGCTTTATGTATCAACTTTTATATGTTGTGTATAGTTCGCAGGTTTGTAAAAAAATATAGTTATCATTTGATTCACTCCTTATATATTATTATTATTATTATCATCAAATATGTCTTATATCAAATACTTCAATATAGTGTCTACTAAAAAATGTAATTTGTGGAAGACAGCACGGAGACCAAATTTCACTCTTATTCCTTGTTCCCTTTTTATTTCTTTACTCTGGTTAGTAGATTTATCAACGTGATTATTCGTGCAAGCTTAATAGAATGAAAAATTTAAGTTAATTTCATTTATTCTATAATTATTTTCATAGCCACGTCAATAATCATTTATTGAAATAGTAATGATATGTAAGTGGTGCAGGTAATCGGATTGGGATCACTCATGATAATGCCTTTGGTTGGGAATCTTTCCGACATCTATGGAAGAAAAGTCATGCTCACAGTCCCCATGACTCTCTCCATATTTCCTCTGCGTAAGCAATTTCTCAATTATACTAAATTTTACTTTTAATTAGTCGTAATTACCAAATATATTAATTGTTTAATATTTTGTCTAGTGCATGATACTTCCTTTTGATTAAGATGTTTTCTTTTCTATGTTTCAACTAAAGTTATAATTTTGAATAAGAAAAGCTTTATTTAGTATTTAACGGCTGTCATTTAATGGGATTAGATCTCATAATCTGTCACCCACTTCACTAATTTTTATATCAGAAAAGTGATTGGACATGGTTTAATCGTGTGAATTAGAAACAGAAACATTGTTTACAGAATATTAGATGGCACAAGAAATTCAAAAGAACAAATCTAAAGTCTCGGTTTTCTTTTGAACGAATATTAACTGAAAAGAAGGGAAAGATAAAACAACTAACAAATGTATAAGAAGTAGAAAAGAATTAAAGTATATTGAATAAAGAAGATCGAATAAAGCACCCAAAAGAGAAAAGAAAGAAAATTGAACTACTGCAATAGTACTTAAAGCTCGTATGCTCATTAAAATTTTCTTACTTCGTTAGGAAGTCTAGTATTTGTGCTGTTGCAGCATCGCAACTTAAATTAACGTCCTTCTCGGAGAGAGAATCCTAACCATAGTGTGGGCCTCAGTTGATTGTTAGTTGCTTAACCCTGGAGCTATCAAAAACGACCCAGCCCGACCCAGTTACATGGGCTGGCCCGATTTTGACTGGGCTGGGCACATGGTTTATTGGCCCAAAAGAATTTTGGCCCGACTCAATCTGTCTGAGAGACCAATTTGGCCCGAGTAATTGGACTAGCTTGATCTGATCTTACTTTTTTGTCGGATCGGGTTGAGCTGAAAAATTAGTGACTTGGATGAATTTTAAATCTGTCCGATGGGCTGAGATTGGGCCGGCCCGACCCAAACACTTTGACAGCTTTACTAAACCCCCATCCATCACTCTCTTTCGAATAGATTTTCCATTTTATATTATTAATTAATACAATCATAATAAACTTGTCATGCTATAGAAATATAGCGACAGGGATAGTGAGCAAAACCCAATTTAATTTACTTTTTTATTGGGTCGAGAAGTATTTCTAACCTTAAATTAACAGAAAACATTTGATGAAAAATGAAGTTTTTGTTTGTTTGTTTTGAAAGTAATGAAAAATGGAAGTTATTAAACTGAACAATGTGATATATGTGCACAGTGATACTGGCCTATAGCAGGACAAGATATTACTTCTACGCTTATTATGTGCTCAGAACTCTGTTCGCAATGGCCACTGAAGGCAGCGTTCAGTTTCTTGCTCTTGCATATGTGGTAATAATATAATGCTTCTTCCTTCTCTTCATCGCATTACACACACACACACAAAAACTTTCATATTCATCATCATATTTATACAGCATTGCTTCAATGGTGTGATTGCAGGCAGATAATGTCTCAGAGAACAGAAGGGCTGCAGTTTTTGGCCTCATGTCCGGCTTCGCTTCTTCTTCTTTCGTCTTCGGAAACTTCTCCACTCGATTTCTCTCCACTTCTGCAGTTTTTCAAGTAATCTCTCCTTCCATCATCCTTCCCTTCTTACAAACAAGTTTTTTGAAGCACTACTTACATTACATGTGGTTTGTGCATAGGTTGCTGCTGCAATGTCCGTTGTCGCGTTGGTCTACATGAGAATCTTTCTTCAAGAATCCATCACCAACAATGGCGCCTCTTGCAAGAGCACAGAGACCGATTGCCTTCTTGAGAAATGTCCCTCCAAAAAATGGAGCCTTTTCAAGACTCTGCCCTCTCTCAATGAATCCATTTCCTTGTTGAAGTCTAGGTACTTAGTTAACAATGTTTTTTTTTGTGAAAAAAGGGAAGACTACAACTTTGATCTAATGACTAATCCCAAAGTTTTTGTTCAAATATATGTGCTTAATTTGCAGCTCCACCTTCTCTAAAGCAGCTATGGTAGCATTCTTCATCAATGTTGCGGATGTTGGCCTCCATGCTTCATTGATGGTAAGTTGCAATACAAGTCTTCATATATAAAAATCATTGTTATATTTATGTGACATGATATTATGTAAAACATTATGCAGTATTACTTGAAAGCTCAATTTCACTTCAACAAAGATCAATTTGCCGATCTTATGATTATCGCTGGAATTGCAGGGGTAGTATCACAGGTAATAATAATACTTATTAAGATATTATTATCCCATGATGTGTGACTAATTACTTTGATCTCATCATATTTCAGCTTATCATCATGCCTGTACTTACTCCCCTCATGGGAGAAGAAAAGATGCTCTCTGTTGGACTGTTTTTCGCCTGCGCTCATGTAAGAATAAAAATCCACCATAAAAAAATATTCAATGCCACAGTTGATGTTAAATATAAATGTCATCCATAGTTCTCTAACTATGTTATCTGCTTTGCAGATGGTGCTTTACAGCGTCGCTTGGGCACCTTGGGTACGTTCTTCACCCGTTCGTTGCAACTATTTTACGTAAGGAATTCTGTTAGGCAATGTACTGATCTATGTAATTGGGATTTGCAGGTACCTTATGCTGCAGCAATGTTATCAGTTCTGGCCACTTTTGCTCTCCCATGTGTAAGAACTCTTGACGTTCTTTTAGTTATGCTGAAATTCTCTTGATTTATGAATGTTCTTAAAAGTTGTAGTTTCATTGCAGCTGCGTAGTATTGCATCTAAACAAACTGGACCGAGTGAACAGGTGATTGTTAACTAGTTTGATATGATTTTAGTTGTAAGAAAATACTAATAAATAAACATATCTCAGGGGAAAGTTCAAGGGTGCATAACAGGCATCTGCTCCTTCGCCAACATCATCACACCTCTTGCCTTCAGTCCTCTAACAGGTAATTAACAACACACCATCAATTGTTTCACCAACAAAAACAAAAACAAAAATCATTCTAAATCTAATATTTCTTTTTCTTCATTTTTCTCTTTTTCTATCAGCTCTTTTTCTATCAGATAAGGCGCCGTTTAACTTCCCTGGATTCAGCGTTATGTGCTCTGGCTTAGTTGCTGTAAGCGCCTCACTTAAGAAATATTTGAAGTACAGATAATCCACATTGCTAGTTCATAATAATCATTGCTTTTATTTCTTTGTATTGCGCGTAGATGATTGCATTCGTGCATAGCACCACGATAAGGCCACCTCCGACACCTTCCAAGAGTTGCAGCAGCGAAGTTTGCAGCTCCAGCACCGCGGACCCTTTAGTTTGAACCGCGACTGCATCTTCGTCTTCATCAGTTACCATATAATGATCAGAATTTAGCTAATGATTTACATTTTATAGGAAGCATGTTGAAGGAGGCAGCCTGGTTTGAATAGCAGGGGTATTCATGTGTTAATTTATAAGCCTATAGGTATTGTTTGCATGCATTTTCTTCGATATCTTCAATTAGCATTTGGAATTGTGTAAAGCTGGCAGGGGAAAGAAATTGGTTATTGTAAATGAGACTAGAGTTGAAAAATTCTCATGCATGTATGTTATATATATATATATATAGGAAAGTTGCAGTCCTACTCTCTTCCTTGTACACATTTACTTTACGATGTGGTCTTCTATGCTGACATCAACATGTACAGATATTGATATTTTTCTCCAGTGCAAATGATATTTTTATTTATTATAAATAATATTTTCTAATTATAGGATAAAAAATAAATTATACATTTTTTCGATGTGAATGAGACTTTTCTGTAGAATAATCAACACTTTGGATGTTCGCATGGTGCGGACATCCATATAGGAATTTTTGTGTTTACTAAATGGTCATTGTCTAATGGAGTCGGGTGTTTTCTCGAGCATTGAAAGTTGTGTTTTAATTGAATTACTTGTGAACCCTCAACGAAAATAAGTATATAATTTAGTCAAAATAAGAAGTAAATTTGACTTCTTATATACTTTTGAACTTGACAGGACAGTAACCCATGAACATTGGCTCTTATATACTCTTTACAAAACAATTAAGATGGAAAAGTTGACAGTTTCACAGTTGGAACTTGGAATCGTAGCTTCCGAATGATTATTTATTCTCTTAGTTTCTAGTCATTTTTCAACTGCAAGAAAAAACTTTCTCAAAAATCATATGGGAATATACTATGTTTTATCTCTCCTTTTTATTATCTCTTCTTTAGAGATTCATATGCATTGAGAATTTGAACCAATGAGTACTGAGGTATGGACCATGTCCAACAAACCAAGAATCATCCCATTCTATGCTTTGTAAGAATATTCTTAAAAAAAAGATTCTGCATTTTATAAGCGCTCAACCTATTTATTGAAGATCTTATTACTAAATTCAATACATATCAAAACACCTTATATAGGTAAACTAATGACATTATATATATATAAAAAAAAACTAGGAATTGATTTACTTAATTTAATTTGTCTGTAAACAAGAGCCCACAGTTATTCCTACACGTATCCAAATATAAAGGCCTGCCCCTAACTAAAATGACCCTACTCCTCCTACGTAGAAAATTTCGCCACACATATTCTTTCAGTAATATTCCATCACCACCCTCGGCGACGGCGGAGACACCACACAACCACCATTCTCCGCCCTGGCCCACTCGCATAACAATATCGCCTCGGAAGAAATGGGTGAAGAAACCCCTGGAAACGACATAATCTACCTCCACGGTGACCTGGACCTGAAGATCATCGAAGCCCGATGCCTCCCTAACATGGACCTCCTGGTGGAGCGCCTCCGCCGCTTCCTCGCCGCCTTCAAGGCCTTCCAGAAGCCCCTCACCCCCAAGCGATGCCGCCGCCGCCACAAGCAGCACAGCAAGATCATCACCAGCGACCCCTACGTCACCGTCTGCCTCGCCGGCGCCCGAGTTGCCCGCACCCGCGTCATCTCCAACACCCAGAACCCCGCCTGGAACGAGCATTTCAAGATCCCTCTTGCCCACCCCGTCTCACAGGCAATATTTTTTTTATATATATATTTTTCCTCATGCCCGTGTTTTATTAATCCGGCCATGCCTGCGCAAATCAGGCAACAATTTCTCTTTTTCGTTTTCAATATTTTGTATGAGGCCGCTTATTTGATTAATCCGGCCATGATCATGCATGTGCAAATCAAATTAAATTTGGAATCCATGCATGCAGATCGAGTTCGAGGTGAAGGACAACGACGTGTTCGGGGCGGACCGGATCGGGGTGGCAACGGTGGCGGCGAGCAGGATCGCGGCGGGGGAGACGATCGACGAGTGGATCCCGCTGATAGGGCCACACGGGCGTCCGTACAAGCCGGAGACGGCGGTGCGACTGGAGATAACGTTCACGCCGTGCAGCGCGAACCCTGCGTACAGGGGCGGGGTGACGGAGAAGTACGCGCTGCGGGAGAGCTACTTCCCACTGCGACACGGGGGGAAGGTGACGCTGTACCAGGACGCGCACGTGCCGGATGGGATGCTTCCGGAGATCGAGGTAGAGGGGGGCCGGTGCTTCGAGCACGACAAGTGCTGGGAGGACATATGCCACGCGATCATGGAGGCGCACCACATGGTATATATCGTGGGGTGGTCGATATACCACAAGGTGAGGCTCGTGAGAGAGGCGTCTCGGCCGCTCCCCCGCGGCGGCAACCTCACGCTCGGGGAGCTCCTCAAGTATAAGTCGCAGGAAGGGGTGAGGGTGCTTCTCTTGGTATGGGACGATAAAACTTCGCATAGCAAGTTCTTCATCAATACTGTATGCATCACTTTCCATTTATTTATTTACTTTTATTATGTAATTTGGAATTGGGGAATTGAACAAGTGAATGAATGAAGGTTTGTTTGTGATGCACAGACAGGAGTGATGGAAACTCATGACGAAGAAACGCGCAAGTTTTTTAAGCACTCGTCTGTCACGTGCGTGCTTGCTCCTCGTTACGGCAGCAATAAGCTTAGCATTTTCAAACAACAGGCATGCATCCTTTCTTATTTCCTTTATCATTCTCCTTTCAATATCATTATATATATTTCACTTTTTTTGGGTACATTCTGTTTACATGAATTCACTTGATATTATTCAAGAAGTTTTTAAAATTTACATGAATAAATTTAGTACGAAAACTATATATCTAGAAGACTAGAAACTAACCATTGAACCTACATATACTAGTAGATACTGTTGAGATCCAATAATTTTGCTTATAAATATTGTTTCCAAAGTTGATCATTTTTGTATATTCCATCGACGATGTATCATGCATGGTAACTACGTATACATGGCTATTACACACAGGTTGTGGGAACTATTTACACTCACCATCAAAAATGCGTGATTGTGGACACTCAAGACCACGGCAACAACCGCAAAATCACTACATTCATCGGCGGTCTCGACCTCTGCGACGGCCGTTACGATACACCGGAGCACCGATTGTACCGTGATCTCAAAACTGTGTTTCATGGCGACTATCACAATCCCACATTCGGTGTTAGCACCTCCCTCTCTCTCTCAATCTCTCTCTCTATATATACACACATTATATTGTATATTCCTGCACTAGGCTCACCAGTCTGCTGCATTTGTATTTACACTTTTGATAGCCAGGAACTAAGGCTCCAAGACAGCCATGGCACGATCTACACTGCAAGATCGAAGGCCCCGCTGCTTATGACATTCTCACCAATTTCGAGCAGCGATGGAAAAAAGCCACCAAATGGTCGGAGATTGGTCAGAAACTGACGAGATTTTCGCGTTGGCACGATGCTTTAATCAAGATTGACAAAATCTCGTGGATCAATAGTCCTTCCATGAATATCCCGAATGATCATCCTTTGTTGTGGGTTTATGAGGAAAATGATCCTGATAACTGGCATGTTCAGGTCACAATACATCATCTTTAAATTTTCCTCCTGTTTTTTTCTCTTTTTCTTTTAGCTAGGTGCCAAACTAATTGGCATCTTCTTTTTGACCTTTTTAAACAGATTTTCCGGTCCATAGATTCGGGGTCGCTCAAAGGATTTCCCAAAAGTGTGTATGCAGCAGAAAAGCAAGTAATTTCTGAACCTTGAACAAGTTTTTTGTTGTTTTTGTGCACCCTGCATTGATTCAGCAATACAACTTACAAGTGTAAGACGATTTGACGGGTCAAGATCTATGAAATAGTGTTGAATTAGGATCAAAATTCATTCGGGGTCTTGAAAACCATCTTACCGTTTGACCAAAGACTCTCCTTTTGATTTAGATTGTTGCATTGTCTGTTATCTGCTAGTGTGATTTGTTAAACATGGTCGTTTGATTCTTCAGAATCTGGTTTGTGCTAAAAATCTGGTGATAGATAGAAGCATTCAAATGGCTTATATCCAAGCAATCAGATCTGCTCAACACTTCATTTACATTGAGAATCAATATTTCCTTGGCTCATCTTATGCTTGGCCCGACTACAAACATGCAGGTATATATACAGCTTGAATTCTCCAATATTTATAGCTTCAATTGTACTATATAACTTCTTTTATCATAATTTTAAAGAATTTAGGATCGAAAAAGATTATTTATCTTATACCATAATAAATGAAAACTACGTATATGGCTACAAAATTTATCCATAAAAACTGAGTGAATCAAAATCTCAAGAATTTCTACTCATGACAATTAATGTTTTGATTATCGGAATATTATATATATATATATAGGGGCAGACAATTTAATCCCAATGGAACTGGCATTGAAAATAGTGAGCAAAATAAGGGCGAAGGAGAGGTTCACTGTTTATATTGTTATTCCAATGTGGCCAGAGGGTGTTCCTAGTTCTGCTGCTGTTCAAGAAATCCTTTACTGGCAGGTCTAGTCCATTCAGTTCCTTAATTATTGTCTATTGAATAATCGTGTCACATTTACTGTTGCATCTATGAACGATGTCACATGTGGAGATAAGTGGAATTCTACCAAATTTCGATTGTGAAAATTCACGAGAATATAATGATACACAAAATACTTAAGAATATCCACAAACAAAATTTGGTAGATTCCCAGGCACTTCCCTCAGCATGTGGCGATCACCAGTAATTGCAATAGGAGAGATGTTGCACGGTGATGCAATTGAGGATCGATCTTGTTAAAGATTAGTAGTGTGTTTACTGGTGTTGTTATAGGCACAAACGATGCAAACGATGTACGAACTTATTGCTAAAGAAATCAAGACCGCTAATCTGGAGAATGCGCATCCAACTGACTATCTCAATTTTTACTGTCTTGGCAACCGCGAGGAGTATCAGAAGAAATCATCAAGCGGGAGTAGCCATGCCTCATCACATGCAAATGCAGTAATAAAACTCTTACATCTTTATTTCTTCAATGATTAGTTAACCTGAAATAGAAATGTTGGCAGGAACCAAGTACGGCAAAGACAAAATCTGGTCGGTTTATGATCTATGTGCATGCCAAGGGAATGATAGTGGACGATGAATATGTAATAATCGGTTCCGCCAACATCAACCAACGCTCTATGGCTGGTTCCAGAGACACAGAGATCGCCATGGGAGCTTATCAACCCCATCATACCTGGGCCAAGAAGAAGCAACATCCACACGGCCAGGTCAGTGTTCTTGCATAATTAAAAAATGACTAAAGAAAATTAAATTCAAAAATTGCAGTATTTTAAGTATGGGACAGAGGAGCCAATCTGCTAGACAGAGGAGCCAACATCTACAATAGTAGATAGAGGGCCGATTTTAATATAGTGTTTCTCCATGAGCCTTCTTTTGGCAGTATTCATGTAGAGTAAGCAAAAGTTGGGGGCATGCATGCAGGTGTATGGGTACAGAATGTCACTATGGGCAGAGCATTTGGGCATGATCGATCCTTGCTTCAGGGAAGCCAACGAGTCGGGGTGTGTGAAGTATGTTAACGACGTTGCAGAAGAGAACTGGAAGCGATTCACAGCAGACAAGTTCACGGCGCTGCAAGGTCATATTCTCAAATATCCAGTGGAGATCGACGCTGATGGAAAGGTTAATTCTCTACACGGATTTGAGACATTTCCAGATGTTGGTGGTAAGGTGTTAGGCGCTCCAACTAATCTGCCTGATGCTTTGACTACGTAGATATCATGTTTTTATTTTGTTACTCCATGCATGTAATAATATTATATCAGTTTTTAGGTATATATATATTCACTACGACTTTGCTTTTGATATGCTATACAATTGGATCATGTACATCCAACATATGTGGGAGTCGTACATAGTTTCCTTCAATTTCTTTGTTATAGATGCATAACCCAGACTCTGATCGAGGAAGTTGAGGGAACTCAACATATCCGAACACGAACATTCCATTCAAATGACAATTCAATAGATTCTTCCATTTAGGGTGTGTTCTTTTCGGTTGTGAATTCATCATACGAAAATGAGGGATAAGAAAAGATGGGGACAATTTTATCACATTTTAGTGGTCCCCATATTTTCTATCTCATTTTCTGTAGGGTGAAAAACATGGAAAATATTACCATCGATTAGAGCAAAAATAAGGGAAGAGGGCTGCTTGGAAAAAAAATTATCCTATCTGTAAAAAATTATCTACCCTACAGAACATGTGAAAAGAGTGGAAAAGGGTAAAAGTATATGTTTTCCACCCTTTTTCATCAAAGAGAACGCACCCTGAGTGCGAGAGAGAGAGAGAAGCATGTTAACTTATCAGCATCTATCAGATTTTGATATCTAATATACTGGCAACTAAATTCAACCGTCCTTCATTCAAGAAAGACAACTAGTTTATCAAAGACTATTAGTTGATGAAGTAACTCAAGGCATACTAGCAGTGGATGAGCAAAGACAACATGGATTATATCAAAATTTGGACTTCATTTTCAACTTTACATTGTTCAGAATAAGCTAACAAAGGACAGTCTCCATTTTCGGCTTCCTTAATTTTCTTGCCTACTTTCCTATTAGAGCATACCCGACACACCTTACCGTGAGTATACAGAAGACAATTCAGATCAAATTTGAGTTCTGGTGGAATCCGCTGATTGAGATGGAGATATGTAGTCTTGACATCGGCAGCATCCGGCACCCAACCCATTCTCTTAGCTATTTGGAATACCTGCAGCAGCAACTGAATATTCAACATTTTCATAGCTAGTGAGAAATCAAAAAGGAAGTGACAGCAGACATATATATGAAGCACTCACGTGTGTGTCCACTGGGAAATCATCGTGTTGTAAATTAAACATCAAGACACATGAGATCTGCAAACAATTTCGGTTAATTGTATCACAATTTACAAAGAGATATTTCAAATAATAAGCAACATAACCATCCACTTCTGTACAAATAACACATTTTATTAAACCATGCTACCATATCTTTTACATAAGGCATCATTTTCACATAATGGATTTTTAGCAACATGGTCGTTGAAAGTTAAAAAGCTACTTAATATTGAGTAAATACACGTGCAAAATGATATTGTAGCAATATAAGTAGTCGTTAGAATGTGGCTAAGGAGGTAGAGGAGAGGCATGCACATGAAAAGACAACGGTTATGGATCCATAAGCAGAGCAACGTGATGAAAAAGACCTTGTTTCTAGAAGGAAGATCCTAGACCTTCAGTCTCTCAATACTAACACCACTATAAATTCCATTCTTGTATTGACGAATCTTGAAATAGTTTGAGCAAGAACTTACTGTCTTGGGACCAATTCCTTTGAAAAGAGAAAGCTCTGCCTTGACCTCCTCAATGGATAACTCTCTCAAATACTCCATGCACAATTTCCCTCTTTTCTCGAGCAAGACACTCAACAAGTTCTTTATACACGACGACTTTGTTGGAGCTAGACCTCCACATCTTATAGCATCCTCAACATATTTGGACTCAGCTTCAACAACCTTAAGAATTTGCAGGAAATTGCTATAAGAAAAATAGTATCAAAAGATATCCAGGAGATCAAAGATTTCCAAATATAATAGCCAATGTCGAATAAAGCGGGGTGCACTCTATTAGCTTCTATATGTATTAGCTCAAAGGCCTGAGAGACTGATCGACTAAAAGAACAGTATTGTAAGCAGCAGATTCCAATGGAATAATCTATGATAGGAATCATACTCTTTCAATCCAAGAGATATTTCATTGATTCCCATCTTTGTATTTCGAAAAGAAAGGGATTTAGATGATTCGAAATTGATTCCAACCTAAAATTCTTCGAAATTTTCTATTTCAGTCAATGGGAGTGGGCTCTTACTATCTTTAGAGCCGGATACTAAGGAAGACTTTTCATGATTGACAATATACAATCTAGTATTTATATCCTCACTAATAGGATTTCTCCAATTCTATCCCTACCCTTTCGATGATGATTCAAGCAAAATTAGCTCAAACGGTAGAAGTTAACAAGGGCCTTGGATTATCCCAAAGTTCCAATCCATTTTAGTAAACAATGGATTAGTCTATACTATCTAGACTAATTCTCAAAAGTAAACTCCCATAATTTGAAAACAGTAGGTCTATTGAAGACCAACATTAAAAAATTATCAATGATCAATGGATTCTATGAATTAAAGTTCACAACTTGAAAAAGAAAACAAGAAAATGCAGACAATAAATCGCCTAGAATCAAAAGGTACAAGGAAATTTAATCACATGTTCATAGCAACACAAGCCCATAAATTGAACTTCAAGAACATAAAAGAGCTTCTAATTCCAAATAAGAAATTGCATAAACATATTAAGGTTAGTGGAAAAGCTTACATACATGGTGCCAAGTGGGGAAAGCTTTTCTAAGTGAAGCAAAAGCCCTTTCAGAATTAAGCTCAGTGGTGTTCTGGGACAGTATGGTTTTCACTAAACCATCCAAAACGCTCTCTATTTCATCAGCTTCGCCCTCATCTATCAAAGGCTCGACATTTGCAGAGTTGTTTTTCAATCTTTGGTTGCGGTATCTCATGAATTCGTGGGGGAATCCGTGGATGGACAAGAGGTCGTCTCGTACGGAAATGCATTCTTCAGGGGTAGGCCGAGAATGATCCGGGAATGGGCATTGGCCGGCGTCGGCGCAGCTTTTTACGGTGGTTTTGGGTGATTCGGCGTAGGGTTTCTTTCTTTTCCGCATTTTCCTTTGATTTTCAGATTCAAAACTAGTTCCCCTTTTCAATTCCAACTCCGAAAAATAAAAAATAAAAATAGAAAAAGTAAAAATAAAAATAAAAATAAAAATCCCGAGGCTTGCTTTTATTTTGGAATTTCCACATTTTCTCATTGTAATATAAAGCTAAGTTATTGTTTGCGTGTGTTGGCTTAGTGATAGAGTGGTTAATCTTAGAATTCGAAGGTTTGGGTTGAGTCACCGCGATGTGACCTTTAAAAATTTATGTATTTAATTGACCAAAAAATATAAAGTAAATTACTTTCTAATTTAAGACATATTAATTATAGGGCAATGTTTATTTGACAAAAAATAAAGTTAATTGGAATTGTGATTCTTAAAAAAATGATTCTAAAAAAATAAAAATTCTAATAGATTTCTTATCCCCTATTTGGAAAATACAAAAAAAATCATTAGGATTTTAAATAATAATTAAAATAATAAAATATGATTCAATTCATAGCTCTAAAAATAAAATTATAGTCTCCCTAAAATAAATTATTGATTGAGAAAATAATAATAATTGATGGTCATTCGGGGGTACGTACTGGTGTGATTGGGAGGAGGGGAATACACCAGTTAGATAAATTTAAAAAATTTTCGTTTCACAAGACTGACTGGCTCTGGTGATAGTAGTTGGTCGAACAACTGATAGTTCAGTATTGATATCAGTACTAGTGGTTAGTTCAGATTATGAGAGTCTTGTTTTATAGAGATATCAGTTAGCAAACCTACTGACTGCTGAGACAGTTGGACTGGTAATTGGCGTGCTTGCAGAATTTGGTGGTTACTGTATTTATCTTACTGTAAATTTAAATTGGCTTAAAAAATTTAGTCGAATATGGCTTAGTCAGTTTTTAATTTTATCTCTTCAATGTAAAATTGATATTGATAGAGTGCTTCAAAATGATATTGTCTTTGTTATATACTAGTTATGTCGATTGATAATATGTAATGTAAATCGACATCGAATGTAAAGAATTGATAGTAAACAATACTTGATTTTAAGTGATTCGAGATATCGCCTACATCCACTGACCGATTGCTCGGTTAATCCACTAACTTGAAATTTGGTCTTGTTTACGGCACACGATATAAACCTAGATACGGAGTTAACCTTACCGTATCCCGCCGAACTTGACGTTCTTCCAACGCTTATGGATGGTAGGAAACCTATGACTGCTTCCATGTGCATTTCGACCTAAACCTCTTGCTTACAGTTGCAAGATAACCAAACTTTCAGCATCTAATACTTCGTTGCCTATTTGTCCAAACTTCTACTTATATAGGGTTTTCATAGAGGGTTTTTCAAGTAAAGTTTGGTCATCATAGGAGAAAAACTCAGTATGTCTAGGCTTAAAATATACAGAGAGCATTCTAGACTTAAGGAAGTGTATGCTGAAACCTTGAGCTGATAAATATATTTAAGCTCTTTGCTGATAACACTGTAGACTTCATTCTTCAAAATCGCTGGGTATAAGTTCTTGATCTTTGAGCTTTGGATGCTTTAGAATATTCAAATGTGCAACATTTTGATTATTTTTAAGGCTGAATTCTACGTGTATTTATAGAGGGGATGATGAATAGTGTCGTTGGATGGAGCACCAATCACATCCTTCTATTTATCGTTTGAATTCTCGTACGTTGTTGTCAAGGTCTACATCATCGTACACTATAGCTCTGTAAATCTGACGTTCTTCCAACGCTTATGGATGGTAGGAAACCTATGACTGCTTCCAGGTGCATTTGACCTAAACCTCTTGCTTACAGTTGCAAGATAACCAAACTTGACGTTCTTCCAACGCTTATCGTATCCCGCCGAACTTGACGTTCTTCCAACGCTTATGGATGGTAGGAAACCTATGACTGCTTCCAGGTGCATTTGACCTAAACCTCTTGCTTACAAGTTCTGAGATAACCAAACTTTCAAGATCTAATACTTCGTTGCCTATTTGTCGAACTTCTACTTATATAGGGTTTTCATGAGGGTTTTCAAGTAAAGTTTGAGCTGTCATAGGAGAAAAACTCAGTATGTCTAGGCTTAAGATATACAGAGAGCATTCTAGACTTAAGAAAGTGTATGCTGAAACCTTGAGCTGATAAATATATTTAAGCTCTTTGTTGATAACACTGTAGACTTCATTCTTCAAAATCGCTTGGTATAAGTTCTTGATCTTTGAGCTTTGGATGCTTTAGAATATTCAAATGTGCAACATTTTGATTATTTTTAAGGCTGAATTCTACGTGTATTTATAGATACGGAGTTAACCTTACCGTATCCCGCCGAACTTGACGTTCTTCCAACGCTTATGGATGGTAGGAAACCTATGACTGCTTCCAGGTGCATTTGACCTAAACCTCTTGCTTACAGTTGCAAGATAACAAAACTTTCAGCATCTAATACTTCGTTGCCTATTTGTCTAAACTTCTACTTATATAGGGTTTTCATAGAGGGTTTTTCAAGTAAAGTTTGAGCTGTCATAGGAGAGAAACTAGTTCCCCTTTTCAATTCCAACTCCGAAAAATAAAAAAGAAAAATAGAAAAAGTAAAAATAAAAATAAAAATCCCGAGGCTTGCTTTTATTTTGGAATTTCCACATTTTCTCATTGTAATATAAAGCAAGTTATTGTGTGCGTGTGTTGGCCTAGTGGTAACGTGGTTAATATCCGAGGTCAAAGGTCTCGGGTTCGAGTCCACCGTGACGTGACCTTTAAAAATTTATGTATTTAATTGACCAAAAAATATAAAGCAAGTTACTTTCTAATTTAAGACATTAATTATAGGGCAATGTTTATTTGACAAAAAATAAAGTTAATTGGAATTATGATTCTTAAAAAAATGATTCTAAAAAAATAAAAATTCTAATAGATTTCTTATCCCCTATTTGGAAAATACAAAAAAAATCATTAGGATTTTAAATAATAATAAAAATAATAAATATGATTCAATTCATAGCTCTAAAAATAAAATTAAGGTCTCCCTAAAATAAATTATTGATTGAGAAAATAATAATAATTGATGGTCATTCGGGGGTACGTACTGGTGTGATTGGGAGGAGGGGAATACACCAGTTAGATAAATTTAAAATTTTTTCGTTTCACAAGACTGACTGGCTCTGGTAATAGTAGTTGGTCGAACAACTGATAGTTCAGTACTGATATCAGTACTACTGGTTAGTTCAGATTATGAGAGTCTTGTTTTATAAAGATATCAGTTAGCAAACCTACTGACTGCTGAGACAGTTGGATTGATAACTGGTGTGCTTGTAGAATTTGGTGGTTATTGTATTTATCTTACTGTAAATTTAAATTGGCTTAAAAAATTTAGTCGAATATGGCTTAGTCAGTTTTTAATTTTATCTCTTCAATGTAAAATTGATATTGATAGAGTGTTTCAAAATGATGTTGTGCTGTTATATACTAGTTATGTCAATTCAATAATATGTAATGTAAATCTGACACTGAATGTAAAGAATTGATAGTAAACAATACTTGATTTTTAAGTGATTCAGAGATATCAGCTTCTACATCCACGGACTGATTGCTCAGTTAATCCACTAACTTGAAATTTGGTCTTGTTTACGGGTACACGATATAAACCTAGATACGGAGTTAACCTTACCTGTATCCCGCCGAACTTGACGTTCTTCCAACGCTTATGGATGGTAGGAAACCTATGACTGCTTCCAGGTGCATTCGACCTAAACCTCTTGCTTACAGTTGCAAGATAACCAAACTTTCAGCATCTAATACTTCGTTGCCTATTTGTCCAAACTTCTACTTATATAGGGTTTTCATAGAGGGTTTTTCAAGTAAAGTTTGAGCTGTCATAGGAGAAAAACTCAGTATGTCTAGGCTTAAGATATACAGAGAGCATTTTAGACTTAAGGAAGTGTATGCTGAAACCTTGAGCTGATAAATATATTTAAGCTCTTTGTTGATAACACTGTAGGCTTCATTCTTCAAAATCGCTGGGTATAAGTTCTTGATCTTTGAGCTTTGGATGCTTTAGAATATTCAAATGTGCAACATTTTGATTATTTTTAAGGCTGAATTCTACGTGTATTTATAGAGGGGATGATGAATAGTGTCATTGGATGGAGCACCAATCACATCCTTCTATTTATCGTTTGAATTCTTCTCATTTGAATTCTCGTACGTTGTTGTCAAGGTCTACATCATCGTACACTATAGCTCTGTAAATCTGAACAGTAGATCTGACAAGTCAGGATCTTCTGCAGATACGCTACGATATGTGACGAGTCAAAGACTCAAGTCTTTGTGTTTTTCTAGTGAGTTGACTCCGTGTTTTATCCGTACATTGACCTCAAGTTAGGCCACGAGACTACTCCATCTTTTATCAACAGGCTGGACCCCGTCTTTTATCAGTTTGGGAACCTGAGTTAGTATGACGCTTTCAACGTTGATGTAGAAATAGTCAACTTTGATTTTATCAGCCAGCTTTGACTTGTCGCCAGCATAGACTATTTGTCAGCAGTTTTGACTATTTATCAACATCATTGACTTTCAGTTACCAGTTTTTACTTCTGGTAGCCAGTTTTGACTTCTGGTATCCAGCTTTGACTTCCATGCTTGGGCAGTCAGTTGTTGGTACGACACTTTATCATATCATGACTCATTTGTTTTCAGCAACGTCGAGTCTTCAGTCTTTGATCTTCAATCTTCAGTCTTTGATCTTCAGTCTTCAGTCTTTGACATCAATCTTTAGTAGCTCTGTTCATCAGCATCAGTATACTTCCGTCTTCAGACTTCAATTGGCTTGACTTTAGTTTTCAGCATTCAGTACGCGATCTTCAATCAGTGCTCTATTAGTTGTGCTAGTATTGATACTTCTATCAATATTACTGGCTTCACACTGTTTGAAATCCATCAGCTTGGATGTCCAAACCAATAATTCTTCTGCTAGAGTCTATAACCAAAAAACGTTAACTCTCTAACATGTGAGCAGCACTAGTTACATCAACATGACAATCATCAGATATTTTTGGATCTAATCAAAACACACATGTAAGATATAATTATTTTCAATAATAATAATAATATTACTATTATTATTAGGGTAAATATCACTTTAAACCCCAAATTATATCAATTTTATCAAAAATACCATGAATTTTAAAAAATATCATTTTAAACCCCAAACTATTAATATTTTATAAAAAAAAATCTAAACTTTGAGAAGTATCACCTTAAACCTCAATTTTTTTTTTTTTTTATCAAAAATACCCTACATCAATTTTTAAGCTCCTGAAATTGGAAGAGAAATAAGATCTGCTGAGATATAAGAAGTCTAGAATATTATATCACTACTTTTTGCTTTCAGGATTCTTTTTTACTTTCCTTATATTATAAAAATACAACCGAACGTAGGAATTTAAAATCTTGGAATCCGATTACTTTCACGAGGGGGTTTCCTTGCAAAACAAACGAGCCCATAATGTTTATCGCTTTCTTCAATTACAATACCCGTTTGGACAAAAAAGTAATAGTATTAACAAAAGAATAGATTAACATAATACTATTTTTACATTGCAAGAAATTGTATCTTCCAAAATCAATGAATTACATTTTTTTTTCATATTTGCTAATATTTATATTTATTACTTTTGATTATTGATTCAGAAGAGATAATTCGTCATATTTTTTAACCAGAAAAACAGATAGGGGGTGAGATAATTTGTTATATGAAGTAACAATTAGATACAAAGTAACATTTTTAGGATATGAATTTAAGAGAATTTTGATTTGATCCTAAAATTCCTGAAAAGATAATGCTCAAAATTTAGAATAGAATAGCTAAAAAAAAAAAAAAGTTTAGAATAGCTCTTGTTAAGAAGCTTAAATATATGGAGCTAAATTTAATGGACATGTATCTGACCTAAAAGCTCGACTGAAAAAATAACGGCAAGAAACTATGAGGTTAGAAAGCTAGAAAGGAAAGAGCTAATTGACAAAGTTCAAGTATGGATCTAAAGCTGATGAAGAAAGCAATCTGAAAAGTCAAAAGTCAATTTGACAAATGATAAAAAAATGCAACTGGCCAAATTTATTAAGCTGATAATGTGGAACTGTGGAAGTATGGATGAAGAGTCCAACTTGGAACTGAAAGTTTGAGACCAAGCTCATGCAATATGAATAGAATAGTAGTGCATGAAGCTTTAGGAGTCGAGCTCTATGCAGTCAACTGAAGACGCTCCTTGCAAAAGGAAACAGAAGTGCAGCCAAGTCAGAAGAAGACATCACAACATGACATCCTGCAAAGAAGGGTATAGCCAGTCAGACACTATGTCTGTTACCAATTCGATATGCTATCTTTCCAATAAGAGCTTGAATTTCTATCTTTCCAACGATTAGAAATTCAAGCTACTATAAGTACAGAAAACTCAACTCAGAGAAAAAAGAAGAGACGACCAATAGAGAAATAACGTGCAAAGAAGCAATATACTAAAAAGTGTCGTCCAATTGAGTGTCATCGGGTAAGAGACCTATGACAAATCCTAATCCCCACATGCTACATCCATCAAGCTAGTGCATTTTAGTCTATATGGGTTGGTTGCAGGGATACGATGATTGTTTGATTGAATGTTTGTGCAATTGATCGCTTGCATAATCTTGAATGACTCAAACTGTGGGCCGAAAGTATGTGGTCAACCTGGGATACTAAGCTGATTTCGCTAAACAGATGGCCTGACAATCAATGAGATGTTCTTTAAGATATGCTGGACATTCTTTTTCCTGATTTCATTACATTTTCATGATAGCTAGCTTTTATTTTTTGTTTCATTATGTTCTTGTATTTTGATCGTGTACATCCAAAATATTTGGGAGTTGAGCCTTCTATAATTTCCTTCTATTTCTTTGTTGTAGACACGCAGAACCCAGACTCTGTCTCTGATCGAGAAAGTTGAGGGAACTCAACATGGTCTAGATATAACACGTGGAACAATAATTATTTATGTGTTTATCTTCCATGTCTTTTAAATGCGTATCTGTGGTTTCTTAAAACACATATAGGTATATGCGTGCTAGCATAGAATATGCATGTTTATTCGCATGTAAGAAGAACGAATTTAATGAATAACATTTAATATGTGTACTTTATACTTTATTATTGGGATAATTATTATTTATCATACCATCGATGCACATTTTTATTGCACATCTACTTGTAAGAGATTAGTTTGCTTAAAACTTCATATTTGGTACGCTGTTTCCTCTTAATCAATTCATTTTGCAATTGCTTAATAAAAACGAAGTCCGAGTAAATTATATATCTATATGAATTAGAGCACGGAACATTTACTAGTTTATCAAAATAAGTATGAAAAAATAACATAATTAAAATTCAATTGAAACTAGAAATTGTACAATAGGAGAAAAAAAATATTTTATTTAACAGTTACTTTTCCAACCATGCCAGCTCCTTGATGAGGGGCGCAGTAGAAAGTGTAAGCCCCTTTCTCCGTCAAAGTAACTGCGTATGTATCGCCTTTGGCGTTCAGCAGCTCATCTTCGGGCATTGATATCTTCGACGCATCAACTCCTGCCGGAACTTCGTCTTCATCAAACACCACGTTGTGTGGGAATCCAGCATTATTGAAGAAGATGATTTTTTCACCCGCTGCCACTTCGAAGTTTTGGGGGACGAAAACTAGCCCGCCATCATCACTACCCAGAGTGATCTGAATGGCCGCGGCGTTGCTAGCCACGGCCACATTTATCGCGAGTGTGGCTGAGACAGCAACTGCCGCAGCTAGGCCCTTTGCCGAGGCCAACATCACGAGCCTGGGTGCTGCTCTGGTAGCAACCAGTCTCGTGGTGGTGGCCTCGTGGGTTGAGTGTGCAGCTTTAGGGCTCAAGAGTGATGTCATCTTGGTAATAACAGGTGAGGTGATAGTGGTCATTCTTTAGCAATATGTAGCAATGGGGATATCAGGATAACAAGTGGTGGAATTTATATTTGGGAGGAGACAGGGGCTTATTTTTTAGGTACACTCAAACTCAAGTAATTTGTTTGGATATACTGAACTGGGATAATTTATTTTAGAAAAGTTATTAATAAGAGAAAAAACAAAAAAGTTGGAAATTTAGAATGAAATCAACTAGTGTAGTACAAAGACAATACACCATAATGTACTTCAACAGAGACTAATGAATGCAAGATGGTACGCAAGTACAATAAAACACAGGCCACAAAAATTCACAACTTAACAAAAAAAATACAGAATAAATAATTACAAATGAAAATCTCTTCAAACACTAATCCATTCACAAAAAAAGAAGAAGATAATTTCAGTAAGTACTAAGTAGATATCTTTTAACCTCAAATAAATCGAATTGATTCAAATTTTCTCATAGCCAACAATGTTAATTTTACGTAACTTGAATTTCATGTCATTTTTTTGGATTTAATAACTTAAATGAATCCAAAATATATACATCAATTAAATTAAGTACCCCGTTGACTTATTTAGAGGCATTCGAAGAGTACATTGAACTAGATTTCAATAAAGTTGAAAAAAATGGCTCGAAATTATTTAGTTTGAAGACAATGTTTGAGAAGTCACTATTTCTACTCCAAAAAAAAGTTCAACTTAATAACTTGGAACCAAAAATGTCCAAGCTTAATAAAACTGGCCATTGCAAACTTCATTAATAAAATTTTGTTCCAAATGCTGCTGTAATGTGTTTCAATTTTTTCTATCTAGAAATTATACTCGTTATCTCATTTCTTGACATGAAAAATGATTATCATTTAATTTAAATGTGTATTCAATTATTATCACTCACATAATTACTCATTAGTTATCATTTAAATTTCTATTAAAACAACAATTATTATATTAAATCATGTGTATTGATTGATAAAAATACAACCTATTTTTTGTTACAAGAATAAGGATATCTAAGAAATTTCTACACTTCCGTAAAATTTTGAGCACAATGGGCTAGCCTGAAAATCAAATATTCACATTTAGTAGTGAAAATTTCAAACCCGAAAAAATTTCAGCCCAATTGGCACGAAACGAAAATAGCTAGATCGCAAAGGATTGCCCGACATAAATGGATTGGTCCAATTGACGTCCCTATATTTATGTAAAAGGAAAAACATAAGAGTAACCCGATTCCATGCAAAAATGTAGAAACAACAGTCCCATACATGAAGGATCAATACGCAGCTAACTAGATACAACCACCAACAACCAACTAAAATGGACAATAACATGGCCTGTAAGAGGTGACAGAATTCCTGACTCTTGTAACTTAAGTCTAAGAGTTCAAGCTTCGAATGTCACAGAGTTAACCACTCAATCAGAGAACCGCTATGAGATAGTTTCACTAACAAAGACACTTCAAGAAAGGGCTTTTCTACATAAGAAACATACAAAATCACCAGGCAAGAACAAAGTATCTATTACTAATTTGGTTCAGATATGATCGGCCATCAGATCATAAATGTACAGATTATGCCATCACATATCTGTCCGACTTATACTACCTCATTCGACTATTAACAACGGTAACATCCCTATCCCTATTTACATGAACAACGAAGTTACAGTACAAGCCATAAATCAATATGTACAGCCATCCAGATGAAAGTGTCACTTGCATTTCTGACCTCTCAGAAAGGCGGAAAGATATTGTCATCGTTGTCCTCACCCATGTCCAAATATTTCATGTTCATATTATCATTTGGGTTTGGATTGAAACTCGGATTCACGTAGCACTTCATCTCATGGAATAGATTCAAATGGTCCACCAGCTTATGAAACACATTGGAACGACAACACTGTCCAAAAATAGAACAGACAAGATGAACCTTATTATGCTGAGCTTTACAATATTTCATTGATACATAGGAGATGCATTAGCAACAGAGATCTCAAAAATCAGGAGATCCTCCGAACGAAAATTGAGACTTTCACATAACAATAGATACAAGAGCTAATCTCGCAACAACTTTTAAAAGCTAAAAAACTGCTTTTAGCTTGTATTCAGCAATGATGTCTCAAATTTCATATTCTACTTCTACTTAAATATGCGAGAATCTAAAAGCACCAGGTGGTTTTTTAACTTCTTTTACCTCCTTTATATTCGTCTTTAATCAAATGCAACTTTGTATTAGTACTTTTGGCTCAACCATTCAGATATATTTAGAAAATTTCGCTACACTCTTTACACACAATAAAGATCATACAAGTTAAATTTTCAATTGCCAAGTAATATGTTTTAGCTAGTACTCCAAATTCTTATTTTGTTATGTTTTTAGCAATTTAGCTACTAATAGAAACACCACCTTACAATATCGCAATTTATTCCCAAACTACATATTCAGGGAAAGTGCAATGCCTGAGGATAGACCAAGTTTTCCGCTAGATTCTTGTTCTTGATCGATCCTCACTACTATGCAATATACATCTGAATAATTCCTTAATCAATTCTTTCTTCACAAAGATATCATTGATTAATTCAGCTATTGTCCAACTTATTAACCAAAATGAATATCACAAAATTCCGCAAATGATTGGTGTATACATAGTAGTGGCTTTACCTGAACGAATACGGTGCCGCCGGTATACGCATGCGGATTGATGGCGCGGGTTGTGCGCTGGCCGCAGACGTTGCACGTGAAGGCCACGCGCATTCGACGCCGAGGGGATTTAGTGAAAAGAGACCAGGGGAAAGTGGATACACGCTCGGTTACGGAGTCAGAATCCGAACCGGCGGAAACGGGCGGGCCTTCCATACCCGACCCGGTTGTCCACCCTCCCACGTTTGCTGCACTAAGCACCAGCCCCATCGCATCGTCCTGCCAAACAAAATACAGTTTTTATCATTTAATCATTCTGAAATTCAATAAAATGTAAAAACAATACAATACAAACGCGCCTTCGAGAGAGTTCCATTTCGCAAAATGGGAGCGAGGGCGGAATCGGAATTGAGATCGTTTTCGCTGTTGATATTTCCATTGTTGTTTTTGCCATCTGTAAAATAGCAGAAGCAGAAGAAGGGGTTGAAATCGGGAAATATGAATAAAATTATGGCATGAAAGGGGGGAAAGAAGCTTACTTTTAGGGGAAATCGAGTATCGGAGGAGGCGACGGGAAGACAAGTGTTTGGGTTTGAAGGGGGAGAAAAGCGGCAGAGACGCGGCGCCGGTGGTGGTTAGCGTTTCCATTTTTCAGATAGTATAAGTATATGCGGCTCCAATAAGTTTCTTCAATTTCGCAGAGGAAACAAAAGTAGACCAAGTTGGACATCACTCCCTCGCCAGAGAATCTTATTATTACAAGTCTCATTAAAAAAATGAAAAAGAATTCTTGTTTTTCTTTTTACTTTGTGTAATGGGCTGGGCTATTTGAAACCTATCATACTGATCCAAAAAGCCTAAAGTAACCTAGCACACAGATGATCATGGGCCAACATTAAATTAGTTTAGGAGTTGAAAACATATAAATCAAGCTCAATTTGTTTAAAAGTCATATTTTTTTCTTTTTTGGTAATAGGTGAAACTTGCCTATTGACTCTATTAGCTGAAAATAAAATTATACGATGTATTACTCAAAACCTCATAGCTTAGTGGTATTAGTCTCTTATACAATATGCAATGCATTAATTTTTTTTTCTTATTTAACAAAATGAGATGACATGTATTCGTAGTCTTTAAAATTGAACCATGTGAAATCATAAAAAAGTTAAAATATATAAGTAAAATTTCAAGCACCATAATTGAAGAGTCATGATTCAAATTTCATCAATGCCTATTGCCTATTACACCAAACGTCTGATCGGTCTTGGCCTATATCAAACAGTCCACACACTTGGATCCAGGCCTCGTCTTTTACACTAAAGCACTGCAAGTGATTTACTCACATTTAATTTTAAGTAAGTTATAAATAAGAAAACATTGTTCTATGTTTGATGTGAGACAAAAATTCTTGTATACATTTGCTTTTTGTATGGTAAAACCGTATGAATTTATTGTATGACCACTAAACTCGTACGTATTTACCTGTGATATGTGCGTAGTTTTCAACAAATACTGTTTTAGATTTGGATACAAATATATGTTACCACCTTATGTGATACTTTCTATATAAAAAATAATCATTTCCAAGTAAAAAGTTCTGGCACAAGTTTTTTATAGGTAAACATATCTTGTGTATGGGTTGGGATACCGTGGGATAAACACAACAATGGCTCATGTGCTAAGAACAGTACGGTTTTAATAATAATAATAATAATAATAAATAAATAAATAAACTCTAGTCTAACAGCCATTTCTTCATCCCTTATAATTTTGTTCCCTTATTTTTTCCAAATCTTTTTCTTCCCGCCTTAGAAACAATATGTTGTTACTCCTTTGTTTTTGTCTTCTCTTGTAAATTTTTCTTGATTGTAAGAATTAAGCCACTTTAATTTTTTTTCCATATTACATTCAATTTTATGATTTGAGCTTTTACCTGCATTTTAAAATAGAAAACATCATTTATATGTTCAAATTTAGAATAACACATATCACTTCAAGAAAAGTACTAGAAGTATAAAGTGAATTTTGCATAAATTTAACATGTAATAGTTATTGGAACGCCATAGTATATAGTTTTTGCGAGAAAGATACTGAAGTATAATGTTGGGATATCGGGTCCCCATTTACAAGTAGGAAAGAAATGAAAAATATGAAGGAAAAATAACAACAATCTCAACACAAGAATTTAACGTGGAAAACTCCAATAGGAGAAAAAACCACAACCCACAGAGGAAAATTCACTATATGTAAATTTCTACAATCACACAATATATCTCTCCCTTCGACCCTCCCCCCACACTATTACAAGTCTCTGACAAACTCTCACCCTTCTATTAAGATTCTCACAAGAGAAATTAAGAAATGAATTTAAACTATAATTTAATCACAAGACTATAATGTAGTTATTGGTGCATTTGTAACAAAGAACCTTATGCTTCTTAAATATCATTAAGAAGCTCTTCACTTTGCTCATAAAACCAATGTGGGACAAGTTACTTTCATTTTTAACACACATAAACTCCAACAATCTCCACATTGTTAAAAATAAAAGCATACTCCATTGTCTTCACGACAATCATGATTTTTAACCCAAAGAACCATCATCCTCAAAAGAGAGAATAAACCTACTCCACCATATGAGTTGAACACTTAGAATCAACCAATCTAAGATTTCATTCAGCACAAGTCGAAACTTGCTGAAAAAATTATGGTGCAACTTTTAGCGAAACTTGCTGAAAAAATTATGGTGCAACTTCTAGCTTTTGGCCCTCCTAGAAGTTCTTCAGCCATCGACATAACTTCTGTTGGATTTGTATACTGGAAGCAGTTTTGGTTGAGCTTGTATACAATGATTCCTGTTACCACTATTACAATCTCCTATCTGAATTGTTTACTTGATTACATATGTATGTCCATTTATCTCATATATAAGTTAGATCATACAGTGTGTAGAAGATAACATAAGTCTGTATTATTGGTCAAGCTTAATGAGATATAAAAAGGATCACAACTGAGATAACTTTAGGACGAGTTGTCGGTATAGGTTACGGTGTAGATAAGAAGTGACTTGACTTGGTTGCTTGTCTATACTGGTACGTCTCTGACGTATTGATGAATCACAATGAGATGATTTCTTCTATCTGACCGTCGTGAAGAACCTAGATCTCGGTGACTTTACGTTGATCTGAACCTCGATAAGGTATTAGGTGAGTATGAGTTGCTGACCATCACTTTGACTTGTCATGGGTGAGGGTTATATGAGATAACCTAATATTCTTCGCATCTTGGGTGGTGGCAGTGCTTGTATGTCATGATAGTTGTCTGTATCGAGTCACCCTATCCGTTTAGGATGATGATGTCCCCTTAAGGAGCTCAAAAGGTTTATTGTACTAAACCCTTAAGGAGCTCAAAAGGTTTATTGTACTAAACCCTGTAGGTTGAGTTATCTCAAGTACAATAAAAAGGTTGAGTGGTACTACTTAAGGAATTAAAGAGATTAATTATTTTAAGCAGTCAGAACGCTATAAATAATTAATGGACTTACGATATCTTAAATACGGGGATTCGTGAAGTCTAAGTGCAAGCCCGACTCAATTTCAAAAATAAAGGGGCAAGTCAGCATTTATTCTCTAGTGGCATGGATAAATGTTTATGAATTAATTTATGTTCTGGGCTAAACATAAGATAATTAATTTATTTGAGGTCCATCTTTATTCCTTGCATTTGATCCCTAGGTTGGCCCATCGAGGCCTGAAAACTGGCTCAAAATTCGTCCACCTCATAGAATCCCACTGGATTCTATTATGATCCTCTCTATCTGAAAAGATATTATTATATTTATTAGATATGCAGAAATCCTATCCTAATAGGATTCTAGGGTTGCATTATAAATAAAAGGTGAGAGAAAATTAGTGTATCCAAATGCTAAAGAGATTTTCGAAAATTATAGTGTGATTATTGTAATTTTTGAAATTTCCAAGTGTGAGAAGAAGGCGAATTTTTGCAATACTCTTCATAGATTGCTCTCACTCGGCATTGGAGTCTTGGAAAATGGGATACAGTCCAGAAGATCAAAGCACGAGTCTTGATTCAATTCCTTGTCCGACAAATTCACAGGTGAACACGAAAAAACACCTATGTGTTGCAATTAATTATGTAGGTGCATGCTAGGTAAATAATCAATGTATGGTGAATTAAACATCCAAGATAGATCATCGGGACATGGTTAAAATCAGATTTCCCTACAACTTCCACCACACAACTTGCATCCATGCCAAACCAATGCACATGCGGTCTAACTAACATCATTACATCTTCGTTCATGACAGTTGTGATAGGAAAACTTCATTTACCCATGCTCCCGATGATTTATCTTGGATGTTTAATTCAGCATAAATTGATTATATTCCTAGCATACTCATATATAATTAATTACAACATAAAAGGTTTTCTCGTGTTTACTTGTGAATTTCTAGCAAATATGATCAACTGCTAACTCCAACTTCGATCTTTTGGACTTTGTCCTGGATGTCTAATCTCTAATACTGAGTGAGAGTTATCTATGGAGAACACTATAAATTTTTACCCCTTATGAGTATCTGGTGACGTTCAAAATTCACCTATGAGGAATGGAATGATTTGATTTTCTCATATCTTGTATTTATAGTGCTTTCCCTAGAATCCTATTGTGATAGGACTCTGGCACCTCTAATAAATTCAATAATTATCTTCTTCCTTGAAGATGATTCATTTCTAGAATAATTATCTCTTAATATCTAATAGTATCAGATAACATCTATCTAGACTAGGAGATGTATTAAATAAATAACACATTAATCAGAACATAATCTCAGTGAGATTCCTAGGGGATGGCCGAAAATATCAGTAATAATAGGCCTTGATGGGCTAGCTCATGGATCAAATACAAGGAATAAAGATTGGTCTCAAGTGAATTAATTATCTTATGTTCAGTCCAGAATATAAATTAATTCATAAATATTTATTCATTACACTAGAGAACAAATATTGACTTACCCCTTTATTGTCGAAGTTGAGTCGGGCTTGTACTTAGACTTACAAATCTCTATAGTTAAGATATCGCACGTCCATTAATTATTTATAACACTCTGACTGCTTAAATAATTAATCTCTTTAATTCTGTAAGTAGTACCACTCAACCTTATTATTGTACTTGAACTAATTCAACCTGCAGGGTTTAGTACAATAAACATTTTGAGCTCCTTAAGGGAACTTCATCATCCTAAATGAATACGATGACTCAATACAAGTAACCAGCATGACATACAAGTACTGCCACCACCCAAGATGCGGAGAATATTGGGTGATCCGATCTAACCCTCACTCATTCAAAGTTAAAGTGATGGTCAGTAACTCATACTCATTTGAAACCTTATCGAGGTTTATATCAATGTAAAGTCACCGAGATCTAGGTTCTTCACGACGGTCAGGTAGAATAACTCATCTCACTTGATCTAACAATACGTCAAGAAGCACCAACATAGATAAGAAACAAAGTCAAGTCACTTCTTATCTATACTGCAACCTATACCAACAACTCATCCTCAAGTTGTCTCGGTTGTGATCCTTTTTATATCTCAAAAAGCTTAATCAATCATATAGACTTCTATGATCTTCTATACACTGTATAATCTAACTTTTGTATGAGATAATAAGACAACATATGCAATCAAGTAAACAATTCAGATAGGAGATCAGAATAGTGGTGACAGAAAACATTGTATACAAGCTCAACCAATCTGCTTTCAGTATACAAATCCAACAAGTTGGACATGCCATAAAGATGTTCATCTCTTCATCTCTTCAAAGAGATCTTCTATCATGATGTTAACTTCATAGTCAGACCTATTTGTTGGATCCACTCCACCTTGATCAACTCCACCTAGACAGTTTCGCTTCGTATGCCCGGTTATTTCACACTTCCAACAAACATCTTTGGAGTCCTTCGTCATTTCTTTGGTAAAAGCCACCATTGCTAAATTTTCCGTTGAAGTTAACACTTCACTCACCAACCTTCTCTATCGGAAAGAACTTTTCTCGTGACATCAGCAAAAATCAAAGATTCATTCCAATTTATCAAAATTAGTTTCATGTGCTCATAGTAATGAGGAATATACAAGATAAGCCTTAACGCCTTATCCTCATCTTCAGTTTTCATTCCAATTGTTTCTAGTTCAGAGATAATACCATTAAAAATATTTAAATGATCTGAAATTTTTGTACTTTTATTCATTCGCAAGGTGTGAAATTGCTCATTCAGGTACAGCCGATTTGAAATGCCCTTTGTTTGGTATAGAGCTTCCAGTTTTTCCCACAGCTTCTTGGCACTCGATATCCTATGTAAATTAGCAAGAACATTCTTGGCCAAACATAGATGATTTGTACTTTCCATCCTCAGATCCAGATCATCCCAATCTTCATCACTGATACCAAAACTCTTTTTTGTATCTTCACTTGAACCCAGCCTACCGCTTAAAGCCTTGTGCACACCAAATTGTATCAACACATCCTTGACTTGCACTTACCACAAGCCAAAATTGATTCTTCCATCAAATTTCTCCGTGCCAAACTTCATTGAACTTGAAGTCCTGACATAAGTTTCTTCACCTCCTAAATGAATAGCCGTCTCACAAAAGACACCCAGATTCTTGGTTAAAAGGGCATTTTCAATATCATTTATCTCAGATCAGATGGTCTATGGTTCAAATACCCATGGATTCGCTGTTTGCTTAATTCAATTATGGAATCATGAATAGTCATCGGTTCAGCCGTCCATATCAAAAAATATTTTCTGATGTGGAAGATCCAACAACGCGGCAACCACAGAGCATACTCAGAATATGAAGAGACCTAGAACAAGCTCTGATACCACCGTGGGGCATCAAGTTCTCATTCATAATTAGGAAAGAAATGAAAAATAGGAAGAAAAAATAAACAACAATCTCAACACAAGAATTTAATGTGGAAAATTTCAAAACTAGAGAAAAAACCACGACCCTGATAAGCCTCATTTTTACCTAATTTATAAGGCCATATTCGTTTCGTTTATAATTGATAATTGATCTTTTGAGTTGTCATTTGTTATATTTATGTTTAACTTGAAAGATATTATACCGTGTGTACTTATGTCATTTTAGCACAGACTTTGATGTCAAAAAGGTAGATCACGATAAAGAGGAATTTTGGCTCACGACACCTCACAACTTTGTCTCGTGACAAAGCCCCGCGAGAAGAACTCGCGAGCTAATACAGAAGCTAGCGAAGGAAAAGCCTTGCGACATTTGCTCGCGACCAAAGGTCGCGAGACAAACTCGCGAGGAAGCACGGATGCGGCCAGCAGCATTGATTCGCAACATTCTATCGCGATAATTGCTCGCGAGCTAGTCTCGCGAGCTAAGGCGTCTTAGGGTTCCATATAGCGCAGACTTTACAGAGGACGGAGGGGGGCTACACACTTTATGAGAGAGATTTTAGAACATAACATCTTTTCCTTTTGCTTTTATTCTTGCGCACGGAATCCAGTATAGTTTAATTTAACTTTTGTCTTTAGTATTATTTTCATTCCAGTTTCGTTCTTTAGTTTTATTCGAGAGTTTAGAGTATTACGGATCCAGAGTTGCTACAATTGTTCATCTTAGATTCCTACGGTTTTATTTATTTAATTCAGTTTATATTATCTTTATTTATTTATTGCTTTAGTATTTTCATTATGAGTAGCTAAATTCCGTATTGATCCCAGGGTTTGTATGTCTGACTAGATTCATATGATTTATCTATTGATACTGTTTTGCCGTTCCATTCAATATTTATGATTCTTGGCTTTAATTCTCATGTGTTGGTATCTGGCCAATATTGATGCATGCTAGTTATGTGATTGATGCCCTGACGGAATTAATTGCATAGTCGATTTCTTGAAATCATAATACAGTTTTTACCTTGAGACCTGACGGAGATAGGTGAACTGTATGAGGTTATTCTTTGTGTGCTTTTGGTAATTAGCTTACTTCTCTTGAGATCCGACGGAGATAGAGCTTAGGCTAACCTACTACTATAGGCTGTCCTTGCGGAAACTATAGTTACATTAGTGATCCTTCATATGAATGTGGATTAAATTGGTAAATAGATTAATAGGTTGAATTGTGTGAATCTGGTTAGGTTAAATACATCCCTAGGGTCAGTCTTTTATATCTGATTTTATTTCAATTTATATTTTGTGTCTAGTTTTATAAACATCCTTCTTGATATTTTGTTGCCTGAATAATAACAAAGATTCTTTGTTGATTATTTGCTGTGTTCTCGAGTTGCAGTCCATATGGATACGATATATATATACTTGCTGTTTTACTATCATTTAATTGGTAGGAAATTAAGCGATCAAATTTTGGCGCCGTTGCCGGGGATTGTTTAGATTTCATAGTGATAATTTTCTGGATTGTAGTTATTAATTCAGGATTTTATAAAAATAGAAAATAATATATATATATATATATATATATATATATATTATTTTTGTGTTGCTTCTTAGATCTGATCTGGTTTATATCTTTCTGCGCAGTGCATGATTACAAGATCTCAAAGGAAAGAAATTATTCCATTGGATCTTGAGATTGAAAAATCACATAAGAGAGAGAACCGAGAAAGAAGACAACAAGTGAAGGCAGATAGACACCCTCAGGGCCATGATCTGATGGCCGAGATGGAGGAGATGCTAGCCGCAATGCAACACCAACTGGCGTTGCAGAATCAGATGGGCCAGATTGGTGGACGAGCACCACCCATACCGCTCAACCACATATACAAGCTACTGACGGATCAATTCCAAGGTGGAGGATGGGGGCTGAACGTCAATGCCAATAACTTTGAGTTAAAGCCTACCCTCATCAGTATGATACAAGAGGAGCAGTTTGGGGGAGGGGTTACTGAAGACCCCAACGCACATTTGGAGGCATTCCTTGATATATGTGATACTATCAAGCAGAATGGAGTGCCAGCTGATGCCATCCGGATGCGGATGTTTATATTTTCATTAAGGAGCCAAGCGAAAGAATGGTTCAAGAGCTTTGCAGATCAAGAATCACTACATGGGAGCAGTTGTGCGAGAGATTCATGTCCAAATAGTTTTCTCCTACCAAGGCTCAGAAGATCATTGCTGAGATCTCCAATTTTTCACAATTGGGAGATGAGTCATTGTTTGAGGCCTGTGAGTGATTCAGAAATCTTCTCCGAAAGTGTCCACAACATGGGTTCTCACCTGAGCAGCAAGTGACACAATTTTATAGTGGACTCAATGCTAACACCCGTAGCATTGTAGATGCTTCGGAGGATGCCTTCTCAAACGAGGAATAGATGAAGGATTGAGAATTATTGAGAAGATGGCATCCAATAGCTATCAATGGCCGATGGAGAGACAGCCGATCAAAAGAATGGCTGCTGCAGAGTTGGACGATAAGTATGATGATTTATTAGAGAAATTCACAACTCTACAAAAGGAGTACAGAGTCGAGATGAAAGGGCAGATAACTGTGGCCATGTCGCATAATAATGGGGAGGTTCAATATGTGAACCAAAGGAACAATTTTTAGGGGAACCAAAGTGGGAATCCACCCTATCATCCCAATAATAGGAATCACCCCAATTTTTCCTATGCCAATGCGCAGAATGCTCAGCAACCACCACCTGGTTTTGCTGTGAATAATGAGATGATTATGGAGCCTAAGAAGCCGAGCCTTGAAGAAATGATGCAGCAAGTGTTGGTGAGCAATCAACAAATAGCAGCGAGTTATCAACAAATCGTGGCTCAGCAAAATATTCAAATCCAGCAGATTGGGAATAGGTTGAACACTCTGGAGAGCACAATCAATGCCATCAATAATACTGTCATAGCCCTTGGAAAGCAATTGAAGATAGTGGAGAACCAAGTGGGGCAAATGGCCAATGAGAGAACGAGGATGCACAGGCAAGGGCAATTTCCAAGAAACACTGAACAGAATCCAAAGAATCACATGCCTCCGAATCAGTGTAATGCAATTTATTTGAGGAGTGGAACATCATATACAAATCAAGTGGAGCATGAAGGGGAGAAAGAATATCGTGAACGAGGAGAAGAAGAAGAGAGCAAAGATCTGATGAATTCTCGTCTCGTGAGCAATTCTCGCGACAACCCATCGCGAGGTAGCCTCGCAAGGAGAAATGGGCCAGACACAGAACCAGGCTTCGCGATCTTCCCTTGTGAGGGAATCTCGCGAGGAAAGACGTGCCGGAGATAGAACATCATCTCGTGACCTTACCTCGCGAGGATGGGTCGTGAGGTAATCTCGCGAAGAATGCCAGAGAGGACCTCACGAGCGAGTCTCGTGATGGAAGTTCGCGAGCAAAAGATACGAACAATCAGACGCTTCCAACCCCTGCAACTCCGTTTTCTCAGCGCCCCGGGAAGAAAAAATATGACGAGGAGTTCGCCCGATTCAAAGAGATGTTCCAGAAAGTAAACATCTACATACCCCTCTTTGATGCGCTCAGAAATATGCCCGGATATGTAAAATTTCTCAAAGATGCAGTGGCAAGCAAGAAGAAGTTAGGGAAATTTGAAAAAATTAACCTTTCTGAAGAATGCAGTGCTATTTTACAGAGAAAGTTGCCACTGAAAAAGAATGATTCTGGGAGCTTCACGTTGGAGTGCAAGATTGCTGAGCATACATTCCCCAACGTGTTGTGTAATTTGGGAGCGAGCATCAATCTGATGCCCTTATCTTTGTTCAACCGCTTGGAGCTGGGCAAAATGAAGCCTCTACAATTTCATTGATGATGGCTAATATGTCAATCTCATATCCTAATGGAGTAATTGAGGATGTGTTGGTAAGAATTCGGGACTTTGTCTTTCCAGCTGATTTGGTTATTTTAGACATAGTGAATTTAAAAATCAACCACTAATCTTGGGTCGGCCTTTTCTAGCCACTGATCATGCTTTAATTGATGTGCAGGAATGTGATATCACATTGCGTGTCAACTATGAGGAGCTGAAAATTTCAATATATGATATCATCCAGCGACACGATAGTTCAGAGCATGAAGATTGCTATTCAATCACCACTGTTACAGCTAGCCCAATCTCGAGCTTGACTATCAACCGACCATTTGAGGAGGATGCTACAAAGAAGAAGTGGACTCGGTATGGAACCCCGAGTGAATTGTTCAAGTTTGGGGTGAGCCACTTCCACTCTCAGTGGTGGTCTGCGGTGAATAATAAATATAGAGGCAAGCACATGTTTGGGAAGAAGTCGGTTGCCAACGCCAAATTGATCGAGGTATGAAGTGGTCTAGCTAAAGACATTTAAATTTAGCACTTGTTGGGAGGTAACCCAATGTTTTTCTTTGTTTTGTTTGTTTTTCGTTTTCGTTTTTGTTTTGTTTTCTTTTTATTTGTTTTTGGTTTGTTTTTCTTGTTTGGGTTTTGTGTTTGTTTTGGGTTGAGTTGAATGACGAGCAGCCGATGATGAGAATTGTTTTTATTAGAAAATTGATTGCAACTGATTTTGTGAGACGAAACATGTTATGATTATTATGAGTATTAAGCCTTTGAGAACTTGATCACACTTTTGAAACCTGTGAGACTTGAGCTTTTGACTGTCATATCTTTTCAGTCTTGTTTCTTTCTGTGTGAATAGTTTGAAATAACATGTGTTTCTCTAGAACTTGCTCTGGATCTTTTTCGAGGTTGCATTGATGTGCTTAAGAATTTTGAAATGATATTAGACATTCTTTTCTTAGCCTATACACTATCCAAACACTAACCTGTTATTTTGTTATCCTTTGATGAGCCCGTTTGAGCCTACCTTATTCTTTCATACAGCTGTGGGTTGGGTTATGTAGTTAGTATGATATTTGGTTGCTTGAATTGAGGGTTGAGAAAAAGAAAGGAAAGAAAAGAAATAAATGATGAGAAAGTGATAATCAAAAATAGTTGCTTACCCATATAAGTTAATATATATATATATATATATATATATATATATATATAAAGAAAATTTTTTTGGCATAAGTGTGCGAAAAGAACATAAATGGATAAGTAGCTAGTGCTTGAAATGAGTATATTACATATATGAAAATTATTGAGTTCTTAAAGAAAAATGACTTCGTAGTATGGAGAATTGAAATGAATTGTGAAAGTTTGGGAATTATGTCTTGTGATACTTATGGTGTTTTTCAGTTTGGGATTATGAGTCACTTAGCCTAAATATATCATACCTTACCAAAGAGCCTACATTATAACCTTTTATAAGACCTTTTTGATCTTAGTTCTTGAGCACATATTTGAGCAATGGAGAATTAGACGATTTGCAAGCTTATGGTAGATTCCGTGTGTTTTTAAACTTTGAGAGTACACACATCCTCATTGATACACTTGAGCGTTTGAGATTTCTTATATATATATATCCATGTCGTGAGGATTCGAGTTTGAGAAGGCTTGCGCTTATGATGCTTATGATATGTGGAGTTTAACGAAAGATGTTGTGATTTGATTCATTTGATTGAATCTTTTATTGCTCATTATTCTGAGGCTCATTGCTTTTGTCGTTCGACTCATCGCCCGTCTTTGATCGTCTCTCTCTCTTGTTCTGATTTGTTTGAGGACAAACATAAGTTTAAGTTTGAAGGAGTTGATAAGCCTCATTTTTACATGATTTATAAGGCCATATCCATTTCGTTTATAATTGATATGTGATCTTTTGAGCTATCATTTTTATATTTATGTTTATCTTGAAAGATATTATGCCGTGTGTATTTCGTGTCATTTTAGCACAAGTTTTGATGTAAAAAAACTAGATCATGATAAAGAGGAATTTTAGCTCACGACGTCCCGCAACTTTGTCTCGCGACAAAGCCCCGCGAGAAGAACTCACGAGCTAAGGCGGAAGCTAGCGAAGGAAAAGCCTCGCGACATTTTCTCGCGACCAAAGGTCGCGAGACAAACTCGCGAGGAAGCACGGACGCGGCCAGCAACATTGATTCGCAACATTCTATCACGAGAATTGCTCGCGAGCTAGTCTCGCGAGATAAGGTGTCTTAGGGTTCCATATAGCGCAGACTTTACAGAGGACGGAGGGGCTACACCCTTTACGAGAGAGATTTTAGAACAGAACAACTTTTCCTTTTTGCTTTTATTCTTGTGCAAGGATTCCAGTATAGTTTAATTTAGCTTTTATCTTTAGTATTTTTTTCATTCCAGTTTCGTTCTTTAGTTTTATTCGAGAGTTTAGAGTATTACGAATCCAGAGTTCTACAATTGTTCATCTTGGATTCCTACGGTTTTATTTATTTAATTCAGTTTATATTATCTTTATTTATTTACTGATTTAGTATTTTCATTATGAGTAGCTAAATTCCGTATTGATCCTAGGGTTCGTTTGTCTGACTAGATTCGTATGATTTATCTGTTGATACTATTTTGCCATCTCATTCAATATTTATGATTCTTGGCTTTAATTCTCATGTGTTGGTATCTGACCAATATTAATGCATGCTAGTTATGTGATTGATGTCCTGGCGGAATTAATTGCATAGTCGATTTCTTGAAATCATAATACAGTTTTTACCTTGAGACCTGACGGAGATAGGTGAACTGTAGGAGATTATTCTTTGTGTGATTTTTGTAATTAGCTTACTTCTCTTGAGACACGATGAAGATAGAGTTTAAGCTAACCTACTACTATAGGCTGTCCTGGCGGAAACTATAGTTACATTAGTGATCCTTCATATGAATGCGGATTAAATTGGAAAACTGATTAATAGGTTGAATTGTATGAATCTGGTTAGGTTAAATACATCCCTATGGTCAGTCTTTTATATCTAATTTTATTCTTATTTATATTTTGTGTCTTGTTTTATAAACATCCTTCTTGATATTTTGTTGCCTGAATAATAACAAAGATTCTTTGTTGATTATTTGATGTGTTCTCGAGTTGCAGTCCCTGTGGATACACTATATATATACTTGCTGTTTTACTATCATTTAATTGGTAGGAAATTAAGCGATCAGACCCACAGAGAAAAATTCACTATATGATAAATTTCTACAATCACACAGTATATCTCTTACTCTCGATCCCTTACACTATTACAAGCATTTGACAAACTCTCACCCTTCTATCAAGATTCTCATAAGAGAAACTAAGAAAGGAATTTAAACTAGTTTAATCACAAGACTATAATGTCGTGAGTGGTGCACTTGTAACAAAGAACCTTATGTTTCTTAAATAGCATCAAGAAGCTCCTCACTTTACTCACAAAATCAATGTGGGATAAGTTACTTTCATTTTTAACACATGGAAATTCTAATATATAATGTTTATTTTGAGGATTTTGAGACATAAAACTAAACATATTAGTGCACCATACGACTAAACAAACTTCTCGTTATACTTCTAGTATATTTCTCACAAATACTACACATTATGGTGCTCAAATAACTAAGGATGTAAAAGAACTAAGTCACTCGTGAGCTATTCAAAAGTCAGCTCGAAAAAAGATTATCTAAAATTCATTTTTGTAAAACGAGGTGTGCTCGACCCCTCAAACCGAATTCGATAAGATTTTCAAGTTGAGCTTGGCTATATCAAGCTCTTGGGCATTCGAACATGTTCGACTCGAGCTCTAACAAACCAATTCTAGAACATATTCGCGAGTCTTAAAATAAACATGTTCACGAATGTTACAAACGAGCATATTCATGAACATTCCCTAAATAAGTAATTACCAAGCCAAACTCGAACCATGATCGAGTTCAATTTAAAGCTCGAATTCAGGCTGAACTCAAGTATACTAGTATTCAGTGAAAGCTCGTATAGACAACCCTACCAAGAATTATTACCCGTCAAATTCCTTCAAAATTCACTCAATACTTCTAACTTTTTCTTAAAGTTATATATGTGTTATTCTAAATTTGAACATATAAAGTTTTGTATTTTTTTAGAATGTAAGTAAAATTTCAACTCATTAAATTGACTATAAGTAGTCTATGGAAAAAAATTAAAGGGGGCATGATTATAATGAAGAAAAATTTACAAGAGAAGAAACAAAAAGAAAGATGCAATATTAGGTTGTCTCAAAGGTGGGAAGAAATAAAAACCTGGAAAAAAAATGGGGAACATAAATTTTAAGAATGAAGAAATGTTTGTTCCCTATTGGACTAGTGTTCTTTCTTTTTATTATTACTAAAACAGTATAGGATCCCATTGTTGCGAAAAACACACACCATAATCATGACAGAAAAATTATGAACACAAAATTTTTTACCCAATTCGTCTTACGACTATGTCTTGGGGCGATGCCAAGACATGGATTTCACTATGATATTTCGAATACTGATTACAAAGAGAAACTGTCATTAAATAGAACAATAATTAAACCCTAATACTAAGCCCATTAGGGTTTTCCTGGACCAAAAAACACGGGCCCATCACTGATATCGGGCTTTAGTGTATAATCCATTCAGGCTCCATACTCTAATAATCTCTCACTTGAAGATTGATTTCCCAAGTAACCATGCCTTCTTGCTTCTTCTCCCGTATCCGCCTAGCCTCATCTTCAAGTTCCAAGACCAATTGAAGCTATGCATAGCTTCAATGGTTACCACCTTAGTAAATATATCTGCTAGATTTTCACTTTCAAGGATCTTCATTAGCTGCAAGAACTTCTTTTGTAACAGGTGACAGACATAGTGATATTTCAACTCAACATGCCTTGTCCTTGAATAGAACGTTGTATTCTTTGCCAAGAATATAGCACTTTGACTATCGCTGTAGAGAGTGCTACTCTTATGCTCCTTCCCAAGCTCACCCAAGAGACTCTACAACCATAGCATCTCCTTACTTGCCTCATACTCAACTTCCGTTGTGGACAAAGCAAATACTTTCTACAACTTAGAAGCACAAAAAATAGCAGTACCACCAAAAGTAAATACATACCCGGTTATACTTCTTCCATCGATATAATTTGATGCCAAATCCACATCAATATAAACTGCCAGCAGACACTCTTACCATTGAAACATAAGGCTTTGTCCGTGGTTCCTCTCAAGTATCATAGAATCCACTTGAATGCTTTCCAATGTTGTTTGCCAAGATCACCCATGAACCGGCTCACTACTTTCACTGCACGATCAATATATGGTCTAATACATACCATGGAATATATTATGCTACCAATTGCTGAAGCATATGGAATTTTCATCATTTGGGCACGTTCCTCTTTGCTCTAAGGTAACTCCTTCTCGAAAGCTTGAAGTGTTTGTCCAACAAGACACTTACATGCTTCGATTCAATCATGTTGAATCTTTTTAGGACCTTTTGAATGTAACTCGCCTGTTAAAGACATATTTTCTACCGCCTAGTCATGCTCAATTCTCATACCCTAAATATGTTTTTCCTCATCAAGATCCTTTGTGGAAAACCATTCGGACAATTGCTTCTTCAACTTATCCACCTCATTTTTGTCAGCTCATGCGATCAACATATAACAGACGGATAATATAGCTCTTGTCAAACCTCTTATAATAGCAACAATGGTAAGCATGTCATCTTTGGTAACCAATCTCCATCATGAAACTATCGAACTTCATGTACCACTGCTTTGAAGCTTGTTACAAGCCATACAAGCTTTTGTTTAACTTGCACAAAAGTCATTCCTTTTCTTTTACTATGAACCCTTCAGGTTGTGTCATGTATAATTCCTCATTGAAGTCATCATTGATGTAGAAATAAGTTTTCTACAACAAACATACTAAATACTATTCGAATAGTGGTCAGTTTCACAACAAGAGTAAAAACATCGGTATAATCAATACCGTGTCGCTGCTTGATCGCTCACTTTTCTAACACGAAAAACGCGCAAGTATAAGGTAAGCAGAGTATCGTATCCACAGGGATTGTAATGCAAAAACACAGAATCTAACTCAACAATAATTCATCATTATCCAAGCACATATTTGGTTTTAAAGGTTTTAAGGCTTCGGATATTAAATCCAAAGCAAAGGTGACAACTTGAAAATAAACGAAAGCAATAAAATATAAAAGAGATAACTATTAAGAAAGACTAACCCTAGGGATGCATTAATCCTATCCACAACGTATGTTTATCCTGCTTATTATTAACCAATTTTAATCCAGACAAGATGGAAGATCACACATATAACCAACAACTTCAGTTACGACAATTGTGGCAGTTGATTACTAATTTTCCCTATTACTGTTACGTCTCAAGAGAAAAATAAGCAACTCCAAAAGGATCACAAAGAATATTGTTTCAATCAAAAATGTACTCTTAATTGACTCATAATCGAATGAGGTGTTATAGTAGGGAAAGTTAACCCTAGTCGTCTCTCAAGGAAAACTTAACAGGGCGTTACTAAGTTACCACACGAAAGCAATAAATTCCTAAACACTCTAATCACACAGGGGTTGATTGATTACCTAGGCGAGGAAATATTAAAGAAAGAAAGACGAATTAACTAGACGGAAATTGACAAAGCAGATAAATTATCTAGGCAAGAATTAAACCCTAAATCGAAGAACACGGAATCAAAATTATAAACCCTAGGCATGAATCGAAAAGATTAAACGGAAGACAAGAATACTTAAACAAATACCAATATTAATCATAACCAAACGTAGAAATCAATAACAATCAATTACGAATAGACGGAATAAAGCGATAAAAGAAACTTACGAATAAAATCAAACGATGGAATTGATATTCAGAACTTTAGAGTACGAATCCAATAATCCTTACAATAATTCTTCAATCAAAGAGAAAGGAAAGAAAAATAATTGAAAAGCTTGGGAGAAGGAAATTTTTTTGGAGAGGAGGCGTCCACAATCGAAAAAACTGAAAAGAATAATAATGAGGCTAGGGTTTTTTTCAGCGTTTAAAAACAATATATAGTGCCCGAAAATTAACACGCAGCGCTGGACGCATATCCAACGCCGGACGCAAGGAGCTCCTAGAATGAACAGAAATGGATACCCAGCGTCGGACAGAGCCAAACGCCGGACGCACGGTGGAAAGAATGAGCGCAGCGCCGGACGGGAAATGCGCGCGCTGGGAGGAAATGCGTCGCGCGACGTGGTGGAGCGCTGGGGCATGCCGCGGGCGCTGGGGCGCTTGGGGAGGGCACTGGGGTGCTTGGGGAGGGCGCTGGGCATGAGGAGGGCGTTGGGGCAGCGCCGGTTTGGCTGCAAACGCGCGCTGGGGCGATCCCTGCGCCGGACGGCGCGCAGCGCGTTCGCGTGCGCGACTTCGGTGTTTCGCTCCGTTCTCTCTCGTCCGAACTCCGAATTGCAATCCGTTTGCGCCTATGGACTCCTATCGAGATGATCTTCAATTCTTATGAAGGAAAAAAATCCTTGATTCCTTCTCCATTATTCATGAGAATCATTTAAATTATCGGCTCTTTGCACCAAGTTTCACGCCGTAGAATTTCTTGTCCGAATAATGCCCAAATAATGAGCTATTTCCTACATCAAACCAAGAATTAGAATTCAATATTTATAACATAATAACATAATAAATTATGCTAAAAGTAAAACTAAAAATCGACGATTTAAATCCAAAAGCATAGGAGAATACGACCAGATTCGGACTAAACAACTCCCCCACACTTATCCATTTGCTTGTCCTCAAGCAAAGTCTATACTAATAAGAGTAGAAAAATAACTCATGCAACATAACTCTTAGTCCAATCAATCAAACCTCTTTCTGAAATTCCTCCAAACATGATGAATACATAACCAAAGTTAACGTGAAATAAATCTAAGATTGTGGAAATATCAGACAAACAAGTAAGTTATTTTTGCAAAGACCCAACTCTCCGTTAGGGGTGAATTAACTAAAGTGGTCACCTTTAGTAACAAGTTTCTGTTTAGAACACAAGGAAAGTATTAACAGATTTTGGGACAATGTTCGAAAGGTGAACTCTCGATGAACTCGAGTCTTCTATCGTGGTTTCCCATGTCTATTTCTCAATTTACGAGAAAGAGGGACAGAATCCCATCCTCCATTTCAACAATCTCAAACTTTTTTTTTTCTTTTTTTTTTCTTTCATTTTTATATAAAAGAAACAAGTATATAGGTAACCACAATGTTAACACTACCCCGACATTAGCCGGAAAAATCACGCCAATAACCCCAATTTAAGATAAATCCACACAATCTCGTCAATTCACATTGCCCTTTAATCACATATCAACAAGAGAAACGGAATTACATCAAGGTCCGATCAATACCACAGAGTTCGGTTGTACAAATCAAAATCCTAACTTACTCGCATATACAATACTTGATTCCAAGAGATCAAAATAAGCACAAAGACACATCACCAAACATACAAATAGATAAGATAAGCTCACAAAACTGAGTAATCATCCCCCACACTTAATTCGAGCACTGTCCCCAGTGCTCAAAACATTAATAACACAAAATGGGCCATAGAGGATGATACTTCCTTGATAATAAACGAGTGTGCGCTACGGAGTTGGAGTATCACGGCTCACCACACGGCTTACAATGTCCCAAAACTCAAGAATAATTAACACCGAAACCTGCACCACACAAAACCAAAACAAAAACGAAAACACAAACACAAGCAAAACCAAAACCAAAAGAAAACAAGACCCAAATAGAAAAGAAAACAAAGGAACAACGAAACAAACAAAAGAAAAAGAACAGAAAAAATCGTGGGTAAACTCCCACGTAGTACTCAGTTTAACGTCATGAGCACGACGTATCCGGTTAACAATGGACTATCCATAGTCCTTCACCTAAAGGAATACCATCTCGGCCAAAGCATCAGTATTAACCATATAAGCACAAAGGACAGTAAAGAGAGTAGAAAGTAAATCAGTTAAGCTCAAATCGAACATCCTATTCGCCAAAGAGAAATAGATAACTTTAACTCCCAAAGCACAATACTTTGGTGAATTGGGATGTTGATATATTATAGATAGTACCTCAACTTTTGTCCTCACTTTGTCCTCCTCTGGGAACACGTACTTCAATTGTTGAGGCAGTTCTTTCACTTCCAGAGTGGGCTTTGTCATGCTTGTAACCCCACATGCCCACTATTCCTCGTCATCCGTCCTTGTAACAACATCCTCGGGGCTCTGATTCTTCTTCTCATCCTCACGTGCCCACTCTTTCTCATTTTTCACCCCCTCCCGGCAGACGCACATCTCCTCTACTCCTTTCTCATCTTTCACCCCCTCTGGCTGCAGCTGCTCGTCTGGTGTCGCTTCCACCCCATTTTCAACTATTCGATCACTTTCAAGAGAAATGATCGTCTGAGCCTGATCTGGTTGATGTGGGAAAGGTATGACTTCATTTTCTTCCTCGTTTTCCACCTCATGTGGCTGCAGCGGCTCGTCTGATCTCTCCCCTATCCCATTCTCAAGAATTGGAAGTTCATTCTCTGCACGCCCTCGCAATGACCCTTAAGCACGATATTGTCGCACCATTTTCATCTCTACACGCTGAAGTGTGGAGTTATAAGCATCCATTTTTTGAATGGATACCTTCCCTTTTTGAGCGAACTCATCCTCCCAAGCTGGCCTCGGAGGTGGAGGCGGCTGCTGTGGGTACTATTGCGGCGGAGGCAGCTGCTGTGGATATGGATACTGAGACAGAGGCGGCTGCTGCGGGTATGAATACTGAGGTGAAGGTGGTTGTTGTGGGTATGAATACTGAGGTGGAGGGGTTTGTTGTGGGTACGGATACTGTGGCGGAGGTGGTTGCTCCCAGTAGGGATTGTAAGCTTGATCCTCATACTGCGGTGGAGGTGGTTGGTCCCAGTAGGGGTTGTAGGCTTGATCATGAGGATGTGGTTGGTCCCAGTAGGGATTGTAGGCTTGATGTTCATGGCAGGGATAATAGGCTTCTTGCCCATACCGACCGATATCCTCGTAATAGTTTAACGGGCTCCTTCTTCATAAGAAGGAGTTGCCCAGTCGACGACCTTCCTCCCCCACTGTTTGCCCATATTCGCATTCTTGGTAACCTGCATTAATGAGACACCAACTATAAAAACAGGATCACACGACTGGGGGAAGAAAAACAACAATATACAAAATAAGAAAGGCGAGGAGAAGAAAAAAAAAAAATAGGTAATATAAGAAACGCTAAAGTTTCCCCGACAACGGCGCCAAAATTTGTTTCAATCAAAAGTGTACTCTTAATTGACTCATAATCGAATGAGGTGTTATAGTAGGAAAGTTAACCCTAGTCGCTCTCAAGGAAAACAAAACTTAATGTATGCTACTAAGTTACCACACGAAGCAATAAATTCCTAAACACTCTAATCACACGGGGTTGATTGATTACCTAGGCAAGGAAATATTAAAGAAAGAAAGAGGAATTAACTAGACGGAAATTGACAAAGCAGATAAATTATCTATGCAAGAATTAAACCCTAAATCGAAGAACACGGAATCAAAATTATATACCCTAGGCATGAATCGAAAAGATTAAATGGAAGACAAGAATGCTTAAACAAATACCAATATTAATCATAACCAAACGTAGAAATCAATAACAATCAATTACGAATAGACGGAATAAAGCGATAAAAGAAACTTACGAATAAAATCAAACGATGGAATTGATATTTAGAACTTTAGAGTACGAATCCAATAATCCTTACAATAATTCTTCAATCAAAGAGAAAGGAAAGAACAATAATTGAAAAGCTTGGGAGAAGGAAAATTGTTTGGAGAGAAGGCGTCAACAATCGAAAAAACTGAAAAGAATAATAATGAGGCTAGGGTTTTTTTCAGCGTTTAAAAACAATATATAGTGCCCGAAAATTAACACGCAGCGCCGGACGCCTATCCAGCGCCGGACACGAGGAGCTCCTGGAATGAACAGAAATGGACACCCAGCGTCGGACGGAGCCAAACGCCGGACGCACGGTGGATGTAGGGAAATCTTATTTTAACCCTCTCCCGAGGATCTATCTTGGATGTTTAATTCATCATACATTGATTATATCCCTAGCATGCACCTATATAATTAATTGCAACACGTAGGGTTTTCTCGTGTTTACCTGCGAATCTGTCGGGGTAGAACGGATCAAGACTCGTGCTTTGATCTTCTGGACTGTATCCCGGTTGTCCAATCTCCAATATCGAGTGAGGATAATCTCTGGAGAATGCTACAGAAAATCACCCTCTTTTTCTCTATTATTTTCGAAAATTCCTCACCAAAACACTATGGCAATTTTCGAGAATTATGATTGAGGATTAACCTAGATTTTCTCTCTTACCTTATATTTATAATGCACTACCAAATCCTATAAGGAAAGAATCTATGCATATCCCATAAATATAATAATATCATTTTAGGATAAAGAGAATCAAATCATTATCCATAAAGAGAGAGAGGGGCGCCGGTTTCCACCTAGCTACGGGCCTGGATGGGCCAGCCCAGGGATCAAATGCAAGGAATAAAGATGGGCCTCAAATAAATTAATTATATTATGTTCAGCCCAGAACATAAATTAATTTATAAACATTCATTCATGCCACTAGAGAATAAATGCTGACTTACACCTTTATTACCGAAGTTGAGTCGGGCTTGCACTTAGACATTACGAATCCCCGTATTTAAGATATCGCACGTCCATTAATTATTTAGAGCATTCTGACTGCTTAAAATATTTAATATCTTTGATTCCTTAAGTAGTACCACTCAACCTTATTATTGTACTTGAGCTAACTCAACCTGCAGGGTTTAGTACAATAAAACTTTTTAGCTCCTTAAGGGGACGTCATCATCCTAAATGGATACGGTGACTCGATACAGATAACTAGCATGACATACAAGCACTGCTAATACCCAAGATGCAGAGAATATTGGGTTAAATCATGTAACCCTCACCCATAACAAGTCAAAGTGATGGTCAGCAACTCATACTCACCTAATACCTTATCGAGATTTAGATTATCGTAAGTCACCGAGATCTAGCTTCTTCACGACGGTCAGATAGAAGAACTCATCTCACTGTGATCCATCAATACGCCGAGACGCATCAAAGATAGATAAGCAACCAAGTCAAGTCACTTCTCATCTATACGCAGCCTATACCGACAACTCGTCCTCAAGTTGTCTCGGTGTGATACTTTTATATCTCATTAAGCTTCGACCAATCATACGGACTTCTGTGATCTTCTACACACTGTATGATCTAACTTATATACGAGATAAGGGGACATAGCTATATGCAATCAAGTAATCAATTCAGATAGAAGATTGTAATAGTGGTAACAGGAAACATTGTATACAAGCTCAATTAAAGCGCTTTCGTTATACAAATCCAACAATCTCCCACTTATACTAAAGCAAACTTTTAGTATACAATGTGTCTCTACTAGCTATTACAAACAAAACCATCACTTTGCTTCTCCCACTTATACAAAAGTTTCCTTTCTAAGTGGGTGCCATCATGCTTAATCCAAGTCCTCGAACGTGCACGCCGTAGACTTTTGCGGCAGAGCTCTTCGTGAATGGATCCGCTAGGTTATCCGTCAGATCAATCTTTTCAATCAAGATGTCCCTCGTCTAACGATTTCAGATGATCGCACTCGAGTTATCACATAAACTATGATACTCTTGGGCAAACCAGTACCACACCTAGATCCATGAGGTAGTTCTTGAACCATACATCCTCCTGCGCACCTACAGGCGGCTACATATTCGGCTTCCATGGTAGAGTCGCAATGCATCGCCGCTTTGCACTCCGCCAGATACGGCTCCACCTCCCAAGGTAAACACATACCGAGGTAGACTTTTTCTCATCACGGTCAGCTTGGAAATCCGAGTCTGAATAACCCAAAGGCATTAGACTATCTGCATGGTAAACTAGACTATAATCTCGAGTCCTTTTCAGGTACTTGAGTATAAGCTTTACTGTAGTCCAATGAGCTTACCCAGGGTTAGACTGATATCTAGCTACTATGCCTACCGCATAGCAGATATCGGGCCTTGTGCATAGTATTGCATACATGAGACTTCCTACGGCGGAAGCGTAAGGAACTTGTCTCATTTCCTCTATCTCCTTTGCAGTCATAGGTGACTGCTCCTTAGATAAAGGAATGCCATGCCTGAAAGGTAGCAATCCTTTCTTGGCGGTCTGCATACTAAAACGAGTAATCACAGTGTTAATGTAAGACGCCTAAGATAAGCTCAACATTTTCCTCTTACGATCTCGGTAAACCTTGATCCCAAGAATGTACGCTGCATCTCCTAAGTCTTTCATTTGAAACTGATCGGATAACCAACTCTTTACGTCTGATAACAACTTCACATTGTTGCCAACTGGAAGAATGTCATCTACGTAAAGTGCAAGAAATACCACATCACCGCTGACATCTAAACGATACACACAACTCTCGCTAGGCAACCGGGTAAATCCATAGGATTTTACCACCGCCAAAGCGTAAGTTCCATGATCGGGAGGTTCGCTTAAGTCCATAAATGGACTTCTTAAGCTTCCACACTAGATGCTCTTCACCCTTCACCACATAACCTTCGGGTTCTTTGCATATAGATGTCTCTACCTTCCTCAAGGTAACCGTTTAGAAAAGCGGTTTTCACATCCATTTGCCAAACCTCAAGGTTGAGTGGGCTGCTATGGCGGAAGAATTACGATGGACTTGAGCATTGCTACGGTGAAAGGTTTCATCGAAATCGATGCCCTCAATATGAGTATACCCTTTCGCCACAAGCCTGGCTTTAAAAGGCATACCCCCAGAACGAAATAGGCAATGTTGCATAACACATCATTGATCTAACCATTTCCAAAAGAGTCCTATTTCTTCGCTCCGACTCACCATTTTGCTGTGGTGTGCCTGGTGTAGTGAGCTGGAAGGTAATCCCACACTTCACCAAATAGTCCATAAACTCGTTCTCGAGGTATTCGCCACCGCGATCAGATCAGCAGATGACTTGATACTCTTACCAAGCTTCGTCTCCACTTCCGCCTTAAACTCTTTGAATTTCTCAAAGCATTCGGACTTACGGTGAAGCGGTATACGTATCCGCACCTCGAGTAATCGCCAATGAAAGTGATAAAATACTGCATTCTCCACGAGCTTGTGTGGACATAGGTCCACACAGGTAAGAATGGACTAGCTCCAACACTTCTTTGGCTCTATAACCCTTCGCTTTGAAGGGTTTGGTCGACATCTTACCTTCTATACAGGATTCACAGATCGGGAAGCAGTATGGCGTGAGATCACCCAACGCCCATTCTTAGCCGCTTTGGATCCTATTTAGATTGATGTGACCTAATCTAAGATGCCAGAGAAAAGTGGTGTCATCTTGCGAAGAAAACTTTCTCTTTAGGTTTGAAGAAGATGCAACATAGTTATAGGTATTATGTTTGACAGAAATAGTATAAAGCGAATTATATAATGTGCCACCACAGATAACTTCGTCATTTCTTATGATAGAAACACCACTATCAAAAATAACAGAATATCCATGAATAAATAGTTTCGAAACAGAAATAAGGTTCCGCCGAAACTCCGGCACATATAATACGTCTTTCAAAACTAAAACTGTTGAATCAAAACATAAAGTAACATCTCCGACTGCAACGGCCTCGACTTTCACCGCGTTGCCCATGGAGATCGTTATCTCGCCATCACTCAGCTCCCTTGTCCGCAGGAACCCCTGCAAGGTGTAACAAACATGGTCGATCGCACGGTGTCTACTACCCAAGAATGGGTAGAACAAGTCGCTAAACATGTTTTCGTTACTAAAGCTTAACAGCGTACACTTGAGCCTCGAGCATAGGGCACTGGCCTCCAATGCCGGTCTTGCCGCACGAAGCACCTACCCTCTCATTTGGCTTCTTTAAGCCTCGGTGTGTGCATGTTCTTGCTCCCATTACTCCCACTAGTTCCTCGCTTCTACCACCTTTGGTGCCCCTTTTCTTTTCCACTTTTCAACGGAAAATTTGGGCCCCTAGATGTGCTAGCAAGAGCATGTGCTCCTTTGCCCATAACTTCTTCCATGCCACGAGATCATTAAACAACCGACTAAGTGTATACTCGCCTTGCTCATGATCGCATTCACGCCGAAAAATTCTCAAAAGACTTGGGCAAGGTATTGAGAATGATATCGACCTTGGCTTCGCCCGTCAATACCCCTCCTAAGCGATCAAGACTATCCATGAGACGAGTCATGGGAGACATGTTCATGGACCGAACTTTCTTCTTCCATCTTACATGCCAAGATTTCTCTCATTGTGTGGAAGAGGATCGTCCGATCCGATTGTCAAACTTACTCTCGAGACTTGACCATATTTCAATCGCTACTATCGCTCGATGTCGCACCGCAAGCCTTTGGACATAGTAGTCATCATATAGCATTTGGCCATATTGTTTAACTTATGCCAAAGTCTCGCTTGACTCGCCGCTCATTAGTCGATCGTCGCAAGGGCATCGGGTTTAGGAGTAGTGAGAACAAACATGTGTTCTTCGGCGATAAAATATATTCCATGTTTCGTTTCCACTCGATAAAATTTGGACCGGATAAGGGATTTTGTGCGAGCATATTGATAATCGGTGTAAGAGACATATCTGAAAGACAATGTAAACACATAAGCATACGATCACACATAATTCGTAACAATAATATTGTAACCTTTTGATAAAACAACATTAATTGAAACCTCCAATCGCCCAAGGAATCCCACATGCAAGCCCGCTGTGTGGACGTTTACACATGAACCCCTCGACCAGACTAAAATATACCTTTTAGTCATTTAATTTCAATCCATGTCAACTTATCCTTATGACAAATGAAATTAATGATTGGACCTTACTATACCACATCACTATCACAAGAAGGGACTTCGTGGGAAGTTGTACTTGAGGTGATGTCTAAGCAATGACCACAATTTTAACAGCAGAAAATGAATTCTTAGAATTGGCATACTCACTCGGACCATACCGCTTCCAACTCAAATTCTTTTGTTATCTCATTTTAAAAACTATCTCTAGAGAACTTATGAAAATCGCACATGCAAGCTACGCGTGTGGACGTTTACACATGAAACTCGCACTTCTCAATAGATTTAAAATGTTTTATTTAGAAATCTAATCTAACAAACTTATGATAAACTGTGCAAGCAAGCCACGTGTGTGGACGTTTACTCACAGTGCGTATTACTTTGTTTAGAGACCAAAAAGTGGAGGTCTTGACATTTTAATTTTAAAAATTAATATGTAGGGTTACTTGCTTAGTCTTTTTGTTCAAAAGGTTTGTCCATGCAGATCACGTAATCCTAGCATGCTTTTCTATAGAACTCAACATGTAAAACATGCTCACAGAATTTTAAAATATGCTTGAAAACGCGATAAACCTAGCATGCCTACTATGCGCATCCAATCACGAAAACATATAACATGTTTGTCATCATAATTTAAACATACATAGCATGCTACTGCATAATTTAAACATCCACAACATGCTATGAACGATAAAAATAAAATAAAACGTTCATCGCGGCCCACTCGTGGATCCTGTACTTTCCTGCCTAATCTATTACATATAATTGCAAAGTACAAATCTTCATAAACTCGAAAAATGGGCCTCGCGTGCACGGGCACAGACCAGATTCGTCAAAATTGGATTCGGGCCGGAAAATTGGGTTTGGGCCGGGTCGGCCCAAGATGGGCTGGGCCGCCGCCAGGGCACAGCCCATGCGCGCGCCAAAGACCGCCGCCCAACCTCGCGCCGCCCGCCGAGAAAATCGCTCGGCTTGAGGTTTCTGCGCGAATCTCGCACACCCGCCGTCGAAGCTTATGCGTGCCGCCTCGCGGGCTGCCTCACGATCGCGAAGGCGCCACGAGGATGCCGGGATCTCGCGCGAACAACGCGCGCGCCAGACGCTGCCGCATGCGTTGCGCGCATCGCCATTTAACGCGCGTGTGCGCCGCGACCCGCCCGAAGCGCCGCCCGGCGCCAAGCTCGGCGCCCGGTGTGCCGAGGCATCCCGCGCGCAGCGCCGCACCCCACACCCCCGATCGCTAGCCGTGCCACCCGCGTTGCCCGCCTCCCGCCGTTGGGCGGCGTGTTCGCAGCGCCGCACGCTTGGCGTGCCGCCGCCCGCCGCCCGGCGATTGGTTTTCAAGTACTCGCCGTCTCGTTCTTCGTGCTTTCGTCTTCGTTCTTCTTTTATATATAAGATTTACAGGCAAAAAATCTAATCTAACCACGGATTTTCTCGTGGTGAAAAACAAAATCCGACAAAAATAAAAACGAGCCACAGATTCACCATAATCTTGGCTCGCGGTTGCGAGCTCGGTCGCGAGGGAACGTCCTCGCTCGGCCATTCTCGGGTCCTCGGCTGGGTGCGCGCTCGCGGCTTGCCTCGCGATCGCTAGGTTTGGTCGTGAGAAATCGGGCAGTAGCTCTTTTCGCACGTTGGGAAGCTTGCGGGCAAGTCCGATCGTGCTTTCATGACGCGTGCATGGATTGCTCGCGGCCGACCTTGCGGTCGCTAGGCCGATCGCGAGCCATCTGTTATGCGCATATATTGCGCTCGCGCCCGCCTTAGCGGCCGCGAAGACGGTCGCTAGGTACGGTTTTTGCCCTTCGTCTGCTCGTTCTTCGTTCCATGCTTCGGTTTTCAACTTATAAGCCTACAAAACACCAAAACGGAACCCAAGAGCAGTATCTTCCAAAAATATGTAAAAGCATTGAGATCCAAGATATAAACGCACTTTATTGAACTAAAATCATCTTTAAACATCAACAATAAACGTGTAGAATGCACGTTTATCAAACCCCCCCAAACTTAAAGCATTGTTTGTCCTCAAACAAAAACAAAACAAAAAAGAAAGAGAGACACAACAAAAGATCAACGAAGTCGGCAAGGGTGATTAACACAATAACGCCTCGTAAATATCTCAAAGCTCAAAACATTAGCTATTACCACGGCGACATTAGTCAACTCGACAATGTACAACCATTGAAAGCAAAAATCTCATTCAATTCCACCCTCACAACGACATGTGCGTAATATATAGAGTACACTCAACTCATAAAGAAATAAAGGACGTGTATACACTCAATAATCAATGCAATGCAAATATCTCACCATAGGCTTGCCATTTCTCTAATATCTCCACCACAGCAAATGCATTCAAATTAGGATCAATAAGGACTTTTCATAGGTTGTAATGTAGGAAGATTGGTTAAGGTAGGATAATATATGGCTAAGTGACTCAAATATAACTCCAAGTACCTCCATTTATACATTCAACTCATATGGACTTTGTCCATTTCCCCTTTTCTTTCCAACATGCTAATTCAATCATTTATGCAACTCATGGTACCATATACTATGATAATTGACTTCCTTTATGCTCATATTTTTTTTACCTCGATATTTTTCTTTTCTTGGCTTTGTAATAGAGCTTATAGGGTCTATTCTTTTTCACACGGGTACCATCCTTTATCTTTTATCCCAACTTAGAATATCAAAACAAAAATTTCCTCCCATTTGATTCCCATATCCATCATCACCTCCTATCATCCGGTTAATCGAAAGAATAAAGTCTAATAAAGGCTCAAAGAAGGTGACAAACGGTATATATCATTGAAATTTAGTGTTTGGGTAAATATGTGGTTTAGCAAAGATGGCCTTTATCCTTTCCATATTCAAACACATATTGCGCCTCGATACGTAAAATGGCAAGTTCTAGAAGATACTTACATGCACGATATCACACAATTAAAAGAAACTGTATTAAGATGTTTATACAGTGAAGCTCAAGTCTCACGGTTTAAAGCAAATGGTGAAAAACAACAAGCTAAGCAATCTCAAGCCATTCATGCTTCGTTTTCTAACACATCATGTGCACTATAAACAACATTTTTCAGAAAATTTCTTTCATCATTGGTAACATGTATTAACACATTTCACTTAACTCGTTGATCGACAGACACAACAAAACAAAGACACGATAAAAGCCCCAAAGCATAACAACTTTACAAGAAAACATAAAAACATAAGCGGGACTCTCAACCAACCGAACTCGTCCACTCCCCAAACTTATTGTAAACATGTGGAAATGGAGGCAATAAGGTTTGCGAAAAAAGTAGTTGGTAGAGACCCACCTGATGTCTTGTACTCTCGTGGCGGATAGAATCCTTGCACATCGATCCCAACGCTGCATCATCTCCATCATTTGACGTTGGTTTTCTTGATGTGCTTGGTGTTGGGCGAGGAGGACTTGTTGTTGCTCGAATTGAGCTTGCTGCTGGGCCAAAATGGACGTCAGGCGCTAGTCAATGTGGTCAAGTCGACCATCTATGCGCTCCATGCGCTCATATATACCGGGGTCGCCTCGAACGGGTGGAGGGTGCAATATGCCACTGTCTCGGGTGCCACTTGCGGCTCTGCTTGCTCCTCCTGCTCGGCTTCCTCCTCATTCCGCTCTCCCTCGATGTCGCACGAAAAGATCGCACGAAAATAACGCGCGATGTATATGGTAAGTCGAGTATCGTATCCACAGGGATTGCAATCCGAAAACACAGAAGCTAACTCTCTAATCCTTCATCATTATCCAAGCAACAGAATATGGTTTGAAAGGTTTTAGGGCTTCGGATACTAAATCAAAAGTAAAGGTAACAACTTGAAAATAAACAAAGGCAATAAAAACTCAAAGATGAATATAAGAGATAAAGACTAACCCTAGGGATGCACTAATCCTATCCACAACGATGTTTATCCTGATTAATATTAACCGTTTTAATCCAGACAAGATGGAAGATCACATATGGCGCCAACAACTTCAGTTACGATAATTGTAACAGTTGATTACTAATTTTCCCTATTACTGTTACATCTCTAGAGGAAAATAAGTAACTCCAAAAGGATCACAAAGAATATGCTTCATACGAATGTTCCTATCTCGCCATTCGACTCAAGCGCTTATTCGTATCATGCATTCAAGATCGATTGACAATTAAAGCAGTTATGTAATTAACGAGCAACTATGATATGCATCAAGATTGATCGAAATCAACACATATAATTAAGCACCATGAATCATGAATCAATGCCTGGAAGGTAAACAACAATAGCAGGAATCACAGCATATAGGATAGAATCATGCAAACCCTAGGATTAGAACAGAAATTAGCTAGACATAAATAATGAAATTAAATACGAAATAATCATAAAAATACGAATTAAATAGATCAAACCCGTAGGGAAACGTCTGAGAACAATGGTTGGGTTCGTATCCAAACCCAACGGAAAACGGGAAAACGATGGAATTTGTTCGGACAAAAGCGTTCCGAAGCGTTAACAATGCGTAGCACTAATGCTAGAATGAATCTAAATCAAAGCTAGAGTGCAAAAGAAGGAAAAAAAATGAAAAACTGGACAAAAACGTGTAAAATTTGATCGACAGAATTTGATCGACAAAATTTTATTGACATAATTTGATCGCACGAAAAACGCGCGATGTATATGGTAAGTCGAGTATCGTATCCACAGGGATTGCAATCCGAAAACACAGAAGATAACTCTCTAATCCTTCATCATTATCCAAGCAACAGAATATGGTTTGAAAGGTTTATGGCTTCAGATAATTAAATCCAAAGCAAAGGTAACAACTTGAAAATAAACAAAGGCAATAAATACTCAAAGATGAATATAAGAGATAAAGACTAACCCTAGGGATGCAGTAATCCTATCCACAACGATGTTTATCCTGCTTATTATTAACCGTTTTAATCCAGACAAGATGGAAGATCACATATGTAGCCAACAACTTCGATTCGACAATTGTGATAGTTGATTACTAATTTTCCTATTCAGTACGCGTCTAGAGGAAAATAAGCAACCCAAAAGGATCACAAAGAATATGCTTCCTACGAATGTTCCTATCTCGCCATTCGACTCGCGTTTATCCGTATCATGCATTCAAGATCGATTGACAATTATAACGATTACGTATTTAAGCGGCAACTATGATATGCATCAAGATTGATCAGAAATGAAAACATATAATTAAGCACCAAGAATCATGAATCAATGCGGAAGGTAAACAACAATAGCGGGAATCACAAAGATATAGGATAGAATCATGCAAACCCAGGATTAGAAGTAAATTTAGTTATACATAAATAACGAAATTAAATACGAAATAATCATAAAAATACGAATTAAAAAGATCAAACCCGTAGGAAAATGTCTGAGAACAATGGTTGGGTTCGTATCCAAACCCAACGGAAAAAGGGAAAACGATGGAATTTGTTCGAACAAAAGCGTTCCGAAGAGTCGACAATGCGTAGAACTAATGCTAGAATGAATCTTAATCAAAGCTAGAGTGCAAAAGAAGGAAAAATAATGAAAAACTGGACAAAAACGTGTAAAATAGGTCTGGGGATGGTTGGAGGCGCAAGGGGGCGGAGCCCTATTTATAGATTTAGGGTGAAAACCCAAATTTTTGCATCAGCCGCCATGCCTCGCGGCCGATCGCGAGGGAACATTCTCATCTCGGTCATCTTCAGACTCTCGACAGGGCGCGAGCGCTCGTTGGCCTCGCGGCCACACCTCGCGGTCACTAGGTGTGGTCGCGTCGCATGAAAAATCCCGCAGCACGTCCTCGGCGTCACTGGGACTTCCTCGCGTGTGCTAGCGTTTCGCCATGGACGACCTAGCGGTCGCTAGGCCGGTCGCTAGGCATCTCTTTCGTGCGCATGCACTCGCGCTCGTTGGTGATGGCTCGCGGCCTGGCTAGCGGCCGCGAAGGCGGTCGCTAGGCCTTCATTTCGCCCTCGTCTGCTCGTCCTTTGTTCCATGCTTCGGTTTTCAACTTATAAACCTACAAAACACCAAACGGAACCCAAGAGCAAGATCTTCCAAAATATGTAAAACATTGAGATCCAAGATATAAACGCACTTTATCGATCTAAAATCATCTTTAAATATGAACAATAAACGTAAAATGCGCGTTTATCAACCCCCAACTTAAATCATTGTTTTCCTCAAACAAAACAAGACCAAAAGAAAGAGAGACACAAAACAGATCAACGGCGCCGAAAAGGTGATTAACCAATAAAGCCTCGTAAATATCTCAAAGCTCAAAATCATTAGTGCACACGCGACATTAGTCAACTCGACAATGTACAACCATTGAAAGCAAAAATCTCATTCAATTCAACCCTCACAATGGCATGTGCGTAATATATAGAGTACACTTAACTCATAAAGAAATAAAGGACGTGTATGCACTCAAAAATCAATGCAATGCAAAAATCTCACCATAGGCTTGCCATTTTTCTAATATCTCCACCACGTCAAATCCATTCAAATTAGGATCAAAAAGGACTTTTCATAGGTTGAATTGTAGGCACATTGGTTAAGGTAGGATAATATATGGCTAAGTGACTCAAGTATACTCTAAGCACTTCCATCTATACAATCAACACATATGGACTTTGTCCATTTTTCTTTTCCTTTCCAACATGCTATTTCAACATTTATGTAACCCAAGGTACCATATAATATAATGATTGACTTCCTTTATGCTCATACTATTCACAAATTTCTTTCTTTTCTTGACTTTGTAATAGAGCTTATATGGTCTATTCTTTTTCACATGGGTACCATTCTTTATCTTTTTTCCCCACTTTGCATATCAAAACAAATTTTTCTCCCATTTGATTCACATATCCATCCTTACCTCCTATTATCCGGTTAACAAAAGAATAAGGTCTAATAAAGGCTCAAAGAAGGCGACAAATGGTATATCTCATTGGGCTAGTGTTTGGGTAAATATGTGGTTTAACAAAGATGGCATTTTATCCTTTCCATATTCAAAACACATATTGCAGACCTCGATACGTAAAAACGGCAAGTTCTAGAAGATAATTACATGCACGATATCACACAAATAAAAGAAATCAGAATAAGATGTGTATACGGTGAAGCTCAAGTCTCACGGTTTTAGCAAATGGTACTTAAAAACAACAAGCTAAGCAATCTCAAGTTATCCATGCGTCATTTTCTAACATATCATGTGCACTATCACATATTAACAAAAAAATTTCTATCATCATTGGCTACATGGATTAACACATTTCACTTCAACTCGTTGATCGACCGACACAACAAAAATACAAAAGACACAACAAAAAACCCCAACATATAAAAAACTTAACAAAACAAAGCAAAAACATAAAAAAGACTCTCAACCAACCAAACTCGTCCACTCCCCCCAAACTTATTGTCAACAGTGTGCAATGGAGACAATAATGTTTGCAGAAGAGAGTGATTGGGAGAGATCTTACCTCAAATGTCGCGCTACTCCGGCGGTGGATAGAATCCTCGCCATTGATGATATACCTTGGGACTTAAAAACGAACAAACAAGACACGACACAAACAAAGAAAAACATGAAAAACAAAACGAAAAACATAAAGCATGTAAAATGTTGGGTTACCTCCCAACCAGTGCTAGATTTTCCGTCGCTAGCTCGACGGTACCTCTCATCAATCATGAGATTTGACAACTGTAGTCTTTCCAAACTTTTTCTTGCCCTTGTACTTAGCATTCACTGCTGACCACCAATGTGTGTGTGAGTAGCTTCCACTGAACTTGAACGACTCACTCTGATTTTTATGCCGGGTCCACCTCTTCTTTCTAGCATCTTCATCGAATGGTCGGTTTCCCTTCCAGTGCGAGACTTGACTAGCAATAGCAGTAGTGATCGAATAGCAATTTTAGGCTCTGAACTATCGTGTTGCTTGATGGCAGTCATATATTGAAATCTTTAGCTTGTCATCATTGACACGAAACGTGAGGTCACCATCCTGCACATAAATCAAAGCACGACCAGTTGCTAGAAAAGGTCTACCCAAGATTAGTGGTTGATGTTTGAATTCGGGTATGTCTAATATAACAAAATCAGCAGGAAAGACAAAGTCCCGAATTCTTACCAATACTTCTTCAACAATTCCCTTAGGATATGTGGATCGAACCGTCACCATCATCGCGATATCTTTGTTGGCTTCATCTTCCCTAGCTCCAAGCGGTTGAATACATTTATGAGCATCGATTGATGATCGCCCAAATCGCACAACACATTGGGAATGTGTGCTCAGCAATCTCGCACTCGAGTGTGAAGCTCCCTGATCTTTTCGCTCGTGAGGCAACTTTCGTTGTAAGATGGCACCGCATTCTTGAGATAGGTTAATTTTTCAAATTTACCCAATTTCTTTTGCTTGCTAACGCATCTTCGAAACTTCACATATCCCGGCATGTTTCAAGCGCTCAAAGAGGTGTAGATTGATATTCACTTTTTGAAATATCTCTTTGAATCTGGTGAACTCCTCGTCATATTTCGACTTAGCTAGTCGACTTGGAAACGGAACCTGAGGAGTATATGTAGGATATTTCGGCTCTGGGCATCCCTCGCGGCCGTCCTCGCGATCGCGAGTGCGGTCGCTAGGGTCCTCCGCTGCTTCGGCCGTCTTCTTAGCGGTTGGGCACGGTCGCGGACTCCCCTCTCGCGCTGTCTGCCTGGTCTCTCGCGGCCGGGCTCACGGTCGCAACCTCGGTCGCGAGGTGCTGTTCTTTCACGGCCGCTCTTCCGCCCGCGTGCTCCTCGGGAATTATCGCTGCATGATGGCTCGCGGCCGGGCACGCGGTCGCGAGCTCGGTCGCGAGATGCTCATTTTTGCTGCCGTCCTCGTCTTTTTATCCCGGGTTATTCTGATACGTTGTTTCACTTCTCAACTGGATAGCAAAGCACTGATTCTTAGGGTTCACTTCCGTATTGCTCGAAAACTTGCCCGACTTGTGTTGCCCATTCTGCTGTGCGGCCATCTGACTGATGTGATTTTCTAGCATCTTCAAATGCTTTCCCATAGCAGTCATATTAGACTCCAGATGATTTATCTTCTGCCCGGTATTGCTTATAAACGACTCACTGCATGCGCCATCGATTCGATTCTTCGTCATTTGTTGGTTGCTCACAACCAACCGCTGATCATATCTTCTAGACTTGGCTTCTTCGCCTCTTGAATCACTCCATTCTGAACGGCGAAACCTGGTGGAGGTCATGAAAATTGTTGGGATTGGCATACGAGAAATTTGGGTGATTTTCATTGTTCGTATGCCGGATTTCCCCCATGGTTCCTCTGATTGATATGATTTACCTCCTATGTCTCGATCTGGCTCTTCAAAAGAGTGAACTTCTTCATGAGCTCGTCATATTTCGAGTCACTCTCACAAGAAATGCTTTCACCACGGGCGTTCTTTCCATTGGTCACTGGTAGCTGTTGGCAGCCATCTCTTCCAAAATTCGGCTAGCTTAGTCCACTCGACGATTCAATAAGCATTCCCCGCAAGCATCCAAGATGCTCCTCGATGCAGCTGCGTCGACCACCGTAGAACCTGCGTGATCGGCCGCTCTCGGAGAATCGTGTTGAGGAACCTTCTCAATAGGCCCCGAACCTCTCCCATGCCTCAAATAGTGACTAAATCTCCTTGTTGGCAAAATGAGAGATCTCGCTATGATCTTACGTGCTTTTGCCGTGGAAAATATTTCGAGAGAAACTTCTCACAAAGTTTCCAACCGTCTATCCGGTTCGGTCCAGCTCTTGAGCCAATGCCGCCTGGTCACAGAGAGAATCCGAACATGCGATCCGGATTGTGTCATGTGGCACCCCATTCGCTTGATGGTGTCACAAATGTCGAGATAAGTCTCAAGATGCGCATTCGTGTCCTCGCCATTCTCCTCCGAATCTGCTCTCCTCGAACCATGCCGATTAGGGCGGCTTCAACTCAAGTTATTAGCATCCACGCAGGGCCCCATCCTCCTCCTTGGAATTGTTCGGTGGGAGGTCGGTACATGTAGTTCGGAGGTCTCGCTCGAATAGGGACAAGGAGTCCCATATTCGCCATCCGGCCAGATCTCTGCTGAAATCGACTAGCATGCGTGCACTTGCTCGGGACGAATGCCCTGCTTCATGGATTAGCCGCCATTGCAGCCTTCTTCTCTCTCGTCTCCTTCTCTTTGGGAATTTTCGATCTACGGGTCAAGATTTTGTTCAGAGGTCCCGGTGTTCGATTTGTATCTTGAAAGCGTTTGGTTGAGCTTGTATACAATGTTTTCGTTACCACTATTACAATCCCTATATGAATTGATTACTTGATTGCATATATCGTGTCCCCTTATCTCATATATAAGTTAGATCATACAAAGGTGTAGAAGATCACGTAAGTCCGTATGATTGGTCAAGCTTAATGAGATATAAAAGAATCACACCGAGACAACTTGAGGACGAGTTGTCGGATAGTCGCAGTATAGATAAAGTGACTTGATTTGGTTTCTTGTCTATCTTTGGCACGTCTCGACGTATTGATGGATCACGATGAGATGAGTTCTTCTATCCGACCGCTGAAGAACCTAGATCTCGTGACTTACGATGATCTAAACCTCGATAAGGTATTAGGTGAGTTTGAGTTCTCGACCATCACTTTGACTTGTTATGGGTGAGGGTTATATGTTCTAACCCAATATTCTCCGTGATTGGGTGGTGGCGGTGCTTGTATGTCATGCTAGTTATCTCAGTCGAGTCACCGTATCCGCTAGGACGATGACGCCCCTTAAGGAGCTCAAAAGGTTTATTGTACTAAACCTCGCAGTCGAGTTAGCTCAAGTACAATAATAAGGTTGAGTGGTACTACTTAAGGAATTAAAGATATTAATTATTTTAAGCAAATGTAATGCTCTAAATAATTAATGGACGTGCGATATCTTAAATACGGGATTCAGAATGTCTAAGTGCAAGCCGACTCAACTTCGGTAATAAAGGGTAAGTCAACATTTATTCTCTAGTGGCATGAATGAATGTTTATAAATTAATTTATGTTCGGGTGAACATAAGATAATTAATTTATTTGAGGCCCATCTTTATTCCTCAGATTTGATCCCTGGTCGGCTAATCCAGCCCGTAAGCTAGGTAAAATCGGCCCATGTGTCTCTATGGAAAGGATTTTATTCTCTTTATCCTATAAGGATATTATTATATTTATGGGATATGCATGGATCCTTTCCTAAAAGGATTATGGTAATGCATTATAAATATAAGGTAAGAGATAAGATCAAGGCTAATCCTCACTTTTAACCTAGCAATTTTCGTCCACCTCATAGTGATTGAGAGTGAGTTTCGAAAATATCATAGAGAGATTGGGTGATTTTTCCGAAGCATTCTCCATAGATCGTCCTCACTCGACGTTGGAGATTGGGCAACCGGGATATAGTCCAGAAGATCAAAGCACGAGTCTCGATCCGTTCATCCCGATCCACCTCGACAGATTCAAAGGTAAACACGAGAAAATCCGTACGTGTTGCAATTAATTATATAGGTGCATGCTATGTATATAATCAATGTATGGTGAATTAAACATCCAAGATAGATCATCGGGAGAGGGTTAAAATCATTTTTCCCTTCACCCGGGACCTTGTGATCATAAATTACCTGGAGAAAAAGAGAGAGCTTAACTTTGACAAGAATAAATAAGTAATATAATATATATAACTTGAATTAATAACTCCAAATCGTCAAATTATTCCTATGTGATCTTAACAATCCCCGGCAACGGCGCAAAAATTTTATCGACAGAATTTGATCGCACGAAAAACGCGCGATGTATATGGGTAAGTCGAGTATCATATCCACAGGGATTGCATCCGAAAACACAGAAGCTAACTCTCTAATCCTTCATCGTTATCCAAGCAACAGAATATGGTTTGAAAGGTTTAAGGGCTTCGGACACTAATTCCAAAGCAAAGGTACCAACTTGAAAATAAACAAAGGCAATAAATACTCAAAGATGAATATAAGAGATAAAGACTAACCCTAGGTATGCACTAATCCTATCCACAACGATGTTTATCCCGCTTATTATTAACCGCTTTAATCCGCATAAGATGGAAGATCACATATGTAGCCAACAACTTGATTCATTTATAATTTTGACATTGATTACTAATTTTCCTATTATCATTATGCCTCTAGAGGAAAATAAGCAACCCAAAAGAATCATCAAGAATATGCTTCCTACGAATGTTCCTATCTCGCCACGACTCGCGCTTATCCGTATCATGCATTCAAGATCGATCGACAATTAAAAATGTTACGTAATTAACTGGTAACTATGATATGCATCAAGATTGATCAGAAATCAACACATATAATTAAGCACCAAGAATAATGAATCAATGCCTGGAAGGTAAATAACAATAGCAGGAATCACAACATATAGGATAGAATCATGCAAACCCTAGGATTAGAACAGAAATTTAGCTAGACATAAATAACGAAATAAAATACGAAATAATCATAAAAGTACGAATTAAATAGATCAAACCCGTAGGGAAGCGTCTGAAGAACAATGGTTGGGTTCGTATCCAAACCTAACGGAAAATGGGAAAACGATGGAATTTGTTCGGACAAAAGCGTTCCGAAGCGTCGACAATGCGTAGAACTAATGCTAGAATGAATCTTAATCAAAGCTAGAGTGCAAAAGAAGGAAAAATAATGAAAAACTGGACAAAAACGTGTAAAATAGGTCTGGGGATGGTTGGAGGCGTGAGGGAGCGAAGCCCTATTTATAGATTTAGGGTGAAAACCCTAATTTTTGCGTCAGCCGCCATGCCTCGCGGTCGGGCTCGCGGTCGCGAGCTCGGTCGTGAGGGAACATTCTCGTCTCGGCCATCTTCAGACTCTCGGCAGGGCGCATGCGCTCGTTGGCCTCGCGGCCACACCTCGCGGTTGCTAGGTGTGGTCGCGTCGCATGAAAAATCGCCGTGGGTATGTCTCGCGGCCGCTGGGACTCCTCGCGTGTGCTAGCGTTTCCTCACGGCCGACCTAGCGATCACTAGGCCGGTCGCTAGGCATCTCTTTCGCGCGCATGTGCTCGCGCTCGCTGGTGGTGGCTCGCGGTCTGGCTAGCGGCCACGAAGGCGGTCGCTAGGCCCTCATTTCGCCCTCGTCTGCTCGTCCTTTGTTCCATGCTTCGGTTTTCAACTTATAAGCCTACAAAACACCAAAACGGAACCCAAGAGCAGTATCTTCCAAAAATATGTAAAAGCATTGAGATCCAAGATATAAACGCACTTTATCGATCTAAAATCATCTTTAAATATCAACAATAAACGTGTAAAATGTGCGTTTATCACATTCAAGCATCGAACCCATGAATAGTGAAGACCTGAGCTCAAGTTCCAATTGGCCTGTGGTGGCCTAAAGGTGCTCAAACTGGTGATATCCGTGTTGGGCAAGCGAAGAATCGATTGGCCGTGCTTGTCGTAAAGCAGCCGGATGTAACGGCTCTGTGTCTCTTCAAGAACGCCCTGACATATAGATGTGGCTTGTCCAGAAAATATCTTGAGAGATAGGACTCTCACGAATCGTCACCCCAAGAAATCAGAATGGGGTAACGAATCCCTATGCATATCTCAGGCTCCCCGAGACCTCGGCTTACATCCGAAAGTTGTGTGCAAGGAACATGCCGGCATGCATCTTCCGTCGAGTCGCAGCCCAATCAATACACTCATGTCCCTGTGAGAGGATCAGGCCGCATTGCTACGCCATGTATGGTGAAGGCGAGCAGTCGTGAAAGCGGACCGCGGGTTCTTAAGGAACTCGCCTCGCTCGAGGCGCCATATGCCGGGTTCTCGCCGAGATTTGAGTCCACGAACAAAGGCCACGATTCTATGGCGAGGTCTCTAAATCCGATGTATGACCCTGGATCACCATTTATGATACCATTAAGTTCATCCACCGAGAGTCAAGGGCTCATTGTCCATGTGGAAAGTGATATAGTCCGCCACCCATGTGATTTGTGGACCCTGATGGTCGACAAGAATTCCAAAGTGAGGATCCGTATGTCAAATAGTGGCCGTGATAACAGACAAACCGGACCTCTCCGCTAGCCACGTGACATCGCTGGCTATCCCCATGGCTCGCACGCCTCTATGCACATAAAACGTGAGTGCTCGTGCCGTTGTCGCACCAATCTCCTCCACCTATCCTCGACGAGAAGTTGGTAATCGCACCCCAAAGGTTTCGGGTCGAATTCATCATGTGAGGCGAGGCGCACCTCCTTGCCCTTTCGCTTGTGGCCGTGTTCACGCCGACATAATGTACCTAAAGATAAGTCAACGTTAGCTCATGTACTTATTAAAAAGGAAAGCGAAAGCAAACGGCAACCCATAGCAATATATAGACCTCCCCCTAACTTAAACCTAGCAAAATTCCTCCCCCTATACTAACATATGGTCAAACGAGGTGCAACAAAGGGGAGAAAACACACACGCAGTAAAAAAAAACGCACGAAAATGGAATTCTGGAGCTGCCTCGCGGCCAACCTCGCGGTCGCGAGGGTGGTCGCGAGGTAGCAGCTGGCTGATAAACGCGCATTTTACACGTTTATTGTTGATATTTAAAGAAGAGTTTAGATCATTTAATGTGCATTTACGTATCGGTTCTTAATGTTTTTATCTATTTCTAGAAGATACCGCCTGGGTGTTCTTTTGGTGTTGTGTAGGTCTATACGTTAAAAATCAAGCAAGGAACGAAGACGAGCCAAAATGCACATCCGCTGAAGCTTTAGCGACCAGCCTAGCGGTCGCTAGGCTGGCCGCCAGCAAGCCAGCCGAGCGCCAAGATCGACGCGACCGCTGACTGCACGCGAGCAAGCCCCAAATACCGAGAAGTCATCAGTATATTTCTCGCGGCCACGGCTAGCGATCGCTAGCTAGGTCGCGAGGAAACTCTGCGAGCGCAAGAGGCGATCATGAGTGAAGAGAGCACGCGCTGGAGATACCTCATGTCGAGCTAGCGATCATGAGGAATGGTCATGAGACGAGCGGCAAGCAAGCAAAATTGGGTTTCCACCCTTATCTATAACAGGCAAGCCTCCTTGCGCCTCCCGGGACCCGCATACGCCTGCACGCTTTTATTTCGTTTTCCTCGCCATTCTTTGTTTAGCTTTAGTTTACATTCTAGCATTCGCTTTCCGTTGTTCTAGTTTAGTTCTTCGTTGTTATCGATTCGTAACGCTTTGTCCGATCGCTTTCCTTTGTTTTCCGCCTTCGCCAGGATTCGATTCAAGACCAACAATTGTTCATCCAACGCTATTATCCGGTTTTATGCATTTAATTTCCGCTTTTATGATTTATTCGTATTTTATTCCGCTTATTATGTCAGTAATTTTCCGCTCTAATCCCAAGGTTTGCATGATTCGATCCTATATGTTGTGATTCTCGTTATCGCTATTTACCTTCCGTGCATCGATTCATGATTCTTGGTGCTTATTTATATGTATTAATTTCGATCAATCTTGATGCATATCTAGTTGCCGCTAACGACGCACTGTATTAATTGTCAATCGATCTTGAATGCATGATACTAATAAACCTCGAGTCGAGTTTAGATAGGATATTCGTAGGAGCATATTCTTAGTGATCCTTTGAGTTACTTGTTTTCACCTAGAATGATAGGGAAAATTTGTAATCAACGCCGCAATTGTCGAATCAAGTTGTTGGTTATATATGTGATCTTCCATCTTGTCTCGGATTAAAATCGCTAATAGGAAACAGGATAAACATACATTGTGGGTAGGATTTATGCATCCATGTGGTTAGTCTTTTTATCGCTTTTATTATCTTTGATATTCATCGCTTTTATTTTGTGCATGGTTACCTTTGCTTGATTAAATTTCAAGCCCTTAAACCTCTCACCATATTTCTATGTCAATAATGATGAATTATCGCTGAGCTAGCTTCGTGTTTTCAGACATAATCCCTTTCGATACGATACTGCCTTACCTATATACTTGCACGCTGCTTTAGAAAAGTGAGCGATTAAATTTTGGCGCCATGTCGGGATTGTTAAGATTACATAGGAATAATTTGACGATTTGGATTTATTAATTCAAGTTATATATTATATTATTTATTTATTGTTACCGTAGCTAAATTCTCTTTTCTCGTGTAGTTTATGCATAAGATCTCGTGGACCTCCGAAATATTATTAGATCCCGAGATCGAAAGCTCTCAAAGGAAAAGAGGACGAGAGAAGAGACGGGCTTTAATGGCAATAATTCACGTAACGGAGCATTCCTCCCGAGCAAGTCGCACGCATGTTAGCCGATTTCAGAGATGCAGCCAGATGGCAAATATGGGACCTCCTTGTCCCTACCCCGTAGACGCGATCGCTGAATTTTATGTACCGACCTCCCACCGAACAGCCCAAGGAGGCGGATGGGGCCCGCACGTGGATGCAAACAATTTTGAGTCAAGCCGCCCCGATCAAGATGGTCCAAGGAGAGCGCTTTGAGTGAGTCATCAAGACCCGAACGCGCATCTCGAGACCTTTCTCGATATTTTGACACCATCAAATGAGAATGGGTGCCACAAGACACGATCCGGATGCGCATGTTCGTTTCGTCAGCACCAAAGCGAAGATTGGTTCAAGAGTTTGGACCGAATCGGCATCGACACTTGGGAAACTTTAGAAGTTTCTCTAAATATTTTCCACCGCGAAAGCGCAGAAGATCATCACCGAATCTTATTTTGCCAAAACCACGATTTAATCACTATTCGAGGCCGGTGAGTTAAAGCAAAGCACCGTCGAGGTCGATTCGAGATACGACGAAATGATGAAGCAATTCACTCTGTTGAAGAGCCGATTGAGACGGAGGACATACATTTTATAAATCAAAGGAACCGCTGTGGAGAATCCGACATACACTCCAAACAATAGAAATCATCCGAACTCGTCAGATGCCAACCCGAATAATTTTCAAGAACCTCCGCAGTTTCACGGCATGTAATGGTATGATCCAAGAGCCAAGAAGCCAAGTTTAGAAGATATGGTGCAATAGATGGCGACTCAACAGTACATTTATAAGCAAGACCGCGTAAAATAACTCATCCGAGTCGATCGTGACGCCTATGGAAAACACGAAAGATGTCGGAAAATCGATTGGTCAAGTAGCCGCACAATTGAATGCACTACAAAAGACGGGCCAATTTCCGAGTAATACGGAGGTGAACCCGAAAATCGGTGCTTCGCCATCCGGATGAGGAGTTGACAAGCTTACCCGAGCCCCACCGGCGTTAAGAGGCCGAAGTAAATCGGAGCGTAAACTCGCGATCGAGCTCGCGATCGCGAGCCCGATCGCGAGGAATCCGTAGTATTCCCCACGTAAGCTCGCGACCGAGCATGCGCCGTGAGCCTATCCACGAGCAATCGCAAGCAGCATGTCGCCGAGAAATCAATGCGCGAACTGCGCCGCAAGTCAAGACGCCAAGAAGGATTCAAAGCCACAGACGCCTCGCGACCGCCCAAATGGTCGCGAGGTCAATCGCAAGAGCCTCCGTAATCCACTCTCGACGACACTCCTCCGTCCCATTTTCTAGTCGACTAGTCAAGTCGAAATATGACGAGGAGTTTGCTCGCTTCAAAGAGATTTTCAAAAGTTGAGATCAATTTGCTCTCTTGAAGTCACGCAAACATGTCGATACATGAAATTTTTAAAGAAGACTTGCAAGCAAGAAGAAATTGGGAAATTTGAAAAATTACCCTATCCCAAGAATGCAAAGGTCGCCTTGCAGTATAAGCTCCTCTAAAGCAAAAGGATCCCGACAGCTTTACGTTAGAATGCGAGATCGCCGAACATACTTTTCCAAACGTGTTGTGCGACTTGAAGCGAGCATCAACTGATGCCTTTGAACGATTCAACCGGCCGCACCTAGGAAAGATGAAGCCGTGAAGATCTCATCGATGATGGTCGACAGTCACCACATACCCTAAAGGTATCGTCAAGACGTGTTGGTAAGAATTCGGACTTTGTTTTTCCCGCCGATTTTGTGATTTTAGATATTCCCAATTCAAACAACAACCACTAATCTTGGGCGTACATTTTCTAGCAACCGGTCGTGCTTTGATTGATGTGTAGGAAGGTAATCTCATGTTTCGTGTTAACGATGAGGAGCTCAAGATTTGCATATATGACGCCATCAAGCAACACGATGCTGAAAAGTCGAAGATTGCTACCGATCACGATCGCCGCTACGCGCACGTCGCTACGCTTAAAGCGGTACTTGCCCAATCGAGGAAGTCACAGAAGGAAGAAGTGGACTCGCATGGAACCCGAGTGTATCGCTCAAGTTTGGGATGGCCACTTCCACGGGCCGCGGTGGTCATCCGTGAATGCTAAGTATGTGAGGATCCACAAATTGGGAAAGATTTCGCTGCCACCAAAACGCCGGATTGAGAAAGGTTAGTGATGGTCTAGCTAAAGACGTTAAATTAGCACTTGTTGGGAGGTAACCCAACGCTTTCTTGTCGTGTTTTTGTGTTTTATTTTGTTTTCGCTTTGGTTGCTTTTTGTCGTGTTTTGTCTTTTCTGCTCATTTTGTGTCTCGTCGATCAACGAGTTAAGTGAAGTGTGTTAATCCATGTGGCCGATGACGATATAATTTTTTCCTAAAATTTAATGATAGTGCACATGATATGTTAGAAATTGACGCATGAACGATTTGAGATTGCTTAAACTTGTTGTTTTTCGCCATTTGCTTAACCCGTGAGACTTGAGCTTCACCGATAAACATCTTGATACGCTTTTAATTGTGTGATATCATGCATGTGATTCTCTTCTAGAACTTGCCGCTTTTTCCGTCGAGACCGCAATATGTGTTTTCAATTTGGAAAGGATAAAAGGCCATCTTTGTTAAACACATTTTACCCAAACACTAACCCGATGATATATACCATTTATCGCCTTCGAGCCTTTATTAGACTTTTCTTTCGATTAACCGATGACATGGAGGCGAGGATGGATATGGGAATCAAAAGGGTTGAAATTTTGATGTAGTTATGACGAAAAATTACTTTTAGAAATACATCTGGTGAAGAATAGTACTTTGTTGTGAATGAGAAACCCTATAAGCTCTAGAAAGAAAAGAAAAGCAATGATAAGTTCACTATGTGTTTTGAGCATAAAGGGTCGTTAATCAAAGTATAGGTACCTTATGAGGGATAAACGTCGATTTAGCACGATTGGGAAAGAAGAGGAAACGGACAAAGTCCATATGTGTCGAAAAGTATAAACGGGGTGCTTGAATATTTTTGAGTCACATAGCCATATATTATCCTACCTTAACCAATGTGCCTACAATATAACCTATGAAAAGACCTTTTGATCATTATTTGAACACATTTGACGCGGTTGAGATATTAGAGAAATGGCAAGCCTATGGTAAGACGTTGCATTGCATCGATCCGTGAGTGTATACACGCCCTTAATTTCTTTACGAGTTTGAGTGTATCATCTATATTTTACACACATGCCGCGTGAGGGTGAATTAAATGAAGCCGCCTTCAATTGTTGTTTGTGTTGAGTTGACTAACGCCGCCATGTGCACTAATGTTTTGAGCGCTAATATGTTTTCGAGGCTTATAATGGTTATCATCTTCATACGCTCGCTGATCTTTTCGCTGTCTTTCTCGCTTTGTTTTGTTTGAGGACAAACAATGATTTAAGTTTGGGGTTTGATAAACGCGCATTTTACACGCTTATTGTTGATATTTAAAGAAGAGTTTAGATCATTTAATGTGCGCCACGATCGATTCTTAATGTTTTTATCTATTTCTAGAAGACATCGCTTCTGGGTGTTCTTTTGGTGTTGTGTAGGTCTATATGTTAAAAATCAAGCAAGGAACGAAGCACGAGCCAAAATGCACATCCGCCGAGTTTCTAGCGACCAGCCTAGCGGTCGCTAGTCGGCTGCCAGGCAAGCCAAGAGCCAAGATCGATGCGATCACGACTGCACGCACGAGTAAGCCTCCCGAGAAGTCATCGGCTATTTCGCTGCCATGGCTAGCGATCGCTAGCTAGGTCGCGAGGAAACTCATGAGCGAAAGAAGAAGCGACCGCGAGTGAAGAGAGCACGCTGGGAGATGCCTCGCATCGAGCTAGCTACCGCGAGAGTGGTCGCAAGACGTAGCGCAAAGCAAAGGCGCAAATTGTGGTTTCCACCCTTATCTATAACAGTAAGCCTCCTCAAGGCCTCCGGGACCCCACACACACATACAGCTTTATTTCAGCTTTTCCTCGCCATTCTTTGTTTAGCTTTAGTTTACATTCTAGCATTCGCTTTCCGTTGTTCTAGTTTAGTTCTTCGTTGTTATCGATTCGAACGCTTTGTCCGATCGTTTTCCGTTGTTTTCCGCTTTTCGCATTGGGATTGGATTCAAGACCAACAATTGTTCATCCAACGCTATTATCCGGTTTTATGCATTTAATTTCGCTTTTATGATTTATTCATATTTTATTCCGCTTATTATGTCTAGGTAATTTTCCGCTCTAATCCTGTGGTTTGCATGATTCGATCCTATATGTTGTGATTCTCGTTATCGCTATTTACCTTCCGCATTGATTCATGATTCTGGTGCTTATTTATATGTATTAATTTCTAATCAATCTTGATGCATATCTAGTTGCCGCTAACGACGCACTGTATTAATTGTCAATCGATTCGAATGCATGATACTTAATAAACCTCGAGTCGTAGCCGAGATAGGATATTCAGAGGAAGCATATTCTTAGTGATCCTTTGGAGTTACTTGTTTTCACCTAGAATGGTAGGAAAATTGTAATCATCGCCGCAATTGTCGAATCAAGTTGTTGGTTATATATGTGATCTTCCATCTTGTCTCGGATTAAAATCGCTAATAGGAAACAGGATAAACATACATTGTGGGTAGGATTTATGCATCCCTGTGGTTAGTCTTTTATCTGCTTTATTATCTTTGATATTCATTGCTTTTTATTTTCGCATGGTTACCTTTGCTTTGATTAAATCAAGCCCTTAAACCTCTCACCATATTTCGCGTTTCGAATAATGATGAATTATCGCTGAGCTAGCTTCGTGTTTTCAGACATAATCCCTCGTGGATACGATACTGCCTTACCTATATACTGCACGCTGCGTGTTAGAAAAGTGAGCGATCATCGGGCGCCGCAACGCGTATGCGAGGACGCCGTGTTCGCGATACGCCAGAACCTCGCGCCAAGAAATGCGCAGTAACTCTGGCGTGGACAACCGAGACGCTGCAGACGAAGACGGAAAGCAAACAAGCGCCAGACGCCGCGTCGGGCTCATGGGTCACCACCGGTCGCGAAAAGAGGAGGAGTAATAATCGTGGTTTTTTTTTTCCGAAAAAATTCATCCCAATTCAACAATGTAGGCAAAATAGACCGATAATATGCATCAATACACATCTACAAACATCAATGGCCCTAACATTGTAACAAACATGCTCAAAACACCAAGTAATTTTGCAATATAAGCCTTAATTCCTCAAATATTCAATAACCCACAACAAGAAGATATAATGGATAAAACTCCTCCAAATCATGCTAAAAAGCGTAAATACAAGAAGAATTAAGTAAATTAGCATACCTTGAGTGGATTAGAGGTGAAAATTGCAAGTAAAGTGAAGAACTTAGGGTTTTGGTGCTTCGAGAGAGATGTGTGTCAGAATGCGTGCGTGTGTGTCAAAAATGTGGGGAAAGGGTTAAAAATGAAGGTAAATACGCGGGTCGCGTTCGGGCAAGGGTCGGGGCACGCCTCGCGGCCGGACGCGCGAGCCTGGTCGCGAGGGATGCCCAAACGCAGAAGACTTGTTTTCTCTCCGCACAATAGCTACTGCCCGTTTTCTAGCGACCACTCCTCGCGGTCGCGAGGGTGGTCGCGAGGTAGTCCCTTTTTTTTTTAAATAAAGCCATTAAACACCTTGGGACTAAAAAACGAACACAAAGGACACGACACGACAAAACGAAGAAAAACAAACAAAACAAAATGATAAATACATAAAGCATGTAAAATGTCGGGTTACCTCCCAACCAAGCAGTTAGATTTATCGTCGCTAGCTCGACGTTACCTCTCATCAATCGGGCGATTTGACAACCGTGGTCTTTCCAAACTTTTCTCGCCCTTATACTTAGCATTTACAATGCATCACCGCTTAGCGTATGAGTAGCCTCCCGAACTTGAATGAATAACTCCTGAGTTCCATGCCGAGTCCATATCTTCTTTCTAGCATCTTCATCGACCGGTCGGTTGCCTTCAAGCGAGACTGACTAGCAAGAGGATCGAATAGCGCTGTGCTCGAACTATCGTGTTGCTTGATGGCCATATATTGAAATCTTTAGCTCCTCATCATCGACATGAAACATGAGGTCATCTTCATGCACATCAATCAAAGCACCACCAAATAAGTAGAAAAGGTCTACCCAAGATTAGTGGTTGATGTCAATTCTGCATGTCTAATATAACAAAATCGCAGGAAAGGCAAAGTCCCGAATTCTTTCCAACACATCTTCAACAATTCCCTTAGGGTATGTGATCGACCGTCACCATCATCAATGATATCTTTGTTGGCTTCATCTTCCTAGCTTCGTGGTTGAATACATTCAACAAGCATTAGATTGATGCTTGCTCCCAAATGGCACAACACATCGGGGAATGTGTGTCAACAATCTCACACTCCAAAGGTGAAGCTCCCCGGATCTTCTCGCTTCAGAGGTAACTTCCGCTGTAAGACGGCATCGCATTCTTCGATAGGTTAAAATTTTCAAATTTACCCAATTTCTTTTGCTTGCTAATGCATCTTCGTAAACTTCACATATCCCAAAGATGTTTCGGAGCGCTTCAAAGAGAGTGATCGATAAAATTTGATCACACGAAAATAACGCGCGATGTATATGGGTAAGTCGAGTATCGTATCCACATGGATTACAATCCGAAAACACGTAAGCTAACTCTAATCCTTCATCATTATCCAAGCAATGTAATATGGTTCGAAGGTTTAAGGGCTTTGATACTAATTCCAAAGCAAAGGTAACAACTTGAAAATAAACAAAGGCAATAAATACTCAAAGATGAATATAAGAGATAAAGACTAACCCTAGGATGCACTAATCCTATCCACAACGATGTTTATCCCGCTTATTATTAACCGCTTTAATCCGCATAAGATGGAAGATCACATATGTAGCCAACAACTTCGCCATTTATAATCATGACATTGATTACTAATTTTCCCACATCGTTACGCCTCTAGAGGAAAATAAGCAACTCCAAAAGGATCACAAAGAATATGCTTCTACGAATGTGCCTATCTCGCCACGACTCAAGGTTTATCCGTATCATGCATTCAAGATCGATTGACAATTAAAACTTACGTAATTAATCGTCAACTATGATATGCATTAAGATTGATCGTAAATCAACACGATAATTAAGCACCAAGAATCATGAATCAATGCTTGAAGGTAAATAACAATAGCGTGAATAACAACATATAGGATAGAATCATGCAAACCCTCAGATTAGAACATAAATTTAGCTGACATAAATAACGTAAATAAAACACGAAATAATCATAAAAGTACTAATTAAATAGATCAAACCCGTAGGGAAGCCGCCTGAAGAACAATGGTTGGGTTCGATCCAAACCCAACGAAAACGGAAAACAATGGAATTTGTTCGACAAAAGCTGCCCAAGCCGATAATGCGTAGAACTAACGTAGAACAATGAAAACTAAAGCTAGAATGAATCTAAATCAAAGCTAGAGGAAAATAAATGAAAACTAGAGAAAACTGAGAAAACGTAAAACAGTCTGGGAATGGTTAGCGCGAGGGTAATGCCCTATTTATAGAATTAGGGTCGAAACCCTAAATTTCGTCACAAGATCTTCACAGCCGAGTCATGGGTCGCGAGCTCGGTCACGAGGCATCTTTCTCGCCCTCGCCATCCTTCATTCTCTCTACCGGGCGCAGCATCCATTATCTCGCGCCACACCTCGCGGTCGCCAGGTGTGGTCGCTGCACATAATATCATCGCGGCACGCCTCACGGCCACCGGGAGTGCTCGCATGCTCGCGCCCTCGCAGGCTGGTTGAGGCCGCTGCCGACCTAGCTGGCGCCAGCCGGTCGCGAGATATCTTTTTCACAAAGCTCGCGCCGCGCTGTAATTCCTTGCGCCTGGCGGCGGTCATGCAAGGTCACAGCCTAAGTTTTGCCCTCGCTCGCTGTTTCTTCGCTCCATGCTTCGTTTTCAACTTATGCCTACAAAACACAAAAACAAAACCCAAGAGCAAAGATCTTCCAAAAATATTTAAAAGCATTGAGATCCAAGATATAAATACACTTTATCGATCTAAAATCATCTTTAAATATCAACAATAAACGTAAAATGCTTATCAAACCCCCAAACTTAAAGCATTGTTTGTCCTCAAACAAAAACAAGACCAAAAAGAAAGAGAGACACAAAACAGATCAACGAAGGCCAAGAAAGGTGATTAACCAATAAAGCCTCGTAAATATCTCAAAGCTCAAAATCATTAGTGCACACGATTTACATTAGTCAACTCGACAATGTACAACCACCGAAAGCAAAAATCTCATTCAATTCAACCTCACAATGACATGTATGTAATATATAGAGTATACTCAACTCATAAAGAAATAAAGGACGTGTATGCACTCAATAATCAATGCAATGCAAAAATCTCACCATAGGCTTGTCATTTCTCTAATATCTCCACCACGTCAAATGCATTCAAATTAGGATAAAAAAGGACTTTTAAATTAGGATCAAAAAGGACTTTTCATAGGTTATATTGTAGACACATTAGTTAAGGTAGGATAATATATGGCTAAGTGACTCAAATATATTCCAAGTACTTCCATCTCTATAATCAGCTCATATGGACTTTGTCCATTTCCTTTTTCTTTCAAACATGCTATTTCGACATTTATTCACTCAAGATAACATATACTATGATAATTGACTTCCTTTATGCTCATATTATTCACAATTTTTCTTTTCTTTTCTTTTCTTGGCTTTGTAATAGAGCTTATAGGGTATATTCTTTTTCACACGGGTACCATACTTTATCTTTTATCCCCACTTTGCATATCAAAACAAATTTTTCTCCCATTTGATTCTCATATCCATCCTCACCTCCTATCATCCGGTTAACAAAAGAATAAGGTCTAATAAAGGCTCAAAGAAGGCGATAAATGGTATATATCATCGCTAGTGAATAGGTAAATATGTGGTTTAACAAAGACGGCCTTTATCCTTTCCATATTCAAAACACATATTGTAGCCTCGATACGTAAAAACGGCAAGTTCTAGAAGATAATTACATGCACGATATCACACAAATAAAAGAAATCAGAATAAGATGTGTATACAGTGAAGCTCAAGTCTCACGGCTTTAGCAAATGGTTAAAACAACAAGCTACAATCTCAAGTTATCCATGCTTTTCTAACATATCATGTGCACTATCACCTATTTAATGTAAAATTTCTATCATCATGGCTACATGGATTAACACATTTCACTTCAACTCACTGATCGATCGACACAACAAAACACAAAAGACACGACAAAAGCCCCAACATATAATAACTTAACAAAACAACGCAAAACATAAAAAGGACTCTCAACCACATCACACTCGATCACTCCTCCAAAATTATTGTCAACAGCAGCAATGGAGACAATAATGTTTGCGTAAGAGAGTGATTGGGAGAGATCTTACTCAAATGTCGCTACATCTCCATGTGGATAGAATCTCGCCATTGATGATATACTGGGACTTAAAACGAACAAATGTTACATTTACACAAACAAAGAAAACAAGAAAACAAAACGAAAACATAAAGCATGTAACATGTTGGGTTACCTCCCAACCAAGGTTAGATTTATCGTCGCTAGCTCGACATTACCTCTCATCAATCGGGCGATTTCGACAACAAGGGTCTTTCCAAACTTTTTCGCCTCGTACTTAGATTCACCGCATCACCAATGTGCGTGAGTAGCTTCCACCGAACTCGAACGACCACTCGATTTTTATGCCGGGTCCACCTCTTCTTTCTAGATCTTCATCGAATGGTCGGTCGCCTTCTAGTGCGAGACTCGACTAGCAATAGCAAGAGTGATCGAATAGCAATTTTCGTGCTCAACTATCGTGTTGCTCGACAGCACATATATTGAAATCTTTAGCTCCTCATCATTGACACGAAACGTGAGGTCACCTTCCCGCACATCAATCAAAGCACCACCAGCTGCTAGAAAAGGTCTACCCAAGATTAGTGGTTGATGTCAATTGGCATGTCTAATATAACAAAATCGCAGAATGACAATAAGTCTGGGACCGGGGTTTGTTCTTTGAGCAGTTGAGCTTGGATAGCGGTTATTGGACTCGATTGATACATTAGTGGGCCGGTCATGAGTAGTGACCACTTACGGACACATTTGAAACATTCATGAACATATAGACTCTTTTGTGTGAATATCTAGTTTCCTCCACGGGGGTACTATAGTACGTCCATTATCTTATTCGTTCTGGATAGTGCATTACTCATGTCGGTCGTGTTGTGACATTTGATCTTTGACCTTGGTGGGGTCCTTCCCTTTCTCTTTCCGATCTCTTGGTATGTCTAATATAATGCAACCTAAAGTTCAAAATAGAGCATAAACTCACGAAATATTAAGCTTTGATTTCAAATATATTAATAGGTTTATTCTCTTAGAGCTCTTCGTTTTCACGTTTGATTCTAGGTTCGCATTAGTCAATTTCAAGCCGAGATGGTATCAGATCTCTTCGAACTTCTCGGTTCTCTTCTCGTCGATGTCGAACAAGCGGGCGCGTACTGCATGTCTCGCGGGATGCGGTAATAACTTGTGACCGTGGTCTTTTCGCTATAGTAAATTGTAGAACTCGTGTCCTTTAAATGCTACGGTAGCTCTTGGGAATGTACTTCATTACTTCCTCCTTGAACTCTTCCGCGTAGCTGGTTCCTATTCATATAAGGTCTTTCTCTTGGCTTCCCGAAATCAAATTGGATCATTTTAACAACGCGCGATATTCTTAAGAGGTGCGATAAAGTTTTAAGGATTACGTTCTGGCGTGAATCCATAGTTCATATCCACGATTCGATCCGTTGAAAATTGGTGGATTCTAACTAAGGATTAGCTCTCCAATCCTCTTATATATCGCAATCAAACATGCTATATACCGTCCATCGGGATCTTAAATATCTCGAGCGATATGTATTTATAATCATGCAATAAATCTGAATACATCGTCGACATCATGTCGACATCAAAACTAATTGCTCGATAGCTATCATCCAGTCGAATACCTCTACGAGGATCTTCATTGCGTTTTGAGATTTACGAAAATAGGGCCAGTATAAATAGAGCTCGTCATGTTGGGTCGAGCCGAGTATGGGTACTATCATTTCCTCCATCTCTGACAGGGCGGTCCTCCTCGGGATCTTCACAGGTCCTACTCCTCTTGACCTCATAATTGAATGCATGTATTCTCGTGTCATTCCTTTATCAATCTCTCGGAGTTTTCAACTCTTTTCAATCTCAACCAGTTAGAAAATAACTTTTCAATTTCAATCATTTTTTTCCCCAAAATCATTGAAAACAACTCCATTTGAAATTTTGAGACTTTTCTCATTTCGACATAACCTTGAAACCATGCAATTTTGTAGTCCATTTCGTATTTCATAAGCTTCCATTATTTCAAAACAACTTTAACCTCGATGATGGAGTGGGTCACGATGGTAGTCAAACACAAATAATTTCTAGTCGACTTTCAATTTAAGATCGAGGAAAACAATCGAATACGAGGTTTGACTCGACTTTCAACAGGATTCGATGAAAGGGTTTCTAGAGTTCGGAGGCGAACAAGTGCTACGATACCTTTAATGACGACCCGACTTTAAAGAAATGCGGATCACATGGATAAATCAGGTATGATAAATCTGACGGATATATATATAATTTAAACGATACGATTAACGATCAATTGTGAATAAATCGTAGACTAAAGGGATCTGTTGTATCAGTCTAGCTTCAGTCACGAAGACAAAAAGGTTCTATGTTGAAGTCAACCAAGGCGCGCCGGAGCAGTGCGACCTCCAGGTTCAATCTGATATGATAGCGGTCATAATCAATAGAACCAACAAAACATCGAGTTTGGCGGCAAATAAGCGTGTGAATACATATGATGAGCATGCTCATCCCTTCGCAACAAAACCCTTACCACTTTGCCTCGCGCCCACCAATCGCACTCCTTTTGCACATCAAGCGAATATGCGGGGCTAAGTACAAAAGTACTCGGTGGACTCATTCTGAAAACATTTTCTGAGCGCCCGCAATAGCACGTGAGGATTTTAGTTGAAAAGACCCGTACCTCGAACATTTTATCGTTTTCCAAAGTGTAAAGGCGGACTATTTCATCCGTTGTTCCATATCGGTAATTGTTCATCGTTCGTTCGTTCGTTCGTTCGGCGCTATGGGTGGCCACCTACACATAGTCGCGTGACGATCGGTGCTTCTTCGATCGCACGTGTACACAATCCGATTGGTACTCCGACTAAGTCGGATCCGATCGATACCTTTTTTAACGTTGGTGGACGACTCGTTTCCATACACATTGGATATACCAATCGATTCTGCGTCGCGTTTGGACCTCGGATATGGACACAACAAAACATAAATATTTGGCGATCGATAACGGTTCATGCGATAATATTTCAAAAACTTTTAAATCATGCTTTGGTAATCATTTTGTTTCGAGCCAGCCTCAATTGTCTTGGAATACTGTAGCGATCTCTGTTGTTTCGTTGTTAGATTTATCGTCGCTAGCTCGACATTACCTCTCATCAATCGGGCGATTTGACAACAAAGGGTCTTTCCAAACTTTTCTTGCCATCAGACTTAGATTCACCGCATCACCAATGTGTGCGCAAAGTAGCTTCCACCGAACTCGAACGACTCACTCGATTTTTATGCCGTCCACCTCTTCTTTCTAGCATCTTCATCGAATGGTCGTTGCCTTCTAGTGCGAGACTGGACTAGCAATAGTGAGATCGAATAGCAATTTTCGTGCTCAACCATCGTGTTGCTCGACAGCGCCATATATCAAATCCTTAGGATCATCATCGACACCTAAACGTGAGGTCACCTTCCCGCACATCAATCAAAGCACGCACCATCTTTGAAAAGGTCTACCCAAGATTAGTGGTTGATGCGAATTCGGTATGTCTAATATAACAAAATCGCAGAACGACAAAGTCCCGAATTTACCAACACGCCTTCAACAATTCCTTAGGATATGTGGACCGAATGTGTCACCATCATCGCGATATCTTTGTTGGCTTCATCTTCCTAGCCAAGCTGTTGAATATTTAACGGCATCGATTGATGCTCGCCCCAAATCGTGAAGCTGACCCGGAGCTCCCTGATCTTTCTCGCTTGGAGGCAACTTTCGTTGTAAGATGGCACCGCATTCTTCGATAGGTTAATTTTTAAAATTTACCCAATTTCTTTTGCTTGCTAATGCATCTTCGAAACTTCACATATCCGGCATGTTTCAAGCGCTCAAAGAGGGTAGATTGATATTCACTTTTTGAAATATCTCTTTGAACCGGGTGAACTCCTCGGCATATTTTGACTTAGCTAATCGACTTGGAAACGGAACCGGAGGCATATACGTCGGATACTTCGGCACTGGCATGCCTCGCGATCGTCTTCGCGATCGCGAGTGCGGTCGCTAGGGACCTGCGCCACTTCGGCGTTCTTCCTCGCGCCGCGGGCGCGTGCTCGTCCCCCTGGCTCTCTGCCTGGTCTCTCGCGGCCTGGCTTGCGGTCGCGAGCTCGGTCGCGAGGTGCTTTTCTTTCACGGCTGCGGATGGGCTCTCGAGCTGTTCTGAAATACAGGCTGTGTAATGTCTCGCGACCGTGCTCGCGGTCGCGGGCTTGGTCGCGAGGTGCTTTTTCGTTGCTCCGTCTTCGTCCGGGTGGTTCTGATTGTAGGGAAAATAGATTTTAACCCTCTCCCGAGGATCTATATTGGATGTTTAATTCACCATACATTGATTATATTCCTAGCATGCACCTATATAATTAATTGCAACACGTAGGGGTTTTCTCGTGTTTACCTTTGAATTTGTCGGGGATGAACGGGTCGAGACTCATGCTTTGATCTTCTGGACTGTATCCCGGTTGCCCAATCTCCAATATCGAGTGAGGATAATCTATGGAGAATGCTACAGAAAATCACCCAATCTCTTTATGTAATTCTCGAAAATCTCTCCCAAGTCACTCTTGGAATTCTCGAAAATATGGTGTGGATAATTGATGATTAGCCTTGATTTTATCTCTTACCTTATATTTATAATGCATTACCATAATCCCATAAGGAAAAGATCCATGCATATCTCATAAATATAATAATATCCTTATGGATAAAGAGAATCAAATCCTTGCCATGTATGGAGGTGGCGCCCGATTTCTTCAAGAGCTACGGCCTGGATGGGCCAGCCCAAGGATCAAATGCAAGGAATAAAGATGGCCTCAAATAAATTAATTATCTTATGTTCAGCCAAGAACATAAATTAATTTATAAACATCCATTCATGCCACTAGAGAATAAATGCCGACTTACCCCTTTATTACCGAAGGTGAGTTGGGCTTGCACTTAGACATTACGAATCCCCGTATTTTAAGATATCGCACGTCCATTAATTATTTAGAGCATTCTGACTGCTTAAAATAATTAATATCTTTAATTCCTTAAGTAGTACCACTCAACCTTATTATTGTACTTGAGCTAACTCAACCTGCAGGGTTTAGTACAATAAACCTTTGAGCTCCTTAAGGACGCCATCATCCTTAACGGATACGGTGACTGATGAGATAACTAGCATGACATACAAGCACCGCCCCACCCAAGACGCGGAGAATATTGGGTTAGAACATATAACCTCACCCATAACAAGTCAAAGTGATGGTCAGCAACTCATACTCACCTAATACCTTATCGAGATTTATATCATCGTAAGTCACCGAGATCTAGGTTCTTCACGACAGTCAGATAGAAGAACTCATCTCACTGTGATCCATCAATACGTCGAGACGCATCCGGCATGACAAGCAACCAAGTCAAGTCACTTATTATCTATACCGCAGCCTATACCGACTACTCGCCCTCAAGTTGTCTCACCATTTGTGATTCTTTTATATCTCATTGCTTCGACCAATCATACGGACTTTTGTGATCTTCTACACACTGTATGATCTAACTTATATATGAGATAAGGGGACACAAATATATGCAATCAAGTAATCAATTCGGATAGGAGATTGTAATAGTTGTAATCAGAAACATTGTATACAAGCTCAACCAAAAGCGCTTTCAAAGATACAAATCCAACAATCTCCCACTTATACTAAAGCAAACTTTTAGTATACAATGTGTCTCTTTACTAGCTATTACAAACAAAACCATCACTTTGCTTCTCCCACTTATACAAAAGTTTCCTTTCTAAGTGGGTGCCATCAAGCGCAATCCAAGTCCTCGAATTTGCACTTCAGAGACTTTTGCGTGTGCTCTTGTGAATGGATCCGCTAGTTATCCGTCATATCAATCTTTTCAATCAGCACGTCCCCTCGTCTAACGATTTCTCGTATGACATGATACTTTCTTTCTCTATGTTCTCTCTATGATTTTTCATATAATCCTCTTCTAAGAATCGGGCATTAGTGCTAATAATGACCTTCTGATTCTTAGGACTATAGAATAAACCACATTTTGTCCCTCTAGGATAGCCAATAAATAGCCTTGCGTCGGATCTAGCCTCCAACTTGTCAGCCTTCTTGTTCAAAGACACATGCCGGATCGCCCCATATCCTTATGTGGTTTAAACTAGGCTCGCCCAAACCACAACTCAAAAGGGGTCTTTTCGATCGACTGGATGGTATCGATTAGCAAGTATGCCGCCGTTCTAAGGCATACCCCGTAACGAAATAGGCAATGTTGCATAACTCATCATTGATCTAACCATTTCTTAAAGAGTCCTATTTCTCCGCTCTGACACACCATTTTATTGTGGTGTGCCGGTGTAGTGGTGAAATGAGGTAATCCCACACTTCACCAAATAGTCCATAAACTAGTTATCGAGGTATTCGCCACCGCGATCAGACCGATGACTTGATACTTTTACCAAGCTTCGTCTCCACTTCCGCCTTAAACTCTTTGAATTTCTCAAATCATTCGGACTTGCGGTGAAGCGGTATATGTATCCGCACTTGAGTAATCGCCAATGAAAGTGACAAAATACTGCATTCTCCACGAGCTTGTGTGGACATAGGTCCACAGTGTCGAATGGACTAGCTCCAACACTTCTTTGGCTCTATAACCCTTCGCTTTGAAGGTCTGGTCGACATTTTTCCTTCTATCTGAGATTCGCAGACCGAACGGAGTAACCGTGAGATCACCCAACGCCCATTCTTAGCCGTCTTTGGATCCTATTTAGATTGATGTGACCTAATCTAAGATGCCAGAGAAATATGGTGTCATCTTCTAAGAAAACTTTCTCTTTTAAGGTTTGAAGAAGATGCAACATAGTTATAGGTATTATGTTTTGCAGAAATAGTATAAAGCTAATTATATAATGTTCCAACACGATAACTTCGTCATTTCTTATGATAGAAACACAACTATAAAAATAATGTAATATCCATGAATAAATAATTTCTAAACGAAACAAGGTTCCACGAAACTCCAAGACGTATAAACGCCTTTTAAAACTAAAACCATTGAATCAAAACATAAAGTAACATTTCCGATCGCAACGGCCTCGACTTCGCGCGTTGCCGATGGAGATCGTTATCTCGCCATCATGCAACTCCTTGTCCGGCAGAACCCTCGCAAGGTGTAACAAACATGATCGATCGCACTGCGTGTCTACTACCCAAGAATGGGTAGAACAAGTCGCTAAACATGTTTCCGTTACATTAAAGCAAACGGCGTACTGAGCTTGAGCATAGGGCATTTGGCCTTCCAATGCCCGATCTTGCGCACTTGAAGCACTTGCCCATCTCTTTTGGCTTCTTTAAGCCTCCGGTGTGCATGTTCTTGCTCCCATTACTCTCACTATTTCCTTGCCTCGCCACCTTTGGTGCCTCTTTTCTTTTCCATTTTGCAACGAAAAATTTGGGCCCTAGATGTGCTAGCAGGGCATGTGTCCTTGCCCATAACTCATTCCGCACCACGAGATCATTAAGCAACCGACTAAGTGTATACTCGGTCTTGCTCATGATCGCATTCACGAAAATTCTCAAAGACTTGGGCGTGTGTTGAGGATGATATCGACCTTGGCTTCACTGGTCAATACCTCCTCCCAACCGATCAAGGCTATCCATGAGATGAGTCATGTGGGAGACATGTTCATGGACCGAACTTCTTTCCATCTTACACGCCAAGATTTTGTCTCATTGTGAGGAAGCGATCGTCCGATCCGATTGCCTCAAACTTACCTCGAGACTTGACCATATTTCGTCGGCTCTACCATCGATCGATGCTACTGTGCAAGCCTTTGGACATAGTAGTCATCATATAGCATTTGGCCATATTGTTCGACTTATGCCAAAGTCCGCTTGACTCATGCTCATTAGTCGATGCGTCGATAGGGCATCGGTTTAGGAGTAGTGAGAACAAACATGTGTTCTTCAACGATAAGAACATATTCCATGTTTCGCTTCCACCGATAAAATTCGGACCGGATAAGGGATTTTGTGCGAGCATATTGATAATCGTAAGAGACATATCCGAAAAGATAATGTAAATACATAAGCATACGATCGCACATAATTCGTGAATAATAATATTGTAACCTTTTGATAAAACAATATTAATTGAAACCTCCAATCGCCAAGGAATTCCACATGCAAGCCCGCGTGTGGACGTTTACACACGAACCCTCCACCGCACTAAAATATACCTTTTAGTCGCTTAATTTCAATCCATGTCAACTTATTCTTATGACAAATGAAATTAATGATTCGACCTTACTAGACCACATCATTATCGCAAGAATGGACTTCATGGAAGTTGTACTTGAGGTGATGTCTAAGCAATGACCACAATTTTAACGAAGAGAAATGAATTCTTAGAATTGGCATACCACTAGTACCATACCGCCCAATCCAAATTCCTTTGTTATCTCATTTTAAACCATCTCTAGAGAACTTATGAAAATCGCACATGCAAGCCACGCTGCGTGCGGACGTTTACATGAAACTCCCACTTCTCAATAGATTTAAAAGTTTTATTTAGAAATCTCATCTAACAAACTTATGATAAATAGTGCAAGCAAGCCACGCTGTGTGGACGTTTACTCACGCAGTCGCCTCACTTTGTTTAGAGATCAAAAGTGGAGGTCTTGACATTTTAATTTAAAAATTAATATGTCGGGTTACTTGCTTAGTCTTTTGTTTCAAAAGGTTTGTCCATGCGCATCACGTAATCCTAGCATGCTTTTCTATAGAACTCAACATGTAAAACATGCTCAGTAATTCTAAAATATGCTTGAAAACGCGATAAACCTAGCATGCTTACTATGCGCGATCCAATCACGAAAACATATAATATGTTTGTCACGTAATTTAAACATACATAGCATGCTTACGCGATAATTTAAACATCCATGACATGCTATGAACGATAAAATAAAATAAAACGCTCATCGTGGCCCACTGCGGAACCCGCACTTTCTTGCCTAATCTATTACATAGAATTGCAAAAGTATGATCTTCATTAACTTGAAAAACGGGCCTCGCATGCACGGCACGGACCGATTCGTCAAAATCGATTCGGGCCGAAAATCGGGTTCGGGCCGGAAAACGGGTTCAGGCCGACGGTGGGGCTGGGCAGCGCTAGGGCACGACCATGCGCGCCACATCGCGCGCGCCTCGCGTGCCTCGCGGGCTACCTCGCGTCGCCAAGACGATCGCGACCCGTTGAGCATGCGTGCGAGGCCATGCTCGCGCTTCGCGCATACCGCTCGCTCGCCACTGCGCGCCTCGTTGTCGACCTCGCTACCGTGAGCCCGCTCGCGAGGCATCGGGATCTCGCGACAAACACGCGCCCCATCGCCCGCGCGCTCGCGCGCTGCGCGTGAAGCCTAGCGATTGCAAAAACGCCCGCGACCCACTACGGCGTCGCCGAGCGCACACAATCAGCGCCGGAGGTGCCGAGGCATCCACGCGCCAAGCGCTGCCCCACACCCCGCAGCCGAGCCGTGCCGCTGCGCCGCCCGTGTCGCCTCGCCGCCGAGAAACTTGTGCAGCAGCCGAGGGCGTATGCTCATGAAGCGCGAGCATGCCTCGCGTGCCGTCGCCGTCGCGCCCTCGCGCTGCGGCGTCCGGTTTCTCCGACGTGTCTTCCCATCGTCTCGTTCTTCGTCCTTTCATCTTCGTTCTTCTTTTACAGATAAGATTTACAGGAAAAATAAATCTAATCTAACCACGGATTTTCTCGTGGTGAAAAACAAAATCCGACAAAAAATAAAACCGAGCCACGATGAACGACAGATTCACAATTAATATATTGCGCACGTAATAATCAAACGTGAATTAATCCAATGAGCCAAGATATCGATCCGGTGCTCGATACCAATTGTAGGAAAATCGATTTTAACCCTCTCCCGAGGATCTATCTTGGATGTTTAATTCACCATACATTGATTATATTCCTAGCATGCACCTATATAATTAATTGCAACACGTAGGGGTTTTCTCGTGTTTACCTTTGAATATGTCGGGGATGAACGGATCGAGACTCGTGCTTTGATCTTCTGGACTGTATCCCGATTGCCCAATCTCCAATATCGAGTGAGGATAATCTATGGAGAATGCTATAGAAAATCACCCAATCTCTCTATGTAATTCTCGAAAATCTCTCCCAAGTCACTCTTGGAATTCTCGAAAATATGGTGTGGATAATTGATGATTAGCAATGATTTTATCTCTTACCTTATATTTATAATGCATTACCATAATCCCATAAGGAAAGGATCCATGCATATCCCATAAATATAATAATATCCTTATGGATAAAGAGAATCGAATCCTTGCCATAGAGAGAGGTAGGCGCCGATTTCTTCAGTAGCTACGGGCCTGGATGGGCCAACCCAGGGATCAAATGCAAGGAATAAAGATGGGTCTCAAATAAATTAATTATCTTATGTTCAGCCAATAACATAAATTAATTTATAAACATTCATTCATGCGACTAGAGAATAAATGTGACTTACCCTTTATTACCGAAGGTGAGTCGGGCTTGCACTTAGACATTCTGAATCCCTCAGATTTAAGATATCGCACATCCATTAATTATTTAGAGCATTCTCGATCGCTTAAAATAATTAATATCTTTAATTCATAAGTAGTACCACTCAACCTTATTATTGTACTTGAGCTAACTCAACTGCAGAGTTTAGTACAATAAACCTTTTGAGCTCCTTAAGGGACGCCATCATCCTTAACGGATACGGTGACTCGTCTATAACTAGCATGACATACAAGCACCGCCACCACCCAAGACGGAGAATATTGGGTTAGAACATATTACCCTCACCCATAACAAGTCAAAGTGATGGTCAAGAACTCATACTCACCTAATACCTTATCGAGATTTAGATCATCGTAAGTCACCGAGATCTAGGTTCTTCACGACGGTCGATAGAAGAACTCATCTCACTGTGATCCATCAATACGCCGTAGACGCATCCGGCATAGACAAGCAACCAAGTCAAGTCACTTCTTATTTATACCGTAGCCTATACCAACAACTCGTCCTCAAGTTGTCTCAGCTGTGATTCTTTTATATCTCATTAAGCGACCAATCATACGCACTTCACGTGATCTTCTACACATCGTATGATCTAACTTATATATGAGATAAGGGACACATATATATGCAATCAAGTAATCAATTCGGATAGGAGATTGTAATAGTTGTAACAGAAACATTGTATACAAGCTCAACCAAAAGCGCTTTCAAGATACAAACCAACAACGATACGATGCTCCACTTCTCAACTGGATAGCGAAACACTGATTCTTTGGGTTCACTCAGACATTACTCGGAAATTGGCCCGTCTTTGGCTATGCATTCTGCTGTGCGGCCATCTGACTGATCTGATTATCCAGTATCTTCAAGTGTTTGCCCATGGCTGTCATGGTGGATTCTAGATGTGCAATTTTCTGAGTAGTGCTATTGATGAACGAGTTCTGTTGTGTGGCCATCGAATTATGATTCGTCGTCATTTGTTGGTTGCTCACAACCAAGCTCACTGCATCAACTCCTCTAAACCCTGCTTCTTCGGCTCTTGGATCATACCATTCTGCACAGCGAATCCTGCTGGAGGTTGTTGGAAGTTATTGGGTTTAGCATACGACAAGTTCGGATGATTCCTATTGTTCGGATGGTATGCCGGATTTCCCCCATTATTCCTCTAATTGACATGATTAACCTCTTCTGTCTCGATCTGACTCTTCAAAAGAGTAAACTTCTTCATTAGCTCGTCATATCTCGACCCACTCTCTACAACAGCTGCTTTTGCCACAGGCGTTCTTTCCATTGGCCACTGGTAGCTGTTGGCAGCCATCTCTTCCAAAATTCGGCTAGCCTCGTCCACTCGACGATTCAATAAGCATCCCCTTTCAAGCATCCACTATGCTCCTCGTATGCAGCGTCAGCCCACTGTAGAACTGCGTGATCTGCTGCTCTCTGGAGAATCCGTGTTGAGGGCACCTTCTCAATAGGGCCCTCAACCTCTCCCATGCCTCAAATAGTGACTCGTCTCCTTGTTGGCAAAAATGGGAGATCTCGGCTATGATCTTCTGCGCTTTTGCCGGCGGAAAATATTTCGAGAGAAACTTCTCACAAAGTTTCCCCCAACTGTTTATCCCGGTTCGGTCCAAGCTCTTGAATCAATCCTTCGCCTGGCTGCGCAGAGAGAATCCGAACATGTGCATCCGGATTGTGTCTTGTGGCACCCCATTCTGCTTGATGGTGTCACAAATATCGAGATAAGTCTCGAGATGGGCATTCGGATCCTCCGTGACTCCTCTCCCAAACTGCTCTCCTTGCACCATACTGATCAGGGCCGGCTTTAATTCGAAATTGTTCGCGTCCACGTGTGGGCCCCATCCTCCTCCTTGGAACTGTTCAGTAGGAGGTCGGTACATAAAGTTCAGCGGTCGCGTCACTGGAACAGGGACAAGGAGTCCCATATTCGCCATCTGGCGCTGCATCTCTGCGACATCGGCTAGCATGCGTGCAGCTTGCTCGGGAGAAATGCCCCCATTCTGTGGATTAGCTGCCATTGCAGCCTTTCTTCTCTCTCGTCTCCTTCTCCTTTGGGAATTTTCGATCTCTGGGTCAAGATTTTGCTCAGGAGGTCCTCGGGACCTTGTGATCATAAACTACCTGGAGAAAAAGAGAGAGCTTAACTCTGACAAGAATAAATAAATAATATAATATATATATAACTTGAATTAATAAATCCAAATCGTCAAATTATTCCTATGTGATCTTAACAATCCCCGGCAACGGCGCCAAAATTTGATCGACAGAGTTTTGATCGCACGAAAATAACGCGCGATGTATATGGGTAAGTCGAGTATCGTATCCATAGGGATTGCAATCCGAAAACACAGAAGCTAAGTCTCTAATCCTTCATCATTATCCAAGCAACAGAATATGGTTTGAAAGGTTTAAGGGCTTCGGATACTAATTCCAAAGCAAAGGTAACAACTTGAAAATAAACAAAGGCAATAAATACTCAAAGATGAATATAAGAGATAAAGACTAACCTTAGGGATGCACTAATCCTATCCACAACGATGTTTATCCTGCTTATTGATCGAGCTAAAAACACACTCAAATTAACTCGCAATCGTACGAGGTAATTGTAGCGTGATAAGTTAACCCAAGTCATCTCTCAAGGAAAACTTAACAGGGCGATTGTTCATGTCATACACAAAAAGCGATTAAAACCTAAACATTCTAATACCAACGAGGGTTTGAACATGCAAGAATTGAAATACGTGAAATAAGCAATGACCTAAGCTAGGGTTGTCAATCCCGAGCTAAACTAATAAAGCAATAAATCTAAACACGGGTTGTCAATCCCTAGTTGAACTATGAAAGCGATAAATCAAAGCGATAAACAAAAGCAAAAGCAAACCTATTCTTAGGGTTTGTCAAGCCCTAATCTAAGTCTACTTGTAAATGAAGCATAATCATCAAACAACCAACAAGAACATGAATTAAACGAAAGTAGGATAAATCAAAGCAATATAAATCAACAATGAAGAAATCATTAAATAAGAACAAGGAATAGAATTGAAAAGGAGAAGAAATTGAACCATAGAAATCCTTACAATTGAAATGGAAGTAAATGAGCTTCTTGAATTCATGTTCTTGGATCTCCAAATAACAAAGAAATAAAAGAAATAAATGAAGGAAGAAAACTAGGGGGAATGGCGTCCCCAAAAGAGAGAAAAACTGAAAAATAAAAAGGGAGCTAGGGTTTCATCGTGCGTTTCAGTATTTATATAGCAGATTTTTCGCACCCAGCGTCGGACGGAGCGCAGCGCCGGACGCGAGGAGCTTCTGGAGAAAACAGTAGCAGCACCCAAGTGCAGGACGGATCGCAGCGCCGGACGCGCCGCGATTCTGGAAAAGGAGTACAACGCCGGTTTGGAGTGCAGCCCTGGCTGGGCTGGAATGAGAGTTGGCGAGGCATGGGCGCGCGGCGTCGGACGGGTGCCAGCGGGCACTGGCGTGCATAAAGAGCAGGCGGGCGCTTCGGGGTATGCGACGGATGCAGCGAGCGCTGGGCGAGTGCGTGCGGGCGGGGCGCACGGAGTTCATGCGCAACGCTGGGTGCTGGGCAAGGCCCAACGCCGGATGGGATACAGCGTGCACGGGGCATGCGGGAGCGCCGCAGATGGGAGGCGGGCGCCGGCTGGCATTAACGGTGGTGGCGGAAGCCCGGCCGGATGGAGTTGAGCAGCGGGCGGAAAGGGCGAGTGGCGGCATGGGTGAGCGAAGCGCCACTCGAGCGCGAGCAAGATTATAACGGCGCCGGAGTGAGCGCCGGTTGGGTGGACGAGAGACGGGGCGCGCGGGGTGAGGGTGTGCGGACGCTGGGCGCGGGGCGCGGGCGCTCGTGCACGCACGTGCGCGACTTCGACGTTTGGCTCCGTTCTCTCGCGTCCGAACTCCGATTTGCGATCCGCTTGCGCCTATGAACTCCTATCGAAATGATCTTCAATATATCTGATCCTTGGCAGATCCAATTCATCCTATTTTAATGCCATTTTTCTACAAAACATAGAAACAACGAAGTAAGTCCGAATCGATAAATATTAATCGAACCAACGGCATAAATATGATAAACTAATGAAAATGACATGTAAAACAATACCAAGAATCAGCACAAAATCATACCAAACAAACTCCCCCACACTTATCCATTTGCTTGTCCTCAAGCAAAGTCTATAGTAATAAAAGTAGAAAAATAACTCATGCAACTTTAACTCTTATTCCAATCAATCAAACCTATTTTGCAATTCTCCCAAACATGATGAGTACATAATCAAAGTTAATGTGAAACAAATCTAAGATTGCGAAAATATCAAATAAACAAGTAAGTTATTTTTTCTCAGACCCAACTCTCCGCTAGAGGTGAATTAACTAAAATGGTTACCTTTAGCAACAAGTTTCCTTTGATAACATAGATGGTATTAATGATTTTAGAACAATGTTCGAAAGGTGAACTCGATGAACTCGAGTCTCTAACGTGGTTTTCCATGTCCATTTCTCAATTTATTAGAAAGAGGACATAATCCCATCCTCCATTTATACAATCTCAACAACATTGGAGTTTTAATTCTCCTTATTTTCTACACTTTTTCACACATATATTTTTTTAAATTGAAACGAGTATATAGGTAACCACATTGTTAACACTACCCCTAGCATTAGCCGGAAAAATCACGTCAATAACCACCGATTTAAAATCAATTCACACAATCTCGTCAATTCACATTGCACTTTAATCACATGACATCAAGATAAACGAGAAATACATCAAGGTCCGATCAATACCACAGAGTTCAGTTGCACAAATCAAAATCCTAACTTACTCGCACATACAATACTTGATTCCAAGAAATCAAAATAAGCACAAAGGCACATTGCCAAGCATACAAATAGATAAGATACGCACACAAAACTGATTAATCATCCCCCACACTTAATTCGAGCACTGTCCTCAGTGCTCAAAACATTTATAACACATTATGGGACATAGAGGATGATACTTCCCTGATAATAACGAGTGTGCGTTGTAGAGTTGGAGCATCACTGCTTCTCTACACGGCTTACGACGTCCCAAATCTCTAGAATAATTCACACCGAAACCCTGCACCAAACAAAACCAAAACAAAAACGAAAACACAAACAAAAGCAAAAACAAAACCAAAAGAAAACAAGAACCAAAACGGACAAGAAAACAACGAAAAAGACGAAACAAACAAAAGAGAAAGAAAGAAAAAGAAAAGAAAAATCAAAACCGTGGGTTAACTCCCGCGTAGTACTCAATTTAACGTCGTGAGCACAACGTATCCGGTTGACAATGGACTATCCATAGTCCTTCACCTGCAGGAATACCATCTCGGCCAAAGCATCAGTATGAACCATATAAGCATAGAGGACAGTAAAGGAAGCAGATAGTAAATCATTTAAGCTCAAATCAAACATCCTATTCTCCAAAGAGAAATAGATAATTTCAACTCCCAAAGCACAATACTTTGGTGAATTGGATGTTGATATATTATAGATGTTACCTCAACCTTTGTCCTTACTTTGTCCTCCTCTGGGAACATATACTTCAATGGTTGAGGCAGTTCTTCCACTTCCAGAGTGGGCTTTGACATGCTTGTAACCTCACATGCCCACTCTTTCTTCGTCCTCTCTTCATCTCCCTCCAAGCGTTGGGATTGTTCTTTCACCTCCAGAGTGGGCGTTGGCATGCTATTAACTTTATTTGCCCACTCTTCCTCATTTTCCACCTCCTCTAGTTGCAGCAACCCATCAGGAGTCTCTCCCACCCCATTCTCAACAATCGAGTCACTTTCAAGAAAAGTGACCGTCTGAGTCTGATCTGGTTGGAGTGGGAAAGGTATGACGTCATTTTCTTCCCCGCCCACCTCCGTGGTTGCGGCGACTGTCGGTGCCTCTCCAACCCCATTCTCAACAATTGGGTTATTTTCAAGAGAAATGACCGTCTGAGCTTGATCGGGTTGGTGTGGGACAGGTATGACTTCAGTCACTTTCTCGTTTTCCACCTCATGTGGCTGCAACGGCTCTTCTGGTGTCTCTCCTACCTCATTCTCGAGAATTGGAAGCTCACTCTCTGCACGTTCTTGCAACAGCTCCTTAAGCATGATATTCAGCTGTACCATTTTAATCTCAACACGCTGAAGTGTGGAGTTATGATCATCCATTTTTTTAATGGACAACTTCTCTTTTTCAGTGAGCTCATCCTCCCAAGCTGGCCTCGGAGGTGGATACGGCTGTTGTGGGTACTGTTGCGGTGGAGGCGGGAGCGGCTGCTGTGGATATGGATATTGAGGCGGAGGCGGAGGCGGAGGCGGCTGCTGCGGGTATGAATAGTGAGGTGGAGGGGTTGGCTGTGGGTACGGATATTGCGACGGAGGTGGTTGATCCCAGTATGGATTGTAGGCTTGATCCTCGTACTGCGATGGAGGTGGTTGGTCCCAGTATGGATCATAGGCTTGTTGCTCATCAGGTTGTGGGTTCCAATATTCCGGGTCAGGTTGTGGAGGCGGCTGCTGCTGCTGTGGATCCCAATTTCCCAAATCTGGCTGGTTATTCCGACCCGAACCATATTGTTGCTCATAAACTGGCGAATATCCCTCAACATGGTCGAAATGGGCTCCTTCTTCGTAAGAAGAATTTGCCCAATAAGACGAACTTTCCTCTCCCAGCCTATTTGGCCATATTCGTATTGCTGGTAACCCTGCATTAACAGACACCAACAACAAAAACAAGATCATACGCACTGGGAGAAAATAACCAAACAGAAGCTAAAAGAAACACGAAAACAAACAACACAAGCAATACGCCTAAAGTTTTCCCCGGCAACGGCTGTTCAACCAAAAGTATACTTTCAATTGACTCGCAATCGTACGAGGTGTTATAGTAGGGAAAGCTAACCCTAGTCGTCTCTCAAGGAAAACTTAACAGGGCCTAATGTTCGTGTTGCTCACAGAAAGCGATAAAATCCTAAACACTCTAATACCAATAAGGGTTTTTGAAACATACGAGGAATCAAACACGAGAATTAAACAGTAAACCTAAGCCAGGGTTGTCAATCCCGAGCTAAATTAATTAAGCGATAGATCTAAACTAGGGGTTGTCAAACCCTAGATGATAAACTACTAAACACGGAATCAGGAAACAAATCGAAAGCAATTAAATAAATTCTCCAAGCAAGAAACGATGAGATTCAACGAAGAACGATTAATCATGAAATCCGAGTTCAACTCCACTTGCATAAAATTCAAATAATTAAAGCTGGAAAACAAGAACTAATCAAGAACCCAACAAGAACAGGAATTAAACGAAGCAGGATAAATCAATACGTAAACGAAACGATCAAGAACAATGGAACAAATAATTGAGAAATTACTTTCAATCCAAATCAAAATTCACATCAGATTGTAAGAATCAGAATAAAAAAGCGAAGAATAACGATTACAAGACGTTAAGCAATGACTGAATTGAAGAAATTGGAAGAACAGATCAACTCGAGCTCAGCGGCGCGTTCGAAAGAAAACCAGAAAATGCGTAAAAATCCAAACTCTCGCAAAAACCTAAAAAAACGTATATATATAAAGGCAATGAGCGCGGTGAAACGAGCTCCCGCTCAGAGGCGAGGCGTGCGGGAGGCGAGCGAGGCGCGAGAGGGCGGCGGGTGGCGACGCGGAAGGTGAGCGGCGCTCACCCGAGCAGCGAGGTAAATGGCAACGCGCCGGAGTGAGCCGCGCCGGGCGTGTGGGATGGCGGGCGAGGCGCGCGGGCGGGCGTCGCGGGCGGGCGCGCGGGCGGCGCAGCGAGCCGGCGCTCACCCGAGCGCGAGGAAATTGGGAACGCGCGCCGGAGTGAGCCGGCGTTCAGAGAGCGCGCGCGACGGAGGGCGCTGGCGCGCGGGCGTGCGGGCGTGTGCGGGCGGGCGTGCGTGCGTGCGTGCGGATGCTCGGCCATGCGACGGGTCGTCGCGACTTCAACAATTAAATCTGCTTCCTTCGTCCGAACTCCGAAATAGGATCCGCCGCTTATGAACTCCTATCGCGATGCTCTTCATTATACCTGATCCTTGGTAGATATATTTCATCCTATTTAATACCGATTTTCTTCAAAACATTGAAACGAACCAAGTAAGTCCGAAACGATAAATAATAATTGAACAAACGGCATAAATGTGATAAACTAAAGAAGACAACATGCAAAACAATACCAAGAATCAGCACAGATTCATACCAAACAACTCCCCCACACTTATCCATTTGCTTGTCCTCAAGCAAAGTCTATACTAACAAGAGTAGAAAAATAACTCATGCAACTTTAACTCTTAATCCAATCAATCAAACCTCTATTTGAAATTCCCCCAACATGATGAATACGTAATCAAGTTAATGCGAAACAAATCTAAGATTGTGAGAAAGACAAATAAACAAGAGGATCATTTTTGCTCAGACCCAACTCTCCGTTAGGGGTGAATTAACTAAAATGGTTACCTTTAGCAACAAGTTTCTTTTGAGAAAACAAAGAAAATATTAACAGATTTTGGAACAATGTTCGAAAGGTGAAGTCTCGATAAACTCGAGTCTCCTATCTTGGTTTCCCATGCCCATTTCTCAATTTACGAGAAAGAGGGTCAGAATTCCATCCTCCATTTATATAATCTCAACAACGGCGCCAAAATTTGTTCAACCAAAAGTATACTTTCAATTGACTCGCAATCGTACGAGGTGTAATAGTAGGGAAAGCTAACCCTAGTCGTCTCTCAAGGAAAACTTAACAGGCCCTAATGTTCATGTTGCTCACAGAAAGCGATAAAATCTAAACACTCTAATACCAATAAGGGTTTTCAAACATACGAGGAATCAAACACGAGAATTAAACAGAAACCTAAGCCGTGGTTGTCAATCCCGAGCTAAATTAATTAAGCGATAGATCTAAACTAGGGTTGTCAAACCTAGATGATAAACTACTAAACACGGAATCAGAAACAAATCGAAAGCAATTAAATAAATTCTCCAAGCAAGAAACGATGAGATTCAACGAAGAACGATTAATCATGAAATCCGAGTTCAACTCCACTTGCATAAAATTCAAATAATTAAAGCTGGAAAACAAGAACTAATCAAGAACCCAACAAGAACAGAATTAAACGAAGGTGATAAATCAATATGTAAACGAAGCGATCAAGAACAATGGAAAAAATAATCGATAAATTACTTTCAATCCAAATCCAAAATTCACACTGTATTGCAAGAATCCGTAAATAAAACTGAAGGGAGTACCGATTACAAGACGTTAAACAATGACTGAATTGAAGAAATTGGAAGAACAGATCCACTCGAGCTCAGTGGCGCGTTCGAAAGAAAACACGAAATGCGTAAAATCGAACTCGCAAAACCTAAAAACGATATATATAAAGGCAATGGCGCCGGTTGAAACGAGCGCCCGCTCGGGAAGGCGGCGTGCATGAGGGAGCGAGCGGAGGCGCGAGGGCGGCGGGTGAGCGACGCGAAGAGTGAGCCGCGTTCACTCCGAACGCGAGGTAATTGGGAACGCGCTCGGAGTGAGCGCGGCTGGCGGCGGGATGAGGCGGCGAGGCGGCGGGCGGGCGGCGGGCGAGCAGCGTTCACCCGGCGCACGAGGGAAATTGGGAACGCGCGGAGTGAGCCGGCGTTGAGTGCACAGACGAGGCGCTGGGCGCTTGCGGCGTCGCTGAGGCGTGTGCGGGCGGGCGGGCGTGCGTGCGTGCGTCGTGCGCGGATGCTCGGCCATGCGACGGGGTCGCGGCGCGACTTCAACAATTGTCTCGTTCTCTTCGTCCGAACTCCGAAATAGGATCCGCCGCTTATGAACTCCTATCGCGATGCTCTTCATTATTCCTGATCCTTGGTAGATAGATTTCATCCTATTTATTGCCGATTTTCTGCAAAACATTGAAACAAACCAAGTAAGTTCGAAACGATAAATAATAATTGAACAAATGGCATAAATGTGATAAACTAATGAAGACAACATGAAAAACAATACCAAGAATCAGCAAAGATTCATACCAAACAACGGCGCCAAAATTGATCGAGCTAAAAACACACTCAAATTAACTCGCAATCGTACGAGGTAATTGTAGCGTGATAAGTTAACCCAAGTCGTCTCACATGGAAAACTTAACAGGGCGATTGTTCATGTCATACACAAAAAGCGATTAAAACCTAAACATTCTAATACCAACGAGGGTTTGAACATGCAAGAATTGAAATACGAGAAATAAACAGGGACCTAAGCTAGGGGTTGTCAATCCCGAGCTAAACTAATAAAGCAACAAATCTAAACCAGGGGTTGTCAATCCCTAGTTGAACTATGAAAGCGATAAATCAAAGCGATAAACAAAAGCAAAAGCAAACCTATTCTTAGGGTTTGTCAAGCCCTAATCTAAGTCTACTTGTAAATGAAGCATAATCATCAAACAACCAACAAGAACATGAATTAAACGAAAGTAGGATAAATCAAAGCAATATAAATCAACAATGAAGAAATCATTAAATAAGAACAAGGAATAGAATTGAAAAGGAGAAGAAATTGAACCATAGAAATCCTTACAATTGAAATGGAAGTAAATGAGCTTCTTGAATTCATGTTCTTGGATCTCCAAATAACAAAGAAATAAAAGAAATAAATGAAGGAAGAAAACTAGGGGGAGTGGCGTCCCCAAAAGAGAGAAAAACTGAAAAATAAAAAGGGAGCTAGGGTTTCATCGTGCGTTTCAGTATTTATATAGCAGATTTTTCACACCCAGCGTCGGACGGAGCCTTGGCGTTGACGCGAGGAGCTCTGGAGAAAAAAGAGCAAGCCCAGCGCAGACGGATCGCAGCGCCGCACGCGCCGCGATTCTGGAAAAGAAGTACAGCACCGGCTGGGCTGGAATGAGCGTTGGCGAGGCGTGGGCGTCGGCGCGGGCGGGTGCCGTGGCGGCGTGCATGAAAAGCGGCGGGCGCTACGGGTATGCGCTAGATGCACGGCGAATCGGGCGGCAGCTGGCGCCGACGAGGGCGCGCGGGCGGGCGCATGGAGTTTATCTTACGCTGGCGCGGGCGAGGCCAGCGCGGATGGGATCTGAGGCGTCTGCTGGGCATGTGGAGCGCCGGCGATGGGCGAGGCGGAGGCGCTGGCGGGCGCAACGCTGGCGCTGGCCGCCGGCCGGATGGAGATGAACGCGGGCGAAAAGGCGGCGGCGGCATGGGTGGCGGCGCTCACTCGGCGTCGCGAGCAAGATTATAACGCGCCGAGTGAGCGCCGCTGGGCGGACGAGCGGCTGTGGCGGCGGGCGAGTGTGTGCGGACGCCGGGCGCGGGCGCGGGCGCTGGTGCACGATGTGCGCGACTTCGACGTTTGGCTTTGTTCTCTCGCGTTCGAACTCCGATTTGCGATCCGCTTGCGCCTATGAACTCCTATCGAAATGATCTTCAATATATCTGATCCTTGGCACATCCAATTCATCATATTTCAATGCCATTTTCCTACAAAACATCAAAACAACGAAGTAAGTATGAATCGATAAATATTAATCGAACCAACGGCATAAATAGGATAAACTAATGAAAATGACATGTAAAACAATACCAAGAATCAGCACAAAATCATACCAAACACTTATTATTAACCGTTTTAATCCAGACAAGATGGAAGATCACATATGTAGCCAACAACTTCAGTTACGACAATTGTGACGATTGATTACTAATTTTCCATATTCTTTACGTCTCTAGAGGAAAATAAGCAACTCCAAAAGGATCACAAAGAATATGCTTCCTACGAATGTTCCTATCTCACGACTCAAGGCTTATCCGATCATGCATTCAAGATCGATTGACAATTAAAAGCATTACGTAATTAATCGGCAACTATGATATGCATCAAGATTGATCGTAAATCAACACATATAATTAAGCACCAAGAATCATGAATCAATGCCTGGAAGGTAAATAACAATAGCAGGAATCACATCATATAGGATAGAATCATGCAAACCCTAGGATTAGAACCGAAATTTAGCTAGACATAAATAACGAAATAAAATACGAAATAATCATAAAAGTACGAATTAAATAGATCAAACCCGTAGGGGGCGTCTGAAGAACAATGGTTGGGTTCGTATCCAAACCCAACGGAAAACGGGAAAACCATGGAATTTGTTCGGACAAAAGCGTTCCGAAGCATCGACAATGCGTAAAACTAACGTAGAACAATGAAAAACTAAAGCTAGAATGAATCTAAATCAAAGCTAGAGTGAAAATAAATGAAAAACTAGAGAAAAATTGAGGAAAACGTTTAAAACAGGTCTGGGGAATGGTAGGGGGCGCGAGGGGGTAGTGCCCTATTTATAGAATTAGGGCTGAAAACCCTAAATTTCGCGTCTGCCGCCTCTCTTCGAGGCCGAGCTCGCTGTCGCGAGCTTGGTCGCGAGGCATCTTTCTCGTCTCGGCCATCCTTCATTCTGTCGGCTGGGCGCGTGCATCCACTTGCCTCGCGGCCACACCTCGCGGTCGCTAGGTGTGGTCGCGTCGTACATAATATCATCGCGGGCACGTCTCGCGGCCGCTGGGAGTGCTCGCGTGCTCTGGCGTCCTCTCGCGTGTGCTGGTGTTTCCTCGCGGCCGACCTAGCGGTCGCTAGGCCGGTCGCGATACATCTGTTTGGCAAGCAGCGGCTTGCGCTCGCGTGTAGTTCCTCGCGCGGTGGCGGCGGCGGGGCGGTCGCTAGCCTGTGTTTTACCTCGTCTGCTCGTTCTTCGTTCCATGCTTCGGTTTTCAACTTATAAGCCTACAAAACACCTAAACGGAACCCAAGAGCAGTATCTTCCAAAAATATGTAAAAGCATTGAGATCCAAGATATAAACGCACTTTATTGATCTAAAATCATCTTTAAATATCAACAATAAATGTGTAAAATGCGCGGTTATCAGAGAGGTAGATTGATATTCACTTTTTGAAATATCTCTTTGAATCTGTCGAACTCCTCGTCATATTTCGACTTAGCTAGTCGACTTGGAAACAAAACCGGAGGAGTATACGTCGGAAATTTCGGCACTGGACGTCCCTCGCGACCATCCTCATGATCGCGAGGGAGGTCGCTAGGGACCTGCGCTACTTCGGCTTTCTTCTTCGCGTCCGGGCACGCGGTCGCTGGCTCTCTTCTAGAGCTCTCTGCCTGGTCTTTCGCAGCCGGGCTCGCGGTCGCGAGCTCGGTCGTGAGGTACTTTTCTTTCTTCTTTGCAACCATGGGGTCGCTCGCGTGCTCCTCGGAATGACTGGACGCGTGATGTCTCGTGGCCGGGCTCTCGGGCGCGAGCTCGGTCGCGAGGTGCTCATTCTTTGCTCCTTCTTCGTGCGGGTGGTTCTGATACGCTTTTCCACTCCTCGTCTGGATGGCGAAGCACTGATTCTTTGGGTTCACTTCCGTATTACTCGGAAATTGGCCCGTCTTTTGTTGTGCATTCTGCTGAGCAGCTATCTGTCCGATTTGATTCTCCATCATCTTCATGTGTTTGCCCATGGCTGCTACAATTGATTCCAACTGTGTTATCCTCTGGCCAGTAGTACTAATGAATGAATTATGTTGAGCCGCGGATTGTTGGTTGCTCACAACCAACCATCGCATCATATCCTCTAGCTCGCTTCTTCTCTTCAATTACTCCATTCATGCAGTGACTTCTTTGAGGTTGTTGGAAATTATTGGGGTTGGCATACGATAGATTTGGATGATTCTCGTTGTTCGGATTGTATGCCGGATTTTCCCCAGGACGGTTCCTTTGATTTATATAGTTCACATCCTCCGTCTCGATCTGACTCTTCAAAAGAGTAAACTTTTCACGAGCTCATCATATTTCGAGTCACTCTCTACAGCACCGCCGCCACGGGGGTCTTCTCCATTGGCCATTGGTAGCTGTTGGCAGCCATCTCTTCCAAAATTCGGCTAGCCTCGTCCACTCGGCGATTCAATAAGCACCCCCGTCAAGCATCTACAATACTTCTCGTGTGCTGTGTCAGCCCACTGTAGAACTGCGTGATCTGCTGCTCTTTGAAGAATCCGTGTTGAGGGCATCTTCTCAGTAAGCCTCTGAATCTCTCCCATGCATCGAATAGTGACTCGTCTCCTTGTTGGCAGAAATGGGAGATCTCGGCTATGATCTTCTGCGCTTTTGCTAGCGGAAAATATTTCGAGAGAAACTTCTCACAAAGTTTCCCCCAACTGTCTATCCCGGTTCGGTCCAAGCTCTTGAACCAATCCTTCGCCTGGCTGCGCAGAGAGAATCCGAACATGCGCATCCGGATTGTGTCTTGTGGCACCCCATTCTGCTTAATGGTGTCACAAATGTCGAGATAAGTCTCGAGATGGGCATTCGGTCTTCTCAGAACTCCTCCCCAAACTGCTCTCCTTGCACCATACTGATCAGGGCCGGCTTTAATTCGAATTTGTTCGCGTTCACTTTCGGGCCCCATCCTCCTTGGAATTGTTCAGTGGGAGGTCGGTACATGTAATTCAGAGGTCTCGTCTCTGGAACAGGGACAAGGAGTCCCATGTTCGCCATCTGGCGTTGCATCTCTGTAAACTCTGCTAGCAGACGTGCAGCCTGCTCGGGAGGTATACCCCCATTAGGAGTAACACCCCCGTTGTTTGGATTTGCTGCCATGGCTTGCCTTCTTCTTTCTCGTCTTCTTCTCCTTTGGGAATTTTCGATTTCTGGGTCAAGAGTTTGCTCAGGAGGTCCCTGGGACTTTGTGATCATAAACTACCTGGAGAAAAAGAGAGAGGTTAACTCTGGCAAGAATAAATAAATATAATAATATATAACTTGAATTAATAACTCCAAATCGTCAAATTATTCCTATGTGATCTTAACAATCCCCGGCAACAGCGCTAAAATTTGATCGCTCTCTTTTCTAACACGAAAAACGCGCAAGTATTAGGTAAGCAGAGTATCGTATCCACATGGATAATAATGCAAAAACACAGAATCTAACTCAACAATAATTCATCATTATCCAAGCACAGATTTGGTTTTAAAGGTTTTAAGGCTTCGGATATTAAATCCAACACAAAGGTGACAACTTGAAAATAAACGAAAGCAATAAAATATCAAAGAGATAACTATTAAGAAAGACTAACCCTAGAGATGCATTAATCCTATCCACAACGTATGTTTATCCTGCTTATTATTAACCAATTTTAATCCAGACAAGATGGAAGATCACACATATAAACAACAACTTCAGTTACGACAATTGTGGCAGTTGATTACTAATTTTCCCACCATCTTATTCGCCTCTAGAGGAAAATAAGCAACCCAAAAGGATCACAAAGAATATGCTTCCTACGAATGTTCCTATCTCAGTTACGACTCAAGGCTTATCCGTATCATGCATTCAAGATCGATTGACAATTAAAACGGTTAAGTAATTAACTGGCAAATATGATATGCATCAAGATTGATCAGAAATCAACACATATAATTAAGCACCAAGAATCATGAATCAATGCCTGGAAGGTAAATAACAATAGCAGGAATCACAACATATAGGATAGAATCATGCAAACCCTAGGAATAGAACGGAAATTAGCTAGACATAAATAACGAAATTTAATACGAGATAATCATAAAAACAGAAATTAAATTGATAAAACCCCTAGGGAAGCGTCTGAAGAACGATGGTTGGGTTCGTATCCAAACCCAACGGAAAACGGGAAAAGCGATGGAATTCCTTCGGACGAAATCGTTCCAAAGGTTAACAATGCGTAGATGTAATACCCCGCATTCCTGTAGCAAAGATTAGCTCTTGATTAAGAGCTTAATAAGAAGGGCATTGCATCCTTAAGAAAGAGTTGTTTAAGTTAAAAGCTTTTATGTTAAGCTTTGAGTCGGAAATGAGAATCTGAGATAGATTCGAGAAAGAATCTGAGAAAAGATTCTTAAGCCTTTATTAGCATGAGAAGATCTAGATTTCAAGAGTCTTGTTATGATAAGATATGCGTTCATAAGTCTTGATCCAAGAGTCATAGAATTTCGTAGTCTTTGCTCTTTTGATATTTGTGTTTCTTTGAATAAACCCGGATCAAAAGCAAACTACCCCAAAGTGGTTTTGAGACCAAAATGCTTTTAATAGTCAAAATCGATATTTATTTTTAGAAAGAGTGATTTATAAAAATTTCAACTCATTAGAAATTCCTATATTTCTATTTAATTTATATTGAGTTAATAATTTCAAAAGATATATTATATTCTTATTTTTTAGCTATAATAGCTAAGGAGAATTCTAGAACAAAAGCTTACTAAAGAAGCCATTTATAGCTTATATTAGAAGCTAAGAATTAGCTTATTTGAGAAGTTAAAATTAGCTTATTAGATAAGCTAAAGAATAGCTTCCTAGGAAGCTTGTAATAGTGAAAGATTTTATATATATATATACATGCTTCCAAAATGCTCCATTTTTCACAACTTCTCCATTCTTTCCAAAATTTTCGAACACACACACTTACACACACTGCAGTGTGTAAAAAATTTCAAACTCATTTCTCACGAAGATCTAACCGTCAATTCACGATCCGTCTTCGCACAAAGGTAGATCTACATCTCTAGAACCTATTTATGGTTTAAAAATCTGAAAAATATGAACTTTTGAGGCTCTAAACTTTCGGTCCTTTTGAGTATATTTGAAGTAGCATGTTTTGTTCGATTATCTCTTGATATTACGTTAGATCTAGCACCTATGAGTTGTTTAATGTTGAATTTTCAAGCATGAGTTCATTCCTTGGAATCTTTGAAATTTTGAAATGAGGAAGCTAGATCTTGAATTTATGTTGTTGATATGCTTGATATGCTTTTGTATATGTGTTGTTGGGTAGATATAAACATGTTTTGAGCAAGAAAAACGATTAAAATCGAACCCATGCGAAAACCCTAAAATGGCCGAATACTATGTCACACATGAGGTTGGATTTTTGATTTTATTTGATCATTTTGACTTCATATTTGGATTCTATGATATGAATAAAGCTTAAAAATGATTTATTCGGATTTTTCAGCCGGCTTATATTAAAGATGAAATATTTTAGTTTGACGTCAAAATGGGTTTTCAATGTTAAAGCTTTGATCTTTAGATTTTGATGATTGATTTATGATCTTTGATGATAGTTAAGCATGTATAGAGGTTCGTTTATGTTAGATAACGTCTCACGTGATATTTCACGTTGGTCATAAGCTATGTTTATATAGGGTTGTTGATTTTGATTAAGAATAGATTGCTTAAGTTTGTCGTTGAGTCCTATGTGCTTGTTTAGTTATACGAGACTTAGTTAAGTCCCGTTATATGTCCAGATATTAGAGGATGCAATAACCCAAGTGTTCATAGACTATAGAGTTTTGAATATCAAGAAGTTATAGTCGTGTCAACGACTTAGATAAGATAAAGAATTTATCTTCTTGTTTGGCTCCTGGTATGCTTATACGTTACTTTATGTTAATGAAGGGCCAAGTTCAGAGAAGAAAGAAGAGAAGGACAGAACGTACAGTTCACCTGGGTAATTGTTGCTAGGTGGGTAAAATCCTTTCTAAAGATATGAAATGATATGCTTTTGCATACTAAATGATATGATATGCATTTTATGAAAAGTTAACTGACTTGCCAAGTTTTTGAGCATGATATATGATGCATGTTGCCTATCTACGAGAGATGGAAGATATCGGCCCTATGCTGGACGAGCTGCCAGTAAGGGTTTGTGTACACAGAGTGATCGTGAGCTAAATGGCCGATCACGGTGTTTGAGAAGGAGGCCTACTTCTCAACACAAGAGTGCGTAGATATGGTTAATGAATGAGATAATGTCTACAGACGCATGTTTAATGTAGCATCTAGAATATATGAGCATGAAAGTAAGTAATTTATTTCAGAAGCATGCACAGGTTATTTAACTGAAAACTCCTGTGTGTTGCAAATGTTATGGCAAGTCAATCTTATAGCTCTAAGAGCAATATTTTCAATGTTTTCGGCATATACCCACTGAGTGCATCTAGTACTCACGCCCTGCATATATTTCTAAATGTGCAGGATGAGCTCAAGAGGATGCTGGAATCGAATGTTGTGCAGATGAGATTCTCTAGATGTTTTATCTCATGATGGTATTGTTAATTTGTTATTGCCATGTCTTGTTTGCCCAGAGTCTTATGTCATCATACATGATTCTCAGCCACACTTCTTGTTGCCGAACTTTGGCCTTTGCTCGTTTTTCTTATGATAATTACCCTAATGACAGTCTCATTTCCTTGTTGAGATCTTGACATCTCTGTTATGATGTCGACTTGCTTCTATGAACAAGGATTTCTTTTGAATGTCTAGAACCGTTTTGCTGGATACAATATTGTATAAAACGTTTCGAAGTTATCGATGAGTTATGCTTTCGACCCTAGTTAACCAAAGATCCTAATTTGGTGAATTCATGTTTGAGATCTTACATTCATTGTAAAATTAGTTTAACCTGTGATATCAGATCAATGTCGTATTTGATCTTGATTATCTTATTCTGATTATTCATCCTCAAGCCGTTATTTATCTTTGTTCGATTACTCCTTGGGGCTTGAGAACCTAGAATCATTCTTTGTCGGATCTACCTCTTTCGACTAAACAATTGCTTCATTCATGATGAAAGTTGAGGTCAAACATTGTTTGACATGTATATTCCGTCGGAATTGTCATTATAAATTATCAGAAGTCCTTTCTTAACCCACGTAACAGCCTAATTACTTAACTAATTGCTTGGTTAAGTAAGACGGGGTGTTACAGAATGGTATCAGAGCAGTTTTGTATTCTGAACCTGTGAATCTTTGTGAATCCTTGTGAGTCTTGTGCAGCTTGTGCACCTTGAGTCTGTAAATTCTTTTTGAATTGATTACGATTTGAGAATCTAAGTTTATAGAGTCAATTGTTTGACTCTGTTTTGAGAATCTGAGTTATAGAGTCAATTGTTCTCAAGAGAAGCTCAACAACTCGATTCCATCATCTCTAGCTCACCAAGTAAGAGCTTATGATTATGATTATCATATAATTGAGCATGTGCTTTATTGAAAGAATTGAGTTGATGCTGAGTATATGCCATATTAAAAGAATTGCTACATGAGAATGTATGCTTGAAATGAGTTATTGCTTATTGAGCTAAAGATGAGAAGAGATCCTTAGAAAAGACAGCAGAGCAACATGAGTATGCTTTTCTGCAAGTATTTGAGCATTCTTTCTATTTAAGATAGTAAAGACCATCCGAACAGCTCGGAAAGATACGGCTCGTTTGTCACCATCAGCAAGGATCAGAGAGCGCTTCTATCTGTTTATGCCAGATGAGCAGCTTATTTTGGAAGAATTTCTCGCTCAATTCCAGCATTTGTGGAGAGAGAGGTATATCTTAGCACGACATATCGGGACTAGATGGAATACTCCAATTGATTTGTTTATCTCCTGAGGAGTGGCAAGATTGGGCTATTGCTATTGCCATTGATTACATTGAGCCTGGTTTTATAGCTTCTAAGTAAGCTAATCTTCCCAGACTCCTAGCTACCATCAGCTCTCAGTATTTTGTGTACTCGAGATTTCCTCCTAGTTCAACCTTGTTCTTGATTTTATTTCAGCTGTTCATCAGCTTCAGTTGGTTGGTGTCCATTCTTTTCCTTTTAATGATGCTGAGGATCTTGAACCTATTAATGTTGATTCTTCTATTCTTGAGTATGACGCCAATACCTTTACTCTAGAGATAGAGTCATCTTTACCAGATACTCAGTTTTCTATACCGAGTCGGTTGTAGATCCCACACAGTTGATTATTCTTATCTCGATTACTGAGATGCTTCCTATTAACCTAGATTGGTAGGGTCAGCCTTTCACATCTCTTGAGATCTCTACATCGATTAAGTCTATTCCTTTTTCTCATGTCCCTAAGACTTCTTCTTTAGAGGTCCCAGAAGAGACTCAACCTAGTTCATTGAGACCTTGGTGTCTCAAGATCTTTCATGTATGAACACGAATTTTACTAGTTGTTGGCATGACCATTTCTGACCCTAGATATCAATCAAATGCTTTTGTGGTGATCACGATATCCTTTATCCTGGAGTAGTTCCCTTGTACTCATTCCCGAGCGTGCTATTGATCCGCTATCTCCTGAGATTGAGGAAGATGTAGAGATGATAGACTCCAATGAAGCCGTCGATGGCAGTGAGAATGGAGTAGTAGAGATGGAAGAAGGAAATGATGATGAGGACAGCGATGACAGCCTTTCGTGGGCAAAGTGAAGCTAGTAGCAGCAAGAGTGGAAACTGGCAGTATATAGATAGTATGGATGCATATATATGTATATATGCGTATATGTTATATAGATGTGCATATAGATTAGTGATGCCTATAGATATCTTATGATACGGTAGCGTGCTAAAGAAGCCCTACCGGATGTGTTTTGCCCCAGATACCAAAACCTTCATATGCCTGAAAACCTTCGATTTGCAAAGTCCTCCCGACTTTCGTAAATGTCCTCGAAGAGGCAATTTTTCCCTGATATATATGATCATTCTGCTATCCAGCTGTGTTATTTCATATTATAACCTTGTGATAAGCAATTGTGAAGATCCTTGAGATATGCTGCATTTGGATATTCATTCACAATACGATATGCTACCCAGGAGAAGAAATCTTCAATCTGAAGAGAAGGAACAAGAAAGTACAAAATTTTTCTTAAGATTCACCTATACCTTCACCTCCTTAAATAGATCGTAGAATTGCAGAGCTTTTTCTGCGTCAGAATCCTCCATCTTTCAATGGAGCTGGTAGTCCGGTGATCTTTGAAGAATGGGTTCGCCTTGTAGCGAATTTTTGAGTTTTGCGATTGCTACGATAGAGAGTGTCTCCTATGCATATCCTTCCAGTTAAAAAGGGTCTGCAGATTCCTGGTGGGAATCACGTCAGAAAGCTCTTTCTCCTGAGCAATTGGAGAATGTCACGTGCGAACAATTCAAGGAAGAATTGTATGAAAAGTGTATCCCTCGAAGTTACTGCAAACAAAAAGAGATCGAATTACGAACCTGGAGCAAGGCAGGAAGACTGTGGCAGAATATGATAATGAATTCTGTAGTCTAGCCCGTTATGCTCCTTTTAAAGTTGAGACAGATGAGAAGATGGCGAAATTGTTTCGTGCTGGTTTACGCCAAGAGATCAGAATCATTTTGGCAAGCCAACCTCTAACGTCATATGCAGAAACGTTAAATCATGCATTGGACATGGAGATGGAAATGCTACCAGACAAAGTGACGCTAGATCCAAATCCAGTACCTTTTTAGATTCAAGCCTCGTCAAGATTTCTTCTTACAGATCAGAAGTAAAGAAATTGGGAGAATAAGACCTTCCCAAATAAGAGACGATGGCAGAAGCCAAGTCAGTTTACGCAGAGATAATCTTTCCCAAGTCAGTCAAGAATGCAGACGTGCCCCAGATGTAACAGAGTACATTCTGGAGTCTGCAGATGGGAAAGTAACAATTGTTATGCATGTGGACAAGTGGGCCACTATGCAAATCAATGTCCAAACCGTCAGAAAACAACTAGTGACGGAGGAAAGCAGAATCATCTAAGATAGATGCTATCAATGAAAACCGTAAGTGGATATCCAAAGTCATCGTTTCGTCAGATCGAGATGCCACTACATCAACCGCAACCGCAACCATCACCGTCGCCGCAGCCGCAACCACCATCGCCTCGACCGCACCAACCTCTTTATCAAAGTGCATACGTCCCCTCTTAAAAAGCAACCTGTGAAGAACGCCAGAAACTTGACAAGTATGGGTACATTGAAAGGTGTACCTATCAAAATCCTTTTCGATACAAGAGCTTCGCATTCTTTTATTTAAGCATCATGTGTAGATGTTCTTAAGCTCAACAGCGAACGTGCCGCGCAAGATTTAGATGTGCTTACCCTGTTGGGTGGAGCTACCGTTATCATGCATGAGTGTTCTAACCTAGATTTCGAACTAGGATCCCTTAAGCTTAGAGCGAGATCGCTGCAGCCGTTGCACATGAAGGATATAGATCTTATAGTAGGAATGGATTGGTTGACAGCGCATTATGCAACGATATGATGCGAGCAAAAAGAAATAGTGTTTCAGCCACCAGAAAGAGAACCTACCTGTTGTTATAGTATTGAGAAGAGAAGAAACTATGTTCCTATGATCTCAGCCTTACAAGTCGATAAGCTGATGAAGAACAAGGAAGATTGTGCTTACCTTGTATATCTGATGTCGATGTCAAGTCCGAGAAGAAGGTAGGAGATGTACCCGTGGTTAGAGAATTTCAGGATGTTTTTCCTAAAACATTACCAGGGCTACCTTCGGACAGACAATTAGAGATTTCCATTGAGCTAGATCCAGGATCAGCACCTGTTTCAAAAGCACCTTATAAATCGGCCCCAAAAGAATTTCAGGAGTTAAAGATCCAATTGCAAAAGCTTTTGGACCTAGGTTTTAATCGACCTAGTGTATCTCCTTGGGGAGCGCCAATTCTATTGTTAAAAGAAGGATGAAACTCTAAGGACGTGTATTGATCACAGAGAGTTGAACAAGTCAACCTAGAAGAATAGGTATCCTTTACCCAGGATCGATGACTTGTTCGATCAGCTGAAAGGTGTTTTCTTAAAGATTGATCTGAAGTTAGTATATCATCAATTAAAGATTCGTCAGAAGGACATAGCCAAGACTGCGATTTGAACGCAGTATGGCCACTACGAGTTCGTAGTAATGCCATGTGGCTTGACAAATGCACCAGCTGTGTATATGGATTTGATGAATTGTGTTTTCCATAATTTTCTCGATAAATTTGTTTTGGTATTTATCGATGATATTCTCGTGTACTCAAGAACGAGTAAGAACACGAAGAACAATCGAGAACCGTTCTCTGAGACGTTGAGAATAGAACGATTGTTTGCTAAAATTAGCAAATATGAGTTTTAGCTAAGGAAAGTAAATTTCCTTGGACATATCATTACAATGACGTAATCGTAGTCGACACCACTGAAGTTCAAGCGGTACGCGATTGAAAATCGCCGACTACATAATAAGAGATTCGAAGTTTCTTGGGTTTAGTAGGATATTACCGAAGGTTCATAGAAGGATTCTCCAAGATTGCGAGGTCTATGACTCAATACCTTCGAAAAGAAATTAAGTCCCAAAGGACCCAAGAACGTGAAGAAAGTTTTCAAGAGTAAAGAACAGATTGACTACAGCGCCAGTTTTGGCAATACCAGAATCAGACAAAGGGTATACTCTATATACCGATGCATCAAAGAGTGGACTAAGAATTGTCCTGATGCAAGAAGGAAGAGTGGTAGCTTATGCTTCATGGCAGTTAAAACTTCACGAGCTCATATATCCTACACGATCTAGAGTTAGCAGCTGTAGTTCATGCTCTGAAGAATTGGAGACATCTTTTGTATGGATCCAAGTATGTGATCTTTATTAATCACAAGAGCACAAGTATTTCTTGAGCAAAAGATTTGAACACGCGCCATAGAAGATGGCTTAAGTTGGTAAAAGATTATGACTGTGATATGAAGTATCTCACTGGAAAAGCGAATGTTGTCGCTAATGCTTTGAGTAGAAAAAGCCAAATCTAGCTGGGATTCATCCTTACTCAAAGAGAGGAGTTGATCAAAGAATTTGAAAAGATAAGTTTGCAAGTGGTGTTACCACCTGAATCTACGAAAAAGATTATAGCCGCTCTTATCGTTACCCCGATTTGAGAACAAGAATTTCGAAAGCTCAAAGACAAGATCAACGGATAGAAAAGCTACGAGTTAAGATCAAAGCGGAAAAGCGGAAGAATATCATTAAGCTATGAATAACGCAATCATATTCGTAAGCGATTTTGCGTGCCCAATGATGATGATTTAAAGAATGAGATTATGAGTGAAGCTCATAACACGCCTACATCACACACCGTGAAGCGCAAAGATATATCAAGATCTAAAGAAAAGGTTCGTGTGGGTAGGAATGAGCGAGATATAGCCTCGTTGTTGAACGATGTTTAGCATGTCAACGATTAAAGCTTTACACCAGCAACGCATGGTAAGTTGCAATCACTGGAGATTCCTCAGTGGAAATGGGATCACATAGCCATAGATTTTGTGACTGTTTTACCCAAATCAAAGCGTGGTAATACAGCTATTTGGGTGATTATCGATTGACTCACGAAGTTTGCTCATTTTTATCTCGATCTCTATTATGTATGAAGTTGATAAGTTAGCTTAGATATACGTTCGAGACATAGTACTTTTGCATGGAGTACCCGTCTTAATCACCTCAAACAGAGAATCCAAGTTCACATCTCGTTTTGGGCGAGTTCTCAACAAGAGATGGGTACAAGATTGAATTTCAGTACAACGTTTCATCCGTAAACAGATGGTCAATCCGAAAGAACCATTTAGACGCTAGAAGATATGATCAGAATGATAGTATTAGATCAAGGAGATCAATGGGAACGATTTCTACCATTGATTGAATTCGCATACAACAACAGTTACCAAACAACGATTAATAAGGCGCTCTATGAAGCCCTTTATAGCAGAAATTATAGATCACCGCTTTGATAGGACGAAGTCGGAAAAAGAAAAGTGCTTGGACCAGAAGCGATTGAAGAAATGGTCGTAATCGTACGACAAATAAAGAAAAGAATCCAAGAAGCTCAAGATCGTCAAAAGTCCTACGCAGATAAAAGACGTACGGAGCTAAGCTTCAAGATTGAAGATAAAGTATTCTTGAAAGTATCGCCTTCCAAAGGAATACATCGCTTGAGAATCAAAGAAAAGCTCGAACCAAAATTTCCTTGGACCGTACGAGATTCTAAAGAAGATTAGATCAATCGCCTACAAATCAGCATTGCCTCCAAGTTTCGGCAATATCCACATGTGTCCCATGTGTCGCAGTTATGAAGATATGTGTTTGATCCAAAACACATCAGATATCACAAGAATATTGTTCGTGAACAAAATCTAAGCTACAAAGAGAAGCCATCGCGCATCTTAAATCAAAAAGAAGAAAAACTAAGGAATGAATCAATTCCTTGGGTTAGAATCAATGGAAGCATCATGGTTTAGAAGAAGTGACATGAGAACAAGAAGATTAGATGAGAGTAAGTACCACTCGAGCTTTTTGAAGGTACTAAATTTCGAGGACGAAATTTTGTAAGGGGTAAGAATGTAATACCATTCATTCAGATGCAAGATTAGCTCTTGATTAAGAGCTTAATAAGAAGGGCATTGCATCCTTAAGAAAGAGTTGTTTAAGTTAAAAGCTTTTATGTTAAGCTTTGAGTCGAGCTGATAGAATCTGAGATAGATTCGAGAAAGAATCTGAGAAAAGATAATTAAGCCTTTATTAGCATGAGAAGATCTAGATTTCAAGAGTCTTGTTATGATAAGATATGCGTTCATAGAAGTCTTGATCCAAGAGTCATAGAATTTCAGAGTCTTTGCTCTTTTTGATATTTGTGTTTGCTGAATAAACCCGGATCAAAAGCAAACTACCCCAAAGTGGTTTTGAGACCAAAAATGCTTTTAATATTCAAAATACGATATTTATTTTTAGAAAGAGTGATTTATGAAAATTTCAACTCATTAGAAATTCCTATATTTCTATTTAATTTATATTGAGTTAATAATTTCAAAAGATATATTATATTCTTATTTTTTTAGCTATAATAGCTAAGGAGAATTCTAGAACCAAAAGCTTACTAAAGAAGCCATTTATAACTTATATTAGAAGCTAAGAATTAGCTTATTTGAGAAGTTGAAAATTAGCTTATTAGATAAGATAAAGAATAGCTTCCTAGGGAAGCTTGTAATAGTGAAAAGATTTATATATATATATATACATGCTTCCAAAAATGCTCCATTTTTCACAACTTCTCCATTCTTTCCAAAATTTTCGAACACACACACTTACACACACTGCAGTGTGTAAAAATTTTCAAACTCATTTCTACGAAGATCTAACCGTCAAATTCACGATCCGTCTTCGCACAAAGGTAGATCTACATCTCTAGAACCTATTTATGGTTTAAAAATCTAAAAAATATGAACTTTTGAGGCTCTAAACTTTCGGTCCTTTTGAGTAAGTTTGAAGGAGCATGTTTTGTTCGATTATCTCTTGATATTACGTTAGATCTAGCACCTATGAGTTGTTTAATGTTGAATTTTCAAGCATGAGTTCATTCCTTGGAATCTTTGAAATTTTTGAAAATGAGGAAGCCTAGATCTTGAATTTATGTTGTTGATATGCTTGATATGCTTTCATATATGTGTTGTTGGGTAGATATAAACATGTTTTGAGCAAGAAAAACGATTAAAATCGAACCCATGCGAAAACCCTAAAATGGCCGAATACTATGTCACACATGAGGTTGGATTTTTGATTTTATTTGATCATTTTGACTTCATATTTGGATTCTATGATATGAATAAAGCTTAAAATGATTTATTCGGATTTTTCGGCCGGCGTATATTAAAGATGAAATATTTTAGTTTGACGTCAAAATGGGTTTTCAATGTTAAAGCTTTGATCTTTAGATTTTGATGATTGATTGATGATCTTTGATGATAGTTAAGCATGTATAGAGGTTCGTTTATGTTAGATGACGTCTCACGTGATATTTCACGTTGGTCATAAGCTATGTTTATATAGGGTTGTTGATTTTGATTAAGAATAGATAGCTTAAGTTTGTCGTTGAGTCCTATGTGCTTGTTTAGTTATACGAGACTTAGTTAAGTCCCGTTATATGTCCAGATATTAGAGGATGTAATGACCCAAGTGTTCATAGACTATAGAGTCTTGAATATCAAGAAGTTATAGCCGTGTCAACGACTTAGATAAGATAAAGAATTTATCTTCTTGTTTGGCTCCTGGTATGCTTATACGTTGCTTTATGTTAATGAAGAGCCAAGTTCAGAGAAGAAAGAAGAGAAGGACGAGCGTCTGATTCACACGAATAATTGTTGCCAGGTGGGTAAAATCCTTTCTAAAGATATGAAATGATATGCTTTTGCATACTAAATGATATGATATGCATTTTATGAAAAGTTGGTGACTTGCCAAGTTTTTGAGCATGATATATGATGCATGTTGCCTATCTACGAGAGATGGAAGATATCGGCCCTATCTTCGGACGAGCTGCCGATGAGTGGTTTGTGTACAGAGTGATCGTGAGCTAAATGGCGATCACGGTGTTTGATGAGGCCTACTTCTCAACACTGAGAGCGTAGATATGGTTAATGAATGAGATAATGTCTGCAGACGCATGTTTAATGTAGCATCTAGAATATATGAGCATGAAAGCAAGTAATTTATTTTAGAAGCATGCATGTTATTTAACGAAAACTCACGTGTGTTGCAAATGTTATGGCAAGTCAATCTTATAGCTCTAAGAGCAATATTTTAAATGTTTTCGCATATACCCACCGAGTGCATCTAGTACTCACCTGCATATATTTCTAAATGTGCGGGATGAGCTCGAAGGATCTTTGGAATCGAATGTTGTCTTGAGAGGAGCTTCTCTAGATGTTTCATCTCATGATGGTATTGTTAATTTGTTATTGCCATGTCTTGTTTGCCCAGGGTCTTATGTCATCATATATGATTCTCAGCCACACTTCTTGTTGCCGAACTTTGGCCTTTGCTCGTTTGTCTTATGATAATTACCCTAATGACAGTCTCATTTCCTTGTTGAGATCTTGACATCTCTGTTATGATGTCGACTTGCTTCTATGAACAAGGATTTCTTTTGAATGTCTTGAACCGTTTTGCTGGATACAATATTGTATAAAACGTTTCGAAGTTATCGATGAGTTATGCTTTCGACCCTAGTTAACCAAAGATCTTAATTTGGTGAAAGCATGTTTGATATCTTACATTCATTGTAAAATTAGTTTAACCTGTGATATCAGATCAATGTCGTATTTGATCTTGATTATCTTATTCTGATTATTCGTCCTCAGCCGTTATTTGTCTTTGTTCGATTACTCCTTGGGGCTTGAGAACCTAGAATCATTCTTTGTCGGATCTACCTCTTTCGACTAAACACGTGCTTCATTCATGATGAAAGTTGAGGTCAAACATTGTTTGACATGTATATTCCGTCGGAATTGTCATTATAAATTATCAGAAGTCCTTTCTTAACCCACGTAACAGCCTAATTACTTAACTAATTGCTTGGTTAAGTAAGACGGGGTGTTACAGTAGAACTAATGTAGAATGATGGAAAACTAATACTAGAATGAATCTAAATCTAAGCTAAAGTGAAAATTGATGGAAAATAATGAAAAACTGAGGAAAAACGTCTAAAATCGCGCTGGGGAAAGTTGGGGGCGCGAGGGGGTAATGCCCTATTTATAGAATTAGGGCTGAAACCCTAATTTTTTGTGACGACCCGACTTTTAAAGAAAGTACGGATCACATGGATCGTCACTGGTATGATAAATGCAGCGGATATATATAGTTTAAACCAATACGATTAACCAATCAATTGTGAATAAATGCGTAGACTAAAAGGGATCTGTCAGATCGTACAAACTCAAGTCACGTAAAGACTTGCCAAAAGGTTCTATGTTCAAGTCTAACCCAATCGTAGGCACTTCGAGGGCAGTGCGACCTCGGTTCAATACGATTTGATAGCGGTCATAATCAGAGATACCAACAAAACATCGAGTTTGGCGGCAAATAAGCGTGTGAACATACATATGATGATGCATGCTCAAGGTTCTAGAAATCCCTTCAATTAAAGCAACAAAACCGCTACCACTTTGCACCACCTCGCACCCATCATCAATCCTTACTCAACCTGCACATCAAAAACGAATATGCAGGGCTAAGTACAAAAGTACTCAGTGGACTCGTTGCCGAAAACATTTTCTTCATAAAAGTTATTGAACTGCCCACAATAGCACATGAGGATTTTAGTTGAAAAGGCTCATGCCTATCAAATATTTTATCATTTTCCAAAAGTGTCCGGCCGGACTATTTCATCCACGTTGTTCCATATCTGGCAATTCATTCATCAATCATACGTTCATTCATTCGCGCACTATGGAGGTGGCCACCTACACATAGTCGCCGTGACCGATCGAGGTAGCTAACCTTAACACACAACACATCGCGTGTACACAATCCGAGTTAGTCCTCAACTAAGTCGGATCCGATCGTTACCCTTTTTTAACGTTGGTGGACCAACTCATTCACATACCACATTGGATATACCAATCAATTCTCGTCCCACATTTGGACAAACCAACCTCAGATATGGACACAACAAAACATAAATATTTGGCGAATAATAACAGTTCATGCGATAATATTTCATAAAGCTTTTGTAAATCATGCTTTGAGTTATGCATAATCATTTTGTTTCAAGAAAAGCCCACCTCAAGAATTGTCCATCTTGAAGTACCGCTAGCGATCCTTTGTCGTTTTCATCTCGTCCACGTTGGACCTTATTAACGTAAGAAATATAATTTAGTATGTCAAGCATCGCTAATATTCAACGTACTCGATATCCTTTAAGTCTTTGGGTTTTAGGATTTTCGTTATCGATCGACTTAGTTAACAATCTATATATCGTCCATTGAGTTTGTCTCGCCATGAAGATAGATGACACCGTCGTTGCATTCTTCCTTCTATCGATGTTTCTCCACGTCGTTTCGCATAATTTATGAATCTTAAATTCATAACTAATATTCATCATTTGTTAACGCGTATCAACGATTTCGAGCTCCAATACCTCATTCACCACTATCATCTTCTCGCCTCACACGTCCCATATATTCTATCAGAGAAACCCATATCTATAGTACACAATCGATAAAGGTTTCTTATAAATTAATCATCTTCTAACAATCGTTCTATAAATTAAAGTTGCTTAAATAATATTTTCTCAAGCATTTACTTGACATAAACAACTCATTATATTTAATTAAATATCGAATTTAATTAAATAGATCCATAATTAAAGCTTAATTAAATGGATCAATTAAAAAGTCCAATAATATTTGATTAATCAATCAAATTAATTTAATTCATCTTAGATATCCATTAATTAGGATTTATTTCCAATCACACATTTGTAACAAATTACATAAGGTCCATCTCATTATATAAGTAAATCACTTAAAAAGAATAATTCTCAAATTATCCTTTAACATAATTAATTAATTATGTTATTCAATTTCTAAAAATTAGACTTTATCCAATTTATTAATTTAATTAACTCACTTTAAATAATTTATATTTAGATTATTATTTATTTAATTAAGTAATCTCAAAATTTAATTATTAGAATTAAACCTCATAATTAAATAATATGGAATTAATTAAAATGGATTCAGAAGTAATTAATTCAAGTCCATTATTCATTTATATACTTAGCCCAATATTTAAAATAAGTCTAAGCTCATCCTTAATTTAATTAAAGAGTCCATCTTTTATTTAATTTCAGAGCCCATATTAATATTATTTTGAGCCCAAACTCTGCCCATTATCTCAAGCCCCAAGATATAAAATTTTCAGCCCAAAATTCAACTTAAAACCAAGCCCATCCTAATAATTTTCAGCCCACTGAATAAGGCCCAAAAACATTTAATTAAACCAATCATTTTCGGCCCATATATTAATTCAGTTAAGAGCCCATATAATTTATCTAAAATTAAGCCCAAGAAAGTAACTCTTACACTGAGACCAACAATATTTTTTTCGCCCAACTCTCAAGCCCAGCCTTAATTAATATTCGGCCCATTTTCGTTTGGCCCAAGTGAATTAAAATCTGCCCATATCAATTTAATTTCCATAGCCCAAACTAACTTCTCGGCCCAATGACTTAAGGTCCCCAAACACAGTTAATGCACATGGCCCATTTCTCGGCCCATTCCCATTAAATAGAAACCCAGCCCAATACCACATAAATTAAAACATAAACCCACAACTAATGGAACCCTAGCATCAGCCGTCTCCCCTTCTCGGTTCACACACACGCGAATGTCGCCGCCCCCATGTCCGGCCGGCCAAGTCGCCGGTCGGCGAGCTGCGTGGTCGTCGTCGTCGCCAAGACCTCCTCTCCTCTCGGTTCTCCAGTGAACACACACACGCACAAACGCAATTCTCTTCCCCTCCTCTTTCTGCCGTCGCTTTCTCCTTTCCGGTGAGCCATCGCGGCCGGCGACACAATGGCCGCCTCTCTGACCCTTCGTCCAACCCCATTTTCTCTCTTTCTCGCACATCCACACATCTCTCTTCTTTTCTTGGCGAGATCGCCGCCGTCGAGGTCCCCTCCGTATTCGGCCAGCACGTCGTCGCGCCGCCTTCGTTGGTCAGCCGTGCCAGATCTGGCGTCGTCATCATCATCTCCGACCGATCGCGCCGACGATGTGCTGACACCGTCCTCCATGGCTCTCCTCCTCTCTTCCTTACGAGCACACGCAGCGCCTGCAGACAATGGGTGGGTCTGGCCCTTTCTTTCTTAATTTTGTTTGTAAAAATAATTATCTAACATTTTTTTCTTTCTCTCACAGTTTTGCAGGGCTGCCGCATCCGCTCTCGATCAACGGTGATAGCGTCGCCGTCCACGACCAACGTCGCAACCGCCTCTCTCGTCCGGTGGCGGCGTCCGCGCCGCCTCGGCGTTGATCGGTAGCCGAGCCATAGTGGCTCATGCAAACACTAGAGATCTAGGTTCAAAAGCATTTCTTATGCATCTAGTATTTTATTTGTTTGAATAGATTGTGCGTATGTTATGGTTTGAGATATGTAACTTGAGTTTATGCAATCTAACATATATAAATGTATGTTGTAGTTTGTGATTGATTACATGGCGAAAGAAAGAATATGAGGATTGAGAGGAGGTTTTACCTTGTTCGTTGTCTCGTTGCTTGAGTTGTGCGGATGGGTAGTGGTGAAGAGTGGTGTGGTTTTATTAATTAACAAGACGTAAAAAGACAAAATGTGTTCTTTGTAATGTTTTCCTAGGATACTTAGGGGTGCGGTGAAGTTTGACCAAAATGAGTATGTAGGGACAAAGTGGAGGATTTTGGGGATATGAAATGATATGGTTTGACTAGATAATTTATTCGGTATAAATATCGGTTCGATTTATAATCGTATTCGTTCTCGACATTCGTTTAATTTTTTTGTTCGAAAATAAAATCAAACGTCAATGGTTATAAAATTTAATAATCGCTCTAAATTCAAATCTCGATTTAGCTAAATAAATTAGTAAATCAAAGTTTTAAATTTTTCGGGCTATTACATACCATCCCTTAAAAAATTCGTCCCGAAATTTGCTAATCATGTAAAAGATCGGGGTATTTCTCATTCACAACTGATTCTCATTCTCAATTTGCTCCTTCTTGTCTATACCTTTCATAGAACTTTCACCAATGAGATTTCCTTGTTCCTTTGTTTTTGGATATGTTGGTCCAAAATTTAGTGAACATTTCTACATAACTTATATTGTCATCTAGGAAAATATATATCGGTGGTATCACATGGCTGGGGTCATGTATATATTTTTGAGTTGTGAAACGTGAAACATTATTCACGTTTCCAAAACTTGGCGTCGTTTCACATTATTCACGTTTCCAAAACTTGGCGGCAATGCCAATTTGTACGTTGTTGGTCATATCCTTTCCAATATTTCATAGGGTCCTACAAAACGTGATCCCAGCTTCCTTTTTGATTTCAAATTTCACGATTCATTTTTAAAAGGGAAATCTTCAAGAAAACTTTATTTCCCACATCAAAATATAGTTCTATGCGACGTTTGTCGGCATACGACTTCTGTCGATCTTAGGCTTCTTTGATCCGTTGGCGGATCTGTCGCACAATCTCATTTATTTCTCCTATAGTGTCAGGTCCTAATATTCTTCTTTCTCCCACTTCATCACAGTAAAGTGGTGATCGACATTTCTTTCCATAAAGCGCCGCACGGGTCATTCCAATAGTTGTGATAGCTGTGGTTGTACGCGAATTCCACAGTGTTAACACTTGTTCCAAACTTTCTCCTCTATCGAGGACAACGGTTCTCAACATGTCTTCAAGCGTTTGAATGATCCTCTCGGATTGTCTAACCGTTTTGGGTGAAACACAAGATCGAAATGCAATTGAGTTCTCAATTCCTCAGACGCTCATCCGAGATTGGATGTAAATTTTGAATCTCTATCAGACGCAATAGTCTTTAGAACTCCTTGTAAACGTATGATTTCTCGAACGTACAATTGTGCTAATATACCTGATCCATATGTTATTAGGATCGGTAAGAAATATGCGCTCTTGGTCAAACGTTCGATGACAACCCAATTAGCGGTATTTTCTTTTATTGATTTGGGGTTGCTCGGTAATAAAATCCATGGTTATATCCTTCCATTTCTATTCTGGTGTGTCCAGCGGTTGTATGGTTCCATACGGTCGCTGGTGGAGTGTTTTTACTTGTTGACACGTCAAACAACGTTTCTGAATGGAGCTACGTCTCGCGTCATTCCATCTCACCAAAATTCCTCTTTGAAATCTCGGTACATTTGGTGCTTTCGGGATGTCTTGTAAGACGCGTCTCATGGGCTTCTCTCAAGATCTCACTTTTAAGCCTTTCGTCTTCCGGAAAATACACACTCTCACATCATATAGCAAAACATCATATGTTGCTATTCTAAAATTCTTGTGGTCATTATTCTTGATTTTGGCTCGTTCTCCCTCCAGCTTATTGCTCTTCTTCCGAGCTTCCAAGGTTCGAGCTCTTAAATCTAGGATTGCAATCAACGTTGCAATACAGCCTTATATCGACTCCAACGGCTCTATAACTTCGATATTAATCCTCTGAAATTCATTTATAAGTATCTCCTCGTGATTGAGGCATCTCAACCGGGTGATATTTGCGACTCAAGGCATTTGCTACATCATTAGCTTGCCAGGTGGTAATTGATACCACGATCGTAATCTTTACTTTGGTTCTAACCATCTTCATTGCCTCATGTTAAGATCTTTCGTCGAAGAAATACTTCAGCTTTTATGGTCGGTGTAGATCTCACATCTAACTCCATAGAGATGGTATCTCCAAATCCTTAAGGCATGTACGACCGCTACTAGTTCCAGGTCGTGCGTAGGATAGTTCAACTCGTGTAGACGTAACTGCCTTGAAGCGTGGGCAATAACTATGCCTCTTGCATCGTAACACATCCTAATCCATTCTTCAAGTATCTCGTATAGAACGTGTACTCCTTATCCGCTTGCATCTTTGCGAGTACAAGTGTTGTTGTCAAGAACTCCTTTAATCTCTCGAAACTAGTCTCACACTCGGCGGTCCAAGTGTACTTGATTCCTTTTCTCAACAATTGGGTCATGAGTCGGGCTATCGTTGAAAATCCTTCGATAAATTTTCGATAGTAGCCGACAAATCCTAAACTCAATTTCATTCGGGTTCTTTAGTGATTCCCATTCTCGAACTATATCGATTTTCAAGGGTCTACTTTGATTTCCTCGGCGGACACGATGTGACCTAAGAATGTCACCGCCTAACCAAAACTCACACTTGCTAAACTTGGCGAAGAGTTGCTATTGCCTCAACTTTTGCACACCAGGTCCTCAAGTGCTCTTCGTGGTCTTGGTTATTCTTGGAATATATTAGGATATCGTCTATGAATACTAAGACAAACTTGTCTAAGTATGGGTGGAATACCTATTCATGATATCCATAAATCTTGTCGAGTATTTGTACGTCCAAAAGGCATAACGATGAATTCAAATGACCTTACCTTATACGGAAAGCCGCTTTAGGTACATCTTTGGTCAAATCCTTAGTTGATGGTATCCCATCTTTAAGTCTATCTTCAAAGACTCATGCTCCTTGTCGATCAAACGGATCGTCGATTCGGGCAATGGATACTTATTCTTTAGAGTTATCTTGTTTAACTCTCAATAGTCTATGCACATTCTCAGTGTACTATCCTTTTTCTTCACAAAAAGGACAGGTGCTCCCCATGGAGATACACTGGGTCTAATGAAACTTAACTCCAAGGGTTCTTGTAGTTGGATCTTCAATTCCTCAAGTTCCCTTGGTGTCATCCGGTATGGGGCTTTCGATACAGGGCAGAACCTGGTTTGAGATCGATTGTGGACTCCATCTGTCGAGTCGGCGGTAATCCAGGTAGTTCATCTGGAAAATCATTGGAATATTCTCTCACAAATAAACGCCTTTCATCCTTCTCTTATTACGGTCTTCCTCCCGAGATAGACAAGGTATATGTGGTCATATGTCTGCTCGGCAATGTTCTCGCTATAGCGGATATGATTGGGACTCTTCTTCCCATGTCGATCCCGTGAAAGTTTATAGGTTTCTTTCCGAGATGTTGGAAAGAAATCTTACTTTCATTTTGAGGATAGTATCATTATATTCGGTTAATCAATCCATTTCTAGGATTATGTCCACATCCGTCATAGGTATGACGTGAAGATTATCTGTCATGACCGAAGTAAACCTAGTCCAAGTTATAGGTTCAAGCATGTGTGGTTACCGTTTTATTCCTCCTCTTGGAGAAGAATTTCTCATGATTTGTTCAGCGTGTTTAGGATCAAATCCTAAGTTTTCACGCATGCTTCAAAGATAAAAAAGAATCAAGGCGCCAAGATCAAACTGTAGGGTACAGTGTAATTGGAGGAGTATTCTCATACCGCCAAGTTTCCTTGGTTCCTTAGCGGCCCCGTGGAATTTCTTTTCTGGTTGAGGCGAGGTCCTAGTTCTTTGGGGCGGTTCTGTTGTTGTTGTTGGAGTTGGCGGTACTATTCTTTGCGGTTGTCGCCATTGTTGTTGTCGTTCTTTGTCGTGGTTGATATGGTCACGATTTGGTGAAAGTATCGAACCGGGTTTGTTCTTTGGAACAGTTGAGCTTGGATAGCGGATTTGTCGGACTCGATTCGGTTCATTGGGATGGTCATTCTCTCATTGGCGTATCCTGGGCGGTCCACGGAGTAGTGACCCTTCGGACACATTTGAAACATTCATCATTGTGAACATGTAGACTCCTTTGTGACTCCTATGGCATTTAGGGCATACGGGAGTTTCACGAATATTTAGTTTCCTCCGCTAGGCGCGGGTACTATGGTACGTTCATTGTCTTATTCGTGCCTAGATGGTACATTACTCACTTGTCATGGCCTCGTGTCGGCCTGGCCAACATTTGATCTTTGACCTTGGTGGGGTCCTTCCCACTTTCTCTTTCCACGATCTCCTTGGTGATTCGGTGGATGTACAGCGACAATCTTATCCTCAGGCAGGGCATCCTCAATGTCCAATGCTCTATTAAGGGCCTCACGATAAATCAGATTTTCATGACCGATTAGTGACACTCTGATCTCATGATAGAGTGATGCAACCTAAAGTTCGTTGATTCCCGACTTGGTTCGGGTTCCCAATGAACCAATCACAAGAGCTCGAGCAAAGCAGTTAAATTTTCAGCCTATATGGAGGCTTGTAAACTCACGAAATATTAAGCTTTGATTTCAAATATATTAATGAGTTTTATTCTCTTCAAGAGCTCTTCGTTTTCACATTTGATTCTAGGTTACGATTCGCGTCAATTTCAACCGATTGACGAGGATCGATCACGAGTCTCTTTCGAACTTCTCGTTCTCTTCGTCGATGTCAAACAACTGAGACGCATACCGCGACATCTTGCAGGATGCACGGTCGTAACCTGTGACCGTGGTCCTTCCTTATTGTAAATTGTAGAACTCGTGTTCTTTCATCTTACGGTAGCTCTTTAGAATGTACTTCTCGTACACTTCCTCCTCGAACTCTTCCCTGTGTAAGCTTCTAGTTCCTATTCATATAAGGTCTTTCTTCTCCCGCCGTAAATCATTGCCAATCATTTGCAAAGCAACGCATGACAAGCGCTCTTAAGATGTGCAATAAAGGAATTTAAGGATTCGTTCTAGCGTGAATCCATAGTTCCGTATCCACGAGATCCCATCCGTTGAAAATTGGCGGATTCTAACTAAGGATTAGCTCTTCAATCCTCTTATATATACGCAATCAAACATCTTCTTATACCATCCATCGGGATCTTAAATATCTCGGTGCGATATGTATTTATAATCATACGGCGTAAGTCTAGTACATCGTCGACATCATGTAATACGACATCAAAACTAATTGCTCTCGGTGAGCTATCATCATATCAAGTCAAATGCCTCTACAAGGATTTTCATCAGCGTTCTTGAGATTTACCAAAAGAGGCCAGGTACGGAGTATGATGCTCCAAAACTAATATCGGCATCCTCCACATACCTAATCACGATGCGTACAAATATTTAAATACTACCGAGGTCATCAAAATAAGGGTTCGTATCAGAACGACTCATCGTTCTCGTATGCATCACCAAATATGTAACCGTATATAAACAAAACACTTTCTAGTCTTAAATAACTAGATCCATAATCGCCCAGGATATAAATTGAGCTCATCGTGTTGGAGTCAGAATCGAGAGTATGGGTACTATCAATTTCCTCCATCTCATTGTCAGCAGGCAAGTCCTCCTCTGGGTCCTACTTCCTTTTTGACCTCATCATTGAATGTGGGACTCACGGTTTCTCGAATTCAAATAATTCTAGCTTCTTCCATAGCAATTAGGTCTCGGTGGACCTCAGCCATGATTTCCTTATAGGCATCGCTGGAATTTGAGAAACGGCAAGATGGCATAAGTTTCTCTCACAACGCATACGGTTAGGCCACGTGATTCGTCAATCTCTACAGTATCGTGGGACATGTGTCCGTACGGGGTGGTCATTGAACTGGGGAAACACCGGTAGGTAGATGTGAGTGCTGGCATGGACTGATCGACAACGATGATCTGGGCGAGCAATGACGGGGATGGAATCCTGCGGTGGTAGGACCGAAAAGTGAGTTGTCAAGGACGAGAAGTTCCAGCCTCGAATATGTTCCTGCCACAACCAGGTAAGAATGCAGGTCCATTAGATGCTAAACGAGGCATCTCCGGGTGGAGCCACTCGGGATTTTCATCATGCCATGTGTATTCTCGCTCAGGGAGATACAGTTTGCAAGTTACAGCTATACCATGAATACGTAGTTCAGGTGGTTGATGGAACGAAATCGAAGCTCTCTCGACGATGATATATGTATTCAGATGATCTCATGTGTACACCCCTGCTAATCGGGTGGCAGTCTCGTAACCAGTCGGAGTACGCCGTCGTAGTATGATGTACCACGTCCATGTACAGTAACCTAGTGTCACATGAAGTGAGCTAAGAACTCACCGGCGTCGTCTCCTCGATACGTCTGTAGGAATATACAACCTTCTTGGGTATGGTTCTACATGATTGACTTTTAGTCGTAAACATCGCTCGAACCACAATCTTATATCTTATTTTATTAATTTGGTATTTGAAAAGAGATTGTATGGTCTCTTAGGATAAACAGACATTCAATGTCTAGCCTTGGGTAAAGGCTAAGTGGTCACCATTCCTCATTCGAATCCTAACATTCAATCATATGCGTTGCCCAATACTCAAAATTCATTTTTTTTATACATACTTTCTTAACGTTATGCTTTGATTCTTCGTTATCGCTACGATAGAAATAGCATGTATAGTGTTGAAATTTCTTCGCAGAGAGGTTGGGACTCGTAATGATGCGAACCTCCGCTAAACAATCGCTTCGTCATCGTAGAGTTGTTGCATTCTCATCATCAAACCGCTCGGATTGAGATTCTTATAATTTCGATGTTCTCGCTCTTCCTTAGCATTCCGCTCAATCGGGGACACCTTATGTTCTCATACTAAGTTCGCGTAAAAGGGATCATGCGTCTTAAGAGTCTATGTTCTCATGGAAACATACTCATTTATATTATGCCTCTAAAGATGCTTTGCATATAGAGTAAACACAACTCATAACATATATGCAATCAACTGATATTCTCATATCATTACTTTATCAATCTCCCAGAGTTTTCAACTTTTTCTTCAACTTAACAATCAATTATTTTGAAAATAATTTTTCAATGTCAATCATTCATTTTTCCAAAATCATTGGAAACAACAACTTCATTTGAAATTTTGAGACCTTTCTCTTTTCAACATATTTCAACTTTCAACACAATGCGACTTTTGTAAGTCCATTTCACATTTCATAAACTTCCATCATTTTAAAACAACTTTCAATTGAAATAGTTACCTTCTTCCTCGTTGAGCAGGACGATGATGGAGTGGAGTGCAGTGGTAGTCAAACACAATTAATTTTAGTCTCAACTTTCAATTTAAAATTCAATGAAATGAAGTCAAATACCAACAGTTTCAAGACTCTACTTTCAACTTATGATTCAAGGAATGGCTTTCTAGAGTTCAGAGCGAACAATTGCTCTGATACCACTTTGTGACGACCCGACTTTTAAAGAAAGTACGGATCACATGGATCGTCACTGGTATGATAAATGCAGCGGATATATATAGTTTAAACCAATACGATTAACCAATCAATTGTGAATAAATGCGTAGACTAAAAGGGATACGCTGTATCGGTACAAACTCAAGTCACAGAAAGACTTGCCAAAAAGGTTCTATGTTCAAGTCTAACCCAATCAGGGCGCACTTCAAGGAACGAGGTACGACCTCCAGTTCAATACGATTTGATAGCGATCATAATCAGCAGATACCAACAAAACATCGAGTTTGGCAAAGCAAATAAACGTGTGAACATACATATGATGATGCATGCTCAAGGTTCTAGAAATCCTTCAATTAAAGCAACAAAACCGCTACCACTTTGCACCACCGCACCCATCATCAATCTTACTCAACCCGCACATCAAAACGAATATGCGGGGCTAAGTACAAAAGTACTCATGGACTCTGTTCGAAAACATTTTCTTCATAAAAGTTATTGAGCGCCCACAATAGCACATGAGGATTTTAGTTGAAAAGGCTCATGCCTATCAAATATTTTATCATTTTCCAAAAGTGTCCGCCGGACTATTTCATCCACGTTGTTCCATATCCGCAATTCATTCATCAATCATACGCTCATTCATTCACAAGCACTATGGGGTGGCCACCTACACATAGTCGCCGTGACGGTCGAGGTAGCTAACCTTAACACACAACACATGCGTGTACACAATCCGAGTTAGTCCTCAACTAAGTCGGATCCGATCGTTACCGCTTTTTAACGCTGGTGGACCAACTCATTCACATACCACATCGATATACCAATCAATTCTCGCCCCACATTTGGACAAACCAACCTCGATATGGACACAACAAAACATAAATATTTGGCAATCAATAACGGTTCATGCGATAATATTTCATAAAGCTTTGTAAATCATGCTTTGAGTTATGCATAATCATTTTGTTTCAAGAAAAGCCCACCTCAAGAATTGTCCATCTTGAAGTACCGCTAGCGATCCTTTGTCGTTTTCGCTCACGCCCACGCTGGACCTTATTAACGTAAGAAATATAATTTAGTATGTCAAGCATCGCTAATATTCAACGACTCGATATCCTTTAAGTCTTTGGGTTTTAGGATTTTCGTTATCGATACGACTTAGTTAACAATCTATATATCGTCCATCGAGTTTGTCTCGCCATGAAGATAGATGACACTTCGTCGTTGCATTCTTCCCTTCTATCGATGTTTCTCCACGTCGTTTCGCATAATTTATGAATCTTAAATTCATAACTAATATTCATCATTTGTTAACGCCAGATCAACGATTTCGAGCTCCGATACCTCATTCACCACTATCATCTTCTCGCCGTGTTTCTCGCCACACGTCCCATATATTCTATCGTAGAAACCCATATCTATAGTACACAATCGATAAAGGTTTCTTATAAATTAATCATCTTCTAACAATCGTTCTATAAATTAAAGTTGCTTAAATAATATTTTCTCAAGCATTTACTTGACATAAACAACTCATTATATTTAATTAAATATCGAATTTAATTAAATAGATCCATAATTAAAGCTTAATTAAACGGATCAATTAAAAGTCCAATAATATTTGATTAATCAATCAAATTAATTTAATTCATCTTAGATATCCATTAATTAGGATTTATTTCAATCACACATTTGTAACAAATTACATAAGGTCCATCTCATTATATAAGTAAATCACTTAAAAGAATAATTCTCAATTATCCTTTAACATAATTAATTAATTATGTTATTCAATTTCTAAAATTAGACTTTATCCAATTTATGAATTTAATTAACTCACTTTAAATAATTTATATTTAGATTATTATTTATTTAATTAAGAAGTAATCTCAAAATTTAATTATTAGAATTAAACCTCATAATTAAATAATATGGAATTAATTAAATCCTTAATTTAATTTAATGGATTCAGAAGTAATTAATTCAAGTCCATTATTCATTTATATACTTAGCCCAATATTTAAAATAAGTCTAAGCTCATCCTTAATTTAATTAAAGAGTCCATCTTTTATTTAATTTCAGAGCCCATATTAATATTATTTTGAGCCCAAACTCTGCCCATTATCTCAAGCCCCAAGATATAAAATTTTCAGCCCAAAATTCAACTTAAAACCAAGCCCATCCTAATAATTTTCAGCCCACTGAATAAGGCCCAAAAACATTTAATTAAACCAATCATTTTCGCCCATATATTAATTCGATTAAGAGCCCATATAATTTATCTAAAATTAAGCCCAAGAAAGTAACTCTTACATCGAGACCAACAATATTTTTTTCGCCCAACTCTCAAGCCCAAATTTTAATTAATATTTGGCCCATTTTCGTTTGGCCCAAGTGAATTAAAATCGCCCATATCAATTTAATTTCCATAGCCCAAAATAACTTCTCGGCCCAATGACTTAAGGCCCCCAAACACAGTTAATGCACATGGCCCATATCTCGGCCCATTCCCATTAAATAGAAACCCAGCCCAATACCACATAAATTAAAACATAAACCCACAACTAATGGAACCCTAGCATCACCGCCCCCCTTCTCGGTTCACACACACGCGAATGTCGCCGCCCCCATGTCCGGCCGGCCACGTCGCCGGTCGGCGAGCTGCGTGGTCGTCGTCGCCGCCAAGACCTCTCTCTCTCGGTGCCTCCAAAGGAACACACACACGCACAAACGCAATTCTCTTCCCCTCCTCTTTCTGCCGTCGCTTTCTCCTTTCCGGTGAGCCATCGCGGCCGGCGACACCATGGCCGCCTCTCTGACCCTTCGTCCAACCCCATTTTCTCTCTTTCTCGCACATCCACACATCTCTCTTCTTTTCTTGGCGAGATCGCCGCCGTCGAGGTCCCCTCCGTATTCGGCCAGCACGTCGTCGCGCCGCCTTCGTTGGTCAGCCGTGCCAGATCTGGCGTCGTCATCATCCTCTCCGACCGATCGCGCCGACGATGTGCTGACACCGTCCTCCATGGCTCTCCTCCTCTCTTCCTTCTGGAGCACACACGCGCACAGACAATGGGTGGGTCTGCCCCTTTCTTTCTTAATTTTGTTTGTAAAAATAATTATCTAACATTTTTCTTTCTCTCACGGTTTTGCGGTCGCGATCCGCTCTCGGTCAACGGTGATAGCGCCGCCGTCCACGACCAACGCCGCAACCATCTCTCTCGTCCGGTAGCGCGTCCGCCCGCCTCGGCGTTGATCGGTAGCCGAGCCATAGTGGCTCATGCAAACACTAGAGATCTAGGTTCAAAAGCATTTCTTATGCATCTAGTATTTTATTTGTTTGAATAGATTGTCTGTATGTTATGGTTTGAGATATGTAACTTGAGTTTATGCAATCTAACATATATAAATGTATGCTGTAGTTTGTGATTGATTCTGTAACTGAAAGAAAGAATATGAGGATTGAGATGAGGTTTTACCTTGTTCGTTGTCTCGTTGCTTGAGTTGTGCAGATGGGTAGTGGTGAAGAGTGGTGTGGTTTTATTAATTAACAAGACAGAAAAAGACAAAATGTGTTGTTGTAATGTTTTCCTAGGATACTTAGGGGTGCATGTGAAGTTTGACCAAAATGAGTATGTAGGGACAAAGTGGAGGATTTTGGGGGATATGAAATGATATGGTTTGACTAGATAATTTATTCAGTATAAATATCGGTTCGATTTATAATCAGTATTCGTTCTCGACATTCGCTTAATTTTTTGTTCGAAAATAAAATTGAAACGTCAATGATTATAAAATTTAATAATCGCTCTAAATTCAAATCTCGATTTAGCTAAATAAATTAGTAAATCAAAGTTTTAAATTTTTCTGCTATTACATTTTGGTCGCTGTCACCGCGACTGGCTCATGGTCGCGAGCTCGGTCGCTGAGGAACATCCTCGCCGCCATTCTCGGTCCTCGGTGGGTGCGCTCGTGGCTTGCCTCGCGACATGTTGGCGATCGCTAGCGTGGTCGCGAAATCGGGCAGTAGCTCTTTTCACACGTTGGGAAGCTTATGGCAAGTCTCATGTCGCCGCGGCCGTGTGCATGGGATTTCCTTGCGGCGACCTAGCGGTCGCTAGGCCGATTGCGAGCCATCTGTTGTGCGCATATATTGCGCTCGCGCCTGCCTTAGCGGCCGTGAAGGCGGCCGCTAGGTATGGTTTTTGCCCTTCATCTGCTTGTTCTTCGTTCCATGCTTCGGTTTTCAACTTATAAGCCTACAAAACACCAAAACGGAACCCAAGAGCAGTATCTTCCAAAAATATGTAAAAGCATTGAGATCTAAGATATAAACGCACTTTATTGAACTAAAATCATCTTTAAACATCAACAATAAACGTGTAAAATGCGCGTTTATCACTGCTCAAATCCTTTGATAACTAATCAGGCTTTGTAATGTCTGCTACCATCAGCTTCAGTCTTGATCTAATAGCCCCACTTGCAATGTAGAGTCTTCTTGCCCTTTGAGAGCTCAACGAGTTCCCAAGTACCATTTAGCATAAGAAATGCCAACTCATCATTTATAGCAGTTCTCCATCTTCGTCTATCACCATCCTGCTCTGTTGTTGCATAGCACTCAGGTTCGCCACCATCAGTAGATAACAAATAATAGTTAGAGGGCGAATACCTATCGGGTGCACGTCGCTCTCTAGCTAGTCTTTGTAGAGAATCGTCTGGTGGTAGGGTCCTTTGTTCTTCGTCGAGAACCTCTTCTTCATTCTGACTCTCCTATTCCCACTCGAGTTTGAAATGTCTAACTCAACCTCTCGGGATTCGAAATTTCCAGGATTCGACCTCTCTAATCTATCCTTGTACATAACCTATTCATTGAAAAACACATCTCTACTACGAATAATTTTTCGGTTATGCTCATCCTAGAGCCTATAACCAAACTCATCAACTCCATAACCAATGAACATACACTTTAATAGATTTGGCATCCAACTTACTTCTTTCAACAGAATTAACATGAGCATAAGTAACACAACCAAAGATCCGTAGGTAAGATAGATTTACCTCTTTCCTATCCATTCTTCCTCGGATATTCGATTTTTCAATGGAACTGATGGACCTCTATTGATCAGGGTTGCAGCCGTTTTTGACTGCATCTGTCCAAAATGTCTTAAGCAATCCACTCTTCAGCCTCATACACCTTGCTCGCTTTTTTAACTTTATGTTCATGCACTCTGCCGCTTCATTCTACTAGGGAGTTCCTTTCACAATCTTCTCCATATGAATCTCATTCTCAGCACAATGCTATTTGAACTTATGGAGTTCATACTCTTCTCCATTATCGGATCGAAGACACTTCACTATTAGTCATGTTTCACTTTCTACAAGGATTTTCCACTTCCTAAAAACATCAAAAGCACCAGATTTATTCTTCAAAAAATAAATCCATACATTTTGAGTGGAATCATAGATGAAGTTCATGTAGTACTCTGAACCACCAAGGGACTTTACAAGGGCTGGTCCCCATAGATCACTGTGGACCAACTCCAGTTTTTATTTTTTCATAGCTCGATCACCTATCGAGAAATTTATCCTCATTTGTTTCCCGAAAACACAGTCATCGCATAGACCAACTGTTGGATTTGTATACTGAAAGCAGAATGGTTGAGCTTGTATACAATGTTTCCTCTTACCATTATTCTAATCTCCTATGTGAATTGTTTACTTGATTGCATACGTTGTCCTATTATCTCATACAAAAATTAGATCATACAGTGTGTAGAAGATCATAGAAGTCTGTATGATTGGTTAAGCTAGTTAAGATATAAAAAGGATCACACCTGAGATAACTTGAGGACGAGTTGTCGGTATAAGCTGCAGTATAGATAAGAAGTAACTTGACTTGGTTGTTTATCTATGCTGGTAGGTCTTGGCGTACTGATGAATCACAATGAAATGAGTTCTTTTATCTGACCGTCATGAAAAACCTAGATCCTAGTGACTTTACGTTGATCTAAACATCGATAAGTTTATAGGTGAATATGAGTTACTGATCATCACTTTGACTTGTTATGAGTGAGGGTTACATGAGAAAATCTAAGATTCTCCGCATATTGAGTGGTGACAGTGCTTATATGTCATGCTAGTTACCTGTATCGAGTCACCCTAGCCATTTAGGATGATGACATTGTAATACCCCGCGTCGATAAATATATTATATTGAATTATTAACTTTTAACGACTTCACTGAAATCGCGTTTTAGTATATCGAATAATTGATTTACCGCGTACTCAACGAACGAGAATGGATATCGAATTAAAAACATTAACTAAAGTCGAGAATTAATACAAAAACATGTCGACTTTAGTTATTTTAAACACAAAACATTAACTAAAGTCGAGGATATCGCATCACACCTTTTAAGAATTACATTAACCTTTTTACCTTTCAGCCAACTTTTTAAACTCTTACCATCAACACTCCTATCATATACACTCAAATCACTAGCCTATACTTTATAGATCAACCAAACAAATTTTTATACAAAAAACACAAATTCTTTCCCCACTCGGCAGTCCTCAAAACCAAGAGAGACATGAGCTTCTTCAAACATTCAAGGTAATCTTAAAGCCATTGTCATTATTTTAAACACAAATCTGCACAGAAAACTCATATGGCTTTCATTTCCAGCAACCAGAACCAAAGGAGAAATATATTCCCAAGCATAACAACCACTCAAGGTACTGAACAATTTTCCCCCCAAGTTCTGTTGTTATTCAGTTCAATAAAAGCTAAAAGCATATATATGGTACCTACTGTAGAAATCATTGTCAATTAACGCAGACATTCAAATTCATCCATAATACAGAATCTGAAAATTTTAAACGCCATATACCATATTTTACCACCAAAGTTTGAAATCAACCTATACATCGCTAGAATCTGAACTTAGAAGATAATGACATAATGAACATAGAAATGTAGAGGCGTCAGTCAGATCAAGCCTTTGGGCTCGGATGTCGGCCGAATCTCGACGCAGCAAACGGCCTAAAGATGACGACAACCCGGCATTCTTCTAACGACAGTGGCGCCAACCCCTTGGCGATGGGATCTCCCCGGAGTCCACCAACAGCGGCGGACCTGAGAACAGAGGTGAGAGAGAGGAGGAAACATTTTTTTATATACATATAGATAGATAGATGGAACGATATAGCTTGAGTGGGAGAGAGAGAGAGAGAGAATTCGTGTCGTGTGCACCTCACGAGGGGCGACCCTCATTCACCGAGACCATGCACCAAGGACGACGATGGAGCAGCATTAGGCCATCTCCAAAGGCACTCTATTTCCTACTCTATACACTAATTTAGTGTAAAAACCTTCTCCAACAATACTCTATATCTTGCACTAAATTAGTGAATGTGAATAGTGTCACACCAATTATAGAGTGACACTATTCACCACTCTAAATCACTTTTTCATATTCTTTACTTATTTATTTTTATTTAATTATTTGTATTATGTTTGTTTATTATATAGTTATTATTATAATTTAGCAATCATAAATTTATAAAAGACATTATATAAAATTCTAAAATATAATAAAATAAAATTACATCATAATAATAAAAATAAAATTACAACTTAATTATGAAAAGATAATTAATACATTTTGTATATTTAATTATGAAATTGATTAAATATATATATTAAATATAAATATGCATGATATATAATAATTAGTTTGAAATTTATTAAAATAGAAAGCATAAAAATAGAATATTCTATTATAGAGTGAAATATAAAGTTGATTATTGGAGATGAATATGAAAAAACTCTATATTTTACACTAATTTAGTGTAGAGTGAACACTAAATTAGTGCAAACCTTTGGAGATGCTCTTAGCGTGCTGCCAGGGACACGAGGAGGCTGGCGGCAGGGCGATGGACAAAGAGCGAGAGAGAAGGGTGATGGACAGAGAGAACAAGAAAGGGGCAGCGAAAAGAGAGGAGGAGGAAGGGGTGCCATCACAACCAGATGGTAGTCGCCGACGGCGGCGTGCTGCCGGGAACGAGAGAAGATGACGTCACGGTGGCTGCGACATCGTGGTGGCGGCAACAAAGACAAAAACAAAAATTTCAGAGAGAGAGGGGGGAGAGTGGTTACGTCCGAGTGAGGGTAGTAGAAGGATGGCGGCGGCGACGACGACACATCGTCGGAAGAAGGCAGTGGTGCAGGGAGAGAAGGGAGGCGGCGTCCTCCCCCTGAAGATTGTGAGAGGTGAGAGATGGACGAGAGTGAGAGGGGGGATGGGGGCTAGGGTTTTAATTTGGTGTTGGATTTTTTTTTTGTTGGGCCAAAGGATTGGGCTCAGTTAATTAATTGGTTGGGCTGAGCCCAATATTGTTTAATTATATTAATCTTGGGTTGCAGTTTGTAAAGGAAAAATGATGGGGCTGAAATCTTACTAATACTGGGCCTTGGTGTATTGTGTTGATTTTGGGCCGAAAAAAATGGGGATTGGGCTGAAATCTTTTTAAATCCAATCCGAAAAATTCTTTTTAAGTGATGGGTCGCTTCTATTAATCTTTTGGGCTTGCCTTTAATTAATTTAAGTGGGAATGTGATTCTTAATTTAAATTATTAAGAAAGCATATAATTAGTGAGAATTTGGGCTAAGTTTTGAAATTCTTTTATTAAATTAAATTGGATTTCCATATTCTATTGATTAATAAAGTAAGCTATTGGATTAACCTTTAATTATGGAATAATTAATTAAGATCCATCTAATATCCATAATTAATTAGCGATCTATTCCATCTTAATCAATCTTGCGAACGAAGCATTCTTTAATTTCTAGACATTAAAGTGTGAGCTAGAATTATCAATATTATTGATATTGATTAACGCAAAACTCAATAAGAACACAAAATTTCTAATAAAATCTAATCGAATAAGATTTAGGAATTCTTTTGATAAGAATGGTCATTCGTTTCGGACTTCTTATTTATTTTCTTGCAATAAAGGTCGGGACGACGGGGTGACGTGACAACAACAGAAATGATTGTGAACTTGTGAGCAATAGTGATGGCATGTGAGCTTTCTTATATATAAACAAAATCAAATGATTCATTTAAGCAGTTATTTTCTTTTCAAAATCTTTGAATTGAAAATCTTTCAAATATTGTCTTGCCATAAATGTTTTGAGATTTGTGTATGATACCTATCTGTGTTTGGTTATGCCAAAAATCCGAGAATTGAATTCGAGTCCTGTGCTAGGGACCCCTAGGCAGGATTTGTGTACACAAGTGACCGAGAGTCATCCTAAAGGGTTGGCCGGTCCGGTGACCGTGGAAGAAGGCTTCCTTCCCGGGACACAACAATTGTTACAGATACGGAGATTTCAAAAGAACTTAGACTGATCAATCGAACTTTAAGATTCACAAAAAAAATTAGTAAGCTTGGGACTTTTACGATAAAATCTCATGCATTACTGTTGGGATGACTTGACAATTATATATGTATCTTTCGGCAAGTGACCACTGAGTGCTTTTGTACTCAGCCCTGTATGTATTTCTAAATGTGCAGGTTGAGCAGTGATGGGTAAAGGTTGAGTGCCGAGCGGGCTTTTGTCAGACATATTAGATAAACTCTTGGGGAAGATGCATGTCCTCATACATGTATCTTAATTTCATATTCCGCTGCATACACTCGTTTTTGTAGTCAGTCTAATGCTCGATCTTTCATAATTGAGCTAATGTTATGAACTTATTGTGGTCGGATCCTTTTTGACTGATCTTCTTTTGTCTATGATTCATTTGGATAATCTTCGTTCAAATCGGTTCATTCTAGCAACATCAATCCTCTTTCTATCCCCTCTTCTTATTTCCCCTCCCTAGTCACGGTTTTTCCGGCTTGACTATCCTTAGAAAAGTCCGGTCGTGACAAACATCCCTTTAAGGAGCTCAAAATATTTATTGTACTAAACCCTGCAGGTTGAGTTAACTCAAGTACAATAATAAGGTTGAGTGGTAGTGCATAAGGAATTAAAGAGATTAATTATTTTAAGCAGTCAGAGTGCTAAAATAATTAATGAATGTGCAATATCTTAAATATGGGGATTCGTAAGTCTAAGTACAAGCCTGACTCAACTTCGATAATAAAAGGGTAAGTCAACATTTATTCTCTAGTGGAATTAATAAATGTTTATGAATTAATTTATGTTATGGGCTGAACATAAGACAACTAATTCAAATTAGGCTCATCTTTATTCCTTGTATTTGATCCCTGGGCTGACCCATCAAGGCCTGTTGCTGCTTGAATTTTCGTCCATCCCTAAAAATCTCACTTGGATTCTGTTCTGATTAATGTATTATTTATTCAACAAATCTTCTATATCTAGATAGATATTATATGATATTATTAGATATCAAGAGATAATTATTCTAGATAAGAATTATCTTTAGGAAAAAAGATAATTATTGTATTTATTAGATGTGCCAGAATCCTAGGGATGTCAATTGGGTCAACCCGTTCGGGTTCGGACCAACCCACTCGGGTTGTCGGGCTATTCGGTTCAGGTTATTCGTGTTGACATTTTTTTAGGGTTAGAAATGTTCAACCATAACCCTAAACTCTCGGGTTTTAGGCTAACCCATCGGGTCAATCGGGCCAAAAAGCTTAAGGGAAAAAATAAACTATATATATATTTTTATTGATAAGGCTATATTTATACCAAATATTTTATAAAAAGCGTTGGAGAAAAATAAACTATATATATATATATGTATATTTTATTGATAATGATATATTTATAACAACTACTTTATATTAAGCATAAGAGTAAAAAGAAGTGAAAAATAAGTATAACTTTTGAATATTACGTAGGGAAATCTGATTTTAACCCTCTCCTGAGGATCTATCTTGGATGTTTAATTCATCATACATTGATAATATACCTAGCATGCACCGATAAAATTAATTGTAACTTGTTGGTGTTTTCTTGTGTTTACCTGCGAATTTGCGTGGCAAGGATTGGATCAAGACTCGTGCTTTGATCTTCTGGACTGTGTCCCGATTTCCTAAACTCCAATGTCGAGTGAGGACAATCTATGGAGATGTACTTTGCCATTCTATTTGTTTTGTCCCGTTTCTCGTGCTCCTTGCGCTCCTCATCAGTAGATAAATCGTCTAGAGGTTTGGGACGGGGTGTAGTGATTACAAATAAATTTTCTTCGGCAGTAAGAACAATCTCAATGTTTCATTTCCATTCGATAAAATTTGGACCGGATAGAGGATTTTGTGCGAGCATATTGATAATCGGTGTAAGAGACATATCTGAAAAGATAATGTAAACACATAAGCATATGATCGCACATAATTCGTAACAATAATATTGTAACCTTTTGATAAAACAATATTAATTGAAACCTCCAATCTCCCAAGGAATTCCACATGTAAGCCCGCTTGTGGACGTTTACACATGAACCCTTGACCAGACTAAAATATATCTTTTAGTCATTTAATTTCAATCCATGTCAACTTATCCTTATGACAAATGAAATTAATGATTGGACCTTACTAGACCATATCACTATCACAAGAAGGGACTTCGCGGGAAGTTGTACTTGAGGTGATGTCTAAGCAATGACCACAATTTTAACAGCAGAAAATGAATTCTTAGAATTGACATACTCACTAGGACCATACCGCTTCCAATCCAAATTCTTTTGTTATCTCATTTTAAATCTATCACTAGAGAACTTATGAAAATCGCATATGCAAACCACGCGTGTGGACGTTTACACATGAAACTCCCACTTCTCAATAGATTAAAATGTTTTATTTAGAAATCTCATCTAACAAACTTATAATAATAAAGTGCAAGCAAGCCGCGCGTGTGGGCGCCACTCACGATGCGTATCACTTTGTTTAGAGATCAAAAGTGGAGGTCTTGACATTTTAATATAAAATTAATATGTCGGGTTTCTTGCTTAGTCTTTTGTTTCAAAAGGTTTGTCCATGCAGATCACGTAATCCTAGCATGCTTTCTAACATGCTCGTAGAATTCTAAAATATGCTTGAAAAACGCGATAAACCTAGCATGCTTACTATGCGCATCCAATCACGAAAACATACAACATGTTTATCTACGTAATTAAACATACATAGCACGCTTTTATATAATTTAAACATCCACGACATGCTATGAACAATAAAAAATAAAATAAAATCGTTCATCGCGGCCCACTCGTGGATCATGTACTTCCCTGCCTAATTTATTACATAAATTTGCAAAGTACAGATCTTCAAAAATCTCGAAACGGGCCTCGCGTGCACGGGCACGGACCGGATTCGTCAAAACTTGATTTGGGCCGAAAAATTGAAAACGGGCTAAAACAGTGGATCGGGCCGGGTCGGGTCCAAAAACTGAAATCGGGTTGAAAATGGGTCTGGGTCAAAAATCGGTCGGTTTAAATCGGGCCGGTCGGCCCAATGTGGATCGGGTCGCGCCAGGGCACCTGACCACGCCGACCACACATCCGCAGCCCAAAGACCCATCCCGTCGTTGCCGCTTTTCACCGGAGTCGCCGAGAAGCGTCCCTTGACTGTCGAGAAAATCGAGCGCCATCTACCGAGCCATGCCACCCAGCTTATCGAGAATCACGCTATCGAGGTGGGCCATGGATTCTGGCCGAGGGCTGTCGAAGCGCCGAGAAAACCGCGCGCGACTCGCGTGCTGGGCCTATCCACGTGCTTCGCGCGTCGGGCACCCGTGCACTGATTCGCACGCTGTTGGCCGAGGACGTGTGCGCACGATACGTGTGCTGCCGAGGACGCCCAGATGCTGCCGAGAGTGTCTCGCCCGCCTGGTGTTGAGCCCACCGAGTGCTGCCCAACGCGACCGCCGACGCTCACCGAGTTCAAGACGCGACGACGACGCCGGGCCTGCCCGTGCGCTTGCGCGACGGCACCAGCTACCGAGGTCGCGTGCCATTTCACAACCCGCTGAGGGTTCCCGCTTATGCTGCCGCCGTCGTGCCCGATGCTGCCGAGGGGATTCACCCGCGTGCTACCGATGCAGCCCAGGCGCTGCCGAGCGTGACCTGCTGAGGCACACCCGAAGCCACCGAGGCTGCCGAGACCTGCCGAGGTCTGCCCGAAGCCGCGTCCCTATCCGCCCGTACGTTCCGGCACGATCATACGCCTTGTCGCGAGACGTGCTGCCGGTGTGCCTCCCGTCGTGCCGTGCGACGGGACTCCGTCGTCTCGTTCTTCTTGTTCTTCGTCTTCGTTTCTCTTTACAGATTAGATTTACAAGAAAAAATTCTAATCTAACCACGGATTTTCTAGTGGTGAAAAACAAAATCCGACAAAAAATAAAACGAGCCACGATAAACGACAGATCCACAATTAATTAATTGCGCACGTAATAATCAAACTTAAATTAATTCAACAGAGCCAAGATACAGATCCCAGGCTCGATACCAATTGTAGGGAAATCTGATTTTAACCCTCTCCCGAGGATCTATCTTGGATGTTTAATTCACCATACATTGATTATATACATAGCATGCACCTATATAATGAATTGCAACACGTTGGTGTTTTCTCATGTTTACCTGTGAATTTGTCAGGCAAGGATTGGATCAAGACTCGTGCTTTGATCTTCTGGACTGTGTCCCGATTGTCTAAACTCCAATGTTGAGTGAGGACAATCTATAGAGAATGCTGCAGAAATTCGTTTCCTTCCTTCTTGAAAGTTTTTCGAAAATTCCAAGCTTGAGAATTATGGATTTCGAAAATTTCACAATATGAATTAGAGTTTGATTTTCTCTCACCTTATATTTATAATGCAACCCTAAATCCTATCAAGATAGAATTTCTGCATATCCAATAAATATAATAATATCTCTTAAGATAGAGAGGATCAAAATAGAGTCCCAGTGGGACTCTTAAGGAGGTGGACGATTTTCTCATAGCTCCAGGCCTGGATGGGCCAGCCCAGGGATCAAAAGAAAGGAATAAAGATGGGCCTCAAATAAATTAATTATCTTATGTTCAGCCCAGAATATAAATTAATTCATAAACATTTATTCATGCCACTAGAGAATAAATGCTGACTTACCCCTTTATTTCCGAAGTTGAGTCGTGCTCGCATTTAGACTTAACGAATCCCCGTATTTAAGATATTGCACGTCCATTTATTATTTACAGCGTTCTGACTGCTTAAAATAATTAATTACTTAAATTCCTTAAGTAGTACCACTCAACCTTATTATTGTACTTGAGATAACTCAACTTGTAGGGTTTAGTACAATAAACATTTTGAGCTCCTTAAGGGGACGTCATCATCCTAAACGGATACAGTGACTCGACACAAGTAACTAGCATGACATACAAGCACTGCCACCACCCAAGATGCAGAGAATCTTGGGTTATCTCATGTAACACTCACCCATAACAAGTCAAAGTGATGGTCAGCAACTCATACTCTCCTAATACCTTATTGAAGTTTAGATCAACGTAAAGTCACCGAGATCTAGGTTCTTCTCGATGGTCAGATAGAAGAACTCATCTCACTGTGATCCATCAATACGTCAGAGACGTACCAGCATAGACAAGCAACCAAGTCAAGTCACTTTATCTATACTGACTATACCGACAACTCGTCCTCAAGTTGTCTCAACTGTGATTCTTTTTATATCTCATTAAGCTTGACCAATCATACAGACTTCTGTGATCTACAACACACTGTATGATCTAGCTTACATATGAGATAAAGGGACATACATATGTAATCAAGTAAACAATTCAGATAAGAAATTGTAATAGTGGTAACAGGAAATATTGTATACAAGCTCAACCAAAACTGCTTCCAGTATACAAATCCAACATATTAAACCATAATACATTCCAAAAGTTTTTTTTAATCTTATTATACTAACTTTCAAGAGAAAATAATGAAATTTGAAAATAGTGCTCATAACTAATTTCTTTTTTTTTAATATGCTTTAATATTCATATTCCATATAACTAAATGATCTTTAATAATATAATACAATTTTAACGAAGTTAAAACTTATATCTTGAAAAAATTTAATAAGTTAATTCAATACAGTACAATTTAAATTATATTAGAATATTAAAAATATAAAATAACGCTCACAACTAAATTGTTTTTTTAATGCGTCTAAATATTCATATTCCATAATAGCTAATTCACTATTTAATAAATATTTAATAAGTTAATTCACTATATGTGACGACCCGACTTCTCAAGGAAATACAGATTAAATGGATCGTCACTGGTATGACAATGCAGCAGATATACACATAATTAATCAATACCATTAACAAATCAGTTATGAATATTAGCATAGACTGAAAGGAATAGACTGTTCGATACAAACTCAAGTCATAGAAGGACTTTTCAAAAGGTTCAATATTCAAACATATAGCCCAATTAGGATGCAATTCAAGGAACGAGGTACGACATCAAGTTCAATACGATATGAAAAACAATTATAATCCAAAGATATCAACAATATCAGAGTTAGACAGCAATAAACGTGTGGACATGCATATGACGATACATGCCCAAGGTTCTAGAAATCCTTTATTAAAGCCACAAAAACAACTGTCACTCTACACCACCTCGCACTCATCATCAATCCCTGCTCAACCTGCACATCAAAAACGAGATGCAGGGCTAAGTACAAAAGTACTCAGTGAACTCATTGCCGAAAACATTTTCTTTATAAAAGTTATTGAACTGCCCACAATAGCGCATGAGGATTTTAGTAAAAAGACTCATGCCTATCAAACATTTTATCATTTTTCAAAAGTGTCCGGCCGGACTATTTCATCCACGTTGTTCCATATCTGATCATTCATTCATTCGCGCACTATGGAGGTGGCCACCTACACATAGTCACCGTGACCGGTCGAGGTAGCTAACCTTAACACGCAGTCACACGTGTACACAATCCGAGTTAGTCCTTAACTAAGTCGGATCCGATCATTACATTTTTTAACGTTGGTGGACCAACACATTCAAATACCACATTGGATATACCAATCTCAGATAGGATAACAACAAAACATAAACATTTGGCAGTCAATAACATTTCATGTGATAATATTTCATAAAGTTTTGTAAATCATGCTTTGAGTTATACATAACATTTTTGTTTCAAGAAAGCCCACCTCAAGAATTGTCCTTCTTGAAGTACCTGGTAGCGATCCATTATCGTTTTCGTCTACGTCCACGCTGGACCTTATCAACATAAGAAATATAATTTAGTATGACATTCGCTTCTTTCGAGAAGCATCGCTAATATTCAACGTATTCAATGTCCTTTAAGTCTTTGGGTTTTAGGATTTTCGTTATCGATACGACTTAGTTAACAATCTATATATCGTCCATTAGGTTTGTCTCGCCATGACGATCGATGACACATCGTCATTGCATTCTTCCCTTCTATCGATGTTTATCCACGTCGTTTCGTACAATTTATGAATCCTAAGTTCATAACTAATTTTCGTCGTTTGTTAACACGTATCAACAATTTCGAGTTCCAATACCTTATTCATTACTATCATTTCCTCGCCGCGTTTCTCACCTCACACGTCCCATATATTCTAACAGAGAAACTCATACTTATATTACACAATCAATAAATATTTCTCGTAATTCAATCATCATCTAACAAATATTTTACGAATTAAAGTTACCTAAATAATATTTCTCAAGCATCTACTTGACATAATCTATATCATTAATTAATTAAATCTTTAATTTAATTAATTAAATCCATAATTACAAGTTTAATTAAATGGATCAAATTAAAAGTCCAATAACATTTGATTAATCAATCAAATTAATTTAATTTCATCTTAGATATCCACTAATTAGGATTTAATTCCATCACATCTTTTTAGCAATTTGCTTAATGTTCATCGTATTATATAAATAAATCACTTGAAAAGAATAATTCTCAAGTTATCCCTTAACATAATTTATTAATTATGTTATTCAATTTCTACAATTTAGAAACTATTCAATGATTATATTAGTTCCACCTCTCAATTTAATTATAAGAACTAAATTAGTCCAACTAGTAATTATCAATTCAATCTAATGAATTTAAATAACCAAATCTAAGTAATTTGTATTTAGGTTATTATTTAATTAATTATGAATTAGTCTCGAATTTTAATTACTAGAATTAAATCTCATTTTTAATTAGTATAGAATTTGTTAATCCTTAATTTCATTTAATGGATTCTAAAAGTAATTAATTCAAGTCCATTATCCATTTATATACTTAGCCCAACATTTAAAATAAATCTAAGCCCATCTTCAATTTAATTAAAAGCCCATATCAATTTAATTCAAGAGCTCTTCTTCCATTTAATTAAATGCCCACTCAATTAATTCAAGAGCCCATATCATTTTAATTCCCAGAAGCCCATCTTACTTATTATTTCGGGCCCAAACTCGGCCCATTCTATTATTTTCGGTCCATTTATCATATATTCCAGAGGCCCATTCATTTTTCTTTTCTCGGCCCAAACAACATTAGGCCCAACAATATTTTACTTTCGGCCCATATCACATAAATTTTCAGCCTATATAATTAAACTAAAACTAAGCCCAAGGAAGTAAACCTTAAACTGAGCCCAAACAACATTTAATTTCAGCCCAACTCTCAAGGCCCAACATTAATTAATATTGGCCCATATCATAAAGAAAATGGAACCCTAACAGCCTCCTCCCTCTCACATCTCTCTCCATTCCTCTCGGTTCACACGCACACACACCTTGCTGCCGCCGCCGCCTCCTCTCCGGCCGGCCACGTCGCTGGTCGGCGTGCTTCGCCGCCGTGACCTCGGCTTCCTCCACTCATCCATCTCTTTCCTTTCTCTCCTTTGCTAAACACACACGCAGGAAGACACACACATGAAAGCCTTCCATCTACCGTTACTGGTTTCTCCATCTCCGGTCGGCACATCGTCGATGACGAGCCTAGCCGCCGCCACGACTATTACGCCTTCCTCTCCCTTCTTATTCTCTCTTTGTTCTCTCGCAAGAACTCACATAGATCTCTCTCTCTCGACACACACACGCACAGATCTCTCTCTCTCTCTCGCTCGATCTACCCGACGTCGCGTCGAATCGGTGAGCACCGCTGTCGTCGGTGCCGTGGACAGAGCTCCACTTAAAGACCTTGAGCCCCCTATTCCAGCCTCACGTGCCGCGTGGCCTTGCTCCAGCCACCACCGTTGTCGCTATATTGCCGTTGCGTGGCGTCGCCGATTGCAAAGTCGTCGTGTGGTTGTGCCGCCGTGCTTGGCTGCTGTCGCCAATGGTTAATGGTTGAGCCGTAAGTGGCTCGGTCCAAGCACTACAGTTCTAGGTTCTAAGGAATCTCTTATGCATTTAGAGTTTTATTTGTTTGGACTGATTGTTTGTATATTATGATTCGAAGGCCTCAAGCTCAAATTATGCAGGTTGATTACAAATTTGTTTGCTGTTTCATTTGGTATATGTAATGTGAATTTATGCAATCTAACATATATAAATGTATGCCGTAGTTTGTGATTGATTCTGTAATTGAAAGAAAGAATATGAGGATTGAGATGAGGTTTTACCTTGTTCGTTGTCTCGTTGCTTGAGTTGTGCAGATGGGTAGTGGTGAAGAGTGGTGTGGTTTTATTAATTAAACAAGACAGAAAAAGACAAAATGTGTTGCTGTATGTTTTCATAGGATACTTAGGAGTGATGATGAAGTTTGACCAAAATGATGAGTATGTAAGGACAAAGTGGAGGATTTTGGGGATATGAAATGATATGGTTTGACTAGATAATTTACCCAGTATAAAATATCTAGCTCGGTTTATAACTGTATTCGTTCTCAGACATCCGTTTAAATTTTCTCGTTCGAAAATAAAATCGAAACGTCAACGATTATAAAATTTAATAATCGTTCTAATTTCAAATCTCGATTTAGCTAAATAATAATAATAATTAAAGTTTTAAATTTCTCGGGATATTACACTATAATACCAACTAAAATTTATAACTTGAAAAAAATTAATAATTTAATTCACTATAAGTAACTAAATAAACAATCTATAATTGCTATAAAGTTTAAATTAATTAAACATGAAAAGTAAATTGTATCAATGTATATATCTAAAAAAATATTGGGATATAAAAGTCATATATTGATTCTCAATACTAATCCATCATGAATTTCAAATTTAAATTCAACCTAAATTGAGAAATAAATATACAATCTCAAATAAGACTAACAACAAGACTTAAATTTTTGAAATGAAGAATTTTGAATTTATAACTATTAGACAAAGGAAAAAATAAACAAAAGAAAATGATTTTTTTTCCCGACCCGTTGGGTTGACTCGTAACCCGAGCGGGCCAGCTCCATTAACCCACCGACCTGAATAGGCTGGCCCGAATAGCCCGATTTTATGATCGGGTTACGATTTTATAGCCCAACCCTATAATTTTATTGGGTTATTCGGATCAACCCATGGGTTTCGACCCATATTGACATCCCTACATAATCTTATCTCTTTAGAATTCTGGGAAGAACACTATAAATACAAGGCAGGAGAAAATCAAATTATCCTATGCATTAACAGTGATTTTCGAAAATCACTAGGAATCATATAGGGGGAGAAAATTTGTAGTGTTCTCCATAGATTACTCTAACTCAGTATGGAGATCTGACATCCGGGAAATAGTCTAGAATATTAAAGTTGGTGTCTTCCATTGATCTACTATACCAGAAATTCACAGGTAAACACGAGAAAACCCCTGTGTGTTGTAATTAATTATAGATGAACATGCTAGGAATATAATCAATGTATGGTGAATTAAACATCCAAGATAGATCCTTGGGAGCAAGGATAAATTCATATTTCCCGTAGCCAATTTCAATAGTTTCCAGACCTAGCAGCCTACCCTTCGAACTCATTTCCTTCATCCATTTTTCACTCATGTGGCGTAGCCGACAGTGCCACAAATCAGCATCGAAAACAGCTCCTGCAAGATCAATATATTCTTTTAAGTTAGTTATTGTATACAAGGTACCCTCCTTCTTACCTCGAGCTACTATCATAGCTCATCTGGCGATCTTCCAACTATCGTAGACAAACATTACTGAATATTCTTTAACATCAAGCTGCCCAATTGAAAGTAAATTTCTTTTCGATCCTGGAATGTGTCTCACACCATTCAACTTCAACATCGATCTGTTTGCTAGGGTAATCTGGATATCTCTCTTTTCCACGATCTTTAAGGGCTCGTCATCTGCAAAATAGACGTGTCCAAATTCGCCAGAGATATAATGCTTCATTATCTCAGCATCACTGCACGAATAGAACAACACTCCAAAGTCGACTCCAACGGATTGTTGACACTCAAGACCAATATATCTCCAATATCATGTGTGGTTGTGTTTGTTGTCTTCTTGTCTTTCTGACCCCTTTTGTTGTTATTCAGTGTTGTACACTGGATTTTGTAATGACCGAACTCATCACAATTCCAACATTTGATCGAGTCTTTATCCTTTCCGCATTGACTCTTTCCTCTAGACTTGGATCTATCCATGTTCTTTCTTATTTTCAATCTACCTCCGTCTTCTGTGTTCAGTGTTGACCCTAAGATAGATCTTAATTCCTTCATACTAAGGTCTCACACCTCATCAAAACATAACTCTGTCTTTATCGATCAAGCGCTTATAGTTGTCACAGTTCTTGCCCAACTTTCTAGCAGAGAAGATAGCATAATTGGGGCACGTACTTCATCATCGAAGCTAATTTTAACCGAGCTCAACTACAAAGTAATCATGTTGAAATCGTTCAAATGTTGCTACACCGTTGTACCCTCTGACATCTTTAGGTTGAATAACCGCCTCATCAGATGAACCTTGTTCGTAGTTGATGGCTTCTGGTACATATGCTCCAGAATTGCCAGCATCTCCCTTGCCGACTTTGCTTCAGTCGTATGATATGCTATGTTCCTGGAAAACGACAAACGTATCGCACTCATCATCTTTCTATCTAATAGCCCCCACTCCTCTGGATCCATCTTCTCGGGTTTCTCCTTCAGGGGCAGATACAGATCTTTACCGTAGAGGTAATCTTCAATCTGCATATTCCAAAATCCAAAATTTGATCCGTCAAACTTCTCGATTGAAATTTTTCCATTCAATCTTCGTGATTCCTCCCTCCGAGCTTAGACCTCTGATACCAATCGTTACGAAAAACAAACATCAAATCATGATAGAAAAATAAAGAGTACGAGAATTATTTACTCAATTCATCTTACGACTACATCTAAGGGCGATGCCAAGCTAGAGATTTCACTATGATATTTCGAATATATATTACAAGAAGAAACTGTCATTAAATAAAACAATAATCAAATCTTAACCCTAAGCCCATTAGGATTTCGCCCGGGCCAAAAAATATTTGTCCATCACCGAGGTTGGGCTTTAGTATACAGTTCATTCATGCTCTATACTCCAACACCCAACCCTCATGTGTATGCAACGAATAGGTAATACTAGTGTAATAACCCGAAAAATTTAAAACTTTTATTAGTGGTGATTAAACAAATTACTTGTGGTGCTTAGACCTTAATTATATTCAAGGTAACCAATGAAATGAATTAGAATCGATTCGGAGATCAAAAACTAGAGAAATAAAAAACTAGTGACTACTCCACCGGATTAGGGTTTCCTGAATAGCCTGAACATAGAATGAAAGATATAGATTGAATCTCAACAAAAGGATTTCATTTCTAGAATCTTCTCACGAAAACATGTGAGAAGCCAAGGAATTAGAATTTTCGGGCAGACTTGCCCGGTCAATCTCAAAAGTACTATTCACGAGCCGGATCAACTTCCAATCCGTGTTAATCATGGAAATTAATGAGAACAATAAAAATTATGAAGTAATATATATTTATGAATTTAGAATTCATAAGAATCAATTTCTGAACGAAATTCCTGAAGAACTTAATCGAACGCCGGGAATATATACCGAAAAAATCCTAAATTGATCTGAATGAACCGAAACTTGAACCAAGGGTCTAAATCAATAAGAAATGATTTATAAGACTCAAATTAATTATGAAAGCTCAATAATTCGATAGAAATTCGAGTGAGCATAATTTAATCGCTGGACGCTTTTTTTCCGCGATAATTCAGAATTGACTTACCGGATGCAATCCGAACTTCATGAAATTATTGTAAAGTCTGAAATAAGTCTTTTTAAGGATATTTAAGAAAATAAAACCTTAAGGTTCCGAGAAATCAATCGAAAGCACAATAAAACTTAAAGAACCAGTATTAATATGCCAAATCGGGTAATTTGACTAGTCTTTCTCCCAACTACCACCAAGGGCACCCCATATGAGCTTACAACAGCTCATTTGATGCAAAATACAGTAGCAAAACCGAGCCTCTCACTCTCTCTCTCTGGAACACAAAATCCTCTCTACTTTTTTGAAATTTTCACCTTCTCCAAGCCTAAAATCCTCCATTCCAACCCTACAATAATTTTTCTAAGACCATAAAAAGGTAGAATTCATCATTCTCTCCATTTTTAATCTAGTAGAATTTTTTTTAGATTTTTTTTGGAATTATTTCATGAAGAATCCTAATTTTTGTTCTTCATTTTCTTCATGACTTTTGAGCCACCAAATGCTCTTAATCCATGAATGAAATATGCTTAGAAATATTTTCTAAGGTGTTGTTTAAAGTTTGAGAATTTTTGGAGCATGTTTAATATTTTTTGAATTTTGTTATAATTTTTTTTTATAGAAGATAAAGCATGATTTTGTGAATATTATTTCATATTATTACTTGTTGATGTGTTAGGAGCATGTAGAATAAATATAAGAATTTTTGGAATTTTCTTGTATTTATTTTGATTTTATTTGTTGGAAAATAGTTGAGGAATAATGTTTAATATATGATATGAACATCATATATTAATCTTGAAATTATTGAAACACTACTCCTATTTTTCACAAAAGGACAAAATTTATTTAAGTATTTTTAAGCCATTGTTTTATTTTATTTGTTGAGAAATAGTTGAGATATAGTGTTTAATATATAATATGAACATCATATATTAATCTTGAAATTTTTTGAGACATTACTCCTATTTTTATGAAAAGGCCGAAACTATGTATACATATTCTAAGATTTATTTGATTTTTATTTGTTGAAAATAATATAATATATGATGTTTAGAAATAATATGAACCTATTATGCATTGTTGGGAATTTATTGAACACATATGTAATATATTATGTGCGAGGACAAAAAGAATTCCAAGCATTTAGTACATTTTATAAATATTAGTTGATGTTTAGGTTAATATTACATGTTTAGTACATATTATAAACATGTTGTGAAGTTGGTAGAAATTATTTGAAATATATATATATATATATATATATATATATATATATATATATATATATATATATATATATATATATATATGTATGTATAGTGATAGTACCAAAATATATATGTGTAGAAATAAGCATGTGTTTAAATTTTAATGTATGATATGAAATGGTATTTCATGTTTAGTATATGATATAAGCATGATATGATTTTTGTGGAATTTATTGAACTTCAATGTTCAATAACTTGAAATTGCCGAAAACTTTCATGTTGTTAACTCATGGTTTAAAATTTTAATTGATGGTATTGAGTTGATAATTAAATTTTATGGTATGATAGGAGCATATCATGATTTTATTAGAATTTATTGGATACTTATGCTAATTATTGCTAATTATCGAAAATATAGCAAAATGATTAAGTATGAGTTGATTTTAATTGTGAATGATGCCATGTTAGTTAATCTATAAGTTTAGAATGAATGGTTGTGATTATGATGAATGAATGGAACACTCATGCACACATACACAATAGTTGTGTATTATGTTAGAAATTAGGGTTTTTAATGCTTTAGTATGGTTTATGTTGTGTATGGTGTTGTATGATTATATTTATGTTATGCCGACAAACAAAACCTCAAACGTAAACAACATAGTACTTTTTGTACGAGAATCCAAAAGAAATCGACAAATTTCGATAACTTAAGAAGGAATTAAAGAGAATTGAAGTTAGACACAATTTAGGGTTTTCTATTGATAATAGGATACTCAAACGTGAGTTCCTAAGTAAAGAAACCAAAAGCTGACTTACAACATGAATACTGAACAACAACAAACCTAATACGATATTAGATTGAGCGTTAAGACAACTCGATACGAATAGCGGTTATATAACTTACACAATCTCAGACAAGCTAAGAGGAACAAACAATGTCGAAAAGTGTAAGCTAAGATCCAAACATATGATGTTGATCCTTATGTCTCAAAGGTCGAGTTCGTATTCACAAATAACTTCATTTATTTCTAAGTATTTACTTACGTGATAGTATGGGATCACTTGAATCATAAGTCAAGACTCTAATTTATTCGTCGTGTTAATACGACAAGCCGTCAAGCATAACCTACTAGGACGTAACTATAATTGTTAAGTCTAGTTAGTGGCTTGAGAATATCCTAATACACCAATCATAACTTGAGTACCAACACTCTATAACGTAATAACGTTTAGAAGAACACTAAGGCTAGAGTCGAGGATAGACTCGGAGTATATGACTCATAAGTTGAGGTTCATCTATGAATGATGAAGTAATATAGTTTGGGAATTGAGAATGTAAGATAATAGAAATTATCTTAAGACCATCACATGAAATCATAAAGAAATCCTAATTGGGAACTTTAAGTCGTAACTTATAAACGGCCCTCGATCAATAGAAGAAATCTAAGAAAAGTTATTTTCTTATGAAGGTCCTGTTCGTACGTAATTGCCGAGGAAGGACAACCACACCTTGCTCACTTAGAACTTATAGCTTCGGACTAGAAGGTGGGCTCTCTTGAAACAAATTGATATGCATACCTCAAAGCATGATTTACAAAAGCTTTATGAAATATTATTGCATGAACTGTTATTGACTGTCAAATGTTTATGTTTTGTTGTGATCCTATCTGAGGTTGGTATATCCAACGTGGTATGAGAATGTGTTGGTCCACCAACGTTAAAAAAGGGTAACGATCGGATCCGACTTAGTTGAGGACTAACTCGGATTGTGTATACGTGTGACTGTGTGTTAAGGTTAGCTACCTCGACCAGTCGCGGCGACTATGTGTAGGTGGCCACTTCCATAGTGCTTGAATGAATGAATGAATAAATGATTAGATATGGAACAACGAGGATGAAATAGTCCGCCTGTACACTTTTGGAAAATGATAAAATATTTGATAGGCGGGAGTCTTTTTAACTAAAATCCTCATGCGCTATTGTGGGCAGTTCAATAACTTTACAAAGAAAATGTTTTCGGCAATGAGTCCACTGAGTACTTTTGTACTTGGCCCTACATCTCGTTTTTGATGTGCAGGTTGAGCAGTGATTGACGATGAGTGCGAGGTGGTGCAGAGTGGCATGTGTTTTGTTGCTATAGTAGAAAGGTTTCTAGAACCTTGGTCATGTATCGTCATATGCATGTCCACACGTTTATTGCTGCTAAACTCTGATATTGTTTTAGTGTCTTTGATTATATCTGTTTTCCATTATCGTATTGAATATGAGGTCGTACCTCGTTCCTTGAATTGCACCCTGATTGAGTTATATTTGAACATTGAACCTTTTGGCAAATCCTTCTGTGACTTGGATTTGTATTGAAACAGCTTATTCCTTTCAGTTCATACATTTATGAGTAGTTTAATGGTTAATAGTATTGATTAGTCATGTATATATCCGCTGCATTATCATACCAATGACGATTCATATGATCCGTACTTCTTTGAGAAATCGGGTCATCACAACTAGTAAAAAAAAGTCTCACCTAAAATCTAGTGAGAGAAGTTGAAGTTGAAGACGTCTGAGGTCCTAATTTTTCAACTTTTAATCCAAGCGAAAAACCTATACATGTTAATAGCGGTTCAATTTGAATCTGGTTTTTTCCACGAAAAAATATTCTATTGAGTATACGAGATTGAAGAGCGAGAATGGAAATAACTTAAAATTGACTAGAAATTCACATTATCGAACAAATGATGATATATTGCAATGTATTTGATGTATCTTTATTGATGCAGAGTGATTGTGGGATGTCAAAAGTTAAATTACTTGCTATTGCAACGGGTATAATGATAAGTAGCTAGGATTTTCTCCTACGAAGAAAGTTGGATTCAGTTGTACAAAAACTAAATTAACTATATTCTATCTATAACAAAACTAATATAGGAGGAACACTTATTTCAAAAAAGAAAACAAATTAATTATAAACTCAACAGTATAAAACACTCTAGTAATCTAGTTACAGGAGTTCTTTTCATCTTAATTGTAGCAGTGGTTGGTCAATGATGGAAACACAACTCAATGTATAAGATGTGGAACAAATCAGTATCTATTAACTAAAGAAAACAATCAAAATGCATCACGGTTTAACTCAGTTGATTAAAAATTAGCAGATTTGAAACAAGTAACAAGAAAACAATCAAAATCCTCCCACTTCTTCAGTAATCAAGACAAACCGTCATTAATTAATTCCATTATCCAAAGTCAACCTCATATATCACAGAAAATTATTTCAGCATCAAGAAAAACACATAGAATTATTTATTTCTTTGCCTAGATTAGATTGTTTTATGTCCAGATGAAATTATATCAATTTTCACTTTTACTAAAAATACGTATTTGTCGCTCTAATCGGCTAATGATTGATTAATATATATGTCCAATCAGTATGGAGTAATCTCTCAACACTATGTGGAGCAACAGTGGGTTCCTGCATTACCCTCGCAATAAACAGATGCAAGCAAACATAAAAAATTATTATGTTTTTATATTTAGCTGTCTATAAATTATGTTAAAGTGTAATATTCCTAATTTCACCCCGATATATTGTTGATATTTAGTTAATCTTATTTTTAAACGGAAAATATCGAGCCCAGAAAAAGAAGAGAAATTAAGTTGATTTCGGCATGACTTGCCTACTGCAACTTGGTAGTAAGCACTAATATAATGACAAAACAAACTACATAGATACATGTATATCATTATTAGATGATGAGATCGCATGCATTATACATATAGAAATAAATATACTGTACAAAATTCAGAAGAAAAAGGAGACTGTACAGTTATGGGGGAAAGAGATTCCAACAAATTGATTGCAGTATGAAGAGAGAGAGAGAGAGAGAGAGAATATTATGTATTTATGGGTCATCTGTTGCCATTAATGGCGCTGGTCCTCTTTCTTTTGGGGTTTGGTAGTCTCTGATTTTAAATGCACTCACAACATTAAAATACCCTTGTCTTCTTTTTCTTCTTTAAAAACCACAGAATCAATACCACTTCTCATTGCTCCCTTTCTTCTCTATAATATATCTCTTAACCCTAACAAGAGGGGAGAATCAAGGTAGATAGGGTTTTCGCAGAGAGAAAATGTTGAAACAGTCACTGTGATGTTGGCTCGGTTCACTCAGATAAATTCCTGCACCGAATTGAAAGGCTGTAATAGTTGAAGTCTGATTGAGCCGTGCCAATATCTTTGTGCTTGTTTCATGGATAACACCAACACAACAATCTTTATAAGGTTTGAAATATATTTATGTTCTGTTGTGAATCCATACAATTAATTTGATTATTTTTATGGATCAGATTAATCTGTTTTTCTTCAGCATCATTCGATCCGAGCGGTGGATTCTTGAACCCTATAATATGCCTTGTTTAATCGTACAAGTCAATCTGATTTTTGGATCTTCAACTTTATTTTGCCATGGAAACAAAGATCTTCGTACTGGTAGCCCGTCAATCACATTTCCTTTTAGAGATATACAAAGTCTCTCTTACTGCGACTCTGTATAAACCTTATAATTTAGTGGTATTTCTCCCTTCTATAAAAGTTTAAAACTTGAGTATGAATCTCAATGCCCCCCACTCAAAAATATATAAATATATAAATTATGGAATTTTCAAAATATTGTTCCAAATATGAGTCTCTATCTACAAGTCTTGAAGTTCACTTCTACAAATTTGATAATAACTTGGTAACGAAAAGCATTTATTAATTAATTTTCCCCTTACGTTGGTTTTTTTTTATTTTTACTTTTTTACTTTTTCTTAGAAGAAATTTAACAAATGGATGTTAGGGATTGAGGACTTTTGTTTGTCCAGATATTTCTCTACGCAATGGAGTTAGGGTTGACAAAGCCGCTCTCCCCATTGCTATATTTATTGTTTGATAATAATAATAATAATAATAATAATAATAATAATAATAATAATAATAATAATAATAATAATAATAATAATAATAATAATAATAATAATAATAATAATCACCCCAGGCGACCTTTAATCTATGTCATTAGTCATATATATGTGATATATATGAGGAATTTTTAAAAATTTATTAAACTATAAAGTATATATATATGTGGATGTTTTCAAATTCACATATCTTGAAGTAGTTGCAAGAAATAAGATTTGTGGAGGTCAATTATTTTGAAGTAATATCATAGGGTTTATTGAAATACTAGCAATTCTTAACCTTTTTCTTATAGACATAATCTATATATAGTCATCCGGGCTTAAGATTATTATCAATAAATCAGATGACTATATAAAACTACCAAATTTTATCATGGCAAATTGGTAGTTATAAAACTTAATCTGTCAGGTAAAATTTTACTTTGAGCTATATGAGGGTTCAGTATAATTTAGTATTTATAATATAGAGACAAAACTAAACAGCTTTAAGCTATATGAAGAATTTTTAACAATTTATTAAACTATAAATTATATAAATTGATAGTTCCCTCGGGCATATACTGGTATAGGGATGGGGAAATACACTAGTTAGACAAATTTAAAAAATTTCTTTTCTAAAGATTGACTGGCTATCGGTGGCAGTAGCTGGTTGAGTAATTGACAGTTTCAATATTGGTGGCAATACTGTTGGTCAGTTCAAATAAGGGGAGTCTTGTACTGAGTGATATCAATTAGCAAACCTACTGACTGCTAAAACAACTGATCAGTTGAACTGATAACTGATGTGTATGCGGAATATAGTGTTTACTGTATTTGCCCAACTAAAAAGTTAAACTGACTTAAAAACACTTAGTCGAATATGGCTTAGTCAGTTTTCAGTTTATCTCACCAGTATCAAACTGATACTGATAGAGTGTTTTAAAACGATATTGTGATGTTGTGTAGATGGTGATAGTTCAATAATATGCAAAGTAAATACGATACTGAATGTGAAGAATTGAAAGTTAATAAGATTTGAGTTTTACTTGGTTTGGAAGATTAGCTCCTACGTCCACAGACTGATTTTCAGTCAATCCACTAACTTGGGATCCAGTCTTGTTTAGGAGTACAAGATATAAATCTAGACACATAGTTAAACTTACTGTATCTAGTTGAACTGGGCGTTCTTCCTACGATTGCGGCTGCTAGGAAATCTCTGACTGCTTATAGGTACAGTCAACCTAAACCTCTTGCTTACAGGTATAAGATAACCAAGCTTTTAGCAACTAACATTTCATTACCTATTTGCCCAACTTCTACACAAACTGGGAGGTTTTGTAGAGGGGTCTTCCAACTAAAAATCTGAGCTGTCACAGGTGAAAAACTCAGTGTATCTAGGCTTAATATATACAAATAGTAGTATCCTAGACTTAAGAAAGTATATACTGAAACCTTGAGCTAATAAATATATTTGAGCTCTTAAGGTTTGCTGATAGAACGATAGACTTCATTTTTCAAAATTGCTATGTGATAGAACTTGGGCTTAGAGCTTTAAATGTTTTAGACAATAAGAATGTGCAATGTTTTGGTAACATTAAAATGTTGGATTCTGTGTGTATTTATAGAGAAGATTATGAATAGTGCTATTGGAGGGAACACCAATCACATCCTTCTATTTGTCATTTGAATTCTTCTCGTTTGAATCCTTGTACGTCGTTGTCAGGGTCTGCATCATTGTACACTGTAGCTCTGCAACTCTGAAAGGGTCTTCTGGTATGTCAGGATCTTCTGTAGATATGCTATGGCACGTGGCAACTCAAACACTCGAGGCTTAAATGTCTTTGTGTTTTTTAGTTGAGTTGACTCCATGTTCTATCAATACTTTGATTTCAGGTTGGGTCAGTCGAGACTGCTTCGTCTTTTATCAGCAGGCTGGATTCATGTCTTTTGTCAGTTTGAGAACCTAAATCAAGTGGATGCTTTCGGCTTGACATAGAAATTGCCAGCTTTGACTTTTCATCAGGCACCTTTGACTAGATATCGCCAGCTTTGACTACTTGTCACCAAGTTTGACTTCTGGTAGCCAGCTTTGATTTCATAGCAAGGGCAGTCAGTTGCTGATATAACTGTAGGGAAAACAGGGTTTAACCCTCTCCCGAGGATCTATCTTGGATGTTTAATTCACCATACATTGATTATATACCTAGCATGCACCTATATAATTAATTGCAACACGTTGGGGTTTTCTCGTGTTTACCTTTGAACTGCCGGCGGAATGGATCGAGACTCGTGCTTTGACCTTCCGGATCAGATCCGGTTGCCCAATCTCCAACGCCGAGTGAGGACGATCTATGGAGAATGCTTCGGAAAAATCACCCTTTATCCTATCTACACTTTTTCAAAAATTCTCTCCCAAGAACAATGGGAGTCTCGAAAATTATGATGATGATTATTAATCATTGACCTAGATTTAATCTCTTACCTCATATTTATAATGCATTACCATAATCCTATATGGAAATTACCATAATCCCATATGGAAATTATCATAATCCTATATGGAAATTACCATAATCCCATATGGAAATTACCATAATCCTTTATGGAAAGGATTATTACCATAATCCTATATGGAAATGATCTATGCATATCCCATAAATATAATAATATCCTTGTAGGATAAAGAGAATAAAATCTTTCCATAGAGAGCAATAGTGGATGATTTTTTCCTTCCAAGCTACGGGCCTGGATGGGCCAGCCCAGGGATCAAATGCAAGGAATAAAGATGGGCCTCAAATAAATTAATTATCTTATGTTGTTGAACATAAATTAATTTATAAACATTTATTCATGCCACTAGAGAATAAATGCCGACTTACCCTTTATTACCGAAGTTGAGTCGGGCTTGCACTTAGACATTACAAATCCCCGTATTTAAGATATCGAACGTCCATTAATTATTTATAGCATTCGATCGCTTAAAATAATTGATATCTTTAATTCTTAAGTAGTACCACTCAACCTTATTATTGTACTTGAGCTAACTCAACTGCGGGGTTTAGTACAATAAACCTTTGAGCTCCTTATGGGACGCCATCATCCTAAACGGATACGGTGACTCGTACGATAACTAGCATGACATACAAGCACCGCCACCACCCAAGATCGCGGAGACTATTGGGTTAGAACATATAACCCTCACCCATAACAAGTCAAAGTGATGGTCATCAACTCATACTCATCTAATACCTTATCGAGGTTTAGATCATCGAAGTCACCGAGATCTTGGTTCTTCACGACGATCGATAGAAGAACTCATCTCACCGTGATCCTCGAATACGTCGAGACGCACCAAAGATAGACAAGCAACCAAGTCAAGTCACTTATCTATATACGCAGCCTATACCGACAACTCGTCCTCAAGTTGTCTCGGGTGTGAAACTTTTATATCTCATTAAGCTTGACCAATCATACGCACTTCGTGATCTTCTACACATCGTATGATCTAACTTATATATGAGATAAGGGACACGATATATGCAATCAAGTATTCATTTCGGATAGAGATTGTAATAGTGGTAACATGAAACATTGTATACAAGCTCAACCAAAAGCGCGCCAAGATACAAATCCAACAATCTCCCACTTATACTAAAGCAAACTTTTAGTATACAATGTGTCTCTACTAGCTATTACAAACAAAACCATCACTTTGCTTCTCCCACTTATACAAAAGTTTCCTTTCTAAGTGGGTGCCATCTAGCTAATTCAAGTCCTCTAACGCCCCGACGTAGACTTATTGCGCAGCTTTAGCGGTGCCATCTAGCGCAATTCAAGTCCTCTAACGTGCCCAACGTAGACTTATAGCGGCGAGCTTTCGTGAATGGATCCGCTAGGTTATCCGTCGTATCAATCTTTACAATCAAGACGCCCCTCGCCTAACGTTTTCTCGTATGACATGGTACTTTCTCTCTATGTGTTTGGTTGTCTTGTGGATCCGTGGTTCCTTCGAGTTTGCCATTGCACCCGAGTTATCACAAGAAACCATGATACTCTTGGGCAAACCAGTACCACATCTAGATCCATGAGGTAGTTCTTGAACCATCTGACCTCCTTAGCGACCTCAAGCGGCTACATATTCGGCTTCCATGGTAGAGTCCGCAACGCATCGCCGCTTTGCACTCGCCAGATACGGCTCCACCTCCCAAGGTAAACACATAGCCCGAGGTAGACTTTTCTCATCACGATCAACTTGGAAATCCAGTCAGATAACCCAAAGGCATTAGACTATCTCAGATGGTAAACTAGCATATAATCTCGAGTCCTTTTCGGTACTTGAGTATATGCTTTATCGCAATCAATGAGCTTGTCCAGGTTAGATTGATATCTAGCTACTATGCCTACCGTGACAGCGTATATCGGGCCTCGTGCATAGCATTGCGTACATGAGACTTCCTACGGCGAAGCGTAAGGAACTTGTCTCATTCCTCTATCTCCTTCGCAATCATAGGTGATTGCCCTTTAGATAAAGGAACGCCATGTCCGAAGGTAGCAATCCTTTCTTGGCGGTCTGCATACTAAAGCGAGTAATCACAAGATCAATGTAAGACGCCCGAGATAAGCTCAACATTTTCTTCTTGCAATCTCGGTAAACCTTGATCCCAAGAATGTACGTTGCATCTCCTAAGTCTTTCATTTGAAAGCGATCGGATAGCCAACTCTTTACGTCGATAACGACTTCACGTTGTTGCCAACTAGAAAATGTCATCTACATAAAGTGCAAGAAATACCACATCACCGTTGACATCTAACCGATACACACAACTCTCGCTAGGCAACTGGTAAATCCATGGGACTTTTCCACCTCGTCAAAGCGTAAGTTCCATGATCGAGGTTCGCTTAAGTCCATAAATGGACTTCTTAAGCTTCCATACTAGATGCTCTTCACCCTTTACCACATAACCTTGGGTTGCATATAGATAGATGTCTCTACCTTCCTCAAGGTAACCAGATAGAAAAGCGGTTTTAACATCCATTTGCCAAACCTCTAGGTTCAGTGGGCTGCTATGGCCGAAGAATTCGATGGACTTGAGCATTGCTACAGCGAAAAGGTCTCATCGAAATCGATGCCCTCAACTGAGTGTACCCTTTCGCCACAAGCACGGCTTTAAAAGCGAAACCTCTCCATCGGAATCTCTTCCTTTGTATATCCACTTATCGCCTACGGCTTCCTCGCCATCCGGTAGAGGTGTCTTTCATATACATCCATAGCCGTTATGGACTCAATTTCTAAGTCCATAGGCGTGTGCCATGATCTTGCATCAATGTCTTCATCGCCTCCTTGTATGTCCATGGGTCGATTATTGCTGTTCGCTTCTCGACTAAACCAAGATTCTCCCATGAACATAAATTGCTCGGGTTGACGAACAACCCTCCCACTATGACGAGGTTCTACAGCACTATGGGCGGTGGGTGCGTAAACTTGTGGTTCTCTATCTTGCACAACTTTCGGGTAGGTACCACTCAGACGGTCGGTATCTCCAAAGGAACTCGACCCACTTCAATTTCTTGAAATATCTGGTGTCGATCCTCCCACTAGACTCGACATCTCGCACCTCACCGCCTAATCGGTGGCGGAATACGATCATCTTCTAATTCTTCAAGAATGATTTCAACTTTGGACTTATGATTCTTCATATAATCCTCTTCTAAGAATCGGGCATTAGTGCTAATAATGACCTTCCGATCCTTAGACTATAGAATAAACCACCTTCGTTCCTCTAGGATATCCAATAAATGACCTTGCGTCGGATCTAGCCTCCAACTTGTCGCCTTCTTGTTCAAAGACATGTGTTTGGACTACCCCATATCCTTATGTGGTTTAAACTAGGCTTGTGCCCAAACCACAACTCGAAAGGGGTCTTTGACGGACTTGGATGGTATTAGATTTAGCAAGTATGCCGCGTTTCTAAGGCATACCCCGTAATCTAAATAGGCAATGTTGCATAACTCATCATTGATCTAACCATTTCCAAAAGAGTCCTATTTCTTCGCTCGACACACCATTTTCTTGTGGTGTGCCGGTTGTCTTGTTGGGAGGTAATCCCACACTTTACTAGATAGTCCATAAACTCGTTATCGAGGTATTCGCCACCGCGATCGGACCATGATGACTTGATACTTTACCAAGCTTCGTCTCCACTTCCGCCTTAAACACTTTGAATATTTCAAAGCATTCGGACTTGCGGTGAGCGGTATACGTATCCGCACCTTGAGTAATCGTCAATGAAAATGACAAAATACTGCACCTCTACGAGCTTGTGTGGACATCGTCCACATAGGTCGAATGGACTAACTATAACATTTCTTTGGCTCTATAACCCTTCGCTTTGAAGGGTCGGTCGACATCTTACCTTCTATACAGATTCGCAGGTGGGAATGGAGTAGCGTGAGATTACCCAACGCCCATTCTTAGCCGCTTTGGATCCTATTTAGATTGATGTGACCTAATCTAAGATGCCGAGAAATATGGTGTCATCTTCTAAGAAAACTTTCTCTTTCTAGGGTTTGAAGAAGATGCAACATAATTATAGGTATTATGTTTTGCGTAAATAGTATAAAGCTTAATTATATAAAGTGCCAACACATATAACTTCGTCATTTCTTATGATAGAAACACCACTATCAAAAATAATGTAATATCCATGAGTAAATAGTTTCAAACAGAAACAAGGTTCCATGAAAATCCGCACATATAAAACGCCTTTAAAACTAAAACTGTTCTCTCAAAACATAAAGTAACATCTCCGATCGCAACGGCCTCGACTTTCGCGCGTTGCCTATGGAGATCGTTATCTCGCCATTACTCGCCTCCTTGTCGCGGGAACCCTACAAGGTGTAACAAACATGATCGATCGCACCATGTCTACTACCCAAGAATGGGTAGAACAAGTTGCTAAACATGTTTCCGTCACATTAAAGCAAGCGGCGACTTGAGCCTTGAGCATATGGCACTTAGCCTTCCAATGCCCGGTCCCACTGCTTGAAGCACTTGCCTTCTCCTTTCGCTTCTTCAAGCCTCCGGTGGCGCCATGTTCTTGCTCCCATTACTCCCACTATTTCCTTGCCTCTACCACCTTTGGTGCCCTTTTCTTTTCCATTTTGCAACGGAAAATTTGGGCCCTTAGATGTGCTAGCAAGAGCATGTGCTCCTTTGCCCATAACTCCTTCCGCAGACCACGAGATCATTGAGCAACCGACTAAGTGTATACTCGCCTTGCTCATGATCGCATTCACGCGAAAGTTCTCAAAGACTTGGGCAAAGTGTATTGAGGATGATATCGACCTTGGCTTCACCGTCAATTCTTCCTCCCAACCGATCAAGACTATCCATGAGATGAGTCATGGGAGACATGTTCATGGACCGAACTTCCTTCTTCCATCTTACACGCCAAGATTTCTCTCATTGTGTGGAAGCGGATCGTCCGATCCGATCGCCCAAACTTACTCTCGAGACTTGACCAAATATCGATCGCGTCTACCATCGATCGATGTTTGAAATGCAAGCCTTTGGACATAGTAGTCATCATATAGCATTTAGCCATATTGTTCGACTTATTCCAAAGTCGCTTGACTCGTTGCTCATTAGTCGACGCGTCGAGAAGGGCATCGGGTTTAGGAGTAGTGAGAACAAACATGTGTTCTTCAAATGATAAGAACATATTCCATGTTTCGCTTCCACTCGATAAAATTTGGACCGATAACGGATTTTGTGCGAGCATATTGATAATCGGTGTAAGAGACATATCGAAACGATAATGTAAACACATAAGCATACGATCGCACATAATTCATAACAATAATATTGTAACCTTTTGATAAAACAATATTAATTGAAACCTCCAATTGCCCAAGGAATCCCACATGCAAGCCACGCGTGTGGGCGTTTACACATGAACCCCCGACTGCACTAAAATATACCTTTAGTCGCTTAATTTCAATCCATGTCAACTTATCCTTATGACAAATGAAATTACCGATTGGACCTTACTAGACCACATCACTATCGCAAGAAGGGACTTCGGGAAGTTGTACTGAGGTGATGTCTAAGCAATGACCACAATTTTAACGTGAAAATGAATTCTTAGAATTGGCATACTCACTAGACCATACCGCTTCAATCCAAATTCTTTTGTTATCTCATTTTATATCTATCTCTAGAGAACTTATGAAAATCGCACATGCAAGCCACGCGTGTGGGCGTTTACATGAAACTCCCACTTCTCAATAGATTAAAATGTTTTATTTAGAAATCTCATCTAACAAACTTATGACAAACAAGGCAAGCAAGCCACGCGTGTGGACGCGTTTACTCACGGTCGTATCACTTTGTTTAGAGATCAAAAAGTGGAGGTCTTGACATTTTAATTTGAAAAATTAATTTGTCGAGTTGCTTGCTTAGTCTTTTTGTTCAAAAGGTTTGTCCATGCAGATCATGTAACCCTAACATGCTTTTCTATAGAACTCAACATGTAAAACATGCTCGCAGAATTCTAAAATATGCTTGAAAACGCGATAAACCTAGCATGCTTACTATGCGCATCTAATCACGAAAACACATAAATGTTTGTCAACGTAATTTAAACATACATAGCATGCTATCGATAATTTAAACATCCACGACATGCAATGAACGATAAAAATAAAATAAAACGCTCATCGTGGGCTCACTCGTGGAATCTGCACTTTCCCGCTAATCTATTACCTAGAATTGCAAAGCATGATCTTTATAATCTTCAAAACAGGCCTCGCGTGCACGGCACGGACGGATTGGAAAATGGGCCTCGCGTGCACCCGCACGGACCGACTCGTCAAAACAGATTCGGGCTAGAAAATGGATCCGGCTCGGCCCGTCACGCGCGCGCGTCGCGAGCACCGTGCACGCCTTGCGTGCCGCCGCCGCGCCGCGCCGCACCCGCTTTTCCCATCGCCTCGATCCGGCCGCTTTCGTCTTCGTTTTACTTTTACGATAAGATTTACGTAAAAATAAATCTAATCTAACCACGGATTTTCGTGGTGAAAACAAAATCCGACAAAATAAAAACGAGCCACGATGAAGCATGATTCAACAAATAATATATTGCGCACGTAATAATCAAACGTGAATTAATCCAACAGAGCCAAGATACCGATCCTGTGCTCGATACCAATTGTAGGGAAAACTAGGTTTAACCCTCTCCCGAGGATCTATCTTGGATGTTTAATTCACCATACATTGATTATATACCTAGCATGCACCTATATAATTAATTGCAACACGCTGGGGTTTTCTCGTGTTTACCTTTGAATCTGCCGAGGCGAATAGATCGAGACTCGTGCTTTGACCTTCCGGACTGTATCCCGGTTGCCCAATCTCCAACGTCGAGTGAGGACGATCTATGGAGAATGCTTCGGAAAAATCACCCTTTATCCTCTCTACACTTTTACGAAAATTCTCTCCCAAGAACAATGGGAGTCTCGAAAATTATGATAATGATTATTAATCATTGACCTAGATTTAATCTCTTACTTCATATTTATAATGCATTACCATAATCCTATATGGAAATTACCATAATCCCATATGGAAATTACCATAATCCCATATGGAAATTACCATAATCCTTTATGGAAAGGATTATTACCATAATCCTATATGGAAAGGATCTATGCATATCCCATAAATATAATAATATCCTTGTAGGATAAAGAGAATAAAATCTTTCCATAGAGAGCAATAGTGGACGATTTTTGCCTTCCAAGCTACGGACCTGGATGGGCCAGCCCAGGAATCAAATGCAAGGAATAAAGATGGGCCTCAAATAAATTAATTATCTTATGTTCATCCCGAACATAAATTAATTTATAAACATTTATTCATGCCACTAGAGAATAAATGCCGACTTACCCTTTATTACCGAAGTTGAGTCGGGCTTACACTTAGACATTACGAATCCTATTTAAGATATCGAACGTCCATTAATTATTTATAGCATTCGATCGCTAAAATAATTAATATCTTTAATTCCTTAAGTAGTACCACTCAACCTTATTATTGTACTTGAGCTAACTCAACCTGCAGGGTTTAGTACAATAAACCTTTGAGCTCCTTAAGGGACGCCATCATCCTAAACGGATACGGTGACTGTCTACGATAACTAGCATGACATACAAGCACCGCCACCACCCAAGATGCGGAGAATATTGGGTTAGAACATATAACCTCACCCATAACAAGTCAAAGTGATGGTCAAGAACTCATACTCATCTAATACCTTATCGAGGTTTAGATCATCGTAAGTCACCGAGATCTTGGTTCTTCACGACGGTCGATAGAAGAACTCATCTCATCGTGATCCTTCAATACGCCGAGACGCATACAAAGATAGACAAGCAACCAAGTCAAGTCACTTATCTATACCGCAGCCTATACCGACAACTCGTCCTCAAGTTGTCTCGTTGTGAAACTTTTATATCTCATTAAGCTTGACCAATCATACGAGACTTCGTGATCTTCTACACAATCGTATGATCTAACTTATATATGAGATAAGGGACACGATATATGCAATCAAGTATTCATTTCAGATAGGAGATTGTAATAGTGGTAACAGGAAACATTGTATACAAGCTCAACCAAAACTGCTTCACTTAGTCATATCGTGACTTCTTTACTTCCAAAGAAGGCCGAGTCTTGATCTCCGATCTTGATCTTAGAAATTAGTCTTCGCCGACGGTCTTGATCGTCGACTTCACTCTGGTAGCTCTGTTTATCAGCATCGATATACTTCAATCTTCAGACAACAGTTGGCCTGACTTCAGTTTTCAGTACGTGATTCTTCAGTTGAGCTTCTTTCAGTAACGTTAGTAATAGTACTACTATCAGTATGGATGGCTTCAGTACTACTTGAACTCCTCTAGTCCTGGGCATGTCCAAGTTGGTAGTTCTTCTACTGAAACCTGTAACAAAAACGTCTAACGCCAGAACAAGTGAACAACATTAGTTACATCGCAAGACAATCATTAGAGGTTTTGTGATCTAAAAAAAACACACAGTTAAGATAGAATTATTCCCAACAGTTTAGGAATTTTTCCAACAATTTTTCCCTTGTTGATGATGCCAAAACTTTATGGATTATACTGATAACAAACTAGATAAGCAAATAACCAGTTTCAGCAAGACTTGATTCCCCTTGTTGTGGTCATTTTTCTCTGCAAAACAGGGTTAGTTCAACATAATAAGGTTAAGCAAGTACAGAGCTTAGGCAAATAGTCATTATCGTCAGTGTGAACTGAGTTAGTTTTATAGATGATAGGTTGCTGAGATTACAAAGATACATCAGTTATAATCAGAATCAACAACAATCCTATACAAGATTATTACAACAAATCTGACCAGTTCATCTTCTCATCTGTCTCATCTTCTCTTCATCCGTGAGTTGTCCATACATAGCAAAACTCTTGTGACTAGCTTTTTGAATTCCCCTGGTTGCTGCACTGGATCAATCTTCATTAGCTCGACAGTTACCAGGAACTCTTGCTCAATTTGTACATGATCAATGAAGTTTCCTCGCATCGGATGTGGCAAAACTCTCTTTTGAGGAGTAGTTATGCTTACATGCTGCTTGGCTGCGCAATTGACGAACTTGTCAACAAGAGGCTTGTCTTTGTATTCCAGTAGCAAATTTCTGAACCCAATAGTTGCAACTTCGGGTGCTTCAAGCAAGTCCATCAGGTAGTAGTACCACATGAAAAACTTCATCTTCAGTTGTTCCCATTTGTCATTCAGCTCAGCCTGGACCCATTTGTCAATCCTGGGTCTAGTTCATGCAAATTTGGATTTCAACAATCCGTTTCTCTAGAAGCTGATCGGTGCACTCCTCTTGCTGACTGTCTTTTTTCTTTTCTCCACAGCAACCGATGTTCTCTCGGCATCTCCCATCAATTTTTCAGTCCCAGCCTGTTGCCTCTTGCTCCACCATGCTGCTAGTAAAACTGAGTCACCCAGCATCTCGAATGGGGCTTCTACATGAAAGACAGCAAGGTAGGCATCCTCATTTGGATCAACAGGTTGTTGGGCTGATGGGGCATCAACTTTCTCTTTCTCCTTGGCTGTGGCAACCTTCTTCCTCGACGCTTCTTCCACCGCCTCTTTCGCAGCCTTTCATCGCCTTTCCTCGCCAAACACATGCGAGCCTGCTTCCACCTCTCCCTCTGCTATTTCCTCCTCAGTAGCACGGGCCTGCTCTACTACCGCTTTAGCAGTAACAACCTCCTTTATCTCTTTCTCTCCTCCATTTTTGGCATCATCAACGACTGCCTAGAGAAAGATCGAGAGGCCATGATAGTTTAGTTTAGGACGACGTGGGTGCAGTCCTTCTACTCCAAACATCTAGCATAGACAGCCAACAGACTGACTATCTCTTCATTTTCCTTCTTCAGGACTTCCACCTACTCTTCTATGGCAGTTATTCTCTCGTCAGTGCCCGAAGAGGTGAAGTCTAGCTGATTCTGGACTATCAGAAGCTACTCTTGGTCTGGTCGAAGCACGTCAAGAATTCTCCTGATAAAGTCAACCTTGAACGTCGCTTCCATCAGCATGATCATATTACCTTTTATTTTGCTGATGGAGTCTTCTCATGCTGCCTTCTCTTGCTGGAAGTTCTCGATCACAGTATCCACGAGGTCTCTTAGGTTTCGCTTGATTGATAAGAGCTCGTCGTGGATCTGCTCCGTATATGCTTCCCTTAGGTCGGCCTGCTCCTCATCCTTCTTCTTATAGGTCCGGACTAGGGTGGCGTATGCCTTGTTAGCAGTTTCAACCTAGGAGATGAAGGTTCGCTCCCTCTACCATGCCAGCTCCTTGTAGGAGGCCGCTTTCTTCAACTTCCCCTCCAGCTTGGCCATCATATCCAGTAGCTTGGCCTCAGTTGAAGTCTGGGAACACTCCGGTGTTGCTGACTGGCGACCAAGAGAAGGCACAACTGACGCCATCAAATTATCTCTGATGTTGGGGCGACAGTTGGGACCTTCAACTGGAAGGTAAGGCCTGATAGACCCTTCTGGTCCTCGTCAGCTCCGATTATAACTCCACTCGAGCCTGTTGCTTTTTTGTTCTTCTCGATGGCGCCACCTCCAAATTAGTACCCTATTCTCCATGGGCTCATCTTCACTGCAACTCCCACACCCATAACATCATCGATGATCTCTTTGACAATGGACTCAAATGTCCTTATTGTTGTCCATATGATAGCTATCTCGTAGACATCCTCGAGCTCCATCTTTTCTTAAATGTATTTGTCCCAGGATTCAAAATTGATGAGATCGACGAGTTGATAAAAATACACCATCTTCATTTGGAGAAATACATGCAGCTGCACAGCCTGAGCCAAGGCTTCTGTTAGGCTGGAAATAATAGTAATATTTTTGGTCAGGTAGTTATGGGATCTCTGGGTGAATGTGTTTTTGAGGATGGTCATTCTTGAGGCTGGCTGGGCTTTGAGAGTTATCTCTACGAATCCCTCAAAAGATTCAGTAGAGTGGACATAAGGGATTGGTGATAGGGGTGAGGCTGAGGGGATATGTACATGGGACACCTCAGATTGAGGCTGAGAAAATTCAGCCTGAGATGGAGGTGAAGCTAGTGAGGGTGCAGAAATATGCGGGGTTAAGTAAGTAGTATGGGTGGCGATTGGTGAGGGAATATATGTTGAGGATTGGACTGGGCTGGGCTGGGTTCTGTTGGATTTGTATACTAAAAGTAGATTGGTTGAGCTTGTATACAATATTTTTATGTTACCACTATTCTGATCTCCTATCTGAATTGTTTACTTGATTGCATATGTTGTCACATTCTCTCATATAAAAGTTAGATCATACAATGTGTAGAAGATCACATAAGTCTGTATGATTGGTCAAGCTGGTTGAGATATAAAAATGATCACAGCTGAAACAACTTAAGGATGAGTTGTTTGTGTAGGCTGCAATATAAATAAGAACTAATTTGACTTGGTTGTTTGTCTATGTTGGTACGTCTTGAGGTATTGATGGATCACAGTGAGATGAGTTCTTCTATATGACCGTCGTGAAGAACCTAGATCTCTGTGACTTTATGTTAATTTAAAACTCGATAAGGTTTTAGATGAGTACGAGTTATTGATCATCACTTTGACTTGTTATAGGCAAGGGTTACATGAGATAACTTAAGATTTTCCACATCTTAGGTGGTGGAAGTGTTTATATGTCATACCGGTTACCTGTATTGAGTTACTTTATCCGTTTAAGATGATAACATCCCCTTAAGGAACTCAAAAGGTTAGTAGCACTAAACTCTGCAGGTGGAGTTAACTCAAATACAATAATCAGGTTGAGTGGTATTACTTAAGGAATTAAAGAGATTAATTATTTTAAGCAGTCAGTGTGCTATAAATAATTAATGAAAGTGCGATATCTTAAATACGGGGATTCATAAGTCTAAGTACAATCCCGACTCAACTTCGATAATATCATTTATTCTCTAGTGGAATGAATAAATGTTTATGAATTAATTTATGTTCTGGACTCAGCATAAGATAATAAATTCATTTTATGCCCATATTTATTTCTTGTATTTGATCCCTAGGTCGGTTCACCAATGTTAGATTTGTATACTGAAAGCAGAAAGATTGAGCTTGTATACAATGTTTCATGTTACCACTATTACAATCTCCTATCTGAATTGTTTACTTGATTACATATGTTTGTCCCATTATCTCATACAAAAGTTAGATCATACAGTGTGTAAAAGATCAAAGAAGTCTGTATGATTGGTTAAGCTTATTGAGATATGAAAAGGATCACAGTTGAGACAACTTGAGGATGAGTTATCGGTATAGGCTGTAGTATAGATAAGAAGTGACTTGACTTGATTGCTTGTCTATGCTGGTACGTCTTGACGTATTGATGGATCACAGTGAGATGAGTTCTTCTATCTGACCATCGTAAAAAACCTAGATCTCGATGACTTTACGTTGATCTAAATCTCGATAAGGTTTTAGGTGAGTATGACTTACTGACCATCAGTTTGACTTGTTATGGGTGAGGGTTACATGAGATAACCCAAGATTCTTCACATCTTGGGTGTTGGCAGTGCTTGTATGTCATGCGGGTTACCTGTATCAAGTCACCGTATCCGTTTAGGATGATGTCGTCCCTTAAAAAGCTCAGAATATTTATTGTACTAAACCATGCAGGTTGATTTAGCTCAAGTACAAAATAAGGTTTAATGGTACTACTTAAGGAATAAAAGAGATAAATTATTTTAAGCAGTTAAAATGCTATAAACTATTAATGGACCTCAATATCTTAAATTTGATGATTCGTAAGTCTAAGTGCAAGCCCGACTCAACTTCGGTAATAGAGGTGCTAGTCAGCATTTATTCTCTAGTGGAATTAATAAATGTTTATATGAATTAATTTATATTTTGGGATGAACATAAGATAATTAATTCATTTTAGTCTCATCTTTATTCTTTGAATTTGATCCACAGGTTGGCCCATGAGCCTGGAGGCTGCGATATTTTGCCCAACCCGAGAGTCTCCTTTGGGACTCATTCGATTAATGTATTATTTTAATACATCTCATGTATCTAGAGAGATATTATATGATATTATTAGATATCAAGAGATATTATCTGATATCATATGATATAAAGAGATATTATCTGATATTATTAAATATCAAGAGATAATTATTCTAGCTATGATTTATCTGCAAAGATATTACTGTATTATTAGATATGCAGAGATCCTATCTAAACAGGATTCTAGGAATACATAATAAATACAAGGTGGAGAAAAAATCAGAAGTAATCTCTATTCATTTTGAAAATCTCATAGATCAAAGTAGGAGGCGAATTTTTGCAATGTTCTGTAAGGAAATCTGGTTTTACCCTCTTCCCGATTATCTATCTTGGATGTTTAATTCACCATACATTGATTATATACCTAGCATGCATCTATATAATTAAATGCAACACATTGATGTTTACTCGTGTTTACCTATAAATTTCTCAAATATAAGATCAATGACAGACTTCAGCTTTGATCTTCTGGACTGTATCCCGGATGTCTATTCTCCAATGCTGAGTGACAACAATTTATGAAGAATACTGTAAAAATTCTTCTTCTTTTTTTGCACTATGAGATTTTCAAAAATTTCAAGAAGAAAGAATAAGGATTCTTTCGATTTTCTCTCACCTTGTATTTACAATGCATTCCTAGAATCCTATTTAGATAAAATCTCTACATATATAATAAATACAATCATATCTTTACAGATAAATCATATCTAGAATAATTATCTTTTGATATCTAACAATATCAGATAAAATCTCTTAATATCTAATGATTATCAGATAATATCTCTTGATATCTAATAATATCAGATAATATATATCTAGATATTGGAGAATCAGAACAGAGTCCTAGTGGGACTCTACTAAGGTGGGCAAAAATTTTAGCAGCAGCCAGTATTGATGGGCCAGCCCAGGGATCAAATGCAATGAATAAAGATGGGCCTAAAATGAATTAATTATGTTATGCTCAGCCCATAACATAAATTAATCCATAAATATTTATTTATTCCACTAGAGAATAAATGCTGACTTGCCCCTTTATTACCGAAGTTGAGTCGGGCTTAAACTTAGACTTATGAATCCCCGTATTTAAGATATCGCACGTCAATTAATTATTTATAACATTTTGACTGCTTAAAACAATTAATCTCTTTAATTCCTTAAATAGTACCACTCGACCTTATTATTGTACTTAGGCTAATTCAACCTGCAGGGTTTAGTAAAATAAATCTTTTGAGCTCCTTAAGGGGACGTCATCATCCTAAACGGATACGGTGACTCGATACAGGTAACTAGCATGACATACAAGCATTGTCACCACCCAAATACAGAGAATCTTAGGTTATCTCTTGTAACCCTCACCCATAACAAGTCAAATTGATGGTCAGTAACTCATACTCACCTAAAACCTTATCGAGATTTAGATCAATGTAAAGTTACTGAGATCTAGGTCATTCACGACGGTCAGATAGAAGAACTCATCTCACTGTGATCCATCACTACGTCAAGACGTACCACTATATACAAGCAACCAAGTCAAGTCAATTCTTATCTATATTACAAGCAACCAAGTCAAGTCACTTCTTATCTATATTGCAGCCTATACCGATAACTCGTCCTCAAGTTGTCTCAACTTTGATCCTTTTTATATCTCAATAAGCTTAACTAATCATACAGACTTCTGTGATCTTCTACACACTGTATGATCTAACTTTTGTATGAGATAATAGGACAACATATGCAATCAAGTAAACAATTCAGATAGGAGATTGTAATAGTGGTAACAGGAAACATTGCATACAAGCTCAACATTCTACTTTCAGTATACAAATTCAACACGACTGCACCCATAAGTAGTCAGAGGTTTCCTAGCACCAGCAAGCGCGGGAAGGAACACCAAGTTAGGCGGGACACATAGAAAGTTAAAGATTGTATCTAAGTTTACTCTTGTACTTGTAAACAAGACCAAATCCCAAGTAATGGATTTACTGTGTTATCAGTCTGTGGACGTAAGAGTTCAATTCTCCGAACCACGTTAAAAACGAAATGTGTTATTTACTTTCAGTTCTTTACTTTCAACACCGTTTAATTTACGTGTTATTAAACTAAACATCATCAGCACATGTAACACATCATACTGTTTGAAAATCCTCCATCAGTATTAGTTTGATACTAACGAGAAAACTGAAACTGACTAATTAATATTTAACCAAGTGTTTTGAACCAACATCAGTTTTCAGCAAAGGCAAAACTTAACCACCATACTTCCACATCCACATTAGTTATCAATCCAACTTACCAACTACCTCAATAGTCAATAGAATTGCTAACTGATACGCTGAGTACAAGACTTCCCGAAACTTGAACTAATCAATAGTACTTATACCAGTACTGAACTGCCATAAGTTACTTGACGTCTACTGACCAGTAGATAGTCCAGTCTTATTTCAAGAAAAAGTTTTAATTTATCTTAACTGGAGTTATCCCTCATACACCACTGCGATCACAAGGGACCATCAGTAGATAAACTAGAAAAGATAACAACAAACAATATATTTAAAATTTACATTTCTAAATTATAATAAATATGATAAAAAAACATTTTCTTTCTTGATTAGTTATTATATACTCCCTCCATCCATGATAAGTCTATCATAATTGCTGTAATACCCCGTTCTTCCTTAGCTTCAGGTTTGTTCAATACGTTTTTCGAGAAGATAAAAAGTTAACTTCTTGTTACGATGGTTCGACCGGCATGAAACCTTATGTCACACCCCGACCTATCTAATCTTGTATTAACTGACGAATCGAATTATGACGGGCGGAAGGAAATGAAATGACTAACTATTTCAAGAGACTCGCAAATATAAACAGTTATCATTTTAAAGAAAGACGAGTCATTAGACTTGTGATTAACCAAATGACCAAAGTTGAATACAAATCAATTTAGCAACTGGTGCCATGATCTTTGACAAGAATTCAAAGATGTCTATCAAATGTCTAACCCATCAGAACTCTGTACCATAATACATCAAAATCATAACAAGAGTTGGCGACAAAGAGTAGGCGAGTTTATGTGTGAAGACATAAACCCGTGGCAAACATAAAACATGACAAAAGGTCTTCGCTCAAAGATTCAATCTCGGTGTCATCTCCGCACTACCGCACATTTAGAAATACATGCGGGCATGAGTACTTGATGCACTCGGTGGGCAATTGCCGAAAATAATTAAAACATGCTCTTAGAGATATATAATCGACTTGCCACTTTCTTAGATTCACAGGGGTTTTAAGAAATAACCTATGAATCATACTTTCTGAAATTTCTTACTTCATGATCAATGCACGTGCTAACAATTCAAATCATAACATGTCTGCAGACAAATCTTAAATAAACACCATATCTACACGACTCTTGTGTTGAGAAGTAGGCCTCCTTCTCAAACACCGTGATCGCCACTTAGCTCACGATCACTCACTGTACACAAACCTCATCGGCGGCTCGTCAAAGATAGGGCGATATCGTCCATCTCTCGTAGATAGGCAATATGCAATATGCTCAAAAACAGTAAGTCGATTAACTTTATAAAATTCACATGCTCATTATCATAAACTTGTGCACAAACATATTTTAGTTTAGAAAGCCCACCTGGAAATCTGGCTTACTCGAGACTTTCTGTCTTTCCTTTCTTGATCTCTATTCTGCTTCCACTTGTTCCTTAAAAAGGAAAAGAAGAATAAATACGAGAAAGAGGAACTAAGAGTTTCTAACTCTTGAGCCTCTACTAAAACTCTCTCGATACTCTAAAACTCTCTCGATACTCTAAGGTTAAGCTAAGCTCTGCTAGGTTAATGCATCCAAAACTGAACTATTCAAATCTTTTTCTTAGGAAACTTTAATCAAGTAAATCTTGATCAAGCTATATACTCATAAGAATCTATATTTTGAAATCAAACTTCAATTATCAAGTAAAAATCATCAAGTCCTTTGAAATAACGCAAACTAACGAAATCTAACTTTTTCGTATAAGCATAGAAAAATCTCAAAAATTCAAAATATGCTAATTTTATATACTAGATCATACTTTTGAAATCAAAGGACTCAAATAAAATCAAAATAATAAGTTCTTAACATTACATACGCATAATAATTTAGGGGTTTTCACCGGGTCGATTTTAACTCCAATTTCTTTTGCCAAACGAGATCATATACATATAATTATATAACTACAAGCTTATTGTTAACAATTCAAAGCCAAAACATCTTAAAATCATGGCCATAGTTTTCGGTCAACACAAGAAAAATGGAGGGTTTAATTCTTGTTTCCGAAATCAACTCTAAACATGTTTAATCATCTCTAATTTCATAGATCTAAGCTTGATTCAAGAAATCATCAGCAATTCCTCAACTTAGAATTAGGGTTCTTTACTAAAGTTTAGGTTTTTCATGAAAATTGACACATGAACCCACAATTCAAGTAAAATAACTAGATATAGCATCAATTGAAGCATAAAATAAAAGATTAACGTTTTCCCCCAAATTTCTTTAAGAGGACCGAAACTTGTAGGTTTGAAGAGGGGATTTTTTTTCTTTATTTTCACAACATAAAATCACTTCTAATAGGTAGATCTATGCATGTATAAACTAAGAATTGAAGAACAAAACTTGTAGGATATATGGCCTAAATGGCCGAAACATATAGGAGCTAGGGATGGATTTTTCATCATGATTTCTACTTCAAGACTTGAAATAAGTTAGTGATTTACCTTCTTAAGACGTTGATCTACCGATTTGAAAAGGATTGGGAGCTTAAATCTTGATTTTGGAAGAAGAAAATTTGAGAGTGTGTGGTGTGTGTAGCTCTCGAAAATTTTGGGAGATTTGAGAGAGAGTTTTGTTTGTGAAAATGAAGCCCTCTTTGGAAACTAATATATATAAAGTCTTAGGTACTATTCAAGTCTTCCCTCACAAGCTATTGGGAAGCTTCTTGAAAAAGCCACACTTTTCTAGAATTTTCTTAGCTTATTTCATAAGCTTTTAACAATCTTCTTGAAGAAGCTACTAAATTCTAGAATTTTCCTTAGCTATAATATAAGCTCAAAAATAATGAGGCAATGTATCTTTTGAATTTTAATAACTCAATATAAATCAAATAGAAATATAGAAATTTCTAGCGAATCGAAACTTTCATAAATCACTCTTTTTAAAACAAACGTTGAAATGAAACAATAAATTGAAATTTATTGTTAACTCAATCAACTTTAGAATTCTAAAATAAATCTTTGAGTTAAAACTTTATGAAATCTTATCTGATGATGCATTGTCCCTAGTCACTCACGTAATTAATTACGTACTTAGCGCTTAATCAGAGCTATGAGAATCTGGGGTATTACACCTTAGTTGTGAAGAGTGTTTTATGATGAGTTTATAAACACTAAGTATATAGGCTTTTGACCACCCATGAAGGTTTGCACTCTTGTGAGGTTATTGAAAATCGGGCTTTTCAAAGATCTTTTAAAAGTATATCATGTTTATATTCGTTGTGTCCGGTATTTTATTGCGAGTCCATGGGTACCAAGTTTACTTTTTTTGAAGTCCGTTTGAGAAAGTTGTATTAGTTTTTATGTTTTCAAAAAAGGTCGTTTGTGCAAGCAGCTGTGCAACTACCTGCTTTTCCCCTATAAATAGAGGTCTATGGCCTTCATTTTCAGCATCTCTGTGTTTACGGAAGAGCCGAGGGCGATCCTTGTCTGCTGGAAGTCGCTGGAGGAGTGGGATCGGCGGGAGGTCTCGGCGGCGCCATTCTCGCTTCTTGACCTACCACCGTCGATCAGCCCCCGGTGCCTTTGGTTTTTGATTTTGTCATTTTCTTGTTTTGATTCCATCTTTTCATAGATAGCATAGCGTAGAACTTGGTCTGTAAAGGGACGAGGAGATAAAACGACCGAAGGCTGACAAATTTGGCCGCCAACTGCCACAGCGTAACGCTGCCATCACCATGCCTTGTTGGCCGACGGGCCACTTTTTTGCTATAGGCCCTTTAGGTTTTGTGTTCTGAGCTATGTGTTTTGCTAGCGTACCGATTCTTTTTTTCGTCGTTTTAAGTTTCTAAATGAAGTGCATGCCTGGGTTATCCTTTTTCGACATAGCTTGTCATTCCATGTTCCTAAAATTATATATTGCTTATGTTTCCATTTTCATGCATCGGTTACGTACGGTTTATCATAGATCTGAGGATAAGCATCAAGTTTTGAAGCTTCTTCGCTGCTAAGTTTTGTAGCATCTTGCACGCATGCATATTTTCAAGGTACCCTTTATAGATCTCGTGCCTTGAACATTTTTTCCTTCTGCATCGAGTGGATTTGAAAACCCAGATGTTGCCAAATATGGGTTCAAAAAGTCAAAAATACCCATTTTGCTACAATCTCTATTTTGATCACGTTGTTGCTTTGCTTCGTGGATGTGACTCCAAAAGTTATTCAGTATTGTTACCAGATACCTACCAGTGCGATCAGTAAGGTTGGATCTATGGATCTTCCCCGGTAGACATTTTCGTCAGTACAGGTTGGATTATATATGTTTATTTTGAGTTATTTACTCTGATATTTCAGAATCAAACACATGCATACCGTGAAAATATTTTAACGAAGTTATTATTGTTCACTACTTCGAGATTTTATTCTATCATGGTTGTGCATGGATCTCTATTCGGTGGGTTGATCACCATCTTGAGTATTGATCGTAATGGGATAGACCCCGAAATGAGTGGTTATGGTTGGAAAGGGATAGACCCCGAAAGGCTACATGAATTAGCCGGTTGGAAACGTTCTAGATGAGCCGGTTGGATACGTTCTAGGCGTGGACTGGTTAGATATGTTTCGGGCCGAGATATTGTGGGCAGGTTGGATACGTTCCGGACTGAAGTATTGAGATTAAATCCGACAGTGATACAGACTCAGATTGTGTGGGGAGTAACGGTAATAACAAGTCATGTACAAAATGAAAAATATATTTTGTTTACTTAGAATTGGGTTTACGTTTTGAAACTTTCTAAGGTAAGTGTTCTGATTACGGTTATCATAGATTTTGTTTTATGTTACAAAAACCCAGCTGAGTGCGCTAGTACTCATCCCAAAATCTTTTCAAATGTTTTTTCACAGCTGGAGGAAGGTTGGACGGGTGACGCTGAGGGGTTGAGCTGTGGGTCCTTTCATATCTTCTGCTTCCACGATGTTTTGCTATGTATACGTATTGTTGTTGTTGTACCGTTGTCCCTTTGTTTTGCTCTTTGATTTAGGAACAAGATTTGCTATGATGTTGTTATGTTGTGATTCTCTATAAGAGCATGCTATGTGGTTAATCGGTGTAGATTGAATATGACGTATTGCTACCTTGCTTCTGTGCATTACGAGTATCTATTCAGATGATGTTTATTCGATTATATATTGTTGTTGATATATTTCTGTTGGTGGATTGTTTGTTCACTCCTCCTCTTCAGGACATGTCCTAGTTATAAAGGATATGCTGCCCGATTTTCTGGACACATCTTCTTGTTATATATACTTTATGTATCCCCCTCTTTCTTTCCCACTTCTTATCCCCCACCCCTTGTCATACCCCGACATATGTGCCTTTCCTCGGGAATTGGGGCATGATAGATTGGTATCAGAGCAATGTTCTTAGGACTGAGTTTTCGTAGTTATCTGATGTCAAAGCATTTCCTTTGCTTTGTATCTTGTATATTCTTGAAATCGAGTGTTTAGAAAAAAAAATTCCAGACTGTTCATCAAGTACAACTACCCTTAGCTCACCTTCAGGCCGCTTCCTTTAAAAAAAGGATGAGGTATGTGTTTATTTGTTGATGTTTTATTTGGCTATGTGAGCGTGATATGATCTTGGTTTCATGTTCTTTGGCATGATGTGAGTTTACATGAGTAAACGTGTTGTGGATATGGAAGTGGTTATGATTGTGGATATGGTTATAGATAAGGATATGGATACATGTATGGATATGAATATGAATTATCGATAGGATGGATGAGCCTATGCGACCGTGATATGAAAATCATTGATATGAGAAGGATATGATGTGATTGATATGGATACGAATGGATGAGGTAGATCTATGCGATTACATAGAAAGTGATGTTGGCTGAAAGCTTGTTTACTTGATAAACGAGTGCTTATAAGTGAATCTTGCATTTGTTTGCGTGATTGTTGTTATGAATATCATTATGGATATTGTCATATTGAAAAATGATGGGTGTTTGGGACATGGTTATCCAAATGACTCGGCCAGGAAGAGAAAACATGGATTATTGTTGTTTTATGATGAACTAACATGTAAGTTTATGGATATTCAGTAGCCTAGAAGACGTTGGTTAAGAACATAAAGTATGGATGAGCAGATCCGTAAATTAAGAGAATGCACCAGAAACGTACATGAACCGTTGGGAGTGTTTCTGGGAAAGTTTGTCGGGTTATGGAGACAGATCAGGGGCAGTGGAATAGTGACATAGTATAAAGCATACTATAGGATGATGGAAAGATTGCTGACAGGTTGACAACCATGGGCAAGAAGACAAGGATTTATGTTGTTCCGTCGGGATCTTGTCACGAGGCACCTTACCTTGGAGGTAGTGGACTGATCACAGAGGTATACATGTTGACACGGTGGTAGCGTGGATGCATGCTTCAGGACCAATTCATATTGATGACAGTGATGATATTCCCGAGATATAGTTGGAAGAGCAGCCACCACTTCGACAGTCATCAGTACCTCAGGAGGCACCAGTCACTACCCCCTCATCTACGACATTCACCCTTCGAAGAGCACGATACGACTTCGAAGCGGAACCATCCCAGGTGAAGAAGATGATAGAACCACCAGGAACAGGGAAGAAGTCGATGATGAGGTTGGCAACCCAGGAGGAAGATCCTGAGGATGAGGAAGAAGATCCGAAAGAGGGAGAAAGACGAAAATGACGATGGGAGTGAGGATACGGACGATCTTATGATCAGAATAGTGGACGACACTGATGAGGCTGAGCCAGAGGAGGAAGGACAAACACCAGAGGCAGGAACCTAAGGCATATATTCACCCGAGACCCAGGTCATCAGGGATCATCTTGGGTGGGATCACACTTATGAAAGACTAGCAGCTATACGGGACCACTTTATTGAGACATCGGCCCGAGTTCAAGCCTTGATAAGGAGATAAAGAGAGAAGAGAAGGAAAGCCAGGATGTGATGGGTGACATGAATGGATATCTGTAGACGGGTATAGAGGATGGGGATCGAGGAAGTCAGTAAGTACAACGACAGTCGCAGAGTCTACTTTTGCTCGAGATAGTGCGACACTTTTGGCAGTAACAGAAGTTAGATTATCTTGCACGTATCTGACCTTTTTGACTGACATACCTTTGATCATGTATTATGGCAGTCCTTCGAGGACACTTTGTTGGTTCTGACACTAAAGCTGTTTATGACAGGGATATTAATTCTTGAATACATGTATGTGATGTGAGCTATGCTTAACAATATGTGAATATGTGATGATGTTATGTGTGATGCATAACAGTGATTTGTGAATAGGATTGCATGGTTATATGTGATCATGATATGTGATTGTGGGTGATGATATATGTTATGCGATGGTATGTGGTTACCAATACAAACACGATGCTAACGTCTCAACATCGTTACAGAATGCCTAGGACAAGGAATCAAAGAAACAATAACATGGACGAAGCTCAAAATCCACCATTGGTCAGCGTCATGCGATCGAGAATTTTCGCAAACAGAATCCCCTTTCGGTCAATGCTCTCGGAGAATCGCTAGATGCCGAGAATTGGATACGATCCACCGAAAGAAGCTTTGAGTACATCAGCTGTGAAAAAGCAGAGAAGCTGAATTATGCTATCTTTCAGCTAACCGATGAGACTGATTACTGGTGGGGATCCGTGAGAAGGACCCTGACACCAGGAGAGTGGAGAAGGTATATGTGGGAACATTTCAAGGAAGAACTCATAGAAAAGTATGTGTCTTGCGTTTACAGGCAGAGGAGATAGAACGAGTTCTGGAATCTTCGACAAGGGAGAAGAACGATCATCGAGTACGATCATCTTTTGCCACTCGCTACGTTTGGTCGATCGAGGTTGCTAGGCGAGACAGTTCGAAGAGAACTCGACCGTAAATCGATTTCGCTCGTCGATCGAGAGGCGGCGTATGCTTAGTCCTTGAACCGGGTATTGAACATTGAGTCAATGTTGTCCCAAGAAAGAACGATGCCACCCGGACAACCAACTGATGGAGGAAAAGGAAAAGGGAAGTGGGAAGATCGAGGAAGATGTAGCCATGGGTTCCAAGGGAACCAGGACAGTCAAGTGATTTCGATGAATCTGGGCATTCAGGAAAAGGAAAAACAACCGTGGGGAAGGAATTTCCAGCCAATGCAGCAATGGGGACATGGCACGGAGAAGCCTTGGTGCCTGAAATGCCAGATGACTATTGAGTGCAGACAAGGTAACATTGAGTGTTACCGTTGTAGGATGTCTGGGCATTTCGTTTGAGATTACCCAACGATAGGAGGATATACAGTGCAGTCACCACCAATCCAGCATCAAGCTCTGCAGAGGCAGAACCAGGCTCCACCCAGGCAGAACCACGGGGCAGTAGGACATCCAAGGACAGCTAACCAAAGGCCGCCACAACAAGCTAAGGTGTACGGCCTGAGCCAGCAGCAAGCAGCACAAGCTCCCGAAAACCTTGCAGGTATAATCAATATAACTGATATACACGTATTCGCTTTGTATGATACAGGAGCCTCACATTCTTTCGTCGAGAGTTGCATGTGAGAAGTTGGGTTTGATACCCAAAGAGGCGTAGAATACCCTGGAAATTAGCATCCCTTCTAGGAAAGTGCTAAAGGTAAAAGAGATTTGCCCAAACCAGAAGATAAAGATCTGTGAATAGAAGGTCGTTGTTGATTTGTATGTCATCAGAATAGAAGATTTTGATGTCATCTTTGGAATGGATTGGTTGGAAAAGCACAGGGCAACTATACGTTGTCTTGAGAGAGAAATTACTTTTCAGACAACATAAGGAGTGGAAGTTTGCTTTCATGGCATAAGGATGGGTGTTTCAGTGCCAATGATCTCAGCACTGATGACAATGAAGATGATCAAAAGAGGAAGTTGTCAAACTTTCTTGGTAAGTTTAACAGGGCACGACGAAGAGCACAAACAGTTGCAAGAGGAGCATGTGGTGTGTGAATATCCGAACGTGTTTCCCGAGGATTTGCCAAGCTTCCACCTGATAGGCAAGTGGAATTTACTATTAATCTGGAACCAGGAGCAGCACCAGTATCAAAGGCACCATACAGAATAGCACGTAAAGAATTACAGGAACTGAAAGCGTATTTACAAGAGTTGCTGGACCTAGGTTTTATCCAACCTAGTGTGTTGCCTTGGGGAGCGCCAGTTTTGTTCTTCAAGAAAAAGGATGTGTCAATGCGGATGTGCATTGACTACAGAGAGCTGATGATCAAGAACATATACCATCTCTCAAGGATCGATGATCTATTTGACCAGCTCAAAGGAGCGAGTGTCTTCTTCAAGATCGATTTGAGATTAGGCTACCACCAGCTGAAGATCAAGAAGGAGGATGTTGTGAAGACATCGTTCAAGACAAGGTATGGGCACTATGAGTTCATCGTAATGTCGTTTGGTTTGACCAATGCGCCAGTAGTTTTCATGGATCTGATGAACCGAGTTTTTCATCAGTACCTGGACAGTTCTATCTTGGTTTTTATCATGATATCCTCGTCTATTCTAAGAATGCAGAGTTACATGGAGAAGACCTACATATCGTTTTGGAAAAGTTACGAGCAGATAGGTTGTATGCCAATTATACTAAGTGCGAGTTTTGGCTCAAAGAAGTGATGTTCCTTGGGCACATCGTGTCTACAGAAGGAATCAAACTCGATCTAGCGAAGGTTGAAGTAGTAAGTAACTGGAAAGTTTTGACTAATGCCAATGAGGTTTGAAGTTTTCTAAGCTTGGTAGGATATTATAGACGGTTCATCGAAGGGTTTTCAAAGTTGGCAAGACCGATGATGCAATAGCTCAGGAAATGAATCAAGTTTGCATGGCCGGAATCTTGTGAAGCAAGTTTCCAAAAGTTGAAGAAGAAGCTAACAACCGCTCCAGTGTTAGTTGTGCCAGAAGGAAACAATGGTTTTATGGTCTACACCAACGCATCCAAGCTTGGATTGGGATGTGTTCTTATGCAGAACGATAAGGTTATAGCTTACGTGTTTCGATAGTTGAAGCCGCACGAGTTGAGCTATCCGACTCTCGACCTGGAGTTAGCAGCAGTCATTCACGCGCTGAAGATCTGGAGGCATTATCTCTACGAAGTCAAGTGTGAGATCTTCACGGATCACAAGAGCCTAAAGTACTTCTTTGAAAAAAAGGAGTTGAACATGAGGCAAATGAGATGGCTGGAATTAGTGAAGGATTATGATTTCACTATCAGCTATCACTCAGGAAAGGCTAACGTAGTAGCATATACCTTAGTCTCAAGATGAAGGCAAGGTTGGGATATCTTCTTACACAATAGAATGAACTTATTCGAGATTTTTAGAAGCTCAGCATGGAAGTGATTCACCCGCCAAAATCAGTGCAAGGATTCATTGCAGCTTTAGCAGTCGGACCGGACCTGAGAGAGACGATCGTGAGCGCGCAGCAAGGAGATGAATTCCTATAGGGAATACGTTTGAAAGTAAGGCTAGAAGATAGCAAGGGTTTCACGGAAGTGAAAGACAACGTGTTGTTATTCCGAGGAAGGTTATATGTGCCACTTAATGAGGAATTAAGAGATAAGATCATGAGTGAAGCTCATGAGGCACCATATACAGCTCATCCAGGAAGCACCAAAATGTACAAAGACCTTATAAAGAACTTTTGGTGGGAATGGATGAAGAAGGATGTTGCCACATTTTTGGGATGTTGCTTAGCTTGTCATCAAGTGAAAGCTGTACATCAATGACCATCAGGTTTGTTGCAGCAGCTACCAATTCCAGAGTAGAAATGTGAGCATATCGGTGTGGATTTTATGGTGAGTTTTTCGAGGTCAGCACGGGAGAACACTGCCAGATGGTTTATCATCGACAGACTGACGAAGTAAGCTCATTTCTTACCGATTCAAATGACGTATGGATTAGGTAAGCTTGCTCAGTTTTACGTCAGAGAGATCGTACGTTTGCACGGTGTGCCAGTTTCGATCACCTCAGATCATGATTCGAGGTTCACGTCAAGATTCTGGAAGAGTCTACAAGAAGCCATAGGGGCCAAGAAGAATTTCAGTACAACTTTCCACCCCCAATCAGACGATCAATCAGGAAGGACGATTCAGATTTTGGAAAACATGTTCTGAGCAGTCGTGGCAGCAAATGAGGAAATTGGTAAGAGATACTATCTTCGGTGGAGTTTTCCTATAACAACAGTTATGAGGCCACCATAGGAATGACTCCATATGAAGCTTTGTATGGAAGAAAGTGCAGATTGTCGTATTATTGGGATGAAGTGGGCTAGAGAAAGATGTTAGGACCAGATATGGTTCAGCAGACGATTGAGGTTATCGATCAGATCAAGCAGTGGATTAAGGAAGCTCAAGATAGGCAGAAATCTTATGCAGACAAGCATCATACAGATCTTTTATTCATGGTTGGAGATCGCGTCTTCCTTAAGGTTTCTTTGTCAAGAGAAGTTGTTCGTTTTGGGAAACGAGGTAAGTTGTGACCAAGGTCGTTGGACCTTTTGAGATTCTTGAAAGAGTAGGCCATGTATCCTACAGGCTAGCATTGCCACCTAGCATCGGAGATGTGCACGATGTGTTTCACGTTTCTCAATTACGGAAGTACGTGTTCGGCCCAAAACATGTTATCAATCATGATCAGGTAGTCCTTGCTCATGACTTGAGTTACTAAGAGAGGCCAGTGGCTATTCTGGAATGAGAAATCAAGGTGTTGAGGAATAAGCAGATCCCGCTGGTGAAAGTGTTATGGAACAATCACGGAGAGGAAGAAGCCACGTGAGAGTTGAAGGACAAGTTCAAGGCTCAGTACCCTAAGTTGTTTCCGCCACGTGCATCAAATTTTGGGGAAAAAATTTTTTTAAGGAGGGTGGGATGTAATACCCTGTCCTTCCTTAGCTTCAGGTTTGTTCAGCACGTTTTTCGAGAAGGTAAAAAGTTAATTTTTTGCTACGATGGTCCAACCGACACAAAACCTCAGGCATTCTAAAGAGTGTTTTATAACGAGTTCATAGACACTAAGTATGTAGGTTTTCGATCACCCATGAAGGTTTGAAACTCTGGTGAAGTTATTGAAAAATCGGGCTTTTCAAAGATCTTTTAAAAGTATATCATGTTTATAGTCATTGTGTTCGGTATTTTATTGTGAGTCATGAGTACCAAGTTTGCTATTTTTAGACTCTGTTTGCGAAAGTTGCATCGATTTTTATGTTTTCGAAAAAGGTCGCTTGCACAAGCAGCTGTGCAACTACCTACTTTTCACCTCTAAATAGAGGCTTATGGCCTTCATTTTCAATGTTCATTTTTAGCATCACTCTCTGTTTATGGAAGAGCCGAGCAACCCTGTGCACGCTGAAGCTGGAGGAATGGGGATCGAGCCGTGGGGGCTCGTGGCCCGGCGCCATTGTCTTCTTGTCGGCTACCACGACCGATCGCCCTCCCTCCGGTGCCTTCATTTTTTGACTTTATCCTTTTCTTATTTTTATTCCGTCTTTTCGTAGATAGCATAGCGTAGAACTAGGGTCTCTAAAGGGACGAGGTGAGAAAACGGTCGGAGGCCGGCCAATTTGGCCGCCGACCGCCACCACCTAATGCAGTCGCCGTTGTACCTTGTTGGCCGCCGATTGGTGGGGCCGACGGGCCAATTTTTGGCTATGGGGCCTTTAGGTTTTGAGTTTCGGGCTATGTATTCTGCTAACGTACCGATTTTTTTTTTTTTTTGTGCATGTCGGGATGTTTTCATCGTTTTGAGTTTCTAAAGGAAGTACATGCCCGAGTTATCCTTTTTTTAACATGGCTTGTCATTCCATGTTCCTAAAATTGCATATTGCTTATGTTTCCATTTTCATGCATCGGTTATAGATGGTTTATCATAGATCTGAGGATAAGCATCAAGTTTTGAAGCTTCTTCGCTGCTAAATTTTGTATCATCTTGTACGCATGTATATTTTCAAGGTACCCCTTTATAGATCTCGATGCCCTGAACATTTTTATCTTCTACATCGAGTGGATTTGAACACCTAGATGTTGCCAAATGTGGGTTCAGAAAGTCGAAAAATCCCATTTTGCTTTGATCTCCGTTTGGATCATGTTGTTGCTTTTCTTCGTGGGATGTGACTCCAAAAATTGTTCCATATTATTACCAGGTACCTATCAGTGCGATCAGTAAGGTTGTTGGATCTATGGATCTCCTCTGGAAGATGTTTTCGTTAGTACAGGTTGGGTTATATATGCTTACTTCAGTTATTTACTATGATATTTCAAAATCAAACACATGCATACTGTGAAAATATATTAATGAAGTTATTACTGTTCTCTACTTCGAGATTTAGTTCCATCGTAGTTGTGCACGGATCTCTATTCGGTGGGTTGATCACCATCTTGAGTATTGATCGAAATGGGATAAACCCTGAAATGAGTGGTTATGGTTGGAAGGGGATAGACCCCGGAAGGCCACACAAATTAGCCGGCCGGATACGTTCAGGGTGTGGGCTGATTGGATATGTTTCAAGCTGAGATATTAGCTGGCTAGATACGTTCCGGGCTAAGGTATTGAGATTGAATCCGATGGTGGTAAAGACCCCGGATTATGTGGGGAGTAACAGTAATAACGGGTCAGGTACATAAAGGAAAATATATTTTTGCTTACTTAGAAGTGGGTTTTTGTTTTGAAACCTTCTAAGGTAAGTGTTATGAACACGGTTATCATGGATTTTGTTTTATGTTACAAAAACCAGCTGAGTACGCTAGTACTCACCCCAAAAATATTTTCAATTTTTTTTCACAAATGGAGGAAGGCTGGACGGCCGACACTGAGGGTTTGAGCTGTGGGTCCTTTCATATCTTCTGCTTCCGTGATGTTATGCTATGTATATGTATTGTTGTTGTTGTACCTTTGTCCCTTTGTTTTGCTCTTTGATTTGGGAACAAGATTTGTTATGATGTTGTTATGTTGTGAGTCTCTATAAGAGCATGTTATGTGGTTGATCGGTCTAGACTGAACAGGACGTAATGATATCTTGCTTTTGTGCTTTACGACTATTTATTCAGATGATGTTTATTCGATGATATGTTATTGTTGATATATTTCTGCTGGTGGATTGTTTGTTCACCCCTCCCCTTCAGGATATGTCCAATTATAGAGGAGATGTTGTCCGATTTTCTGGACACGTCTTCTTGTTATATATGTTTATGTATCCCCCTTTCTTCCTTGCTTCTTATCCCACACTCCTAATCATACACCGGCATCCGTGTCTTTCCTCGGGAATTGGGACATGACAATTACCTTATTTGTCTTCCACAAAAAGTGTATCACTTTCCATTTTAGGACAGTTCTTCTCATTATTCAACTTCACAACCATTCATTATTTTACCAAAATCTCATTCCTACTACTCACAACCTAACAATGGTGGAACCCTTTCTCCACTTAAACAACATCCACTATTAATTTTGTTAAAACTCGTATCATCCACAAGTGATATACTTATTGTGAACAAATGAAGTATTAAACTATATGTTTACTAAAAAGTTTTAAAAAAATATTGTCGGCCCATGGCCCCTCTAAGGCCATACAAGGCTCCGTCACTGCATGTTACTGAACACGAAACCTTGGCTTAGCCCATAAGCATTGTCTGGCTCCGCGTATAATAAATGGATACAATTTTTAGACTTGTAGGAATGTTGAATTTAAGTGATAGAATATATAGATGAAAATAAGTATTAATAGTCATTATAGGCTGACCTTTGCCCGCATGATAAGCCCGACCATCTAAAATATTAATCAACTTTAGTCTAACAATTACTCTGTTATAATAATTTTAGCTTGGTTAGGCAATGACAGTGACCAGTTATTAACATGAACTAACGGCTGTTAATGTGTCTGTTAAATGTTCCCACAAAATAAAAAATGACGTCGTTTTTGAATTATGATTTTTAGAAAATAATCTCACAGCAGAACCAAGCAATGACGTAGTTTCTACTGATACTCCCTCTGCTCCACCATCCCTCTCATTTTTCTACTGCTACTTTTTTTTCCTCCTCCTCATCTTCACCGTCGAGGATAACATCTCGTGCTAGAACGACCACGGGAATAGTCTCATCAGCCTCGAGTTCTACTATTTTTCCCTCGCCGGAGGCATCCCCACCACCCTACACTTCTGTTAAGAGTCTCTAAACCCTTGATCTCTCCGAGAACTCCCTCTCTTATCTGATCACTCGGAAATCCGTCAATCACGAAGCAGAAGAGTGATTCGGCAGCGGTAGAAATTTTTAGAGAAAGACATTATTCGTTGCCATTGCCGAGAGAGAAGAGAGAGACATTAGATTTTTCTTTATGTTTTAATTATTTTAGGTGGAAATAATTTTTTTTTCTTTTTAATATAACAAAAAGATATTGTTTTATATTACGTGGTAATAATTAACGGTCACATCATCCGCCATTAGTCCACATTATATTTCCTTTGATATAGTTATATAATGAGACAAATTGTTATATGGAGAAATTGTTTGTATAAATTTGTGTTGGATTTATATACTGAACGTAAATTGGTTAAGCTTATATAAAATATGTCATGTTATCATTATTCTTATCTCTTATATGAATTATTTATGATTGCATATATTGTTCTTTATCTCATACAAAAGTTACATCATACAATGTGTAGAAAATCACGAAAGTTTGTATGATTGATTAAACCATTTGAAATATAAACTTGTATCACAATTGAATAATTTGAAGACGAGTTGTTGGTATAAACTCTACTATAGATAAAAAGTAACTTGATTTGGTTACTTGTTTATACTGGTACTTCTTGGCATATTGATGGATTACATTGAGACGAGTTCTTCTATCTAACCATGGTGAAAAATCTAGGTCTCGGTGGCTTTACGTTGATCTAAACCTTGATAAGGTTTTAAATGAGTATGACTTGTTGACCATTACTCTGACTTATTATGGATGAGGGTTACGTGGGATAACTCAATATTCTCTGCATCTTGGGTGATGGCAGTGCTTGCCTGTCATGTTGATTATTTGTATCGAGTAATCATCTCCGTTTAGGATGATGATGTTCCCTTAAGGAGCTTGAAAAGTTTATCGTACTAAACCCTACATGTTGAGTTAGCTTAGACACGATAATAAGGTTGAGCGGTACTACTTAAAAAATTAATTACGAGATTAATTTTCTTAAGCAGTTAGATTGCTATAAATAACTAATAGACGATATCTTACATATGGGAATTCGTAAATGTAAGTACAAGTCCGACTCAACTTCGATAATAAATGGGTTAGTCAATATTTTTTCTCTAACGGAATGAATAAATATTTATGAATTAATTTATATTTTAGGCTGAACATAATATAATTACTTCATTTTAGGTTCATCTTTATTCCTTGTATTTGATCTTTGAATTGATCCATCAAGACCTATCTACCATGATATTTTCACCCCCCCCCCCTATAGTCTCATTGGGACTAGACTTTGTTAATTTAATTATTAATTTAATACATCTCATAATTTAGATAGAATTATCTGATATTAAAATATATCAAGATATAATTATTTATATAATAGAATTTTCTTCTAGATAGAAGATGATTATAACATTTATTAGATATACCAAAATCATGATCTATTTAGGATTATAAAAATAACACTATAAATATAAAGTATGAGAAAATCAGTAATACACCAACAATACATAGTGATTTTCGAAAATCACAGATCTTGGGGAGAGAGAGATTTTTGGTGTTCTCTTTAGAATGCTCTCACTCAGCATTGAAGATCAGACGATTGGGACATAGTCCAAAAGATCAATGCTAGAGTCAGTTATTGATCATCAGTGCCAGAAATTTACAAGTAAACATGATAAAACCACTATATGCTGCAATTAATTATATAGAAGAATGCTACAAATAATCAATGTATGATCAATTAGACATCTGAGATCAATTATTGAGAATACAAAAAATCATATTTCCCTTCAATTTCACTATTTTAGAAGGTCAGACTATAAAGTTATCGTGCGGACAAATGTCATCTATAAGTAACTATTAACCCTAAAAATAATATAGCTTGATCCAGCATTAATTTTGATGAATTTATTAATTTTAAATTGGTTTGACAATCTTACTTTTTAAATATTTTGTTATATGTTTAATCAATCTATCATATCACTTAAATACATATTTCTTTTAAGTGGAAATACATATATATAGTCATCCAAGTTAAGGAATGTCAAATTATAGCCATGAACATAAAAATGTTAAATTATAGTCAAGTCGTTGGCCCTATTGGGACTATTATCACCAAATAGTACCAATAGAACCAACAATTTGTTGGTCCTATTGGTACTATTTGGTGATAATAGTCCCAATAGGGTCAACATTATTATAATTTAACATTCCTTAACTTGGATGGCTATATAACGCATGCGCTCTTTCTTTAATCTAAGTTAATTTAATTAAGTAGAACAGGCTCAGCTCAGTCACTATATAAGTCTTTCAAATTAAACGAAAGTCTAATGCTACACATTTGAAATATATAAAATACAGTTTCTATTATTGATTTAAAGATATAATACCCATTCGCATACTATTGTAAACTACGAAAAAGTTATTGTAATAAATGTAATTCACGAATACTTCATAATATGTCGTGTAGGTCCCTCCGCTTTCAGGTTATAAACCGACTTGTTATGTTCTTTTTTTTTTTGCCTTTTCAATTTTAGAATGAGAAAGGAATTTTCTTATTTATTTATTCATTATTATTTAGTTGGAGAATGAGAAAGAAACTAGATTTACCCGATCATAATGAGAAGCTCCGGAATTCAGGCTATACAGCATAAACATCTTCCAACCAATTTGCATTTTCTGTTTCTTGTTTTAATATATTTTCAAAGCAAAAAAAACAATTTCACAATATCGTGCGTCATCATATATATAAGAATATATTAATAAGGATAAACTAAATTGAAGGAATAATTGCTATTTTGATCACAAACTTAAGCACAATTTACATTTTAAACATGATACGTGGCAAATAAGTGCTTATTCTTTTGCAATTAAAACTCCATTAAATTTTCCAATAACCCATATCATGGAATTCCCATTTTTCAAGCCCTTAATTTGAGAAATTAAAATATGAGTTTTGACAAGCTAGATAAGAGGAACACTATAACATATAATGGGTCGACGTCCACATTTTGCTGACGACGTCAAATTTTGTCAAAGCAGTTTCGAACAATTGCAGCAATTAGACTGGATGTCGAAATTTGTCTGTTTTAGTATGTGATCGATCTTAATTTTGTTAGGGAAATAATTGCGAGAAGAACACAAGGGATTTACGTGGTTCGATCTTTGAATTAGATCTACGTCCACGGAGCAAGAGAGAGTATTCGTGTATTGAATATGTAAGAAGCGATTACAAAGAGTGTGAATGATCTATTTCGTCTAATCTAGCCTCTATTTATACACAATTATTTAGACCTAGATCTTAAATCCGATGTCTTCTCTAAATAGGACTCGAGATCTTGGATAGGATCTTAATCCTATCCCTTCTCGAATTAGGATTCTTTAGATATGGCCGGGCCTCTGCTGTTCCCACTTGGTTTTAGGGGTCTTCTTGGGCGAACTTGTCAAGCCGAGCTTGACGTCGCTTTCTTGTATTGGGTCGATCTTTGGGCGGCGGTTGGCCATATCCTATCAGTATGTAATAGACGTCGACTCATATGCCAAAATATACTTTTCCTTAAGTTTGTCAAAACCAAAACTTTGATTTCTTGAATTAAGAGCTTGAACAGCGATAATCGAAAGTTTTGATTGTCGGAAAATTCTCGGGAGTTTTAATTGTAAAACTATAAAAGTAATTGGGCACCTTTTTGCTACATTTTAAAAAGTCAAATTAAAATTGTCAATTAGGTCAAAATTCATGATTTAAATGACAACTATTCTTAATCAAATTATGACGTAAATAATCTCACATCAAATTGAGAAGTACAAGGGAGGGGGTCTAAGATCGTGAAAACATTTAGTATTCAAATCCAAGAACACTACGAGCGACGTTAGGAAAGGAAACAAAATAATGACATCTAATAAATGCAAAAATGCTACAAGACATTGGAAAATTTGTCTTATGACTCGGCTACTGTGGGATTCTCTCGATTTGATTCGATGAATCCACACTAATTTTTTTGACAATACGATTTTCTTGCAAACAATTAACACATGAATGTTGGCTAGGTTTGGCAAACCATAAACTGAACCTAACGTGAACAAGATCGTTTTAAATTTTTCATAATTATTTGTAATGTCCTTTATCACAACCCGAAACCAAGTCAAAATCAAAACCCATTTCACTATCGTGAATTTTAAATATATTCTTTGGATCCAAGTATATACATCTAAATAAATTTGACGTTGTTATTTGAAGACAACAACTATTCCAATTTTTCGACTGCTGCTTCAGAATTGACCTTTTGAAAGGGCTACAGATGCTACGAATGGTAAGAAAAAGAGGGTATAGGTAGGGTTAGTTGAGGGAAATAAATGAGTGGAGAAGATACATATATAGTTGCAGTTAAAGAGCACGTTACACTCTGAATTACATTACAATTACAATAAATAAAAAGAGAATCTCTGCAAATATTGTTTGGTAACAGAGTATGAGAGGAGAAGGTGGGTCGTGTGCTTTTTTTTTTTGATCAATTTAATATAGAAATTTAAAGATCGCGTCACGGTGGACTCGAACCCGAGACCTTTGGCCTCGGACATTAACCACTCTACCACTAGACCAACACACGCACACAAGGGTCGTGTGCTTTTAATGTTTGGTTTTGCCGTCAAACAAAGATTCCCGTATTAATTACTCCTCTACCACTCTACTTGTTTCCAAACTATATTTAATTTGTGTGGGGTATTCATTAATTACTACCTAAGTTTTGAGCTAACCTACGGGTTTTTTTAATAAAAAAAAGAAGAAGAAGAAGAAAAAAAGAATCTACGGCTTGTTTGTTAGGTTTGAAGAAAAAAGATTTGATGTGTCATGTAGTTTCTAATGCGATATCAATTTGGTATGCACAAATGAAATTAGATAGGATAAAATGGATTTTGAAATGAAATGGAATAAAATGGAATATGTCATTATTTATTACTCCCTCCGTCCCACTTAAAACGTCATCCTCTTTCTTTTGGACACGGTTATTTAGGAGAAAAGTATAAAGTAGTTAAAGTGTTAAAAAGTGGGTAGGGTCCACACTTTTTGAAGGGTTAATTATTTCCTAAAATGGAATGAGACATTTGTAATGGGACAACCTAAAAAGGAAAGTATGATATTTTAAATGGGACAGAGGGAGTATTATTTATTTATTTATTTATTTTATAAGATAACAAATAAACAAAAATAGTTTTGTTAAAAAAAATTAAATTTGGTTAATCTCATGTTCATGGTCATAGATAATACCATGAGGGAGGAGAGGAATGACTAATCTCATCCCATATTCATGAGAATAAGCATTCATTTGGGAATGATGATTTTTACTATGAAAATCTTATCAATCATAAGATTAGAAATAAATGTAAGAATCATTATTTTATTTCTATTTAATTCATACGTACCAACCACCAGTGTCTAATAACATATTAAATCTTGTTTCATCCAACCTAATGAACAAGACGTGAGTGACGTATATATATTTCATGCATATGTATAATAAGCTGTTTCATTGAGTATATTAAAAATATAATGAAATTGTTATGGTCTAAATGATATTCTTTTTCCCTGAAAAAATATATATTTTATTTTTGCACAAATGTAGTGTCCCTTACTGTTCGTGGTTACCTTTTCGAGCAGAGCATATTCAAGAATTCGTGGGTTTGGATTTAACTTTATTGGTAATTTGTAAAATAATATATATATATATATATATGGGAGGTTAACGTGAGAACCATTTTTATCATGAGAACGTGAGAACTAAAAAATGATGAATTCGCTGTGAAAGTTAATGAATCCAAAAAAATCCAAAATAATAGAATTTTCGTCTGTAACACAAATATTTATAAAATTACAAATCAATATCGGCACGATCATTTTATACCTCTTTTTATGCCTTGTTTTCTAGGTCTGGATTAAGTCATTTTGTCATTTTGTCTTTATTTTGTGTCTATGAGGACACACTTGTAGGGCAGGGCACAAGGTTCATGAATAGGGCATGAAGAGGTGGAAAATAGGCAAGCCGAAAAAAGAATCTGCGATTAGGGAATGAGCTAAGATACGATTAATTCCAAGTCATAAGGAGATTTGCTCGCGCTAGGTCACGATGATGACATTCGAGTGAAGATAAGACTGAATCTACTCCGTTAAGACGGTATGACCAACACAAGAGTACCGCACAGATTCTGTTGTATACTGAAAACAGTTTGGTTGAGCTTGTATACAATGTTTCCTGTTACCACTATTACAATCTCCTATCTGAATTGAATACTTGATTGCATATATCTGTGTCCCCTTATCTCATATATAAGTTAGATCATACAGTGTGTAGAAGATCACATAAGTCTGTATGATTGGTCAAGCTTAATGAGATATAAAAAGTTTCACAGCTGAGACAACTTGAGGACGAGTTGTCGGTATAGGCTGCAGTATAGATAAGAAGTGACTTGACTTAGTTGCTTGTCTATCTTTGGTGCGTCTCGCACGTATTGAAGGATCACGATGAGATGTGTTCTTCTATCTGACCGTTGTGAAGAACCAAGATCTCGGTGACTTACGATGATCTAAACCTCGATAAGGTATTAGGTGAATATGAGTTCTTGACCATCACTTTGACTTGTTATGGGTGAGGTTATATGTTCTAACCAGATTCTCCGCATCTTGGGTGGTGGCGATCTTGTATGTCACGCTAGTTATCATGTCAGTCACCGTATCCGTTTATGATGATGGCGCCCCTTAAGGAGCTCAAAGGTTTATTATACTAAACCCCGCGGGTTGAGTTAGCTCAAGTACAATAATGAGGTTGAGTGGTACTACTTAGAAATGAAGTTATTAATTATTTTAAGCGATCGAATCTATAAATAATTAATGGACGTTCGATATCTTAAATACGGGATTCGTAATGTCTAAGTGCAAGCTCGACTCAACTTCGGTAATGAAGGGGTAAGTCAGCATTCTTTCTCTAGTGGCATGATCGAATGTTTATAAATTAATTTATGTTCTGGGCTGAACATAAGATAATTAATTTATTTGAGGCCCATCTTTATTCCTTGCATTTGATCCCTGGGCTGACCCATCCAGGCCCTTAAGCAGAAGAAAATCGGCGCCTACAGTGTCTCCATGGAAAGGATTTTATTCTCTTTTATCCTACAAGGATATTATTATATTTATGGGATATGCATGGATCCTTTCCTTATGGGATTATGGTAATGCATTATAAATATAAGGTAAAAGATAAAGTCTAGGTTAATGCTCACAATTAAACCTAGTATTTTGGAGAATCACAAGAGAGCTTTGTGAGGTTTTCGAAAATTCCATAGAGTGATTGAGTGATTTTCCGAAGCATTCTCCATAGATCGTCCTCACTCGACGTTGGAGATTGGGCAACCGGGATACAGTCCAGAAGATCAGAGCACGAGTCTCGATCCGTTCATTCCGTTCAACCCCGCGGATCCAAAGGTAAACACGAGAAAACCCTACGTGTTGCAATTAATTAAATAGGCGATGCTAGGATTATAATCAATGTATGGTGAATTAAATATCCAAGATAGATCCTCGGGCGAGGCTTAACATATGTTTTCCTACATTGGTATCGAGCACAGGATCGGAATCTTGGCTCTGTTGGATTAATTCACGTTTGATTATTACGAGCGCTAATTAATTGTTGGATCCGCTGTTCATCGTGGCTCGTTTGTTTTGTTGGGATTTGTTTTTCACCACGAGAAAATCCGTGGTTAGATTAGATTTATTTTTCCGTAAATCTTATACGTAAAGAAGAACGAAGATGAAAGCACGAAGAACGAGGCGATGAAGACTCGCCGGAGAAACCGGATGCACGAAGCGCTTCGGCGCCGTCGCGCGTTCTCGGTAGCATCGGCGGACAAGGCGGGCGAGGCGGTGGGCGGCACGCATGGCTCGGCGGTCAGCGGTGCGGGCGCGGCGCTGCGGACGCCTCGGCACCGCCGGCGGCGGCGGCGTCGCGCTCGGCAGATCTCGGTGAACAGCGCGGAAACCTCAATGAGGTCTCGGCAGGTGTGGCGACGCCGCGCAGCGCGCGGCGCTGGCCCAGGCGAGCAGCGCGCGCGCGCGCGGCGGGCGGCGGCGGGCGGCAGGGCGCGCGTGTTTATCAGCTGGAAACCTCGGCGTGCTCTGACCGCGCTCGGCGGGCTCGACGCGAATCGCACACGGAAACCTCAGAGCGTCTCGGCAGGCGCGGGCGACGCGAGGCGCGCGAATCTCGCGAGGCCTCGGCGGCGCTCGGCAGCCTCAGCGAGGCAGCGTGCAAAACCTCAGCGTGTGCGGCGTGGCGGCGGCGCTGGGCGACGCGGGCGTGCGATTTTGGCGGATGCCCGGCGGCGCTGGCGGCGCTGCTCGACGATGTTCGGCCAGGCGGGTGAGCTCGGCGGGTCGCGATCGTCCACGCGACGAGGCGGGCGAGCACGCCAGCGCTGCGGTGGCGGCGGGCGGCGGTCTTCGGGCGCGCATGGGCTGTGCCCTGGCGCTGCCCAAGACATCTTGGGCCGACCCGACCCAAACCCGCCCGAACCCATTTTTCGGCCCGATTCTAGATTTTGGCGATCCGGCTGTTCCACCGATCCGCCCAAATCTGTTTTGAAGAATCCGGTCCGTGCCCGTGCACGCGAGGCCCTTTCGATGTTTAATTACATGCTTTGCAATTCTATGTAATAGATTAGGCAAGAAAGTGCAGGTTCCACGAGTGGGCCACGATAAATGTTTTTATTTCATTTTTATCGTTCATTGCATGTCGTGGATGTTTATATTATGCAGTAGCATGCTATGTATGTTTATATTACGTTGACAAACCTTTAAGTGTTTTACGTAATTGGATGCGCATAGTAAGCATGCTAGGTTTATCGCGTTTATCGAGCATATTTTAGAATTACTGCGAGCATGTTTTACATGTTGAGTTCTATGAACAAGCATGCTAGGATTACGTGATCTGCATGGACAAACCTTTTGAATAAAATGACTAAGCAAGTAACCCGACATATTAATTTTGAATTAAAATGTCAAGACCTCCACTTTTGATCTCTAAACAAAGTGAGGACGACGGTGAGTGGCGCCCACACGCGTGGCTTGCTTGCTTGTTTATCATAAGTTTGTTAGATGAGATTTCTAAATAAAACATTTTAAATCTATTGAGAGTGGGAGTTTCATGTGTAAACTTCCACACGCGTGGCTTGCATGTGCGATTTTCATAAGTTCTCTAGAGATAGATATAAAATGAGATAACAAAAGAATTTGAATTGTATGGCAGGTGGTATGGTCTTTGTTTAAAATGTGGTCATTGCTTAGTATGCCAATCCACGGGAAGGAAAAGCGTATGTTAACCCTCGCCCGAGGATCCGTCTTGGGTGTTTAATTTCATTGATTATAAACCTTTCTATATAATTAAATCGCAACACGTTGGGGTACACGTGTTTACCTTTGGATAAAGAGGTCGATTGAGCGAGATGAGCGGATCGGATCGGATTGACCTTCTAGATCCGGTTGCCCAATCGAGTGACGATCTGCTTGGAAAATCACCCAATGCTCTCACAACCAAACTCTCGAAAATTCTCTCTCAATAATGAGATGGCGAAAATTCTCTCTTGATATGTGAGCATTAACCTAGACTTTATCTCATACCTTATATTTATAATGCACTACCTTAATCCTATATGGAATGTTACCATAATCATATGGAATATTACCATAATCTATATGGAATATTACCATACTCTTGGGATTATTTCCATACTCTTAGGATTATTTCCATACTCTCAAGATTATTACCATAATCTTATATGGAAAGGATCTATGCATATACCATAAATATAATTATATCCTTGTGGATAAAGAGAATAAAATCTTGCCAATTGAGAGCATGAGGCGCCGATTTTCCTTGGCTACGGGCACTGGATGGGCCGACCAGGATCAAATCACAAGGAATAAAGATGGGCCTCAAATAAATTAATTATCTTATGTTCACCCGAACATAAATTAATTTATAAACATTCGATCATGCCACTAGAGAAAGAATGTTGACTTACCCTTTATTACGAAGTTGAGTCGAGCTTGCACTTAGACATTACGAATCCCGTATTTAAGATATCGAGCGTCCATTAATCATTTATAGCAATCATTGCTTAAACGATTAATAACTTTATTTCCTTAAGTAGTACCACTCAACCTTATTATTGTACTTGAGCTAACTCGACTGCGGGGTTTAGTACAATAAACCTTTGAGCTCCTTAAGGGGCGTCATCGTCCTAAGCGGATACGGTGACTCGTCTGAGATAACTAGCGTGACATACAAGATCGCCACCACCCAAGATGCGGAGAATCTTGGGTTAGAACATATAACCTCACTCATAACAAGTCAAAGTGATGGTCGACAACTCATACTCACCTAATACCTTATCGAGGTTTAGATCATCGTAAGTCACCGAGATCTTGGTTCTTCACGACGGTCGGAAGAAGAACACATCTCATCGTGATCCTTCAATACGTCGAGGCGTACCGGCATAGACAAGCAACTAAGTCAAGTCACTTCTTATCTATCTGCGGCTCAAACCGACAACTCGCCCTTAAGTCGTCTCGGTGTGGAACTTTTATATCTCATTAAGCGATCAATCATACGGACTTACGTGATCTTCTACACACCGTATGATCTAACTTATATATGAGATAAGGGGACACGAGATATTGCAATCAAGGTATTCAAATCGGATAGGAGATTGTAATAGTGGTAACAGGAAACATTGTATACAAGCTCAACCAAACGCTTTCAGTATACAAATCCAACAATCTTCCACTTATACTAAAGCAAACTTTTAGTATACAATGTGTCTTTCTACTAGCTATTACAAACAACCATCACTTTGCTTCTCCCACTTATACAAAGTTTCCTTTCTAAGTGGGTGCCATCAAGCGCAATCGAGTCCTCTAACGTGTCCATCGTAGACATTTTGCGGCGAGTGCTCTTCGTGAATGGATCCGCTAGATTTTCCGTCGTATCAATCTTTTCAATCAAGACGTCACCTCGTCTAACGATTTCTCGTATGACATGGTACTTTCTCTCTATGTGTTTAGTCGCCTTGTGGGTCCGTGGTTCCTTCGAGTTTGCCCTCGCACCGAGTTATCACGATGAAACTATGATACTCTTGGGCAAACCGGTACCACATCTAGATCCATGAGGTGGTTCTTGAACCATCTGACCTCCTTAGAAGCCTCCGCGGCTACATATTCGGCTTCCATGGTAGAGTCCGCATGCATGCATTGCTGCACTCCGCCAGATCTGGCTCACCTCCCAAGGTAAACACATACCAGGTTGACTTTTTCTCATCACGGTCGGCTTGGAACCGAAGTCAGTATAACCCAAAGGCATTAGACTATCTGCATGGTAAACTAGCCTATAATCTCGAGTCCTTTTCGGTGCTTGGTATATGCTTCTTGCGGTCAATGAGCTTGTCGAGGTTGGGCGATATCTAGCTACTATGCCTACCGCATAGCGAGATGTCGGGTCTCGTGCATAGCATTGCGTGCATGAGACTTCCTGCAGCGTGAGCGTAAGGAACTTGTCTCATTTCCTCTATCTCCTTTGCGGTCATAGGTATTGCGTTTTAGATAAAGGAACGCCATGTGCGAAAGGTAGCAATCCTTTCTTGGCGGTCCGCATACTAAAGCAGTAATCACGATATCAATGTAAGGCGCTGAGATAAGCTCAACATTTTCTTCTTGCGATCTCGGTAAACCTTGATCCCAGAATGTACTGTTGCATCTCCTAAGTCTTTCATTTCAAACGATCGGATAGCCAACTCTTTCGTCGATAATGACTTCACGTTATTGCCAACTAGAAGGATGTCATCTACATAAAGTGCGAAATACCACATCACCGTTGACATCTAACCGATACACACAACTCGCTAGGCAGCGGGTAAATCCATGGGACTTTACCACCTCGTCCAAAGCGTAAGTTCCATGATCGGGAGGTTCGCTTAAGTCCATAAATGGACTTCTTAGCTTCCATACTAGATGCTCTTCACCCTTACCACATAACCTTGAGTTCTTTGCATATAGATGTCTCTACCTTCCTCAAGGTAACCGCTTAGAAAAGCGGTTTTAACATCCATTGCCAAACCTCTGGGTTCAAGTGGGTGCTATGGCGAGAAGAATTACGATGGACTTGAGCATTGCTACGGTGAAAAGGTCTCATCGAAATCGATGCCCTCAATGAGTGTACCCTTTCGCCTGAGCACGGCTTTAAAAGCGAAACCTCTCCATCGAATCTCTCTTCCTCTTGTATATCCACTTACTACCTATGGCTTCCTTGCCATCCGGTAGAGTGTCTTTCATATACATCCATAGCCGTTATGGACTCCATTTCTAAGTCCATAGCGGTGTGCCATGATCTTGCATCAATATCTTGTATCGCCTCCTTGTATGTCCATGGGTCGATTATTGCATGTTAAATCTGCTTTGGGACTAAATCCGAAGATTCACCCACGAACATAAATCGCTCGGGTTGACGAACAACCCTCCCACTCTGACGAGGTTCTACAGGCACAATGGCAACGGTGGGCAGATACTTGTGGTTCTCAACTTGCACAACTTGCTGTGGGTACCACTTATGCGGTCGGTATCTCGGTGGAACTCGACCCACTTCAATTTCTTGAAGTATCGGTGTCGATCCTCCCACTAGACTCGACATCTCGTACCTTTGGCCTAATCGGTGGTGGAATACGATCATCTTCTAATTCTTGAAGAATGATTTCAACTTTGGACTTATGATTTTCATGTAGTCATCTTCTAAGAATCGAGCATTAGTGCTAATAATGACCTTCCGATCCTTAGGACTATAGAATAAACCACCTTCGTTCCTCTAGGATAGCCGATAAACGACCTTCGCGCCGGATCTAGCCTCAACTTGTCGCCTTCTTGTTCAAAGACATGTCTTTGGATCGCCCCATATCTTATGTGGCTTAAAGCGGGCTTGCCCAAACCACAACTCGAAAGGGTCTTTTCGTGACTTGGGCGGTACTAGATTTAGCAAGTATGCATTGTTTCTAAGGCATACCCGAGCGAAATAGGCAATGTAGCATAACTCATCATAGATCTAACCATTTCCAAAAGAGTCCTATTCTTCGGCTCGACACACCATTTCGTTGTGGTGTGCGTGAAGTGAAATCTTGTTGGGAGGTAATCCCATTTCACTAGATAGTCCATAAACTCGTTATCGAGGTATTCGCCACCGCGATCGATCGGACCCATGATGACTTGATACTTTACCTAACCGTCTCCACTTCCGCCTTAAACTCTTTGAATTTCTCAAAGCATTCGGACTTGCGGTGAAGCGGTATACGTATCCGTACTCGAGTAATCGTCGATGAAGTGACAAAATACCGTACCCTCCACGAGCTTGTGTGGACATCGGTCCACACAGTCGAATGGACTAACTCCAACATTTCTTTGGCTCTATAACCCTTCGCTTTGAAGGGTCCGGTCGACATCTTACCTTCTATACTGGGATTCGCAGATTTGGGAGCGGAGTAAGTGAGATCACCCAACGCCCATTCTTAGCAGGTCTTTGGATCCTATTTAGATTGATGTGACCTAATCTAAGATGCGAGAGAAAAGTAGAGTCATCTTCATGAAGAAAACTTTCTTTTAGGGTTTGATGAAGATCTGACATAGTTATAGGTATTATGTTTTGCGAGAAATAGTATAAAGCGAATTATATAAGGTGCCAACACGAGATAACCGTCATTTCTTATGATAGAAACACCACTATCAAAATAACGAGAATATCCATGAGTAAATAATTTCAAAGCGAAACAAGGTTCACAGAAAATCCGCACATATAAAACGTCTTTCAAAACTAAAAGTTGTCCCAAAACATAAAAAACATCTCCAAGCTGCAATGACCTCGACTTTCGCGCGTTGCCCATGGAGATCGTTATCTCGCCATCAAACACTCCTTGTCGCAGTGAACCCCGCAGGTGTAACAAACATGATCGATTCGCGCGTATCTACTACCCGAGAATGGGTAGAACAAGTCGCTAAACATGTTTCGTTACTAAAGCAAACGGCGTACCTTGAGCCTTGAGCATAGGGCACTTGGCCTCCAATGCCCGATCTTACCGCGCTTCAAGCACTTGCCCTTCTCCTTGGCTTCTTCAAGCCTCGGTGGCAACCATGTTCTTGTTCCATTTCTCCACTATTTGCCTCGCCTCTACACCTTGGCACCCCTTTTCTATTTCCATTTTGATGAAAATTTTGGGCCCTTAGATGTGCTAGCAAGAGCATGTGCTCCTTTCCCATAACTCCTTCCGCAACAATGAGATCATTAAGCAATGACTAAGTGTAAACTCGGTCTTGCTCATGATCGCATTCACGCCGAAAGTTCTCAAAAGACTTGGCGGTGTATTGAGGATGATATCGACCTTGGCTTCGTCAATACCTCCTCCCAACCGATCAAGACTATCCATGAGATGAGTCATGTGGGAGACATGTTCATGGACCGAACTTCATTCTTCCATCTTACACGAATTTCTCTCATTGTGTGGGCGGATTGTCGATCCATTGCCCAAACTTACTCTCGAGACTTGACCAAATGTCGATCGCGTCTACCATCGATCGATCTGCGGTTGCAAGCACTGGACATCGTAGTCATCATATAGCATTTAGCCATATTGTTTGACTTATTCCAAAGTGCGCTTGACTCTCATTGCTCATTAGTCGATCGTCGAGAAGTGGCATCGGGTTTAGGAGTAGTGAGAACAAACATGTGTTCAAATGATAAGAACATATTCCATGTTTCGTTTCCACTCGATAAAATTTGGACGGATAGCAGTTTTGTGCGAGCATATTGATAATCGGCGTAAGAGACATATCGAAGCGATAATGTAAAACACATAAGCATCGATCGCAAATAATTCGTAACAATAATATTGTAACCTTTTGATAAAACAATATTAATTGAAACCTCCAATCATGAGGAATCCACATGCGAGCCACGCGTGTGGGCGTTTACATGAACCCTCGACTGGACTAAAATATACCTTTTAGTGGTTTAATTTCAATCCATGTCAACTTATCCTTATGACAAATGAAATTAATGATTGGACCTTACTAGACCACATCACTATCGCAAGAAGGACTTGGCGGGAAGTTGTACTTGAGGTGATGTCTAGCAATGACCACAATTTTAACGTGAAGATGAATTCTTAGAATTGGTATACTCACTCGGACCATACCGCCCAATTCAAATTCTTTTGTTATCTCATTTATATCTATCTCTAGAGAACTTATGAAAATCGCACATGCAAGCCACGCGTGTGGGCGTTTACATGAAACTCCCACTTCTCAATAGATTTAAAATGTTTTATTTAGAAATCTCATCTAACAAACTTATGATAAGCAGTGCAAGCAAGCCACGCGTGTGGACGTTTACTCACGATCGTCTCACTTTGTTTAGAGATCAAAAGTGGAGGTCTTGACATTTTAATTTGAAAAATTAATTTGTCGGGTTGCTTGTAGTCTTTTTATTCAAAGGTTTGTCCATGCGAGATCACGTAATCTAGCATGCTTTTCTATAGAACTCGACATGTAAAACATGCTCATGAAATTCTAAAATATGCTTGATAAACGCGATAAACCTAGCATGCTTACTATGCGCGTCAATTCGTAAAACACTTAAAGGTTTGTCAGCGTAATATAAACATACATAACATGCTCTCGCATAATTTAAACATCCACGACATGCATATGAGCGATAAAAATAAAATAAACGTTCATCGCGCCCAATCGTGAAACACGCACATTTAAATCTAATCTATTACATAGATTTACAAAGTACTAATTAAACTTGACAGGCCTCGCGTGCGGGCACGGACGGATTCAACAATTGGGCCTCGCGTGCGGGCACGGACCGGAAGTGCGGAAAAACGGGTGCGGGCGTGGTCGGCCCAAAAAGTCTTGGGCGGCGCTGAGGCAAAGCCGATCGCGCCACCTCCGCCGCCGCCTGGCCAGCGCTCGCGCGAGCTGCCGCATGATCGCTAGCGCGACCGCGACCCGTCGGCTGCAGCGTCTGCGCGGCTGGCATGACGTCTGCCGAGACATCGCCGCCGCGGCCATATCGCGAGTACGCTGCATGGCCGGGTTTCTCGCGTGCCAGCGCCCGTCGCCCTCGCATAGACCTCGCGGGTAATCCTCGCGATAGTTCGCTCGCTAGCGCCAGGATCCAGCGCGAGCAGCGCCCGTCGCCCGCAGCCCTCGCGATCGCCCTAGCGACCGCGAGACCGCGAAACCACCCGAATACGCTGATGAGAACCTGTTTTTCCGTCGTTTAGTTCTTCGTTCGTTCGTCTCGTTCTTCTTTTAAAGACAAGATTTACATAATAAAATCTAATCTAACCACGGATTTTCTCGTGGTGTAAAACAAAACCAACAAAACAAGCGAGCCGATGAGCGACAAATCCACAATTATAAAAGCGCGTAATAATCAAGCGTGAATTAATCAACAGAGCCAAGATTACGAACCTCGCTCGATACCAATTGTATGTTAACCCTGCGAGGATCCATCTTGGGTGTTTAATTCACCATACATTGATTATAAACCTAGCACGTCTATATAATTAAATCGCAACACGTTGGGGTTTACGTGTTTACCTTTGGATCGAAGAGGTCGATTGAGCGAGATGAGCGGATCGAGCGGATCGGACTCGTGCTTTGACCTTCTTGGTGTATCCGGTTGCCCAATCTCCAGCGTCGAGTGAGGGCGATCTATGGAGAATGCTTGGAAAATCACCCAATGCTCTCACAACCAAACTCTCGAAAATTCTCTCTCGATAATGAGATGGCGAAATTCTCTCTTGATATGTGAGCATTAACCTAGACTTTATCTCATACCTTATATTTATAATGCACTACCTTAATCCTATATGGAATGTTACCATAATCCTATATGGAATATTACCATAATCCTATATGGAATATTACCATACTCTTGGATTATTTCCATACTCTTAGGATTATTTCCATACTCTCAAGATTATTACCATAATCTTATATGGAAAGGATCTATGCATATACCATAAATATAATTATATCCTTGTGGATAAAGAGAATAAAATCTTGCCAATTGAGAGCATGAGGCGCGATTTTCCTTGGCTACAGACTTTGGATGGGCCGGCCAGGATCAAATCTGAGGAATAAAGATGGGCCTCAAATAAATTAATTATCTTATGTTCACCCGAACATAAATTAATTTATAAACATTCGATCATGCCACTAGAGAAGAATGTTGACTTACCCTTTATTACGAAGTTGAGTCGAGCTTGCACTTAGACATTCTGAATCCCGTATTTAAGATATCGAGCGTCCATTAATCATTTATAGCAATCGATCGCTTAAAGCGATTAATAACTTTATTTCTTAAGTAGTACCACTCAACCTTATTATTGTACTTGAGCTAACTCAACTGCGGGGTTTAGTACAATAAACCTTTGAGCTCCTTAGGGGCGTCATCATCCTAAGCGGATCGGTGACTCGACTGGATAACTAGCGTGACATACAAGATCGCCACCACCCAAGATGCGGAGAATCTTGGGTTAGAACATATAACCTCACTCATAACAAGTCAAAGTGATGGTCAAGAACTCATACTCACCTAATACCTTATCGAGGTTTAGATCATCGTAAGTCACCGAGATCTTGGTTCTTCACGACGGTCGAGAAGAAGAACACATCTCATCGCGTGATCCTTCAATACGCGAGCGACGCCGGCATAGACAAGCAACTAAGTCAAGTCACTTTATCTATCTGCGCCTAAACCGACAACTCGTCCTTAAGTCGTCTCGGTGTGGAACTTTTATATCTCATTAAGCTTGATCAATCATACAGACTTCGTGATCTTCTACACACCGTATGATCTAACTTATATATGAGATAAGGGGACACGGATATATGCAATCAAGTATTCAAATCGGATAGGAGATTGTAATAGTGGTAACGAGAAACATTGTATACAAGCTCAACCAAACGCGCCAAGATACAAAATCCAACAATCTTGCGATAGTGATGTGGTCAGTAAGGTCCAATCGTTAATTTCATTTGTCATAAGGATAAGTTGACATGGATTGAAATTAAACGACTAAAAGGTATATTTTAGTCCGTCGGGGGTTCGTGTGTAAACGCCCACACGCGTGGCTTGCATGTGGGATTCCTTGGGCGATTGGAGGTTTCAATTAATATTGTTTTATCAAAAGGTTACAATATTATTGTTACGAATTATATGCGATCGTATGCTTATGTGTTTATTTTATCCTTTCAGATATGTCTCTTACACCGATTATCAATATGCTCGCACAAAATCCGTTATCCGGTCCAAATTTTATCGAGTGGAAACAAAACATGGAATATGTTCTTATCGCTGAAGAACACATGTTTGTTCTCACTACTCCTAAACCCGATGCCCTTACTGACGCATCGACTAATGAGCAGCGAGAGTCAAGCAGACTTTGGAATAAGTCAAACAATATGGCTAAATGCTATATGATGACTACTATGTCCAAAGGCTTGTACCGCAAAGATCGATCGATGGTAGACGCGACTGATATTTGGTCAAGTCTCGAGAGTAAGTTTGGGCAGTCGGATCGGACAGTCCGCTTCCACACAATGAGAGAAATCTTGGCGTGTAAGATGGAAGAAGGAAGTTCGGTCCATGAACATGTCTCCCACATGACTCATCTCATGGATAGTCTTGATCAGTTGGGAGGAGGTATTGACGGCGGCCAAGGTCGATATTATCCTCAATACACCGCCCAAGTCTTTTGAGAACTTTGAGTGAATGCGATCATGAGCAAGACCGAGTTTACACTTAGTCGGTTGCTTAATGATCTCGTTGCTGCGGAAGGAGTTATGGGAAAAGGAGCACATGCTCTTGCTAGCACATCTAAGGGCCCAAAATTTTCGTTGCAAAATGGAAAGAGAAAAAGGGGTACCAAAGGTGGAAGAGGCAAGGCAAATAGTGGGAGTAATGGGAACAAGAATGTGGTTGCCACGGAGGCTTGAAGAAGCGAAGGAGAAGGCAAGTGCTTCAAGTGCGTAAGGGCGGGCATTGGAAGGCCAAGTGCCCTATGCTCAAGGCTCAAGTGCGCCGTTTGCTTTAATGTGAAACATGTTTAGCGACTTGTTCTACCCATTCTTGGGTAGTAGATCTGGAATCGATCATGTTTGTTACACCTTGCGGGGTTCCTACGGACAAGGAGTCGTTTGATGGCGAGATAACGATCTCCATGGGCAACGCGAAAGTCGAGGCCGTTGCAGTTGGAGATGTTACTTTATGTTTTGAGAAAAGCAGTTTTAGTTTTGAAAGACGTTTTATATGTGCGGATTTTCGTGAACCTTGTTTGTTTTGAAATTATTTACTCATGGATATTCTCGTTATTTTTGATAGTGGTGTTTCTATCATAAGAAATGACGAAGTTATCTCGTGTTGCACGTTATATAATTCGCTTTATACTATTTACGCAAAACATAATACCTATAACTATGTTGCATCTTCATCAAACCCTAAAAGAGAAAGTTTTCTTAGAAGATGACACCACTTTTCTCTGGCGTCTTAGACTAGGTCACATCAATCTAAATAGGATCCAAAGGCGGCTAAGAATGGGCGTTGGGTAATCTCACGGTTACTCCGTTCCCGATCTGCGAATCTTGTATAGAAGGTAAGATGTCGACCGGACCTTCAAAGCGAAGGGTTATAGAGCCAAAGAAATGTTGGAGTTAGTCCATTTCGACTGTGTGGACCGATGTCACACAAGCTCGTGGAGGGTACGCAGTATTTTGTCACTTTCATTGACGATTACTCAAGGTATGGATACGATACCGCTTCACCGCAAGTCCGAATGCTTTGAGAAATTCAAAGAGTTTAAGGCGGAAGTGGAGACGAAGCTAGGTAAAAGTATCAAGTCACTGCGTTTATGGACTATCTAGTGAAGTGTGGGATTACATCCTAGCGCACTTCACCAGGCACACCACAGCAAAATGGTGTGTCAGAGCGAAGAAATATGACCCTTTTGGAAATGGTTAGATCAATGATGAGTTATGCAACATTGCCTATTTCGTTCTGGGGGTATGCCTTAGAAACAGCGGCATACTTGCTAAATCTAGTACCATCCAAGTCAGTCGAAAAGACCCCTTCGAGTTGTGGTTTGGCGCAAGCCCGTTTAAACCACATAAGGATATGGGGTAGTCCAAACTGCGTCTTTGAACAAGAAGGCGACAAGTTGGAGGCTAGATCGACGCAAGGTCGTTTATTCGCTATCCTAGAGGAACAAAAGGTGGTTTATTCTATAGTCAAGGATCGGAAGGTCATTATTAGCACTAATACTCGATTCTTAGAAGAGGACTATATGAAAATCATAAATCAAAGTTGATATCATTCTTCAAGAATTAGAAGATGATCGATTCCACCACCGATTAGGCCAAAGGTGCGAGATGTCGAGTCAGTGGGAGGATCGACACCGATACTTCAAGAAATTGAAGTGGGTCGAGTTCCTTTGGAGATACCGACCGCAAGTGGTACCTACCAACCAAGTTGTGCAAGATAGAGAACCACAAGTTTCGCACCCACCGTTGCCATAGTGCTCAGAGAACCTCGTCGTAGTGGGAGGGTTGTTCGTCAACCCGAGCGATTTATGTTCGTGGGACAATCTTGGATATAGTCCCGTGAAATGAGCGAGCAATAATCGACCCATGGACATACAAGGAGGCGATACAAGACATTGATGCAAGATCATGGCACACCGCTATGGACTTAGAAATGGAGTCCATAACGCTATGGATGTATATGAAAAGACACCTCTACCGGATGGCAAGGAAGCCGTGGGTAGTAAGTGGATATACAAAGGAAGAGATTCCGATGGAGAGGTTTCGCTTTTAAAGGCGGGCTTGTGGCGAAAGGGTACACTCAGTTGAGGCATCGATTTCGATGAGACCTTTTCTTTGTAGCAATGCTAGAGTCCATCGTAATTCTTCCGCCATATGACCCACTCGAACCTAGAGGTTTGGCAAATGGATGTTAAAACCGCTTTTCTAAGCGGTTACCTTGAGGAAGGTAGAGACATCTATATGCAAGAACCGAAGGTTATGTGGTAAAGGTGAAGAGCATCTAGTATGGAAGCTTAAGAAGTCCATTTATGGACTTAAGCAGGCCTCCCGATCATGGAACTTACGCTTTGACGAGGTGGTAAAGTCCTATGGATTTACCCAGTTGCCTAGCGAGAGTTGTGTGTATCGGTTAGATGTTAACGGTGATGTGGTATTTCTTGCACTTTATGTAGATGACATTCTTCTAGTTGGCAACAACGTGAAGCTGTTATCAGATGTAAAGAGTTGGTTATCCGATCAGTTTCAAATGAAAGACTTAGGAGATGCAGCGTACATTCTTGGGATCAAGGTTTACCGAGATCGCAAGAAGAAAATGTTGAGCTTATCTCAGGCGTCTTACATTGATACTGTGATTACTCGTTTTAGTATGCAGACCGCCAAGAAAGGATTGCTACCTTTCAGACATGGCGTTCCTTTATCTCAAGACGATCACCTATGACCGCAAAGGAGATAGAGAAATGAGACAAGTTCCTTCACGCTTCGCCGTGGGAAGTCTCATGTACGCAATGTTATGCACGAGGCCCGATATCGCTATGTGGTGAGCATAGTAGCTAGATATCGATCTAACCTCGACAAGCTCATTGGATCGTAGAAGCATATACTCAAGTACCGAAAAGGACTCGAGATTATAGGCTAGTTTACCATGCGAGATAGTCTAATGCCTTTGGATTATCTGAGACTCGGATTTCCAAGTCGACCGTGATGAGAAAAAGTCGACCTCGGGCTATGTGTTTACCTTGGGAGGTGGAGCCGTATCTGGCGGAGTGAAAGCAAAGCGATGCATTGCGGACTCTACCATGGAAGCGAATATGTAGCCTCTTGGAGGCTTCTAAGGAGGTCAGATGGTTCAAGAACTACTCATGGATCTAGGTGTGGTACTGGTTTGCCCAAGAGTATCATAGTTTCTTGTGATAACTCGGTGCGATGGCAAACTCGAAGGAACCACGGACCCACAAGGCGACCAAACACATAGAGAGAAAGTACCATGTTATACGAGAAATCGTTAGACGCGGTGACGTCTTGATTGAAAAGATTGATCTGACGGAAAATCTAGCGATCCATTCACGAAGAGCACGCCGCAAAAAGTCTACGATGGACACGTTAGAGGACTTGGATTGCGCTTGATGGCACCCACTTAGAAAGGAAACTTTTGTATAAGTGGGAGAAGCAAAGTGATGGTTGTTTGTAATAGCTAGTAGAGACACATTGTATACTAAAAGTTTGCTTTAGTATAAGTGGGAGATTGTTGATTTGTATCTTGAAAGCGGTTTGGTTGAGCTTGTATACAATGTTTCTCGTTACCACTATTACAATCTCCTATCCGAATTGAATACTTGATTGCATATATCGTGTCCCTTATCTCATATATAAGTTAGATCATACGGTGTGTAGAAGATCACGTAAGTGCGTATGATTGGTCAAGCTTAATGAGATATAAAAGTTTCACGGTGAGACAACTTGAGGACGAGTTGTCGGTATAGCTGCATATAGATAAGAAGTGACTTGACTTAGTTGTTTGTCTATCTTTGATGCGTCTCGCACGTATTGAAGGATCACGGTGAGATGTGTTCTTCTATCGACCGTTGTGAAGAACCAAGATCTCGGTGACTTACGATGATCTAAACCTCGATAAGGTATTAGGTGAATATGAGTTCTTGACCATCACTTTGACTTGTTATGGGTGAGGTTATATGTTCTAACCCAAGATTCTCCGCATCTTGGGTGGTGGCGTCTTGTATGTCACGCTAGTTATCATGTCGAGTCACCATATCCGTTTAGGATGATGGCGTCCCTTAAGGAGCTCAAAAGGTTTATTATACTAAACCCCGCAGTTGAGTTAGCTCAAGTACAATAATGAGGTTGAGTGGTACTACTTAGGAAATGAAGTTATTAATTATTTTAGCGATGTAATGCTATAAATAATTAATGGACGTTCGATATCTTAAATACGGGATTCGTAATGTCTAAGTGCAAGCCCGACTCAACCCGGTAATGAAGGGTAAGTCAACATTCTTTCTCTAGTGGCATGATCGAATGTTTATAAATTAATTTATGTTCGGGTGAACATAAGATAATTAATTTATTTGAGGCCCATCTTTATTCTTTGCATTTGATCCACGGGTGGCCCATCCAGGCCCTTAAGCGTAAGAAAATCGGCGCCACTGGTGTCTCCATGGAAAGGATTTTATTCTCTTTATCCTACAAGGATATTATTATATTTATGGGATATGCATGGATCCTTTCCTTATGGGATTATGGTAATGCATTATAAATATAAGGTAAGAGATAAAGTCTAGGTTAATGCTCACAATTAAACCTAGTATTTTGGAGAATCACAAGAGAGCTTTGTGAGGTTTTCGAAAATTCCATAGAGTGATTGAGTGATTTTCCGAAGCATTCTCCATAGATCGTCCTCACTCGACGTTGGAGATTGGGCAACCGGGATACGATCCGGAAGATCGAGCACGAGTCTCGATCCGCTCATTCCGTTCGACCCGAGCGGATCCAAAGGTAAACACGAGAAAACCCCTACGTGTTGCAATTAATTAAATAGACGTATGCTAGGATTATAATCAATGTATGGTGAATTAAATATCCAAGATAGATCCTCGGGGCGAGGGCTTAACATATGTTTTCCCTACAGATTCGCATTCCAATTTGGTGGTCTAGGGCAAGAGAAGAAGAAGATGACCAGCACGAGAAAGAAGACAGAGAAGAAGGAGATGAAGAGAAGTGAAGAGGGCAGGGTGGTGTGTCGTTTTTCACCAAAAATAAATCTGACACTTGGTCAGTATGCCCAAACTACACAGATATCAGTAAGCAAGATCGTCTCCGAAAGGATTGACGAGAATTTTTCCAATCTTCTAACTGTAAAATAAGTTTAGGAAAGTGACTAAACTATAAAAACTCGAAAATAACAAATACGAAAGGTATCCAGACATTTGATTGTAATAAATATGATGAAGGTATTCCGGTTCCAATTAATTCCACTCTATTTTAAACAAACCCGATCATTGATGCAAATATAACTCTAATTCATGCAAACAAACCAGTTATGATCACCGAAGATGTTTCTGACACAATCTTATCTATCCTTATTTTATTAGTAATTAGGAAGATGCTTCACTAACTACTTCGCTAATCAACTGACAACCGTTAGAGACACTCTATAGATTTAATGAGCTGGCAGCTTTAAGAATTAGAGAAACTCGATTCAAAACCAATAAACTCGACACATGATTATCGAATTAAGACTATTAAACTCTTTAACTCTGATGAATCAATTTACCACTAATCAAATCTAAACCATAATTACGGATGGCCGATTCAATTGACTACTAATTAATTTCGAACTACTAAATATTCACGACTACCTAGCAGAGACGAAACAATTAATAACAATAAACACAGAGAATAACAGATGCTTGCATAAAATCAAAGAATAAAACCAATTAGATCTCACAGAATTAATCACGCTAGAGCTTCTTTAGTCTTCGTCGGAATGAAAAAGATTAGCTAGAATTCATAATTGAATTCAAGCTAATAATGATAATGAAAGCAGGGAATGAAAATAGAGTAAGAATAAGAATAAAAGTCAGACTTTTCTATAGCTGGAATTCAAATCTGAATTGTATGTCCACGTATCCTTTCCAAGAGAAGGATTTAATAGGATAAACAATATCTTATTTCAAATCTATCAAATCTAATATAATATAATATAATCTAATTTAATCCCCTATTAAGAGGGAAAACCTATTCTAATATAATAAGGACACTATTAGATAAATCAAAATAATAATTAAAGAAGCTCAAATCAATATTTGAGGCTTATTACATAATTAAACTTCGTTTGACATCACAAAGCCTTCAAAAATTCACTTAATTCACGTCATTATCGTCCAGTCCCAGCGGAACAATGCAATATAGGCATACTGCACAACTTTAAGACAACAACTTTACTTTAGTTCTTTCATGCTTCAAAACTTGTCCAAAATAATGCCAAGAACTCTCATTTACTTACCATTCCTACAGAATACCATAAAAATAGAAAACATCAATATGTGCACCATAAAACATCCATTTCGATCCAAAACATGCCACTAAACATCCAAAATATGTATGCAAAATATACCTAATCAAATCCCCTCACACTTAGACAATGCTCGCCCTCGAGCATAAAGAAGGGAAAGGAAAACAAAAACTAGAAAGAGAAAGACTCAAAGCAGTAAAACAGAAATTGGCAACAACTTAACGGACAAAAATCATAGTCGAGATTAGAATACAATCCTTCGCAATCCTCCAACCCTTCTTTCAATTCAAAATTATGCATACACCTTTCATTCAAGTCAAAATCATGCAAGGTCAATCCAAACCTTACTCAGTTCACTCCAAGACTTTCAAAGAAAGAAAATAGGTAGAATTCACTCATTTAATCATGACTTAACACTTTCAATCATAAGTTTGTCCATATGTAATTGTTTCCACTACAAATAAACTTATGCACAATCACTATGACTTTCTACAAGTTGTAACGTGGTTTGGGTGCATAGGTAGGATAAACAATAAGATAAAAATAGGCTTATAAAACCAAAAAAATATGCAAATAAAGTACTCATCAATCATTGAATTCGCAAAACAAATCCCAACACATCATCCATCATATTCATCAGTCTATGCTCTTCATAAAATGCAATAACATGTAAACTAAATCCATTAAAGGCAACTGTTTCATTCCCCTTTCTATTCTCTCTTCTTCTTTTTTAGCTAATCGACGCAGTATGGGCGTACTGCATTATTTTTATTTTTATTTTTTGTATGAACTTCAACTACACCCTCCAACTATTTCTTTTCAGCCTCCCTCCAATATTTTCAAACCAATTCAATTACCAATTATGACAATCACTGCTCATATCAAATTTGCACAAACTTACATATTTTAGGTGGATCAAAAAAAGGCTAAAAAAGGCTAAGGCTCATATTTAGTAGCTTTTAATGATCGAGAAAATTATTAAGGCACAAAAAGGCTAAATAGTGGAAAATTGAGGGTATGAAGTATATAATCAGGCCAAATATATAGGGATAATGACCAAAAACTGCCTAGATCACTTTAATGCTAGAATTTCATATGCAATTTGAACTATGGCAACAAGACATCAAACAATCAAGTCAGATATCACACTCTTTAATGAAACAGGAAGCATTTTCAAGTTTTTGCTCATAGGCTCAAATCTCACAATATAAGTAAGCTCAAAATTTTTGATCAATCTTGCACTTATTCCTCATCCATGAATACATACAAATGTTTTTGCACAATTCATCATCAAAAGAAAACAATCATTCAAATCAAGACAATATCCTAATCTCTCATATTCAATTCATCCATCTCGAAGTTGCTACTGACTCTAAACAAAACAAAACAAGACCAAATTTATTTATTTTCATTTTTAAGAACAAAGAAACAATGATTTGAAAACAATAAACTTTCCTCCCCACACTTAGACAATACAATGTCCTCACTGTGTAAAAGAGAAATGGACCAACGTACTCGAAAAGAAATAAAGAGAAAACAAACACTTTCCTGAAAACTCAAGTATAATGCGAGACAGACGGTGAAGGATGAAAGCAGGTTTTGAGGGGCCTCGGTGTGTCATTTCTTTGGTGACTCAAAGTGGATGACGGGTTGTTGGAGCATTCTTGCCATGTAAAGCAGAGCTTCAAAACCTATAGAAAAAGAAATTAAAATAAAAAGAAACTAAAAAAAAGATAAAAGAAACAAAAAAGAAAATCTTGGGTTGCCTCCCAAGTAGCGTCCTTGTTTAAGGTCCAAGGCGGGACACCATGGTGGTACGATCAGGAATTAACGAAGGGAGTAGCCAAGTTCATATCTTGAAACTTGGCTATCTCCATCTCTTCAATTGCTAACTGTTGTCTATCTGGGGGATCGTGCAATATGGGCATATCGTCTGGATCCGTCTGAAACTTTCTTAAATGTTCAACAACACTGAGGGCCTTGTTTGCAACAACGGCCAACGTGTCATCCTATTCTAAAATTGCATACTTTAAATACATGGGAGTTTGTTCAATTCCAGCTTTAGTCTTTCACAAAAGATGATAGAATTTGCTTCGTCTGGGTCCGTATGGGCATATTGCTCGAAAGGTGTTGATCACTTCCTACTGATGCATTCTTATCTATCATATGGCTGAAAAGAACATGCTCGAGTTTATCTTCCCTAAAACTATACTCAATAAAATCTTCATCCCAAGGATCAACAATATCAATCATGAACATAGATTCAGGATCCTCAACATGCTTCATAGATTCAAAAATATTAAATGTGAAAATTTCTTCATCAAATTCCAAGCTAAGCATGCCTTTATCAATATTAATTATTGCCTTTGCCGTTTTCATGAATGGTCTTCCTAATAGAATCAAAGACTGTGTGGCATACTGGCATACTAAGGATAAGGGCAAGCCATTCACATCCGCACATCCTAACTCAGGAAGGGTTGGTTAGCTTAGTCAATCTGGCCCGAGACGCGTTCGTTGACAAAACCGCCGTAGGAATTCTGACTTTTCAATAGAGCGGAGGCGAACTGAGATCAACGAGAAGGTATGAGCAGAGGAAGAAACATCCATGTCAATAATATAAAAATCAAATGGAAAGATCAAATCATTTACTTTAACAAGAACATCTTCAACTATACCTAAATGATATGCATTATACCTATCAACTAACTGAAAGATTACACGAGTTTCTTTCAATGGTTATAAATGCAACTCCTTTGTAATACCCCGGAATTCTGGGCATAAAATTTTCGAAAATGAGAGGGATTATTACGATGGAAACAAAAATGAAAATGAACGTCGATAGATGCCGATTTTGAAAAAAAATCGAAATTTCTCTTGAAATTTTCAAATGAAATGAATTTTAATAATAAATAATTATGTTTTTAAGTATATGTGGGATATTATTTAGCCAAATATTACACTAAGGAAGAAAAAGAAATATTTTCTTTATTTATTGATGATTCTCGAAAATTAAAGAAACATATGATTAATTTGTGATCTAATATAAGATCACTTGATTTTATGTGATGAGTTGTTATGCTTATTTTGTTGTATATGATAAGATAATTATCTTGTATAATTATGCATGGATCGAAAATGACACAAGAAGGATAAGCTAGGGTTTTAAATTGAAAATGACATTTTTAAGATAAGATTGCTATGATATTTTTATAAAAAGATAAGATAAGGTTATGACTAAGCAAGGATAATGTTTATCTCATAGAAATATGTAGTAATGTGATAAATATCACAGGAGATTATATTTTGTCCTTAGCTCATGATAATTTTCGAAAATCATGATTTCATGTGAGATATTTGTATCAAATAATTTATTTAATTGCACAAACTTTAATACTTGATAAATATTATGATTTCAATATCAATATTACCTCATAAGTATCATATAAATTTCGAAAATGATGAATTAGGGCAAGAATGGAATTTTGTAAATTTATTCATAGAAAACCCTAGTTTTCGAAAAAAATGAGAAAAATACTAGGATTGTTCAAAGAATTTATTTTATGATACAAGAAGTATTATTCTATGTAATTCTTCATTAAAATAACATTAGTTATTAAAAGAATAAAGATTTGATGATTTAATCTTATTTTCCAATTATTAGACGATAACTTCACTTTAGTACATGGAATTGATCTTAATTAATTTTCCTATGATTTATTCTATCATCTATGATCTATATTATATCACATAGCTATTAATTGGAAGAAAATAAAATTTGTACCATGTTTATTTCATAAGTACCGAAAATTAGGGTTTGGTGTGAAAAGAATGATATTTTTCATATCTTTGTGATATTTAATTATATGATTATGATGTAGAGATAATATTTATGATAAGATAAGGTGAATGATTAAAATTACAAATGGATGTGTTATTTTGTATGTATATAGCCGAAAATTTGGACTTAAATTAGGTTGGAAATAATTTTGAAACTCTTTGATAATGACATCTAATCTTGATAAGGTTGAATATTAATTAAATAAACTATAGGATAAGATAAATATTTGTCTCATGTACAACTTGAATGGACCGAAAATCAAGGGACATTAATTAGGAGTTGTAATTTTTGACTTTACATTAAGATATTTTCATAAAGTAATGATTAAAACATCTCATAAATTCTATAAATAGGAGACCACCCCTCTCATACCATAATAACCGAAAATAAGCAAGAAATAGAGAGAAAAGTAGAGAGAAAAAAATAGAGAGTGTTCTCCAAAGTGCTCTTCAACCTTAAATAGAAAAACGTCGCCGACGACGATCAAAACCGATAAAAAGGTTAGAAATCATACACCTTTTATTATACATGCAAAAATGTTAGAAATTCATATATGGCATGTTATGTTATATATTTTCGAAAATTATGTGACGTATGGGAATTTTTCTACATGTTTAAAGTCGTTTATTAAATATGTTTATATGATGTTTGTAAACATGTATTATGATTTTAATACAAAGTTAAGCATGCTATAAAATTTTATGATATGACCGAAAATATGTAGAAGTCATATGTTGATGGAAATGAATTTTAATTGTTGTTTTAAGCATGAATTGATGATAGTTGGTAAAATTTAAGTATGTATGAATTAAATCATAATTTTTGGAAAAATATGAAATAATATGACATGGTGATTTCGAAAATTACAAAGTATGAAATATTGATGTTTAAGTTGTGTATGATGAATATTATGACATATTATGGACATATGATGATAATATATGTTATGTGAATTAATTAGAAATTTTTGAATTTATTTTTTATCATTATTTAAGATGTTCGAAAAACATAAAATGAAGAAATATGATGTCAAATTTTCTATGTCTAATGTTATTTGATATTTGGATCCCAAAATATGTTTAAAGGTATGTTAAGATTTTATGTGGATTTTTAGAAGAAGAATAATATGCTCACATTGAAATAATTGTTAAAAGACGTAAGACACTAAAGTATGAAGTGATATGTGAAAGTTAAGTCATACATGTGAATATGTGAGCATAATTAGTTGTTTGTGTGAAAGATTGAGATTTATAAGAATATGATTGAAAATCGATAGAAAAAGAGTATATATATGTAAGATGATAGTTGTATAAGTTAATATTAAGGAATACATGAAATAACGTCGAAAATAAATTGATTAACGTATAAACATACGAAGAATATTGATACGTTAGTACGTAACGACGTTAGTGATGAAGTTAAAGTTCATAATCTACGCGAAAAGATGTGAACAGAAGGAAAGGATATAAAGAGGAAGTATTATCTCTTTACGAGACGAAACAAATATAATTGACGTGATATGGTTGTTAAGTGTGATAAAGAAATCATTGGATGATTTTAGAGAGTTGATGTTAGTACCTCCGTTATTCTGGATCAATGATTTTCGAAAAGCATAGTAATGTGCTAAAATCTCGTTTCTTACGTTGATAAGGTTTAGCTCGAAGGTGAAAGGAAACAGAAAGTAACCACTATGGATATATGAACTTTAAGTTCTCGAGGTGGGCACTCTTTTCAAAGAATATTATGAGCTTTCTTGGAAAATGATTTTTCGATAGTATTTACTGTTATTACTTTGCTGCTTTCTTATACTAGAAATGATACGATATTGTCTGCCAAAAATATTTTATGTTTTGTATATGTCCATTCGGGTTGCCTGGGGCAACATGAAAGATTACGAATTCGGATCCTAGGCTAGAGGAGATGGGGAAATCCTAGCTAGGGTTGTGTACACTTGAGCCTCTGAACTGCTGGGCGGTCAGTTGTGCTCTGAACCGCTGGGTGGTTAGTTTGCGTCCAGGTGAAGGGAGGCCTCCCTCCCGGCGCGTTATCCATAGCCGACTTGGAATATACGTTGTAAGAAAATGTCTGGCCAGACGACTTTGAGAAATGATGAACATGTTTTAGTAAGAACAATGCCTTTTCAATAAAACCCTTGTGTCTTACTGTGATAGTGGCAGTACAATGTTTCGTAAAATGTGAAAATGTTTTCGGCATGTGTCCATTGGGTACGTTGTACTCAGCCCTGCATGTTTGTTTTTAAATGTGCAGGTTGAGCTGGTGACGGAACGGAGCGGAGTTGAGCGGAAATCTTTTTGCAACTAAGTATGGAACATTTTGGTTCGCCTTGAGAATGCATCTTCATATGCATGTCTCACACGTTTATTTCGCTACCAAACTCTTGAGACTCTTTTATATTCTATAACCATGTTAGTTCTTGAATATTTTGTTGAAAGCTCTATAAAAGCTACCGTTTTGTTGGAACCTTTGAAACTATCCTTTATATAAACTATTTCCTTTTATCTTTAATCTCGTTGATGCTTTGCAAACATCTATGTTTCTTTGTAGATGAAATGAGTTGAAAACCTTATTCTTTTAATGTTTACTTAGTCCAAACCCCTAGTCGCAGTCCGATAAGGTAGTAGCCAAATCGGGCTGTGACATCCTTATACACAAAATATGGCATGAATATTTATGGATGCACCCAAATCTAGCATAGCTCTCTCAACTGGTTTCTCACCAATTATGCAATGAATAGTAAACATACCGGGGTCTCGATATTTTTATGGCACTTTCTTTCGAATAATAGCAGAGACATTCTCCCATACTCGGTTCCTTGCATCTTTTTCATGTCTCATCTTTTTAGCACATAATTCTTTCAAAAATTTTGCGTACCTTGAAACTTGCTTGATGGCATCGATCAATGGCATGTTGATTTCTACTTTCTTGAATACCTCTAGGATCTCTTTTCCATCATCTTCTTTTTTATTTCGAATTAACCTAGAAGGAAAAAGTGCATTAGTTAGTGTTTTAGGATGTAAAATATTGGAATCGAAACTTACTTTGGAAGAAAAATGAGTTTTAGATTTTTGTGTTTCTTTAATGGCTTCATATTCCTTCATTCTTCCATGTTCGACTTCCTCTTTTGCATCATTCTTTAGGTTGTACTCTACCAGCTCCTTGCTGCTCCGTAGCATGACTGCACAAACACTCCCTCTTGGATTAATCTCCGTTTGAGATGGAAGTTTTCCTTAAGAAACTTGCAACTTGTTCATTTGAGTGGCTAACTACGTGATCTGTCTGCCCATACTGCTCAACGCAGCTCGTGTCTCTTGCTGGAAAGCTTGTTGACTTTGGGCCAAACTCTTCACAATTTCATTCAGACTTGGCTCTGACCCATCGTAATGGCATACTGCCCACCCTGTGGCTGCCTCTGTGTATAAACTCCAGGTCCTCTTTGAATCCAATCGAAATTGGGATGGTTTCTCCACCCTGAATTAAATGAGTGCGAGAATGAACCATTGTGCCTCTGTTTTTGTGCATTATATTGAGCATCATCCAAACCATAGCACGCGTGTTCGGTTTGAGGGTCCTGCAAAGTTGGACAAGAATTAGTAAAATGTCCATTTTCCAAACATATACCACAATAAATTTTCTGAGTTTGAGCTACAACAAGTCCTCGAACTAAGGATGTTAGAGCATCGATCTTGTCGTGAACATCCGAGCTTTCTGATCTCTCCACTGCTTTCGCGGGCCTTTATCTATCATCATCCTCGTCTTCATGTTGTTGTCCATTCGAGACCATATAATGATGAGTTACTTGGCATCGTCTATTGTCTTATTTGTCAATGATCCGCCACAAGCAACATCAATAATTTTCCTATCAAAAGAAGACATACCACAATAAAAATAGTTAGTGAGCGATTGATAATCAAAAAAATCTGTGATCAGGATATTTGCGACATAATTGTTGGAATCATTCCCAATAATCTGCCAAACTCTCTCCAATCTTTTGTTTAATGCTGCTGATCGCCATTCTTAAATTGGCAACTCTTGATTCTGGAAAGAATTTACGCAAGAATTGCTCCTCTAACTGATTCCATGTTCGAATTGAGCCAGGAGAAAGATCAAACAACCAATCTCTAGCCTTGCCCTGCAAAGTATGAGAAAAAGTAAGCAATCTCAAGTTATCATTAGTAAAACTTTGCGGGCGTAAAGTAGAGCACACTAAATCAAATTCAGCAAATGTTTATATACATTCTCTCCAGGCATATCTCCAAACTTGGGAAGAACTTGAATAAATCCAGGCTTGATTTCAGAGTTCTGGTTGATAGTAGGTAGCACAATACACAGAGGGTGATTGCTCCTGTGACGTCCCAACTCTTTAATCAACAGCCTTGAATTTGCTTCACCATTCCCTTCAACGTTCTGCATCTCTAGGCCGTTCTTTCCCTCAGCCATGATGATTATAGTAGCTTTTTTTCCTTCCTTAGCTACCTTCGTCAATTTGCACGCGGTTTTCTCAATTTTTGGATCAAAGACTAATTCACCTGTACGAGAAGAACGAGTCATAAACCATAATTAAAAAATGAAATAGATAGAAAATCGAATAAATAACTACTTTTCAGTCAGATATAGATATATAGTCAGCAATGACACTTTATCTTGCCAGCTTTGACTTTGTATTGTTGGCCTGATTATTGGTCGTCAACTTTGACTATCGACTGACAGCTTTGACTCCTGGTAGTCAGCTTTGACTGTTAGTACCCAGGTTTGACTTCTGGTACTCAGCTTTGACTTTCATAAAGTCTGTCGACTGCAACTTTGACTTTTACAAAGTCAGTCGGCTGCCTGATATGACACTTAGTCATATCCTGACTCTTTCTCGATCCGTCAGCGTTGAGTCTTCAGTCTTTGATCTTCAAGCTTTAGTCTTCCGACGTCAGTCTTCAATCTCCGACTTTACTCTCTCAGTCATTCTCTTCAATTTCGTTTGTATTTCAGTCTTTTAACATCTGTTGGTCTTCCTTCAGTCTTCAGTCTTCAGTACGCGATCCTTCAGTCGAACTGTTCGTCAGTTGTGCTAGCATTGATACTCCTATCAATATGACTGGCTTTTGTACTACTTGAACTTCTTCAATCTTGGGTCTGTCCAAGCTGGTAGTTCCATTACTGAAAACCTGTAACAATATCAACTAACTCCAGAAACAAGTTAGTAGCATTAGTTACTTCAGCAATTCGAGGTTTTGAGATCTAATCAAAATATACAATTAAGATAGATTTAATTCCAAATAGTTAGAAAGTTTCCCAATAATTTCCCCCTTTTTGATGATGCAGAAACTTTAAATATTATACTAAAAACAAACCAAGAGATAGATAACCAGTTTCAACAGGTGAACTTGATTCTCCCTTGCTGTGATCATCATTCTCTGTAAAATAGGGTTAGTTCAGCATAATAAGGTTATAAAGCAAGTACAAAGTCTGGACAAAGAGTCATTATCTCCAAGGTGAACTGGGTCAGTTTTATAGGTTATAGATTGCTGAGATTACAAGTGATACATCAGTTGAAAAGATAATCAGAAGCAAAACCTATACATATCTATTGCAGCTTGTTGACCAGTTCATCTTCTTCTTTGCCTTATCATTTCTTCGTCACGAAGTTGTCCACGATTCTGATTACAGCACAACCCCGAGACCTAAGACTTCATTTTAAAAGGTTAATGCATATGTCATTTTGTGACGACCCGACCCCTCAAAGAAGTATGGTTCATAAGGATCGTCACTGGTATAATAATGCAGAGGATATATACATAACTAATTAATACAATTAGCCATTAAACTACGAATAAATGCATGGACTGAAAGGAATAAGCTGTTTCAATACAGACCCAAGTCATAGAAGGACTTGTCAAAAGGTTCAACGTCAAAATATAACCCAATCAGGGCACAATTCAAGGAACGAGGTACGACCTCCAGTTCAATGCGATAATGAAACACAGTTATAATCAAGACACCAAAATAATATCAGAGTTAGACAGCAATAAACGTGTGGACATGCATATGACGATACATGCCCAAGGTTCTAGAAACCTTTCTACTATTGTAACAAAACATATGCCACTCTGTACCAACTCGCACCCATCGTCAATCCCTGCTCAACCTGCACATCAAAAATGAGATGCAGGGCTAAGTACAAAAGTACTCAGTGGACTCATTGCCGAAAACATTTTCTTTGTAAATTTATTGAACTGCCCACAACAGTGCATGATGATTTTAGTTAAAAGACTCATGCCTATCAAACATTTTATCATTTTCCAAAAGTGTCTGGCCGGACTATTTCATCCACGTTGTTCCATATCTGATCATTCATTCATTCATTCATTCACGCACTATTGAGGTGGCCACCTACACATAGTCGTCGTGACCGGTCGAGGTAGCTAACCTTAACACACAGTCACACGTGTACATAATCCGAGTTAGTCCTTAACTAAGTCGGATCCGATTGTTACCCTTTTTTAACGTTGGTGGACCAATACATTCACATACCACATTGGATATACCAATCTCAAATAGGATCACAACAAAATATAAACATTTGGCAGTCAATAATAGTTCATGGAATAATATTTCATAAAGCTTTTGTAAATCATGCTTTGAGATATGCATATCATTTTGTTTCAAGAGAGCCCACATGCTATTCCGAAGCTAAAAGTTCTAAGCGGGGCAGGTTGTGAGTGTTATTCCTCGGCAACTACGTACGATCAAGCCCTTCATAAGAAAATAGCCTTTCTTAGATTCTTTCTATTGATCGAAGGTCGTTTATAAATTACGACTTAAAGTTCCCAATTAGGGTTTCTTTATGATTTCATGTGAAGGTCTTAAGATAATTCCTATTATCTTACATTCTCAATTTTCAAACTATATTACTCCATCATTCATAGATGAACCTCAACTTCTGAGTCATATACTCCGAGTCTATCATCGACTCTAGCCTTTGTGTTCTTCTAAACGTTATTACGTTATAGATTGTTAGTATTCAAGTTATGATTGGTATATTAGGATATTCTCAAGCCACTAACTAGACTTAACAATTATAGTTATGCCCTAGTAGGTTATGTTTGACAGCTTGTCATATTAACACGACGAATGAAATGGAGTCTTGACTTATGATTCGAGATATCTCATACCATCGCGTAAGTAAATACTTTGGAATTAATGGAGTTCTTTGTGAATACTAACTCGACCTTTGAGACATAAGAATTGGCATCTTATGTTTGAATCTTATCTTATACTTTTCGAAATTGTTTGTTTCTCTTAACTCGTCGGAGATTGTGTACGTTATATAACCGTTATTCGTATCGAGTTGTCTTAACGCTCAATCTAATATCATATTAGGTTATCGTTGTTGAGCATTAACGTTGTAAGTCGGCTTTTGGTTTCTTTAACTTAGGAACTCACGTTTGAGTTATCCTATCATTAATAGAAAACTCTAAATTTGTGTCTAACTTCGATTCTCATTAATTCCTTCTTAAGTTATCGAAATTTGTCGATTTCCTTTTGGATTCTCGTACATAAAGTACAATGTTGTTTACATTTGGGGTTTTGTTTATCGGCACAACATAAATATAACCATTCAATACCATACACAACATAAACTATACTAAAGCATTAGAAAACCCTAATTCAAACGTAATACCCAACTATTGTGTATGCGTGCATGAGTGTTCCATTCATTCATCATAATCACAACCATTCATTCTAAACATATAGATTAACTATCATAGCATCATTCACAATTAAAATCAAACTCAAACTTAACCATTTTACTATATTTTTTATAATTAGCAATAATTAGCATAATATCCAATAAATTCCAATAAAATGATGATATGCTCCTATCATACCATAGAATTTAATTATCAACTCAATACCATCAATTAAAATTTTAAACCATGAGCTAACAACATGAAAGTTTTCGGCAATTTCAAGTTATTGAACATTGATGTTCAATAAATTCCACATCATATCATGCTTATATCATATACTAAACATGAAATACCATTTCATATCATACGTTAAAATTTAAACACATGCTTATTTCTACATATATATATTTTACTATCACTATATATATCATATATATATATATATATATATATATTCAAATAATTTCTACCAACTTCACAACATGTTTATAATATGTACTAAACATGTAATATTAACCTTAAACATCAACTAATAATTATAATATAAACTAAATGCTTGGAATTCTGTTTGTCTTCACACATATATTACATATGTGTTCAATAAATTCCCAACAATGCATAATAGGTTCATATTATTTCTAAACATTATATATTATATTATTTTCAACAAATAAAAATCAAATAAATCTTAGAATATTTATACATAGTTTCGGCCTTTTCATAAAAATAGGAGTAGTGTCTCAAAAATTTCAAGATTAATATATGATGTTCATATCATATGGCTCAAAAGTCATGAAGAAAATGAAAAACAAAAATTAGGGTTCTTCATGAAATAATTCCAAAACAATCTAAAAAAATATTCTACTCCAATACAAATAGAGAGAATGATGAATGCTACCTTTATATGGTCTTAGAAAAATTATTGGGGGGTTGGAATTGTTGGGAAAGAATGATTAAAGCTTAAGAATTTAAAAAACAAAAGAGAGAATTTGTGTGTTCTAAAGAGAGAGGAAAGGCACGACTTTGCCTCTGTAAAATGACAGAAAAATGGCTGTTGGGAGCCTATATGAGTGGTCCATTGTGGTGGTTGGGAGAAGACTAGTCAAATTACCCGATTTGGCATGTTAATACCGGTTCTTTAAGTTTTGTCGGGCTTTCGATTGATTTCTCGTAACCTTAAGGTTTTATTTATTAAATAGTCTTAAAAAAGACTTATTTCATATTTTATAATAATTTCATGAAGTTCGGATGGCATCCGGTAAGTCAATTCCGAATTATCGCGGAAAAACAGCGTCCGGCGATTAAATTATGCTCATTCGAAATTCTATTGAATTCTTGAGATTTTATAATTAATTTGAGTCTTATAAATAATTTCTTATCAATTTAGAACCTTGGTTCGAGTTTCGGTTTGTTCGGATCAGTTTAGGGTTTTTCCGGTATATATTCCCGGCGTTCGGTTAAGTTCTTCAGGAATTTCATTCAGAAATTTATTCTTATGAATTCTAAATTCATAATAATATATTCCTCCATGAGTTTTGATTGTTATAATTAATTTTCATGATTATCACGGACTGGAATTAGATCCGGCTCGTGAATAGTACTTTTGAGACTGATCAGACAAGCATGCCTGAAAATTCCAATTCTTTGGCTTCTCACATGTTTTCGTGAGAAGATTCTAGAAATGAAATCCTTTTTCTTGAGATTCATTCTAGATCCTTCATTTTATGTTCAGGTTATTCAGGTAACCCTAATCCGGTTGGATTAGTCAATAGTTTTTTATTTCTTTTGTTTTCGATCTCTGAATCGATTCTAATTGGTTTCATTGGTTACCTTAAACATAATTAAGGTCTAAGCACCACAATTAATTTGTTTAATCATCACTAATAAAATTTTTGAATTTTTCGGGTTATTACACATTTGAACTTGCATTATCCACTGTAATTGCAAACACCCTTGCAATCCCCCACTCACGCAGACAATTATCAAGTTGCTTAGCTAAATCCTCACCCTTGTGACTTTCAACTATGAAAAAATTGATAATCTTTTTATGAAGAGTCCAATCATTACAATAAACTGGGCTGTAATGCACATATAGTTTATTTGCTGCAAAGACGTCCAAGTGTCAGTAGTAATACACACACGTTGACGAATTTTCTGAAATGAGTCACTCAATTTCATCTTTTTATCGTTGACGACTTTTCTAAAATGAGTCACGCAATTTCATCTTTTGATCTAAGAATAACTGATAACAATCTTTTGATATTGTCCAACGTGAAGGAATTTTGAATTTAGGTTGCAAGGCATTAATAAATTCAACAAACCCTTCCCCATCCACAAACTTGAATGGCAATACATCCCTAATGATCATTGAAGGTAACTTTTTCCTGCATAGTTCTTGATCAAACTTACAAGTAGTAAGATTACCACTTATGCACTCATTATCACCACCATGTATTGGTTGTAAAGACAATTGAGATTGTCTTAAATCCTTACTACAAGGATAGAGAATGCAACTACTAATATGAGGCTTAAGGTTTGAAGTGCCATTTTTCTTATTGTTGGAAGCATAAACCTTACCACAATAGTTGCACTTTGATTTTCGACATCAATCCTCATCATCAAACGGGATGAAGTGATCCCACACCATAGATCTATGCCTTATAGGTTTCCTCTTTGTATTAGTAGTTGATTCCCAATCACTTCATTTGCAGTTTGACTTGGCAGCATTTCCTCATATTTGATTCTGACATCTTATGCAAGACTGTAGGAAAAAAAAGAAATTAAAATTAATGAGTATATAAAGCAGTAATATTGTATAAAAATTGAAGAATAAAACAACTAATTTATTATTTTATAAGGATGAAGAAATTGAACTACTACAAATGCATTGGGATTTCTAAATGGAAGATAGAGAAATAATATTGATGCCTTCAACAATTATGGAAGACAAAAATCATGATGTAACTTCAATCCTTGTGTTCAAAAATTAAATGAGACATAAATAAAAATGAGCATTGCTCCTATTTCTCGTTAATTATATAACCTATGAAAAAAATACAAATGTGTGTTGCTAAATCAATGTAATTGTAGAAATTTCATAACCAATATTAGGATAAACAAACAAGTTCTCTTCCACAACCACAAATATCCACTAGCTACAATTTTATATTGCTATCATACAACAGAAATTTGAGCAAAGCTAGTAAAATATTTGTTAACAATTATTCACTTTCAGAGTTGCATCACTTTCCAATATGCGGAAATATACACACACTTAGATTCAACATCAAATTATAAAATAGGGATTTCTCACCGAGAGGGAAACCAATGGAAATTATGATGTCGAAGTGACGAGAAGCAGAAGCTAATTTTGCTGGAGAAAGACCATGACATATACAAATGTCTGGACAGTCTTCGAACAAATGATCGCTATAATTCCTACCAAATAAATTATAGTAAAACATCAAGTATATTATATCGTATCCACAGGGACTGCGACTCGAGAACACAGTAAATAATCAACACAGAATCTTGATTATTATTCAGGCAACAAAATATCAAGAGATAGATAGAAAAAACACTAGACTCAAAATATAAATAAAGAATAAAATCAGATATGAAAGACTAATCCTAGGGATGTATTTAACCTAACCAGACTCACACAATCAACCTATTAATCCGTTTACCAATTTAATCAACATTCATATGATGGATCACTAATGTAACTATAGTTTCCGTCAGGACAGCCTATAGTAGTAGGTTAGCCTAAACTCTATCCGTTGGGTCTCAAGATAAGTAAGCTAATTACCAAAAGCACACAAAGATTTAACCTCCTACAGTTCACCTATCTCCTCCAGGTCTCAAGGCAAAAACTGTATTATGAATTCAAGATATCGGCTATGCAATTAATTCCGCCAGGATATCAATCACATAACTAGCATGCATCAATATTGGCCAGATACCAACACATGAGAATTAAAGCCAAGAATCATAAATAATGAATGGGACGACAAAACAGTATCAACATATCAATCTTATAAATCTAGTCAGACATACAAACCCTAGGATCAATAAGGAATTTAGCTATGCATAATTAAAATATTAAAGCAATAAATAAATAAAAATAACATAAACTGAAATAGATAGATAAAACTGTAAGATTCCACAATGAACAATGTAGCAACTTCGATCCGTAAATAAATCTGAACTTGAATAAGAACTGAAAACCGAAATAATAAACTAAAACTAAAACGTGAAAATTGAAAGCAAAGAAAACTAGAAAACGATACTCTAATCAAAAAAGAATTGAAAGCTACACTGAAAACTATTCTCGCAAAACAAACGAAAGAAAAAGAGTAAAAAAATATGTGTTCTGTATCAAAAGTTGAAGCTACGTCTCCTTTTGTGTAATGTGTGCTGTGTGTGTCCCCCCCTCCGTGTGCATGTGTAAAGTGTATATATATAGATGCCGCCTGACGAGCCCGTTTTTCGTGCTCTTTTTGGGGTAATCCTTGCCCTAGAAAGAGTGCATTTTGTGTGTGTTCTTTGCATGTGTTTGTGTCTGGGAGGACACGCTTTGGGGTATTGCAGGTTGAGCCGGATCTTGGGCAAGATTAGGCCACCTCTCATGAGAGAGGTAAAAATCCCGAGGACTACCTTGGCAAGACATTCTGACATCTTGCCAAGACACTGTACCGCATGGGAGCTGAGCCTGATCAACAAGCTGACGTGAAGCCAAGAAGGTAATCGAGACAAGGAAGAGAAGGAAAAAGGATGAGGAGTGATGCAGGGGACAGAGGAGCAAGTCAGATGCAACTGGGACGCAGACGAGGACTCGCGCACTTGCACGCAAATGGGGAGATTCAGGCAAGATTCATCTTCGCTACCGCTGATTTTTGCCGAAAGGAAAAGCTCAACCCGCAAATGCCGAGACGAGACAAATATGCCGATCGAAGCCGAGGAGCTCTTGTCGGGGTCCAGAGCCTCGAGCCAAGCTGCTGACCTCACCACCTGCCGCCTCGAGATACGCACGCTGACCAAGCTAAAGGGGAGTTTACTTAGGCTCCCTACACAATTCCAACTCCACATTGAGATTTGAACACAACATTCAGGAGAGAGCATAAGTCCAGAATTCTCTCTCAACTTCTCTCTTTTAATATTTCTCTTGCATGTCATGAGCGATTGGTGAGGAAGAAATAAGTCCTACGGGCAAACAATTTATTATTATGTATTTGGTTACCTTTACTTGAACAACTGCTTGGCAGAGAATGCTTTTCGTTCACGTTTGATTTTCTATTCAAGTATGATTTCGATTATATTCTTGTTTATTGCTTTTATGTTTATGTCGATTATGCGTGAGTAGTCGGTTCGGGGGTGAAGCACGTTGAGTCAAGGTCATACAAGTCGTGAGGTCTAAATGTCCTTAGAACCTTGAGTGGGTGTTCCCGAAGCTCTAGGCCTTTATACACATGTTATTCCTTTCCTTGAGCGTTAACTCGGCCGGTAGCCTTGGGGGAGGGTAGCTACAAGCAATAGCCGGAGTAAGACATCGAGTGTCTCTTTGTCCCGGGAAGTGCGGCTGGAGTGGGTGATTGTAGCCGTCGGCCTTGGGCAAAGGGTTGCGAGCCACTCCCTTGGACCGGCTGTGGCTAGTTGGGCTGTCTAGTGAGTCAAGCTGTTGGGGCGGAAGAACCAATCTTGGAGACCGCTTGAGGGGGCAAGCGCAGGGCCTCAGACTTGGTCCTAAAATCTACAGGCAAGCTGGGGCTGGGGGGCTGGTGTACGTGACAACCTAAAAGGGCATCTACCCCTTGGTACCTTTAACCACGACATACACTCTAGGTGAAAACCCTTGTACTTATGACCGACGTCTTGACCAATATCTCAACGTGCGGAACCCTTGGTGTAGGGAAATCTTATTTTGACCCCTTCCCGAGGATCTATCTTGGATGTTTAATTCACCATACATTGATTATATTCCTAGCATGCGTCTATATAATTAATTGCAACACGTAGGGGTTTTCTTGTGTTTACCTTTGAATATGTCGGGGATGAACGGGATGAACGGATCGAGACTCGTGCTTTGACCTTCTCGGATCAGATCCCGTTGCCCAATCTCCAACGCCGAGTGAGGACGATCTACGGAGAATGCTACAGAAAATCACCCTAAATTTCTCTCTACAAATTTTCGAAAATTATCTCCTATGAACTATAGGAATTCTAAAATTATGTATTGTGATAATCGAGGATTAGCTTTGATCTTATCTCTTACCTTATATTTATAATGTATTACCATAATCCCATTAGAAAGGATCCATGTATATCCCATAAATATAATAATATCCTTATGGATAAAGAGGATCAAATCCTTACCATAGAGAGGATAGGCGCGATTTTCAGCGTTACGGGCCTGGACGGGCCAAACCCAGGATCAAATGCAAGGAATAAAGATGGGCCTCAAATAAATTAATTATCTTATGTTCACCCGTAACATAAATTAATTTATAAACATTCATTCATGCCACTAGAGAATAAATGTCGACTTACCCTTTATTACCAAGTTGAGTCAGCTTGCACTTTAGACATTACGAATCCTCGTATTTAAGATATCAGACGTCCATTAATTATTTAGAGCATTTCGATCGCTTAAAATAATTAATATCTTTAATTCCTTAAGTAGTACCACTCAACCTTATTATTGTACTTGAGCTAACTCAACCTGCAAGGTTTAGTACAATAAACCTTTTGAGCTCCTTAAGGGGACGTCATCATCCTAAACGGATACGGTGACTGACTGATGATAACTAGCATGACATACAAGCACTGCCACCACCCAAGATGCGGAGAATATTGGGTTAGAACATATAACCCTCACCCATAACAAGTCAAAGTGATGGTCAGCAACTCATACTCACCTAATACCTTATCGAGGTTTAGATCATCGTAAGTCACCGAGATCTCGTTCTTCACGACGGTCGATAGAAGAACTCATCTCATCGTGATCCTTCAATACGCCGAGACGCATCAAAGATAGACAAGCAACCAAGTCAAGTCACTTCATATCTATACAAGAATTTATACCGACAACTCGTCATCAAGTTGTCTCATTTGTGAAACTTTTAATATCTCATTAAGCTCGACCAATCATACGCACTTTCGTGATCTTCTACACAATGTATGATCTAACTTACATATGAGATAAGGGACACGATATATGCAATCAAGTAATCAATTCAGATAGAGATTGTAATAGTGGTAACAGAAACATTGTATACAAGCTCAACCAAAAGCGCTTTCAAGATACAACCAACAATCTTCCACTTATACTAAAGCAAACTTTAGTATACAATGTGTCTCTACTAGCTATTACAAACAAAACCATCACTTTGCTTCTCCCACTTATACAAAAGTTTCCTTTCTAAGTGGGTGCCATCAAGCGCAATCCAAGTCCTCGAACATGCACTTAGACTTTTTGCGGCGAGTGCTCTTTGTGAATGGATCCGCTAGGTTATCCATCGTATCAATCTTTTCAATCAAGACGCCCCTCGCCTCACGATTCTCGTATGACATGGTACTTTCTCTATGTGTTTGGTCGCTTAGGGTCCGTGGTTCCTTCGAAGTTTCACATCGCACCGAAAGTTATCACAAGAAACTATGATACTCTTGGGCAAACCGTGTACCACACCCAGATCCATGAGGTAGTTCTAAACCATACAGCCTCCTTAGCAGCCTCCGCCGCTACATATTCGGCTTCCATGGTAGAGTCCGCAATGCATCGCCGCTTGCACTCCGCCAGATACGGCTCCACCTCCCAAGGTAAACACATACCGAGGTGACTTTTTCTCATCACGGTCCACTTGGAACCGAATCAGATAACCCAAAGGCATTAGACTATCTCGCATGGTAAACCAAACTTATAATCTCTAGTCCTTTTCGTGTACTTGAGTATATGCTTACTGGCAATTCAATGTACTTGTCCAGGTTAGATCGATATCTAGCTACTATGCTACCGCACAGCGTATATCGGGCCTCAGACATAGCATTGCGTTCATGAGACTTCCTACTGGCGGAAGCGTAAGAACTTGTCTCATTTCCTCTATCTCCTTTGCGTCATAGGTGATCGCTCCTTAGATAAAGGAACGCCATGTCCGAAGGTAGCAATCCTTTCTTGGCGGTCCGCATACTAAAACAAGTAATCACAAGATCAATGTAAGACGCCGAGATAAGCTCAATATTTTTCTCTTGCGATCTCGGTAAACCTTGATCCCAAGAATGTACGCCGCATCTCCTAAGTTTTCATTTGAAACCGATCGGATAACCAACTCTTTACGCCCGATAACAACTTCACATTGTTGCCAACTAGAAGGATGTCATCTACATAAAGTGCAAGAAATACCACATCACCGTTGACATCTAAACGATACACACAACTCTCGCTAGGCAACTGGGTAAATCCATACTACTTTACCACATCGTCAAAGCGTAAGTTCAAGGATCGTGAGGCTTGCTTAAGCCCATAAATGGACTTCTTAAGCTTCCATACTAGATGCTCTTCACCCTTCACCACATAACCTTCGGGTTGCTGCATATAGATGTCTCTACCTTCCTCAAGGTAACCGTTTAGAAAAGCGGTTTTCACATCCATTTGCCAAACCTCAAGGTTCAAGTGGGCTGCTATGGCGTAAGAATTCGATGGACTTGATCATTGCTACAGCGAAAAGGTCTCATCGAAATCGATGCCCTCAACTGGTGTACCCTTTTGCACAAGCCCGGCTTTAAAAGCCAAACCTCCATCTCGAATCTCTCTTCCTCTTGATACCCACTTACTACCTATGGCTTCCTTGCCATCCGGTAGAGGTGTCTTTTCGTATACATCCATAGCTGTTATGGACTCAATTTCTAAGTCCATAGCGATGTGCCATGATCTTGCATCAATGTCTTGTATCGCCTCACCGACGTCCATGGGTCGATTATTGCTCGCTCGCTTCGGGACTAAATCCAAAGATTCACCCACGAACATAAATCGCCGGGTCGACGAACAACCCTTCCACTACGACGAGGCGCCATCGGCACAATGGCAACGGTGGGTGCAGTAAACTTGTGGTTCTCATCTTGCACAACTTGTCGGGTAGGTACCACTTGACGGTCGGTATCTCCAAAGTGGAACTCGACCCACTTCAATTTCTTGAAGTATCCGTGTCGATCCTCCCACTAGACTCGACATCTCGCACCTTTCGCCTAATCGGTGGTGGAATACGATCATCTTCTAATTCTCGAAGAATGATTTCAACTTTGGATTTATGGTTTGTCATATAATCCTCTTCTAAGAATCGGCATTAGTTCTAATAATGACCTTCTCGATCCTTAGGACTATAGAATAAACCACCTTCGCTCCTCTAGGATAGCCAATAAACAGCCTTGCGTCGGATCTAGCCTCCAACTTGTCGCCCTTCTTGTTCAAAGACATGCCGGATCGCCCATATCCTTATGTGGCTTAAACTAGCTCTTGCGCCCAAACCACAACTCGAAGGGGTCTTTTCGACCGACTTGATGGTACTAGATTTAGCAAGTATGCGTCGCTTCTAAGGCATACCCCGTAACTAAATAGACAATGCTGCATAACTCATCATTGATCTAACCATTTCCAAAAGAGTCATATTTCTTCGCTCTGACATACCATTTTGTTGTGGTGTGCCCAATGTAGTGAGCTGGGAGGTAATCCCACACTGCACCAAATAGTCCATAAACTCGTTACTGAGGTATTCGCCACCGCGATCAGACCACAGTGACTTGATACTTTTACCAAGCTTCGTCTCCACTTCCACCTTAAACTCTTTGAATTTCTCAAAGCATTCAGACTTGCGGTGAAGCAGGTATACGTATCCGTACCTTGAGTAATCGTCAATGAAAGTGACAAAATACTCGTACCCTCCACGAGCTTGTGTGGACATCGGTCCACACAGGTCATAATGGACTAGCTCCAACACTTCTTTGGCTCTATAACCCTTCACTTTGAAGGGTCTGATCGACATCTTACCTTCTATATAGGATTCGCAGACTGGGAACGGAGTAACTGTTAGATTACCCAACGCTCCATTCTTAGCCAGTCTTTGGATCCTATTTAGATTGATATGACCTAATCTAAGATGCCAGAGAAATGTGGTGTCATCTTGCGAAGAAAACTTTCTTTTTTTAAGGTTTGTAGATGATGCAACATAGTTATAGGTATTATGTTTAGCAGAAATAGTATAAATCGAATTATATAATGTGCCAACACAGATAACTTCGTCATTTCTTATGATATAAACACCACTATCAAAAATAACTGAATATCCATGAATAAATAGTTTCAAACTAAAACAAGGTTTCACGAAACTCCACATATAAAACGCCCTTAAAACTAAAACTGTTCTATCAAACATAAAGAAACATCTCCGATCGCAACGGCCTCGACTTTCGCTGCGCTGCCCATGGAGATCGTTATCTCGCCATCATGCAGACTCCCTTGTCCACGTGAACCTCGCAAAGGTGTAACAAACATGATCGGCCGCACGTGTCTACTACCCAAGAATGGGTAGAACAAGTCGCTAAACATGTTTCACATTAAAGCAAATGGCGTACCTTGAGCTTGAGCATAGGGCACTTGGCCTTCCAATGCCCGCCTTGTCGCACTTGAAGCACTTGCCCTTCTCCTTCGCTTTAAGCCTCCGGTGGCGATCATGTTCTTGCTCCCATTACTCCCACTATTTCCTCGCCTCGCCACCTTTGGTGCCCTTTTCTTTTCCATTTTGCAACGGAAAATTTGGGCCCCTAGATGTGCTAGCAAGAGCATGTGCTCCTTTACCCATGACTCCTTCCGCGGCCACGAGATCATTAAGCAACTGACTAAGCGTATACTCGGTCTTGCTCATGATCACATTCACGCCGAAAATTCTCAAAAGACTTGGGCAAAGGTGTTGAGGATAATATCGACCTTGGCTTCACCGTCAATACCTCCTCCGGTGATCAAGACTATCTATGAGACGAGTCATGTGGGAGACATGTTCATGGACCGAACTTCCTTCTTCCATCTTACACGCCAAGATTTCTCTCATTGTGTGGAAGCGATCGTCCGATCCAATTGCCCAAACTTACCTCGAGACTTGACCATATTTCGATCGCGTCACCATCGATCGATGTCGCAGCCTGCAAGCCTTTGGACATTGTAGTCATCATATAGCACTTGGCCATATTGTTCGACTTATGCCAAAGTCCGCCGACTCATTGCTCATTAGTCGATGCGTCAAGAAGGGCATCGAGTTTAGGAGTAGTGAGAACAAACATGTGTTCTTCAAATGATAAGAATATATTCCATGTTTCGCTTCCACTCGATAAAATTCGGATCGGATATGGATTTTGTGCGAGCATATTGATAATCGGTGTAAGAGACATAACCGAAAAGATAATGTAAACACATAAGCATACGATCGCACATAATTGTGAACAACAATATTGTAACCTTTTGATAAAACAATATTGATTGAAACCTCCAATCGCCCAAGGAATCCCACATGCAAGCCACGCGTGTGGATGTTTACACATGAACCCCTCGACTGCACTAAAATATACCTTTAGTCGCTTAATTTCAATCCATGTCAACTTATCCTTACGACAAATGAAATTAATGATTGGACCTTACTGACCACATCACTATCGCAGAAGGGACTTCGGGAAGTTGTACTCGAGGTGATGTATAAGCAATGACCACAATTTTAACAATAGAAATGAATTCTTAGAATTGGCATACCACTAGACCATACGACTTCCAATTCAAATTCCTTTGTTATCTCATTTTAAATCCATCTCTAGAGAACTTATGAAAATCGCACATGCAGCCACGCGTGTGGATCGCCATACATGAAACTCCCACATCTCAATAGATTTAAAATGTTTTATTTAGAAATATCATCTAACAAACTTATGATAAACAAGCAAGCAAGCCAGCGTGTGGACGTTTACTCACAAGCGCCTCACTTTGTTTAGAGATCAAAGGTGGAGGTCTTGACATTTTAATTTGAAAATTAATATGTCGGGTTACTTGCTTAGTCTTTTGTTTCAAAAGGTTTGTCCATGCAGATCACGTAATCCTAGCATGCTTTAAACATCCACGACATGCAATGAACGATTAAAAATAAAATAAAACGTTCATCGTGGCCCACTCGTGGAACCTGCACTTTCCTGCCTAATCTATTACATAGAATTGCAAAGTACAGATCTTCATTAACCTCGAAAAAACGGGCCTCGCGTGCACGGGCACGGACCGGATTCGTCAAAACTAGATTCAGGCCGGAAAAACGGGTCTGGCCGGAAAACGGGTCCGGGCCGGTCCGCCCAAAATGGGCCGGGCTGCCAGGGCACGACCCATGCGCGCGCCCAGCCTTGCGCGCCGCCACCTGCGCGCTCGCGCCGCCTCGCGGTCGTGAAGGAGACCGCGACCGACGAGCACATCGTGCGCGGCCATGTTTCAAGGCTGAAAGGCTGCAGCGCGCGCGCGCGCCTCACGGTCGACTCACGACCGCGAGCCCGCTAGCGGCGTGCGGGGATCTCGCGCACAACGCATGCCCGCCGCCCGCACGCACGAAGCACCGGGATCTCGCGTGAAATTGTGACGCCCGCCGCCGCGGTGTGCGTTGTGCGTGCCGCTAGCGATCATGAAAGCGGTCGCGACTGCGACAGTGCTGCGCGTGTGCCGCCGGCCCGGCGCGATCTGCGGAGATCTGCCGAGCGCCAGACTCGGCGCCGAGCGGTGCCGAGGCATCCGCGGCGGCGCTGCGTGCCCCGCACCGCCCGCTGCCGCCGATGCGCCCCAACTTCCTCGCCCCGTCCGCCGATGTCGCTGAGAATGCGCGCGATGGCGCCGAAGGCCGTGTTTCGCGCCGCGTCCGGTTCTCCCGACGAATCTTCGTTGTCTCGTTTCTTCGTGCTTTCGTCTTCGTTCTTCTTTTACGATAAGATTTACAGGAAAATCTAATCTAACCACGGATTTTCGTGGTGAAAACAAAACCGACAAAAAATAAAACGAGCCACGATGAACGATAGATTCACAATTAATTAATTGCGCACGTAATAATCAAACGTGAATTAATCCAACAGAGCCAAGATACTGATCCCAGGCTCTGATACCAATTGTAGGGAAATCTTATTTTGACCCTTTCCCGAGGATCTATCTTGGATGTTTAATTCACCATACATTGATTATATTCCTAGCATGCGTCTATATAATTAATTGCAACACGTAGGGGTTTTCGTGTTTACCTTTGAATCTGTCGGGATGAACGGATGAACGGATCGAGATTCGTGCTTTGACCTTCTGGACTGTATCCCGGTTGCCCAATCTCCAACGTCGAGTGAGGACGATCTATGGAGAATGCTACAGAAAATCACCCTAAATTTCTCTCTACAAATTTTCGAAAATTATCTCCTATGAACTATAGGAATTCTCAAAAATTATGTATTATGATAATTGAGGATTAGCTTTGATCTTATCTCTTACCTTATATTTATAATGCATTACCATAATCCCATTAGGAAAGGATCCATGCATATCCCATAAATATAATAATATCCTTATGGATAAAGAGGATCAAATCCTTACCATAGAGAGAGGATAGGGGCGTGATTTTCACTGTGCTACGGGCATGGATGGGCCAGCCCAAGGATCAAATGCAAGGAATAAAGATGGGCCTCAAATAAATAAATTATCTTATGTTCAGCCCAGAACATAAATTAATTTATAAACATTCATTCATGCCACTAGAGAATAAATACTGACTTACCCCTTTATTACCGAAGTTGAGTCGGGCTTGCACTTAGACATTACGAATCCTCGTATTTAAGATATCGCACGTCCATTAATTATTTAGAGCATTCTGACTGCTTAAAATAATTAATATCTTTAATTCCTTAAGTAGTACCACTCAACCTTATTATTGTACTTGAGCTAACTCAACTGCGTGGTTTAGTACAATAAACCTTTGAGCTCCTTAAGGGACGCCATCATCCTAAACAGATACGGTGACTCGACATGTATAACTAGTATGACATACAAGCACCGCCACCACCCAAGATGCGGAGAATATTAGGTTAGAACATATAACCTCACCCATAACAAGTCAAAGTGATGGTCAAGAACTCATACTCACCTAATACCTTATCGAGGTTTAGATCATCGAAGTCACCAAGATCTTGGTTCTTCACGACGGTCGATAGAAGAACTCATCTCACCGTGATCCTTCAATACGCCGAGACGCACCACCATAGACAAGCAACCAAGTCAAGTCACTTCTTATCTATACCGCAGCCTATACCGACAACTCGTCCTCAAGTTGTCTCAGCTGTGAAACTTTTAATATCTCATTAAGCTTGACCAATCATACAGACTTCTGTGATCTTCTACACACTGTATGATCTAACTTATATATGAGATAAGGGGACACAGATATATGCAATCAAGTAATCAATTCAGATAGGAGATTGTAATAGTGGTAACAGGAAACATTGTATACAAGCTCAACCAAAACTGCTTTCAGTATACAAATCCAACACTTGGCCCAACTACTTGTTATTTAATCTCTTTACCTTTTGTTTAAGTTTCGCTTTACATTACGCTAAGATCTATCTCTCAAGACATCTCATCGAGACCGTTAATCGACACCTTGCCTCGGGCAACCTCATACTCAAACTGTGACAACTCGAGTAACAACACAACCAGCTCTCTTGGGTTCGACCCCTTAACTTGCCATGTACGGAACTATATGTTCAAGTTGGAGGAGATTATAAATGTATCTTGACGTACCTTGGGACCTCTAACGACGGGTAAACCGAGCGTCGTCAGATTGGCGCCGTTGCCGGGGAGCTGCGCTATTCTAGTGTTGTTATTCACTTTTTCATTTTTTGTTTGGTTTTTGCATGCTCCGACCTAACCTTGCAGGCGAGGACGGAGAGCTCCTGTTTGACCCAGAGATTGAGAGAACCAGTCGGAGAAGAAGAGGCAAGCTGAGGAGAAATGCCCCCGTCTTGAGGAGTCACGGACTAAGGCAAGACAACATGGAGGAAAGGAATCCACAAAACCCACCACCTCCAGGAGAGCAAACGCTTAGGGAGATGATGTTCCCGAACAACAATAGTCTCCGCCCCTTGGGCATCACCTGCCCGAGATCGAGGACAAGCTGGGGGTCGAGGACTCTTTATGCGATCTTGCCAAGCTTCAGCGATATGCCAGGAGAAGACCCCCAGCGTCATCTCCAGGACTTCGAAATGGTGTGTAGCACCATAAGGTGTGCGGATGAAGTTAAGAAGGAGTACATCCGACTCATATCCTTTCCATTCACTCTCCATGGCGGTTGCTCGAGAGTGGTCAGACACTTTGCCTACGGGTAGTGTCACTACTTGGGGTGGCTTCAAAAAAAGTTCCTTGAGAGATACTATCCCATCTCAAGGATACAAAGCGTGAGAAAAAGGATGAGTTCCCTCCAGATGGGGAATGACGAGACGGTGTACGACTATTGGTGTCGTTTCAAATCCATCTTGGCAAAGTGTCCCAATCACCAAATCTCTGATCAAGATCTGATCCAATATTATGTGAATGGCTTGAGGGAGAGTCAGAGGCAGCTCGTGAGTGCTGCGTGCGGAGGTTCCATACTCAACAAGCAACCCAGCAAGGCATTCAAACTACTCGCAGACTTGGCTGAAGAGTCTCGGGATGATGCCAACGCAATGGTCAAGACGATGCCCAGCCAAGAAGCTACCACTTCAGACGGATCCGACATGAAAGATATGAAGGCCATGATGAAACAAATGATGGACCTGATGAGGCCCTCTATGGCCAAGAAGAATGTCAGCGTGTCGCCTTTGCTTTGCCACCACCCACAACACGGACGAGTGTCTACAAGTGGCTGAAGAAGAAGAAGTGAATGCCTTTGGGCATGCCAACAACGGTGGTGGAGGAAACGCTCAAGGCCAGAAGCCCCGTTTTGACCCGTACAATCCACCGTGGAAAAATCATGAGAACTTGAGGTACGGAGGCACACACTATCAAGCATCTCCTGGGCAGAATCCACCTCAAGCTCGGCCATCTTTAGCCGAGATAGTCCACAATCAAGGAGCTACCCAAGGAAGGATAGTGCAAGACCTCGACAAGTTCAAAACAGAGACAAGGGGAGTCCTGCAATCAGTGCTTACCCAGCTGAACACCTTGACGCAAGAGATCTCAAAGCTCAACCAAAAACAAGGGACACTCCCTGCTCAAGTGCAAATCCAACCCAATGCACACGTCGACGCAATTAACTTGAGGAGAGGAAAGAAATTACCAGGTAGGGAGGGAGCCCCAGTCAAGGAGACAGTCGAGAAAGAAGACATAACCGAGGAAGTCGAGGACTTGGTCAAGGAGCCCGAACCCGAGGGGAAGGCTTCCTTGCCCAAGCTAGCAGACAAGACAGAGATCAAGATCAGACCTCCATTTCCAGGAAGGTTGGCAAGGAACAAAGAAGCCGAAGAGAAGAATAAAATGATCAAGATCTTTAAGAAGGTAGAGATCAACATACCTTTGATCACTACTTTGACCTCGATGCCGAGGTGTGCCAAGTTCCTCAAAGAGCTGTGTACCAAGAGAGTCAAGTACACGGACGATGCTAAGTTCCAAATGGGAGAGAACGTCTCAGCCGTGCTCAAGCGAGACTTCCCAATCAAGTGTACCGATCCCGGGATGTTCTATATACCTTGCGTGATCGGGACAACGAGGATAGACCAAGCTATGCTCGATCTCGGGGCATCAATCAACGTGATGCCCCTATCTATCTATCAAGAGTTGAAACTCGGACCTCTCCGACCATCTTGTGTTGAGATTCAACTGGCAGACAAGTCAAGTGTCTATCCTGAAGGGATCCTTGAGGATGTTCTCGTCAAGGTGCAGGACCTTATTTTCCCAGTTGATTTTTACGTCCTATATATGGGCAGTACCCGGACCAAGAAGCAGCTCATGCTGCTAGGCAGGCCGTTTCTCAAGACGGCACGGACGTTGATCGATTGTGATACGGGGAAGCTCACATACAAATTCGCTGGGGAGACGGTCACCTTTAACATCTACAAGGCCGAGCAATTTCCGATTGACACCGAGATGGTGCACTTTGTCAGTCTCACTGAGAAGGATGTTGAGAGATACTCTGCCAACGTGGTGGTCAAGGACGTGTACGAAAGAGTCATCCAAGGACACACTGAAGATTTAGAGTATCTCGACAAGGAGGAGGTCGAGGCAACTGAAGTGCTTGAGGTAGAAGCCGACCAAGGTGGGGACGATCAACCAAGCTATCAATCACCGCTAGTGCATGACAAGGAGAGGATGCAACCTTCCTTGAAGAAATCCCCCAAGCTACAGCTCAAGCGCCTACCGAAGCACTTGAAGTATATCTACCTCAGAGTCAACGAGACGTTGCCAGTAATCATAAGCTCTGAGCTGACGGTCAAGGAAGAAGAAGAGACGAAGGCCATCTTGAGCAAGTACAAAGAGGCCATCGGCTGGACCTTAGCCGACCTCAAGGGCATCAGCCCTACTGTTTGCCAACACTACATCTTGCTCGAGGACGACGCCGTACCGGTCAGAGACCCCCAGAGGAAGCTCAACCCGGTAATGAAATAAGTTGTCAAGGTGGAGATACTCAAACTCCTTGAGTTGGACCTCATTTACCCTCGCTCGGACAGCCGGTGGGTCAGCCCGATCCACATCGTGCCAAAGAAATCCGGCGTACAAGTGGTCGAGAATGAAGGCAAGGAACTAGTCACGATGAGACTCCAGACAGGCTGAAGGGTTTGCATAGATTACAGAAAGCTCAACAAGGTGACCCGGAAGGACCACTTCCCCTTGCCGTTCATTGACCAGATGCTTGAGAGACTCGGCGGGAATAGGTATTTCTGTTTCCTTGACGGCTACTCTGGTTATATACAAATTTGTGTGGCATTAGAAGATCAAGATAAGACTACATTCACTTGCCTGTTTGGCACATTTGCATATCGTCGTATGCCATTTGGTTTATGCAATGCTCCGGGGACATTTCAAAGATGCATGATGAGGTAATCGTAGCGTGATAAGTTAACACGAGTCGTCTCTCAAGGAAAACTTAACAGGGCCATTGTTTGTGTCATGCACAGAAAGCGATTAAATCCTAAACACACTAATACCAACAAGGGTTTGAACATGCAAGAATTGAAATACGGAGAATAAACGGCGAACCTAAGCTAGGGGTTGTCAATCCCGAGCTATACTAATAAAGCAATAAATCTAAACCAGGGGTTGTCAATCCCTAGTTGAACTACGAAAGCATGATAAATCAAAGTGGTAAACGAAAGCAATATAAATCAAAGCAGCATGAAAACAATCCATTGTCACTATGGAATTGGAATCAACAATATTCATCTAACAATAATACTGTGAAAATTGATCCGAAAGACTGATAAATCCCAAAACATAAATTGACAAATAAATCATTCGATGAAAAGTAGAAACAGGAATTAAAGCTAACAATTATCTGTGTTGTGTTGCTTGAAGAAATCTGGAAGAGCTCTGAAGAACAATGGTGAAGACAGTCGCGGCCGCCTGGAGAAGAAAACCAAAACTGAAGACGGGCGCCTTTAACCTAAGCGCGTGTATATATATATAAATAAAAAGTGAGCGCCGGTTTAATGTGAGCTGTTCGAAAACGCTCGACTTAGCCGTGGCGGCTCAAGTTGAGCGCGCGCTTGAAATTGGAATCTGGCGCTGAGAAACAGCCTGAACCGGCGTTTGGGTTGAACGCCAAGAAGCTGGCGCTGAGAAGCCTGAACCGGCGTTTGGGTTGAACCGGCGTTCGGAGGCCGGAGGCTGGGCGTTCGGAGGTCGCGCGCGTTTGCGCGAAGCGCGCGATACCGCTGCGCAGTATTTTTACTTTGGCCCGTTCTCCTTCGTTTGAACTCCGATTTGCACACGGTTTTCACCTAAGGACTCCTATCACAACGTAATTTACTTCTTATGAAGGATAAAATCCTTGATTCCTTCTCCAAAATTCATGAGAATCATTGAAAGTGTTCAGCGCCGGCGCGCGACTTGGGCGAGCGGAGTGCACGTGCACGACTTTGAAGATTTGGCCCGTTCTCCCTCGTCTGAACTCCGATTTTGATCCGCTTTCGCCTATGAACTCCTGTCGAGATGCTCTTCAATTATATCTAATCCTTGACAGATCCAATTCATCCTATTTTCTTCCGTTTTCCTACAAAACATCGAGACGAACGAAGTAAGTCCGAATCGATAAATATTAATCGAACCAAAGACATAAATAGGACAAACCATAGAAAATGACATGTAAAAAAATACCAAGAATCATCACAAAATCATACCAAACAACTCCCCCACACTTATCCATTTGCTTGTCCTCAAGCAAAGTCTATACTAATAAGAGTCGAAAGATGACTCATGCAACTTTACCCTTATTCTAACCAATCAAACCTTATTGCATTTCCCCCACACTTGGTGTTTATGAATTCAAAGATAATGTGAAATAAATCAAGAACGACAATTGATTTTCAATAAATAAAAGGTAATCTCTGCTCAGACCCAACTCTCCGTTAGGGGTGAACTAACTAATGTGGTCACCTTTAGCAACAAGTTTCTTTTATAAAACATAAAGAATGTTTTAACAGATTTTGGAATACTATTCGAAAGGTGCACTCTCGATGAACTCGAGTCTCCTAACGTGGTTTCCCATGTCCATTTCTCAAATTATGAGAAAGAGGGACATAATCCCATCCTCCATTTCAACAATCTCAACAAGATACTGGAGCTTTCATTCTCCTCATTTTCTTCTTCTTTTTCACACATTTTTTTTTTTATATATATAAAATGAAACAAGTATATAGGCAACCACAATGTTAACACTACCCCTAACATTAGCCGGACAAATCACATCAATTTCCCCCTATTCAATTTCTATCAATCACAGTCTCGTCAATTCACATTATACTCAAATCATATATCACCAAAAGTTTCGGAAATTCAAAATCAATTTGATCAATACCACAGAGTTCAGTTGCACAAATCAAGATCCTAACTTACTCGCATAGACAAAGCTTACATCCAAACAATCAAAATAAGCACAAGGGCACGTCATTAAGCATACGAAAACTATATATCACGCACACAAAACTGAGTAAACATCCCCCACACTTAAATCGAGCACTGTCCCCGGTGCTCAAAACATTGAAAGCTCAAAATGACTATAGAGGATGATACTTCCCTGATAATTGACGAATGTGCGCTGTAGATTTGGAGCATCACGGCTTCATCTCACCGCTGATGAAAATACGCAAACCCTTCTTCCCAATTTCGAGCAAAACTAACACAAAGACAACAGACAGATCAAAGAACAACGAAACAAGCAAAAAGAGAAAGAAAGAAAAAGAAAATAAAAAGAAAAAAAAATCCATGGGTAACTCCCACGAAGTACTCAGTTTAACGTCGTGAGCCCGACGTAATCCGGTCAAAGATATTGGGGACCGACAAGCAGAACGCTCTCCACTTCTTCCGACTCCTCACGATCAAAATACGGTTTGACTCGCTGACCGTTCATAGTAAATGATCCGTTAGTTTTTGGGTCGCGCAGTAAAACTGCTCCGTAAGGAAACACCTCCTCAACGAAATAGGGGCCACTCCACCTGGAGTTGAGCTTCCCGGGAAAAAGTTTCGAGCGAGACCGAAATAACAAAGACCTTCATTCCGGCCTTAACTCCTTCCTGACTATTCTTCGATCATGAATCCTCTTGACTTTGTCCTTGTAAATGCGGGCGTTCTCATATGCTTCGTCCCGAAGTTCTTTGAGTTCGGTGATCTGGAGAGCTCTCCCCTCACTCGCTCGTGATGTCAAGATTCATGGCCTTAATCGCCCAAAATGCTCTGTGCTCGATCTCAACGGGTAGATGGCATGCTTTTCCATATACAAGCCGATAGGGACTCATCCCCAAAATGCTCTTGAAAGCAGTTCGGTATGCCCAGTCAAGATTCACTTCATTGACCAGTCCTTCCGGGATGGTTGGACCGTCTTCTCAAGCACACTCTTGATCTGCTTGTTGCTTGTCTCAGCCTGTCCTGAAGTCTGTGGATGATATGGCGTGGACACCTTGTGGGTGATGCCATTCTTCTCCATGAGCTTTTTGAACAACTTATTACAGAAATGTGCTCCCCCATCACTTATGATCGCCTTGGGGAACCCAAACCTGCAAAGAATGTTCTCCTGCACAAACTTCAAGACAACATTAGCATCACTAGTCCTCGTGGGAATTGCTTCTACCCACTTGGACACATAATCTACAGCAAGCAAGATATATTCAAAACCATTAGACTTGGGGAAAGGCCCCATGAAATCAATACCCCAAACGTCGAAAATTTCAACTACCAGGATATTGTTCAGGGGCATCTCATTTCTCCTCCCCACATTCCCAACTCGTTGGCATCTGTCACATGAAAGGTAGAAGGAGTGGGCGTCCTTGAAAAGAGTCGGCCAGAAGATACCACTCTGCAGCACCTTGAAGGCTGTCTTTCGCCCACCAAAATGTCCCCCGCAGTGGGTTTCATGACACAACTTAAGGACTTGACTTTGCTCCTCATCAGGGATGCATCTTCTAACCACCTCGTCCTTCCCGAGTTTGAAAAGGTATGGATCATCCCAAAAGTAATTCCTGCATACACTAAAAAATCTCTTCCTTTCTTGGGAAGTCAAATCAGGTCTCAAGGAGCCACAAACCAAGTAATTAACAATATCAGCATACCAAGGCGATGAATTGATTTCCAAAGCATGCTCAAAAGGATAAGACTCAGCAAGACTCTCTTGTGCAGGTAAAACGAAAGGGGATTCGAGACGAGATAAATGGTCAGCTACACAATTGTCACTACCCTTCCTATCTATGATTTCTAGATCAAATTCTTGCAAAAGAAGGACCCAACGAATTAATCTAGGTTTAGCCTGAGATTTAGTCAATGTAAATCTTAAAGCGGCGTGATCATCGTGAACAATTACCTTAGAACCAATGATATAAGCTCGAAACTTATCCAAAGCAAAGATTACAATAAAAGCTCCTTTTCAAAGAGTAGTGTAATTCATTTGAGCGTAACTTAAAGTTAAGCTAGCATAATAAATAACACGTAACATTTTATCCACACGTTGACCTAATCAGCCCCACAACCACATTGCTAGCATCACACATTATTTCAAAGGGTAGCGACCAATTTGGGACAACAACAACGAGGGCGAGTCAATTTCTCCTTAAGTAAATTGAAAGCATGCAAACATTTTTCATCAAACTTGAAAAGAACATCTTGAGCAAGAAGATGACATAAAGGTTGGCTAATCTTAGAAAAGTCTTTAATAAACCTACGGTAAAAACCGCATGTCCTAAAAACTCCTAATCCCTTAACATCAGCGGGTGGAGGTAATTTTCAATTACATCCACCTTAGCCTTGTCAACCTCAATCCCATTCCTAGACACAATATGTCCCAATACAATCCCACTCTTAACCATAAAGTGACTCTTTTCCCAACTAAGAGTGAGATTGCTCTCCACACAACGCTTTAACACACGATCAATCTTATCTAGGCAATCATGAAAGAAGATCCGAAACCGAAAAGTCATCCATGAATACCTCGAGGAAATCTCCAATCATCTCGGAGAAGATTGACATCATGCATCACCGAAGGTGCCCGGTGCGTGCATAGGCAAAAGGCATCCGCCGGTAAGCATATGTCCCAAAGGGACTTGTAAACGCCGTCTTGGCTTGATCCTCCGGAGCAATTGCAACTGATAATAGCCATATAATCCATCAAGAAAATGTAAATATTCATGTCCAAACTAATCTATCAAGCATTTGATCTATAAAAGGAGAGGAAATGGTCCTTTTTTGTCGCGCATTCAATTTGCGGTAGTCGATGCACATACGCCACTGTAGTAGCCCTTTGTAGGTACCATCTCCCTTTCTCGTACTCCACCACCGTGATACCTCCTTCTTGGGCACCACATGTCTTGGGCTAACCCACCGCTGTCCGAGATAGGGTAGATTAGCCCCTCCATCAGGAGTTTCAAAACCTCCTTCTTCACCACTTCACTGAGGATCGGGTTCAGTCGTCTCTGGGCATCAATCACTGGTTTAACTCCATCCTCAAGCGTGATGCGATGCATACATGTTTTTGGATCGATCCCTTGATGTCGGCAAGACTCACCCAAATGCCAGACTTATTTTTCTTCCGGATCGAAAATGTTCTTCTTCTTCAACACTTGAAAGCTCGGAGGAGATTATTACTGGCTTTTCATTTCCCTCATCCAGGAAAATATACTTCAAGTGTCTCGGCAGTTCCTTCATTTCTAGAGTAGGGTTGGGCATACTAGCAACTTCACGTGCCCACTCTTCCTCGTCACCGATCTGCAAAACTTCCTCGAGACTATGTTCCTGCAACAACACATTCTCGGCCAAGGGATCAATAGCATCAATGAAAGCACAATCATCAATGGAATTTACAGAAGGAAACATCACACTGTCCCTAACAGAAAAAGACACAGTTTCACCAAGCACAGTCATTTTTAAAGTGCCACTCTTAACATCAATTAGTGTATTGGTTGTGGCCATGAATGGCCTCCCCAATAACAGTGTGTGCTCCTTTCCATCTTCTCTAACCTCACCAATTTCTAACACAACAAAATCAACAGGAACTATCAACCCACCAACCTTAACTAAAATATCCTCAATAATACCCTTCGGATATCTGACGGACCTATCTGCTAGTTGTAGACACATGCGAGTGGGTTTAAGTTCGCCTAATTCTAATTGTTTAAAAATCGAATAAGGCATCAAATTTATCCCGGCCCCCAAATCAAGCATGCCAGAAGCCTCCTTACCATTACCTAGAGCAATTTTAACGATAAAACTACCTGGGTCCCGAAGTTTGGGAGGTAACAATTGCTGCAGGATGGAATTGGCCGCCTCGGAGACCACGACCTTCTCATATTCTCCAAACTTCCTTTTCTTTGAAGCCAGCTCCTTGAAAAATTTGACGTAGGCTGGCACATTTCTGATCACGTCCAAAAGAGGCAAATTGACATTCACCTTGGCGGGAGTTTGTAGAACTCGTTAAAGCTGGCGATCTTGTTTCTCATTTCTTAGCGGTGCGGAAAGGTATCGGAGGAGTGTAAGGCTTTGTCGCCTTATGCAATCGGACCTCAGTATCCTTCTTAGTTTCTTCATTTTGAGATTTCAGCTGCCTCTCGGATTTCTCCCCCACCTCGTTAGATTGATTCCTCCACCCCGAGCTAAATCAAGGTCGATTAGACTCAAACTAGCATCGGGGTTGGAATCCTTGCATGGCATAGCCTCGCCGCCCTCATGAGTTAGCTCACATCACGGGGCACGTATCAACGTTATGCCCGGTTTCATTGCAGATACCACAAGGCTCTAAGAATTCCTCGTGCTGGGTTGGTTGATCAGGCTTTCTCAATTTCAGCTCTTGTACCTCCCTCATCAACTCGGCCACTTGTTTAGTCATGTCGTATGAAGGGTTCACGGCATGAGCCTTTGCTCTCCCACCTCGACTGGACTTCTGTTGTGAAGTAGCAGCCATGGCTTCAAAAATGTCGACGATATCCATCGCCGTCCTAGAACCGATGTCTCCACCAGCAGCGTTGTCCACCATGTATTGGAAACTCTGAGTCAATCCATCATAGAAGAATTGATACAAAATTTCGCCTGCAAGGCATGATGAGGACACTTTTGCAACAAGTCCCTGAACCGTTCCCAAGCTTCATGGAATGGCTCGTCAGCTGTCTGATTAAAAGTCATGATCTGTGACCTCAACTCTTGACTCTTCTTGTTCGGGTAGTACTTCGTCATGAACTTGTCTACCACGGCGTTCCAGTTCTGCAGAGAGTTGGCAGGGAGAGCCAGAAACCAAGACTTTGCTCTATCTTTCAGGGTGTACGGGAAACACCGCATCTTCAGCTGATCTTCATTTAGTCCTCCCGGTGGAAGGATCGCGCAAACCGAGCAAACCTCTCTTATAAAGCCCAAAGCATCCTCACTAGCAAGCCCATGGAAAGTAGGCGTGAGTGAGAAATGGTTCGTTTCAACTCGTAATCTCGGGCTGCCGGTCCAAGAACAATTGGGGATGCTACGCCCCAATCACCGGCCTATAAAAATCACGCAGAGCATGTGCATTCTCACCCATCTCTCTCAACGGGGGAGTATCTTCAACAACTGGTTGATCTGTGATAAACTGCTCTGACTGCTCACCACTCTCAGAAGTGGTACCAAACTCCTCCGATTCGAAAAGCGACCTTTAGTTCTTCGAGCGTGGTCAACGGGGTATGGCGGTCTATTTAGCTGCGGCACCTAGCATACAAAACACTCAAACAAGAAAAGATCACGCATGAATCGAGAATAACAAAATAAAAACAAAAAACACGGAAAACAAATCAACACAAACAATACGCTTAAAGTTTTCAAGAACAGCGCCAAAATTTGTTCAACCAAAAGTATACTTTCAATTGACTCGCAATCGTACGAGGTGTTATAGTAGGGAAAGCTAACCCTAGTCGTCTCTCAAGGAAAACTTAACAGGGCCTAATGTTCGTGTTGCTCACAGAAAGCGATTAAATCCTAAACACTCTAATACCAATAAGGGTTTTTGAAACATACGAGGAATCAAACACGAGAATTAAATAGCAAACCTAAGCCAGGGTTGTCAATCCCGAGCTAAATTACGAAAGCAATAGATCTAAACTAGAGGCTGTCAAACCCTAGATGATTAACTACCAAACACATGAACAGGAAACAAATCAAAAGCAATTAAATTAGATCTTCAAACAAGGATCAATGAAATTCAACAAAGAACAATTAAACATGAATTTAAAGTTCAACACCACTTGCATAGAATTCAGATTATTAAACCCAGAAAAAAAAACTAATCAAGAACCTAATCAAGACAGGGATTAATCGAAAGCAGAACTAATCAATATGTAAACGAATGATCAACAACAATTGGAACAAAAAGCTGATCAATTACTTTCAATCCAAATCCAAAATTACACACTGTATTGCAAGAATCCGTAAATAAAACTGAAGGGAACTGAGTACCGATTACAGGACGTTAAACAATGTCTGAATTAAAGAAATTGGAAGAAAAGATGAACTAGAGCTCCAGCGGCGCGTTCGAGAGAGAAACCAGAAAATACGTAATATCGGACTCAGGAAAATAACCTAAAATAGTCTATATATAGGAAGGCAACTGAGCACCGGCTGGAAATGAACGCGCGCGTAGAGGTAATCGTAGCGTGATAAGTTAACACGAGTCGTCTCTCAAGGAAAACTTAACAGGGCCATTGTTTGTGTCGTGCACAGAAAGCGATTAAATCCTAAACACACTAATACCAACAAGGGTTTGAACATGCAGGAATTGAAATACGGAGAATAAACGGCAAACCTAAGCTAGGGGTTGTCAATCCCGAGCTATACTAATAAAGCAATAAATCTAAACCAGGGGTTGTCAATCCCTAGTTGAACTACAAAAGCATGATAAATCAAAGCGGTAAACAAAAGCAATATAAATCAAAGCAGCATGAAAACAATCCATTGTCACTATGGAATTGGAATCAACAATATTCATCTAACAATAATACTCTGAAAATTAATCCGAAAGACTGATAAATCCCAAAACATAAATTGATAAATAAATCATTCGATGAAAACTAGAAACAGGAATTAAAGCTAACAATTATCTGTGTTGGGTTGCCTGAAGAAATCTGGAAGAGCTCTGAAGAACAATGGTGAAGACAACCGCGGCCTCCTGGAGAAGAAAACCAAAACTGAAGACGGGCGCCTTTAACCTAAGCGCGTGTATATATATATAAATAAAAAGTGAGCGCCGGTTTAATGTGAGCGCGCGTTCAGAAAACGTTCTGACTTCGAAGTGAGCGCTGGCTCAAGTTGAGCGCGCGCTTGAAATTGGAATCTGGCGCTGAGAAACAGCCTGAACCGGCGTTTGGATTGAACGCCAAGAAGCTGGCGCTGAGAAGCCTGAACCGGCGTTTGGGTTGAACGCCAAGAAGCTGGCGCTGAGAAGCCTGAACCGGCGTTTGGGTTGAACCGGCGTTCGGAGGCCGGAGGCTGGGCGTTCGGAGGTCGCGCGCGTTACGCGGCGCGGGCGCGCGCGATACTGCTTTGCGCAGTGTTTTTTCTTTGGCTCGTTCTCCTTTGTTTGAACTCCGATTTGCACACGGTTTTCACCTACGGACTCCTATCACAACGTACTTTACTTATTATGAAGGATAAAATCCTTGATTCCTTCGCCAAAATTCATGAGAATCATTGAAATTGTTCAGCGCCGGCGCGCGACTTGGGCGAGCGGAGTGCACATGCACGACTTTGAAGATTTGGCCCGTTCTCCCTCGTCTGAACTCCGATTTTCGATCCGCTTTCGCCTATGAACTCTTGTCGAGATGCTCTTCAATTATATCTGATCCTTGATAGATCCAATTCATCCTATTTTCTGCCATTTTCCTACAAAACATCGAGACGAATGAAGTAAGTCCGAATCGATAAATATTAATCGAAGCAAAGGCATAAATAGGACAAACCATAGAAAATGACATGTAAAACAATACCAAGAATCATCACAAAATCATACCAAACAGTGCGTGGAGAAGGATCTTGTGCTGAATTATGAGAAATGCCACTTATGGTCAGAGAGGGAATTGTCCTTGGGCATGTTATCTCTGAGAAGGGCATTGAGGTAGACAAAGCCAAGGTGGAGATAATAGCCAAGCTGCCTTATCCCACCAACATCAAGCAGCTTCGGGGATTCCTTGGCCACGCTGGATTCTATCGGCGGTTTGTCAAGGACTTCGCCAAGATAGCACAACCAATGAACCGCCTCCTCCAGAACGATGTACCGTGGGAGTTCGACGACGCATGTAAAGAAGCCTTCCAGATATTGAAAGAGCACCTTGTCACAGCGCCCATCATAAGGCCACCCGAATGGGGCATGCCCTTTGAGCTGATGTGCGACGCTAGCGGATCTGTTGTTGGCGCGGTGCTTAGGCAGAAAATTGGCAAGGAAAGCTTCGTCATATACTATGCATCGAAGACCCTCACCGGGCCGCAGATCAATTACACGACCACGGAGAAGGAGCTTCTTGCCGTGGTGTTTGCCTTCGAGAAATTTTGCTCCTACCTCTTTGGGAGCAAGACGGTGGTTTACACTGACCACACCGCCTTGAAATATCTCATGGCAAAGAAGGACACAAAGCCGAGACTCATACGGTGGATACTCCTCCTCCAGGAGTTCGACGTTGAGATCAAAGACAAGAGTGGATCTTAAAATCAAGTGGCCGACCACTTGAGCAGAATTTTGAGAAAGGATGAAGGAGATCCAATCTGAGCAACGTTTCCAGACGAGGAGCTACTCGAGATCTACGCCGAGGCAGCCGTGGCACCGACTTGGTGAACTACATCGTGACAGTGTTGCCGTGGGGATGCCAACACACCAGAGAAACAAACTCAAGAAGGAGAGTCGACAATACGTATGGGATGACCCATACTTGTGGAAGCAATGTTCAGACTTGATCTTGAGGAGATGCGTTCCGGAATGTGAGCAAACAAGCATCCTTGAGCACTGCCATGAGAAGGAGTGCGGCGGACATTTTGGGCATAAGAGAACGGCAAGGAAGATCCTTGATTGTGGGTTCTACTGGCCCACTATCTTTAAGGATAGCTATGAGAAGTGCCGAGAATGCGATAAGTGCCAACGCGAGGGCAATGTCTCAAGGAGGAATGAGATGCCATTGGTACCTATCTTGCCAGTAGAAATATTCGACATGTGGGGCATGGATTTCATGGGCCCCTTGCCGAACTCGAAAGGGAATCAATACATACTCCTAGCAGTGGACTACGTGTCAAAATGGGTAGAAGCCAAGGCCACAGCCAAGGCGGACGCAAGGACCGTAGCCATTTTTCTCAAGTCAAATATCTTTAGCCGGTTCGGTGTGCCAAGAGCAATAATCAGCGATCGGGGCACCCACTTCTACAATGCCACCATTGGCAGCTTACTCAAGAAGTATGGGGTGCATCACCGGATGTCCACCGCATACCATCCTCAAACCAATGGCCAAGCTGAGCTCTCGAATCGCATTGTGAAGACAATCTTGAGGAAGGCCTTGGGAGAGAGCAAGAAGGAGTGGAGCACTCACCTCGACGACGCGCTATGGGCATACCGGACAGCCTTCAAAACACCATTTGGAATGTCTCCTTACCGGATGGTGTTTGGCAAGATGTGTCACCTGCTTGTCGAGCTGGAACACAAGGCATACTGGGCAATCCGCAAGCTCAACTTTGACTGGGATGAGGTAGGAGAGAAGCGCAAGCTTGACATACAAGAGCTCGAGGAGATTCGCCTCGAAGCCTATGACAATGCCGCTATATACAAGGATAGGCTCAAAAGATCCCATGATCTTTTAATCAAAGAAAAGAAGTTCGAAAATGGGCAAATGGTGCTACTCTATCAAAATAGGTTCCGCTATGCCTCTGGCAAGCTGACCACCAAGTGGGTGGGACCTTACATCGTGCACGCCCAACATCCGAACGGAGCCGTGGAGATAAGTGACATGGACGGCAAGAAAGTGTTCAAGGTGAACGGAAGCAGACTTAAAACCTACCATGGGCACGACCGAAGACTCAGAGAATGGGACGCTGAGCAAGATGAGCCTACCGAGGTTCCCCAAGAGGACCCTCAAGATGCCTAAGCTCAAGGAATACGTCGAGCTAACGACGTTAAACAACAGTGCTTCCCGGGAGGTAACCCGGCATGGTATGATTTTAACCGCTTACATTTCATTCCATTTTTTTTGTCAAGGGGGTGGTCTTGACCACTTTTAACACTTTGCCTCAAGCAAAGTGTGTGAGTGGGGGAGCCCACCCTCGTTATTTTGACTTGCTCCTTGAGAGGACTATTTCTTCCTCGAGGAGCGTATTTTCTTAAACTGCAGGTCAAGAAGGAACTCAAGATAAGGCGAAGAGGAGGCTGCAGATAGCAAGGCAATGCCGCGGCAAGAACATGGGAAAGCAGGCGGCGTTTGAATTTACTGGTCGACGCAGAGGCGCCCCATCATGTCGGTCCACTACCCTATAACCGCCCAAACCACGTTCTATTACTCCCTCATTTCGCCTACCCACTTCCCACATTCAAACCACACCCCAAAACTTCCCAAACTACGGCCACAAAACCCTAACCTCTACCCATGGTGCACACACATCAAAGAAGAAACTACCGAGCCAACCCAAGAAGAAGGCGTAGCTCGCCACATAAAATGGAGAAGACACGGCGAGCCGCCGCCAAGAAGAGTCCGTCGTCCGTGACGGAGCTCCCCACCGAGTTCGCCAAGGAGCGGAAGAAGCCCACGCTCCACGACATTCACGTGGAGGTGGACGCTGAGGAAGAATAGCAGCCCACGGCCGAGAACACACCGGAGAAGACGCCGGAGAAGGCGCCGGAAAAAAAGAAGGAAGTCACCCCCTCCACCGGCAAAAGAAAAATGAAGGAGACCCCTACCGCCTCATCATCAAAGAAGATGCCGCCGACCCCCTCTCACACCGGTCCGCCGACACACGAAACCAAAATCTTTGGAGGAAGGAGGTTTGGAGGAGGAGCTCGGCGATGCTCTCGGAGAAGGCAAGGACGAAGGGAACGACCCGACGGAAGAAATCGAGGAAGAAACTGGAGAACGGCTGGCGAAGAAGGCAAAGATGGCAATGCGCTCGTCAAAGCGAGGGAAGTCCTACACGGTGAATACCAAGGAGCTAGTCAAAACCAAAGTGATGGTTGTGCGAAAGCGGCTGGAATCCGCACTCCTCGAACAACTGGGAGTCAAGGAGGATGTCGAGAGGTTGTTTAAGGGAATAGGATGGGGGAAGTTTCTCGAATGGGATACCACGGTGTACGCGCCGATGGTGAAGGAGTTTTACGGGGATCTTGACATAGATCATGACAAAGGAGTGCCAGTAGGTATACAGTTCACTCTTCTCGGGGAGCGACGAGAGTTTACGGTTGATGAGCTTAACCAAGCTCTAAACATGGTGACATTGATGGAGGCAAAGGGAGCCAGCTACAGGGGAGTAGCCAAGGTGGTACCGAACTTTACTGACGGGAAATGGTCCAGGATTTGGGGAAAACTAATTGGAAAGGATGGCGCGATTCAAGTCGTGTGGCCTTGAGGGCGACCCTCAAGGACCCGGCCATGCAAGTATGCCACCGGATCCTCTCATATAATCTCTTTGGTAAGAAGGATAGCAGCGCAACTATATCGAAGAGCGAGTTGTTCATCCTCTGGGCAATGCACGAAAGGATGAGGCTCAACTTTGCATCCTTCGCAATCTCACATATGAAGAGCATAATGGGCAGGGAGCAGCAGAGGCTCTCCTTGTGCCACATGCCGACTAACTTTGCCAAGGAGAACGAGCTGCTTGGCCCCGACTTTGCCATGACCCCCGAGAGAGAGGACACCTTCGACCTGAAAGTACTAAAGAAGATGCTCAGGATTGTAGAGAACGAGGACAGAAAGCTTACCATCTAGCAAGAGCTTGAGAAACCTGTTGCCAAGCCAAGCCGCTCGAAGCTAAAGCGAGGCGGGACCTTCAACAACACCGAGCCTCGCCTAAGGTGATACTCAAGCCGCCCTCGTCAGAATACAGGAGACCTTAACTGAAATCCAAACTGCCCAACTCGCATTCTTTGCCCACCAAGGATTCAGGTACCCACCTACATCCCCCTAAGCTTTCCTCCCTTTTGTTTTTATTTTTTTTTTGGTTTTGTGTTTTGTGTTTTTGTTTTCTTGTTTTTCTATTTTTCTGTTTTTGTTTTTGTGTTTGTTTGTTTTGTGTTTGCGTGTTTATGTTTTTCGGGGACCATACTCAGTCTAACACTTTGCCACGAGCAAAGTGTGTGAGTGTGGATGGCCCCCTGTTTTTTGTTGTTGTTGTGTGTGTTGACCAGCATGTTGAGATGAGCATGATAATTATGATCTTAGCATAGGCTTTGTAATACATGTTTAGCTTGTTTCAATAAGGTTAGTATGACGGAAAAGGGGCATGGCATGCACACCTGTGAGAAATTGAGCATGTATATGCTAAATCATTGCAAGCATGAATTCTATTCTGTGTGATATTCGGATGCTTGACTTGGTTGTGCTAGAACTTGCCTGCTGTCTTGATTAAAGCCCAACTGCTATAGGTCTGAGTGCTCTAGATGATTTAGGCTTTCTTTTCATAGCCATGGTCAACAATGAAAATAAACCCAGATATGTATGTCCTTTGCTAGCCCCCTTTGAGCTATTCGTTTTCTTTTAAATTATCTTGTGCTCTTCCCTGACCTGGGGATTGAGAGAAGAAGAATATGGGAGGGATATGTACGTCTTGGGTATCATTCTTGGCAAAACACAACATTAGATGCCTTGGCCTTCGACCGGCATAATGAGTTTAAATTCAAAATGTGTAGAAAAGAAAAAGGGTGGGGGAACATGTGATAAAAAGAAAATATATAAAAAAAAAGATAAGAAGAAGTTCCCCCAAAGATATAAAGTGTGCTCAGGCCCGTAGGTATCTTGCCGAGGGAAATGGGAAAACATTCTGCCCAAGACCTAAGTCAAGACAACCATACCCAAGCTTAAATCCTTCCTACTTAGCCAAGAAGCCACTCAACACAACCCTAAAGATCGAAGAATAGAGAACTTTGACCAAGCTATAGGGCAGAGAAAGTAGACGGCAGGCAAGCCTATGGCACTTCCTTGGTCAAGTCATCACTGAGCGTGAAGACCCTAAACACAGAGAGTTTGAGTGCTTGAGAGGAATTCCCACAAACTTGTTTTGCCCCTATCTTGACTAACCTTGATGCATAGCTGTATTCATCGCGTATGCCTGATTATCTTTGTCATATTATCATCTTGTCCTTGCTGGTTTTTGTGTGTGTTGTTTGTGTGTTTTGTTTTTCTTTTGGGCAAGGAATGCTTGCACGCTTGAGGACAACCGTGGTCCAAGTGTGTGAGTGTGACGAACCCATTTTTCGTGCTCTTTTTGGGGTAATCCTTGTCCTAGAAAGAGTGCATTTTGTGTGTGTTCTTTGCGTGTGTTTGTGTCTGGGAGGACACGCTTTGGGGTATTGCAGGTTGAGCCGAATCTTGGGCAAGATCAGGCCACCTCCGATGAGAGAGGTAAAATCCTGAGGACTACCTTGGCAAGACATTCTGACATCTTGCCAAGACACCGTACCGCATGGGAGCCGAGCTCGATCAACAAGCCGGCGTGAAGCGAAGGTAATCGAGGCGAGAGAGAGAAGGAAAAGGACGAGGTGATGCGGGGACAGAGGAGCAAGTCGGGATGCGGTGGGGGACGCAGCGAGGACTCGCGGACTTGCACGCAAATGGGGAGATTTCAGGCAAGATTCATCTCGCACCGCTTGATTTTTGCCGAAAAGGAAAAGGTCAACCTGCAGCTGCCGAGATGAGATAAATCTGCCAGACTGAAGCTAGGGAGCTCTTGTCGGGGTCCAGAGCCCGAGCCAAGCTGCTGACCTCACCACCTGCCACCTCGAGATACGTGCGTTGACCAAGCTAAAGGGGAGTTCACTGAGGCTCCCTACACAATTCCAACTCCACATTGAGATTTGAACACAACATTCGGGAGAGAGCATAAGTCAAGAATTCTCTCTCAACTTCTCTCTTTTAATATTTCTCTTGCATTTCATGAGCGATTGGTGAGGAAGAAACAAGTCCTACGAGCAAACAATTTATTATTATGTATTTGGTTACCTCTGCTTGAGCAACTGCTTGGCAGAGAATGCTTTTCGTTCACGTTTGATCTTCTATTCAAGTATGATTTCGATTATATTCTTGTTTATTGCTTTTATGTTTATGTCGATTATGCGTGAGTAGTCGGTTCGGTTGGGCTCGGGGGTAAAGCACGTTGAGTCAAGGTCATACAAGTCGTGAGGTCTAAATATCCTTAGAACCTTGAGTGGGTGTTCCCGAAGCTCTAGGCCTTTATACACATGTTATTCATTTCCTTGAGCGTTAACTCGGCCGGTAGCCTTGGAGGAGGGATAGCTACAAGCAATAGCCGGAGTAAGACATCGAGTGTCTCTTTGTCCGGGAAGTGCGGTGGAGTGGGTGATTGTATCCATCGGCCTTGGGCGAAGGCTGTGAGCCACTCCTTGGACCGGTGTGGCTAGTTCAATGTCTAGTGAGTCAAGCTGTTGGGGCGGAAGAACCAATCTTGAGACCGCCTGGCAAGGGGCAAGGCAGGGGGCCTCTGTACTTAGTCCTAAAATCTACGGGCAAGCTGGGGTTGGGGGGCCTGGTGTACGTGACAACCTAAAAGGGCATCTACCCCTTGGTACCTTTAACCACGACATACACTCTAGGTGAAAACCTTTGTACCTATGACCGACGTCTTGACCACTATCTCAACGTGCGGAACCCTTGGCCTAACTACTTGTTATTTAATCTATTTACCTTGTGTTTAAGTTTCGGTTTACATCTCGCTCAAGATCTATCTCTCAAGACATCTCTCATCGAGACCGTCACCGATCGACACCTTGCCCTCTGGGCAACCTCATACTCAAACTGTGACAACTCGAGTAACAACACAACCAGTTCTCTTGGGTTCGACCCCTTAACTTGCCATGTACGGAACTATATGTTCAAGTTGGAGGAGATTATAAATGTATCTTGACGTACCTTGGGACCTCTAACGACGGGTAAACCGAGCGTCGTCACCGCCCTACGCCTCGCGAAAGGCACTCACAAGAGAAACCCGCGAAGGCGCCAAGTGAAAGAAGACTGCGAAGATAAAAAAAAGTGCTGCACACTCATTGTCCCTCGCGAGTTTGCCTCGCGACCTTTGGTCGCGAGCAAAACTCGCGAGTCGTGTTTTGCCTCGGCTGTGCATTGCGCAACTTCGTTGTTTCGCTCCGTTCTCTCTCGTCCGGACTCCGAATTACGATCCGCTTGCGCCTATAGACTTCTATCGAGAAGCTCTTTAACATAGGAAATTTTTCACATCCATATTTTTCATATCTATTTCATCATATTCAACGTCGTTTTCAAACAGTACTTCTTCGCACGAGCTCGCGACCGGGTTAGCTAATTCCTCTTTATCGTAATCCACCTTTTTGACATCAAAACCTGTGCTAAAATGACATGAAACACACACGGCATAATATCTTCCAATGTAAATATAAATATATCAAAAGACAGCTCAAAAGATCACTTATCAATTATAAACGAAACAAATATAGCCTTATAAATCTGGTAAAAATGAGGCTTATCAACTCCCCCAAACTTAACCTTTTGTTTGTCCTCAAACAAATCAGAAAAAGAGAGAGACGACCAAAGACATGCAGAGAGTTGAACGACAAAAGCAATAGGCCTCAGAGGAATGAGCAATAAACGATTCACTCAAATGAATTAAATCACAACATCTTTCGTTAAACTCCACACATCATAATAATCATAAGCACAAGCATTCTTAAACTTGAATCCTCACAACATGGATTTATATATAAGAAATCTCAAACACTCAAGTGTATCAAGGAGGATGTGTATACTCTCAAAGTTTAAAAACACATGGAATCTACCATAAGCTTGCAAATCGTCTAATTCTCCATTGTTCAAATATGTGCTCAAGAACGAAGATCAAAAAGGTCTTACAAAAGGTTATAATGTAGGCTCCTTGGTAAGGTAAGATATATTTAAACTAAGTGACTCATAATCCCATAATGAAAAACACCATAAGTATCATAAGACACAATTCTCAAACTTTCACAATTTATTTCAATTCTCCATACCAAGAAGTCATTTTTCTATTAAGAACTTCACACTTATTATATAAGTGATATACTCATCTCAAAGTACTAGCTACTTACCCATTTATGTTCTTTTCACACACACTTGTGCCAACTCTCTTTTCTTTTCTTTTCTTTTTTCTTTTTTTTTTCTTTTTTTTTAAACTTATATGGGTAACCAACTATTTTAAATAAACACTTTCTCAACATCTATTTTCTTTCCTTACTTTTTCTCAATCCTCAATTTCAAGCAACCAAAAATCACACTAACTACATAACCCAACCCACGGCTATATGAAAGAATAAGGTAGGCTCAAACGGGCTCATCAAAGGATAATAAATAACAGGTTAGTGTTTGGATAGTGTATAGGCTAAGAAAAGAATGTCTAATATCATTTCATAATTCTTAAGCACATCAATGTAACCTCGAAAAAGATCCAGAGCAAGTTCTAGAGAAACACATGTTATTTCAAAATATTCACACAGAAAGAAACAAGACTGAAAGATATGACAGTCAAAAGCTCAAGTCTCACAGGTTTCAAAAGAGTGATCAAGTTCTCAAAGGCTCAATACTCACAATAATCATAACATGCTTCGTCTCACAAAATCAGTTGCAATCAATTTTCTAATAAAAAAAATTCTCATCATTGGCTGCTCGTCATTCAACTCAACCCAAAACAGACACAAAACCCAAACAAGAACAACAAAACAAAATAAAACGAAAGCAAAACAAAAAACGAAAACAAAACAAAACAAAACAAAGGAAAACATTGGGTTACCTCCCAACAAGTGCTAAATTTAAATGTCTTTAGCTAGACCAATACTAACCTCGATCAATTTGGCGTTTTGGCAGCAGATTTCTTCCCAACTCTGTGCTTGCCTCCATACTTTGCATTCACTTTAGACCACCACTGAGTGTGGAAGTGGCCTCCCCCAAACTTGAACAAATCACTCGGAGTTCTATGCCGAGTCCACTTCTTCTTTGTAGTAGTCTTGTCAACTGGCCGGTTGACATCCAAGCTCGAGAGTTGGCTAGCTGTGGCAGTGGTGATTGAATAGCATTCCTCGTGCTCTGAACTATCGTGTTGCGTGATGGCATCATATATTGAGACTTTAAGCTCCTCATCGTTGACATGATTTCCTTTTCACACGTAAAAGTGTAAATATGGGGTAGCGAAGCATCGTATCCACAGAGATTGTATCACGAAAACATAGAAGCTAGCTCAACGATTATTCATCATTATTCAAACACGAGATAAAGGGTGAGAGGTTTTAGGGCTTGAATTTAATCCAAAGCAAAGGTAACCAAACAAGAATATAAATAAAGCGATAAAACACGAAAGATAACTATGAAGGAAGACTAACCCTAGGGATGCACCAATCCTATCCACAACGATGTTTATCACTTATTATTAACCGCTTTAATCCGCACAAGACGGAAAATCACATATATAACCAACAACTTCATTCACGACAATTTGTAGATTGATTACTAATTTTCCCTATCACGATTCCTCTAGAGGAAAATAAGCAACCCAAAAGGATCACTAAGAATATGCTTCCCCACGATCGTCTATCTCAATTACGACTCGAGGCTTAATCGTATCATGCATTCAAGATCGATTGACAATTAATACTGATTACGTCTATTAATCGGCAACTAGATATGCATCAAGATTGATTAGAAATCAACACATATAAATAAGCACCATGAATCATGAATCATGCACGGAAGGTAAATAACAACAAGTGAGAACTCACAACATATAGGATCGAATTATGCAAACCCTAGGATTAGAATAGAAAACTAGCCGACATAATAAGCGAGTAATGAAATACGAATTAATCATAAAGCGAAATTAAATATATAAAACCCGTAGGGAAGCGTTGGATGAACAAAGGTTGGTCTTGAATCCAATCCCAAGCGAACGAACGGAAAATAAAGGAAAACGATCGGACAAAACGTTCCGATCGATAACGAAACGATAAACTAAACTAGAATAACGTAAAAAACAATACTAGAATTAAACTAAACGAAGACCAAAGCTAAAGAATTGAAAAACTGAGGAAAACTGAAGTAAAACTAGGTCTGGGCGTGATTGGGGGCTCTTGGAGGCGAGGCGAGCCCTATATATAGGCACACCCCAAAACCCTAATTTTCCTTCTGCCGCGCCGTCTCGCGACCACCCTTCGCGGTCGCTAGGCGTGGTCGCGAGGTAATCCTCGCGCGCGGCCTTCTCGCCCGCGATCGCCTCTTGCGCTCGCTTCGGTACCTCGCGACCGACTTGCGGTCGCTAGCCATACCAAGTGGTCGCGAGAAATCGTCCGGTGGCTTTCTCGCTAGGCCGGCTTCATGGCGCTGCTCTGCGGTCGCGGTCTCTTTGGGTTCTCGCGTGTTTCCTAGCGGCCGACCTAGCGACCGCCAGGTGGTCGCTAGAACCACGCCAGATTGTATGTTTTGGCTCGTGCGTCGTCCTCGCTTCCGATTTTCAACATATGACCTACACAACACCAAAAGAACACCCAAGAGCAGTATCTTCTAAAATAGATAAAACATTAGAATCGATACGTAAACGCACATTAAACGAGCTAAACTCATCTTCAAATATCAACTATAAACGTAAAATGCGCTGTTTATCATGACACAAAATGTAAAATCACCTTCCTGCACATCAATTAAAGCACGACCATTTGCTAGAAAAGGCCGACCCAAGATTTGTGGTTGATTTTTAAATTCGGGAATGTCTAAACTAACAAAATCAGCTGGAAAGACAAAATCCCGAATTCTTACCAACACATCCTCAACTACGCCCTTGGGATATGAAATTGACCTGTCAGCCATCATTAATGAAATTAAAGTTGGCTTCATTTTGCCCAGCTCCAAGCGGTTGAACACGAGATAAAGGCATCGAGTTTATGGTCGCTCCCAAATCACACAAAGACATTGGGGAATGTATGCTCAAGAATCTCAAGACTCCAACGTGAAGCTCCCCGGATCCTTCATTTGATTCTGCAACTTCCTACGTAAAATAGCGTTGCATTCTTGAGAAGGTTAATTTTTCAAATTTACCCAACTTCTTCTTGCTTGCCACTGCATCTTTGAGAAATTTTACGATCCGGCTTGTTTACGAGCGATCAAGAGAGGTATGGGGATGTTAACTTTTTGGAACATCTCTTTGAATCGGGCGTACTCCTCACCATATTTCGTCTTCCTGATGTGCTGAGGAAATGGAGCTGCAGCTACGGAGGTGTTTGACGGCTCGCGGCTTTTCCTCACGAGGTTGAGTCGCGAGACTCCCTCGCGAGGTCTTTTCTATGCTGCTTCGCGAGTGTCTCTCGTGACTTTTGCTCGCGAGGCAAAGTCGTGATGTAAGGCTCTGATGCTGCCGCGTCTGTCCTAGCGGGATTCCCTCGCGACTCTTCCTCCCGAGGTAAGGTCGCGAGGTCTTGTTCTGTGTGTGGCACATCTTCTCTCACGGTATTCCCTCGCGACTGGTTGTCGTGAGGATTTCTCGCGAGGCGAGAATTTGCGAATTCATTTTCCTCGACTCTTTGCTTATCCAACTCTTCCCCTTCATGCTCCAGATAATTACTATAGGATGCTCCACTCCTCAAATAAATAGCATTACACTGATTCTGAGGCATATGATTCTTAGGATTCTGTTCAGTGTTGCTTGGAAATTGCCCTTGCCTGTGCATTCCAGCTCTTTCATTGGCCATCTGCCCCACTTGGTTCTCTATCATCTTTACTTGTTTTCCAAGGGCTATCACCGTGTTATTAATAGCATTGATTGTGCTCTCCAGAGTTTTCAGCCTATTCCCAAGCTGCTGAATCTGAATATTTTGTTGAGCCACAATTTGTTGGTGACTCGCTGCTATTTGCTGATTGCTCGCCAACACTTATTGCATCATCTCTTCAAGGCTCGGCTTCTTAGGCTCCATAATCATCCCATTATTCACAGCAAAACCAGGTGGTTGTTGCTGAGCATTCTGCGCATTAGCATAGGAAAAATTGGAGTGATTCCTATTGTTGGGATGATATGGTGGATTCCTACTTTGGTTCCCCTGAAAATTGTTCCTTTGGCTCACATAGTGAACCTACTCAATGTTCTGCGCCATGGCCACAGTCATCTGCCCTTTCCTCTCGGCTTCGTATTCTTTCTGCAGAGTTGTGAATTTCTCTAACAAATCATCATACTTATCGTCCAACTCTGCAGCAGCTACTCTTCTGATCGGCTGTCTCTCCATCGGCCATTGATAGCTATTGGATGCCATCTCCTCAATAATTCTCAACGCTTCATCTATTCCACGATTGAGAAGGCATCATCCGGCTAATGCATCTACAATGCTACGGGTGTTAGCATTGAGTCCACTGTAAAATTCAGTCACTTGCTGCTCAGGTGAAAATCCATGTTGTGGACACTTACGGAGCAGGTTTCTGAATCGCTCTCAGACCTCAAATAACGACTCATCTCCCAATTGTGAAAAATGGGACATCTCAGCAATGATCTTTTGTGCCTTAGCAGGTGGGAAGTATTTAGACAAAAATTTCTCACAGAGCTGCTCCCACGTGGTAATTCGTGATCTGTCCAAGCTCTTGAACCATTCTTTCGCTTGGCTCCTCAATGAGAATATAAACATCCGCATCCGGATGGCATCAGCTGGCACTCCGTTCTGCTTTATAGTATCACAGATATCCAGGAAAGCTTCCAAGTATGCATTGGGGTCTTTAGTCACCCCTCCCCCAAACTGCTCTGATTGTATCATGCTGATGAGGGCAGGCTTTAACTCGAAATTATTCACGTTGACGTTCGGCCCTCATCCTCCACCTTGGAACTGATCCGTCGGTGGCCTGTACATGTGGTTGAGCGGTATGGGTTGTGCTCGTCCACCCATCTGGGCCATCTGATTATTCAACGCCAGTTGGCGCTGCATCGCGGCTAGCATCTCTTCCATCTCGGCCATTCTATCATGACCTTGGGGTTGCTTTTCCGCCATTGCTTGTTGTCTTCTTTCTCGACTCTCTCTTTTATGTGATCTTTCAATCTCAAGATCCAAATGAATAATTTCTTTCCTTTGGGATCTTGTAATCATGCACTGCACAGAGAGATAAGAACCAAATCAGATCTAAGAAGCAAAACAGAAATAATTTTTTTTTTATTTTCTATTTTCTATTTTTTAAAAGCCTGAATTAATAACTACAATTCAGAAAATTATCACTATGTAATCTAAACAGTCCCCGGCAACGGCGCCAAAATTTGATCGCTATAATTCCTACCAAATAAATTATAGTAAAATAGCAAGTATATTATATCGTATTCACAGGGACTACGACTCGAGAACACAGCAAATAATCAATATAGAATCTTGATTATAATTCAGGCAACAAAATATAAAGAGATAGATAGAAAAAACACTAGACTCAAAATATAAATAAGGAAGAAAATCAGATATGAAAGACTGATCCTAGGGATGTATTTAACCTAACCAGATTCACACAATCAACCTATTAATCTGTTTACCAATTTAATCCACATTCATATGAAGGATCACTAATGTAACTATAGTTTCCGTCAGGACAGCCTATAGTAGTAGGTTAGCCTAAACTTTATCTCCGTCGGGTCTCAAGAGAAGTAAGCTAATTTGCAAAAGCACATAAAGATTTAACCTCCTACAGTTCATCTATCTCCGCCAGGTCTCAAGGCAAAAACTGTATTATGAATTCAAGATATGGACTATGCAATTAATTCCGCTAGGACATCAATCACATAACAAGCATGCATCAATACTGGCCAGATTCCAACACATGAGAATTAAAGCCAAGAATCATAAATCATGAATGGGACGGCAAAACAGTATCAACAGATCAATCTTATAAATCTAGTCAGACATACAAACCCTAGGATCAATAAGGAATTTAGCTACGCATAATTAAAATACTAAAGCAATAAATAAATAAAAATAACATAAACTGAAATAGATAGATAAAACTGTAAGATTCCACAATGAACAATGTAGCAACTTCGATCCGTAAATAAATCGAACTTGAATAAGGCGAAAACCGAAATAATAAACTAAAACTAAAACGTGAAAATTGAAAGCAACGAAAACTGGAAAACGATACTCTAATCAAAAAAGAATTGAAAGCTACACTGAAAACTATTCTCGCAAAACAAACGAAAGAAAAAGAGTAAAAAAATATGTGTTATGTATCAAAAGCTGAAGCTACGTCTCCTGTCTTGTAATGTGTGTTGTGTGTGTCCCCTGTTTGCTATGATTTTGTGATGATTCTTGGTATTTTTTTACATGTCAATTTTAGTGGTTTGTCCTATTTATGCCGTTGGTTTGATTTATATTTATCGATTCGGACTCACTTCGTGTGTTTCGATGTTTTGCAGAAAATCGGAATTAAATAGGATGAAATGAATATTCCAAGGATCAAGTATAATGAAGATCATCTCGACAGGAGTCCGTAGGCGCAATCGGATCTCAATTCGGAGTTCGGACGAGAGAGAACGGAGCGAAACAACGAAGACGCGCACGCGCATGCGCGAGCGCGTCCGGCGCTGGGAACGCCTCGGCGTGCGCTCCACAGCCCAAACGCACGTTTGCTTCAGCACAACCGGCATTGGGTGATCCCCATTCTTCATAACGCGGCCACGACCGCGCCGCAGCCACGGCCGCGGTCTTCAACACGCGCCGCGGCCACGCGCGCGCCGCGCCACGGCCGCACCTCGCGCCTCCTGCGCCCATTCTTCATAACGCGCCACGCCGCGCTCGTGAAGTTCCTATGCTGCGTCCGGTGCTTCATCATCGGTCCGCGTTGGATGCTTCACCATGCGCGTCCGCGCCGTCATCAGTCCGTATTTGGGTTCTTTGGCTTTTCACTCGGAGAGTCCTCGCGTCCGGCGCTTCGTTGCGTCCGGCGCTGGACTCTATTTTTTGGGCCCGTTCGGTGATTTCGTGGGCTTTTCGAGGTTTATTAAATTAAAAACACGCGGCTCTCCTTTGGGCGACAGGTTCTTATTTTTGGTTTCGCGCTGTTCTTCGTTCTTCATCGACTTTCTTTCGGCATTTTCTTCGTGCAACAAATACGGATATAGTCTTTGATTTAATTCATGTTTTTTAATTTTTAGATTGAATCACGTAATTTATCGTTTTTCACTGTTGGATTAATCTATTGGATCTATCAATTATTATGATTGGATTTTCATGTTCCGTTGATTTACATTGCTTAATGTTTTCCTGCTTTCGATTTATTCATGTTCTTGATGGATGATTGATGTTTATGATTTATTTGCAATCAGATTTAGATTAGGGATTGACAAACTCTATGAATAATAGAATTGCATATGCTTTTATTTACCGCTTTCGATTTATCGCTTTCGTAGTTCAACTAGGGATTGACAACCCCTGGTTTAGATTTAACGCTTATTAGTTTAGCTTGGGATTGACAACCCCCAGCTTAGGATCGCTGTTTATTTTTCGTATTTCAATTCCCGTATGTTTCAACCCTCGCTGGTATTAGAATGTTTAGGATTTAATCACTTTCTGTGCTCGACACGAACAATAGCCCTGTTAAGTTTTCCTTGAGAGACGACTCGTGTTAACTTATCACGCTATGATTACCTCGTACGATTGCGAGTGAATTTGAGTGTCTTTTTAGCTCGAACAAATTTTGGCGCCGTTGCCGGGGAAAACTTTAGGCATATTGTTTGTGTTATTTGTTTTCTGTGTTTCTTTTCTTTCGGTTTGGTTATTTTCTCCCCCTGGTGCGTGTAATTTTGTTTTTGTTGTTGGTGTCTGTTAATGCAGGGTTACCAACAGTACGAGTATGGTCAGACAGGCCGGGGGGAGGAAAGTTCATCGTATTGGGCAAATTCTTCTTGCGAAGAAGGAGCCCAATTCGGCTATTATGAGGGATATCCGTCAGGCCAGGAGCAGCCAGCGTACAATCCATACTGGGATCAACCACCTCCACCACACTATGAGGATCAAGTCTCCAATGCCTACTGGGAGCAACCACATCCTCCACCTCAGTATGAGTACCCACAACAACCACCTCCACCTCAGTACTCATATTCACAGCAGCAGCAGCCTCCACAACCTGACCCGGAATATTGGAACCCACAACATGATTATGGATGGTGTGATCCACAGCTGACCACGACCTCCACAAAGAACAACGGTGGTACCACCCAGCAATGGAATATTTTCACCACCACCTCAGAGGTATCCTTTGGATGATATGGAAGCAGAAGTGATTCAGACTCGCCATCAACGGTCGGATGCTGACAACATAAAAATCAGGCGCTTGCAAGAAAAATTAGAAATGATGTCTGAGAAGCTAGACGAGTTGCTTCAACAAGATGCAATAGGGGAGCCTCAAGCTCACCCTATGAGGCTCGGCGACCGCGACCATCGAGTTCGTCATTGGATGATAGAGCGCAACTCTTGGCGTTTAGAGGAACAAATGGGATGATTCTTGCTAAGTATGTTGAGTATCAACGGCAACTTGCAATGAGGGAACTTCCAAACCAATCCGGTCAGGTCCAGGCGATCACTGTTCTAGAAAGTGACCCTATTATTGAGAATTGGGTGGAAGAGACTCCTGATGAGTTGCTGCAACTAGAGGAGGTGGAAAACGAGGAAGAGTGGGTAAATGAAGTGAACAGAATGCCAACGCCCACTCTGGAGGTGAAAGAACAATCTCAACGCTTGGAGGAGGATGAAGAGAGGACGGAGAAAGAGTGGGCACTTGAAGATACTCGAATGCCAAAACCCGCTCTGGAAGTGATTGCACTGCCTCAACAATTGGAGTACGGGATCCCAGGGGAGGACAAATCGAAGACAAAGGTTGAGGTAACATCAATTATTTGTCAACATCCTAATTCACCAAAGTACTGTACTTTGGGAATTGAAATTATTTATTTTATTTTGGAGAATAGGATGTTCGACTTGAGCTTAAATTGTGCATTACTTGTTTTCTTTACTGTCCTCTGTTCTTATATGGTTCATACTGATGCTTTGGCCGAGATGGTATTCCTGCAGGTGAAGGACTATGGATAGTCCGTTGTTTACCGGAACACGTCGTGCTCACGACGTTAAATTGAGTACTACGTGGGAGTTTACCCACGGATTTTTCTGTTCTTTTCCTTCTTTCTTTTTGTTTGTTTTCCTGTTTTTCTTTGATCTATCTGTTGTCTCTATGTTAGTGTTGCTCGAAATTGGGACTTCGTCAGCAGTGAGGTGAAGCCTTGATATTCCGGTTCTGCCGCACACGCTCATATTCCAACCCTGCCACTGCCATATTTTATCAGGGAAGCCTCCTCCTCTATCGGCTATTTTTATGTTATTTATGTTTTGAGCACTGGGGACAGTGCTCGAATTAGGTGTGGGGGAGAGAGTATTTTTGGTTTTGTGGGTGTGGCATATATATTTTTGCATGCTTTATGTTGTGCCCATATGCTTATTTTGATTGTTGGGACTTAAGTTTGTGTTTATGCGAATAAGTTAGGATTTTGATTTGTGCAACTGAACTCTGTGGTATTGATCGGACCTTGATGTATTTCTCATTTATCTTGATGTCATGTGATTAAAGTGCAATGTGAATTGATTTAGATTGTGTGAATTGATTTTAAATCGGTGGTTATTGACGTGATTTGTCCGGCTAATGTTAGGGGTAGTGTTAACAGTGTGGTTACCTATATACTTGTTTCATAAAAAAAAAATCTATGTTTTGATGTGAGATTGTTGAAATGGAGGATGAGATTCTGCCCCTCTTTCTCGTAAATTGAGAAATGGGTATGGGAAACCACGATAGGAGACTCGAGTTCATCGAGAATTCACCTTTCGAACATTGTCCCAAAATCTGTTAAGACTTTCTATGTTTATTGTTGAGATTATATAAATTGAGGATGGGATTCTGCCCCTCTTTCTCGTAAATTGAGAAATGGGCATGGGAAACCACGATAGGAGAATAGAGTTTATCGAGACTTCACCTTTCGAATATTGTTCCAAAATTTGTTTATACTTTCTTTGTGTTCTCAAAAGAAACATGTTGCTAAAGGTAACCATTTTAGTTAATTCACCTCTAGCGGAGAGTTGGGTCTGAGCATAAATAACTTACCTGTTCGTTTGATATTTTCACAATCTTAGATTTGTTTCACATTAACTTTTATTATGTATTCATCATGTTTGAGGGAATTGCAAAAGAGATTTGATTGATTAGAATAAGAGTGATGTTGCATGAGTTATCTTTCGAACCTTATTAGTATAGACTTTGCTTGAGGACAAGCAAATGGATAAGTGTGGGGGAGTTGTTTGGAATGATTTTGTGATGATTCTTGGTATTGTTTTACATGTCAATTTTAGTGGTTTGTCCTATTTATGCCGTTGGTTTGATTTATATTTATCGATTCGGACTCACTTCGTGTGTTTCGATGTTTTGCAGAAAATCGGAATTAAATAGGATAAAATGAATCTGCCAAGGATCAAGAATAATGAAGATCATCTCGACAGGAGTCCGTAGGCGCAATCGGATCTCAATTCGGAGTTCGGACGAGAGAGAACGGAGCGAAACAACGAAGTCGCGCACGCGCATGCGCGAGCGCGTCCGGCGCTGGGAACGCCTCGGCGTGCGCTCCACAGCCCAAACGCACGTTTGCTTCAGCACAACCGGCGCTGGGTGATCCCCATTCTTCATAACGCGGCCACGGCCGCGCCGCAGCCACGGCCGCGGTCTTCACAACGCGGCCACGGCCACGGCCGCACCTCACGCCTCCTGCACCCATTCTTCATAACGCGGCCACGGCCGCGGTCTTCACAACGCGGCCACATCCGCGCCGCGGCCATGGCCGTACCTCACGCCTCCAGCACCCATTCTTCGTAACGCGGCCACGCCGCGGTTTCTAACGAGGCCACGGCGCGTCTTGTGAAGTTCCTATCTTGCGTCCGGTGCTTCATCATCGGTCCGCGTGGATGCTACACCATGCAGCGTCCGGTAACCGTCATCGATCCGGTCTTTGGGTGTTTTGGCTTTCCACTCCAGAGAGTCCTCGCGTCCGGCGCTTCGTTGCGTCCGGTGCTGGACTCTTTTTTGGGCCCAGTTCGACTGATTTCGTGGGCTTTTTCGAGGGTTTATTAAATTAAAACAGCCACGGCTCTCACTGAGGGGCGACACAGTTCTTATTTTTGGTTTCTGGCGCTGTTCTTCGTTCTTCATCAGACTTTCTTTCGGCATTTTCTTCAGGCAACAACACAGATATAGTCTTAGATTTAATTCATGTTTTTTATTTTTTAGATTGAATCACGTAATTTATCGTTTTTCACTGTTGGATTAATCTATTGGATCTATCAATTATTATGATTGGATTTTCATGTTCCGTTGATTTACATTGCTTAATGTTTTCCTGCTTTCGATTTATTCATGTTCTTGATGGATGATTGATGTTTATGATTTATTTGCAATCAGATTTAGATTAGGGATTGACAAACCCTATGAATAATAGAATTGCATATGCTTTTATTTACCGCTTTCGATTTATCGCTTTCGTAGTTCAACTAGGGATTGACAACCCCTGGTTTAGATTTAACGCTTATTAGTTTAGCTTGGGATTGACAACCCCCAGCTATGGATCGCTGTTTATTTTCCGTATTTCAATTCCCGTATGTTTCAACCCTCGCTGGTATTAGAATGTTTAGGATTTAATCACTTTCTGTGCTCGACACGAACAATAGCCCTGTTAAGTTTTCCTTGAGAGACGACTCGTGTTAACTTATCACGCTACGATTACCTCGTACGATTGCGAGTGAATTTGAGTGTGTTTTTAGCTCGAACATCCCCCCCTCCGTGTGCGTGTGTAAAGTGTATATATATAAATGCCGCACTACGCCTCGCGAAAGGCATGCACGAGAGAAACCCGCGAAGGCGCCACGCGAAAGAAGGCTGCGAAGATCAAAAAAAGTTCTGCACACTCATTGTTCCTCGCGAGTTTGCCTCGCGACCTTTGGTCGCGAGAAAAACTCGCGAGTCGTGTTTTGCCTCGGCTGTGCATTGCTCGACTTCGCTGTTTCATTCCGTTCTCTTTCATCCGAACTCCGAATTGCAATCTGTTTGTGCCTATGGACTCCTATCAAGATGCTATTTAACATAGTAAAATTTTCACATCCATCCTTGTCATATCCATTTCATCATATTCAACGTCGTTTTCAAATAGTTCTTCTTCGCACGAGCTCGCGACCGGGTTAGCTAATTCCTCTTTATCGTGATCCACCTTTTTGACATCAAAACCTGTGCTAAAATGACATGAAACACACACGGTATAATATCTTCCAAGGTAAACATAAATATATCAGAAGACAGCTCAAAAGATCACTTATCAATTATAAACGAAACAAATATAGCCTTATAAATCAGGTAAAAATGTGGCTTATCAACTCCCCCAAACTTAAGCTTTTGTTTGTCCTCAAACAAATCAGAACAAGTGAGAGACGACCAAAGACATGCAGAGGTTGAACGAAAAAAGCAATAAGCCTCAGAGCAATGAGCAATAAACGATTCACTCAAATGAATCAAATCACAACATATTTCGTTAAACTCCACACATCATAATAATCATAAGCACATGCCTTCTTAAACTTGAATCCTCACAACATGGATGTATATATAAGAAATCTCAAACACTCAAGTGTATCAAGGAGGATGTTTATACTCTCAAAGTTTAAAAACACATGGAATCTACCATAAGCTTGCAAATCGTCTAATTCTCCTTTGCTCAAATATGTGCTCAAGAACTAAGATCAAAAGGTCTTATAAAAGGTTATAATGTAGGCTCTTTGGTAAGGTAGGATATATTTAAGCTAAGTGACTCATAATCTCATAATGAAAAACACATAAGTATCACAAGACACAATTCCCAAACTTTCACAATTTATTTCAATTATCCATACCAAGAAGTCATTTTTCTATTAAGAACTCCACACTTATTATATAAGTGATATACTCATCTCAAAGCACTAGCTACTTACCCATTTATGTTCTTTTCACACACTTGTGCCAACTCTCTTTTCTTTTTTTTTTTTTCTTTTTTTTTGAACTTATATGGGTAAGCAACTATTTTAAATAAACACTTTCTCAACATCTATTTTCTTTCCTTTATTTTTCTCAACCCTCAATTTCAAGCAACCAAAAATCACTCTAACTACATAACCCAACCCACGGCTATATGAAAGAATAAGGTAGGCTCAAACGGGCTCATCGAAGGATAATAAATAACAGTAAGTGTTTGGATAGTGTATAGGCTAAGAAAAGAATGCCTAATATCATTTCATAATTCTTAAGCACATCAATGTAACCTTGAAAAAGATCCAGAGCAAGTTCTAGAGAAACACATGCTATTTCAAACTATTCACACGAAAGAAACAAGAGGCGAAAGATATGGCGACAAAGCTCAAGTCTCACAGGTTTCAAAAGTGTGATCAAGTTCTCAAAGGCTCAATACTCACAATAATCATAACATGCTTCGTCTCACAAAATCAGTTGCAATCAATTTTCTAATAAAAACAATTCTCATCATTGGCTGCTCGGTATTCAACTCAACCCAAAACAGACACAAAACCCAAACAAGAACAACAAAACAAAACAAAATAAAACAAAACAAAACAAAACGAAAGCAAAAAAAAAAACGAAAACTAAACAAAACAAAGGAAAACATTGGGTTACCACCCAACAAGTTCTAAATTTAAATGTCTTTAGCTAGACCAATACTAACCACGATCAATCTGGCGTTTTGGCAGCAGATTTCTTCCCAACTCTGTGCTTGCCTCCATACTTTGCATTCACTTTAGACCACCACAGAGTGTGGAAGTGGCCTCCCCCTAACTTGAATAAATCACTCGAAGTTCCATGCCGAGTCCACTTCTTCTTTGTAGTAGTCTTGTCAACTGGTCGGTTGACATCAAAGCTCGATATTTGGCTAGCTGTGGCAGTGGTGATTGAATAGCATTCCTCGTGCTCTGAACTATCGTGTTGCTTGATGGCATCATATATGGAGATTTTAAGCTCCTCATCGTTGACACGAAATTTAAGATCATCTTCCTGCACATCAATTAAAGCACGACCAGTTTCTAGAAAAGGCCGACCCAAGATTAGTGGTTGATTTTTAAATTCGGGAATGCCTAAAATAAAAAAATCAGTTGGAAAGACAAAAGCCCGAATTCTTACCAACACATCCTCAACTACGCCCTTAGGATATGAAATTGACCTGTCAGCCATCATTAATGAAATTGAAGTTGGCTTCATTTTGCCCAGCTCCAAGCGGTTGAATACAGATAAAGGCATCAGGTTTATGCTCGCTCCCAAATCACACCGCACGTTGGGGAATGTATGCTCAGCAATCTCGCACTCCAACGTGAAGCTCCCCAGATCCTTCTATTTCAGTGGCAACTTCCTCTGTAAAATAGCACTGCATTCTTCAGAAAGGTTAATTTTTTCAAATTTACCCAACTTCTTCTTGCTTGCCACTGCATCTTTGAGAAATTTTACGTATTCGGGCATGTTTCTGAGCGCATCAAAGAGAGGTATGGTGATGTTAACTTTTTGGAATATCTTTTTGAATCATGCGTACTCCTCATCATATTTCGTCTTCCCGATGCGCTGAGGAAATGGAGCTGCAGCTACGGGAGGTGTTTGACGGCTAGCGGCTTTTCCTCGTGAGGTTGAGTCGTGAGACTCCCTCGCGAGGTCTTCTCTGTGCTGCTTCGCGAGTGTCTCTCGTGACTTTTGCTCGCGAGGCAAAGTCGCGATGTAAGGCTCTGATGCTGCCGCGTCTGTCCTCGCGGGATTCCCTCGTGACGTAAGGTCGCGAGGTCTTGTTCTATGTGTGGCACATCTTCTCTCACGGTATTCCATCACGACTGGTTGTCGTGAGGATTTCTCGCGAGGTGAGAATTTGCGAATTCGTTTTCCTCGACGCTTTGCTCATCCAACTTTTTTCCTTCATGCTCCAAATGATTAGTATAGGATGCTCCACTCCTCAAATAAATAGCATTACACTGATTCGGGGGCATATGATTCTTAGGATTATGTTCAGTATTGCTTGGAAATTGCCCTTGCCTGTGCATTCCAGCTCTTTCATTGGCCATTTGCCCCACTTGGTTCTCTATCATCTTTACTTGTTTTCCAAGGGCTATCACCGTGTTATTAATAGCATTGATTGTGCTCTCCAGAGTGTTCAGCCCATTCCCAAGCTGCTGAATCTTAATATTTTGTTGAGCCACAATTTGTTGGTGACTCGTTGCTATTTGCTAATTGCTCGCCAACACTTGTTGCATCATCTCTTCAAGGCTCGGCTTCTTAGGCTCCATAATCATCCCATTATTCACAGCAAAACCAGGTTGTCGTTGTTGAGCATTCTGCGCATTAGCATAGGAAAAATTGGGGTGATTCCTATTGTTGGGATGATATGGTGGATTCCCACTTTGGTTCCCCTGAAAATTGTTCCTTTGGCTCACATAGTGAACCTCCACAATGTTCTGCGCCATGGCCACAATCATCTGCCCTTTCCTCTCGGCTTCGTATTCTTTCTGCATAGTTGTGAATTTCTCTAACAAATCATCATACTTATCGTCCAACTCTGCAGCAGCTACTCTTCTGATCGGCTATCTCTCCATCGGCCATTGATAGCTATTGGATGCCATCCCCTCAATAATTCTCAACGCTTCATCTATTCCACGATTGAGAAGGCATCCTCCGGCTGATGCATCTACAATGCTACGGGTGTTAGCATTGAGTCCACTGTAAAATTGAGTCACTTGCTGCTCAGGTGAAAATCCATGTCTTGTGGACACTTGCGGAGCGAGTTTACGAATCGCCCTGTGCCTCAAATAACGACTCATCTCCCAATTGTGAAAAATGGCAGATCTCAGCAATGATCTTTTGTGCCTTAGTAGGTGGGAAGTATTTAGAAAAAATTTCTCACAGAGCTGCTCCCACGTTGTAATCCGTGATCTGTCCAAGCTCTTGAACCATTCTTTCGCTTGGCTCCTCAATGAGAATATAAACATCCGCATCCGGATGGCATCAGCTGGCACTCCGTTCTGCTTTATTGTATCACAGATATCCATGAACGCTTCCAAGTGTGCTGTGTCAAAAGCTGAAGCTACATCTCATGTCGTGTAATGTATGCTGTGTGTGTCCCCTCTCCCCCCCGTGTGCCTGTGTAAAGTGTATATATATAAATGCCGCCCTACCCCTCGTGAAAGGTACTCACGAGAGAAACCCGCGAAGGCGCCACACGAAAGAAGGCTGCGAAGATACAAAAAAGTGTTGCACACTCATTGTCCCTCACGAGTTTGCCTCGTGACCTTTGGTCGCGAGCAAAACTCGTGAGTCGTGTTTTGCCTCGGCTATGCATTGCGCGACTTCGCTGTTTCGCTCCATTCTATCTCGTCCGGACTCCGAATTGCGATCTGCTTGCGCTTATGGACTCCTATCGAGATGCTCTTTAATATAGTAAACTTTTCACATCCATCCTTGTCATATCCATTTCATCATATTCAACTTCGTTTTCAAACAGTTCTTCTTCGCATGAGCTCGTGACCGGGTTAGCTAATTCCTCTTTATCGTGATCCACCTTTTTGACATCAAAACATGTGCTAAAATGACATGAAACACACACGGCATAATATCTTCCAAGGTAAAATAAATATATCAAAAGACAGCTCAAAAGATCACTTATCAATTATAAACGAAACAAATACAGCCTTATAAATCAGGTAAAAATGAGGCTTATCAACAAAGTACGAGTTAAAATCGTGATGGAGAGAGAGGTGGCGAGGTGGGAGAAAAACTAAGGCCTAGCGACAATTAGGGAAAATGATTGTTGTGTGGTACTGAATTGAAAATGACTCTGTATGGAAAGTTGGGTGACTTCTGTGTAGGGTTTTGTTCATAGTTTTTTAAATAATAAAAAATAATATCATTATATAAAATTTCGGTCGGTTCGGTTTCAATTGATGTTTTTACCCACAAAATTGAACCGACTGAATAAATATTGGTTTTTTAAAAATTACAACCGAACCGACACCGAATAAGCTTAAAATCAAACCAAATCGACCTAAAAGCAAAGGTTTGGTTCGAATTTTTGGTTATGATTCAGTTTTGTTCACCCCTACTTCTGTCCTTCTAGACGACGGAGGCTAAGATTTGTCCCGTCATCAGCCATGCATTGCAATATTTGTGAGATTGAAAAAATAATTATTGTGTGGCACTTTCTTGAATGCAGTTCTTTCCTTCAATGATGAAGAAACATATATAGTTGGGGGTGAGATTGAACTCTGTGTTCAAGAACTTTGTGTCCACATGTTTCTTTACGTATTCCAAAATTAATTAATTATATATATCCCTATTACTTGTTAGGATTTGCATGGAATTTATTCAGTAAATATATATTTTAATCGTATTGTACCATTAGAATGCTTCACTAAATGGAATATAATATTGCCACGACCCGACTACTTAATTAAATGATTAACTAAGTAATCAAACTATGACTGGGTTATGATACGAACATATTAAATTCCAATCTGAAATGTCTCCAAGAATAAAAATGGTTTAACTAATTAATTGACAACCAAATGGAAATATCAAAGTCAACATTTAAAGTTTTCATATACAACTTCAACATACAAAAGAGGTTATCATAAGTCAACATCAAAATCATATGAGTTTGACAATGAAAGGATGGATAAACGTCATGTGTGAAGACATGGCATTCATGGCATAATTATATTTACAGCAAAAGAACCCTAGCTCAGCTTCCTCTTCCATCGCCATCTCCAAGCTCAACCTACACATTCAGAAAACATATGCAGGGCGTGAGTACCAACAAGTACTCAATGGGTTATAGCCAAAAATTAAACTTTATTGACTTACCGAACTTACTCAATGCAAGGGTTAAATAAATAATAACTGAATTGATTTTCCTTAACATCACACTTTATAAAACTTTAACAATGTCATCACATGTAATGTTATGCTATGCCAGCATTATCTTCCTATGTGGGCCCCATAGGTTACCAATCACAGTCCTACCCTAGCTACGTTCTTCGGTAATGACAAGTATGCCTCTTTCTCAATACCCTGACCGATCTACACAACTATAAACTTCTCGATCATTAACATAACTCTTCCGTAGATAGGTAATATGAACTTATGCTCAACAAGTAACATGATCTTATTTCTTCTAAATTTTTTTCCTTCGATTAGCAATTCATCAAATTTTTCATCTAAACACACAATAATAACCATATATATCCTATTTTATCATAATAAAACTTGTTTCTAAATAATATTTATTTCTTTTAAATTCTATTCCTTCGATTAGCAATTAATCGAATTTTTATCGCTTTCTATTTTATTATGCACTTCTTTATCAATTTTTAGGGATGCAATGCCTTTAAGCCCCTAATTAATACTTAATTAGGCTCTAATTAGGGCTAAAATATTTCCGGGTTACTACATTCCCTCCCCCTTAAAATAAATTTCGTCTCCGAAATTTGGTACCTTATAAAATAACTCGGGATACTTCTCTTTCATCTGATCTTTTAATTCTCAAGTCACTTCTTCTAAACCATGATATCTCCACTGAACTTTAACTAAAGGAATAGTCTTATTCCTTAGTTTTTCCTCCTTTCGGTCTAGAATATATTATGGTTTCTCTTCGTAGCTCAAATCGGGCTCGAGAACTATTTCCTCATAATGAAGAATGTGTTTCGGATCATACACATACTTCCTAAGTTGGGAAACGTGGAACACGTTGTGAACATTAGCGAAGTTGGGTGGCAACGCTAATCTGTATGTTATTGGCCCAATTCTTTCTAACACTTCATAAGGTCCGATAAATCGCGGCTTAAGTTTCCCTTTAATTCTAAAACGATGGACTCTTTTTGTAGGGAAAAATTTTAGGAAGACTTTATCTCCTAATTCAAAATTCAACTTTGTTCGACGGTTATCTGCGAATGAATTTTGTCTATCCTGAGCTTCTTGCATTCTTTTCTTAATCTGCCGCACTATCTGAATCATTTCTTCCACTGCTTCAGGGCCAAGAACCTTTCTTTCTCCAACCTCGTCCCAGTAGAGAGGTAACCTACATTTCTTACCGAGTAATGCTTCGTAAGGATCCATGTTTATTGTCGCTTGATAACTGTTGTTATAGGCGAATTCGATCAGCGGTAGAACTTGTTCCCATTGGTCTCCTCTATCTAACACCACGGTTCTGATCATGTCTTCTAGCGTCTGTATAGTTCTCTCAGTCTGGCCGTCGGTCTGTGGGTGGAATGTTGTGCTGAGTACCTAATTTCTTTTGGAAACTCGTCCAAAATCGGGAGGTAAATTTGGAATCTCGGTCTGAAGTAAGTGAGATTGACACTCCATGTAATCGGACTATTTCATGAACATAAATTTGTTCTAGTTTATCGGCTCTATACGTCACATGAATCAGAATGAAATGAGCACTCTTGGTTAGCCGATCAACTATTACCCAAATTATTGTGTTTCCCCGCTTCGATTTAGGTAATCCCATTACGAAATCCATAGCTACGTGGTCCCACTTCCACTCAGGAATTTCCAAGGGTTGTAGCTTTCCATGTGGCCTTTGATGTAACGCTTTAACTTGTTGGCAAGCCAAACATCGTTCGACATATGACGCTATTTCTTGTTTCATTCCTGTCCAAACAAACCTTTGCTTGAGATCTTGATATATTTTCGTACTCCCCGGGTGCGCGGCATACGGAATATTTTGAGCTTCACTCAAAATTTCGTTTTCAACTTTTCATCATTGGGCACGTATATACGATTACCTAACATAATCGCATTATCTCCAGCTTCATGATATCCTTGATGATCTCCAGTTCTAATTCTCTCTCGCAATCTTTCGAGTTGTGCGTCTTGCAGTTGTGCTTCAATTATCCGAGCTCTTAAATATGACATCACAACTAATACCGCTACGTTTCTCGAGTAGTTCCAGGAGGTACGACCACTTCTAGCTTCATTCTTTCAAATTCTTTCAGCAATTCTTCTTTTTTCAGTTAGCAAGAACCCTAACCTTTCTTGACTTTTTCTGCTCAAAGCATCAGCGACGACGTTTGCCTTTCCCGGATGATATTTAATTTTGCAATCGTAGTCCTTGACTAACTCGAGCCATCTTCGTTGCCACATATTTAAATCTCTCTGCTCGAAGAAGTATTTCAAACTTTTATGATCAGTGAAGATTTCACACTTTGATCCATATAAATAATGTCTCCATATCTTCAATGCATGGACCACTGCGGCTAACTCTAAGTCATGGGTAGGATAATTGAGTTCATGGGGTCTTAATTTTTGTGAAGCATAAGCGATCACCTTCCCTTCTTGCATAAGAACACATCCTATCCCATTTCGCGATGCATCGATATAAATGGTGTATCCTTTCTCTGGATCGGGTACTATCAAAACAAGAGCAGTGGTCAATCTATCTTTAAGCTCTTGAAAACTGTCTTCACATTCCCGAGTCCATTGAAATTTCACTCATTTCGTCAATAGTTGCGTCATCGGCCTAGCGATTTTAGAAAATCCTTCAATGAATCTTCTATAATACCCTACTAAGCTTAGAAAACTTCGAATCTTGTTCTGAGTTGTAGGCGATTTCCATTCCTGAACAGCTTGCACCTTCGTAGGATCAACTTTAATTCCTTCCGCTGAGACAATATGTCCAAGGAAATTAAATTCTCTCAACCAGAATTCGTATTACTGAATTTAGCATATAGCTTCTCGGTTCTTAACTTCTCCAGAACTGTTCTTAAATGTGTTTCATGCTCCTGTTCACTTTTTGAATATATCAAAATATCATCGATAAACACTAGTACGAATTTATCAAGATATTCATGGAAGACACGATTCATAAGGTCCATAAACACAGCTGGAGCATTAGTTAATCCAAACGACATCACTACAAACTCGTAGTGTTCGTATCTTGTCCGAAAGGTGGTTTTGGGTATGTCTTCAGTTTTAATCTTCACCTGGTGATACCTGTTTGGTGTCATTTTGTGCTTATTCTTGGTATTGTTTTGCATGTTGTCTTCATTAGTTTATCCCTTTTATGCCGTTAGTTCGATTATTGTTTATCGTTTCGGACTTACTTGGTTCGTTTCAATGTTTTGCGTAAAATCGGCATTAAATAGGATAAATTGAATCTACCAAGAATAATGTATAATTGAAGACTTTTGACAGGAGTTCATAGGCGGCGGATCGCAAATCATAGTTCAAACGAGTAAGAACGGAGCGAAACGACAAAGTTGCGCCGACTCCCGTCAGACGCACGGACGCCAGCGCCATCACCGCGCCAAGCGCACCTCCGCACGCCCGGCACCCCAGCCAGCGCACACGCGGCCGCAGGAGACTACCTCACGCGCTCGAGTGAGCGCGCCCTGCACGCCTTGCACGCCCGGCGCTCGGCGCCACCATCATGCGCGGCCGCGCGCCCACGCCGCGCGCCGCGCGCTGAACGTCGGTTCACTCCGGCGAGCGTTCAGAATTTACCTCGCGCCGGATTGAGCGCCGGCTCACGAGCCTCGCCCGCGCGCCGCGCCGCACACCCTCGCCGCCGCCGCCCACAAGACGCCGCCTCTACGCGCAAGATTCATTTCCAATGGCTCGGTTGTTTCCTATATATAGCCTATTTTAGGTTATTTTCCGTGGTCGACTTTTACGTTCTTTTACTTTTTTCTGGATTGCTTGTTGAAGTCATTCTTGACTTGTTACAATTCGGACATTAGTTCACATTGGTACTCTATTTCTTTATGAATTCTAGCAGCGTCGGTAATTTTATTTACTGATTCTTGCAATACATTGTGTAATTTTGGATTTGGATTGAAAGTAATTGATCGACTTTTTGTTCCAATTGTTCTTGATCATTCGTTTACATGTTGATTAGATTCGCTTTCGATTATTCCCTATCTTGATTAGGTTCTTGATTAGTTCTTGTTTCGGGTTTAATAATCAATTCTATGCAAGTGGTGTTGAACTTTAAATTCATGTTTAATCGTTCTTTGTTGAATTTCATTGATCCTTGTTTGAAGATCTAATTTAATTGTTTTTGATTTATTTCTGTTCTGTGTTTGGTAGTTAATCATCTAGGGTTTGATGACCTCTAGTTTAGATCTCTTGTTTTGTAATTTAGCTGGGATTGACAACCCGGCTTAGGTTTTTTGTTTAATTCTCGTGTTTGATTCCTCGTATGTTTCAAAACCCTTATTGGTATTAGAGTGTTTAGGATTTAATCGCTTTCATGAGCAACACGAACATTAGGCCCGTTAAGTTTTCCTTGAGAGACGACTAGGGTTAGCTTTCCTACTATAACACCTCTAAATGCGATTGCGAGTCAATTGAAAGTATACTTTTGGTTGAACAAATTTTGGCGCCGTTGCCCGGGATAACTTTAGGCGTATTGTTTGTGTTGATTTGTTTTCCGTGTTTCTTTTGTTTTTATTTTGTTATTCTCCAGTTGCGTGTGATCTTTTCTTGTTTGAGTGTTTTGTATGCTAGGTCGCCGCAGTCTAAATAGACCGCTTGCTACCCGGTGACCACACTCGAAGAACTAAAAGGTCGCTTTTTCCGGAACTGGAGGAGTTTGGTACCACTTCTGAGAGTGGTGAGCAATCAGAGCAGTTTATCACAGATCAACCAATTGTTGAAGATACTCCCCCGTTGAGAGAGATGGGTGAGAATGCACGTGCTCTGCGTGATTTTTATAGGCCGGTGATTGGGGCCGCTACGTCCCCAATTGTTCTTGGACCGGCAGCCCGAGATTACGAGTTGAAACCGAACCATTTCTCACTCATGCCTACTTTCCATGGGCTTGCTAGTGAGGATGCTTTGGGTTTTATAAGAGAGTTTTGCTCGGTTTTGCAGTCCTTCCCGCTGGGAGGACTAAATGAAGATCAGTTGAAGATGCGGTGTTTCCCGTACACCCTGAAAGATAGAGCAAAGTCTTGGTTTCTGGCTCTCCCTGCCAACTCTCTGCAGAACTGGAACGCCGTGGTCGACAAGTTCATGACGAAGTACTACCCGAACAAGAAGAGTCAAGAGTTGAGGTCACAGATCATGACTTTCAATCAGACAGCTGACGAGCCATTCCATGAAGCTTGGGAACAGTTCAGGACTTGTTGCAAAGTGTCCTCATCATGCCTTGCCGCATTTAAATTTTGTATCAATTCTTCTATGATGGATTGACTCAGAGTTTCCAATACATGGTGGACAACGCGGCGGGAGGAGACATCGGTTCTAGGACGGCGATGGATATCGTCGACATTTTTGAAGCCATGGCTGCTACTTCACAACAGAAGTCCAGTCGAGGTGGGAGAGCAAAGGCTCATGCCGTGAACCCTTCATACGACATGACTAAACAAGTGGCCGAGTTGATGAGGGAGGTACAAGAGCTGAAATTGAGAAAGCCTGATCAACCAAACCAGCACGAGGAGTTCTTAGAGCCTTGTGGAATTTGCAATGAAACCGGGCATAACGTTGATACGTGCCCTAGGATGGGGGAGCCGACTCATGAGGGCGAAGCAGAAGCCTATGCCATGCAAGGATTCCAACCCCGACAGCAGTTCGAGTCTAATCAGCAACAGTTTGGCTCGGGGTGGAGGAATCAACCTAACGTGGGATGGAGAAATCAGAGTCAAGGGCAAAGTTCTAATCAGGCGCCCATCTGTAAGACCTCGCAGCCCACAAGAATTTCAAAGAAGCAGAGGCAATACCAAGCAAGAAGAGCCCCCACCGCAGTTAGCTTCGTGATCAGAATACCCGCAAGAAGAAGAAGATCGTGGGCACCTCCGCCGCCACCTCGAGACCAAAGATTTGAGGATGCGATGGCCCAAAGAATGGATGCTTTCACCCAAAGGATGGATGCCCAAGAATCCACAAACAAACGCTTGGAGATTAAACGGGCCAAATTGCCAAAGACACCGAACAAGCTACCGCAAAGAAAGAAACGGTGGGAAGCTCCAGCCAACCCCATCAAGCCTGTGCGCTCTGGCTTTGAGGAGTGGTCGTGATTGAGAATGAGGTGGGGAGAAACCGGAAGCAATTGAATTCTCAAGATGTAGAAACTAAGAAGGATATCGAGGTCCGATCGCATAAGGCAAAGAAAGCCTTTACTCCTCCGATACCTTTCCGCACCGGCTAAGAAATGAGAAACAAGATCGCAGCTTAACGAGTTCTACAAACTCATGTCCAAGGTGAATGTCAATTTGCCTCTTTCGACGTGATCGTAAATGTGCCACCACGCCAAATTTTTAAGGAGTCGGCTTCAAAGAAAAGGAAGTTTGGAGAATATGAGAAGGTCGTGGTCTCCGAGGCGGCCAATTCCATCCTCGAGATCGCTACCTCCCAAACTCCGGGACCCGTAGTTTTATCATTAAAATTGCTCTAGGTAATGGTAAGGAGGCTTCGGCATGCTTGATTTGGGGTCGGGATAAATTTGATGCCTTATTCGATTTTTAAACAATTAGAATTAAGCGAACTTAAACCCACTCGCATGTGTCTACAACTAGCGAGATAGGTCCGCCGACATCCGAAGGGTATTATTGAGGATATTTTAGTTAAGGTAGGTGGGTTGATAGTTCTCGTTGATTTTGTTGTGTTAGAAATTGGTGAGGTTAGAGAAGATGGAAAGGAGCACACATCGTTATTGGGAGGCCATTCATGGCCACAACCAATACACTAATCGATGTTAAGAGTGGCACTTTAAAATGACCGTGCTTGGTGAACAAAGGTCTTTTCTCGTTAGGGGACGATGTGATGTTTCCTTCGTTAATTCAATTGATGATTGTGCTTTCATTGATGCTATTGATCCCTTGGCCGAGAATGTGTTGTTGCAGGAACATAGCCTCGAGGAAGTTTTTGCAGGATCGGCTGACGAGGAAGAGTGGGCAAGTGAAGTTGCTAGTATGCCCAAGCCCACTCTAGAAATGAAGGAACTGCCGAAGCACTTGAAATATGTTTTCCTAGAGGAGGGAAATGAAAAGCCAGTAATAATCTCCTCTGAGCTTTCTGATGTTGAAGAAGAAGAACTGTTTTCGGTCCTGAAGAGGAATAAGCTCGATTTGGGTGGAGTCTAGCCGACATCAAGGGATCACCCAAGAACATGCATGCATCGTATCACGCTTGAGGATGGAGTTAAACCGGTGATTGATGCCCGAGGCGATCGAACCCGATCCCGATGAAGTGGTGAAGAAGGAGGTCTGAAGCTTTTGATGGAGGGCTAATCTACCCTATCTCGACAGCGAGTGGGTTAGCCCAAGACATGTGGTGCCCAAGAAGGAGGCATCACGGTGGTGGAGAACGAGAAAGGGAGATGGTACCTACAAGGGCTACTACAGGTGGGCGATGTGCATCGACTACCGCAAGTTGAATGCCATGATTTAAAAAGGACCATTTCCTCTCCCTTTATAGATCAAATGCTTGATAGATTAGTCGGACATGAATATTTCGCTTTCTTGATGGATTATCCGCTATTATCAGGTTGCAATTGCTCCGAGGATCAAGCCAAGACGGCGTTTACAAGTCCATTTGGGACATATGCTTACCGGCGGACGCTTTTGGCCTGCGGTAATGCACGGGCACCTTCACGATGCATGATGTCAATCTTCTCCGAGATGATTGGAGATTTCGAGGTATTCATGGATGACTTTTCGGTTTCGGATCTTCTTTCATGATTGCCTAGATAAGATTGATCGTGTGTTAAAACGTTGTGTGGAGAGCAATCTCACTCTTAGTTGGGAAAAGAGTCACTTTATGGTTAAGAGTGGGATTGTATTGGGACATATTGTGTCTAGGAATGGGATTGAGGTTGACAGGCTAAGGTGGATGTAATTGAGAAATTACTCCACCGCTTGATGTTAAGGGATTAGGAGTTTTTTAGGACATGCGGGTTTTTACCGTAGGTTTATTAAAGACTTCTCTAAGATTAGTCAACCTTTATGCCATCTTCTTGCTCAAGATGTTCTATTCAAGTTTGATGAGAAATGTTTGCATGCTTTCAATTTACTTAAGGAGAAATTGACTACTGCCCCTGTTGTTGTTGCCCCAAATTGGTCGCTACCCTTTGAAATAATGTGTGATGCTAGCAATGTGGCTGTGGGAGCTGTATTAGGTCAACGTGTGGATAAAATGTTACGTGTGATTTATTACGCTAGCTTAACTTTAAGTTCTGCTCAAGTGAATTACACTACTACTGAAAAAGAGATTTTTGCTGTTATCTTTGCTTTGGATAAGTTTCATGCTTATATCATTGGTTCTAAGGTAATTGTTCACAGTGATCATGCTGCTTTAAGATATCTGTTGACTAAATCTCAGGCTAAACCTAGATTAATTCGTTGGGTCCTTCTTCTGCAAGAATTTGATCTAGAAATTATAGATAGGAAGGGTAGTGACAATGGTGTAGCTGACCATTTGTCTCGTCTTGAGTCCCCTTTTGTTTTACCTGCACAAGAGATTCTTGCTGAGTCTTATCCTTTTGAGCATGCTTTGAAATCAATTCATCGCCTTAGTATCTTGATATTGTTAATTACTTGGTTTGTGGCTCCTTGAGACCTGATTTAACTTCCCAAGAAAGGAAGAGATTTTTTAGTGTATGCGGGAATTACTTTTGGGATGATCCATACCTTTTCAAACTCGGGAAGGACGAGGTGGTTAGAAGATGCATCCATGATGAGGAGCAAAGTCAAGTCCTTAAGTTGTGTCATGAAGCCCACTGCGGGGGACATTTTGGTGGGCGAAAGACAGCTTTCAAGGTGCTGCAGAGTGGTCTCTTCTGGCCGACTCTTTTCAAGGACGCCCACCCTTCTACCTTTCATGTGATGATGCCAACGAGTTGGGAATGTGGGAGGAGAAATGAGATGCCCCGAACAATATCCCGGTAGTTGAAATTTTCGACGTTTGGGGTATTGATTTCATGGGGCCTTTCCCAAGTCTAATGGTTTTGAATATATCTTGCTTGTCAGAGATTATGTGTCCAAGTGGGTGAAGCAATTCCACGAGGACTAGTGATGCTAATGTTGTCTTGAAGTTTGTGCAGAGAACATTCTCTGCAGTTTGGGTTTCCCAAGCGATCATAAGTGATGGGGAGCACATTTACGTAATAAGTTGTTCAAAAGCTCATGGAGAAGAATGGCATCACCCACAAGGTTTCCACGCCATATCATCCACAGACTTCGTGACGGTCGAGACAAGCAACAAGCGCATCAAGGGTGTTCTTGAGAAGACGGTCCAACCATCCGGAAGGGCCCGGTCAATGAAGTGAATCTTGCACTTTGGGCATACCGAACTCGCTTTCAAGAGCATTTTGGGGATGAGTCCCTATCGGCTTGTATATGGAAAAGCGTGCCATCTACCCGCTGAGATCGAGCACGAGCATTCAGGCGATTAAGGCCATGAATCTTGACATCACAGAAGCAGGCAAGGGGAGAGCTCTCCAGATCACCGAACTCGAAGAACTTCGGGACGAAGCATATGAGAACGCCCGCATTTACAAGGACAAAGTCAAGAGGATTCATGATCGGAGAATAGTCCGAAAAGAGTTAAGACCGGGAATGAAGGTGCTGTTATTTCGCCTCGATCGAAACTTTTTCCTGAAAGCTCAACCGGTGGAGTGGCCCCTTTTTCGTTGAGGAGGTGTTTTCCCATGGAGCGGTTTTACTGCGCGACCCAAAAACAAACGGATCATTTACTGTGAACGGTCAGCGAGTCAAACCGTACTTTGATCGTGAGGAGTCGGAAGAAGTGGAGAGCGTTCTGCTCGTCGGTCCCCAATATCTTTGACCGGATTATGTCGGGCTCACGACGTTAAACTGAGTACTACGTGGGAGTTTACCCACGGATTTTTGCTGTTTTTCTTTTTCTTTTTCTTTTTCTTTTATCCTTTGATTTATCTGGTTTTGTTATCCTGATCTTTCTCTCTCTATTTATGCAGCTTTTATAGTGGAGACCGGTGCTTAAAAGATGTATATGGGCCAATCACAGCTGGCGCTCAATGCGAACCGGCTCGTAAGAAATACGAGAACGCAATCACGGTAGACGCTCAATCGAACCGCTCGGAAGGAATCTGAAGCTAATCACGGTGGCGCTCAATCTGAACCAGCGTTCAGAAAGAATACAGAACTCATTCTCAGCTGGCGCTCATAATGAACCAGCGTTCAAAATTTGGTCAGTAGCTTTTCTCGGTAGGCGTTAAGTGTGAACGGCGCTCATAAATGGGCGAATGAAATTGCGGTGGCGCTCAAACCAAGCCGGGCTCAACTCTCGCGAAGAGGCCCTCTAAGCGGCGCTCGATAAGAACCGGCGCCACGTTATAAAAAAGAAAAAAAAGAGAACCATTCCTGAACCGGCGCTCGTTGTGAACCGGCGTGCCTTTCTTCCTGAACCGGCGCTCATTGTGAGCCGGACTATATTAGGGCACCAAGCCCTATTTCGTTCCAAAAACCTGAAGCTTGAGCGCCGCGCCTCCGCTGCCCTCGCCGCCCCTGCAGTAGCGCCCCCCTCCGTGCTACCCAAGACTCCGGCTGCTCGTTCGAGCGCCTGCTTCTCCTCCGCCCGCCTCCACAAGGCGCGCCTATCCTCCGCGATCTCCGACGCCACCCCGAGCGTTCCACAGCCGGCGTTCTCACGAACGCCCGCCTCCGCCAGCGTTCAGCGGCGCTTGCTCAACCGGCGTTCGCTTAGAGCGGCGTTCGCCCGTCCGCCCGCCTCGCCTAACGCGCGCCATCTCCACGACCCCGAAGCGCCTCCGGCGTTCACTCCGAACGCCTGCACGCCGCTGCTCCACCCGCCGCCTTGGGCCACAAGGCTGTTTCACCGCACCTGGCGCGCCGCCACCTCGGTAGTAGCAAGATTTCAGCCGCCACCACCACCGAGCCTACCTCGCTTCTCCTCACGCGCCCATCTCTCCGTGCCCTCACGCGCGCAAGACTCCATCGAAGACGTGCGAGAGTTTTCCTTCAAGGCCGAGCCTCCTCGTGCCTGACCCTCACCCCGCACACCCAAATTTATTCTCCTAGCTCCGAGCTCCTTCCGGCATTTCCGAAGCATGGTTCGCACAAAAAACCCTCTCGCCTCTTTGGCGAAACGAGCAAGAACTGACGAAGGTGCTTCGGGATCGGGTGAACAACCCGAAGATCTACGGGCGAACTACAATGCCCCATTCGCGATTTTTACGCCCCAAGAAGGTATCTTTTACTCCGTTATTCGCTCGAAGATATCACCACCCCGCTCGCTTGATTGGAATATTTTAGCTTCATTGGGTGTTGATGGATCTGTGAAACGATATTTGAAATTATGGGGTCTGCTTGGTTTGGCAACTAGGGAAGCAGAAGATGGTTTTAAGAATATTGTTAGGGAGTTTTGTGTAACACTAGAGCCCAGTGATGATTTTAAGTCTGCATTCTGTCGGTTGGGGGAGACGAGATACGCTATTACACCTAAGGTTACGCGTGAGGTTTTGGGTTTTCATTCTAGCGGTTTTTCTGATGTACCAAGAGATTTCCCTCTTGCTGAGACATGGAGGATTTTAACTGGTTTTGACAATTGGTCATCAGCAGGCACTTCTAGTGCCTTTATTCAGGACCCTGCTTTGGATATAGCTCATAAGTTCCTAGCGTACAACCTTACAGGAAAGAGCATGCCAATAAAGTGAGTGCTCAAGAGCTTTTCCTCTTGTGGTGTCTTTGTGAATAACAAGAAGGTTTCTTGCAAAGACCTTCTTATGGCGCCGATTTGAGTTTATGAGGCGGCACCGTAAGGCCAAACTCTCCTTGAGCCAATACCCATTCATTCTAGCCAAGTATTTTGTGGGAATCACTAGTGAAGATGGTCCTATTTCGGGCGCAGGCGTGATTGAGAATATTCCAATCACTTCGGTGATTTCGGTTGATTGCTTCGACCCGCAACTTTGCTTCCTTATGAAGCACGGCGCATCTCCAAGAGTATATCACGTTCAGCGAGAACCAACCGTGCGGGACTATTGTTGGTACGGCCACCCGATGGATGAAGATGTCCCCGAGGATCTGGGTACCGAAGCAGGAGAGACGGGACCTCGTGACACTCCCTTCCTGGTTTTCCCCTCCTCCCATCAGTCCCACAGCGACGCCTTCGGTGACCTTAGGGCACATTTGATTCCGGCTTTGGCGGTTTCAAGCAGCCACTTCACAAAGAATTTGGGAATTTAGCTCCTCCCGAATCGAACTTTGAGAGGTATCGGCGCAGATGGGTCGACAATTCACGTAGTTCACCCAATCTTGACCTGTGGTTTCGGAGAGTTCCGCATCGAGTATATCGTTGTCTTGACGCTCAAAATCGCCACCAACGCCTTCACCAATCTTCACAAAGCAGCGTTTGGGGATTTCCGTCAAGATGTTTACCGCGTTTAGACACCCATGAGCAAAGATTTGGTCGACCTTCAAGCCCAGTGGGACGCCTGGTCCCTATCCCACTGACCTCTCCACCACCACCACCATCGTCGGACCAACGGTGAAGCTTCACTGTTGGAGAGTATGTATATATTTCCTTATTTTTTTGCTCTCGTCCCTTTTCGGTGGTTCGTTGTTTTCCTTTTGTGGTGTGTTTGTTTTTCCTTGTCTTTTCTGGTGCTTGCTGCAGGACTATTCTTGGAACTCGATGTCCGCCCGACCTCCTTTTCTCTCAGCTCTTATCAGGGAAGTCTCGTTCTCTTTTGGCCTTATTTTGTTGTTCATGTTTTGAGCTCTGGGGACAGTGCTCATCTATGTGTGGGGGGGGAGTTGTTGATGATATGTTGTATATGTTGTGCTCGGGGTATGTGCATGATCGACACCATGGATCTATGCTTATTTTGTCATCTTGTACTCAAGTTTTTGTCTATGCTAATAAGTTAGGATTATAATTTATGCACCGAACTCGTGGTATTGGTCAAACCTTGATGTGTTCTCTTTATCGTGATGTTACGTTATGAAGTGCAATGTGAATGAACGAGGTTGTATGAATAAATCTTAAATCGGGGTTATTGATGTGATTTGTCCGACTAATGTTGGGGAGTGTTAACACTTGGTTACCTATATACTTGTTTCAAAAAAAAAAAAAAAAGAGTGAATAAGAAAGAAAAGAAGGAGAATGAAAACCCAATAATTTGTTGAGATTGTATAAATGGAGGATGTGATTCTCGCCTCTTCTTGTAAATTGAGAAATGGGCATGGAAACCACGATAGGAGACTCGAATTCATCGAGACTTCACCTTCGAACATTGTTCCAAAATTTGTTTATACTTTCTTTGTGTTCTCAAAAGAAACTTGTTGCTAAAGGTAACCATTTTAGTTAATTCGCCTCTAACGAGAGTTGGGTGCGAGCAAAAATAATCTTCTTGTTTATTCGACATTCTCACAATCTTAGATTTGTTTAACATTAACCTTGATTATGTACTCATCAAGTCTCGGGGAATTGCAAAAAGAGGTTTGATTGATTAGATTAAGAGTTTAGTTGCATGAGCTATTTTTCGATTCTTGCTTGTATAGACTTTGCTTGAGGACAAGCAAATGAATAAGTGTGGGGGAGTTGTTTGGTGTCATTTTGTGCTTATTCTTGGTATTGTTTTGCATGTTGTCTTCATTAGTTTATCCCTTTTATGCCGTTAGTTCGATTATTGTTTATCGTTTCGGACTTACTTGGTTCGTTTCAATGTTTTGCAGAAAATCGGCATTAAATAGGATAAATTGAATCTACCAAGAATAATGTATAATTGAAGAGCTTTTGTGAGTTCATAGGCGAAAGCGGATCGCAAATCGTAGTTCAAACGAGTAAGAACGGAGCGAACGACAAAGTTGCGCCACGACTCCCGTCGCGACGCACGGACGCCCGCGCAGCATCATCACCGCGCGCCAAGACACTCCGCACGCCCGGCATCCCAGCCAGCGCCACACACAGCGGCCAGACTTACCTCGCGCGCCACCTGCACGCCTTGCCGCCCGGCGCCGGCGCCCACCATCCGCGCCGCCCGCGCCCGCCGCCGCGCTCGCCACGCCACGCCGCGCTGAACGCCGGTTCACTCCGAGCGACGTTCAGAATTTACCTCGCGCTCGGATTGAACGCCGGCTCATCCGCTTCGCCCGCCGCGCCACGCGCGCGCCGCTGCGCGCCGCCAAGACGCCGCCGCAGCGCTTCATTTCAGCCGGCTCGCCATTGTCTTCCTATATAGCCTATTTTAGGTTATTTTCCGTGGTCGACTTTTACGTTCTTTTTCTGCTTTTTCTCGGATTGCGCCATTGAAGTCGTTCTTCGACTTGTTACAATTCGTACATTAGTTCACATTGGTACTCTATTTCTTTATGAATTCTAGCAACGCCAAGTAATTTTATTTACTGATTCTCGCAATACATTGTGTAATTTTTGATTTGGATTGAAAGTAATTGATCAGCTTTTTGTTCCAATTGTTCTTGATCATTTGTTTACATGTTGATTCGTTCTGCTTTCGATTATTCCCTGCCTTGATTAGGTTCTTGATTAGTTCTTGTTTCTGGGTTTAATAATCTGAAATCTATGCAAGTGGTGTTGAACTTTAAATTCATGTTTAATCGTTCTTTGTTGAATTTCATTGATCCTTGTTTGAAGATCTAATTTAATTGTTTTTGATTTATTTCATTCTGTGTTTGGTAGTTAATCATCTAGGGTTTGTGACCTCTAGTTTAGATCTATTGTTTTCGTAATTTAGCTCGGGATTGACAACCCCGGCTTAGGTTTTTGTTTAATTCTCGTGTTTGATTCCTCGATGTTTCAAAAACCTTTATTGGTATTAGAGTGTTTAGGATTTAATCGCTTTCTGTGAGCAACACGAACATTAGGCCCTGTTAAGTTTTCCTTGAGAGACGACTAGGTTAGCTTTCCCTACTATAACACCTCGTACGATTGCGAGTTAATTGAAAGTATACTTTTGGTTGAACAATACCCCGATCTTAGATCGATTTTTGAAAATACACTCGCTCCTCTTAACTGGTCAAACAAGTCATCTATCCGAGATAGCGAATATTTATTCTTTAAAGTCAACTTATTCAACTCCCAATAATCGATACACATTCATAATGTGCCATCTTTCTTTTTAACAAAAAGAATAGACGCTCCCCAAGGTGACACACTCGGTCGAATGAATCCTAAGTCCAAAAGTTCTTGCAATTGAATTTTCAACTCTTGTAACTCCTTAGGAGCCATCCGATATGGTGCTTTTAAAATTGGTGCCGAACCAGTGTCAAGGTCAACGGCAAAGTCTAACTGTCGATTTGGTGGCAATCCCGATAACTTTTCTGGGAAAACGTCCTGATATTCTCGCACAATCGGTATATCTTCTATTTTTCTTTCTGTCTTGCCCCCATTATTCACATATACAAGATAAGCACGATTTCCTTCATCCTTCATCAATTTATCTACTTGAAGAGCCGAGATTACGGAAACTCGCCTTTTCCTTTCATCAATTTCCGTAGAAACAAGTAGGTTCTTCCCCTGGCAGTTGGAACGCTATTTCTTGTTGTTCACCACGGATTGTTGCAAAATTCTTAGCTAACCAATCCATTCTTAAAATAATATCTACGTCTCTCATATACAAAAGACGTAACGATTCAGCTCTCAGTCTGAGTGACCCTAACTCAAATTCTAAGTTAGGACACACTTGATTAACTACCGTTGTCCCACCTAAAGGGGTAAGCACTTTAAAACTCATATCAGATTGTTCTACAGGAAGGTCAAGTTGTCTACGCATATGGTAGATATAAAGGAATACGATGCTCCAGTATAAAAAAGAACAATGATAGGCACACCTTTTAGTCGAGCCATACCTGTCAAATTTCCAAGACTCTTCTCAGGTTGTTTCTGTTTAAGAGCATAGGCTTTCTGATGTTGAGGTTGTGGTTGAGAAGATTGAGTCTGCATTTGTGAAAAAGAGGTATCTGGACTATGTAGCAGAGGTGGTTGTGAAACTGATACTGGAATTGCTGAGGATGTCCAGCAATAGCTTTCATTGGTTGCATTGGCCTGGAAGATTTCGGTCGTTCACCACGTCCGCAGAATTTCGGTCGATAAGGACAAGTGGACGAGAAATGACCAAACTGTCCACAATTGCGTCCAAATCTGCAGACGCTTGAATGTATTCGATTGCATTATGGACAGGTTGGTGGTCTTGCCGGATTCTGGGAAGGTTGGAATTATCCCAGAAATGGTGGCTGAAACGGTCTCGGCAGAGTCGGTCCTTGTTTCAGAAATGGTTTCTTACTCGGAAATCCTTTACTTTCCCATTTCCGCTTACCCTTAAACTTCTGCTCTGCTTGAGAAAATTTTGGTGGAGCAAAACTCTGAGATAAACTAGGGTTAGGTTCTATAGAGATTTTCTCGGACTGCATCTCCATTTCAATATCTAAAGCCCGATTTAGAGTTTAAGCATACGACATCGGTGGTTGGGCAGCCAATATAACTCGAATTTCTAGTCGCAGTCCAGAACAGGACATCTCTGCCATCTTCTCGTCGGTTTCCACCTTGTAAGGTGCATATCGAGACAAAGTACAAAATTCCCGATCATATTCTGCCATACTCATGTTGCCTTGCTTCAAATTCATAAATTCCATTTATTTTTGCTTCCGATAACTTCGTGGGATAAACTTTGCATATAACTCTTCCTTGAATTGTTCCCAAGTGAAATTGGCTAACTGTTCAGGTGCAAGCGTCTTTTGTCGTGCTTCCCACCAGAAGTCTGCTGGTCCTTTCAGCAAGAAGGATATGCATAATAGACATTCTTGGTCGCTGCATTCCAGAAACTTGAATATCCTCTCGATTACTCGTACCCACTCTTCGGCCTCAGCAGGACTACAAGCCCCAGTAAAATTTGGTGGGTTTTGTCGGAGGAAAAGTTCAGCTATTTTTCGACTGGGTTGAGGAGATGTAGCATTAGGTATATTTTGAGGAGTTATTTCATTCCCTTGACCTTCAGAGATTGAGGTTCTTCTTCGGGGCTACATACTGGATTCAAAAGGAAAATATAATATTTGCAATAATTGGTTGAATATCAATGCAAAGGAATAAAAGTTCATCTTACAATTAAGTTCATGTGTAGGAAAAATTAAGCATAGAAATCATTTGATCACAATAAGAACAAACAATAATGCAGAATAATTCATATTTTATATCAAAGAAAATTGCCTCCCCGAGGACTTTTACAAAAGACAAAATTGGCCTCAATGATACTTGGGGCTGACAGTGTTGCTTCCATAACTATTTTATATAGCACATAGCCTTTGTATATACTACGCTTCACTTTTCTAACTACAGCCATCACTATATGTACATAATCTACCACTGTTCTCTTACTAACTTACTTAGCTAACTATGTAACAGCCCCATAATCCTTAAGACGGATTAAAGAAGACTAATACTAGGAACAGTGATTAGGGTTCATGAAAGCCTAATTCAAGACATATAACACGTAAAATAAGACGATTCAACCATTATATACATTAATAACATAATGTACGGAAAGGCTAGCCAATGATCCAAAAGAATACCAACGATCTCAAGGACTTCAACCATTAATATTCAGACATAAGCATAATATTCAAAAGTAGACATTGTTCAAAACACAGCGGAAGGCATGTGAATACACGTATGACGACGTGTACCCAAGGTTTCTAGCTTAACATTCAAAAAGCATTCAGACTTCTCAACACCCTCCATCATCACCATCAATCACCAACTCGCACATTTAAAACAACATGCGGTCGAGTACAAGAATGCACTCAGTGGACTCATGCCAAAACATTTTATCGTATTTAAATTACACTGCCACATCATGGTAAGACATAAGGGTTTTACTTGAAATGCCTTATGCTTACTAAATCATTTTCATCAATTCATAAACATCATCGCCACAAGCATTTTACTTGCATGTATGATCCATGTCCTTAATCTCATCATAACATTAACATTTACGCCGTAGAAGGAGGCCTCCTCTACGTCGCCGCGACCGCCGCATTGTCCATACAGCCCCACAAATCACTATTTTCTTGGTACATGTTAACCCTAGCTGTATAAGCCTTGGCATAGGATCCGAATTGATTTCATTTATACGTTGGGAATGACCCAACAACATTCATTCATTCATGGATAGGATTCATACATAAAACATAAACATTTTTGCGGTGTAATTTCATAAACATTTTATCATCATTCTTTGATATAAGCATCGTAAATAAAATCATTTGTTCAAGATTTTATCATTTAAGAGTATAGTAAAGCCCACTGGACTCCTCGATCGTCAAATTTTCGATTCTTCTTCGTCGCCAAGTCGTCGTACGCCTTTCTACACCTTTACGTAAAAACGATACGTTGGTCACGTTTTGAGATTTTCAAAGTTTAGAATAAACTTTGATAACTTATTCTAATATAATTTGAATTCCTTAACGAATTCAATACTGCTCAATCACAGATTTTGAACTAAACATTTCGTGCTCGAGATATGTTCAACTATTTCATTTTAACCTTTGGTTAAACGCTTAACGATTTACACGTTTTTCGATGCAAGGATTTCAATTATGAAATCTTTTCTCACTAATGAGATTTCCTTATATAAATAATACGTTTTACACGTATTAGCGTATTTTTCGAACGTATTTCATACGTTGATTTCAAAAGTCAACATTTTGACTTTTCTTTATTAAATTCTTTAAAAATTCATATTTTAATATCTAAATTCAATATAAATCGATTTTCAATCGATTTCTTTTCATAAAGTCTTAATTCTCGATTTTTCACGTAAATCGATAAACTTCATTAATATTTTTCTTAAATATTAATTAACTTATTCTTTAAACATTATTTTTCATTTCTAACGTTATTTAATATAACGTTTCGTCATAAACATAGTATTCTATGTTTATAAAATTTCATAAATTCTTAATATGTCTAAATTAATTTCTAGACATATAATGTATTATTTTTCTTGATATTAAGGATTTAAAATCCTTAATATATGTATATAAGCTTTCGATTTTAAGCTTATATTTTCATTCTTCTTCCAAAAATTCTTCTAAATTCATATAGTGTACTATTTTATCATAGTATCACTAATGTGAATTAATATTAACTATAGAAAAATTTGAGCACCACTTATTCTATACCTATAGGTCTCGACTATTTTCGAAAATTAGCCAAACAATTTTCTAAAATTCTAATAAAATTATACAAGGTTCCAACATTAATTTATAGCATTCTTATAACCTATAGTCCATCATATGAAATTCCTAAACTAAGGTATTATTGTTCAAAGGTCACGGTTCCTTCCAATTTTTATACCAAACATTTTGTAAATTTCCAATTAAATTACACTATACTTATACTCTATAGTATATTAGCATTTCATTATAACATTAACTAAAAACAACATAATCATGCTTAAAATCCACCATGAAGCTCACGGTTTCTATAGAACAAAATGTGCATTTTATCTTCAAAAATTCTAGTTAATTCATATAATGCATAATCAATGTCCTAGATCATCAATATGCTATTACATTTCTCAAATAAAAATTGTTCACTAACTTAGCATTTTTCTCAATATTTTCGGTAATATTGAAACTATAGCTTAGGAATTTTTTTAAATCTCCAATAAATTACTACAAGCTCCTATATCATCATGTATCATCAATCCATCCTTAAATCATTCATGAAAAATTCGATACACATGATACAAATTCATAGCATGTTAAATTTAATTCTAAACATGCTATATGCTTATAGATCATCCTTATACACATTATTCATGAACAACTATCATTGCTTAGCATAATTTCATAATTAAAAACCATGCTTGAAAAATTAAATCGAACCATCGAAAATTTAAAAACTTAATGTATAATCGAAACTCGTTCGATTTCTAACCTTTTTAACGGTTTGGATTTAATGTGCAAAGGTTTAGTATCAAGCTTTTGGTGATTTTAAACTCAAGAACACAAGGGTTTTCTCCAAGAGGAAGCTCTCGGTTCTTGCTTGAAAATGAGAGAGAATGAAATGTATTTGAGTTAATGAAACAATATACTTAAGTACATGACTAATACACCTCACTCCTCTCACTCATTCTCTCGGTCACTCTCTCTCACATTTAAAAATTTGGAAACCTTTTTCAACATCACTTTGTGAGTCATAGTGTATTACATCATCATAGTTACTTCTTGCATAAAGTTTTTGATTAAAACAAAATCAATACTTTGCCTTTGGGAGCAAAAGCCGTCGACCTCCCTTTGCAAGACACAAAGATTACACAAGCTCTCTCCTATGACTCACCATGTATATGTCATGGAAGTTAGTATACTCTTACACAACTATTTCTTGAACAATTCAATTCCCTTGAATTGGAGAGGTGGAGCCGTCGGCTACCTCTTGTTCAAAGAGAAGTATATTAATTCATTTTGTCTTAATACATGCATATATCCTACACTCTATCCCATATATATATAATACATCATCCAAGAGTTATAGAAGTCAAAGAAATCGGCTCTCTCTCACTATTTTGCTCCAACTTGTTCATTACTTGGTTATTGTGTACAATTAATCCCACTTGCATCATGAAAACATAACATAGCATTGCAAATTCAAAAACACACGTAAACTTTGTTTCACCATGTAAGGTCACGGCACTTTTAATTTTAAAAGGCCAAAATTTGATTTTCATGCCATTATTAGATATATATCATAATATATATCTTAGATGATAAATTATATCATAAGAAAAATTATTAGAATCATTTCATGTGTGAAACCCTAATTTTCGAATTAGGGTTTTCAAAATTAAAGGCATTGTTCAAAAATTAACCCGTAATATTCTAGCATTTTTATAATGCTAAATAATACTCTAATTACATATAATAATCATAGGAATTTAAATACTATAATTCCTTGATCATTAATCTCATCTTTCTATTTATCTCAAACGTTAACGCTTGAAACGCCTCAAAACGTTAACTATCGACTCATCTCAAAATGGTCGTAATAAAGTCGTAATCACTTTATTAGATTATCCCTTTAATATGGAATTTAATTCTAAGCTTCGTTGCTTAGAAAATTTTACTTAAATTTTAACTATCGATACTTAATCGACGTTAAAATTATACCGCCAAATACTTTATAAAGTTCTATTCCTTAATTCACAATTCTTAGTGAATATAAAATAGAATTCATTATCTCATAATTAATCGAAATCATTATTCGATAAATTACTAATTCAATTATTTCGTGAAACCCTAATTTACTTAATTTTAAATATCGTAATTAGCCTTTAATTCTTCTGGATATTACATTCTACCCCTTAAAAGAAATTTCGTCCCGAAATTTGCATACCTTAGAAAAATCCGGTATCTTTCTTTCACAAAGATCCTCAAGCTCCCACGTGGCCTCTTCTCGTCCATGATGTCTTCACAACACTTTGACTAGCGGAATGGACTTATTTCGTAATTCTTGAACTTTACGGCCTAGAATCACTGTAGGTTCTTCTTCATAGCTCATATCCGGATTGAGGATCACGCCGCCTTGATGGATCACGTGTTTTGGATCGTACGTATTTTCTTAATTGTGACACGTGAAACACGTTGTTTACATTCCCGAGACTTGGCGGAAGAGCCAACCCATAAGCTCCGGGTCTATCCTTTCTAGATCTCATAAGGTCCTATAAAACGGGTCTTAGTTTTCCTTTACTCCAAACCTTATAATCCCTTTGATGGAGAGACTTTGAGAAAGACTTTATCTCCACTCTCAAAATACATTTCGAGATCACGCAGATCGTCACGATTTACTCGCCTCTATCTTGAGCTTCTTTTATTCTTTGCCTAATTTGTCCGACGATTTCAATCATTTCACTTATTGCTTCAGCCCCACGATTCTTCTTTCACCCACTTCATCCCAATAAAGCGGTGATCTACATTTCTTTCCATACAAGGCTTTGTATGGGGCCATATTAATCGTCGCTTGGTAACTATTATTGTAGGCAAATTCAATAAGGGTAAAACATCTTCCCACTTTGCACCTCGATCCAACACTACCGTTTTTAGCATATCTTCTAGTGTCTCGAATCGTCCTTTTCGATTGACCATCAATCGTGGGTGAAATGTCTTGAAATTCAACTGTGCCTAATTCTTTTGCAAGCTAACCCGTAATCTTGAAGTGAACTTGGAATCTCTATCGACGTGATAGATTTTGGCACTCCATGAAGTCGATAATTTCTTTTACATACAACTGGCTAACTTATCGATCCATGAGTGATCTCAGACGCGTAAAATGCGCACATTTTGTGAGCCTATCAACAACTACCCGATGGCAAGTGTTTCCTTTTTGATTTTGGTAGACCCGAACGAAGTCCATCGCTATCTCATCCCACTTCCATTCGGTATTCCCAAAGGTTGTAACTTTCCGTAGGGGCGTTGGTGCAATGCTTTCACTGTTGGCAAACAAGACAACGCCTACAAAAGAGGCTACGCCTCGCTTCATACCTTCCCACCGTAACCTTTTTCTTAAGTCTTGATACATTTTCGTCGCTGGGTGGGTCAGATATAAGGTGTGTCATGAGCTTCACTCATGATTTCATTTTGAAGATCGTTGTTGTCTCGAACACATAATCTTCCTTCAAATAATAAAGCATTATCTCGGTGCTTGAAAATTCTTTAGTCCTTCCGTCCTTACTTTGGCTCTTGCTTTTATAACTTTTCCTCCATCCTTTGTCCTTCTATGATTCTTTTTCTTAAGTCAGACGTCAAGGTGAGTGTAGCAATACAGCTCATGATCGTCTCTGGACTTTCAACCATTTCTATCTTCATTTTCTCAAACTCTTCAACGAGTTTCTTTTCCTTTGTAAGGAGACATCCCAATTTAGTTTGATTTTACGACTTAGGGCATCGCCTACTACATTCTCTTTACCCGGGTGATAGTTAATACCACAGTCGTAATCTTTCACTAGTTCGAGCCATCTTCTTTGCCTCATGTTTAGATCTCTCTGCTCGAAAAAGTATTTCAAACTCTTATGGTCTCAGAAGATCTCACATCTCACCCATGAGATGGTGTTCCAAATTTTCAAAGGCATGAACCATCGCGACTAGTTCCGTGTCATGAGTTGGGTAGTTCATTCATGTGGTTCGAGTTGTCGGGAGGCATAAGCTATCACTTTTCCTCCCGCATCAAGACACAACCCATCCGCTCTTAGAAGCATCAAGATAAACTACATATTCTTTATCCGCTCCGAATCGCAAGACCGGTGCACTTGTCGCTTTTTCCTTAAGCTTTCAAAATTCGCCTCACATTCGTCGGTCCATTTGAACTTGATTTTCTGAGTAGTCGGGTTATTGGCCTTGCAATTTTGGAGAATCCTCGATAAATCTCCTATAATAACCAGCTAGTCCCGTGAAACTTCGATCTCGCTCGGGTCCTCGCGATTTCCATTCCTATACGCCTTCTACCTTGGTCGGATCTACTTTAATTCCTTCACAGACACAATGTGTCCAAGGAACATTACTTCCTTCACCAAAACTCGCATTTGCTAAACTTCGCAAAAGTCGCTCATCTCTCAAGGATTGTAACACCGTTTTAGATGATTTTTATGGTCTTCTTCATTCTTTGAATAGATGAGAATATCATCTATAAAGACCAAAACGAATTTATCTAAGTATGGATGAAACACTGCTCATAAGATCCATAAACACGGCTGGTGCATTTGTCAATCTGAACGGCACAACTATGAATTCATAATGGCCATACTCGTCCGGAATGCGCTTGGATACGCCTTCCTACCGTACTTGAGTTGGTGATAACCCGACTTGAGGTCAATCTTCGAGAATACACTCGCCTCGTAATTGATCAAACAGTCATCTATCCTTGGCAAAGGATATTTATTCTTCGTCATCTTATTCGGGCCCCGATAATCTATACACATCCTCAAGGAACCGCTTTCTTTTGACAATAGAGCAAAGCGCCCCTGCGAAACGCTAGGTCTCGATAAAACCTAGGTCCAAAAGCTCTTGGATTTGGATCTTCAATTCTTCTAGTTCCTTGAGCCATTCTATAAGGGGCCTTCGACATCGAGCCGATCCGGTTCCAAGTCGATGGTGAATTCCAATTGTCATCGTGAGGTAATCTGGTAGATTTTCGTGAAAACATCCGGGAATTCGCAAACAATTTCTACATCTTCAGCCTTCATTTCCGTTTTATTCTCCCCGTTCATGTAAACAAGATACGCGTAGCATCCTTTCCTGGTTATCATCCTTCTCGCCTTCAGTGCTGATATAATCGGGACTTTCTTCCCCATGCTGATTCCGTGAAATGAGTAGCTTCTTGTCCGTGAAAATGAAATGAAATTTTCTCTCTTTGCAAAGAATTGTGGAATGGTTTGTAGCTAACCAATCCATTCCTAAAATTATATCTACGTCACCCATGGGTATTATGTTCAAATTGTTCGCCAGAACCTTAAGTGATCCTAAGTTCAACTCTAGGTTCGAGCAAAAATGCGTAACAGTCATAATCCCACCTATAGGTGAAGAGATTCTCATGTCCTGATTGGCCTTCTCAGATCTAAGTTCAAACATATCAACACATGTTCTTGATATAAAGGAATGTGAAGCACCCGTATCGAACAACAATATAACAGGCGTGTTGAGAAGAATTCCCATACCGCCAGTTTCCGGTTCTGCTCGCTCGCCTCCTATGTAGAGCATACGCCTAGCTTTGGACGGCCGAGGCCGACGGGCGCTTGTCCTTGATTGATTCTTTGTTGTTGTTGTTGCCTTTGTTGTCGATGTTGCCGCCACGACGCCGTCATTGTGGTTGCCGCCTCTGTTCTTGGGGTTCTTGCCTTCCGCTGTTCTTCACTTCGCCGAGGTTGGGCAGAACCGAATAGCCACGAGTGGTGGGCATTGCCGGGCTGATTCGGCCTTACCATCGCTTTCCGAGCGTGTCCCGGCATTTATTAGCGTAATGCCCTTTCACACCGCACTTAAAACAGCCTCGCCGCCCGCCATGCACGCCCTTGTGCATTTTTCGGCACTTTGGACAAGGTAGAGCCCTAACTCGCTCTTGTGGACCTCTCACCGGAGGGAAAAGACCGCCTCTTCCATCCTCGTCCCGAGGCGCCACATTCCCTCGCCATTGCCGCTTGTTCACATTATCGCATTTCCTGTTATTGCCGCCAAAGTTTGGTTCCCACTTCCTTTACCTCTATCTCCAGATTCGGTCCGAGTGATGTGGACTTATCATCCGCATCGCCGCCTCAATATCTAAGGCTCGCCCAAGAGCCTGGTATAGTCAAGTCTCCATGGCTAGCGAGAGACATCCCGATCTCGCCTTAGACCCGACCTAAACTTCTCTCGACATCTTCGTGTCTCGTGTTCACCGATCGGTGCATACTCGACATGTCGCAAAGATGCGATCATAGTCGATACATCGACATCTTCTCTTGCTTTAAAACAAAGAATTCGTTCTCTTCCTTTTTCTATAATTTTTCGGGATGTATTTTCATACATCTCCCTCAAGTCTTCCCAAGTAAATTCGCCCATTTTCTCGGTGTAAAATCTTTCTTCCGGCTTCCCACCGTAAGTCGGCAGTCCGAAAGTTGAAAAGTAATGCACGACGAGCCGCCTCTGCGATGCATCGAGAAAGTCAAAATCCGCTCCATTGCCCTTATCCATTGTTACGCCTCATCCGGATTTCCTTTCCCATTAAAGACAGTGAGGGTTCGCTTAGAAAGAGTTCCTCTATCCTACGATCGGTGGGGGTGGGGTGGTTGAGGTATAATTTCGGTTCTTGAACCGATTCTACCTCTTCCCTTCCTCTTCCCCTTCCTCTTCCTCTACCTCTAATCCCTTGTTCGATCTCTTCTAGAGGCATTCATTATATATGACATTCAATTAAAACCCATTATTTTCACAATTTAAACATACATAATATCATCATACAATCTTATTGTAAAACGATTTTAATAAAACATTTCATCTTTGTCATACACCTTTTGTCGCAAAAGCCCATTCGTGGTCATATATATACATCGTAAAATTTTGCCATAAGAAAGGTTGTTCTGTACAAGCAGTTCTCAAAAGGAAGTTACATACATACAAGCTTACATGTCATTACAAAACACTAAGTTTTCACTTCCACTATATACATAAGCAACCACACTATATACATACTACACTATACACGCCTTCAAAATCTACGCTCCACTCTTCGTCTCGAACTCTCTCACTCTTCCTCATCCTCGTCGGGATCTTCTTCCTCATCGAGTCGCCCTCCCGCACGAACCCTGGATGGTCCCGCCCATCCTCTCCGATCGCATGGATGTCGCGATCGGGCCATAATCCTCGCGCCCGGATCAGAACTAACACGCACGGATGTAGGCATCCCGAGTGTCCGACACTCTCATCCTCGCCGACGACGATAGGGCTCACCTGGAGGTGGTGGAGCTGCCATCGCGGTAGGGCTCACTGGAGGTGTTGAGCTGCCATCGGCGGTAGGGACGGGAGTGGTGGACGTTGAGGATGTCCAAAGACAACGGTGGAAAAACAGCGCCCGAGTGCAATCGGTCATGCCGCCCTATCCACTTGGGCAAGTCTGCCCTCATCAAATAGATACCGGGCACCACAGGATTAACCTGCCTCGGAACCTCTGTGTAAAGCCACTCCGGCGTGTCGTCACGCCATGTATACTCCCTCGGAGGGAGGTAAGGTCCTCTCGGGGCGGCTCCGTAGATGCAGAAGACATAACTAAGATGACTGATGAATCGCGGTAGGTCCGCGATCAAGTCATAGTCTCCGCCCACTCGGTAGATGTAATCACCGGACACTTCCCGGCCATAATCTTCCCAGTCGTACGGAAGTCGGGTCAAGAGGCGCTTGACGCCATCGAAATCCGTCACACCATATACTCGTGCATCCCTCCAATGTCCGAGGTATTGATCAAGAACTCTCCCAAGTCGTCGCCGAACACATCCAATACTCCCGATAAGCACGAACTACTTCCTCAAGCGTAGCGTGTGGTCCTAGCCTCCTCCTAGCAAAGATACCGCATCTCCTCTATCTCGCCATGCATAAAACTAGTGTAAGTCAAACTAAACATTATCCGATAAATAGATAAGATACACTTAAACGCATCTGTTAAGCAGCTAAGATAAACTGGACAATCTATAAAGCAGATAAACAATCCAAACATATCTGATGAACAGATAAATGTTATCAGGAAATGTTTTCATGCACATCACACGTCGTAACTCTCTTATTCTACTAGGAAACGTATTATCTAGCAGCGTTCTAAAGTCTATGTTATACTATAAGGTCTTCGTACTAAGTAAAACTCGAACTAAAATTCTATAGACTCTCGTGAATTCTGGAGATAGAAACAGGGGTTCTGTCCTTCATAACAAATGAAGTTCAGTGTGTTACGAGTACGCAGGCGAAAACCATGCGTAATTCGGAGTTCATACGAAAGAGAACAAGCTAAAACAAAATCACTGCGCAATGCAGAAAAATTTCGCGCGCTCGCGCCAAGATTGTTGGCGATGCCGACACCGAGGTCGTGCATGCCGTTGCCGATACCGAGGTAGTACAAGCTACCACGGTCGATATATCGAAGTCGATGTTATGGACTTCCGAAGTCAAAGTCGACGATCGCACATGCCGAAGTCGAGGTCGAGTCACACATGCCAAGGTCGAAGTCAAGTTCGCACATGCCGAGATTGAAGTCGAGTTCGCACATGCCGAGATTGAAGATGAGTCGCACACGCCGAAGTCGTAGACGAGTCGCACATGCCGAAGTCGAAGATGAGTCGCACATGCCGAAGTCGTAGACGAGTCGCACATGCCGAAGTCGTAGACGAGTCGCACATGCCGAAGTCGTAATGATGGCGTCGACGTCGTTCGTTTCAAAAGTTGAGGTCCTAATCGTCTTTCGCATTCGTCTTTTGCCTTCGAAGCTCGAGGCTATCGTTACTTTCGTTGTTCGCGTCATTCTTTTGTTCTTGTAAGGAAAGAAGTTCGTACTTCTATGTTCTTTTGCAATATGTGATCATGCTTCTTATGTCATCTATGTTTTCTTGTGATGACATATCATTTGTCATAATCAATCTTGAAAATTGAAACTAAAGTTTCAAAGAATGAGAACACGCTCATTCATACATGCATATTTCTTTGAATTCCAAAGAATCCATTATTTCAACATGGCCATTTACGCTCGTTTCAAGCGTATTTATTCATTATACTAAATCTTGAAATTTGAACAAATCGATTATGAAAACTTGAAAGTTTTATCCAATTTCATAATATAACTTATTAAAGCATGTATTAATTGAATTGCAAATTCAACATTTCATTTGTGGCACATAATGCTTATTATCGAACATAGGTATTCATTTCAAACATGATTACTTTGCATGAAATTGCTTCATTTCCAACATTAATCATATTTTTCAACGACTTTTACTTATTTCAATGAAAATAAGTTTTGACAATTTCTTTCTCGTAACTTATTTTTCAATCGGACATCATAACATTTCTTTCCTTTTCCTTCAAAATGATTCCAACTGCTTATCATTAAACTTTTCATTTCAAGAATTTGAGAAGGAAATCATTTACCTCGTCCCGGTTGAAATGGATGTGATGGAGTGTTGAGTATAGTCACCGATTTCTAGAAGTCTAGTGACTCAATCTAGACTCAACTTGAAAGAAGGTTTTGGATCAAAGAGGAACCGCCTCGATCATCACTGTAATGACCCATAATCCTTAAGACGAATTAAAGAGGACTAATACTAGAAAGTGATTGTGGTTCATGAAAGCCTAATTCAAGACATATAACACGTAAAATAAGACGATTCAACCATTATATACATTAATAACATAATGTACAGGAAAGGCTAGGCCAACAGATCCAAAAGAATACCAACGATCTGAAGGACTTCAACCGTTAATATTCAGACATAAGCATAATATTCAAAAGTAGACATTGTTCAAAACACAACGGAAGGCATGTGAATACACGTATGACGACGTGTACCCAAGGTTTCTATCTTAACATTCAAAAAGCGTTCAGACTTCTCAACACCCTCCATCATCACCATCAACAGCTCAACCTGCACATTTAAAAACAAACATGCAGGGCTGAGTACAAGAATGCACTCAGTGGACTCATGCCAAAATATTTTATCGTATTTAAATTACATCGCCACATCATGGTAAGACATAATGGTTTTACTTGAAATGCCTTATGCTTACTAAATCATTTTCATCAATTCATAAACATCATCGCCACAAGCATTTTACTTGCATGTATGATCCATGTCCTTAATCTCATCATAACATTAACATTTACGCCGTAGAAGGAGGCCTCCTCTACGCCGCCGACCGACCGCCGCAAGATTGTCCTTACAGCCCCACAAATACTATTTTCAGGTACACGTTAACCCTAGCTGTATAAGCCTTCCGCATAGGATCCGAATTCGATTTCATTTATCGTTGGGAACGACCCAACAACATTCATTCATTCATGGATAGGATTCATACATAAAACATAAACATTTTTGCGTGTAATTTCATAAACATTTTATCATCATTCTTTGATATAAGCATCGTAAATAAAATCATTTGTTCAAGATTTTATCATTTAAGAGTATAGTAAAGCCCACCGGACTCCTTGATCGTCAAATTTTCGATTCTTCTTGCGTCAAGTCGTCGCTACGCCTTCTACACCTTTACGTAAAAACGATACGTTGGTCACGTTTTGAGATTTTCAAAGTTTAGAATAAACTTTGATAACTTATTCTAATATAATTTGAATTCCTTAACTAATTCAATACCGCTCAATCACAGATTTTGAACTAAACATTTCTCACTCGAGATATGTTCAACTATTTCATTTTAACCTTTAGGTTAAACGCTTAACGATTTACACGTTTTTTGATGCAAGGATTTCAATTATGAAATCTTTTCTCACTAATGAGATTTCCTTATATAAATAATACGCTTTACACGTATTAGCGATTTTTCTAACGATTTCATACGTTGATTTCAAAAGTCAACATTTTGACTTTTCTTTATTAAATTCTTTAAAATTCATATTTTAATATCTAATTAATATAAATCGATTTTCAATCGATTTCTTTTCATAAAGTCTTAATTTCGATTTTTCACGCAAATCGATAAACTTCATTAATATTTTTCTTAAATATTAATTAACTTATTCTTTAAACATTATTTTTCATTTCTAACGTTATTTAATATAACGTCATTATAAACATAGTATTCTCGTGTTTATAAAATTTCATAAATTCTTAATATGTCTAAATTAATTTCTAGACATATAATGTATTATTTTCTTGATATTAAGGATTTAAAATCCTTAATATATGTATATAAGCTTTCGATTTTAAGCTTATATTTTCATTCTTCTTCCAAAATTCTTCTAAATTCATATAGTGTACTATTTTATCATAGTATCACTAATGTGAATTAATATTAACTATAGAAAATTTGAGCACCACTTATTCTATACCTATAGGTCTCGATTATTTTCAAAATTAGCCAAACAATTTTCTAAAATTCTAATAAAATTATACAAGGTTCCAACATTAATTTATAGCATTCTTATAACCTATAGTCCATCATATGAAATTCCTATACTAAGGTATTATTGTTCAAAGGTCACGGTTCCTTCCAATTTTTATACCAAACATTTTGTAAATTTCCAATTAAATTACACTATACTTATACTCTATAGTATATTAGCATTTCATTATAACATTAACTAAAAACAACATAATCATGCTTAAAATCCACCATGGAGCTCACGGTTTCTATAGAACAAAATGTGCATTTTATCTTCAAAAATTCTAGTTAATTCATATAATGCATAATCAATGTCCTAGATCATCAATATGCTATTACATTTCTCAAATAAAATTTTTTCACTAACTTAGCATTTTTCTCAATATTTTCGGTAATATTGAAACTATAGCTTAGGAATTTTTTTTAAATCTCCAATAAATTACTACAAGCTCCTATATCATCATGTATCATCAATCCATCCTTAAATCATTCATGAAAAATTCGATACACATGATACAAATTCATAGCATGTTAAATTTAATTCTAAACATGCTATATGCTTATAGATCATCCTTATACACATTATTCATGAACAACTATCATTGCTTAGCATAATTTCATAATTAAAAACCATGCTTGAAAAATTAAATCGAACCATCGAAAATTTAAAAACTTAATGTATAATCGAAACTCGTTCGATTTCTAACCTTTTTAACGGTTTGGATTTAATGTGCAAAGGTTTAGTATCAAGCTTTTGGTGATTTTAAACTCAAGAACACAAGGGTTTTCTCCAAGAGGAAGCTCTCGGTTCTTGCTTGAAAATGAGAGAGAATGAAATGTATTTGAGTTAATGAAACAATATACTTAAGTACATGACTAATACACCTCACTCCTCTCACTCATTCTCTCGGTCACTCTCTCTCACATTTAAAAATTTGGAAGCCTTTTTCAACATCACTTTGTGAGTCATAGTGTATTACATCATCATAGTTACTTCTTGCATAAAGTTTTTGATTAAAACAAAATCAATACTTTGCCTTTGGGAGCAAAAGCCGTCGACCTCCCTTTGCAAGACACAAAGATTACACAAGCTCTCTCCTATGACTCACCATGTATATGTCATGGAAGTTAGTATACTCTTACACAACTATTTCTTGAACAATTCAATCCCTTGAATTGGAGAGGTGGAGCCGTCGGCTACCTCTTGTTCAAAGAGAAGTATATTAATTCATTTTGTCTTAATACATGCATATATCCTACACTCTATCCCATATATATATAATACATCATCCAAGAGTTATAGAAGTCAAAGAAATCGGCTCTCTCTCACTATTTTGCTCCAACTTGTTCATTACTTGGTTATTGTGTACAATTAATCCCACTTGCATCATGAAAACATAACATAGCATTGCAAATTCAAAAACACACGTAAACTTTGTTTCACCATGTAAGGTCACGGCACTTTTAATTTTAAAAGGCCAAAATTTGATTTTCATGCCATTATTAGATATATATCATAATATATATCTTAGATGATAAATTATATCATAAGAAAAATTATTAGAATCATTTCATGTGTGAAAACCCTAATTTGCGAATTAGGGTTTTCGAAAATTAGTGCATTGTTCAAAAATTAACCCGTAATATTCTAGCATTGTTATAATGCTAAATAATACTCTAATTACATATAATAATCATAGGAATTTAAATACTATAATTCCTTGATCATTAATCTCATCTTTCTATTTATCTCTAAACGTTAACGTTTGAAACGTCTCAAAACGTTAACTATCGACTCATCTCAAAATGGTCGTAATAAAGTCGTAATCACTTTATTAGATTATCCCTTTTAATATGGAATTTAATTCTAAGCTTCGTTGCTTAGAAAATTTTACGAAATTTTAACTATCGATACTTAATCGACGTTAAAATTATACTGCCGAAATACTTTATAAAGTTCTATTCCTTAATTCACAATTCTTAGTGAATATAAAATAGGAATTCATTATCTCATAATTAATCGAAATCATTATTCGATAAATTACTAATTCAATTATTTAGTGAAACCCTAATTTACTTAATTTTAAATATTGTAATTAGGCCTTTAATTCTTCTGGATATTACATTCTACCCCTTAAAAGAAATTTCGTCCGAAATTTGCATACCTTAGAAAAATCCGGTATCTTTCTTTCACAAAGATCCTCAAGCTCCCACGTGGCCTCTTCGTCCATGATGTCTTCACAACACTTTGACTAGCGGAATGGACTTATTTCGTAATTCGAACTTTACGGTCTAGAATCGCCCTAGGTTCTTCTTCATAGCTCATATCCGGATTGAGGATCACGTCGTCTTGATGGATCACGTGTTTTGGATCGTGTCGTATTTTCTTAATTGTGACACGTGAAACACGTTGTTTACATTCCCGCACTTGGCGGAAGAGCCAACCCATAGCCATCGGGCCTATCCTTTCTAGATCTCATAAGGTCCTATAAACGGGTCTTAGTTTTCCTTTACTCCAAACCTTATAATCCCTTTGATGGAGAGACTTTGAGAAAGACTTTATCTCCACTCTCAAAATACACCGGATCACGCGTATCGTGTCGACTTGCCTATCTTGAGCTTCTTTATTCTTTGCCTAATTTGTCCGACGATTTCAATCATTTCACTTATCGCTTCAGCCTCACGATTCTTCTTTCACCCACTTCATCCCAATAAAGCGGTGATCTACATTTCTTTCCATACAAGGCTTTGTATGGGGCCATATTAATCGTCGCTTGGTAACTATTATTGTAGGCAAATTCAATAAGGGTAAAACATCTTCCCACTTTGCACCTCGATCCAACACCACCGTCTTAGCATATCTTCTAGTGTCTCGAATCGTCCTTTCTCGATCGACCATCGTGGGTGAAATGTTGTCGAAATTCAACTTTGTGCTAATTCTTTTGCAAGCTAACCTGAATCTTGAAGTGAACTCGAATCTCTATCGATACTCAATCTTGAAGTGAACTTACAAAATTTTAACTATCGATACTCAATCGACGTGTCATTCTTTTTGTTCTTGTAAGGAAAAAAGTTCGTAATGTTCTTTTTAATATGTGATCATCTTCTTATGTAATCTATGTTTTCTTGTGATGACATATCATTTGTCAAATCAATCTTGAAAATTGAAACTAAAGTTTCAAAGAATGAGAACAGTTCATTCATACATGCATATTCCTTTGAATTCCAAAGAATCCATTATTTCAACATTGGCCATTTACGTTCGTTTCAAGCGTATTTATTCATTATCGAAATCTTGAAATTTGAACAAATTGGATTATGAAAACTTGAAAGTTTTATCCAATTTCATAATATAACTTATTAAAGCATGTATTAATTAATTGCAAATTCAACATTTCATTGTGGCACATAATGCTTATTATCGAACATAGGTATTCATTTCAAACATGATTACTTTGCATGAAATCGTTTCATTTCCAACATTAATCATATTTTTCATGACTTTTACTTATTTTGAAAATAAGTTTTGACAATTTCTTTCTCGTAACTTATTTTTCAATCGAACATCATAACATTTCTTTCCTTTTCCTTCAAAAATGATTCCAATCGACTTATCATTAAACTTTTCATTTCAAGAATTGAGAAAAATCATTTACCTCGTCCGGTTGAGTGGATGTGATGGAGTGTTGAGTATAGTCGGTGATTTCTAGAAGTCTAGTGACTCAATCTAGACTCAACTTGAAAGAAGGTTTTGGATCAAAGAGAACCGTTCGATATCACTCTGTATGACTCCATAATCCTTAAGAGCAAATTAAAGAGGACTAATACTAGGAGCGATGATTAGGGTTCATGAAAGCCTAATTGAGACATATAACACGTAAAATAAGGCGATTCAACCATTATATACATTAATAACATAATGTACGGAAAGCTGAGCCAGCGGATCCAAAAGAATACCAACGATCGAAGGACTTCAACGTTAATATTCGGACATAAGCATAATATTCAAAAGTAGACATTGTTCAAAACTGGAAGGCATGTGAATACACGTGTGACGGCGTGTACGAGGTTTCTAGCTTAACATTCAGCGTTCAGACTTCTCAACCCCTCCATCATCACCATCATGACTCGACTCAACGCACATTTAAAACAAACATGCGGTGAGTACAAGAATACACTCGGTGGACTCATGCGAAATATTTTATCGTATTTAAATTACCACGCCTACATCATGGTAAGGCATAGGGTTTTACTTGAAATGCCTTCTTTTACTAAATCATTTTCATCAATTCATAAACATCATCGCTTGGCGAGCATTTTACTTGCATGTATGATCCATGTCCTTAATCTCATATAACATTAACATACGCGGTAGAAGGAGCCTCGCCTGCGTCGCCGTGACCGGACCGTGCATTGTCCTACGACTCCCACGGTCACTATTTTCTTGTGTACCGTTAACCTAGCGGTATAAGCCTTCCGGCATAGGATCGAATTCGATTTCATTTATCGTTGGGAATGACCAACAACATTCATTCGTTCATGGATAGGATTCATACATAAAATATAAACATTTTGGCGGTAATTTCATAAACATTTTATCATCATTCTTTGATATAAGCATCGTAAATAAAATCATTTGTTGACATTTTATCATTTAAGGTATAGTAAAGCCCACTGGACTCCTGATGTCAAATTTTGATTCTTCTTGCGTCGAGTTGTATCGTTTTGAGATTTTCAAAGTTTAGAATAAACTTTGATAACTTATTCTAATATAATTTGAATTCATACTTAATTCAATACTGCGTTCAATCTTGAGATATGTTCACTATTTCATTTTAACCTTTTAGGTTAAGCGTTTAACGTATTTACGCGTTTTTCGATGCAAGTTTCAATTATGAAATCTTTTCTCACTAATGAGATTTCCTTATATAAATAATACGTTTTACGTATTAGCGTATTTTGAGACTTTATCTCCACTTTTCTTTATTAAATTCTCATATTTTAAATACATATAAATCGATTTTCAATCGATAAAGTCTATTCTCGATTTTTCACGTGTCGACATTTCTCGTTATTTAATATAGTTTAAATCATAAACATAGTATTACGTGTTTATAAAATTTCATAAATTCTTAATATGTCTAAATTAATTTCTAGACATATAATGTATTATTTTTCTTGATATTAAGCTCATCGATTTTAAGCTTATATTTTCATTCTTCTTCAAAATTCTTCTAAATTCATATAGTGCTTCTTTATTAACTATAGAAAATTTGAGCCTAATTTTGTAATACGCAATTTTCTAAAATTCTAATAAAATTATCTGAGGACGATTTCAATCATTTCACTTATCGTTCCTTGATTTTATCAGTAAATTTCCAATTAAATTACACTATCACGATTCTTCATTAACTTTCACCCACTTCATCCCAATAAAGCATATAATGCATAATCAATGTGATCTACATTTCTTTCCATACTATAGCTTAGGAATTTTTTAAATCTCCAATAAATTACTACAAGCTCCTATATCATCATGTATCATCAATCCATCCTTAAATCATTCATGAAAAATTCGATACACATGATACAAATTCATAGCATGGCCATATTAATCGTCTTAGCATAATTTCATAATTAAAAACCATGGTAACTATTATTGTAGCGGTTTGGATTTAATGTCAATAAGGGTCAAGAACAAACATCGGTTCCTTGAAAATGAGAGAGAATGAAATGTATTTGAGTTAATGAAACACTTAAGTTGACTAATACACCTCACTCCTCTCCTCACCCCTCTAATTCATAATATATTTTGCAAGCTAATCGATACTCAACGTTAACTTGACTCATCTCAAAAGTGAACTTACAAAATTTTAACTATCGATACTAATCGAAAATTATCTTTGAAATACTTTATAAAGTTATATTCCTTAATTCACAATTCTTAGTGAATATAAAATAGGAATTCATTATCTCATAATTAATCGAAATCATTATTCGATAAATTACTAATTCAATTATTTCGGCGAAACCCTAATTTACGAATTTTAAATATCGTAATTAGGCCTTTAATTCTTCGGGATATTACAAACTACTAACCAGTCTTAATAACTAAAATCTTAACTCGCATCGGTATCATCATCTGACTTCTTCTGTTCCTCAGATGTCTCTGGTTCAGGTTCTTCCAGTGTAAAGAGGCAACCGGTGGATGAGTAGGTAGGCTCTCCAGGAGTGAGAAGGGATGGATCGGTAACAGATGGCATCTCACTGATGGACAAAGGCTACAAACTCGAGGTACCAACTGAAAACTGACATTCAGATTCGATGTCTATATTAACTGGAGGTGGTGATGAAGTAATTTCTGGATGAGGGGTAAGAGGAATAACTGGTGGTGATGGAGGAGTCAAAGCAAAAGACTGACCATACAGTTGTAGTTCAATAGAGGTCAGTTCAGATTCTATACGATGTTCATAATCAAAAAGAAAGTTTGAAACAATGAACTCATCCAAATCAGGGCTATGCTCATTGGGTTCATCGGTATCATGTTCATTCCTACTCTTATCTAGGGTTAGGAAATCAGCGTAATCGATGAGCAGCAGGATAAACGATCTAGAGAAAGTCTTGACCGTGAGGAGGATTTCGGTCAAACTAAATTGTTCTTTGATAAGTTCAATGAAACTAACAAGATTACCAGTGACTCTAGCTTCCATGTCAGGATGTACAAAATCCAAGGCAACCACAGAAGCCAATCCACGCCAATTAGAAAGTAAAGCTTGCACTAACTGGAGCAATCCATCTAGCTCTGTAAAACCGTGCTTCCTTACCAATTCCCATAATTGCAGATATTGATTAAGGAAGCGAATCATATTCTGTTGCTCACCCATTCTAAAGGAATAGAACCTATCCGTCCTTCCTATAGCAGTTGGTCTAACAGTTGTGGTCTTCCTTGGAGTGGTTCTTGTTCTTGCCATCCTATAACAAAATATAACTTAAATACTAACCAAAGGCATAGATATATATATAACTATCCACTTTCTGTGCCCAAACTTCTTACTTTTTCTTACAATACATTTATCTTTCATCATACCTTTTCAAACATATCACATCATGCTCGTCAAACTTTTTCCAATACATGCATATTCAATGCTTCTTATAACAAATCATAACTTATCTTACCTGGTTGAGTTGGAGAGATGGATTTGGAATGTTGAGCCACTATCAATGTATTTCTATTTTTAAGACTCAAGGTTCGCAAGGAAAGGTTAGGCTCAAGAAAGAAAGATTCACAGGTCCAGAGCGAACAATTGCTCTGATACCATTCTGTCACGACCCGACTACTTAATTAAATGATTAACTAAGTAATCAGGCTATGACTGGGTTATGACATGAACATATTAAATTCCAATCTGAAATGTCTCCAAGAATAAAAAGGGTTTAACTAATTAATTGACAACCAAATGGAAAGATCAAAGTCAACATTTAAAGTTTTCATATACAACTTCAACATACAAAAGAGGTTATCATAAGTCAACATCAAAATCATATGAGTTTGATAACAGAATGATGGATGAACCTCATGTGTGAAGACATGACATTCAAGGCATAGTTATATTTACAGCAAAAGAACTCTAGCTCAGCTTCCTCTTCCATCGCCATCTCCAAGCTCAACCTGCACATTCAGAAAACATATGCAGGGCATGAGTACCAACAAGTACTCAGTGGGTTATCGCCAAAAATTAAAATTTATTGACTTACCGAACTTACTCAACGCAAGGGTTAAAATAAATAATACCTGAATTGATTTTCATTAACATCACACTTTATAAAACTGTAACAATGCCATCTCATGTAATGTTATGCTATGCCAGCATTATCTTCCTGTGTTGGCACAAAAGGTTACCAATCACAGTATGCCCTATCTACGTTCTTCGGTAATGAGAAGTATGCCTCCTTCTCAATACCTTGACCGATCTACACAACTATAAACTTCCCGGTCATTAACATAATTCTTCCGTAGATAGGTAATATGAACTTATGCTCAACAAGTAACATGATCTTATGCTCAACAAGTAACATGATCTTATTTTAAACATATAGAAATTCAATCTTTCACAATAATATGCAAGATATAAATGAAACATTCAATATTATGCACACATTAGCGAAAAGAAAACCCACCTGGAACGTCGTCACTCTAGGAGTTCTTCCTTCTCGTCCTTCAAGATTCATTTGTCCTTACTCGATCATTGTAAGTAAAATAATTATCGAACTTAGTAACATTCTTATTCACTTGAACATATTACATCTTATTCTTAGTTTTATCAAATTATAAAAATTAGGTTAGGCTATTGCATCCCTTAATAACTTATACTTTAGGAAATATTATAAAATTCTTTAACCAAATGAATTTAGATAGTTTATACTTAGTTTTATCCATGAATATTATCTTACCTTAACTTAAGGCAATCAAGTAAACCAATCTCACTTATATACTTATTATAATCTTACTAACTAAATTCTCAAAACATTTTAGTAAATATCAAATCTAATAAAATTTCGGCAGAGTAAGTTTTATAAAATGAATCACCATTTCATTCTCAATTCAACCAAACTCATCCAAAGTCTTCCAAATCATCACCATATGCCAAAATAAATACTTAGAAACTTAAAACATGCTCAAACACTTCCATTTATATCATATTCATGACATGCCCTTCAACCACCATATTATGTAAATAAATGAATTTTTCAATCTACAACCAATTCAATTTTAATTAACTCATATATATGTTTATCCATCATCAATGATCACCAATCCATAACCAATTACAAGCCTAATCAAAGTCATCATTTAAATCTTTCAACTTAGCATAAACTTTCCAATTTCAACTTTCACATTTCAAGTCCATAAAATCTTATAAATTCACCTTAAGCATTATTTATATCCTAGATCTCAAAAATCATATCAAATATATCAAATAAAATCAAGAACTCAAAGATCATCCAACCTCATTATTTTCGAAAATTAGGGATTATATATGCATTCACTTTTTTCCAATTTCTTTTACTAAATCATGTTTATTTCCACTTAATTACACATATATAAACTCAATTGAATCAAATCATAACAAATAATTAACATGCCAAAATTAGGGTTCATACATGCTTACTTGATTCCACCAACTTCATGAATTTCAATAATTTAAACCATCAACTATGATAATTAAGCATCATAAGCATAAAAGAATCATCAAAGATAGCAAAAATTAAGCAAGTCAACCTTAATCTAAAGCATGAAATTTTCGAAAATCCTCATGTGTGAGAAGATCATATGCTTCAAATTTAATCATAAAAACTTGGATGAATTAAGGTATTTACCTCTTTTGGAGTGATTATCACTTGATTATACACTTAAACTTTGGATTAAAATTGAAATTTTGTGTGTGTGTGTGTGTGTGAGGTGTGTGTGAGTGCCGAAAATGAGGGAGAAAGAGAGCTTGAGGATGATCCAAATGAATATTGTTCTAGAAGATGCATATATATATATATATATATATATATATATAGCTTTATTTATTTATTTATTCATTTTCTTCTCATTTACCACAATTTTCAAAAATTGCATAAATATTCTTCAAAAATACTAATGTTGGACATTACTATTACTTAATAGTATAAACTAATTTTCTCATTAATATAAAGATTCAAAAAAAATCATATTGGAATACAAACCATATAAGTATAGATTTAATCCTTTCATATACAAATAATCAATTAATTATTCTATTTATTCATAAATTTCAAAATTATAGAAAATAATTTATTTATCTCTAGATATTAATAAAATAAAATTATTTAAGCCATTTAATAGCTTAAACATTATTCCATTTCATTTTATAAATAAATCTCATATAAACAATAATTAATACATTTCTTTAAAATATTTTCTATTTAATGAAATTTTTCATCCAAACACACAATAATAACCATATCTCTCCTATTTTATCATAATAAAACTTGTTTCTAAATAATATTTATTTCTTCTAAATTCTATTCCTTCGATTAGCAATTAATCGAATTTTTATCGCTTTCTAGTTTATTATGCACTTCTTTATCAATTTTTAGGGATCCAATGCCTTTAAGCCCCTAATTAATACTTAATTAGGCTCTAATTGGGGTTAAAAGATTTTCAAGTTACTACAAATATACTATTATTTTATTTTAGACATAATCATACTTTTTAGATGCCACCTGTTCTTTTTGGTAGACCATATAAAATAAAAATAGCGTGACTAAATTATTTGTCAACTGGGACATGAGATAGACTTGCTCAGCCAATTACAGGTTTAAATGAGCCCACCACAAATTAGGCCCGACCTGGCTTAAGATTAAAAGGGTGTTCAGTTAAATATATAAGCTTTCAAAATAATTTATAAGTTGTTTAAATAGTTTATAAATTTGTCACGACCCGCCTACCTAATCAGGTAATTAGATCGTGACTCGGGATTAAGAAGAAAATTTAACGACAACGGGTTCAAGAAAGTAAAATATACAGTAGGTTTTCAAGAATGTTTTGTCAACAAGAAGGATTTATCAACAATTTAAAACAAGGAATGACAACGATTCAACCGAATAATACTGAATCCAACGAAAACCATTCCGAGCATTCGAGAAATCCTTGTTTTCAGAGCATTGAACATAATCATTTATCATAAAAGAACATATAAACAAACAAAGAACCGAGTTGGGCAACGAACAACGTGGTTGAGAATTATGTATGAAGACATAATTCTCTGGGCAACAAACATAACTATAACAATTGAACGACCTTAATATAGCTTAACGTTCGAGAGCTCCTTTGCACAAAGATTCGATTCCAAAGATCCTCTCGAGCTCAACCGCATATTTAAAAACATATGCGGGCGTGAGTACAAAATGCACTCGGTGGGTATACGCCAAAACATAAAGAAAAACTTTGCCCTTAAGGCTATAAACTTGATTTGCCATAACATGTACTTTCATAATTAAATACTTACTTGCTTTCATTCTCATAATATCATATGCATATGCATGTTTCATGTCTGTATGCATCTTTCATCTCTCCTTCCCATATCCACGGATTCATTATGCGTGTTGAGAAGAGGTCTCCTTCTCAAACATCTTATCGTCACATACCCGAGTTGGACCCGAAGGTTCTCAACTACGGTCATACCCGACGTCGGTAAATTCTTTCTTTCTTTTTCTTTCTTTCATTCTTTCTTTCCCGTGGATAGGTAGTGCATCATGCTTATGCTCATGTTCATGCTCAAACTTTGGCAAGTCAATCACTTTTCAAATAAATGCATATCATGAAATCTCATATCATTTTTATGCATAAGCATATCATAACATTTGAAAACATATAAAAGCATAAGCATATTATTATAGAAAATACTTATACCCACCTGGATGTTCCTTAGAGCTAAGGAACTAATTCCCAATTCCATTTCTCTCTTTTTCCATATTTTATCCTCCTAGAATGGCAATAATGTCTATCAAGAGCCAAACAGGAACATTACTCATCTTAGTCGTCGACACAACCATATCATCTCGATATCAAATCTAAGACACTATGGTTTATAAAAACTCGGGTCATTGCATCCTCTAATATCTAATTAACGAACAAATTTTATCTAAATTTCGGCAGCGTAACGTTTATAAACGCATCGCCATATCAATACCAAACCATCCGAACATAGCCCAAACTCCACCAATTCATCACCATATGTCTCAATGATCATATAAAACTCGACAACAAGCTTCAATCATCTTATCTTAACCAATAACCAAAAATCCCCTTAAGACGTCACTTAGGGTCTAATGTCGAAAATTCACATATAACGCTATCTAACACCCACGAACCTATATACATGCTCAATTATCATTAAATATCATCATTTTATCATCAAAACATACAGATCAAAGCTTTGGCTTTGAAAACTCATTTTCGCCGACAAACTAAAATTTTACCGTTTTTGAATCGTCGGCGGAAAAATCCGAATAAATTATTTTAAGCTTTATTTATATCATAGAATCCAAATACGAAGTCAAAATGATTAAATAAAATCAAAAATCCAACAATTGGACTATAGTTTTCGGCCATTTTAGGGTTTTTCGTATAATTTCGATTTCAAACGTTTTTCTTGTTCCAAACACGTTTATATCAATCCAATAACATATATATAAAGTCAATTCAATCATAACAACATCATAAATTCAAGATCAAGGCATGCCCTTTTCGAAAATTATAAGAATTTGCAAACAATAAACATATGCTTTCAAATTTCAACGTTAAACAATACATAGACGTCGAATCTATCATAATAACATGAAATAATTAAACAAAACATCATCCTTCATATTTTCAGCATAAGGACCGAAAATGTAAGTAGAGCATAGGTTCATATTTTTAAAATTTCAAACCGTAGATATGTTCTCGGTACGAGATTATACCTTTATTCGAAGACCGATCGAAAATTCAACGGCCGGATCTTCCAAAATTTGGCATGCAAATTTCGAAATTTGCTGTGTGTGTGAGTGTGTTTTACGTGAATTGAGGGAGAAGAAATGAGGGTGATCATGTTTTAAAAATAAATTAGTAAGGGTAAAATAGTAATTTCACATTATCAATTTATTTTTCTTTTATTTTTCCAAAACAAAATGGTGCCAACACACCATTTTCTAGAGAATTCCACAAAACAATCTTCCTATTTTTATTCTTTAATTTTCGTAATTAATAATATTAATAATAATAATATATTTCATGTAATTTTTCAAAATATTGTAGAAAATTCCATAATTAATTCCCAAAAATTCCAATATTGAATCTTATCTTCTTAACACTTTAAACTCATCATTTTCATCAATATAAAGTTCCAAAATCATAAAATACATAATAGGAACTCACTTTATCAAAATAGTGATTTAATTCCATTTTATGCAAATAATGGAATTAAATATTCCATTTATTCTTAAATCCTTCAAAATCACTTTCTAAATTTTCCCATCATCAAATATCATTAAAATATAATAATTAAAAATATTTTTGGCCTTAAAAACCATTTTAAATATTTTCCTCTTCCTCCGAGCTAAATCGGCAAACGCCGACGTCATAAAAACGTAAATTTTGAAATTCTAAATTTTCTGAAATTAAAACTTATTGAGCATGTATCTATCATCTTAAGACCCTTAGAATCTAAGTCTTCTTATCCTAAATAAGATCTGAGAATCTTATCTCAGATTCTACCTCGATTCTATCGTCTCAACGAGAAGCTTAACACAAAAGCTTCTAACTTAAACAAATCCTTCTTAAGGATGCAATGCCCTTTTTATTAAGCTCTTAATCACGAGCTAATCTCTGTTACAGAAATACGGGGTATTACATTCTCACCCCCTTAAAAAAATTTCGTCCTCGAAATTTAGCACGTCAGCAGAAGCTCAGAGCACTTCTTTATCATCTGATCTTTAACTTTCATGTTGCTTCTTTTAAATCATCATACTTCCATATCGATCTAAGATGCATTCTGATTTTTCTTCGTAGCTTAAATCTTGTTCGCGAACATTTGTTCTCTTGAGATATGATGTGTTTTGGATTAAACACATATCTTCGTATCTGTGGCATATGAAACACTTCACGAATATTGCCGAAACTCGGAGAAAATACTAATCTGTATGCGACTAGCCAATCTTTCCCGAGTCTCGTACAATTCAATACATCTCAATAACTTCTTGGATTCTTGCCTTTACTTGTAGTACAATTACGACCATCTCTTTAATCACGTCTGGTCCAAGCACTTTCTTATTCAAATGCGTTTTAAATAAACGACGATCCGCACTGTCTGTCGTAGAAAACTTCGTAGAGCATCATATAAATCTTGGTTCTGATCTTGTCTTCTAACGTCTGGATGGTCCGTTTAAATTGACCATCTATTGCGGATAAAATTTGCACTGCAATTCGATCTTGTATCTGTTTTTATTATAACTCGTCCGAAACGAGATGTAAACTTGGAGTCTCTGTTTGAGATGATTGAGACGAGCATTCCGTATAACCGTACTATCTCTTGACGTACACTTGAGCTAACTTGTCAGCTCCATACGTGATAAAAGTCAGAATAACATAAGCGTATTTCGTGAGTCGATCGATTATCCTCCACGCTTCGATTGGTAACTAACGCGTATGTCTTCTTATCTTTTCAACTTAATAAAGAGCATCATGAATAAATTTTCATAATTCACACCCATATACGGCGACAATCTTCTTTCTTTGCTTCATGCTCAGTGGCGAATTTCTTTCGACGAAATCTTTATCCAAAGCTGTTAATCCTTCAACATCAACGATGTACATAGGAGATATTCTTGAGCAGAGCTCTCCACAACTTGAAAACTCGCTCAATGAAACGAACTCATTCTTTAGCTTCAGCTGGGTTATCAACTTCATTAGGATAAAGCATTGAGACAGAAAATTCTGTCATTTTACAATTGGTTTAAGGAAGAGAAAGTACAAATAAATCTTGAAAAGAATTGTACTTTCTTATTCTTTCGGACTGAGGATTTCTTCTTCTGGGTGACATGCTGCATTGCAAATGAATACCAAACTGCAGCATATCTTTCCTATCAATAACAGGATAAAGGTTGTCAATCAGCAACAACCTCAGATCTCAAAGGTCTTCAAAATTTCTTGTCACAAAGTTATGATGTGAAATGAAACAGTTGGATAGCAAATGATTGTATCGGTATCAAGGAAAGGAATTTATCTCTCTGAGGACTTTCACAGAACAAAGAATAACTCTGTCATCTGGGTTTTGTATATGGATGCTTGGATATCTCTGGAAATCACATCCGATACGATCTATGACTACCAGCTTCCATTCGTCCCCAAAGGTTGTCTTTGAAAAGCAAATGACCGATATCTAGGGTTGTAGGCTGTCTTGTGCCAACAACTTATACCACTGAGTTCATACACAAAATTTTGAGACACTTGGGTCTCGATAAACTAACGATTCTTTGCTTAATTTCCAAAGAAAAGTCTAGGAATATAATAAAATAAAATGAACCGATTCGATGTAGGAATCTCAAAAGTGCGAAAGGTCGATCGCTCAATCTAAATCAATAAGGGCAATTTCAAGATTGATTTAAGAGTAATCAAATTGTACAAGATCTATATCAGATTCAAGCATAACTAGCCGAGCATTTGATAAGGAAGACACTATTTTAGAATAAGGTGCTAGTATCATGCTCAGGCGTAAAAGAGTCAACATCTATGGTTTTAAGATTTTCACCATCATCATTCTCAAATGGAGAAGGAAAATTTTTCAATCAACCGAAGCTGATGAACAACTGAGATAAATTTAGGAATAGGGAAAAATGAATCAAAAGAGGGGGCTCGCGTGTACGAAATATTGAAATTTGATGGTAACTAGGAGTCTGGAGAATCAATTTGCTCAAAACAATAAAGCCAGACTCAACATAATCAATGGCAACAGCAACAACCCAATCTTGTCACTCTTTAGGCAATAAAAAGATCAACTAAAATCTTTCCATCAAATCTCGATACGCCTTGATCAAACGTCTCTTTCCGCAATCGATAGAATCAAACGAAAAAATTCATCCAATATGAGCTACTCGTCCGACGCATGTAGATAGAAATTCTCTTTGATCTTTATTGACGAAACTAAACGAAACGACGATAACGTCATGACGACAAACAAGTCGTTCTTTTCCGAATTATCGGACGATCCTCGCCATCGTAGATAAAATAATACTCGAACTCTTGCCGAAAACATATTCCTATTGTTCTGCCATCTTTTCCCAAGATTTCTTTTCCATATTAGCTCGATGAGCAATAACCCATTTCAATCACACCTTCTCATCTTATGATTCATTCTTTAAGGCGTATACTCAAACATTATCTGAGATAACCATAATCATAAGTATAAACTTTTACCTGGTGAGCTAGAGATGACTGAATCGAATGCTGAGCTTCTCTCAAGAACAATTATCTCTTTGACTCATTTTCTCAAAAATGAAGTCCAACAAATGACTCCATAACTCATTTTCTCAAGCAGAGTTAACCCAAAAGATTTACATACTCAAGGTGCATAAACTGCACAAATCTCACAAGGATTCTTGAATTTAGGATTCAAGACAACACACAAACTGCACAAGGATTCCCAAGGATTTATATGCTCAGATTTCAAGACTATACTCAACTGTGAAAAAATTCGCAAGGATTCACAAGTTCAGTATTCAAACTGTGCACAAACTGTATAAAATTCACAAGGATTTATAGGTTTCAAGTTTCAAAACTGTGCACAGACTACACAAATTTATAAAGGTTCACAGGTTCATAATTCAAAACCGCTCTGATACCATTCTGTCACGACCCACCTACCTAATCAGGTAATTAGATCGTGACTCGGGATTAAGAAGAAAATTTAACGACAACGGGTTCAAGAAAGTAAAATATACAGTAGGTTTTCAAGAATGTTTTGTCAACAAGAAGGATTTATCAACAATTTAAAACAAGGAATGACAACGATTCAACCGAATAATACTGAATCCAACGAAAACCATTCCGAGCATTCGAGAAATCCTTGTTTTCAGAGCATTGAACATAATCATTTATCATAAAAGAACATATAAACAAACAAAGAACCGAGTTGGGCAACGAAAAACGTGGTTGAGAATTATGTATGAAGACATAATTCTCTGGGCAACAAACATAACTATAACAATTGAACGACCTTAATATAGCTTAACGTTCAGAGAAGCTCCTTTGCACAGCATTCGATTCCAGCATCCTCTCGAGCTCAACCTGCATATTTAAAAACATATGCAGGGCGTGAGTACAAAAATGCACTCAGTGGGTATACGCCAAAAACATAAAGAAAAACTTTGCCCTTAAGGCTATAAACTTGATTTGCCATAACATGTACTTTCATAATTAAATACTTACTTGCTTTCATTCTCATAATATCATATGCATATGCATGTTTCATGTCTGTATGCATCTTTCATCTCTCCTTCTCATATCCACGGATTCTTTATGCGTGTTGAGAAGTAGGTCTCCTTCTCAAACATCTTATCGTCACATACCCGAGTTGGACCCGAAGGTTCTCAACTACGGTCATACCCGACGTCGGTAAATTCTTTCTTTCTTTTTCTTTCTTTCATTCTTTCTTTCCCGTGGATAGGTAGTGCATCATGTTTATGCTCATGTTCATGCTCAAACTTTGGCAAGTCAATCACTTTTCAAATAAATACATATCATGAAATCTCATATTATTTTTATGCATAAGCATATCATAACATTTGAAAACATATAAAAGCATAAGCATATTATTATAGAAAATACTTATACCCACCTGGATGTTCCTTAGAGCTAAGGAACTAATTCCCAATTCCATTTCTCTCTTTTTCCATATTTTATCCTCCTAGAACGGCAATAATGCCTATCAAGAGCCAAACAGGAACATTACTCATCTTAGTCGTCGACACAACCATATCTTCTCGATATCAAATCTAAGACATTATGGTTTATAAAACTCGGTCATTCAGATCCTCTAATATCTTATTAACGAACAAATTCTATCTAAATTTCGGCAGCGTAACGTTTATAAACGCATCGCCATATCAATACCAAACCATCCGAACATAGCCCAAACTCCACCAATTCATCACCATATGTCTCAATGATCATATAAAACTCGACAACAAGCTTCAATCATCTTATCTTAACCAATAACCAAAAATCCCCTTAAGACGTCACTTAGGGTCTAATGTCGAAAATTCACGTATAACGCTATCTAACACCCACGAACCTATATACATGCTCAATTATCATTAAAGATCATCATTTTATCATCAAAACATACAGATCAAAGCTTTGGCTTTGAAAACTCATTTTCGCCGACAAACTAAAATTTTACCGTTTTTGAATACGTCGGCGGAAAAATCCGAATAAATCATTTTAAGCTTTATTTATATCATAGAATCCAAATACGAAGTCAAAATGATTAAATAAAATCAAAAATCCAACAATACATGGACTATAGTTTTCGGCCATTTTAGGGTTTTTCGTATAATTTCGATTTCAAACGTTTTTCTTGTTCCAAACACGTTTATATCAATCCAATAACATATATATAAAGTCAATTCAATCATAACAACATCATAAATTCAAGATCAAGGCATGCCCTTTTCGAAAATTATAAGAATTTGCAAACAATAAACATATGCTTTCAAATTTCAACGTTAAACAATACATAGACGTCGAATCTATCATAATAACATGAAATAATTAAACAAAACATCATCCTTCATATTTTCAGTATAAGGACCGAAAATATAAGTAGAGCATAGGTTCATATTTTTAAAATTTCAAACCGTAGATATGTTCTCGGTACGAGATTATACCTTTATTCGAAGACCGATCGAAAATTCAACGGTCGGATCTTCCAAAATTTGGCATGCAAATTTCAAAATTTGTTGTGTGTGTGAGTGTGTGTTACGTGAATTGAGGGAGAAGAAATGAGGGTGATCATGTTTTAAAAATAAATTAGTAAGGGTAAAATAGTAATTTCACATTATCAATTTATTTTTCTTTTATTTTTCCAAAACAAAATGGTGCCAACACACCATTTTCTAGAGAATTCCACAAAACAATCTTCCTATTTTTATTCTTTAATTTTCGTAATTAATAATATTAATAATAATAATATATTAAATGTAATTTTCCAAAATATTGTAGAAAATTCCATAATTAATTCCAAAAAATTCCAATATTGAATCTTATCTTCTTAACACTTTAAACTCATCATTTTCATCAATATAAATTTCCAAAATCATAAAATATATAATAGGAACTCACTTTATAAAAATAGTGATTTAATTCCATTTTATGCAAATAATGGAATTAAATATTCCATTTATTCTTAAATCCTTCAAAATCACTTTCTAAATTTTCCCATCATCAAATATAATTAAAATATAATAATTAAAAATATTTTTGGCCTTAAAAACCATTTTAAATATTTTCCTCTTCCTCCGAGCTAAATCGGCAAACGCCGACGTCATAAAAACGTAAATTTTGAAATTCTAAATTTTCTGAAATTAAAACTTATGAGCATGTATCTATCATCTTAAGACCCTTAGAATCTAAGTCTTCTTATCCTAAATAAGATCTGAGAATCTTATCTCAGATTCTACCTCGATTCTATCGTCTCAACGAGAAGCTTAACACAAAAGCTTCTAACTTAAACAAATCATTCTTAAGGATGCAATGCCCTTTTTATTAAGCTCTTAATCACGAGCTAATCTCTGTTACAGAAATACGAGGTATTACAAAATTATTTTTGGAAACTTATAAAGTTAGCCAAATTTCGTCTAAATGAAGTTGAGTTTGGCTGAAGATTTTCAAAAATATATGGTTAGATCTGACAAAAGTAATAGGCCAATCCGGTCCGGCCCGGCCTATCGAACTTTTACACTTTTCGGTTGGATCAGACGGAAAAATCTTCGAGCTACTAAATATGAAGCTCAACCCATGGTGAGCTATCGGGTGGGCAAGCTAAGCCCTCTCAACTTTTCTATTTTTTAACCTATAAAATTACATAATTAATTGTAAAAAGATAGATAATTATGTAAACTAATAATTTAAGTTTAGAAACTAGCAATTTAACATCAACAAAACAAAATTAAAAGTTCAAAATTATATGCTAATACAACAAAAAATAAATTAAAATACAAGAATCATAATCTAAAATAGTAAAAAATCCAAAATATTACAATAAACAACGTAAAAAAAAGAGAACTAAAGAGAAAAATAAGAAGAAAAACAAGGAATTAAAGAGAAATAAAAAATTAGTAGGAAATAAAAATATATATTTACCGGGCGAGCATTTTACCATGATCTTTATGGCCTGAAGCCCAATCATTTCGGAGTTTTTTTCGAATGGAATTTTTAAGCTCGATTTTTTTTCAAGCCTTTAGTTTTGAAACCCAACTAACCCAAACCCCGAATACCCTGATCGGGCCTATCTAGCCCATTTTACTAGCTCCAGCCACAGCCACATGCCATTTTATCGGCTCCAGGCACAGCCACATGCCATTTTACCAAGGTCCATAACTGAACTAGAGTAGGCATGTGCTGTTCTTCTTCATCATCATCATCATCATCATCATCATCATCATCATCATCATCATCATCATCATTAATATTAAATTTTTTTAAGCTCAAATATCTTGTAAAAAAATAATTTAGTTATGTTGAATTCATATGATATCCAAAACAACATTTGAACCTAAGTCATATACTTTTCATCCTTATATATTTGACTCAAACTAAAGAATTAGACTCACTAAAAATTAAGAATATTTAATTTTAGTGAAACTACAAAATTTGAAAATTTAAAATTCAACCGATCATTTCAGATATAATTAGGTTATGTCTTAAGCTTACAAATTACAAATGTTTATTATAAAATATATAATATAAATTATAAAATAATGAAGGGGTTAATTGACAATGTATAAATTTTCATCAATTTTGCAATTTTAACACAACTTTTGAAATGTTGCAATAATGTCAACATCATTCAATTTGTCGTAAAATTAACGCCTCCAATTTTTTTTTTGTCATTGGAAAATTGATGTGGCATGCTTCACTAGAGTCATTGTCGCCAAATTATGGTTACATGACCTCCATCTTTTTGATTCAATTAATATTGTAACCCATATCAATTTTGTGGCCAAAAAAATTAAAGACGTTAATGTTAAAAAAATATATATAATAGCATTATTACAACATTTTAAAAATGATATTAAAACTGGAAAATGAGTAAAAGTCCGTCCATAACTGACAATTAAAAGAATAATAAATAAATATAATTATTTATATGGATTTGAAACAGACCTTGATTGAATCGGGTTTCCAAAAAATCTCAAGAGAGACCCACTTTGAATAGGTGGCTCCACCCAAGCCCGCCTATTTGCTTTACTAAACCGGGCTGGGTCTGGCCCAACTCACACATCTAATTCAATAAATACGAACATCGACAACAATATTTCATAAATAAAAAAAATGCTCCAAATCTTTATTTTATATTTTTAATGTAAGGTTGAATTGTCCAATCCAACTGATTATGTGCAATTCCACATGTTTAAGCATAGAATAAACGATCATGTCGTCAAGGTTATTGATTCAATAAATGAGGCATCATCCCACTACTCATCTATTGGAACAAAAGCCAGTAGCAATTACCATAATAAAATCCAAATCAATACAAAGGAACATCATAATCAACTGGGAAATGGAAATGCGACAATCCAATTGGATAAACTCGAAAGGTGGGTCACACCCGCGATTGTTTCTGCAGAATCATACATTAATTTAATCGAAAGATTCAATCTTTGAAGTAGATATAATGAATAAGAAAACAAGTATGGTGAAGCAGACAAGCAAAGGGGTGATACAAGCAAAGTTTCCAGCCTCGTTTGAATCCACGTCAACATTCATTACAAAAATGGAGACTTTTTATAACCCAGTCTTTATTTTCGTTAAAAATCAAAACTTTATTTGATTAAACTTTATTTTCATGCAAACTGCCACAAAGAATATGCACAACAATATATACATATAGGATATGTATACATAGTTTTCTTACATCACGCCCCACCAACTCCTTTTTTGCCTTTCCTTTTTATTACATTCTTTGTTGTGTGTGAATGATTGGAATCTGAATCAAAGTGCATATTCCTTGAGTTGTAGGTGTCTTTTATCTGTGGGTTTTTGAAGTGGAACAATTTCTTTGAATTTTCTTGGATGGGAGATAGTCAGAGCTGCAGCAGCCGGCAATCCGAGTGGTCACCGCTCCAAAGCCGAAAAAGGCGGCAGAAAATTGAAGTTTTTCATGAAGTGTTGTGTAGGCTGCGAGAATTGGGTTTTGAAGAGGCTGCTGAACCGGGTTTTGAAGATGAACTGTGGGCTCATTTTAACATGTTTCCTCTTCGGTAATTCTTTTCTTTTCTTTTTGGAATATTAATGAACTGGGCCAATGCTTGTTGTTATCTCTTTTCGGTGGATTGTGGTTTGTGGTGACTGTTGAGAGGGAAAACTTGAGGTTTTGATATATGAATGCCCAAGAAATTCAAGAAAAAGGGGGGAAGAGTATTAAACATTGACGCATTTAAAATTTGGTGTTTTTTGGTGTGATCATTAATTTGTTGAGTCATGCTTCTTGCTTGGATGAACTGGTCTATTGGTTAACTTAGTGTTTTTGAATGACATGATGGTCTTAGTTAAACATTTGCCCTCTTTTTGCTGTGATAATTCATGCTTTGGTGCTACTGAGCCTGTAATTTTGATTGGACTTGTGATACTCTAGCTAGACGAGGCAGACATCTTTGTATTCACAATGAAAATTGTTGGATGAGTTCTGTGAATTATGTTGAAGTAGGTAAAAATGCACCCTTTGTCACGTATACATAATAGGAGGAATGTTAGTGCAGAAAGAGTGGAAGATTTTGGTGCTTATATTGATTCCTTTGCAACTGGATTTTCCTTCTCCTGCAGCTATGCTTTGGATGTGAATACTGAGCGGGCAGAGGATGTCCTGGTGCACAAGAAATTATTGAACATGGCACGTGATCCTCTAACACGGCCAGCTGTTGATGTGCGCCTTGTGCAGGTATATCCTAGAATTCTTCATGATTCTGTGCAGCTATCCCTCCCATTAATGATTTGCAGGAGCCGTACCTCCTTATGCTTAATAGTTCTGCATGATTATGCAACGGAAAAAGGGAGTACAGTCTGTGGTGGACATGAGAAGATGGTTTTTCATGTTATACCCATGCAGTAATAGTAAACAGAGAATGATATTTCATCATGTGCTCGGAGCCATGGAATCTAACTAAAATTTCACACCTAGAAATACTTCATTGTGGCTTGTTGCAAGAATTCTTTGAAATTTTATCATGCTGTTGATACTTGATGGTAGGATATGAGATTCTTATCTTGAGGAAATTGCTATATGGAGCCACACAATAACACATATTCTCTACTTGATGACATTTACATCTTGCATAAGTTTGACAAGAGTGCAGTGTGCCAAGGGGGAAATTCTGGATAACTTCAAAGTTTTGATCAGCCATTGCTTGACGAAAATTATTCCATGAAAATTGAGTTGCTTAGTTAGAACTCTTGTTTTTTAGTAGTGCTGATGACATTTATGCTTCCACAAGATCTTGTACTGAATAACTCTTCTTTGATGCATGCTATATGCATCCTTCTTCAATGGCTTGCTTTTAGTTTATTTTGATTCTTCTGTTGTCATTTCATGTATTACTGCAATCGCAGTGAATAAATGAATTTCAATATTTTCTCTCTGTTGCAGGTTCGACCCGCCTGCGATGGAAGTTCTGGCAATTCTGTCCATTCAAGCTTCACCAAAGGAGGGAACGCTCTCTTGTCAGATAGGTATTGCAATTGGGGGCTTTGTCATATAAATACGTCTTAGAAGTCTGGCTTAGTAATCATAGCCTATAACTCATATTCAATTATTTGTTTATAAATTTCAGCCTTCATCCTCCACCTGCGTTTGGCGCATCAGCAAATTATGAACTCGCTTTTGAAGGAAATGAATCTGATGCCCAAGATGAGAACAGCTCCGCGAGTAGAAAATCATACTTTTTGCGGTAATAATCCGAAAGGTTTGAGCCAGATGTGCTTTCTTTTTTGTTAGTGTCTTACTTTGCCCCTGAATTGTGGGGTTTCGACTAATAGAATGAACGTGGGTGGGAATTAAACTGTCTTATTTTTGCAGGCCAATGCATGAAATAACAATATCAACAAAAGACAAAACCAAGCTGCTTAGTGCGGTAAGAACGTTTCTTTATTTCTAATTTAGTTAATGCTTCCTGTGTCCCTGTACTCTAGTATATGGACTTTGGGGAATAAGTCGTAACCAATAAGAGAAGAGCAGCTCGCTTCCTGTGTCGCTGTACTCTAGTATATGGACTTTGGGGAATAAGTCTTAACCAATAAGAGAAGAGCAGCTCAATCACTTTTCATCTATCAGACTGCAGATAATGAGGGGTGTCTTGATATTGCAATATTCACTTGGCAGTATCATTTGTCCCTTTATCAGCCTAAAACGAAAGCTTGTTTTTGTATTTGAGTATGTATTTGCTCTAAATCTCCTGGAGTACACACTACTTGTTTATTATCTAAATTCATAATATCATGTCATAAGCTGTTGTGTTTGTTTCTTAAGTTTTTTGTGCTTAAATTTGAACATTTGCAAATGAGTGTGTCTATCCAAATCAGTTTATTTCCTGCTATATATATGCAGTTCCAAATGATTTATTGATAGTAAAAGAACTCCTTGTACTTAACTTTTCAGTTAACATGCCTTATGTCTGAGATTGGCTTGAACATCCAAGAAGCTCATGCTTTTTGCACAATTGATGGGTATTCACTCGATGTCTTCGTTGTTGATGGTTGGGAAAAGGTAATTTCTGTTCTTTTTAACTGGGTATTACATAATCTACGAAGTCCAAGTCTCATGTCAAAAATATCTTAGCCAAAAATCTTCACATCTATGAACATGCATTTGATGTAAATAGATGATTATGTTGTCTACTCTTACTCTACCTTACCGCTATGGTCTGCTGAGATATTTATAATAGCTTCATTTTATCCTTAGGGCATTGATCGACTCAGAGCCACACTAGTGAAAGAAATTCCATACATTGAGGTAAAAAGAGTATAACCATGTCTAGAGAACATACTTTCTGGTTTTGTTTGAATCGATTGTCATGAATCTTTCTGCAGAAACAGTCAGTTAAACAAGAGCTAGAATCTCCCGTTGTCGGTGTGGGGCAGAGTGGATTTGATCTTCCATCATGCCAAGTGGAAATTCCTATTGATGGGAACGATGTATGGGAAATTGATGCCAATTTGTTGGAGTTTGAATACAAGATTGCTGCAGGGTCAAATGGTGCCACGTGAGTTCTGTCATGATAGTTTTCTGTAACTTATGTCACTTGGATTAGTCATCTAATCTCAAATAAATGCAGGTACAAAGGTTTGTTTTGTAGTCAAGATGTGGCCATCAAAGTTTTCAAAACTGACTCCCTTAATGGAGACATGCAACAGGAATTCTCCCAGGAAGTCTATATATTGAGGTGATAAATCATGCTTTTTTTTTAATTACCCTTGTTCACGTGCTTTAGAGTTTATTCATAGCTCGAAATTATAAGAAAAAATAAATAGTCATAACTTCTCCCTCCCACCCCCACCAACCAAAAAAGGGCGTAGCTTATGCTTGACTTTGAACAAAGCTTACTTGTGTTTCTTTAGGCCTGAATTTTTAGTCTCTTCATGTGCATGAAATGTGGTTTCTTTAATTTGTTTACATGTCCTGTGGCTAAAAAACTTGATGGAGTGAAGATCATGAATTAAAAGATAATAAGAAAAAAGAAGCTCAGAATCTCTGCGATTCGCCACAGCAAGGTTGCCGCACAAATAAAATTGATCAACAAGATAAGCAAACCCTAACACAATCCTCTACTCCTTTAATAGGTTTACTAAGCCCATGCACACCGCATGGGCCGATAACTTACCGAATAAAACATAAGGAATATATCAATTAGCAACTAATAATAAATAAACTACTACTAATTAAATAAACTAATAGCCACGCCACCACTTCCTTCGGCTGCTCCTCCGCTTTCTCCCGACGCCGTCGTCGTCGGCGATACACCTTGATGCTCGCTCCCACTCGCTTCATCTCTATCAATTGCTCCCGTCGGCGGAACAGCCTTGTCCTCAAGGTTGAATCCCGAAACCGTCCTCGCATGACAGCCACATCTTCCCACGAACTATCTTCCAAAGGCAACCTCGCCGTATCAACTAACACCGTCAACAACGACCCCATTACGACGTAGTGTCTTCGCGAAGAATGCTCGTAGGAAGAAACTCCGAACATCAGCCATCAAATTTTAAGGCGGGTAGGAACAGCCGCCACCGACCCACCGCCGACTTTAATAGAGACATGAAAACAGGTGGACTTTAGAATTTTCCGGAAGCCGCGATCTATATGCCATCGCGCCAATCTTTTCCTCCACCTCGAATGGCCCAAAAACGCGGAGCTAACTCGATGTGTAATCGCAAACAAGTCGCTACCGACGATACGGCCGAAACTTGAGATAAACCCAATCACCGACATTCAATTCCAACGGCCGACGATGCTTGTTCGCCTCGCACCATCCGTTGCTAAGCGCGCCCAAGTTAGCCCTCAATCGAACAAGAGTGTCATCCTTTCCCGCAGTGAATCCGCCAATGTTGAACGCGAATTTCCCGATAAAATGGAACAATCGGCGGTGGAGGACGACCAGAGACGACTTCGAAAGGAGTCATACCAAGACTGATCGAAACCTCAGATTGAAGCAATATTCGCCCATGCCAACCACTTACTCCATCCCTTAGGCCGAGCCGACGTAAAACACCTCGTAAGTTTCAAGCATCGATTCATAACCTCCGTTTGGCCATCCGTTTTGGATGATAAGCGAGCTCATGCGCAAGGTGGTTCCGCACTCGAAATAACTCTTTCCAAAATGAGCTCAAAATATTGGATCGCGATGCGAAGCGATCGGCGCCGGCATACCATGCAACCTCACCACCTCACGAACAAAAATATCTGCTACTACTTTCGCGGTAAACGGGTGCCGGAGACCCATGAAATGACAATATTTCGTAAAACGATCTACGACAACAAATATACAATCAACTCCGTCCGAACGTGGCAGCCCGCTGATGAAATCCATACTCACGTCCTTCCACACTGTTAGGGATACAAACAAGGAGCCCTAACTCTCCCCAAAACCATGGTTATAGGGAAATGATTGACACTCACTTATATACCACTCCACACTTACATGTGTAGTCGATGTGGGATATCCCACATCATAACAATACCTTCCCTTCGAAACCGTGACGTCCACGGACGGCCAACTCGAAGTCCTCCCCACCCACGGCCGGGTCCGCGGTGGGGCCCACCCTGTTGTTGGCTCACCCACGACTCCATTCACTGTGATACCGCCTGGGCCCACCCGGAACTATTCCCGTGCCCACCCAGATTTCCGGCCGATCAACGGGTCGCCTTCCCGCAGACGCACGATCCCGCGGGTCGGACCATTGTTGGGATACAAACAAGAGCCCTAACTCTCCCAAAACCATGGTTATAGGAAAGGATTGACACTCACTTATATACCACTCCACACTTCAGATGTATAGTCGATGTGGGATATCCCACATCATAACACACACCATGTCCGGAATTGGAAGTGGAGTCAAAAGCCCCACCGGCTTCGTCGACTCGTATTTATGGCGTTGACAAACATCACACGCAGCCACAAGCGAAGTCACTTTCTTCATCATTCCTCGCCAATACAAATTAGCCGCCATGCGCCAATACGCTGAAAAGCCCCGAGTGTCCTCCGACGGCGACGCATGAAACTCCATAAAGAACTTGGAAACCAATCGAATCTGCGGGCAATACCGCCGCCGCTAGAATAAAACACCTCAGACTAACTCATAATGCTTTGGCGCATCACGCCCTTCTTCCAATGCAGAAATAACCCGAGACAAACGAGGATCCGCTCGAACCAACTCCTGCAACGATCTCCAATCAACCCACCTTGGCACCGAGATCGGCGCCAATTCCAATTCCTCATCACGGCGCGAAAGAGCATCAGCCGCCCGATTCAACTTGCCCTCCTTGTAAATGATCTCGAAATCATATCCCAATAATTTGGCTGCCCAGTTTTGTTGTGCCGGCGTAGCCAATGTTTGAGACAGCAGCTGCTTTAGACTGCGCTGATCGGACCTCACAACAAAACGGCGGCCCAACAAATACGGTCTCCAGTGCTGTACAGCCAACACCAATGCCATCAACTCTTTTTCATACGCTGACTTGGCAAGCCCTCGGCCGGACAGATTCTTGCTGAAATACGCAATCGGGCGACGGTTTTGCATAAGGACCGCTCCTATACCCCGTCCGGACGCGTCACATTCCACCTCAAACGGCCGAGAAATCTGCATGCATAATAATGGCGCCAAGTGGCGCTGCGTTTAGTGTTGGAAGGCCTCATCGCCTCCTTCGCCACCGCCACCCTGGCGTTCTCCTTCTTAAGCAAGGCCGTGAGGACCGGCTATCTTCCGTAATCACGAATGAAACGACGATAATATCGATCACCCTAAGAACCTCGCAACCCCTCAAGAGTCGTAGGGGCTGGCCATTTTAACACAGCTCCCACCTTCGCTGGATCCATTTGAACGCCCTCGGCAGAGACTATGTGGCCTAAATACTCGACATGCGTTCGTCCGACAGCACATTTTTTTGGGTTAACCACAAGAGAATGTGTATGCAGTACCTCAAACACCTGCTCCAGATGACGGATATGATCCTCCCAAGATGAACTGTAAATCAAAATGTCGTCGAAGAATACCAACACGAACTTTCTCAGGAACGAACGAAAGATGTCGTTCATCAAACATTGGAATGTCGCCGGGGCATTTGTGAGGCCGAAAGGCATGACCAGGAACTCGTAGTGGCGAGTGGGTGCGGAAAGTCGCTTTTGTGCACATCCTCCGGCGTGATACGGATCGGTGATAACCGGCGCGTAAATCCACTTCATGAATAGGCGGCGCCATGCAACTCATCCAATAGCTCTCGAATTACGGAATCGGTATTTATCCCGACCGTGTTTTTATTCAATGCGCGATAGTCAACACGAAACGCCACGAGCCGCCCTTCTTACGCACTAATAAAACCGGGCTCGGTGGCTACAACTAGGTTGGATGATGCCGGCGGAGAGCATTTCGGCGACTAACTTCTCCATCTCATCCTTCTGTAAATGATTGTATCGGTAAGGTCGGACAGAAACTGGAGAAGTCCCTTCGTGCAACGGAATTCTGTGATCACTGCGCCATGCTGGTGGCAACCCCTTCGGTGTCTGCGTAACCTTGGAAAATCGCGAGAGCAGTTTTTCCCACTCTCCCTGTCGTTCTGCCGAGAGACATGGTGGAAGCACAAATTCCGCTTCCCCTCCTTCTAATTGCCACAGCATCCACGCCGCATCATCAGAGTCCAGCGCCTTAAGCTCCGTGCGGCCGCAAGCCCGCCGCATCAACGCCGGGTCCCCCTTTACGCTGATCCTTCTTCCCTCCACGACAAAATCCATCGTTAACCGCCCGGTTGCCACGACGCCCCTAGCCGAGCCACCAAGATACGCCCAAAATAACCTCTATACGCGCAAGAAACACATAACAAGTTACATAAAAGGGTGATCAAGAATGAGAATTGGAACCGAAGCGACGCCCGAGAGGTGACCGCGTTCCGTCGCCAATACGACAGCAAATGCCACGGCAGAAGTGATAGTCAGTGAAAGATCCGCTGCGACTTTGCTCGAGATAAAGCAGTGGCTAGCTCCACTGTCGATCATGGTTCTCAGCGTACTCTCGCCGATGCGAACAAAAAGCTTGAGTGTCTGAGCTCCATCGAATCCGTTCGAAGATAGCTTGGATAGTTGCAAGTGCTGCAATTCTTCAACAGCCGCTGACGGAACGAGATTGTCTTCCTCTTCTGGCCCTCGATCCTCTGGCTCCGACGCCATCTCCTCCTCCTCAGCATCTAGCAGAACCGCAAGTGTTTTGGCTGGGCACTTGTGGAGCGGCCCATACTTTCCTCCGCACTTGAAACACAGACCCTTAGCTCGATAATCCTCCTGCTGAGCCATCGTCAATCGTCGTGAATTTCGTGGCACGTGCATGGCTGCCGGTCTGCTAGGTGTGTTGTCGCTTGCCGGAGGTGAGCGCTGGAACGTGGACGGGGCGGGAAAAAACTCCTGAAGAGTGCGGCGGCCGTTTAGTCCCAACTGAGCCGCGGCTGGAGCGTGCAATCCGACGGGCTGCACGTATAGCAGTAAAAACATCCATCAACTCCGACTCGGGCAGGCGGTCGCGGATGGACGGCTGAAGCCCACCTAGAAACGTGCCAAGGTACTGTTCCGGTGGCAACGATGGCAGCTGCGCCACTCTTTCTTCGAACAACGACAGATAGTCCTCCAGGGATCCGGTTTGGCGTGTAAGATGCAAAGCCTCATATGCGTTGACAGCAGAACTATCGCCGAAACGGGCTATAAGCTCCTTCGAGAATGCGTCCCACTGAATGGATGAGGCACGGCGAAGTAGCCACTGTGCCCAGAACATCGCTTTGCCGGACATTGCGATGAGTGCCGTGCGCACCCGTTGCTCAGGGGCGGTGTTGTGTACAAGGAAGTACTGCTCGGCTTGCGCTAGCCACGCGATGGGGTCGACCCCGTCGAACCCTGGAAGATCCATGCGCGGTAGGACAACGGTGGAGTTGGGTGTGACGAACGGTGGCTGGGATCCTCCGGGGAAACTCGCGTGCTGCGGTTCGGGGTTGGAACCAGTCAGTTTGGCGAGTTGCGCCTGAATTTCTGCGAACTGCGCCGTGTGGCTGGCAAGAGTGCCTTCCAGCGTGGCGAGCCTGCCATCGAACGATTCCACGGAAATCGCCACGTCTTCCACCGTCGAATTAAGCTCTTTCGTGGTCTTCTCCAAATCCCGAATGCGATCGGTATTCGTAGCCATGGCAGGTCGGACCAATTGATGGAGTGAAGATCACGAATTAAAAGATAACAAGAAAAAGAAGCTCAGAATCTCTGCGATTCTGCCACAGCAAGGTTGCCGCACAAATAAAATTGATCAACAAGATAAGCAAACCCTAACACAATCCTCTACTCCTTTAATAGGCCTACTAAGCCCATGCACACCTGCATGGGCCGATAACTTACTGAATAAAACATAAGGAATATATCAATCAGCAACTAATAATAAATAAACTACTACTAATTAAATAAACTAATAGCCACGCTCAGCCACTTCCTTCGGCTGCTCCTCCGCTTTCTCCCGTACGCCGTCGTCGTCGCGTATACACCTTGATGCTCGCTCCCCCACTCGCTTCATCTCTATCAAAACTCATCTCGGCTAAAACTACAATCTTCTCGGGCATGTGAGATAAAACTCTTTCAGAAGTTGCCTTGTACTTTATTTACAAATGCAGATCATGAGATAGAGTGCTTTTCTAATGAAAATTTATCCAGTCCAACTAGATACTTTCTTTTTTTAGAACAAAGTATTTCGGTACAGAAGTTTAGGATTGAATTCCCATTATAATGTTTGCCTGGTTTTCTAATTAATCCAGGTGGGCTCCTGAGATAGTCGTTGTCATAGTTATGCAATGCCGTTAACTTATGTCACCTTTTTTTCTGTGAGAAACTTATATTTCTACATTTTCCATTTCTTTGATTTTCACATGTTTTTCTTTGATTCAGGAAAGTTCGGCACAAAAATGTTGTACAATTTATTGGTTCGTGTACTAGACCTCCACTCTTGTGCATCGTTACTGGTAATATGGCTTGGTTTTCTGATGAATTTTTCTCCATGAACCATGTTTTAACTCCATGCTTAATGGAACAACAAAGTTTGTTTTCAACTTCTTCTTCTTTTTCAGAATTTATGTCAGGTGGAAGTGTGTACGATGCCCTGCATAAACAAAACGGTGTTCTCAAGCTTCCAGCCACGTTGAAGGTTGCAATTGATGTCACTAGGGGAATGAGCTATTTGCATCAAAATAATATAATTCACAGGGACCTAAAGGCTGCCAACCTTTTAATGGATGAAAATGAAGTAAGAAATCATGATCTCAAAACTTAGGAATTTGTGCTTATATAGTCTATACATTATTTTCTTGCAATCTAATGCTATAAATGATGGTATCATAGACAAAGCAAAGTTATGGACCTCCCTCAATTTGTTGTTCTCTAACATAATAGTGTTATTATGTCGTTTCTTTTAATTTTTTTGAGCTAAGTTTACATCCAATATTAGTTTTCCCGTGTTTTCAGATTTTTAGAGTTTGTCTCTAACTTCAAATTCTGTCACATGCATTTTTATTACTTTATTTTACTTAAGACTTTTTCTATTTTGTTAAAATTTCTAATTTTGGTCCTACTAATTGAAAGAAAAAAAAGAAAAAAGAAAAAAAAAAGAGGGATTCCCTCCCTTGAAATTCTGCCACTGTCTCTGGTTGATACGATGGTCATCTTTGAAAAGCTTGGGCTGTTAGGGATGTTCCTCTCTTCTGCTGAACATGTAATCTTGATCCGTGCTTCATTGCATTTATTACAAGTTGTAAGAAGCTATGACATGCAGGTGGTTAAGATTGCTGATTTTGGTGTTGCTCGAGTACTAGTTCAGTCAGGAGTTATGACTGCAGAAACTGGAACTTATCGCTGGATGGCACCAGAGGTGTGCTTGTCATTATTTTTCAGTAGTAAATTCCAATAACACGTATTCCTTTGGAGTGGAGCATTAGATACTATCACTTACTTGTGCTTGTCTTTTGTTGATTGCAAGGTTATTGAGCACAAGCCGTATAATCATAAAGCCGACGTTTTTAGCTTTGGGGTTATGCTGTGGGAGCTTCTAACAGGAAAGGTTGTACTATGTCATTATATGAGCTTTTTACACCAATTTCTTATGAATACTTCGAAAATTAGATGATCAGGATTTTCTTTAAATTGCCTTTGCTTTCAAAACTCCCATGGGTCATATGATCAACTTCCTTCAATTTTCGAGTGCCAGGTTCCATATGCACAATTGACTCCTTTGCAGGCGGCTGTGGGCGTTGTCCAAAAGGTATGAATCCATTTGAAGATGGAACTCTTTATTCTCATTTTTTCTTTTATCAGTGTTGTTAAGCATGCTCGTGTTTAGATTAATCCCATGCCAGTTACTTAGCAGCATAAACACGTGCAAAAGTAAATACTGAATAACCAATCAAGGACAGTAAACTTATTTTATTTTTTTCAAATTTTGAATGTCATTAAGAGTAATCATCCTATTCTATGTTTGTCACGAACTACAGGGTCTAAGGCCAACAATACCAAGGCACACTCATCCGTTAGTGGTGGAATTGCTCGAAAGGTGTTGGCAGCAAGAACCATCTTTAAGGCCTGAATTTTCTGAAATTACTGAAATCTTGCAACACATAAGCAAAAAGGTAGTTGTAATCACCCTTTTACCCTCTTTTGGGAATTTGATTTTGATGTACTAAACGAGTCTTCATAAATACAGATTTTCGACGAAGAGAGAGCTACCAAAAAGAGAAATCTGGGAGAGCCATGTCAGCCCAAAGAGGAGTGGCCGATAAAGAGACAAGAAAACGAAAATGCAGCATGATGTTTTTCTGTATGTACAACTACTCTCGCTTGGACAAAACACATGGTGGAGGGTAGAAGGGCCGGATGGCGAAGAACAGTAGAGTTGATTCGTCATCTTCATCAATGCAATCCCAACCGGGAAATACGAACAAAGATCCAAGCTAACAAAGACCAACCTTTTGAGGTATTCTAACAAAAGTACGGTTACAAAACTACCTCTTTAGGAGCACAACTTGTATAGTTTTCTTATGCTCTTTTGCGAACCCGGTTTGAGGATTCACACGTCTCTAGTTGATAAAACGATATAGTTATGACCCTCACCCTATGCATAAAAAATGGAGGTATGTTTATATATATGTGCATGATTTGATTTGAGCCTTCTCTGTTTTCCATGCTCGCATATGATGATTTACTATGTGCATGAACTGGATTTACGTTTCTATTGTTTAGTAACGCGTGGTTTCATCATGTCATGATTTATATATCCAAAAAAATTAGTCCTAATGGTCTAATTAACACTTTTCATGTGTGTGATTATATTGTGATGTCTGAGGTATGAATCGTGTAAGACAATGGCACTTCTTCCCCCAACTTTTGTATTATTATTTGCTGATACTTGTCACTGAGAAATCGTTGGTTTGTGATTCTCTTATTCGCTTACGGTTAGTTGGTATTTGGGATCACTTTTAAGTTATTATACTAATTAGTATCTTCATTGCGATTATATCTGGTATTGCATTTTGATTACAAAAGTGATCGAAATATAAATTAATTGTACATTGAAAGTAATAAATCAGATGCGATCTACTTTTTTTCAGTTCCTAAATTAAGTGTTCCCAGCCATCAAAACTTGTATACCAAAAAAAATTGACAATTGTATCAATTAATTATTGCATGGAAAATAAAAAAGTAAAGAATTTGCATTAAGGGTCAAACAGGAAGTTTGACTTTTTTTACAAATAAAATCCTAAAATTAGATACTTATTTGTGAACAAGATTCGTCTCCAAATAGAACACTTATCAACGGCGAAGAGAGCGTTGCATTCATGTGAAATTATAAAAATTAATTGTTATATACATTTTTTGGGGAGGATAAATAAAATTATAGCACAATAGAAAATATACAAAATTCTAGGGAATACCCTAAGGAAAACAATTCAAAAGAGTAGCGGAGGGAAGAAATCTTGAAACCTAAAAATATCTTAATTTCATGGCCTTGGCCTCATTAAAACCATGTGAGTAAAACTCACAACACGTATAAAATTCATAAATGAAAGAGAATACCATAGAGCACACCAAAGTCTCAAAAGTAAGATAAACAAATAGAAAACCAAATACAACGTAACCCAAAGTATCGGGGATTTGGAATCGAAACATATTTTAATTAGATTTCAAAATCAACTAAAAATATATGTAAAGTTATACCCCGACGATGGTCATTCTGATGTATTATCTGTAGTCAACTCATTTGTAAAGGAACTGAATTTTGTTTAGATATGTCTTAGTCTGAGGGGGAATCAAGTTGAAGATGTTTAGTTAGGGACAAACTCAGATGGACTTAGTTGACTCATCAGGGGATAAGCTTCAAGTTCTAAAGCAGTTAGAACAAGTTGTTGAAATCATGAGCAACAGACAACAAGCTGAAACGTTAACGAAATGAAATCATCAGAAGAAAGAGCTCAATGTTGAAAGTTTTGAAGTTTGGATGAAGTTCAGAGAGCTGAGTGCAGGGAAATGATTCAAAGAGCTTGAATCATTAGGGGACCTTACGATCATTGTGACTTTTGTAAGTTTGAATCAGACGAGGCATCTAAAAGTTAGAGAACCTAAAGGGCTCAAACACTCACTCAAAGGATCTGAGTCAATCGATACCTTGTCACAGATCAGGAAATTGAAGACAAAAGAAGTCTAAGAGAGTTAGCACGAGATCATTGTGAACTCAACTGAAGACCGAAGATAAAAGCTGATGAAAAAGAGTCAGATCCATTGATAGTTTGTTGTAAACATCTATCTAACTCACTAGGAGACAAGTCCAACGGTTATATTGTTAGACAGAGTTAGAATTTTAAATGGCTACTTTTCCAACAACTAGTTTGAATCTGAATCTCTATAAATACGAGATTTCCTCAATTGGAGAAATGTTAATTGGGTAAGAGCCTTAAGGAGAAAAGAAGGACTCGTTCCAACCTCCAAGTCCAGCAAGACTTGGACGGATTCCTAGTTATCCTAGTTGAATGATTTCACCAGTTCGTCTACGATTAAACTATTTAGGTTCAGGCTATCATACCTCTAAGTTGCACTTCAATGTAATATCTATATTAAGGTTTAGACAAGTGAGTCTATCCTTCGTCTTATTCTTCAATGTAAAGGCTCACTTGATTAGTTGGAAAAGTTAGTCCTAACCAAACCTCGACATGTGTTGTAAGGGTAGAAGTTAGGGTAAAGCCCTCAGTAAGCATCAAGGTGTAGCCATCTGAAATTAAAGGTCTTGAATAGCCCTAAGGTGAATGAGATGAAAGTAAGATGAGAGGCCATGACTTGATAACTTAGGATGAGATCAAATCTCTAAGAAAATTGAGATCCACAATCACTTTTCATGGAAATATAAAACAAGAAAATCCTAAGGTTAGTTGTGATACATTTACATGTTCATCAAGTTCGTTGATGTAGGAGGAGTTTTGTCCTTACCATATTAAATCCTCTTGTCGTTTACTGTTTTGTTTATTGTTATGTTTTGCATTGCATGTCTAACTTACAACATTTCATGAGTCAACTTAGACTCCATCTGGTAGACAAACATCAATATGTCATTTTCATGCATCTAACTTACATTGTACCATGTCTTAATGTTTATAAGTATATTAACAAGAAAGTTTTCCGGTTCCAGCATATTCTGCAAACATCGGGTTTAAAACGGATATCGCTAATTGATAGTCCTTGTCATCCGAGATATCGATTCCTGACTTGGTCAAATTCTCGTTAAGACTGGATAAAAATTGAAAAAAAATAAAAAAATCATCATGTGTATTTCCTCCCTTTCCATACACCCAATGCCCTCATTCAGAGCAACCTACACAAAGAACAGCATCCTAACTGGGCACATAAGCAAAAACCTCTTCAGTTGGATGCAAAGTATATAAAATCTAGTAAATCAAAAGCTGAATATGTCTACCACAGCCTCATCCTGAAACGGCTTTGTATTGAAAAAACAGTTCAATCCGGGCAATCCAAATGTTATGTATAGTAGACACAAGCGCTATCTATTTTTCATTTTAAGGATCTTAGATCATTTATGTTCAATACGAATCCACTTGATAGCACAGCATATCTCTTCTAGTTTCCAGCAAAATCTTTATCTTTGTCCGAACACCACCTGTTATCCTACAAGGGAAAAAAATGACCAACAGATACCGTACATCAAGCACATAATGGACAAATGGGATCAATCTGAAGGTAGGAAAGTCCATCCCTGGTATACAAGCGATCCTACAAGCCAACCAAGAAATGAAGGAGAATTTTGGAGGGATATATGACTTCCAAAGAAATCTGTTCCAAATGCCCCAAATATAAGCAATTTGGACGATCCTGACTCTTCCAACGCTTCAGCTATGATTTTCATGGAGCCGTAGTCTCCACGCCCGTAAATCATCAGATCATCTACAAAAGCAAGATGTGATATTTTTAATCTTTCACATTTAGTATGAAAATCAAAATTTCCATCTTGAGTTGTAAGTGCAAGAAGTCTAGAAAAATAATCCATGCACAAGAGAAAAGATGAGACGATAAGGATCGCCTTGTCGAATTTCTCTACGTCCTTTGATAAACCCATTCAAGCTCAGACTATGATTCGCCACACAGACAATGATACGCCACACAAGCTATGATTTGCCACACAGGCTATGATTCGCCACACAGGCTATGATTCGCCACACAGGCAATTGATACGCCACACAGGCCATGCCACACAAGCAATAATACGTCACACAGGCTTTCACCATGGATGTAACAAAACATAACAAAACTTCAGGATGAGAGCTCAAGGAATACTCTTACTGCGTCACAGCTCAACCTCTCTCTGCGAACTAAAAGCGTATGTAGGTGATCAGATTTCTACCAAGTTCTTGGAGGCCATCAATGTTTCTAGCAGAGCAGAATATCAGCAGCAGACTTAAACTGTCGAACATGGACAAACCATGTTTCAGCAGCACTCTCCGCAAACAACTGAGGCAGTGCAAGGACTGATGTCACTCTCAGCAAAGGCCGAGAATACAAGTTCCCACCTTCGTCAGCTGGAGACCTTCCCAGCACAAAACGATGAGCAACTTAAAGCCCTCGTTGTCGGTGAGCTCAGTCGACAATCAGTACCCGACTTGAATGTCATCTGGGAATCCATTAGCGTTTGCTTTCTGCTGCCCATGAGTACTCTTTTTCTTCTATTGGAGTTTTTTCCTTAAAGATTTTGCCATAGAGATTCAACGAGACTCGGCCTGAGTCTTTTAATTTGTGATGACCGCAGGTTTTTTATGTTTTCTTGTTTCTTTTTTAATTTAATGATGCTATTTCATCATCATATATTATTGTGAAATTTTTTACAATTATTCAACCATAATTGTAACACAAATTTTTGTATTTAAATTTTTATAAATACAAAATTGGTATACAAAAATTAATTGAATTTGGATTTGATGAATTTGAGATGAGTTCGATCTCTTTCTATCCTCTGATTCTTCTCTTCGATATGAATTTCTTGAACGATCTTGATGTTCTTCGAGTTGTTTGGAGGGGATGTAGTTCCTTGATCTCCTTGAACTTGAAGTTTGGACTTGACGATGTTGATCTGAAGGACTTCAGTCTTGTTTTCAGATCAGCTGTCGGATTTGGTTTGATTTGTTGAAGAACGTTTGAAGATCTTCGAGTTTGAGCGCCAATGCGGAAGGCTTTCACCTTGTTTCCGAATTGAACTTCAACTTGGTTTGATTTGGAGGATGATCTTGGCGAAGAACGTGGTGATTTGCACGAAGAACGCCTTGAATGCTTGAAGAAGACTTCGAATGTCGGAGAATGCTTCACAGAGGATTCTTCGAGTGTCTTGAGCTCTTCAAATCTTCACCTCCTTCATTTCACTTCTCCTCTCTCCTTATGAAGCCCCAACACCTCTATTTATAGGTGTAGGCTAGTGGCTTAGTGGGCTTATGGGCCTTTTGGGCCATCAAGCCATGCTTGGGCTTATGGACCTTTGGGCCACCAAGGTCTAAACCATGGGCTTGAGCTTGGGCTTATGGGCCACCAAACCATGGGATTGAGCTTGGGCTTGGGCTTATGGGCCACCAAACCATGAGTTTGGACTTGGGCTTGGGCTTATGGGCCTTTGTACCACTAAAATTAAATATTAATCACATATCTATTTAATTTTGGAATAAATTCCATTAATAAAATAGAAATATAATTAATTATTTAATTCGTGATTTACACATGGCGCAATATAATTTGCTAACAATTTTTAATTGTCTACAAATTGCCCCATCGAGACTTGTTCATGGACGAGTTGTCTTGGAAATGGACGAGTCTCGAAATTCACTTAGATAGTTTAAACTCTTGTCGAGGAGTTCTTGAATTGAATATGTAAATAGTTTATACTCGTATTTAGGAGTTCTTGATCTTGATTTGAATATGTAAATAGTTTATACTCGTATTTAGGAGTTCTTGAACTTAATTTGAATTTGTAAACAGTTTATACTCGTATTTAGGAGTTCTTCGACTTGGATTTGAATTTGTAAACAGTTTATACTCGTATTTAGGAGTTCTTGAACTTGATTTGAATTTGTAAACAGTTTATACTCGTATTTAGGAGTTCTTCGACTTGGATTTGAATTTGTAAACAGTTTATACTCGTATTTAGGAGTTCTTGAACTTGATTTGAATTTGTAAACAGTTTATACTCGTATTTAGGAGTTCTTGAACTTGATTTGAATTTGTAAACAGTTTATACTCGTATTTAGAGTTCTTCGACTTGGATTTGAATTTGTTAGAAAGTTTATACTGTGATTTAGGAGTTCTTCGACTGAATTTGTTAGAAAGTTTCAAGGAGTTCTTGAATTTGATTTTGAATTTGTAAATAGTTTATACTCGTATTTAAGAGTTCTTTAATTTGAATTTGAATTTGTAAACAGTTTATACTCGTATTTAGGAGTTATTTGGACTGAAATTTGAATTTGTAAACAGTTTATACTCGTATTTAGGAGTTCTTCGACTTGAATTTGTTAGAAAGTTTATACTCGTTTCAAGGAGTTCTTGAATTTTGATTTTGAATTTGTAAACAGTTTATACTCGTATTTAGGAGTTCTTTAATTTGAATTTGAATTTGTAAACAGTTTATACTCGTATTTAGGAGTTCTTCAACTTGGGTTTGAATTTGTAAACAGTTTATACTCGTATTTAGGAGTTCTTGAACTTGATTTGACTTTGTATTTGGACATCACGAATTGGTTTCCAAAATTGGGGTCATGTAGACATTTAATTTTGAAGCCCATATTTTGAATTATTTACTGGACCATTTGGAATTGGAAACCCACACTTTTGGCCCATTTACTTGTCTTGATTTGGAAACCCATGTAAGAAATTATCCATTGGACTTTAATATCTCTCAATATTCTAGGCCCGACTTGCCTTGATAATTAAGTCCAACACCCCTTTTCAATTGAGCCCAACATTTTTTTTTTATTGAGCTCACGGCCCAATATCCTTTTTTTTTAGACAACTCATGGCCCATTTTAACAATTTTGGCAGCCCAACGTGTTTTTTTTCCTTTTTTTTTTTTTGGCAGACGTTTTGGCTCATTTCTTCTTCTTTTTTGTGTTATTGTCCAAAATAGTCACTCTGCAGAGTTTGTTGGAGCTGCAGACAAGATGCCAAAAGTTGCAGCCTCGTCCTTTATTTCATTGAATGAAATCTGTTTGATACCTACAGAATTTGTTGAGGCTGCAGTCTGCAGATAACAAGATGCCAAAAAAGTTTGCAGTTTCGTGAAATATGCAGATAACAGCTGGAGCATCTCATTTACATGATTTGTTTTTGTCTTCATTGTGCAAGCTCATGCAGACCCTACAACTAGGGTTTTGGTGAGATATTTTCCCCTATAAATAGGGACTTCTTTCTAGTTTGTAACTGCAACTCACCTGCAGCTGTATACCACTTCATCTCTCATTTTTTTTTAACCTTATTTTCCTTATTCTCGGGAGCAATCTTTCCTACCGTAAATTTCCACTTTCCCCCATTTTGTTGTAGGGTTATATTCCTCCTTCAGCAGATTGTTATACCAAGCAGGAACAAGATTGCTCAACTTTGCGTTCTTTTCAGAGGGTGTCAAGAAGTATGTTCACAGACTAAGTATTCAAGGTGGTGGCATTGACAGCGGGCAGAGATAACGGTAGCGGCTGTATTTGGCGATGCTGTGAAGGCGTGGCGACGTTGCTGCAGATGGAGAGACAAGCACGACGGCGATGGTGATGGTGTCTCGACGTGGAGACGTTGCTGCAGACGAGGAGATGCCGATGTGAGCTCGAAGCGGCCACGCGACGATGATGATGGCGCGAAGGCGTGGCGACGTTGCTGCAGACGGAGACAACAAGCACGACGACGATGGTGTCTCGGCGTGGCGACATTGCTGCAGACGAGGAGATGCCATGCGAGCTCGAAGCTGTGGCGAGGAAGATGCTGGAAGCGGCTGCACCACCGTCGGACGAAGATGGCACGAACCAAAAGCTGCGGATGGACTATGGAGGTGTTAGGGCGGAGACTTCGCTGGACGAAGGCGCACGGAGGCTACGTCGTCGGAGATGGTGCTGCTGTTTTTGTGAAGAGAAGAGGCGTTCTAGTTCTGTTGGGATCCCCATCACGCGTGAGATCCAAAGAGGGAAGCACGACGACAGCTCGAAGCTGCTCATTGTTCGCGGCGGGAGATTGGGACAGAGTCGGCGTCAGGCATCGGCACTGTGATGGGGAGAACCAAGTCTAGACGGCGGCAGCAGAAGGTCGTGCGTCAACTGGGATGGAGGCAGGCTTCTCGTGCGACTTCGTCGAGACGCGACAGACGACTGTGGCGACCTATGGTGCTGGACAACGGTGTTGTATACAGTCGCAGCGAAGCGGCGTGGGCACACGCAGTCGGCAGGGAACTACACTGAAAGCAGCGGCAACTGGAGAGTTATCGTACTGGCAAGGGAGATGCTGGAAGCGGCAACGCCGATGCGTGCGAGAGAAGCGGCTCTACGACGATGGTGATGATAACGGCGTGAAGAAACAGCTGCATCGTCGTGAGGAAGGAGAGGACGGAGATGTTGTCTCGACCGTGATGGCGGCGCGCGGCGACTGAAGACGATGGAGATGCGGCCACCGTGCTGTGTTTTGGTCGACGACGGTAGCACGAAGATGCATATGCAACATCGAGGGAGACGCGGCAGCAGCGGCAGAGGGAGCACCGGCGTTTTTTTGTCGTGTTTTCATCGGAGAAGTCGACGGCTGGCACGGCGGAGCTAACAGAGGCAGCCACTTCTTGCTGTTGTCTGTCGAGACAGAGATGGAGCAGCTGTTGGCGGCAAGTCCTCGCTGCTGACCGATTGGCCAAGGAAGAAGGCGGCACAGCGGCGGGAGAGCTACGACGATAGCGCAAATCTGCATGCAACATCGAAGGAGACGCGGCCAATTCTTGTTGTTGTCTGTAGAGACGGAGATGGACCTTCAAGCTGTTGGGTCATCGGCATCAGAGGCACGACGGGGAGATGAAGACGATGACGAAGCCGCACAAGCTGAAAGCTATCGAGTCATTGGCGTCGTGAGAGAGATGCCGATAATTGTAGACGAAGACGGCGATGGCGCGCTGGCTGGAAGCTGCTGGGTCATCGGCATCAGAGGCACGGCGGCGAGGATGAAGATGACGATGCGACGACGACGGCGTTTTCGCACGAGAGAAGGTGGCGGAGCTAAGGGCTGAGACGACTCGAGCCAGATGCTGTTCAGATGCAGCTTGTATTCAACTTTCTTCTCTTCCAAAGTCAGCAGAACCCTCTGGCAATAGGGGCAGTCTCCAAGAATGTCGGGGGCGCCAGCAGCAGCCTTGACGCAGATCTCAACAGCCATGGCTAGAAGAGTGTTCGTGAAAATATCTAGCAGACAGATGAGAGGCGAAAGGATGGTGAACGACGACGCGCACTGGTTGCAACGCCGTGAGGCACTCCTTCCGGCGGCGACCCTTACCGGAGACGGCGATGGGCAGAACGAGAGAGAGAAGCCTGTTGAGGCGGCGACGTGTGTGGATTTTTTTTGCTGCTGGATAGAGGTTGTGAGAGGGGCGGCGACCCCGTCGGCGGTGAAGTCTCGCCGAGCGAAGAGACGATGAAGGAGGCGGCTGTGTTTGGAAGAGAGAGAGAAGTTGTTCTCTGTGTGTGCGTGTGGTTTGAGAGGATGGAGATTAAGGTTTTCCTGATGTGGGCTGAAATAAAAGATTCAAAATATGGGCCCCCCCCTTTTTTTTGTGTGTGGGCTGTACGGTTTTTTGTGCGCTGAAAGAGAGAATATATATATATGCATGGGCTTCTTTTTTTCGTTGGGCTTCCTCTTCCTTTTTCGCATGGCTCCCTTTTTATGAAACAATGTCTGTCTTCCTTTTTCTTTTCTTTTTTCTTTTTTATTTTTTTTTGTTGTTGTAACATTGTCATCATTTTGTGCTAAGTGACTGTCTTCCAGGTTGTAGGAGTTCAGGTACACTCGAGGTTCTACTTCACTTTTCTTTCAAATGTCAATTGTCTAAAGACTTCAAAATTGATCCATTCAAAGACTTTAACTTTTTGATATTGGCTTGCATTTTTTGCAAACGTCGTTCTCATTTTATTTTATTTTTTGGCAGGAGCAGTGACATTCTTTTTAGCAGATACGACGGTGCGACAGTGAAGATGGTATCACATTCTGATTGGAGACACAGCAGCGGCCTTGCACGATATTCGACATCAAGATCTCAATGAGCTAAAAGCAGCTGTGGAAATGAGCTAGAAGTTGAGCGTCTTTCGCAAAGGGTGAGCTAGAAGTTGTGTACCATTCGCGAAGACAGTTGAAGCCTAAACGTCAGTGGAGATCGGCATCACGACCTCAACGAGCTAGAAGCGGCTGTGGATAAGGAACTTGAAGTTGTGCGCCATTCACAAAGGGAGAGCTAGAAGCTATGTACCCTTCGCGAAGACAATTGAAGCCTAAGCGTCAGTGGAGATCGGCATCACGACCTCGAAGCTAGAAGCAGTGTTCTTAACTGAAAGCAGGCTGGATTCATCAAGCTGACGTCATCTCCGGATCGAAGTCAGCGATATGGTGTTGGGATTATCAAGATGAAGCCATTCTCAAAGCAAGACTGGTGACGTGGAGTTGGACTCGACAAGGTAGAACCATCTTCAAAGCAGATCGACAACATCGAGCTGGAGTTAACAAGCATGAGTTATCTTCAAAGCGTAGACCCAGACTCAAAAGTTGAGGTTCTCCTTAAAATGTGTTGACAACGAAGTAGTGAATAATCCATCATCTTTAGTTGTTGCCCCATGACTGTTTTGCTTCTTTGTAATTTTCACCATATTGTCTCTTCCAAGAGCTCGTATCATTTTCTTTAATGGTCTGAGCTTGAATTTTGATCAACCAACTTGAAGTATGAATTTATGATGAACTTTGACCCTACAACTTGAAGGAGAAAAACACATATCATGACTGAACTTAGAAGATATCTAAGTTGCCTACGTACCCTTTTGAAAGGGATCAAGTCAAAACGTAGTTCAAAAGATCAACTTTGTGTTTTAAGGGAGTGCCGTGCACAGTTTATACTCATACGGGCCAGGAGTAACATGCAGTTTAGGCTCGTGCGTCACGGAGCTGTCTTGCTTCTTTTTTGTTGATTTTCTTGGAGTGACGTGCAGTTTAGGCTCGTGCGTCATGGAGCTGTCTTGCTATTTGTTTGCTTTTCTTCATGTTGACTTGCAGTTTATGCTCGTGCGTCATGGAGCAGTCTTGCTCTTTGTTTGTTTTTCTTCATATTGACGTGCAGTTTAGGCTCGTGCGTCATGGAGCAGTCTTGCTCTTTGTTTGTTTTTCTTCATATTGACGTGCAGTTTAGGCTCGTGCGTCATGGAGCATGTCTTGATTTTTGTTTGATTTTCTTGCTTTCTCATTTTTTGACTTTTGGTTTTCTTCATTTTTTTTTTGTAGTTTCCTTTTGATCTATGTACATGTTTTCACCGCTGCATTTCAGGGGCAGTAGCACTTCGACAACTTTAGAGTTGTTGCCCCAACTTCCACATTACCCTTCAAAGTCGACTCGCACATACTGTTGGAGATGTAGTGAGATGAAGCCGCCCTTTTAATGGTGATCCGAATAGGCGCCTTTGACACAAATCCCAAACCCACTTTGGTATTCTGGACCACATCATCTTTCTTCTTCAAGTGAGGTTTCAGCGTAGAGCTTCCTTGAGGATCGTATCCAGCATTGACGAGGAGCTTATATGTCTTTGGACCAAAATGCTTGGTAAGTTCGTTGTCTGAAGATTCTCCATGTTCGACAGCGTTGCTTTGCTTTGGTCGAACAAACCCTTGAAGAGGTGGAGAGTTGGTCTTTAGCATCGATCTTGGTTAGAGGCATCGCGATCCTCGAACGGATCCATCTTTGTGAGAGATGTTTTGTTCTTGACAATCGGACCGACTTCAAGTTCCTTGTCATGCTCAGTTACTTCTTCTTCTGTTGTCTTTCTCATGTAGAATTTGGCATCAGCAAAATATGACTCAGCTTCTGTGAAAGGCTTTTGATCGCCGACTACTGTCCTCACGACACCATCTTGACGATACTTGAGGCATTGATGCAATGTAGAAGGGACGACACCATTTTCATGCAGCCAGGGCCGACCAAGAAGCATATTGTATGATGTTTTGGCATCAATTACATGAAGTAGTGCAGTTGAACTCATGTCTTCCATCAGCAAGTTCAACCTTATGGCGCCAAGGGCCCTTTGTCCTTCGTGGTTGAATCCTTGAATCATCAACCGACTGTTGGACAAGTCATCTACTGGAATTTCTAGTTGCTTCAATGTTCTTAATGGCAAGATATTGACAGCTGATCCTCCATCAATGAGGATCCTATTGACTTTCTGCTCGTGGGTGAAGCAACTCACGAACAACGGCCTATTATGAGGCTCAGACCCAAGCTGCAAATCCTCGTTGGAGAATGTAATTGCTAAGACACCTTCATCATCGATCACTTTTGAATTGAATTGATCTTTTACTTGGTCTGTCGTATCGTACAATGCCCCAATACCTTCCAGTATGTCGTCAGATTCAGGGGTGACAACATTTGCTGCGGCATTTTCTTCTTCAAGTGATATCTTTCCATCTTGAGCTAGCCGCATGATCTTTTCTTTGAAGATGAAGCAGTCATGTATGGGATGCCCGATCAATCGATGGTATTTGCAATATCTTGGATCATCAGTTCGTCCTGCCTCATTTGGTCGTTTCATTTCAGGAAGCTCAACAAGTCTTTCTTTGAGCAGGTCATCGAAGATCCCAGAGACGTCAGAGTCTAAGAAAGGATATTGTTTTTGCTGCATTTCTTTAAATGTCAACCTTATTTGCCCCATGTCTTGAGGAAAAGTCTGCTTGTCGTTTTTGTTGTCATCATTTCTTAGGAACTTGACAGGAGTTGCTTTTGTCGCCATTGACTCTTCTTTTGGAGCATTGTTAAAGGACTTAGTTTCCTTTCTAAATTCTTGTCTTTCTTTGAACTTCTGAGGTTCTTGGATTGGAGGCCCTTTGAATCCACTTGCTGCCATACTTAGCTCCATATCATGAGCTCTGGTGGCCAACTCTTCAAACGTCTTGGGCTGGATTCCTCGAAGAATATATTGCAAGCCCCAATGCATTCCTTGGATGCACATTTCGATGGCAGATGATTCGGATAACCGGTCTTTGCAATTGAGGCACAAGTTTCTCCACCTATTGATGTAGTCGATCACTGGCTCTTCTTTGAATTGTCGAGAACTTGTGAGTTCCACCATGCTGACCGTTCTTCTGGTGCTGTAAAAGCGATTGAGGAACTCATGCTCCACTGCTCCCAACTATCAAGTGAGTTTGATTCCAAGTCCGTATACCATCGAAGGCATTTCCTTTGAGTGAACGAACGAATTGCTTGACCGACGATCTCCGAATGTTCCGGCGTTGTTGCATGTCTCGACAAAGTGAGCTACATGTTGCCTTCGATTCCTTTGCCATCAAATTGTTGGAATTTAGGTGGTTGATAACCAAGAGGCATTCTCAAGTTGTCGATCCTTTGGGTATACTGACTTAGAGTAAATCAATGATGACTTGGAGTTTCCATCAAATTTGTTCTTCATGGTCACCTCGATGAACTCACGAGTTGGTCCGCCTTGATGAAGCCATCGGAAGAGATTTGAAAGTTTTTGGCAGACGATTTTCTCTTGTCGTGAGTTTCTTGCTTGTCGTCTGCTTCTTCATCGTCGTCACGTTCACTTCCTTTATCATTGATGTGACTTGACTCTGTCTTCTCTCCCCTGAGCTTTGCAATCTTGGCATCTTGCTCTTGGATGTGTATGCTCAAAGATTCGACCAACCTTGTAAGATTTGCAAGCTGTTCTTCCACGGTGGAAGTGTTTGTCATCATCACAGGCGCCTCAAGTGGATAACTTGTGATAGAATTTGCAATAGGGGAGGTGAAGCTTCCTTCGGAGCCAACACCTTCTTCATTTAGAGTGGCAATGTGTTGCTCTTTTCCCCTGGCGATGGATGACTTCGAAGCTTCTTGAAGTTGTTTAGTTTTGCTTCGCGTGATGACGCCAATGCTCTCTGAAGAAGCTTTTGAAGCGACCTTAGTTGTATGTTGTTGGATGAACATCGTTCAAGATTTTGGTGAAGAGTAGAGATGAGAGGTAGAGATGTCCCACCGGGCGTGCCAAAATTTGTAACACAAATTTTTGTATTTAAATTTTTATAAATACAAAATTGGTATACAAAAATTAATTGAATTTGGATTTGATGAATTTGAGATGAGTTCGATCTCTTTCTATCCTCTAATTCTTCTCTTCGATATGAATTTCTTGAACGATCTTGATGTTCTTCGAGTTGTTTGGAGGGGATGTAGTTCCTTGATCTCCTTGAACTTGAAGTTTGGACTGACGATGTTGATCGAAGGACTTGATCTTGTTTTCGGATCACCGTCGGATTTGGTTTGATTTGTTGAAGAACGTTTGAAGATCTTCGAGTTTGAGCGCCAATGCGGAGGGCTTTCACCTTGTTCCGAATTGAACTTCACTTGGTTTGATTTGGAGGATGATCTTGGCGAAGAACGTGGTGATTTGCACGAAGAACGCTCAATGCTTGAAGAAGACTTGAATGTCGGAGAATGCTTCACGAGGAGGATTCTTCGAGTGTCTTGAGCTCTTCAAGTCTTCACCTCCTTCATTTCACTTCTCATCTCTCCTTATGAAGCCCCAACACCTCTATTTATGGGTGTAGGCTAGTGGCTTAGTGGGCTTATGGGCCTTTTGGGCCATCAAGCCATGCTTGGGCTTATGGACCTTTGAGCCACCAAGGTCTAAACCATGGGCTTGAGCTTGGGCTTATGGGCCACCAAACCATGGGATTGAGCTTGGGCTTGGGCTTATGGGCCACCAAACCATGAGTTTGGACTTGGGCTTGGGCTTATGGGCCTTTGTACCACTAAAATTAAATATTAATCACATATCTATTTAATTTTGGAATAAATTCCATTAATAAAATAGAAATATAATTAATTATTTAATTCGTGATTTACACATGGCGCAATATAATTTGCTAACAATTTTTAATTGTCTACAATAATAATTGATTGATGTGAAGTTTATGGATTATTAACCATGAAAAGAATATATTTCTAACTTTCCAATGTTAATTAATTACTATGTATTATTGTTAAATTTCCTACATTTATTCCTCTATTGATGTTTTTCAAAGGAGTTTTCGCCATAGAAGTTTTAATGAGTCTTGTGTTTTTGACTTGTGTTTTCTTAAGGAATTTAGTTTAATAATATAACACTATTTCATCTGCTAACTAAAACGCGTCATAGGCTTTATTTTCTCCATAAAATTCAATGAATCCATAAAGGGAAGTAGGGAACCATTGACATAGGGTTAACCAATTCTTTTTCATAACGAACCATCTATATTTGTATTGTAGAGGTTGACTCCTATAAAGATACGGACATTAATGCTACTTTTTCTTTAATATAACTGTACGTGATACTTCATAATTGTTGTGTAAAAAAAGTGACAATTTTCTACAATATAAATAATATTTTCTCTAAAATAATTAACATATTTAGATGTCCACATATAAGTTTTTGTGTGGTATGAATTCAACATGACACGTTGCAGAGTCATGTAGTAATAACATGTACACCGTCTGCAACATAGGAAAAATCGTGAGTTCTTACGTATACGCGCTGCTACTATTTTGAGGCGGTCACAAAGAAATGAACCAAATTAAGAGACTCAAAAGAAAATATTTCTCCTAAAAAGCAAATAAAAAGATTGAAGCAATCTGTAATAATTACTTGGTTAAGACGTAATTCCAGATTACATATAAGATTTCCCAAATAAAAATGATGGTTAAATGCTCCAACTATGGAGGCTACTACGTGGCAATGAAAATGCAATTCTTCACGCAACCCAAGTGCCACTCCACTTACAGCTGGTTTAAAAAAAAAACTATTGCAATTTCTAATTCTTTTCAAAATTTCACTCTTTTCACATTTTCACATTTTCATCGGCGCCATGAAGTTTTCATGTGAAAAAGAAATGCAGAAATTCGAAGCAAAATTTTCGTGGGCATTAGTTTGCTTGTGAAGTTGCAAACACAAAGAATTGGTGATGATTTAAGTTTACAAAAATAAAATATTATTAAATAATAAGATGAATTAGTTTGAATTATGTTCTCTCAGAAATCTATATCATCATCTACTACTACTCGAATTACAAAATAGATCAAATGAAAAACCAAAAAAAAAACAAAAACAAAATTGGAATGAGCTTAAGATTTCAGCATGGGCTGATTTCATCGGGATTGAATAGCTCAGGGCCGATTTTGGCTCTACAAACAGGGCAAATGGAGTTCTTAGAGAGCCAGGCGTCGGCGCATTCTATATGAAAGCCGTGGTTGCAACCAGGAACCATCCTGGCCGGTTGCTGGCTCTCGACTTCGTCCAAACAGATGGCGCAATCTGTGCCCAGCACCAGATCTTTGCCCGTTACCGTCGGCAGTTTCTGTAGATCGGAGGCGGAGAGTCCCCTGCTTTGGCAGGCTTTTACCGGCGCACGGAACTGCTGGTCTTCATTGCCTGCACGCGCAGAGTAGCAAAGCAAACAGACGTACACCATAAAAATGACGCTCATTCCGGCGCATGGTAGAAAGAGAGCAAGAAATATTGACACAAGCATTTTTTTTGTTTGAAAAAAAAACAGTTTTTATTCTCCCTTTTTTCCCCTCTTAATTTATGATTTTGCAATGTATGCTAAGAAGAAAAATGGGTTTCTACGCGGGTTGGAGCGTAATGTACTCCATGATTAGGGTGGCAAGAAAAGGAGGAATAAAATGGTGGGATTTATAAACTGGCTGTGGTGGCGTGGGTTGTGGTGAGAAGGGTTTTAAGGGGCTGTTTGGCTGCGGGGTTATATTCTGAGTTGGAACACTAAATTGGCCCGTAAAGTTTGCATACCATTCCTACATTGGAAATTAAAGCATGTGGTGTAGTTATTATAATTTAATTTTAAGTAAGATATTATATGTATATGTGTCTGTGATTGTATGATATATTAGTAGTAGTATACTAATATGCAAGGTATATTAAATATTAAATTCAGGTATTACTTTTCCTTTTCTTGTTTTAGGGGTGATGTATGTGAAATCAGGTGGTAAATATAGAGACAAACAGAAATTGTTTTTATTGTTTGGGAAAGCTGACGTCGTTTTGTGAAAATCAAGAAAATAAACGGACAAGCAATGGCAAAAGAAGCACCGTTCTGATAGATTTTGTTGGGATGACCTTCTTTCTAAAGAAATACGAAACCGAAGATAAATTCTGAAGGCAAAACTTATTAAATCTCTTTATAAATATGGTCTAATAAGTTTTATTTTCGAGAAAATATAAATGATATTATGTCTGTCAGGGCTGCTCGGTTATAGAAAAAAAAAATCACATTTTTTATAACGCTATCGAATCTTATGAATTTTATGTATTTTGATTTCAAGTGAACTTTTTTTATGTATATATGTTTTGTGAGAAATTAATTCTAACGCTATTTTTGTTGAGAAATTAATTCTAAAGCTATCGAATCTTATGAATTTTATGTCTGTGGGCTGTAATGCACTCTACAGTTTATAGGATTTTAATTGTGACTGTGAGTGGGATTCATAGATATTTTAATCTTTTCGAGAATTCCAGCAAGATTTCGAAGTTTCTACAATTTCTAGGGACCTTTTGTTTTGTTTGTCCTGTTCATCAAGAAATATCTTTCGTTACTTTTTCTTTTGAGAATTTCTTTCAGAGGAAATTTATAAAGATCTAAAACAACGATGCTTAGCTAAGGAAATGAAAGCGGTAAAATAGAGAACTGTAGTTTCACAAAAACTACGTTCAGTCTGTATGCGGGCGTCATAAAATTATTAATCATATTAAAAAATTGTTATTTATTTTTTATTCTCTAACGAAAAATCATTTGGAGAAAAATATCATTAAAATTTATAAAAAAAAATATCAATACCAGCATCTACCGACGTACTCAGAGGAATCATCCTTGTTTAATTTTTGGAATTTTTTTTATAAAAGTAGCAATCGATATATGTTTAGAAATTGGGAAGAAATTATTTTAATGTCTAGTTTTTCTTTTTTGAAATATTTCTTTCTTTAAGTTTCTTATTATTTATTTTTTTGGAAAAGTGAGTTTCATTTTGGATCCAAATTCTCAAACAAATAAGACATAAGTGAAAGTTCAAATTTCTGATTCAAGTCTCACCTTGTGAATGAAATATTTATTTGTTTACTCACTCAGCGTTCCAAAATGAAATACGTTATTTTACTTTAATGTTTTTTTTAAATACCAAAAAAAATGTAAAATAAAAAGAAAAAAGAAAAAGATTCATCTGCTTAAGCTAAATTTGCTACCTTGTGGGGTCCACGGAGTTGGGTATTTGTCGTGACATGTGGTATGATACTTGCTCAAAAGAGGCCGAAGCAGCATGGACATATCTTGAAATCACACCCGAATATTATTTGATTTGTTTGTAAGTTGAACTTTAATAAATTTAAATTCGGTCACTGTAGACACAATTATATTGATTTATATAATATATATATAGAATTGGGTTCTCGTAATATCATATAGTATATAATCTATACCATACATTTTGAACATGTAATTACACCATAAGCTGATACGTGATAACCTTTTTTCCTTTTTTTTTAAAACTTTCGCAAAAGACAAAATGGGAATAAATGAAATCAGTCTTCTTCTTTTCTTCTCCTTCTTCTTCTCCCATTTTTTTTACAATAACGGTAGCGGCAGCGAACGACGGTGACGACGGTGGACAGCAGCAATAATACATACGAACAACAAAAAACAACAGATTTTGAAAGAAAAAAAGAAGAAAAAATTTTGAAAACAAAATTGATGGATTTAAAAAAAAAAATAGAAGATAAATTTGATAAAGGATTGAAGAATCGAGAGAGATGACGACTATGTCAGTGGTTCACGGCAAAATTCGTCGAATAATCGAGGAAATAGACTAAGGAATTAACGGAGGATGATGGATGAGAGGTTTGTTATAAAAAAACATAAAATCGCATTTAATAAAATATAAAACTGCATATTGACACGAAACACAAACATGCATTTAACAAAACACGTTCATGCATTTAATAAAACATGTTTATGCATATTACAAAACATAAAACTGCATTGTTGGCCAACGGGTGTTAATGGGTGCGCGAACGAGCGCCGGAGCGACCCACGAGCACTAGCGCGCGCGGGACGGGCGTTGGGCGTTGGACGCGCGCTTCCTATCTACATGCATTATTGTGTTCAACTGCATGTATTTTTGTATTCATTTAAATGCATTGTTCAGTTCAACTAAATGCATGGTTTGTTTTTCGCAATCACATAACAAATCAAATTACTAATATACCCTTATTGTGGCGGAAATAACGAAATTAAGCTTAAAAAATCCCAAAAAAACTCCATCATAAGATTTATGAGATTATGGATAGGATTGAATACTGCATACTACCTCAAATTCGGGTATTATTTGATCCCTCATATATATATATATATATATACATGGTTGAGTTATAATAAAAATCTATTTTTTCGTAAAAACCTAAAAACCAATGCATCTTACGTATAAAATTAATGCACTTTATGTATAAAACTAATACACCATTGATTTCTGGTAAAAGATAATATTATTCATCAATATTTCATAGTGCAGTAACTTTATACATAAAGTGCATCAACTTTGTACTTAAAATGCATTGGTTTTTAGGTTTTTACGAAAAATAGGTTTTTATTTGAACTCATTCCCTATATATATATATATATATATATAGGAATGAATCAAATGAGAACCACATCTTTTTTGCGAACTCTACGAACCATGCATAAGACGTTGAAGATGATGCACAAAACAATATAAAGTTGTGCATAACGAAAACTTTCTAAAATTATTTTGTTGTGAAACAAATTTAGAATGTTTTTCTTGTGCACAACTGTAGTAGCCCGAAAATCTTTTAGTATTAATTAAGACCTAATTAAGTATGATTAGGGGCTTAAAAGGTATTATATTCATAAGAAGGTATAAACAGATATAGAATGAATTATTAATTGATAGAAATTCGATTATCTCTTAATTGAAGAATATGAGATTTAAAAACTTATAAAACAATTAGAAATGAGCTTTGTTATGATAAAATGTGAAATTTGTGATTATGAATGTGTGTTGAATGAAAAATGCTATTAAATAGAAATTATGCTATAGAATGCAATAATTATTTTTTATGTGGAACTTTTCTAATAAAATAAAATGAATTATGGTTCAAGCTATTAAAATTCTTGAATAAAATTTATTTTATTAATATTTAGTAATAGAAGAATTATTTCTATGATTTTCGAAAATCTATGGAAGTAAGTATAATTATTTGATTTTTACTAATGAAGGAATTTAATCTATATTCTAGGATATGCATTCCAATAATGGATCTAATTGTTTTGGATTTTATATTAATGAGAAAATTTAGTCTATTAAAAGAGTATTAATTACAATGTTAGCAATTTTTATAAAATTTTCGAGAATTTTAAAGAAGAAGAGAAAATGAATGAAAATTTAGTATAACTATTTGAACTATAATCTATGAAAGAATTTAAATCATGTTACATGAATTTAATTTCAATTATGGATATAAATTACTTTAGAATTTATTACTTATTAGAAATATAGTTCTAATAATTAAAATACACTAAGGTATAACCTTAGTAAAAATTGAGGTGTATTTATAAGTTATTGGAATTTGTGTTTAATTCTAATAAAATTAAATCTAAATATACATTTAATTACACTTATATATTCTAGAACTTTAATATACATAACATATCATCCCCAACCTCCCAATTCTCCCTCCATTTCGGCACTCACACACACTCACACACACAAATTTTATTTTCAAGTTTAATCCATATTTAAGTTGGAATTTAGTGGAAAATCAATCCAAAGAAGGTAATTACTTGATTTAGCCTAAGTTTTTGTGATTTAATTTGATAAACATGATGTTCTATGATCTTATGATTTTCAAAAATTATGAAATGTTGATTATGATTGATTTGTTTAATTTTTGTTATGTTTATTGAATTAATTATGCTTATGAAGCTTAATTAACATATGCTATGGTTTAAATTCCTTAAATTCATGAGGTTGAAAAATTAAAGTTTGATTATGAACCCTAAATTTTTATATGAATTTTATGATGTAATTTAGTTGAATTGAGCTTAAATATGTGCTTAGGAATGGATATAAACATTATATGATCAATGAAATAAAAATTAAATCATGCTTGTTTAATTCCTTAAAATTTTCTAAAACAATGAGTAATAAGAACTTAAGGATTTTGATTTTATTTGATCAATTTGACATGATATTTATGCTTATGGGATATAAATAATGTCTAAAATGAATTTATAGAATTTAATTCAAACATATACAAAATGTGCAAATTTTCATTTGATAAAATGAATTTTAGGAAGACTTGAACTATGATTTCTTGATTTTATTTGATGTATTTGATATGATATTTGAGATCTATAATAAAAATAATGCTTAAGCAGAATTTATGGGAATTTTTGAACATCTATATTAAAAGTTGAAAAATTAAAGTTTAGGGTAAAGTTATGATTTTATGTGATAAACTTGGTTGAAATTTGAAGCACTCATGGATTGATGATTATGGATGATAAATGAGTATAATTGTAGGTCATTTGATATTAAATGAATTTTAGATAGTGAAATGCTAGAAAATTTCTATACATGTAGTTAAAGGGCATTAGGCGATTAAAGTATAAATGAATAAGTTTAAGCTTCAAATGGACATGAGTAGGACTTTGATATGAATATTTTGAATTCTGTCGTGCGTTCCCATACTTCAGGTTTGGCACAGTTGAGGACCAAATGCAATCCATATTATCTAGAAAGCTTCATTCCATAGGTTGGGCTGTTTCACATGTTGCTGTTACCAGAAATGATGTATGTTTTTCTAATGTTGCATCTCTTATTTTTTACTATGTTCATATTCGGTGTCCTGCTGTTGAAACTTGTGTTGAGCTATAGGCCTCTGGTATGATAAGTTTTAACATATTTGATTATGATGTAAACTGAGAGGTAGCACGTAGTCCTTCATTACTATAATCTTTTCCAAAACATAAAACCAGTCACCTTCTCCCCTGCGCCCTACAGAACTCGTGTTCTTACAAAATCCACTATGTGCTTGCATCATGCTGGAAATTCATTAGCATGCTTTCTAATTGTCTTCTTCTTTCTCCAGCAACACATGCTTGTTTGCAGCCCTTGCTTTATAAAAGAGCTTATGTTAGGAAATTGTTGAGATTCCCTTTTTGTTCAAATTCCTGTTATGCGTTTAACTTCACTTTGGGTAATATTTCCAGATTGATTCTGTTGCAGTCTTGCAGATGAAGTTGAGAGACAGAAGTCTATGACTGATATGGTAAACTTTAAATTTCTCTCTCTTTTCTCTGTGTATGCGCATGCACCCATATATGATTGAGAAAGAGAGATTATATATTTCTATAAAATATATATAAATGCAATTTGATTTGAGAATTTCTCTCAACCAGTTTAAGGCTGTATTGTTACTGCAGGTTTTCATATATGGAGGGGTTGGTCCATTACCATATGATGTCACTGTAGCTGGTGTTGCCAAGGCTTTTGGTGTCCGCAAGGTATATCTTGTCTGTTGCCTGGATCTTTTATGTTAATGTAGTTCATTTAATACGTACCTGACCTTTTAACTTGGTGGTCTTAGTTAATCTTGTAATGAAAAGCGAGGGACTCATTCATATGCCCTTGTAGAAATTATTTGTTGGCTGTTATTTTAACTGCCCCATGCATTTATTAGTGTTCTCATTTCTTCAAAGGCCCCTGACGAAGAATTTGAAGAATATCTACGGCATCTTATGGGGGAAAACTGCACAGTTGACAGGAATGAGGTAACTTAGTGTTCTATTTGTAATGAGTTAATTATTTCATTTTATAATGAAAAATTGGTAGAACCGTAGAAGTGATGGACCATATGGCGATGACATAGTTGTCATCTGCAGTATGTATAAGCAATGCATGCCTCGATGAGTGTAAATTTACTCAGTAGAAAACCTTAACCACAGACTGCTTGAACTAGCATAAAATTTCCTACACGAAGATGTCAGGACAAGGAAGCACAACCTACTTCTTGAAGATATAGCATCTTAGTTTATTTATTAGGTTTGCATAAGAAGTGGGTATGAAGTGAAGTGGGATTAATTCTGGACATCATCTTCCACAAATGGTAAGAAAGGTCAAAAGTACATGTGAAGGGGAAGCATGGCTTTCTTGGTTCAAAGTAGCGGACATAGAACATTTAAAGGATTTGATATATGAATCCAACTTTAAGGTGTAAACAATCCAAATCAAGGATGCTCATACATTAGTGAATTACTATCAAACCTTCTCACGCAATCCTGTTTTTGCTTATCATCCTGCCCCTTTTCCTCCTATTTACTTCTACGGTTCTACCAAATAGAAATAGCTTTGTATTCTTTTCTTCCTCTCTCTTGTCTTATCATGAACTGATTTAGCTTTATGCAGTTTTTAGGTCTGGCAGAATTGAATTTTGAGAAAAGAGGGATTACTCCAGTGAATCATTGATGTCTCATTTATAAGTATATTGTATTTCTAGTTGACAGATTTTATGTTGTCTGTTTCGAATTGACAGATGGCTCTGTTGCCTGAAGGAATCACTGAGCTGTTGCATCATGACAAACTGAGTGTGCCTTTGGTAAGTTAATCCAATCTGCTTTGGTCCTAATATTGAAATACTACCTAGACAAAAGACCCACACCCAAGCTACAATATGCACATAATAATTATGAGTGCAGTAGCACTTAATTAGATTTTAATGGAGTTGGGGTTGGTAAATAAAAGCAGTTTCACTTTTTTTCATTTAAATGGGAAGTAAGCTTATTCATGGAAAAGGAGATGAACCTGACAGTGAGCAATGTAAATCCACAACTATGCTGCTTTATATTTAAAAAGATTTAATTTAGGTGACCTTGTACGTCAGTATAGCAGATAATTGTTAGGGATGTCCATGGACCATGCTTGTTCTGTCTCTTCCTTTTGACAGATGGTTACTCTTCTAAGGTGATGTTAGCTCATTGTAATAATGCATATGATTGCAGATACCTTCCTGGACCAGATGACATGTTAGTTTTGGATATTGCACATTCTATCTATATGAAATTTAAAGAGTATCCAAGAGCACTGCAGATCGCACTGTATCTTGATAACTTGCAGGTTTGTACTTATGTGATTATGAGATGCTTAATTGTCGGTAGGAAATTAAAACTATTGGGATCAAGTTTTATAACTTTATCTTGGTTATGAAACGAAGATCCCAATATGATGTACTTGAGACAATTAGTGGACAACTTTATCGTAGCTCGCTTTAGCCTTTAGTTATGGTGATCGGACATGCCTTTGCAGATGTAAAAGAACTTTTCGAGCTGCCAGATGATCCTCTCAAAAGGCAGCAGCTTTTGCTTCATCCTGCTCGCCATGTAAGTAATCTTGAATTTGCTCTTTCAATTATGTTGCCATCGAACTTCACTTTTCTTTCCCCATTTAGGTATCTTTTCAGATGTCGTTGTGTTGTCGGTTCTTAAATGGGTCCATGGATTGAGTCCATTTCATGTTCCATGATTTGGAGAAGTAGAGTCCAATCGATCAGATTTAAGACCATATGCCAAAGTGCACATCTTTTGTCATAAAAGTTCTAACTTCTAAGCGTTTTGTTTAACTTTCTTGTCATGGATCTCATCACTTAAATAGAATTTGATCGTGCTCTTCATCATGCTATGGTTTATCATGTGTTGCAAGTATACTTCTGTTTTGATATTATATTTGATAATATAAAGTTTGGTTTGGAGGATGAAAAGTCTAATTGATATTTGATTATTTGATAATATTTTGGTCCTACTTGCTTGTTTTTTATTGTACTGCCAATACATATCGTTAATATAGTATGGTTTTCTCAGATTTACACTCACTGCCATGAACTTATAGCTCAACGCCTGAAAATGTAATCTTTGTTGCAACAGTCGGTGTTTTCTATAATCCAATTATGGATGAGGTAACTTTGAAGTATTATAAAAAGGATTTATTTTATGATACCTTTGCTTTCTCATGTCCAGTATAAAGTCCACTTAATTGATTTATGAGTCTCTGGAATTTTAAGGAAATATATAGCTCAAACAATTTAATTTATGCATGTAGCTCCTTTGTTTTGCTCAAATGTTTTCATTTTCTTGTCTATCTCTAATGAATCATATCTTTATAAAATTAAATGTTATATTGGGTTTCCTGCTAGGTGCTAGAGATCGCCTTGGAGAGGTAACATGTTCATTGTGGACTTTATCTCCTTGTTTATCTTTAGCAACCAATTGTTCTTTTCCTCGACTTCGATTAGATCTCTCAAGTTGTTCATCAACTTTTGAGAAGTTTCTGCGACTTTTATGAATACTCTACACACACCACTTCCCCAAAGGTTCTTTCTCCTTCACTTGAATATTTATTTCTAGAGAACAGTGAAAGTATACCATGTTGCTCTTATTTGATGCATAGGAAATGGAGTTGCTTCAAATGCCCAAAATTTAAGGAGCCTTCCACTTGTCCAATGGCCTCTTTTCTTCTAGCTAGCAAGGTCCACGATGTCCTTAGCTTTCTAATTTTTCGATTGGTTTGCCTTCGCATTTATTCAATTATATATATATATATATATATATATATATATATATATATATCCGCTTATTTCGCCTGCTCAAATCATTGTAGATATTCCTTGCAAAAGATATTGCTATAGAGAGTAAAGAGACCAAAGATTCTCAAGAAGAGCATTGCATAATAAAGTAAACTTTTGCACAGATTTGGTAGGTTTGTTGAAAAACTTATCTTGTTTTAGGCTTGTAGCTACCTTCTTTTGGTCGACTATTATACTTTTTGCTCATAGGCTCTATAGCTTGTTACATTCATCTTTTACCCTATGAACTGTGGAGGTGTATTTAAAAAATAGTAATATAGTTTTATCGATCTTGGTGTATCCTTAACTTCGAATTTCTAGAGGTCTACTTGCTCTCTACTTGTATCGAAATCCAAGGTTGTGTTAATTAACCGTATGAAAATCGAGCTTAAATAAGTTTAGGTCTTATAGTGTTTGAATTCACATGGTAGTATGCTTGGAAAAGGCTAGCAAGTCATCAAGATGTAGTAGATTTGAAGAGTCATTTTGTAATTGAATCCATTCTAATCAATTCAAGATATCTACAACTAAGTTTCAAATTCTCTAAAAACTCATCTCCAAAATAGCTAATAATTTTTTGAAAATGGCTAATAATTAATATAATTATATAAAATTATTTCCCGTTGAATACAATGTTTACTTTGTTTCTAGAGGGCTTGAAAGATGATGTGATTGAGATCCATCAAGTCATACATTTGCTTTAAGCCACCACTTTATGAATCATAGGTTGTTGTTGCTTCAATGACTTTGAAGGTCAAGGATCGGCTAATATAAATAAATGATGTTTCTTACAAAGATCTTTTCGTGATTAGAACAACTTAGTTCGCGAATCGCAAATATACCGTCCCTACTGCATTGTCGAGGATTATTTCATCTCTACTGGCGATTCTCTTAAGTATAATGAAGTTTTGGTCTTTCAAAATAATGTGCACTTGTGCATACCGTTATTTCCTTTCTTTTGTTTACGTGCTTCGAGTGGAAATCGTTAAATGGTTCCTCGCTCAAGAGCTTGGTAAACTATCCAACCACCACACTCCTCCTAATCCTCTCCTTCTCTCGCGTATTTTACTAGATGTAGCATTCCACGAGATGTGTATTTTGATATGGAAGTATGAAATTTATCAAGAATAACAATCGATATGTATGTTCATCTCGCATAGATATGCTTGTCTCTTACATTCTTGCGGATAATATGATTTTTGATTTAATATTTGTTGTTTCATAATTCTAAATCGCTTATATAGCTTCTTGTGGATTTATTTACAATTGTATGAATTTATTTGTAGAAACTCACCCAATTCACATTATTTTTCACTATATAATGCTTTGTTTCACTAAACCGATGTTTTGATTTCGTCATTGTTCACTCATGCAATATATGACTCTTCACCGATGTTGCTCCCAAGACTTGTGAAAATTTTCGCGACTTTGACCGGTAATTTGCTTCATCTTCGATATGTATATCAGATCATACTCAAGACTCTAAACTCGAACATGCATGGGTCCCGATTTTCTTTAGTTATGTAACTCGCCTATCTTTCCTCAATTCACCGACCTTTCATGATTGATGGGTTCTCAAGTCGTGAGGTCGCTATCACCCCATTGTCAAACAATATGTTAAATAAGTTTTCTTGAGATGTCTCTGTTTGATTCTCCAATCGCTTCATTAGTCCTATATTCGGTCCTCATTTTTGCTTTGTGCATTTCTTCAGAGAAAAGGCGTTAGTGTTAAACCGAAAACCACTACACTATAAAGGAACATTTTTCCATCGATTATTAAAGGATAAGTGGCTCTGTATGTTATCTACTTTCGAAAATTTTACATCAAATGCTTAATGATATGAGCTCTATTTGATGTATTTGCAGACCGCCATTGTATTGGTTGGGCATCAATGAGAAGTGGCTTTTGCTTTTAGTCGATTATCCTTGTTTATCCCGTGATGTATGATGTTCACGATCGCATTTCTTGTGATATAGTTTTAAGGTTGTACTTATTGAATTGTCCATTTTATGATTTGTCAAACTTGCTTAAAAGCACCGATGCACTATCTTTGTAGTTATTTTGTTTGACACTTTAAATTATTTTGCGGGGAGGGACTTTCTTCTGAAAGATGGTAAGTTATAGGCATCGACGTTATACATGCCAATCGTTCTCTAAGGATGCCTTAATGAATTTATTTTAACTTTGCAGAAAATATGGGGAAAGTATATATGATGGAAAGTTTCGTGTATGAAACTATTATTGGTTTTACCTTTATTTTCTAGTTTACATCGGACTTCAAGATCGATGCATTGAGCTTTAAGTAGTCGCCCTATCTTCCGGGAAGTCATGGAAAGCATAGTTTACAATAGTATCTATAATATCCGCCCCTAATGTAAACATAATTTTAAAGTTTGAGATTCAAGTCGAGCATAGTTGAGTTGGATGATTTGCTCCGAGTGTTGCGGTTCCGATCGAAACTTCCGTGCGACATCAAATCCGCTTTTTCCGGTGTGCCATGCGGCGTGCTATTCCAAATCTCGTGTTAGCCTCACTAAACTGGATATAGTTGTATTTTGCCTCTACTAGGTTTGTGCACAAGGGAATGGGCTTGGACCCCGAGTGATCCGAACATGGAAGCACGGATAGCATGTTCGGTGCCATCATTGCCATCATTTTGTGTGATTGGTAATGTCGCATCGCGCCTCTTTCCCTTTGTGAGCATTCTCGTGTCCACCCAAGGCTTGTGAGTCGAGAACTTACGCATGCGAAGTTGCAAGAGAAAACCTGGTCAAGCAAGTCTTCGATTGTACTCGTGTTCTTTGGATGCTCGTGATGGATCCTCCGAGGCTCAAATTCAACCACTCTCCGGATTCATTCGTATGCCTTGATCACCGCTTTCTTCACTGGCATCTTATTTTGTTATAGTCGCCAATTCCTTCCTGAGAAATCTTCTTCCCAAGTTAGTTCACCGGTTGGTGTTGAAAGCACGAGGTGAATGGAGGTAACTGCTGAACCTTTCTCTTCGACTCTCAAATTGGTTCTATATATGAGGGATGGAATAATTTGAGACCGACAAGATGAAACATGTGGTATAAGACATCTTAAATTTATCATATGTCTCTTCACCGTCCCTCTGGGTTGATGCTTGGGTCTTCCCAAGAGGATGGTTACGTCATCTTTAATCGTTGCCTCCGTCAAGTTTAAGATTCCCCACTCACCATTTTTTTCTCCTTATCTGCTTAAAGCACTTCAACTTTACTTGGTTTCTATCGATCGCTTAAAAGTAAACTAATGTTGCCACTCCTATGACATTTCCACTTCCAACAAATCAAATCCTTATTATTTTCTTTTATGCCTACCATGATTTGAGGAACTTCAAATTTATTTCAACTTTATCTCGATTGATGATCTTGATCCGCTTAGAAAACCCGATCTTAAATCAAAAGTTCTCGAATAAATTTCACTATTATTCGGATCTCTTCTCGGAATCAAATGTTGAGCTTATTTTATGTAGATCTAGATGGAAGCTTGCTCTATTACAGCCCTTATCTTAAGTTTTTTGAAGTTGAAAATAATTTATGAATTGTTCAATACATGTTTCATGTAGGTTTGCACCTGATACTATGATCGTCATTGTCTATTGTCTTAACAGGTGAAAGCCTTCACCGATCTTTCGACTCATTTAAACTCGCAATTGTTGTTGTGGTTCCATTTCTTTACGCTCACATGTAAGATAAACATTTCATTTCTTTAATATAATCATTTTTTTCATACAAGAGTGCTAATATTCTATTTTTGAATTGTTAATAGCTTCAAAATCGGTCTTACTCTCAAGAGGACATTGATGAAGTTCGCGTTGAATGGGCAAATTTCATGCTTCTTCACATATAGTCTTGTGATGTTTTAGTTGTAAGTTATTGATCTTTTGAATTATTTTGTACTGTGTTATGGAGAATACGGTCTTATTGTTTTGTTAAGTGATGTGCATAGTATTTTTGTATAGTGATTTTGTAGATGTAATGAAAACAGATTGTATATTTTTGTATAGTGATTTTGTAGCTGTAATGAAAACAGATTGTATATTTTTGAATAGTGATTTTGAACGTAGTCGCAAGTATATTTTAATCTCATTTGCTTGTGCGTTATTAATTGTACAGGTTTAAATAAAGAAATTAACTACGGTTGAAATTAAAAACCGTAGTTGTTATTAAATCGACTACGGGTTGTAATAGAAAAAGCGAGTAAATTTGGCATTAAAACCGTAGTAAAACTCAAAACCGTAGTTAATACATATGGACTACGCATAAAAAGCGAGTGTATGTGCGAAATTTTGTGTAGTCTGTTGGTATAGACTACGCGTGAAAAGCGTAGTCTAAGTGCGAAAAGCGTAGTCTATGGTGGGTATAGACTACGCAGAAAAACGTAGTCTATGTGCAAAAGCGTAGTCTATGGTGGGTATAGACTACGCAAAAAGCGAGTGTATGAGCGAACCATTGTGTAGTTCGTAGTGTATAGACTACGCCAAAAGCGTAGTCTATGTGCGGCGTGGTAGTCTATGGTGGGTATAGACTACGACAAAAAGCGTAGTATACGAGCGAACCAATGTAGTCTGTGTGTATAGACTAAAATGTAGTCTATGTGCGAAAAAGCGTAGTCTATGGTGGGTATAGACTACGCATAAAAAAACGAGTGTACGCGCCGTCTTTTTCGTGAGTCCGAGGGTATAGACTACGGCGTAAAAGCGTAGTCTATAGTGGTATAGACTACGCCAAAAGCCGAGTGTATGCGCCGCGTTTTTCAGAAGTTTGTGGGTATAGACTACGTAAAAAGCGTAGTCTATGTCGAAAAGCGTAGTCTATGGTGGGTATAGACCACGCTAAAAAGCGAATGTGCGCTGGCCTACTTTCTCTACACCACTTTTCTCACACTACCGATGCACATAGACTACACATAAAGCGTGTAGTCTATTTCGCTTTTTGTAGTTTGTTGGGATGAATTTGGATGAGTTTTGGTTGATTTGGCGAATTATATTATAAACGTTACTCAGCCGGAATTTCGGTAGAATTCGTTTATTAATAAGACGCTTTGAAATTATAATTGGTAAACTGTTGATAAGTAGTTAAATGATGAGGAAAGTCTCTAAATTCAATAATAATCTTATGTTACAAAGATCAAGTAAAGGAAATCGGGAAATAAAGGACGAGGAAACGAACCTTTTGGACTAAACGTCGTCAGGTGGGTAATGCCTTTCAAATTATTTTTTAGCAAAGTTAATGCTATGCTTTAAACTTATTGCTATTGTAAGAATGTTAAATCACCACATTATGGATATGTTGAAAATGAATAATTTACCACATTGTGGGTATGACGGCAATTGACCTATCTACGGTAGGAAAATGTTATGTACTGTGCACAGGTTTATGGCTGTGAGCTTACAAATGTAGGCCGGCCATGGTATTGGGGAGGAGGCCTACTTCCCATTACCGATACGACGATAGGGTATGACCGTAGTTGAGAACCTTCGGGACCAACTCGGGTATGTTATGCCGATATGTCTTAAAATGAAAGTGTGGTGATAAAGAAGTGAAATTTTTACAAAGCATTTATTTAAATTATCTTCCCAATGCTTGATTTAAGTGAATTCTTAAGCTTTGAAGGTTATATTTTGGCAATTACCCACTGAGTGCTTTCTAGTACTCACACCCGCAAAGCGTTTTCTGTTTGATGCAGGTTGAGCATGGAAGAGACATGGGTCTTGGGACTGAGCTTGATCGTCTTCTTTATTTTCGTTGTTTAGAATAGTTATGTCCGAATGTCATGTCATCATACATGAGCTTCCTTACTCTTCCGCTGTTGACCTTGAGAACTTGAATCCATACTTTTGAGAAACCCTGTAAATATTTTGAAAATGTTTATGTATATATTGTGGAGGTTGTGTCCTCACTTGTTGTTATTGATGTTGTTGGTTATTTTCCGTGTGCAGTTGGCTTATCCATATTCTAGGGGTTATATATGTTGGATTTGTACACTGAAAGCAGTTTGGTTGAGCTTGTATACAATGTTTCCTGTTACCACTATTACAATCTCCTATCTGAATTGAATACTTGATTGCATATATCTGTGTCCCCTTATCTCATATATAAGTTAGATCATACAGTGTGTAGAAGATCACAGAAGTCTGTATGATTGGTCAAGCTTAATGAGATATAAAAAGTTTCACAGCTGAGACAACTTGAGGACGAGTTGTCGGTATAGGCTGCGTTATAGATAAGAAGTGACTTGACTTGGTTGCTTGTCTATGCTGGTACGTCTCTGACGTATTGATGGATCACAGTGAGATGAGTTCTTCTATCTGACCGTCGTGAAGAACCAAGATCTCGGTGACTTACGATGATCTAAACCTCGATAAGGTATTAGGTGAGTATGAGTTGCTGACCATCACTTTGACTTGTTATGGGTGAGGGTTATATGTTCTAACCCAATATTCTCCGCATCTTGCGTGGTGGCAGTGCTTGTATGTCATGTTAGTTATCTGTATCGAGTCACCGTATCCGTTTAAGATGATGACGTCCCCTTAAGGAGCTCAAAAGGTTTATTGTACTAAACCCTGCAGGTTGAGTTAGCTCAAGTACAATAATAAGGTTGAGTGGTACTACTTAAGGAATTAAAGATATTAATTATTTTAAGTAGTCAGAATGCTATAAATAATTAATGGACGTTCGATATCTTAAATACGGGGATTCGTAATGTCTAAGTGCAAGCCCGACTCACCTTCGGTAATAAAGGGGTAAGTCAGCATTTATTCTCTAGTGGCATGAATGAATGTTTATAAATTAATTTATGTTCTGGGCTGAACATAAGATAATTAATTTATTTGAGGCCCATCTTTATTCCTTGCATTTGATCTCTGGGCTGGCCCATCCAGGCCCGTTGCTTAGTGAAAATCGGTGTCTCCTCTCTCTACATGGCAAGGATTTGATCCTCTTTATCCATAAGGATATTATTATATTTATGGGATATGCATGGATCCTTTCCTAATGGGATTATGGTAATGCATTATAAATATAAGGTAAGAGATAAGATCAAAGCTAATCCTCAATTATCCATAACCTAGTTTTCGTGAATTCCCATAGTGTTTGGGAGGTGATTCTCGAAAATAGTGAGAAAAAAAAAAGAGGTGATTTTCTTAGCATTCTCCATAGATCGTCCTCACTCGACGTTGGAGATTGGGCAACCGGGATACAGTCCAGAAGATCAAAGCACGAGTCTCGATCCGTTCATCCCGTTCATCCCCGACAGATTCAAAGGTAAACACGAGAAAACCCCTACGTGTTGCAATTAATTATATAGACGCATGCTAGGAATATAATCAATGTATGGTGAATTAAACATCCAAGATAGATCCTCGGGAGAGGGTTAAATCAGATTTCCCTACAATTGGTATCAGAGCCTAGGATCAGTATCTTGGCTCTGTTAGATTAATTCACGTTTGATTATTACGTGCGCTTAATTAATTGTTGAATTTGTCGTTCATCGTGGCTCGTTTTATTTTGTCGGATTTTATTTTTCACCACGAGAAAATCCATGGTTATATTAGATTTGTTTTTCTGTAAATCTTATCTGTAAAAGAAGAACGAAGACGAAAGCACGAAGAACGAGACGATGAAGACACGCCGAGAAATCGGACGACGGCGCGAGCATGTCGCTCGGCGCCATGCGCGTTTCGGCGGCATCGGCGACAAAGCGAGTTCTTTGGGCGCATGGCACGGCAGCGAGCGGCGCGGGCGCGCTCTTGCGGACGCCTCGGCACCGCCGGCCGAGCGAGCGTGCTCGGATGACCTCGGCAGGCCATCAAGCGACGCGACGAGGTGCGCGAGTTTATCACGTGGGAGCCTCGGCAGCGCTCGGCAGATAGCGCACGGAAACCTCAACGAGGTCTCGGGCGACGCGGGGTGCGCGATTCTCGCGCGGATGCCCCGGTGGCACTCGGCGGATTCCTCGGCAGCGCCGGGTGATCTCGGCAGGTCGTCCTCGACAGCGCTCGGCGACCTCGGCAGGTCGTCCTCGGCAGCCTCGGTAGCAACGGGCGACGCAGCTCGACACGCCTCGGCGAGTCGAGCTCGACAGCGCTCGGCGACCTTGGTAGGCCGCACACGTAGGTGACCTCGGCAGCCTCGGAGACGACGGGCGATGCGGCTCGACACGCCTTGGCGAGTCGAGCTCGGCAGCGCTCGGTGACCTCGGCAGGCCGCGCGCACAGAGACCTCGGCGAGTTGACCTCGGCGGCGCTAAGCGACCTCGGCAGTCGTGCTCGGCGGCTCGGCGGCTCGGCACATCGGCGGCTCGGCCGCTAGGCGAGCTCGGCGTGAACGCAGCGGCGGGCACGGGCGACGGGGCGCAGATTCGCAGCGAGACACCTGGCGCAGCGAGCCAAGACGCGGTCGCGAGGTCAACCATGGCAACGCTGGCCGCAGGCCAAGCAGGCGTGGCGCCAAGACGCATGCTCGACGGTCGCGGTCGCCCAGCGACCGCAGCAGCACCCGCGAGGAGCATGCGAGGTGGCGGCGCAAGGTGGGGCGCGCATGGCTGTGCCCTAGAGCGCGGCCCGGCTCATTTGGGCCGATCCGGCCCGGACCGATTTTCCACCCTGCACCGATTTTCCGGCCGAATCCGGTTTGACGAATCCGTCCGTGTCCGCACGCCCGTCTGCCAAGATTATGAAGATCTGTACTTTGCAATTCTATGTAATAGATTAGGCAGGAAAGTGCAGGTTCCACGAGTGGGCCACGATGAACGTTTTATTTTATTTTAATCGTTCATTGCATGTCGTGGATGTTTATATTATGCAGAAGCATGCTATGTATGTTTAAATTACGTAGACAAACATATTATATGTTTTCGTGATTGGATGCGCATAGTAAGCATGCTAGGTTTATCGCGTTTTCAAGCATATTTTAGAATTCTGCGAGCATGTTTTACATGTTAAGTTCTATAGAAAAGCATGCTAGGATTACGTGATCTGCATGGACAAACCTTTTGAAACAAAAGACTAAGCTAGTAAACCCGACATTTTAATTAAAATGTCAAGACCTCCACTTTTTGATCTCTATACAAAGTGAGACACACTGTGAGTAAACGTCCACACGCGTGGCTTGCTTGCACTGTTTATCATAAGTTTGTTAGATGAGATTTCTAAATAAAACCTTTTAAATCTATTGAGAAGTGGGAGTTTCATGTGTAAACGTCCACACGCGTGGCTTGCATGTGTGATTTTCATAAGTTCTCTATAGATAGTTTTTAAAAGGAGATAATAAAAGAATTTGAATTGGAAGCGGTATGGTCCGAGTGAGTATGCCAATTCTAAGAATTCATTTTCTGCTGTTAAAATTGTGGTCATTGCTTAGACATCACCTCGAGTACAACTTCCCGCGAAGTCCCTTCTTGCGATAGTGATGTGGTCTAGTAAGGTCCAATCATTAATTTCAGTTGTCATAAGGATAAGTTGACATGGATTGAAATTAAACGACTAAAAGGTATATTTTTAGTCTGGTCGAGGGGTTCATGTGTAAACGTCCACACGCGTGGCTTGCATGTGGGATTCCTTGGGCGATTGGATGTTTCAATCAATATTGTTTTATCAAAAGGTTACAATATTGTTGTTACGAATTATGTGTGATCCTATGCTTATGTGTTTACATTGTCTTTTCAGATATGTCTCTTACACCGATTATCAATATGCTCGCACAAAATCCCTTATCCGGTCCGAATTTTATCGAGTGGAAACGAAACATTGAGAATGTTCTTACTGCGGAAGAAAATCTATTTGTACTCACTACACCCCGTCCCAAGCCTCTAGACGATTCATCTATCGATGAGGAGCGCGAGGACGAGAAATGGGACAAATCAAATAGAATGGCAAAATGCCTTCTTTTGGTCACCATGTGCGAGTCCTTGCAACTCCAAAGATCAAGAGATGGAAGATGCGACCATGATATGGCTAAGTCTTATGAAATCGTATGAGAGTCGGACGAATCGTTTGTCATAATTTGACAAAATCAATAATGTCAAGTTCAATGAAGGAAAGCGATTGGTGCATGACCATGTAGAGCAAATGATCAATCTCTTGGAGAGCTCGAGTTGGTTGGAGGATATATTGATGGCGTAGTCGAGAATCGATATGATCCTCAACACTTTGCCCAAGTCTTTTGATGACTTCCGTTATAAAGCGATCCTTTATGATAAGAGTTATACTCTAGATTCATTGCAAGAGGATCTTGTAACGGAAGAACATAAAATGGACAAAGGTGCTGCGATCTTTAGTACGCACATCAAAGAAAACCACCGCTTATCGAAAGATGAAAAGGAAAAGTGGAATTCAAGAGATGCTAAGGCTAAAGAAAAGTGGGAGTAATCAAAGGGCTCTACCAACGGTTTGAAAAAGCGAAGGAGAAGGCAAGTGCTTCAAGTGCGGTGAGGCGGGCATTGGAAGGCTAAGTGCCCCAAGCTCGAGGCTCAGTACGCCATTTGCTTTAGTAACGGAAACATGTTTAGCGACTTGTTCTACCCATTCTTGGGTAGTAGACACGGTGCGATCGATCATGTTTGTTACACCTGCGGGGTTCTCGCGGACAAGGAGTCTGCATGATGGCGAGATAACGATCTCCATGGGCAACGCGGCAAAAGTCGAGGCGGTTGCAGTCGGAGATGTTTCTTTATGTTTTGATAGAACAGTTTTAGTATTAAAGGACGTTTTGTATGTGCCGGAGTTTCGACGAAACCTTGTTTCAGTTTCAAAACTATTTATTCATGGATATTCTGTTATTTTTGATAGTGGTGTTTCTATCATAAGAAATGACGAAGTTATCTGTGTTGGCACATTATATAATTCGCTTTATAATATTTCTGCCAAACATAATACCTATAACTATGTTGCATCTACATCAAACCTTAAAAAGAGAAAGTTTTCTTCGCATGATGACATCACATTTCTCTGGCATCTTAGATTAGGTCACATCAATCTAAATAGGATCCAAAGACTGGCTAAGAATGGAGCGTTGGGTAATCTAACGATTACTCGTTCCCAGTCTGCGAATCCTGTATAGAAGGAAAGATGTCGACCTGACCTTCAAAGCGAAGGGTTATAGAGCCAAAGAAGTATTGGAGCTAGTCCATTCGACTGTGTGGACCGATGTCCATACAAGCTCGTGGAGGGTACAGTATTTTGTCACTTTCATCGACGATTACTAAGTGCATGATACATATACCGCTTCACCGTAAGTCCGAATGCTTTGAGAAATTCAAAGAGTTTAAGGCGGAAGTGGAGACGAAGCTTGGTAAAGTATCAAGTCATCTGGTCCGATCGCGGTGGCGAATACCTCGAGAACGAGTTTATGGACTATCTAGTAAAGTGTGGGATTACCTCCCAACAAGACTACACCGCACACACACAGCAAAATGGTGTGTCGAGCGAAGAAATAGGACTCTTTTGGAAATGGTTAGATCAATGATGAGTTATGTAGCATCGCTATTTCGTTCGGGGTATGCCTTAGAAACGGCAAGATACTTGCTAAATCTAGTACCATCCAAGTCATCGAAAAGACCCCTTCGAGTTGTGGTTTGGGCGAAGCCTAGTTTAAGCCACATAAGGATATGGGGCGATCCAAAGACATGTCTTTGAACAAGAAAGTCGATAAGTTGGAGGCTAGATCGACCTTGAAAGGTTGTTTATTGGCTATCCTAGAGGGACGAAAGGTGGTTTATTCTATAGTCCTAAGGATCAGAAGGTCATTATTAGCACTAATGCCCGATTCTTAGAAGAGGATTATATGACAAACCATAAATCCAAAGTTGAAATCATTCTTCAGGAATTAGAAGATGATCGTATTCCACCACCGATTAGACCAAACGTACGAGATGTCGTGTCTAGTGGGAGGGATCGACACCAGATACTTCAAGAAATTGAAGTGAGTCGAGTTCCACTGGAGATACCGACCGTACAAGTGGTACCTACCCAGCAAGTTGTGCAAGATAGAGAACCACGAGTTACTGCACCAACCGTTGCCATAGTGCCTGTAGCACCTCGTCGTAGTGGGAGGGTTGTTCGTCAACCCGAGCGATTTATGTTCATGGGTGAATCTTTGGATTTAGTCCCAGAAAATGAACAAGCAATAATCGACCCATGGACATACAATGAGGCGACAAGACAATGATGCAAGATCATGGAACTTACGTTTGGACGAGGTGGTAAAGTCCTATGGATTTACCAGTTGCCTAGCGAGAGTTGTGTGTATCGTTTAGATGTCAACGGTAATGTGGTATTTCTTGCACTTTATGTAGATGACATTCTTCTAGTTGGCAACAATGTGAAGTTGTTATCGACGAAAGAGTTGGTTATCGATCGGTTTCAAATGAAAGACTTAGGAGATGCGGCGTACATTCTTGGGATCAAGGTTCACCGAGATCGCAAGAGGAAAATGTTGAGCTTATCTCGTGCGCCTTACATTGATACCGTGATTACTCGCTTTAGTATGCGCACCACCAAGAAAGGATTGCTACCTTCGCATATGACGCCTTTATTCAAGGAGCGATCACCTATGACCGCAAAGGAGATAGAGGAAATGAGACAAGTTCCTTACGCTTCCGTCGTAGGAAGTCTCATGTACGTAATGCTATGTACGAGGCCCGATATACGCTATGCGGTAGGCATAGTAGCTAGATATCGCCTAACCTCGACAAGTTCATTGGATTGCAAGAAGCATATACTCAAGCACCGAAAAGGACTCGAGTTTATAAGTCGTTTACCATGCAGATAGTCTAATGCCTTTGGGTTATCTGCACTCGATTTCCAAGCTGACCGTGATGAGAAAAAGTTTACCTTAGGCTATGTGTTTACCTTGGGAGGTGGAGCCGTATCCTGGCAGAGTGCAAAGCAGCGATGCATTGTGGACTCTATCATGGAAGCCGAATATGTAGCCACTTCGGAGGCTGCTAAGGAGGCTGTATGGTTCAAGAACTACCTCATGGATCTAGATGTGGTACCTGGTTTGCCCAAGAGTATCATGGTTTACTTTGATAACTCAGGTGCAATGGCAAACTCGAAGGAACCACGGATCCACAAGGCAACCTAACACATAGAGAGAAAGTACCATGTCATACGAGAAATTGTTAGACGAGGGGACGTGCTGATTGCAAAGATTGATACGACGGATAACCTAGCGGATCCATTCACGAAATGCCTGTCACAAAAAGTCTACGTCGGGCACGTTAGAGGACTTTGATTGCGCATGATGGCACCCACTTAGAAATGAAACTTTTGTATAAGTGGGAGAAGCAAAGTGATGGTTTTGTTTGTAATAGCTAGTAGAGAGACACATTGTATACTAAAAGTTTGCTTTAGTATAAGTGGGAGATTGTTGAATTTGTATACTGAAAGCAGTTTGGTTGAGCTTGTATACAATGTTTCCTGTTACCACTATTACAATCTCCTATCTGAATTGAATACTTGATTGCATATATCTGTGTCCCCTTATCTCATATATAAGTTAGATCATACTGTGTATAGAAGATCACAGAAGTCTGTATGATTGGTCAAGCTTAATGAGATATAAAAAGTTTCACAGCTGAGACAACTTGAGGACGAGTTGTCGGTATAGGCTGCGGTATAGATAAGAAGTGACTTGACTTGGTTGCTTGTCTATGCTGGTACGTCTCTGACGTATTGATGGATCACAGTGAGATGAGTTCTTCTATCTGACCGTCGTGAAGAACCAAGATCTCGGTGACTTACGATGATCTAAACCTCGATAAGGTATTAGGTGAGTATGAATTGCTGACCATCACTTTGACTTGTTATGGGTGAGGGTTATATGTTCTAACCCAATATTCTCCACATCTTGGGTGGTGGCAGTGCTTGTATGTCATGCTAGTTATTTGTATCGAGTCACCGTATCCGTTTAGGATGATGACGTCCCCTTAAGGAGCTCAAAAGGTTTATTGTACTAAACCCTGCAGGTTGAGTTAGCTCAAGTACAATAATAAGGTTGAGTGGTACTACTTAAGGAATTAAAGATATTAATTATTTTAAGCAATGTAATGCTATAAATAATTAATGAACGCTCGATATCTTAAATACGGGATTCGTAATGTCTAAGTGCAAGTCTCGACTCACCTTCGGTAATAAAGGGTAAGCCAAGATTTATTCTCTAGTGGCATGAATGAATGTTTATAAATTAATTTATGTTCGGGTGAACATAAGATAATTAGTTTATTTGAGGCCCATCTTTATTCCTTGCATTTGATCCTGGCCGGCCCATCCAGCCCGCTGCTTAGTGAAAATCGGCGCCTCTCTACATGGCAAGGATTTGATCCTCTTTATCCATAAGGATATTATTATATTTATGGGATATGCATGGATCCTTTCCTAATGGGATTATGGTAATGCATTATAAATATAAGGTAAGAGATAAGATCAAAGCTAATCCTCAATTATCCATGCCCTAGTTTTCGTGAATTCCCATAGTGTTTGGGAGGTGATTCTCGAAAATAGTGAGAAAAAAAGAGAGGTGATTTTCTTAGCATTCTCCATAGATCGTCCTCACTCGACGTTGGAGATTGGGCAACCGGGATATAGTCCAGAAGATCAAAGCACGAGTCTCGATCCGTTCATCCCGTTCATCCCCGACAGATTCAAAGGTAAACACGAGAAAACCCCTACGTGTTGCAATTAATTATATAGACGCATGCTAGGAATATAATCAATGTATGGTGAATTAAACATCCAAGATAGATCCTCGGGAGAGGGTTAAATCAGATTTCCCTACAATATAGCCCGTTTGTCGAAAATTTATTTCACTTAAACCTGTTCATTTGTCCAAAATTTTAATGTCTTAACTAGTCACGGCCTGATTAGTTAGTTAATCTCATAATTAATTTGTCGGGTCGTGACAACAACTTTATAGGTTTTATTCATCAACTTTATACGTCTGTGTATAGTTCTCAAGTTCTCAAAAAAAATGAGTTCTCACTAGATCCAACCCCATATATATATATATATATATATATATATATGTGTGTGTGTGTGTGTGTGTGTGTGTGTGTGATTATGGTGAGAAAGCTCCTTAGTGTAGGAAATAAGAATAGTAGCACATCTTTCATATTTGTTTAGCACAATCAGAATTACTATGTTGCACATGTTACTTTAGCATAAACATATTTCATCCATTCGTAGTACATATGATAAATATATTAGTTTATCGCATCTTTCATTGCAGAGTAGTACAAGAAGGGTTCTAGTTCTGCACAGTAATCCGCGTAGCACATAAAACACAAAACTATAGCACAACCGAAATTAAAATCTCAATAATTGATCCAACAAATCAAACGTCCAAATTCATTCTCATTTCATACCAAATTATTCTTTTCTACCTGAATCATCTTATATATATATATATATATATAAACAAATCATGTTTATTAGATTTAAAAATCTAATTGTTATATTTAAATATTCATCTGAATTAGTTATATACATATTTTTGCATATAATTGTTCATTCGTACATCTGCGTCATAATTCGTGGATTAAATCTGAAACGTTCATATCGGTTTATCAATGTTTGATATTTATCCTCATATTTACATTATAAAGAATGTCCACATGATAACCGTTTTCTCTCTCTATATATATAGTATATATTTCATTCACTATATAAGGGTTTTTTGAGAATTTGAGAACTATACGCAGGCGTACAAATTTGATGAACAAAATCTATAAAGTTATGTACAGCAAAAACATTCTAAAATTATTACACAACAAAATATTTTTAGAAAGTTTTTTATATGTACAACTTTATACCGTTTGTGCATCATTCTTGCACGTCTTATGCATAGTTCGTAGAATTTGTAAAAAAAGATGTAGTTATCATTTAATCCACTATATATATATATATATATATATATATATATATAATTTTTTATTTTTTTTCTGTTTTCATACAATCCTTAACATGCTCCCGTTTATGCTGGGCCACACTCCCATTTGGGCGTCCATAATCAAGTTAAAATTTATTTAAAATAATTACTATATTCTAGTAATGGGTTACTATGTTCACATGAAGTATTAATATATCTAATTAAAAATAATTTTAATTTAAAATTAATAAATTCTAGTTAAAATCTAATTAATTATTAATTACTAATATAATTATAATCAAAAATATATTTATAATATGATACCGAAATTAATTTAAATGTGGTGCTTTATAGGGACAATTTGGGCCTAGAGAATCATGAATAAAATGTTGGGAAATGCATTTAGACGGAGTTAAAATAGTCAATTACGTTTTACATTTGACATGCAGTCGGTGCCCATACTTTAAGAAAAGATACGAACTTTTACTATATTATTAGTAGGAGCTAGACAAATCTAACTCTTAGATATGTATATTTTCCATGTATAGATTGATTGTATATATGGTAGGGAGATTTGATTCCCTGATTTATCTCCTAGATTAGTGGTTCAGTTTTTGTATATATAGGCTATACAGTTAATAATACAGACAAGAGATTATTCACTCTTATATGGTATCAGAGCGCTAGATTTTTCTTTCTTCCTTTCACCGTGCTTTAGCGAGATCTGTTCTTCTCCTTCATCTACCTTCCTCTCCTCTTTCCATCATCCATGGCTGCTGCTCCTCCCAAGCATACGTTTCACCCAGCCCTTGCTATTTCCAACATAAAGAATCATATTTCAATTATTCTTGAGATGGAGACCGATCAATACGCCACTTGGGCAGAGTTATTCAAAATTCACGCCCGTTCCAATCGGGTCCTACATCATATCCTGCCCAATGAGAACTCCACCGTCCCTGCTCCGACAACTGACGATGAACAAGAAGTATGGCAGACACTAGATGCAACGGTTCTGCAATGGATTTATGCCACCATATCCACTGATCTTCTTCACACAATCTTGGAGCCAGATTCTTCTGCTGCAGACGCTTGGTCTCGATTGCGAGGAATTTTTCAAGATAATAAAAATTCACGGGCTGTGATTCTTGAACAAGATTTCTCACACACTACTATGGATGCTTTTCCGTCAGCCTCCGCTTATTGTCGTCTGAAAGTTCTCGCTGACCAATTGAAAAATGTAGGCGCTCCGGTGTCGAATGAACGATTGGTTCTTCAGATGGTTGCTGGCTTGTCGGACACCTACAGCGCGGTTGGGACCCTTCTCCGACAGAGCAGTCCGCTTCCCCCTTTCTATCAAGCACGTTCGATGATCATTCTCGAAGAAGCAGGCATTGCCAAGAAGGCTGCTTCGGGGACTACCTTGCTATCATCTACACCCAACTCATCGCCGGGATCTTCTGTGGCACCGGCACGTGCATCTGGTGATCGCGATCGCCGGCAGCAGCGTCGCAAGGGCGGTCGTGGCTTCGGCCGTGGTTCAGGCCCGCTCCAACCACGGTATATCCAACGGCAGCCTTGGCCAATGCAATGGCCTGGGTAGGTTCCATCATGGCCCGTGCGATGGTGTGCCACCTGCCGTGCCGACAATGCCCGCCTACTTGCGCTCCCGCCCGTCCCAAAGACCAAGTCAGGTCGGTATTCTCGGCCCACGCCCGCAATCTCCGGCCCAGGCATACTCGGTCCAATCCTCTCCAACGGCGACCAATATTGAGGCAGCTATGCACACAATGGGCATTTCGCAACCGGATCCCAATTGGTACATGGACACGGGGACGACGTCTCACATGACAGCGGTGCCAGGTACGCTCTCGTCTTATTCTAAAGTGAGCACACCGTCTGGTATTATTGTCGGTAATGGCCATTCTATTCCAATTTGTGGTCTTGGGCATGCTACATTGCCCTCCCCGAATTCATCCTCCCTCACACTTAAGAATGTCTTGCATGCCCATGCTATTGTTAAGAATCTTGTATCTGTTCGTAAATTCACTTCTGATAATTTTGTTACTGTGGAATTTGATCCGTGTGGGTTTTCTATCAAGGATCTGCGGACGGGGAATTGCCTTATGTGATGTGACAGTCAGGGTGCTCTTTATCCTATCACTACTTCTCAGACCTCACACACTGCCTTGGCGGCTGTTGCTCCATCTTTATGGCATAGTCGTCTTGGTCATCCTGGTGTTTCAGTTCTTTCTTTACTTCGACAGAATAAATTTATCAATTGTTCTAGTCTTTTGAAAAATTCAGTATGTCCCTCTTGTATTGTTGGTAAACAAACTAGATTGCCTTTTGTGGATTCTACTTCTTGCACTCAATTGCCTTTTGATATAGTGCATAGTGATGTTTGGACATCTCCAGTTTTAAGTAGTAGTGGTCATCGATATTATGTGTTATTCTTGGATGATTATACTAACTTTCTGTAGACATTTCCCTTATCACACAAATCACAAGTCTTTCAAACCTTCCTCAATTTTCGTACATATGTTCGCACACAATTTGGACGGGATATAAAAACTTTTCAGTGTGACAATGGAACAGAATTTGATAATCTTTCTTTTCGCCAGTTGGCCACAAACACTGGCATGACTTTCCGGTTCTCGTGTCCATACACATCCTCTCAAAACGGAAAAGCGAACGACAAATTCGTACGATAAATAATTCTATTCGTACTCTTCTTGCTCATGCTTCGGTTCCCCTTGCCTTTTGGCATCATGATCTACATATGGTCACGTACCTCCTCAATATTCTTCCGAAGAAACATCTGTCATATCAAAGTCCTCTCGGTTTCTCTATCACAAAGACCCTTCATATGCACATATCCGTGTATTTGGATGTCTTTGCTATCCTCTTCTTCCTTCCCCTCATATCAACAAACTACAACCACGGTCCACACCCTGTGTTTTCTTAGGATTTCCACCCGAACACCGTGGTTATAAGTGTTATGATATGATCGCCAAAAAGATCATCGTTTGTCGTCATGTGATCTTCGATGAAACTAGGTTTCCATTCATCGAACAAAAATTACCCCTCCCGTCATATTCTTCTTTTGGCAACTCCATCTCTCCTTATATTACTCACCATCTCACTCACGACACTCGTGACTCTCCAGCCACGCCTCGCCCAGACCCTCCGGTTGTGGCTCCCACACTAGCAGCCCCATTACCCCATTACCCCATTACCGGTAGCCCCATCAACCCCATTACCAACAACCCCATTACCCCCATTACCGGTAGCCCCATTACCGACAGCCTCTTTACCAATGGCCCCGCCTCTCGATTCACGTCCAGTCACTCGTAGTCAACGTGGAATCTTTAAACCCAAACACATTCTCAACCTTCATACATGTATCCAAAAATCCCCGATTCCACGCACTCCTCTTGAAGCATTACATGATCCAAATTGGAAATTGGCCATGGACGATGCATATAAGGTTATACTTAAGAATAATACGTGGGTGTTGGTACCTCGTCCTCTTCATGTAAATGTTATTCGTTCCATGTGGATTTTCACCCACAAGGAACGTGCTGATGGTTCTTTTGAGCGGCATAAAGCCCGTCTTGTAGGTAATGGCAAGACTCAGCAGGTGGGCGTGGATTGTGGTGAGACTTTCAGTCCGGTGGTCAAGCCTACCACCATACGGACTGTTCTTAGTCTTGCTATTTCCAAACGATGGCCTATCCACCAACTTGATGTCAAAAATGCTTTTTTACATGGCGAGCTCGGTGATAAAGTATACATGCATCAGCCATTCGGGTTTCGTGATCCTAACTTTCCTGATCATGTGTGTTTGTTGCAGAAATCTTTGTACGGTTTAAAACAGGCACCTCGGGCATGGAATAAGCGATTCACGGACTTTGTTGCCACTATGGGGTTCTCTCGAACTCGATCTGACCATTCGTTGTTCGTATACCACGATGGGGATCATATGGCATATCTACTCTTGTATGTTGATGATATCATACTCACAGCTTCTTCAGATTCTCTTCGCAGGTCTATTATCTCTCGCCTCAGTTCTGAGTTTGCAATGAAAGATTTGGGGCCTTTGCATTATTTCTTGGGGATTGCTGTCCATTCACATGCGAATGGCATGTTCTTGTCCCAACGAAAATATGCATCTGAAATTATTGCTCGTGCTGGTCTATCCTCCTGCAAGCCTTCTCTTACTCCGGTCGACACGAAGCCTAAGCTCAGTTCCCAAGAAAGCCCTCTTCTTGAGAATTCTACTCTATATCGAAGACTCGCTGGTGCTCTTTAGTATCTCACTTTCACACATACGACATAGCATATTTGTTCAAACAAGTTTGTCTGCTCATGCACTCACTCGGAGATTCATTTTGCCGCTTTGAAACGTATCTTACGGTACATTCAGGGCACTCTCAGTCATGGACTACATCTGTATACTTCGTCTCCCACTTCATTGGTCTCGTATACGGATGCTGATTGGGGTGGTTGTCCGGATACACGTCGTTCCACCTCCGGTTACTGTGTTTTTGGGTTACAACTGATTTCTGATGCATGCGCCAAACCACACCGTCGCGCTCGGTGCCGAGGTCGAGTACCGTGGCGCCGCCAACGCCGCTCTCGAATCATTTGGATTCGCAATCTTCTTCTGGAACTTCATTGTCCTCTTTTATCGGCTACTTTGGTTTACTGTGACAATGTCAGTACTATCTACTTGACTGGCAATCCAGTTCAACATCAACGCACAAAACACATTGAAATGGACATTCATTTTGTGCGTGACCAAGTGGCTCGTGGACAGGTTCGTGTTCTTCATGTTCCCTCTCGGTATCAGCTGGCTGACATCTTCACCAAAGGTCTACCTCAAGTGTTGTTCGAAGAGTTTAGGACCAATATCAGCGTCCGTTCTCCTCCCGCTGTGATTGCGGGGGTGTCTTAGATATGTATATTCTCCATGTATAGATTGATTGTATATATGGTAGGGAGATTTGATTCCCTGATTTATCTCCTAGATTAGTGGTTCAGTTTTTGTATATATAGACTATACAGTTAATAATACAGACAAGAGATTATTCACTCTTATACTAACAATATGCTGCATATATTCTAATTAAAGTTTATTTGTATTTCCTCTTTATGTTGTTATTTCAATGTTGTACTTTATACATAATATATAGTGCTCCCTTATTTGAATCTATTGCCAAATCTTGCGGAAGCCAAACTCGAATCTTATTGAATTTATTGCGAACCTAAATCCAAAGCTATAAATTTGTTAAATGACCCCTCCGAAGTAGCAAGCAATCTAAAAGGTATCATGGATTCATGATTGAAGTATTTCCTATTTTGTTACGAATATCTAGTAATAACCAAACATAATTCACAAGTATATTTTCCAAATTCAAACCCTTCATTGTTGTTTAGAGTTTGACTAAGTTGAGTTGAATCGAATATCACCAAATTTAACCAAAAATCTGAAGCTTAAATTCGATTCGAAATTGGTCGAATTTTAATTTTGCTAATTTGATTAAGTTCAAGTTTCCAAATTCGACTTAATTATTTTGTATTTTCTTAGATTGGATTTTAAGTAGCTTACTCAACGCAATTACACTATTTAGTCGTGCTCTTCTTGATATTGATGCAGGGGAGGCAACCTCTTCAGGCTCCCATCAACATTTATGTAATTTTACGTAGTATATACTGATCTAGTGAAGCCATCGGTCATCCTCAGAATGGTTTTAAGTTCTTGTTTTGCTGAGAATCTGGAGTCCGATCGATTGCTCTAGTTGCTTTTACATTCCCAAAATTTATTTCTACTTAAGAAAATTTCAGCAGCTTTTTATTTGATTTTTGTTGTTCTTACTTTTCCGATATTAAAATATCTTGAAAATATAAGTCTAATTTAATTAGTTGTGATGGTCCAATGGGATCGTACTGGTGAACACCACAATGACAAATAAATTTTTTCTTAAAATGAAACTTGACGTCCTACTGATAGCTGTCGAGTTCTTAATATCAGTCAGTACTTATGATCAGTTCAGTTAAGAGGAGTTTTGTACTGAGTGTGATTAGTTAGCAATCCTATTGACTGCTTTAGTAGCTAATCAGTTGGACCAATAACTAACATTTGTGTGGAGATGGTTACGTTTTACCTTTACTAACACTGATACTGAAAAATTACGTAGTCAAATTTTTGCTTAGTCAGTATTAGTTTTTCTCTTTTAGTACCAAAGCACTACTGATGGAGGTTTCAAAGAGTATGTGGTGCTGTTTGTGCTGAGTGATAGTCAGTTCAACAACATGTAAAGTAGAGTATTGACATGTAAAGGAGCACATTTAGTTTTTACGTGGTTCAGATAGATCAGCTCATACATCCACGGACTGACAAATCAGTCAATCCACTATTTGGGATTGGACTTGCTTATTGGTGCAAGTGAAACCTAGATACATAGTACACCTTATTTGTATCCCGACTAATTGTTGTCTCTTTCTTTACTTATTGGTGCAAGGAAACATGTTATTGCTTATGGGTGCAATCAATCTAACATTTTTGCTTACTGGTGAAAGACAACATAATTTTCAGTAACTAACACTTTGTTGCTTAGTAACCAACTTCTACTTCTAACTCTATGACAGGTGTTTTGCAGATGGGGTTTTAGTTTTTCCAATTTATGAATAAGTTGTTATAAACAACAACTTAATATGTTCTAGATGTAGAAAGTAACAAAGTAAGCCCTAAACATTAAGAAAAAGTATGCTGAAATCCTGAGTAAGTAATTGTATTTATACTCTTAGGATATACTCATAACACTTCGAATTTCATTCTTGAAAATATGTTATTCTTATGTTTGCAAGTATGAACTTTGAAAGCTTTGTAGACTTGTGTGATCAGCGTTTTTAGTAACCTTCAAAGGTCGGTCCCTGCGGGTATTTATAAAAGAGATAATCAATAGTATCGTTGGAGTGAACATCAATCACATCCGTTTCATTTGTCATTTGAATTATTCTAATTTGAATCCTCGTATGTCGATTTTCGGATCTGCAACATCATACATAAAGAGCTTTACAAGTCTGGTACATATCTCTGGCATGTTAGGATTCTATGCAAATTTGCTATGACAAGTTGAAAGTCAAACACTAACGCTTTAAAATATTTTAGTATGTTTATTCAGTAGGGTTGACTTAGTGTATCATCAATATGTTGACTTGGGATCTCTTTAGAAGAGTCAGCTCTACGTTTCTTTAGTAGATTGTACTCGGTGTGTCTTAAGTACGTTGACTTCGAGTCTTTAGTAGACACTTTAACTGACGTAGTTCTTCAGCAGCTTCGTCTTCTCTTATGTTGAAATGACACTTGGTCATTTTTCTTGACTTCTTCATCTTCAGTAGTGCTGAGTCTTCTATCAGTATGAATAGCTTCAATATTACTTCTTGAACTTCTTCAGTATCGAATGACTATACTGATTGTTCTTCTGTTGAAACCTGTAAACATAAAAGGCTCGCTCCCTGAGCAGCACTATGTTATATTAGTAGGGAAATTATCACGGAGGTTTTAGAATCCAATCAAAACACTAAGTAATGACATAATTTTCTCACAATTTTTTCCCTTTCTGATGATGTCAAAACCTATCTATTACAATGAAAACAGATCAGTCAGTAGGATAACCAATTTCAGCAAAAGGGTTTGTTTCCCCTTACTATGACCATCATTCTCTGCAAGACAAGGATCAATTCAGTATAAAAGGTTTAAACCAAGTACAGAACCTGGACAAAGAGTTATTGTCGTCAGGGTGAACTGGATCAGTTTATATATATGGAATGTTGTGATTTACTAGTACATGAGTTTCAGTTCAGTGTCTATTACAAGTGCATACTGATCAATCCTTTCTTCTTTTCTTCATTTTCTCCTCATATGTCTCTTCTCTAAACATAGCAAAAATATGTTAGACCAATTGTTTGTACTCATCAAGCTTCTTGGCTGGGTCCAGCTTCCGTAAGGTGTTAGTGAGTTGAGCCTCATTCTCGATCGTAGCTCGATCAACGTATGATACTCTTCTCGGGGGGGGGGGGAAGAATTTTCTTCGGAGGCATTATGATGTTTACATGGTTTCTGGCAGCTTGGTTAACGATGGTCTTCACAAAATTTTCTTCAAAATATGCCAGGAGATAGTTCCTGAATCCATCAGTGACAGTCTTAGAGTCGTCTGGCAGATTCAGCATGTAGTAATACCACATGATGAATTCATCTTTCAGGATTTCCCAGCATTCGTTCAGCTGCTCAGGAACCCACTTATCAGTATGGGGCCTGACTCCAAGCGTTAACTATTTTTTCTTCAGTATATCTTTCCTCTTCATGATGGTTATGAAGCTTTTTCGGTTGCGTTCTTTCTTTAGTCGTTCCTCTTCAGCAGTCCGTGCCTTCTGAGCATCATGCATCAGCTTCTCAGCATCCTTTTTCTTACATCGGGCTTCAAGTGGTTTGGATCGTTGAGCATCTCAAAAAGCTGGTTTGGATCGATGAGTATCGCAAGCTGGAAAACAGAAAGATAGATGTCTTCAGAAGGTTCTGTTGTAGTGGAGGATTTCTTCTTCTTTGTAGCATCAACTTTCTTTATCCTTTTCTCTTCATCAGCAACAGGTTCTTTTACTACAAGCGCTCTGGCCATCTCAATATCAACTTCTTTAGTGGACTTCTCTACCCCATTGGATTTAGACTTTTCTTTCCTCCTTTTTGGCATCAACAGCAATAAGGATCGGTAGAGAGAGAGAGATCACTAATGGTTATGCTTATCTCAACCTTAGTGTGATCCAGCTGGTTAGAATAGTAGCTTTCTCGATCTCTACTTCCAACTGGTTGAGCAGTCATTTCAGCACTGCTTTAGAAATAGGTTGTGATGACTGCGTCGCTGGGGACTGAACACCTATAAAAGAACTAAGATGCCATGGGTTTGAACATTAAACTCTGTATCAGGTAGGTCAGTAGGATTCTCCAGTTGCTAGTCCTGGTCAGCAATGCCTGAAGGTTCAGCCTGATCTTCAACAATAGGCATAAGCGTTGATTCCTCCACCTAATCACCTACCTTGTCAACTCTAGAATGACCTTCTCGAAGGTCCCTTCTTACTTCAGCTAATTGCTCTACGACTGCACTCTCAGCTACAAATCTCAGCTAATAAGTTTGATGCTCACAGCCTTGCGGGTATCCCTCAAAGTAGTCAAACTAGGCTCCTTCTTCGTAAGAAGAAATTGCCCAACACAACGAACTTTCCTCCTCCAGGCCTGTTTGATCATACTCGTGTCGCCGTTAACCCTATATTAACAAACACCAACTACAAAAATAAGATCATAGGCACCTATGGGAGAAAATAGAAAAAAAGAAAAAGGAAAAGAAAGAAATAAAAAGAAGCACAAAGGGAGAAACAGAAAAATAGAAAGAAACACATAAAACAAAGCAACACAAAGCCTAAAGCCCTCGCCGGCAATGACACCAATTTTTTTTCCAACCTAGTTGTTCTCTAAGTCGCTCGCAATTGTACGAGGTCCCTATAGAGCGGTAGATCGACCCAGTCGTACTTTTAAGGAATGCTTAACAGGGCTACGGTTATATGTCATGCACAAAAAGAAAAGAAAATAAACTAACATCCTAACATAAATGGAGTTGTCACGGAATGAACAAGAATAGGAAAGAAAAGAAAACAAGAAAAGGGTGTACTTGGACAACAAGAGAAATTGGCAGATTCGTTGAAATTAAACGATGTTCTAAGGTTCAAACTCTATCTTCAATATCAATGAGCTAATGACCGGTGTACAATGCATAAAACCACTCATGCCCTCTCACCTAGCGTTCAACATAAACTAGCCTCTCGATCCCGTCTATATTAGACTCGAAATTAATGACAACTAGCCTCTCAACCCTGCCGTCAATAACTACGAAGGATAATCAAGCACTATGCAATCGATAGCAAACACCTATCCACATATATTAATCACTCATCGACGGACTAGTCTCTCGATCCACTCGTCATTAAACTTATATTCCACATAAATCTGCTCTCTCATTAATTAATAATAAAATATAAATGCATAATCAAGCTACACTATTCTTTCAAGCCTGTGTATTAAGATCATAAAATAATCAATTTATACAGATAAGAAATCGCAAATCATCAACACAACAATCACGATTCAAGACAAGAACAAATCAAACATTTATTTCATTATAAATCGATAATTCGTTCTCATGATAGAAATTATTCCCATAGCAATTACATAGACATAATGAAATGAGAAAAACTTACAAACTATTCATTAACGAATTCATCATCCAAAAATCTAAATCGCTCAATCTAAATGTTAATCCACGCACAAGAACTTAAAACAAAGGGAAAATGAAAAAGAATAATAAAATTCGAGAATGTGATCATTTTTTGAGAGGAGGCTGTTGTTTCAACGTTTTATAAAAACCCTCCCGAAGCCCATGAAATTACATGACCGCCCAAAAAGCCCATGAAATTACACTTGACCCGCCGGACAAAATAGCCGGGCATTGGGAAAACGTCCGGAGATGGGGATGGGGTGAGCAGCCGATGAGTTGTGGAATGGTCGGGTATTCTTCTGGAGTGTGCCGAGAGGGTGCCCCAACGTCGGACGGGGTGAGACGGGCATTGGGGAAAACGTCCTGGAGATGGGCCAAGAGTGTGCCCCGGGATGCTCTTCAACATAGTATAATTTTCACCTCCACTCTTATCAAAGCCATTTCATCCCGTTTAATGTTGTTTTCTATAAAACTTCGAAACAAACCAAATAAACCTGATTCGATAAATAATAATCAAAACAACAGCATAAACAAAACAAACCACGGGACACAGCATGCAAAAACACACCAAGAATAAGCACAAAGTTATACTAACACATCATGGATATACTTATAGGTTAAATCCTTATGTGATCAATTATATCTAAGCTATATAATTATCTCTGTTATGGAATTTGAAAATATATGAAGTAAGATTAATTATATTATAATTAAAGTCGTAGATATGGAGGTTGACAGAAATATGTATGAGACATATTTTGGGTATCATAAGATCTGTGGTGATCTGCACTTTTTGCCATGTTGAAAGGCCGTTCTTTGAGCAGTTTGGTGCAAGACGTTTGATCTGGATATTCTAAACTAATGATTGATATATTTTCCTGTAATAAGAGTAATTTGGCTCTATTGCTCAGTTTTATCTATTTCTTTAATCATAATATTGTTGATCTTGTTCTCTGTATGGTATCAGAGTCATGATGGGATAGTTATATAGTAAGGATATAATTTATCACATTATTGAATTCAGATGAATTTGGTAAAAATAAATACAGTTAAAAACAGTGTGAAAAAAGAATTTGATATATCAAAAAAATTAGAATTATTGAATACATAGACAATTCCTAAAGTTGAGCCTATTATTATATATAAACTAGGTACTTTTGAAAAAATTAGATTGAAGCAAATTATAAAGACTACGGAAGAAACAATAACTTTACATGGTGAAGAATTGAAGTAAAATTGTTACATGATAGTGATTTGTTGCCTTATATACATGCTCATAAATTTATTCATATTGGATTAGTAAAAATTGCTTTTAAACCTTTAACATTAGAAAAATTATCAGAAAACTTTATAGCAACTTTAAGAGATAGAAGAAATCTAAATTGGAATCAATCTTTGATGATTAATTATATAATATATACATAACTTATTTATAATTATGACCATTATTAAATATTAAAAATTATATCTTTTTTATCCATATATTTTATAAGAATAAATAATTTCTAATTTATTACTAAGTATATATAATAAAATAAGTAATATATTTTGATATAGTACATCGATATACCGATACCGTGGTAATATGGAAACATTCGATATACTGAATTTTTGGACAGATTTTTAATATATTGTAATTTTCCGTACAATATATATATCAATAACGATGTATACATATGGTATGGGATACCCTAATATTTAAAAAGTTGATACATTATCATATAATATTTTAAAAGATAATATTATACCGTATCAAAAATTACAATATACTAAATATTATTGGGTAAGTTTGATATGTTGATTTTCAGTATTTTTCCCTCTCCTACTCTAATCTACGTCACAATTCCAATTTCTTGACTTCCAAATCTAGCATGGATCTTGTGCACTCCTACTCTCATCTATTTTACAATTCCAATTTTCTTGACTTCCAAATCAAGTATGAATCTTGAAACTAGGGGTGAACAAAATACCCGAAAATCGAATAACCGAACCGAACCAAACCGAAAAATCAAATTTGGTTCGGTTAATTCGGTTATTTCGGTTAATTTAGTTAAAACCGAATTAAAATTCGGTAATTCGATTTTCGATCGTTTCGGAATATTTTTAACCAAATAACCGAAAACCGAATTATATATATATAATATTATTTATTTATTTATTTAATATTATAATTTTAATATATCAATATCTTTAGTCCTATTCATTTCTCTCACTCCCTATTATATCAATATATAATATTTGTAAAATATAACATTATTTATTTATTATATAATATTATCAATTACTCCCTCCGTCCCCATATTCATTCCTAGGAATATGGGGTGCGGGTTTTAATAAAAATTGTTGAGTTATTGTGAGTGGAATAGGGGTCCCACATTAATATAATATTAAATTAGTTAGTGGTGGGCCAAAGGTGGTAAAAGGTGTAAATAAATAGGTTGTTGAGGATAGGAAAGATAAATAGTGGTGGGCCATAGGTGGTAAAAGGTGTAACTAAAGAATATTATTGAGGGTAAAGTTGGAAAGATAGTTTCCATAAATAGAATAAGAAGAATTTTGGGGACGTCCCAAAACTAATACTAGGAAGGAATATGTGACGGAGGAGTATTTTTAGCAAAATATTTTGTATATATATAATATATAAAAATATATTTTATGTATATAATATTAATATCAATATATATATTATTTATATATTCATTTGAAAAAAAATATTTTTTTCCTAAAAATAAACCATTTTTTATATATATAATATTATTTTTTTATTATTTTGAAAAAATAATTTTTTCGCTAAAAATTCGATTTAACCGAAATATATTTCCGTTATTTCGGATCGGTTCGGTTATTTTTTTGAAAAATTCGGTTAATTTGGTTCGGTTATTTTTTTTAAAAATTCGGTTAATTCGATTCGATTATTTTTTCGTCCGAAACCGTCCGAATAACCGAATATAGTACATCGATATACCGATACCGTGGTAATATGGAAACATTCGATATACTGAATTTTTGGATAGATTTTTAATATATCGTAATTACCGTACAATATATATCAATAACGATGTATACATATGGTACAGGATACCCTAATATTTAAAAAGTTGATACATTATCATATAACATTTTAAAAAGACAATATTACACGTATCGAAAATTACAATATACTAAATATTATTGGGTAAGTTTGATATATTGATTTCTCTTTTTCAGTATTTTAATTAGTAATCGACGGAGGAGTATTGGGTAAGTTTGATATATTGATTTTTCAGTATTTTTCCCTCTCCTACTCTCATCTACGTCACAATTCCATTTTCTTGACTTCCAAATCTAGTATGGATCTTGTGCACTCCTACTCTCATCTACTTTACAATTCCAATTTTCTTGACTTCCAAATCAAGTATGGATCTTGAAACAGAACACCGAAAAAACTGACATAAACCTCTCAGCCTCGTTATTTCATCTGTAGCTGCTTCCCTCTTCACTATATTATTACTATCAAAATTCTCTGTTTATCTTCGATTAATAAGGAAATCTGATAGATGGATTTCAACAAAATCAAGTCAATATCTCTTCGGTTTGTGACGCTATTGTGTTTGTCGTGGCCGATTGTGAGCCAGTCGTCCATACCGGCGCTGCAGGATGGGTTCTGGTATGGCGAGTCGTCGTCGGCGGCGGAGAAGGTGTTGATAGAGGCGTTTTTCGACCCCGTTTGCCCGGACAGCCGCGATTCATGGCCGCCGCTTAAGCAAGTCGTCGAGGAGTTTGCCTCTCGTGTTAGGCTCGTCGTGCACACCTTCCCGTTGCCGTAAATGTTCTCTTTTAATTCTGTTAAAATTAGTTGTGCTGCGATGATGATTTTTGATTGGTTGCAGAATTTCTTGATTCTTACAAACTCTATAGGTCTTGTGAAATCGTGTTAGAATTTTTTTTGGGTACTTTGTTTTTGGATAAATAAATTTTAATGACCGCATGAAGTTTGACTGAATCTAATTAAGAACTTTGCTCAAAAACATTAACCACTCTATAGGCCAATATACACGACATGTTTGTGTATTCAATTATAGAAAGGAGAGCTGTTGATACGTTGTTGTGGGTGAGATTGTAAAACTGGGTTTGCGATTTTGTTATGGATATATATATTTGCAATTTATGAGTGCTTTTGTAAAGCTAGTTTTGAATTTGCATAAGTTAAGACATTTCATTGTGTGTGTGTGTGTGTTTTGTTGCAGTTACCATGACAATGCATTTGCCACTTCTCGGGCGCTGCATATAACTAGTAAGTTGAACACTTCAGCAACATACCATGTATTGGAGGAGTTTTTCCACCATCAGGTAGAATTTTGAATTTCCTATATGGATTCTTGATTTCCTTCTCATTAGTTTTGCTTCTCAGCATATAAGTGAAAGAACTATTTGCAATTTCTTCTAACCAGAACCATCTCCTAAATTTGCAACATCATTCTCTAGCAATCAGTAAGAAGGGAATTTTAACATAGTTTGCAGGAGCAATATTATTCCCTCTGCTGTAGATCAAGTAGTAGCTAATTAATGTCGAACTACTTAACTGAAGACGCAATGCTGCTTAACACATTAGATTAAAAAATTGCTGAACTGGTAGAATGTTGAACAGGAACAATTCTATGGGAAGGCAACATTTAACAAGTCTAAAGCAGTTGTCACGGAGCATATAGTGGACTTCACGGCAAAGGCACTTGGAACCTCGTATCATTCTGTGATCAAATCCGGCTTCAACGACACCAACACGGATCATGCTACCAGATATGCTTTCAAGGTAAAACTACCTCAAAACCAACATGGTAGAGAAAATCATATAGCAATGGGTGGTTCACAAGCTTTCTCAATTATGACAAATCTTCTCATTTGCTTCCCTTTCAAGATCTCTCATGCCTTTATTTATGTTAGTTCCTTTTTCTTTTTTGGTCATTGCTGCATAGTATTAACCATGTAAAAAACTTCAGACATGGTCTGCACAAACAGAATAAAATAGAACACGAGATGAACAGAGGATTCGTATTGATCTAATTTTATAATTTCTGAGTGTTTGTAGTATGGATGCTTACGAGGAGTTTATGGGACGCCCTTCTTCTTCGTGAACGGATTTCCGTTGGCCGATGCAGGATCGGCTCTGAACTATAAAGGATGGAGAAAATTGTTAGATCCTTTAGTTAGCAAACAGGGTAGATACTGGCAGCAGGTCATACATTCCTTGTAACTCTGCTCTCTGGGATGTTGCTTCTTTTGCTAATGTTATAATCTATGCCTCCTGCAGAAAAATAAGAGGCTGGTTTCAAGTAGTTACCTTTTCAAAATATGCAATTCAAATATTATTTCAGTACATATTTTACAAAAGTGTTTTATTTTACAAAAATGAGTTTACCTATTATATCCTATTTTGCATTTATTTCAAGGTAATATTGTCATATAAGATGAGGAAAAAGGGTAAATAAATCACTTATGTTTTGTCTCACGATATAAGGGTGCCTCCAATGATAAAGCTGGTTTCTAGCTTTTTTTTATGCCACAACAGTTTTTAAAAATTTACCTATTTCTTTTCATATTTCTCGTAATTCATATACTTATAACACCAACTTTTATATGGGTCCATTGTAATATACATATAACTATATATATAAGACAGTTGTGGGATCCAAAAAAAAGATAAAAAAGAAGAATATTGTTTTAGAATTCAAAAAAAAAAAAATCTGTTTTTATCTTCAGAAGTTGGCTTTATAGAAAATATCAAATAAGCATCTCTACAATGATAAAAAAGTTGGGATCTCCAACTTTTTAAAAGAAAAAAAACTACCATTGGAGGAGTTGGTTTTCAGTTTTTTGCCACATCATTTTCTTTGTAATGCTAAAAAAGTTGACTCTTTAACTTCTTAAAAATGAAAAATTCTACCATTAGAGGTACCATAAGTAAGCGTTTCAAGTTTTTTTTTATGTACAAGTACATGCTACCTCTTTTGATGTTGATATTTATATTTTCTTAATGATAGTCAAATCAATATTTCCTTTGTCCCACAAAATTAGTTATTTATTTTTATTTGGATGTCCTAAAATGCAGTCCATTTTCTTAATGTGAACTTTATTAAAACTTTCTTTTACTAAAATAATTTTATTCAATTTTGTGAAATAATGTGTGGTGCAATAATAAGACAAAACAGAACAATTGCACATATGTCATATTTCTCAAAGAACATTAAATGTATTTTTTTAATCTATGTGAAAAATGAAAGTATACTATTTTGATGGGATGGAAGAAGTAATTAGAATATCCCTTACTAAACATTGGAACTCATAATCTTTAGGTACAAATATTCAACTACAAATTTACCTATATTTACTAGTAAAATATTGTCCTTCGGGGATATCCAAGCGATAAAGACCATCTGTGTTAATAGAGAGGTGAACTTAGGAACTCATATCAGCTTTAGTTACAAATATTCTATTACAAATTTACCTATGTGAACCAGTAAACCAATGTCCTTTCCGAGATATACAAACGATAAATACCATGTGTGTTAATAGAGAGGTGAACATTGAGACTCGTATAATCTTTAGGTAAACATTGTAGCTATATAGATTTTCTTGTCTTTTATATCTTATTAAATCTAATGAACATTATAATTAAGTATTTCAGTTTAATAAGATAAATATTTGATGTGCGGTCCTAAACGAGGATGCCGGGTGTATGGGAAGAAAATACATATGATAAAGTTTTTCAAGAACTTGCAAATTTTTAGTAGTCTATCGAGAGTGTAACCACTTAGATCGTAATCTCAGTGATACATAGAACATTCAATCGACAATAATACAATCTCACTTAGTTGTGTGTACTAGAAGTGGTGCTCAAAAGGCTTTACATGTTCATATACTTAGAAATTTTTAGACAATGCAAAACATAAGTCGGATGCAAGCAGACATCATATTGATGTGAGTTTATCAGATTGAGGTTATTCAATTAGGCAACTCCTGTTGCTACTGGCTTAATTATATTCACTCAACAGCCTACACCACAAGCACATGCTTCATACAATCATATCTAGAAACCGAGGCAAATGGACGATCCGGATATCATGGTTCAAGCAGTAGTGGTAGAGGTGGTGGCAAGTATCACAATTTTAATAGTGGTAAAACTATATCAGTGGTAAAACTATATACCAAATTTGTGGTAAGATAAATCATGTTGCTATTAAATGCTTTAAGAGGTTTGAAGTCAGCTTCACTGGTATACAGTTTACTCCTCTTTATCCTCAAGCTTTCTATACTAACACTGCGCATACACCTACCACATACACAAACCATCACTTCACCTCAAAATCTCACATGCCACATCAACCGTCTCACCAATATTCTGCCGCAACCTATAACATCTCTACTATAACTACTATTCAAGATGGCTCTGAATGGTACTTGGACTCGGGTGCATCAGCACATGTCATAGCTGATATGGCTAACCTCCACATTCAATTCCCCTATCATGGGCAAGAATCTCTAACTGTAGGTAATGCTCACAACTCCCAATCACTCATGTTGGTTCAACCACCTTACTTACCTCATCACTAGCACCTCTAGTCTTAACCAATATTCTATTTGTACCTCACATTATTAAGAGTCTTCTCAGCATATTAAAATTTACTACTGACAACAATGTATTTTTAGAGTTTTACTCTTCCTTTTGTTGTGTTAAGGACAAAACGACAAACAAAATCATGTTGGAGGGCACTCTTAAAGATGGACTTTACCACTTAAATCTATCCAAACACTCTCCTCAACCTGCTCCAGCTTGCTACAAGACTACTATAACATCTGTAGACTCACCTTCAACCTCTCATGACTCAAGCTTCAAGTAATGGCATTGTAGACTAGGTCATCCATAGTCACAAAGTAGTTTCTGTGATGCTTGTGCCATGGGAAAAAATCATTGTAGCAACTTTTCGTCTGTACCTGTTAAGATTGGTTTTCAACTTGTTCATACCGATATTTGGGGTCCAAGCTCAAATCCCTCTACTGATGGATTCAAATATTACATTCCTTTTGTGGATGACTTCACCCGTTTCATTTAGATTTTCCCTCTACACACTAAAGCTGAAGTATACAATATCTTTGTCAACTTTAATACTTATGTTGAAAGATAATTCAATACCAAAATACTTAGCCTTCAATCAGATTGGGGGGAAGAATACAGAAGTCTCAAAACTTTACTTGCCACACTAGGCATTCGGTTCAGACACCTATATCCTTACACTCATCAATAAAACGGTCGGGCAGAAAGAAAACATCAACATATCACTAAAATGGGCCTTACTCTTCTTGCCTTAGCTCATCTACCTTCAAAATTCTGGTGGAAAGCCTTCTCTACAACTGTTCATCTCATAAACCGACTTTCATATCTATCTCTCAATAATATTTCCCCATTTCAATGCCTACATAAACACCCACCAGACTACACTATGCTAAGAACCTTTGGATGTAGCTGCTTTTCTTTTCTCAAACTTTACAACACCTCCAAACTTCAGTTTAGTTTTGATAAATGTCTATTTCTAGGATATAGCTCCTCTCATAAAGGGTATAGATGTCTTCACCCTTCTGGAAGACTATAGCTCGAACAATTCTCTTCAATGAAAATGAATTTTCCTATCCTTCCATTTTTCAAGCTCCAGTCTCAAACTTATCTGGCTCCCTCATCATATCTCTCTCATTCATTATACCCCATGATTCTGATACTACCCAGTCTTCATCTCAATCTTTAGATCAACTCTCAAACTATCAGTCCACCACACCGCCCATTCCTGATCCTACTTCCAATCTTGCAGCAAGTACCTCATCTCCATTAGATATATCATCTTTCTCCTCTTATTCTCCTACCCAATCTCTTCATGTAAATCAACAACATATGCGTACTAGAGCTTAAAATGGCATATTCAAACCTAAAGTGTTTATAGCTCAAATTGACAAAACTGGATTTTACAACCTTTACTGTCATTGAACCTGCTACTACCTTTAATGCCCTTATTCAACCTGAGTGGCAAAAGGCTATGGAAAAGGAATTGCATGTCATCATCTCTAAATCCACGTGGGAGTTGGTTCCTTATTCTGACAATATGAACCTCATTCAATGCAAGTGGATATTTATAGTAAAAACTAATGCTGATGGCTCTCTTGATGGTATCAAAGCCCGACTTATGATAAAATGTTTTCAACAATGGCCCAGCATTGATTTTTTAGATACCTTTAGTCCTGTAGTCAAACCTGTCTTTGTTTATTTAATATTCTCCCTTGTTGCCATATTTCACTAGGACATTCAACACATTGACATCAACAATGCGTTTCTCAATGGTGAGCTTGATACCCGGTGTTCATGGAACAACCTGAAGGGTTTTTGGACTCCAGGTTTCCACATCGTGTATGTAAACTCTAAAAATCTCTATATGGTCTCAAGCAGACATCTCGAGCTTGGTATGACAAGCTCAAAACCTATCTCTTGCACTATGGCTTTGGTTATTCTATTTCAGATCACTCGTTCTTTCATATGAGAAAAAATAGTTAACCTCTCCTAGTTCTTGTTTATGTTGATGATATACTTATAACTGGTGAAGACGCAACCCTTGTCTCTCAACTCATTCATAATCTCTCAACTAAATTTGCACTCAAAACCCTAGGCACGATCAGTTATTTCTTAGGTATTCAAGTCACCAAAACCAAGTCGCATTCCTACTTTCTCAATCATTCCAAATATATCTGGGATTTTCTCATCAAAACAAATCTCTTAGATTGCAAACCTCAATCACCCTCTTATGATCTAGGCACAAAACTCACTCCAATGATAGTCATATTTTTCACAATCCCACTATATTTCGAAGCACTATAGGCTCACTGCAATATCTCACATTTCGTGTATAGAAAATAAGCTTAGTCAATTTATCAACAATCCTACTGATCTTCAATGGAAAACTTGTCGACGATTGCTACGATATCTAAAATGCACAATCCATTTCAACCTTACCTTTCATCCTTCTTAATACCTCTATCTTAGGGCATTTTCTGATGCTGACTATGCTGGTTCAATCGATGATAGCAAATCAACTGGTGGTTTTTTTGGTTTTTCTTGGATCCAACTTACTCTCTTGGAGTTCAAAGAAGCAAAACGTTGTCTTCTGTAGCTCCATTGAGTCTGAATATCATGCATTGGCATATTTCGCTGTTGAAGTAGTATGGATAAAATCGTTGCTGCACGAGATTGGAATAAATTTTTTCTCATAAACCAGTCATTTGGTGCGATAATAAAAGTACAACAACTATTGCTTCTAATCCAATTCATTATGCTCGTACCAAACATATCAAGATTAATACTCATTTATAAGGGATAAAGTGCATAAAAATGAGTTATATGTTCGTCACATTCCCACCGCTGATCAAGTAGCTGTCTTCTTCACAAAACCAATATCACTACAAAAAAACACGCGAACAGCGACGGAAAAATCCGTCGCAAAACATCAAAAATCCGTCGTAAAAACAGATCTGCGACGGATCGAGACGGATATGTACCGCCTCTAAAAGCCTCGTTATTCTGCAGACAACGACGGTAAAAATTCGTCGCAAACTTTTGAACGGACTAGCGACGGAAATATCCGTCGTTGATAGATTAGTCGTTTGACTCGCCGTTTGTTACATTGAATTAACGACGGAAAAGTCCGTCGTAACTAACGACGGAATTGTTTCCGCCGCTAAATTATTTGGGCAATTCCGTCAGAGATCCGTCGCAAATAACGACGGACTTTTACGTCGCTAAATAATTCCGTCGTAATTGAATCTCAGATCCGTCGCAACAGGTATTCGCTATTCCGTCGTAAATCCGTCGCATATTACGACGGATTTTTTCCGTCGCTAACAGAGTCCGTCGTAGATCCGTCGTTGTTACACCACGACAAATTAGATTTTGTTCCGTCTCAGAACCGTCGCAGTTCCGACTTAATTCCGTCTCTATTCCATCGCTATACTTAAAATATTTCGATGTACCAATTTCACATTAGATTTTACCCGTGTTTTTTACCTGTTCAATACATCCACAATCATCACAAATTCATCCACAAATTCATCCACAAATTCATCCACAATCATCACAAATCCAAATCCAACAACATCCACAATCATCACAAATCCATCCACAATCCATCCAAATCACAAATCACAAATCCACAATCATCCACAATCCATCCACAATTATTCAATACATCCACAATCTGATAATTCACAACAACTATTCGATACGGAGTTATAAATCCAAATCCAATTCAACAATTCAACAATTCAACAATCCAAATCCAACAACAACAATTCAACATATCCATAAATGAAGTAAAAACGTAAAGATAGGAATCAAAATGGTGGAGGGGGTGGTCGAGGTCCAGTACCGCTACTCGAGCCCGATAGGAATCGCTGGAATGCCTCCGCTGAGCTTCCATCCGAGCTTGAAGACGTTGAAGCATCCGTGCATGCTCACTCTGTTGTGCTTGAATCCTCGCCTCGACCGCTCACGCCTCTTTCTCCACCGTAGTTGCTCGACCATCCGCTCTCTCTAACCGCATCCGCTCCTCCATGTCCGCTAATCGCTCGATATCCGTGAGACTCCATACGAGATGTCATTGCAGAGCCGGAACTAGAGTCGCTCTCCATGAATGTACGTGAGAGAACCAAGACCAAACAATCTCTTTTCTTCGATGCGGCGCCCGAGGATACCCTTGAGGATCCGAGTCCTATCTACTGGGCTCTCATCTCGCTGCGGCTTGAGTCAAAATCAACTCGTCCTCCACCGCTCCTATATTTGCAAGAAAATCGTTTAAGTTTCCAAATAGAAGTTATTTTTACATCATTACCATATTTAATATTTAATCTACTTACCGCGATGCTACGAGCCTTCCCATCTGTATAACTTCCATCGGGGCGACATGATATTTCAAAACATCCCACCGGACCTCGTAAATATGGACTCCACGTTCTCGGCCTATTCATTCATTCAAACATTATTAATGTACACGTGGGTAAATGATAATAAGTATTTGTGTGCATATAATAGAGGTAGATTGCTACTTAAAAATAAGAAAATTAAACAAGCTTCATTAATGATGTTTTAATCCAATTAGTTTGTGGCGTCTAATAACTTAGCAATTAATGATTATGATATATGAGGCGGAAAGAAGAACAACATTAAAACCTAAATTGAATTCGAAAAACAAAATACTTACAATCTTTGGTAGCATAATCTAAAGCACATCCGAGCCACCCCGTGCCTAACGATCTCCGCCCCTCACCATCCGGCTCGTCATCCTACTCCTCCTAGCTTTTTCCGCCTTAGTCTCGCACCTCAAGTGATTCCAATAATCCCGCCACGCAGCCAATCCGATCCGGGAATGAATGGAGGTGGGCGTCGTCGACTCGTGCTCTCGATCTTATGAATAAGATCCTTATATCTCACCGCCTTTTGGCACCATGCATGATGAGACTACTTCAAGAGACAAAGCGGCGATCCCCGCAGAAATAATTCTGAAAGCATAAATTTGAAAATGATACATTTGAAATGCACATTCGAAAATAATACATTTGTTGGGATCGAAAATAACGTGAAAGTAAGGTCTTATATGGGATCTTATAAGACTAAATGACTAAATGTTATAGTTCATTAAATTAATGGATTGATGATATAAATTATTAGTTATCAATCATTTAGTAGTAAGAAATCAAATTATATTATGTAATGTCAAAAAAGGGGGTGATTATGGCAATATATAAAATATATGCACGTCGCGATATGGCCGCAATGGCTTCCGCCATATTTGGTCATCCTTTATCCCAAAGAACGGCGTTACATGTTTGGAGCCTTATGAGAAGAGCGAGGACGGTGCCATGCCCTTCACTCGAAGCTCCATTACATAAGATTAGCTAATCGGAACCCAAATAGCATCCTACCATACACAACAAACCTCCTACTTTCCTGGCAAACAAAATACACAAGACTCTTCGAGTTCATACAACTTACAATCTATGTTCAATGTCAACAAAAACAAGGTGGCTGCATATGCTCAAACTCTATTGAAAAGAATTCACACGACATGCTCTCCAATTCTTTACAATATATCACTTCACCGTGAAAGGCTGGAGCAAAACATTTTCTATTTCAAAATTTAGAAAAAAGGCAAATAGCCTCTAACTACAGATTCATAACGTATTGCTCATAAACCATCGCCGTCAAAATAGCTACTTAATCATCAGTTATCACAAAATCAGGCATTACTGCAATAAAATCTGATTCATAATCTAACAGAATGCATATAGAGCATAATTGACCATAAAATTCATACGCATGCAGGCTATATGCTAAAGAAATGCTAATTAAAACCAGCTCAATCTACCAACAAGCAATAATCAGTTCGAAAGAAGAACAAAAAACTCCCAATGCACAACCAAACATCGCAATCCCATCATACAAGTGAACAACAAACACAAACAAAACGCAAATCATCAATCTAATATATACAAAACCAAACACCAAATATAAATCTTAAAAGAAAAACAATAACGAAACCTCATAGGCTTTGGAGATCCAAAGCCCGATCCATCTAAAACACAAACTAATACAATTGTTTATTAAAAATAAGAACTCGAGTAGGAGACACCGAGGTATAAAACAAGAGCGTAAAATAACTCAATTTTGAGGCTAATTTCCATTCAACTTAATAAGAAATTTTTAGAAATATAAGGTTGAAACATTGGGCAGATACATATGAAATCCAATTATTATTTTTATTTCTATAATGCAATTATCTTTTCAATTGAATGTAAATCAATAATACCTGGAAGTCTTGAAAATACACCCGCCTCTGATCCTCAGGGACCAATTTCCAACTGAAACCCCGATGGTTCATGACCTTCTTGAACGACTCAGTAATCACATGTGCAACATCATGCGATGGACATAAAATCCTACAATTGAGTTTAAAATAATATACATTATATTCAAACAAGTACAATTGAGTTAAAAATAATCTAATTAAACTATAGGTACCCATTGACAATAGTCAAGGTCTTCTTCCCATCGCCCCGATCTGCGGCACCCACCGCCGACCCTCTCCTCCACCTATCGTAAGTCCTCCTACCGAGGCGCCAACTCCTTCATCTGAGGAGGTAGATGCAGAAATATTCCTACGATCACTAGACTGGACTCCTCTACCTCGTCCTCGACTTGCCATCTGAAAATAGATTTGGTACGTTACTTTAATAATTTTTTATTCTTCAAAAGTTATCAATTGTGCTGAATTTGGTTTTTGTTAGCTATTTGTTTAAACATTGTCATTGGAAAAGTTACATCTACAATATCTTTCAAGGTAATTCTTGTTTCTTTTCCTATAAAGCTTTTGACAATAGGATTCATTGAAATGTGTTGATCACAGAGAAAACTTACTTTCTTATGCTTCAGAATGGTTGTTCAGTTGTATTTTAGGCTTATACTTCTAAATTTGCCGGATTGATGTTGTATTCGTTGATGTGTCCTATTGCATGATAATATTTGAATATTTTTGCTTATCACTGATGTGTACACATTCATTATCTAATTGTTATATCTAGGCCGAGTATCCAGTCCTTGACCATGGTTCGAGGCATCCAAATCTGAAATCTTGAGTAGAGAATTGTTATGTTTTGACAAAAGAGAGATGTCAACAAAAAAAGAGAGAGAGAGAGAGGTCTGGGGTATTGATTATACCTTGAAAAAGTCAAATTGCAGGAGAAGTTCATCACCGCAAAGAAGATAATCGACCCTATTCATCTCCATCATAATCATCATCATTCAATGTATTATCATTTTCTGATTCCGATAATTCATATGAATCTGATTCCGACAATTCATCATCTTCGACTGATTCGTCATCTGCTTCTTCTATGTCTATCAAAGTGCCATCAGGATGAACTCGTGTCATGTCATCATCAACCACTACACTTGTAATTAAAGGCATTTCATCCTCTTGAAATGGCGGAGGTACTATCGAACTAGATGATTCATCCGAGACTTCCACATTAGCTCGCTTAATTTTGCATACATCCCACCAATCCTTTGTAGATTGTTTTAAACTCGGATAAGGACAATAGTATACTTGAACGGCTTGTGTGGCAAGGACAAACGGTTCATACTTATTATACCTTCGCCTATAATTCACGAAACCAATTTGTATTCGTGGATGCACCGATGTCCCCAATCGTGATGGATCAAACCACTCGCATCTAAACATTGTTACGGTCTTCATAGGTAGCCCATGGTATTCCAACTCACAAACCTCCAAGAATCGCCCATAAAAATTGAGTTCATTCTTATCGCACCATAAGTTTCACCTTTAATGCACACACCATCGCTCATGGTGGCTCTTTGTGTCCCATGCTCTAACGTGTGAAATTTATACCCATTTATGTAGTACCGGATACGCCTTAATCATCGGAGAAGGCCCTTTGCTAAATCCAATATGAATGGATTGACGACATTGTTGGTATGGTCTTTGACCTAAATCCAACAAATCAATAAACATCTATCAATCTGACTGATTAAATATTACAAAAGGTTCTGGTTAATGGGATTATATACTCACATATGTATCAAACCAATGTGAGAAGTTTCTGTCGATTTTCTTTTGAATCTCAGAGGAGGAGATCCGTGGATGTAATCTTTTCAAGAAATCGATAAACAAACTTCAAAAAAATAGTTATAATTAGTATTTAAATAGTTATACTAATTGAAAGTTATACAACGTGAAATTATAAATACTTACTTTAAATAGTTCTCCAAACTTCAACGCAATTCAATAGCACATATAATCGAGCAAAGATCATACTCACTCGAATCTAGATATCTCTTCGACATTTTTCCAAAAGGCGGCCACCTTGCTTGAATATTGAAAGCATATCTGAGAAGTCTTCATGCCTAATATCTCCCCCAACATTATAATTGCGAGGCACATTCTTATGTTTCGTTCTTACGTGACCCTCAAAATAATAAGAACAGAATGTTGATGCTTCTTCTACTAAGTACGCATTGCAAATAGAACCTCCACTCGAGCTTTATTTCTCACGTTGTTTTCAACTTACGTAAGTATCTATCGATGTATATAAAAAGATTAATAGTTATATGTGTATATTTATACATATGGACAACAATTGTTAAAGTGAACGTTTACCTTCGAATGGATACATCCATCGGTATTGAACGGTCCGCAATACGAGCTTCATCTCGCTAGATGGATGGTAGATGTTCCATTGAATCGAAGAAACTAGGAGGAATATACGCCGAGCTTGCATAAAATGACCGAATATTTTCAAGTTTGCACATGTCCTCAAGTTTGATGTTTCGAGAGGTCAAATCTTTGAAAAATAAACTTAATTCATATCGCTTTCCAAACATTAGGTGGGAGAAGTTCTCGAAATGCGATCGGGAGTATCTGTTGCATAAAAACATGGCAGTCGTGACTCTTCATCCCAAACATCTTCAATTTGGTCATGTCTACACATCTGCCCATATTTGAGACATACCCGTCTGGAAATCTAAGACCTTTCACCCATTCGCACAAGACTTTTTTCTCATGTTTGTCAAGTGTGTAAGAAGCTTTTGGATACTTGCCTGTCGACTCATTCATCTTCAACTCTGGTCTATTGCAGTACAAATTAAGTTCTTCTCTTGATTTGCTCGTATCTTTCGTCTTACCCGAATATTCATCTCAGTGTTGAACACATTATCAAATACATTCTTCTCTATGTGCATGACATCCAAATTATGTCGAATCAAAAGAGAACTCCAGTACGGTAAATCCCAGAATATACTCCGCTTCCTCCAACCACTACCAAAATATTTGGAAATACTACTATTTATTGCATCACTACCCATTTCAGTCACCTTCACTAGTCCCATTCCTTCAATCCTAGATAATAGTTCTTCTCCCGATAGCGCTTCAGGTGGACTACTAGTAATCACCGTATTCTTTCTGAATCCTCTTCTATCCCTTCTGAATTGGTGATCGGGATTTAAAAACTTTCGATGATTATCAAACCATGACTGTTTACCACTTTTTGGTAAAGTAAACGCTCAAGATCCTCCATGCAATGTGGACAAGTTAACCTTCCATTGCATCCATCCGCACAACATAGAGTACGCAGGAAAGTCACTAATTGTCCAAAGCAATGCAAAGACGATCTGAAAATTTTGTTTCAATGAGACATCATAGGTAAGGACACCTGCTTCCCACAAATCTACTAACTCAGAAATTAATGGTTGCAAGAACACATCAATCTTTTCTTTTGGATTACGTGGCCCTGGCACTAGAATTGTGAGAAACATATATTGTTCCTTCATACACATCCATGGAGGAAGATTATAAGGAGTAACTATAACAGGCCATGAAGAATATTGTTGTCCTGATTGACCAAAAGGTTGGAAACCATCAGTCGAAAGACCCAATCTAACATTACGAATCTCAGATTCAAACAAAGGAAACTTCATGTTCAAATGCTTCCATGCAGGTGTGTCTGCCGGATGGCGCATGACTCCATCATCAGTCGACGATGCATGCCAACTAGGGATGTCAATCGGGCCAGCCCGCTCGGGTTCGGGCCAACCCACTCGAGTTATCGGGCTATTCGGTTCGGGCTATTCGGGTTGATATTTTTTTCCGGTTAGAAATGTTCAACCCTAACCCTAAATTCTCGGGTTTGGGCCAACCCATCTGGTCAATCGGCCGTAAAGTTTAAGGAAAAAAAATATATATATATATATATATTATTGATAATAATAATATTTATAACAAATATTTTATATTAAGCGTTGCTAAATAAAAACAAATAAGTGAAAAATAAATATAATACATTCCACAAGTTCTTTTTTTTTTAATCTTATTATACTAACTTTGAAGAGCAAACAATGAAAATTAAAAATAGTGCTCATGACTAAATTCTTTTTTTCTAATATGCTTTAATATTCGCATTCCATGTAACTAAATGATCTCTAAATAATATAATACAATTATAGCGGAGTTAAAATTTATATCTAGAAAAATTTAATAAGCTAATTCAATATAATACTATTTAAATTATATTACAATATCAAAAATAAAAAATAATGCTCACAACTAAATTATTTTTTTAATATATCTGAATATTCATATTCCATAATAGCTAATTCACTATTTAATAAATATTTTATAAGTTAATTCACTATAATACCAATTAAAATTTATAATTTGAAAAAAAAAATTAATTCACTATAAATAACTAAATAAACAATCAATCTATAATAGCTACAAAAGTTAAGATAATTAAACATGAAAAGTAAATTTTTGAAATCAAGAATTTTGAATTTCTAACTATTAGATAAGGGAAAAAAATGAGTTGAGGTTTTTTTTTTTTTTTTTTTTTCGGCCCGATGGGCTGACCCGCGACCCGACCGGGCCAGCCCGATTAACCCGTCAACCCGAATGGGCTGGCCCGAATAACCCGATTTTATATTCGGGTTATGATTTTATAGCCCAACCCATTAATTTTATCGGGTTATTCGGGCCAGCCCGTGGGTTTCAACCCGTATTGACATCCCTAATGCCAACGCATATTCTCCGCTGTAGCCTCAGATGCATACAACCTCTGTAGTCGAGGAGTAAGAGGAAAATAATACATCTTCTTACATGGAATTTGTGATTTCTTTCGAGTTTCGGATGCTCGATTATTTCTCTCAAACGTGGATGCTCACAAACTTTACATCTCGTCAATTCGAATCTTGTCACCAAGAAATCATGCAATTATGTGGACAACAATCTATCTTGTGCACAGCAATCCCATGCCACGCAACAATTTCTTCGTCTTTGTAGAAGTCATCAGTACAAGATTACCATCCGGATTTGTCTCTTTCACGAGTTCATTATTTGATCAAACCTTTCTCGGATATATTATTCTCGACTTTCCAACTCGTAAGTCGAGCCACAACAGATAATTGTGAATGGTTTGAGCAACCCGCCACAACGGTTTATCGACGGCGTCAACATGTCGTAAAATTTTCGTGCCTCAAAGATTTGGTTCCTCTTGAGCTCGGCAAAGTTAAACCGAGGACCAGAAGATCCATTACCATCGTCGACACGTACTTGATTGAGGTTCGGGGTGATCTCGCATTGTCGGATCTATACTCACATTTGTCTCCCTCGAAAGATCCAAGTGTTATAATTTGGAACAAATCTAAATTTTGAAATGTGATATCGCACGGTATCTTGTACTTGATAAGGTATCTTATCGCACTTCTTACAAGGACACTGATCTTTTCCCCATCCATGAATGATAGTTGATTACTAGCAAACTCAATGAAGTTTTCAAGTCCGCGAAGAAAATCATGATTTAATCCACCACAGTACTAAACGCTTATACATCCATTCACGATTCTGACTCATCACGAGGAAGTGGAAATGGGATTCTGGAAGTGAGAGACAAATGTTCCTGTCATGGGGAAATGGGATTCTGGAAGTGAGAAGCAAATCTTGGGAGATGAATGTTCACAAATGTTGGGAGATGAAGTGAGAGGCAAATATTCGAGTACCAACTACTAAGCCCGACTTTAATTTGGTTAATGATTTGGAAGTACATTTGGTTAATGATTTGGAAGTACATTTATAAGAGGAGAGAATTTAGGTGAAGAGAGATGCCGATAACTCTATTTATTGGTAAATAGAGGTATACTGCATAATTTTCTAATGTTTGGTTATGTTAGGATAATATTTAGATGCAAAAGACAAGATACTCATATTCGGATCCAAGTCTATTTCACGTTTCATAACAAAAAGGTTCTCACGTTATAGAAATAGAAATGCACGAGACATATACTATATAAAAAGTAACACGGATGCATGTCAACATGAAACTAATTTGTAGCGGTATAAAATCGATGCATAAATATAAATCACCAAATAGAAAAAGTTCACATGATTAGTCTTATTTCTCTTTGATAAAAGAGTAGCAATCACAAAAAATTCGTCTCCTAACCCCTTCACGTGTGGGACATGTGATGTAAATGATCACAACATTAATATATATAGCAATACATATAAATATTAATGGTGTGACCACTTACATCACATGTGAAAGGTTAGGAGAGAATTTTGTGATTGCTACTCTTTTATCAAAGAGAAATAAGACTAATCATGTGTGAACTTTTTCTATTTTGAAATATGCCATGTTGTCCAGATTTTGAATTTTACGAATATGGATGAAGAAAAGTACCTGTTATTGTTACGATGTATATGCAAGAAAGATTGATTAAATTCGACAACAGAAATTACGTGGTTCACTCACAACATATTAACTAGCAGACTACACCCCTAGATTATGGCCGAGTTTGCATATTGGTGGGCCGAGCTCAATTTTACTATTTGGGCCGGTAGGCCCTTATCATATTTTTGTGATTCTCGAGCAGAAACGACACACTCAAATACAGACTATGTAAACCTGAACTCAATCGAGTCAGAAGTCTCTAAATAATCCTTATGCATATTCATTTTTAGATTGATGGCGACTCTCGCAATACTATGAATGATCAATCAATTACAGAATGCTAGTTCACACAAATTTGCTCACAGACTAGAAAGTATAATTACTACAACATTAAGGCTACGAGCCTTCTCAAAACTGAAAAACTTAAACGAGATCATCTCAATTTCAAATCCTATGACTTTCTAAGTATTCACAAACATATCATACAAACAATAGATTTTATACAAATACATACATATATATAAATCAACAAATATAAATTATTTGTATATATAATAAAAACACAGACTGAAGCGATACAATGAGTGCGGCAAGTGGCATGGGCTGAGCAGTGGTGGGGCACAGTCAGTAGGTGGTATTAATGTTAAATATTAAAGTACACACTTTTTGAAATATATGAATAATTTTATATAATAACACTTATTTACTTGTGGAAAGGGCGACCGACCATACTACTCAACTTATACATGTACATATACACAAATTACATACAAAGTTGAGAAAGCATGCTTGCATGCACTTATGCATGCATATATATACAATCTATTTATATTATGCATTATATCAAGTTCATGTACAAAGTTAACTTTCATGTACATAAGAACCTCATATATATCACATACTTAACTCAATTGATTAAGAACTATCAGATTTAGAATAAAGAATCTCATATAGAAGCTTCTAAATGCGCAAGAAAAGTGGAGGGCTTTGGGGTTTGTCTTTTTATGACCAATAAGCATAGGTTGGTCATCGTGTATACTATTTCATTTATTTAAACATAAGTTTCTATTCACATAAAAAAGGTTAGTGACCCCATTTTGATTTTTAGGCTCCTAGTCGTTAGAATTTGTACCCTCGCCTCCTTTTCATTTTTTCTCCAAAATTTTATGTGGATAAATAATTGAAGTGGATAAATAATTGAAGTTTATTTATCCACTTCAATTATAGACATTCAGTGTCTATAATTGAAGTTTATTATAACTTAGCATACGTTATTATTTTTATTATTTTATCATAACACTAAGGATATGATTATTATCCAAACCTTTTATATTATTATATTTATAAAGATATATTGGAAGATTGGCGTATTATGTATTTTAAGGATACATAGAAAGTATTTTGAACTTTGTATATCTAGTACATAGAAAGACATGTATATTCCAAATATATAATAAAAGTTATAATTCTGCTATATTCTTCAATATGATTTTTTTATATATGCATAGTTTTTCTTATTGTTAAATTAAGCTTTGGTGCACTGTACGCGCATGGAAAGCTATACGATTAACAAGTTGTGGATATAATAATTAGTGATCGATTTTTAATAATAACCAACAGTAAGTTTTAGAATTAAATGAAATTATGTATTAGTCAGGTGATAGAATAGAGTGATTAATATGTGAAATCAAATATTTGGATTCGAGTCCATCGCTAACTTTAAATTTGTATATTTAATTGAAAAAAGAAAAATAATTAAATGAGTTCATTCAATCTTAATTATTGCTTCACCCGGGAGAATTACCTTATCCAATGGAGTCGTTTGATTTTCTACCCTTAAAAAGACCCAAAATTAACTGTTACCATTTACCCCCCAATTTCACTACTAGAGTTCTACCCTTCCCCTTCCGATCCACCGTCACCAGCGCAGGACAACCCAGAAGCCGTCGAGCCACCGTCGGCCTTGCTTCCGCGAACGACTGGAAACGGTGAGAATGTTGAGATTTGTTTAACGTTCCAACTCAGTGGTGTTAAAAGCATGGTGTTTGTTGGCTGGTAGTGGCTTAGCTAACAATTTAAACAATGTGTTGTAACAGATCACTTTTACAACGAAGTGAGAAGAAGATGGTTTCAAGAGGCATAACATGTGTTGACTGCAGCATGGAATGTGAGAGATCTCATGGGAAGCAGGGAGGATTTTTGCGTATTGTCGACCGATTCTTCAAAATCATGTTTGGCAAAGACCGCTCAAAATTTATGGTATTAAAACTCCTCTCTCCCTCTCTCTCTCACACACACAAATACACAGAGCCTGTTAGCCCCTCTATCTATTCATTTTCGTTGTCTCTTAATAGTACTCTTGTTTTTGTGATTCTGCTTTTACTTTTGGTTTTTCGGTATTATATTTTGTTCTTTTGTGATACTTTATTTTGGATTTAGAGTTCGTGCTCTCTGTCAGTGCATTATTTTTAAATACGTTATCATCTATGCATTCGTTGAACCATAAAAAGACCACTAATCAAATAAACTTCAATTATTTATCTATGCATACGTTATTATTTTTAAATAACCACTAATCAAATTTCATTAGTGTTGAGTTTATTGTGTTGCGATAAATCACGCTTGTTTCAACTACCCCAATTAAAATTATTTCATCAAATTCAATTAAATAAATAATTTTTAAAAATTACGTAATGATGCATTCGAACCTAAAATTTTTGACGTAAAAACATTTATAAATTATTATTCAAGAATTATATAAATAGCGGCCCCAGTTTAATCTCATTAAATAATGTCAAAAATAATGTTGTCCAATGAAATGCTATGCATTGGTATTCAAATAATAAACCGAGCATATCATGTCCTAGCTACAACAGTTTATTCTTTCAATTACTATATTGTTCGACACTAAGTTAACATATGAAAGGTACTATCAGCTTCAAACTCTATCTATATTGCACGATATCATCACCGTAGATAAACCAAAAAAATTTGCCCGTTGAATTAACGTGCATTACTAATGGTGTTAACATCAACCATATTGTGTCTCAAGAACCTTTAATAGTTCAATGATCTCTCAGAGATTGGAAGTGGATCATAGATTCGGTTCAGATCCACAATGAGCCATATGCCACGGTCAAATAATCGAATACCTTTTACCTCCTAGACTAGATGCTAAGTTGTTGTCACGAGGATTAATAACTATCGTATAATCAAATATTCGATAAATAATATGAACATCCATTTGCATCCAATATACCAATACATACCAATATACCAATACATACCAATACATACCAATACGAACATCCATTTGCATCAAATCATTTAATTATACATCCAATATACCAATACATACCAATATATACAAATACATACATATATACTCATAATTCCATATATACAAATACATACATAAATACATACATATATACCAAACGTTATACAAATACATACATAAATACATACATATATACCAATATATAAATCAACAAATATATATATATATATATATATATATATGGATGGATATGATGGATGGGCGGATATGGTATATGGCGGCATGATATGAATGGCGGGGTAATCGGTCATGGCTGGCGGGTCAGGCGGGCTTAGCGGGCAGGGGTGGGGCTTGGTGGGCGGCGGGAGGCGGTAATGGGCAATGGGCATGGGACGGCGGAGAGGCATGACGCGATGGCATGCGCGGCGGGATGTACGGGATGGGAGGGCTTGGGATGGGAGCTAGGGTTTGAAGCAGAGTAATGAAATTGGGGAAGAACGCGTCTGTAATATTATTTTTTAGCGTCGGATTAGAGACGGATACTTTCCGTCGCTATAATTAAAACACTTTAGCGACGTACTAACGACGGAATAATGTTAACGACGGACATTATCCGTCGTTAGAATATGTGAAAAATTAAAATGGTAAAATCCGTTAATATAACGACGGATTTTGTCCGTCGTTAAGACTTACCGACGGACTAACGACTCAATATTCCGTCGTTGTAATTCTTGACGCAAAAAAATAAAAAAAATTATTATTAACGACGGAATATATTCCGTCGTAAAATTTATTTAGAATAAATAAAACTAAAAAATAATATTAACGACGGAATAAATCCGTCGTAATAATAATTAAAAAATAAATAAATAAAATCCGTTAATTTACGACGGATCAGCGACGGTTATTTAAAGTCTACAATAAAAATAAATAAAAAATCGTTAATTTAACGACGGATTTTTTCCGTCGTTAAATACAACGACGGATCAACGACGTATTTTCCGACGTTATATTATTTCCGTCGTTAAATACGTCGCAAGTCCGTCGTTATTTTATTTCGTTAGAGTTCCGTCGCTAATCCGTCGCTGTATTACGACCCAAATTTTTAACGTCGCTAATCCGTCGTTGTTCGCGCGTTTTTTTGTAGTGAATTATTACTGTACCGTTAGAACATCTTCTAAAAAAATTTAATAGGAAAAGGATAGTCTCGTTTGTGTAGGTGTTGTATTAGATGAATAGCATGTATTTGCATGTAAGCCTACATGGAAAAATTAGTTAAAAGTTTTTAACAAAGTTGTTAAACTGTTAAGCTATTGCCAAAAGCTATTAGTAGGTTGTTAGTAGTTCATAAGTTAATGAAAGTGTAAGCACTCTATATAAAGTGTAAAACGTAGATCAAATAAAGTAAGCTTTCCTCTAATTTCTTCTTCTTTTTGCATAAATTGCATTCTTCTTAACATTCTCAGAGGTATAAAGATGTAATGGATGCTCTGTTGAAGCCGGTTAGTAGTTATATGAATCACATGTTGTTCCAACATCAAAAAGTCATCACAAAAAAGGTGGCATGGAAATCCAAGCAAGAATCTGTGCATAAAAGTAGGCCAGAGAAGATTCCCACCAAAAAAGAAGCACAATTCAGACCATTCCCACATAATGTCAGGACTCTAAAAGTCACAGGTATGCTTGATGGGCAGCTGTGCAATATCTTTCTGCATCAAGGGAGGTAGTTCTTTGATCATCTCATTTTTTCTATATATATATATATATATATATATATATATATCTCTTGTTCTACGATGCTCATTTGATGTCCTCGTACACATTAGAAGGAGCTTCGTGGAATTATCAAAGGCCCTATCTATCTTTGTGGGTGTAGTAACCCGAAGATCTTTAAGTCTTAGTTAGACCCTAATTAAGGATAATTAGAGGCTTAAAAAGTATTGATTTCTTAAGAAATTATAAAGAAATGCATAATAGATTATTAAACGATATAAATTCGATTAAATCTTAATCAAAGGAATAGAGATTTGGAGATGTAGAGATTAATTAGAAATGAGTTTTATTATGATCAAATATGAGAATTTTGATTTTTAATGTGTGTTTGAATGAAAAATGTTATTAAATATAAATTGTGCTATGAAATGCATTAATTATTTTTGCATGTTAATTTTCTTATAAAATGAGATGATTTATTGTTCAAGCTATTAATTGGATTGAATAAATTATTTTATTATTATTATTTAGTGATAAAGGAATTATTTGTCATAATTTTCAAAATTTAAGGAATTTAAGTGTTTCTATTTAAATTTTAACATATGAAAGAATTTAATTTATGTTATATGAATTTATTTTCAATCATGGAAATAAATTGTTTTGAATTCTAATATTTATTAGAAATATGGTTTTATATATTAAAGGATATTAAGGTATGACATTAGTAATATTAGAGGTATAATTATAAATTATGGAAATTTGTGTCAAATTTTAATGAAATGAATACAAAATTACATTTAAATGCAAATAAACATTCTAGAATTTTATAAACAACATAAGATCATCATCAACCTTATTTCTTCCTCAAAATTTCGGCCCTCACACACAAGCACAGACCAAAAATTTTATTTTAAATTTTAATTCATATTTAAGTGGGAAATTAGTGGTAATTCACTCCAAAGAATGTAATTACCTTGTTTAAGCTAAGTTTTTATGATTTAAATTGAAGAATATGAAGTTCTTATGTATGTTAATTTTCAAAAATTTCATGAGTTAATTTAAGGTTGATTCGTGTAATTTTTTGTTATGTTTATTGATTTAATTATGCTTATTATGCATAATTAACATGATATATGGTTTTAATTCTTTCATTTCCTAAAGTTGGTGAATTAAAGTGTTGATTATGAACCCTAATTTTTGTATGTGAAGTATGTGTTATGATTTAGTTAAATTAAGTTTAAATATATGTTTAGGAATAGAATTAAACTTCATATACATAAAGAAATGGAAATTTAAAACATTTCATATTAAAGCCCTAAATTTCGAAAACTAAGGACAATTGGAACTTGAAGATTTTAATTTTATTTGATCTAATTGGCATGATATTTAAACTTTAGGATATATATAATGCATAATATGAATTTACAAGAATTTAATTCATGTTTAATCATAATTCCCTAATTTTTGAAACTTAAGGGGAAGGCTTGAACTTTGATTTCTTGATTTTATTTGATGTATTTGATATGATTTTTGAGATCTATAAAGTTGAATTTATGGGAATTATTGAACATATATACTAAAAGATGAAAAATTAAAATTTAGTGCAAAGTTATGATTTTATGTGATGAATTTGGTTAAGGTTTGAAGTGATCATGAATTAATGATCATTGATGATGAATGATTATAAATATGAATTGTTTGATATTAGATGGATATTAGATTTGTAAATTCTTGAAACTTGCCGATAAACTTTGTTGAAGGGCATATTGTGATAATGATGTAAATGAATGAGTTGGACTTGTTTTAAGTTCCTAAATATATATTTAAGCATATGGTGGTGATTGGTGAAGTTTGGGAATGAAATTTGTTGAATTTGGTTTGGTATGGCTATTTAAATTACAAACGTTACTCTGCCGAAAATTCGTTAAGAAATTGTCTATTAATAAGACGTTTGAAATTCTAATTGGTGAACTATTAATAATGGTTAAGTGGATAAGAAATTTTGTTAAATTCAATAATAATTTTATGTTACAAGGATCAAGTGGGGCAAGGAAGGACTTGAAGAATGAACAATTTGAAAAAGTTGAGTAAAAGGGTGACTACTATTCAGGTGGGCAAACTCTTAACTATCTTTTAATGAGCGCTCAATGAATTGCTTATTTTCAAATGAAAGTGCATGTATTGAGAAATTATGATCCAAATCACCCCATAGTCACAGCTTGTCTGTTTAATTGACTAGTTAATTAAGTAACTAATAGTGATTACTTGATTAATTAGTTAATTAAGTAGGCGGGTTCGTGACAGTGGGTGCAAGTATTGTAATTACTCTAAGGTAAGTCATACTTCTCTTATTTCCCTTAGTAGGGCTAAGTGTAAAACAAGTCAACCTAACAACCACATATACTTGGAGAATGGGAAGGCCCTTCATTTGGTTGTTCAGGAGCTAATGAACACCCCATCAACTATGTCATGCGATGCCATTCAAAATGTGACCGGCCCTTCTCTCAAACAAGAAGCTTTCTATTCTTAGAAAGGTACAATTTCTTGTGGCCTACCCTTTTGTCGTGTCAATGTTTTTCTATCTCATTATCATATTCCTTATTTGTTTTATTAATTAGTTGTTTTTCATTAGTATTTGTATTTTAATTCTTCAGGATTTATTTTGTAGTCATTTTTGGATATTTAAATATTCAGCATAGGTCAAACCTATAAGTACATAGGTTTAGGGTTTCATTAGGATTTCTGCATTATTACTTAAAGAATATGGTCATGAGATTTATAATATTTAGTTCAACAATATTGTTGTGGCCTCTTCAGGGGAGTGTTTTCATTTTATTTTCGTTACCTATCTGTTATTTTATGTTCTCTCTTTTTCCTCAATCACATTCACTTTATCAAGTGGCCCGACTCTCTGTTGCACTCGTCTCACCCATGATGACATGAGATGATCGAACCAAAACAATAGAGAAGTTGGTTGAAGGCACCAATTCTGAGTCCGACTACTGTTTTGCCCAAATCATATAGAAGCTCGACTTGTTGGCCCTTCCTCGGTGTCGAGTTTTTCACTGCGATTCATCCACCGCTACTCATCATTTGTAATATCCCTAACTTTTAATTAGTAATTAATTAACGATTAAGATTAAAGGGCTTTGCATCCTTAATAAGAAAGAAATTATATATGCTTAAGATCTAAATTATATATGCTTAAGATCCAAATTATATAATTTCACTTAGCAAAATAAAATATGATCGATAAACGAATTCTAAAATTTGGAATAAAAAGATTGTATTTAGAAGTTTAAAATATTATATAGATTGATTAATTGATCTTAACGATCAAATAAAAGTTATAACTATAGGAAAGTTTAAATTTTGCTATTATATGTGTTATATTCTCATGTAGTATAGTAAACATAATTTTATGAGAATATAAAGTAAGTATTTTATTTCCTAAAGAAATGAAAACAAGGAAATAAATAACAAGTATAAAGTTATTATTAATAAGTAATATACCTATGTATATCATAGTATAATTGAATAAAATAGTGATGAGTAACCATGCATTAAATTAGTTTTGATGAATAATCAAGTATTAAATTAAATTAAAAATAAAATAGAATTTAATACATATAAAAACACTTCCTTACTATTGAAGATCTTCCCAAACTCACCCATTTCTTCCAAAAACTCACGGCTACACACACTTGAAAATTTTCTTTATCAAGCCATACTACTTCCAAAATTCCATCTCTAAGTTTAATATTAAGTTGAAAAAGAGGTATATTTCTATCTTTTATTTACTTTTTATGCTTGGTTATTGTTGGTGAATTAGTGAAAATATTGATGATGTTAGGTTGAAGGATTTTGTATGTTATGTGATGAATATTGATACTATATGATGATATTGGTGAATTAGTGTTGAAATGGTAGAATATTGATGGTTTAATTGTAAGATTTAAGCTAGAACTACAAACCCTAGTTTTTGAATTTTGAATTTTGAATGAAAGTGATACTATGTTGATGATATGTTGGGAATTTGTTGTGATTATGTGCTAAAAACATGTTTAAGGAAGAAATTTGGAAAGAACATCAAACAAAAATAAATTATAATATATATATATTTTCAAAAATTTCAAAAAAATTGAAATACATTATGTTGATTTTATTTTCTTCAATTAACTTGATATATGAGTTTAATATGATGATTTAAGCATTATGTGAATTAATTAGAATTTTCTAAGCTTAAATGTTGAAAGTGTAAAATTTTAGTTTATATGCTTAATTGACATGTTTATGCTAATGTTGATATATGCTATTGTTATGGTTGTGTAAGGCAATATATGATAATTAGATGAGAAATTGAAAGAAAGTTGAAGAAAAATATAGTTTATGCATGATGTAGGATTTTCGAAAATCTTAGAAGAAAAGGGGAAAATTAAAATTTAATGTTATTCTTTATAAATATTATGGATCATGAACTTATTATGTAAATAAGTACTAATGAAGCTTAATTAAGAATTTTAGAACTAAGAATGTGAAAAGCTAAAGCTTATGCACATATTTATGTTGAATGAATTTATGTTTTGCATAAGTTATGTTATGTGATTATAATTGATTAGAAATGATTTATAAACCCAAGAGTATAATAGTAATGAAATGAATGCCATTAAGTGTGTTGATGACATACTATTTCATTGGTAATGAAAAAGTTTAAAGTTAAGTGATTAATTGAAAAGTTATGCTTAAATACTAAAGAAAAGAATGTGAATTTAGTTCACTAAGTATAATTATAAAATAATTATCAAATGTTCCTTTGATACCAAGGTATACTAATTATAAAATAAATTAGTATAGGTAAAAGTTTAGACAAAAGTGTCTAAACAAAACATAAGAAAAGAAAAAGAATGAATAATAAGAAATTACATGTGTTTAATAGATAAGAAATACCCTTTTATATAAGTACTGATATTATTAAATAATCCAAGGTACATCGAGAAATGGAAAGACGATTAAAGAGGAGGAAGAAGAAGAAAAAGATAAGTCTATTAAGCTTACCGAGTAAATCAACAGGTGGGCTTTCTAATAAACTATAGCACGTGCTAAATTTTGTTATTTTATTATATATTGTATGACATACAAAATTATTGACTTGCCGAATGTTTGAACATGAGCATGATGCATTACCTATCCACGGAAAAGAAAGAAAAAAAGAAAGAAAGAAAGAATGTTACCGACGTCGGGTATGGACCTTCGGGTCAAGGTGTTTGAGAAGGATGCCTACTTCTCAACACAAAGAAGGTACGTGGATATGGGAAGAGAAAGATGTCTGCAAACAAAGATCATGCATATGTATTTGTTTTAAAATTATGAAAATGAAAGCAAGTAAGTGTTTATTTCGAATAACATGGACATGTTTTTCACTAAAACCCATGTGTATGGCAAAGTTATAGCAAGTCAATCATATAGCTCTAAGAGCAAAGTTTTAAATGTTTTCGGCATGTGTCCACTGAGTGCTTATGTACTCACGCCCTGCATGTATTTCTAAACATGCAGGTTAAGCTGGAATCATGGAGGTGGAATTTGAAGAACACTGTGGTTGTCGTGGTTTATGTTTTTCGTCATATATGTTAGAAATGTTTATTATTATTCCGTTTGTTTCATATGTTTGGTTGTTGTTGTTGAGATTGAACTCCTTGAAATCATGTGATGTTGGAAGTTATTTTTGTATTGGTGGGTAATTGTGAATTGGAGTCGAACTCCTTAATGCCTTTTGTTATTCAAATAGGAAATGGTTTGATTGTTATTGTAACCGATGTTTGAGAATGTTAGAGTCAAACTTGTTATGATATTATGTTGTTGGAAGTTTATTTCGAACCTATGTTGATGCCTACTTTGTTTTGTTATTGACTGAAACTTTGGTGCTTGTTGTTATAAGCGGTTGCCCAGAGTTATATGTCCTCATACATATAACTCAACTACCCTTTCTGTTGCCACACTCTGACTTGAATTATTATTATGTGATTACCGTAATTGTGGAAGGAAAACCCCCTTTTTGGACAAAAGTCTATTGACGCTGATTATCCTATCCCCGTTATTCCATTTATTCATTAGACTTCATGGAAACGAATCATTTCGTTCTATTTGAAATCAATACATCCTTTGATGTCACCCATTATTTTCTCTTCATATATGTTATTATGCCATATTGTGAACTCTTTCTATAGTCATTCGTCCTAATGGTTTGTCAAGAGTGATTAGTCACAGCCTAATCTCTTGATTAAGAAGTTGGGCTGTGACATCATTACTCTTTTGACGCCATCGATTGGAATCCTAGTTTCACTCCCAATCCTAAATCCTCCTACAATTGTGACACTTAGCAACCCTTTGGATCATCCACCTAGGGTTTTACCTGAAATCTTAATTTTGATACCATCTAGGATTCTTTGTGCCGGTACTCCACCACCTGCTCCACCAAAATTTCCACCTTTACCCTGGTCGTAGGAACCTTTATCTAACCTCAACTTGATAGCTCAACTATCACCCATGCCACCTATGCACGTGCATCCAGCCTCATCACCACTGTTCACTAACTCTCAGCTGAAATCTGCATTGGAAACCATAATTCCCAACCACACAACTATTGCTCCACCTCATATCTGACGGGCTGCCGCTGCCAACTCGTTTAGCCACCCTAATTTCCCCATCCACCTCCAGTGTCCCGCCACCCTGTTCCATGCAGCTGCCGTCGACGTGGTAGATTTAGGATGTCTTTTGAAGTCTTTCCTCAGCCTTGCGGACAAGGCTGTTTTGGCAATGAGTTGATAGATGTGTAATAGTGGAATATTAGTTTTGTTAATTAGTTGTTGTTTTTTTAGTATTTGTATTTTAATTCTATAGGATTTATTTTATAGTCATTGTAGGATCTTTAAATATTAAACTTGATCAAGCCCGTTAGTACATGGGCCTAGGGTTTCTACATTATTATTTAAAGAGTCTTTGACTTTCGTAGTATGATCATCAAATTTATAATATTTAGTTCAATAATATAGTTGTGGCCTTTCCGGAGGAGTATTCTCGTTTCCTTTTCGTTATTTATTTATTATTTTTTGGGGGTGAACAAAAATACCCGAAATCTGAATATCTGATCTGAACTAAATCAAAATTTAAAATTCGATTCAGATTTTCGGTTTGGATCATAATGTGTTTTTTTCCAAATTTCTGATTTTTGGATTGGTATATTTTAAAACCGAGAAAAAATCTGAGATCTGAATTATATTCAATATATAAAATAATTAAATCTCAATTTAATTCTAACCCTACCCTAGTAACTTACTCACTTACTGAACCCTCACTCAAACACTCACAGACAACTCCATTCCAACGGCCACGCCCCCGCTCACATCCTATCTCTGCAACTGCAACCTCTCTACATGTCGTCGTTGCCGACTCGCCCCGCCGATTGCTTGCCACCCTATCGCCCATCTTCTGATGCCGTTTCATTTGCCTCTCGTTCCCTATATCTCTGATTCCCGACTTCCACCACTGTCTACTCTTTGGCCCGAGTCACGACATACAAGTTTGTCAAGAAACAATCATTTTTTCTTCAAAATTGGATTTGCATATATAATTTAGTGATTATTTTCGGATCTATTTATTGCTTTGTTTTTTTACTTTCGTGTTTCTGTGTGTGTGTCTTTGTGTTTAGCTATTTTCTTTAATTTATCCAAAATGTGACAATAATACAATGTTTTTTTTTTGGTAATTTAATACAGAAATTTTTAAAGGCTGCGTCACGGTGGACTCGAACCCGAGACCTTTGGCCTCGGGAATTAACCACTCTACCACTAGGCCAACACACACACACAATAATACAATGTTTTGGAATTCCTTAATGTTGGTCGTATTGATTTAGCTGAATTTCAGTATTTTTATGGTATCGTGATACTCGTATTTTGAGTTTATTTTGGTCGTTTGCCTTTTCCATTATTATTTGAAATATTATATTATTCGATACAAATTTGAAATTCAATCCATCAAAATGGATATTGCGTGGTGATTAATGTTTATTAGTTATTATCATAGTTGCAGTTTGATAATGTGATGGTGTAGTTTAGCAAAATGAGTAAATTCATCTTGATTAATGAAAGGGGATATAGGTATGTAATTTTTGGAAGTGAGATGTGATTTTTGTGGAAGCTAAAAAGATGTTTGGCTAGCTTATAAGCTCTCCAAAATAATTTATAAACTATTTTTTATTAGCGATTTTAAGGAACTTATAAGCTCAGTCAAACACCTAAATCTTGACATTTATGCATCTTAGATGACGGATGTGAATTGTGTGTTTATCTTATGAGTTAATATTACTATTTAACTTAGAATCAAACCCTTCAAATACAACAAATTATAGGTCTTGTAAATCACATTTTTATATTTCCTCTACTTTTTATATTTTGGGGAAATGTGAACTTTGATAAAGTAGATAAATATTTTCTCAAATTTTTGATTTTTCGATTTGGATCGGATTTGATAATATAATTTTCTGAGTCTTGGATTCGGATTTTCGGATAATATATTTTCCAGTTAGGAATTTGGATTTTCAGATCAGTTGGAATTAGACAAAAATCCAATCCGAAATTCGAATGTTCACCCCTAATTATTTTTGCGTTCTCTCTTCTCCTTCAATCACCTTCACTCTATTAGAATTTCTATATATGATCATGGATATATCCAATGCTGCACATAATCGTGTAGATATTATGAACATTAATAAATGATGTGTCAGCTCGCCTTCCGTGAACACCAATCACATGTCAAATTGGCATGGTTATTTTTTTTTTAGATATTTCTTTGTAACTAATACCTCAAAAATTTATTATTGGTATCATTAATTCAAAAAATTGCATAAAAATCAATGCTCAATTTATTCTTTTTTCCTCTAACTTCAAATAACGAGTAAATCAAATAAATTGAGCATTGATTTTTATGTAATTAATTTTATTAATGATACCAACAATAATTTTTAAGGTATTAAAATCAAAATAAATATATAAAAGAAAAAATAATAATATCAATTTGACATAAAACGTGATTGGTGCTAATGAGATGAGCAACATCACTTCTCTATGAACCTTGGAATTGCTCAACCATTTTATTACATATATTACGTATCTTTATCTATAAGAGATCTGTCATAAGTATTTATGTGTGATATAACTTCTTGAAATGCTTAATTATTTGATCTTTTTTATGTGTGATATAACACCTAAAAATTCATCTTGAAATCATTTGAGTTGAGCTTTTTTATAAGATATGAAATTTGAGTTTTTACAAACAACATATTACTCTGTGTTGATTGTTTACTTATAGTGCAAGAAATATATATGGCCATAGACCCAAAATCTATAATAATTACATTTCCTATTAAAAAGTAAAAATTTAAAATTATAACAGTTTAAAATCATCCATTCGAGCCTTAAATCTCACTTGGTTCAAAATTAAAATGGCAACAATTATTCTAGCTAGTTATACTAACTTCGATATTGATGCAGAACTGCCAATATAGCCTGGTGTAATCTAACCTCGCTAATACAAACTTGTTGACAAGTTTCAAAAAATCTAGATGTTCTTAGAGTGACTCCAATGCTAACTTTTTAATTGAAAAAGTTGGCTTCTTCCAACTTTTTTGACATTGTGAAAATGCTGATTAGATTCTCAACTTTCCAACATAAAAGTTGGCTTTTTGTAGAAAAACTATCAAAATAATTTCTTTTTACGTTTCTTTCTTTTCATTCCAATGGCTATTTTTCTCAAATTAATTGAGCATACTTAGGGGTGAGCATTCGGATTTCGGTTCGGATTTTTGCCTAATCCGAACTGATTCGAAAATTCGAATTTTGTGAGAGAAAAAGTTCGATCCGAACCGAATATCCGAAAATCTGAAATCTGAAAATTCGAATTTTTTATACAAAAATCCGAATCGAACCGAATCGAAAAATCCGAAATTATGAAAAAATCAAAAATCAGAAACCAATTTTTATATATATTTATATTAAATTTAAACATATTTAAATAAAATTTTAATTTTATATATAAATTATATATAATTCTGATTTTTGAATTTTTTTTTGGATTTAAAAAATCCAAAATTTTAAAAAATTTCAATCCGATCCGATCCGATCAGAAAATCCGAAAAATTCGAACCGAATTTTAAATTTTGATTTGGTTCGAATCGGATATTCGGTCCTCAGATTTTTTGCTCACCCATAAGCATACTTGGCAGAAATGCACATCGATGTAGCGATGTAGTGAAATATTATTTATTTTATTATTTAATTATATTTTTCTAGTTTTATTTTTATAATTTTAGTCTTTACTATGTCATTTCAATTTTATTAATATAATATGTTAGTTTTAATTTTTAGTTTAAATTATTGTATTTTTAATTAGATTGTTAAAATTTTACAAGTTTAAAATTAAATATATAATCAAATTATTTACATAATAATATTGTAAAATAAAATAAGTGAATATATATATATATATATATATATAATTATATATATAATATAGTAGGATTCATATAAAAGTTATTTTTTAGGTGTATGATTGATGAGAAATATTGAAAGAAACTGATAAGTTTTAAAAATTGATGTGATGTTAATGTGACAATAAAAAAAATTAGATTTTTGTTCTTAATATCCCCAAAACTATATAATTATTTTAAAACAAAAAAGGACAAAAAACTCAAAAAGTAGAAAGTAAACAACACCCGGACCGGCGAAGATTAATTAGGTCAGACACATGAACCGGATCAATAAATAGCTGCGGAGGGCGCAGAAATTAAGGTCAGGGCCTAACGAAGATACGAAGCCGGAGAAGAGGGCTGGAGCCTATAATCTTATCTTTACTTGCAAACACACAGCACCAACGTAATTCATAACTATTTTCATATTCGTTTTGAATTTTTCATTCTTATCCTAAATTTCCTAAATTTTCCAGTTCGATTCAGGAATTTCAGATCGCAGCTCTTTTGTTTTACCAGCAAAACCCTAGTTATTTCCCCCCTTCATTAATTAATCAGATGATTTCATGTGTTTTTGTTTCAATTTCTTGTTTATGTAACCTATTCGGGGCGCTAATTTTCTTTTTGGTGTTTCGGATTTTGCAGAGCATGGATAGGTACCAGAAAGTGGAGAAGCCGAAGGTTGAGACTCCGATTGATGAGAATGAGATTCGGATTACGAGCCAAGGCAGGATGCGAAGCTACATCACTTACGCCATGACTCTACTTCAGGTCTCGACATTTATTTTGGGTATTTCAAAAGCTAATTGTTTGATTTTGCTGGAAATGTTTCACGTATTAAATAGATTGCTTTGTACTTTAAATTCTCTTTCCAAATTTGGCGGCTGACTTTGGTTACGTTTTTGCATTTATTTCATTGTTAAGAATGTGGATTAATCGTTGAGATGGTGTTGCGGATACTCATTGATACTTTATTATGTTTTTGTAATTCGTATCATTCAAGGGCATACTTGATAAGTGGCCTAATTCATTGAAGTTGATCGAGTTTAATAATTAACTGTCTAAGAATTCTGATGAAATTTAACGTTAGAAACTATTGTGCTAATATTTCTTCCTGCTCTTGTTTCTGTTTGCTTGCGTTTGAATGAGGTCTCGGGCCTTGTGAAATTCTTCTTTGATGCATGTTTCCGATCAATATGTGCCTTGAACTCAGACAATTTTATATTTTTTTGCAGGTTTTTTTCCATTTGGAGATACATATATTCAGGAGTTTTCTGATTTTTTTTGTAGTTTCTCGTTTTGATTTTATGAGATTATGAAATTGACTGTGCTGCATTCTTCATGTGTATGTTTTGCATGTTTTTGTCTGTATTAGCAATGTTTGCTATGCGTGATAATTTTTTGGTGACACCTGTCAGAGAATCTTATTGTTCAATGCCTTGTAGGAGAAAGGTTCGGATGATATAGTGTTTAAGGCAATGGGCAGAGCCATCAACAAAACTGTGACAATCGTGGAGTTGATTAAGGTTTCTTTAGTGGTTATTTTAGGTTCCATTTAGAATATGATTTTCTGATGGTTCTCTCAAGATATTGCAATTTTGTTTGGTTCAGCGGAGAATTGTTGGTCTTCACCAGATTACTGCAATTCAATCTACTGACATAACCGACACATGGGAACCCCTGGAGGAAGGGCTTCAAATGTAAGGGCAAAACTTAATGGGAAAAGAAACACTTTTAAAGCTGTGAGTTTATACATCTTTTTTGTCTGAAAGATGAACAACTATGTTCCTTACATGTTGTGTTATATGTCTCAGTCTGGAAACCACAAGGAAAGTTTCAATGGTTACAATCACACTCTCAAAAAAGGAGCTGGATACAACAAACATCGGGTGAGTTTATTGAAAGTTTCTACTTTTTGTGAGTTTTGTTGCATTTCTGCATTCCGTGGAGTGTCTTTTCAACAATAAAAAATTCCATAATTTAGGCTATGCTGGTTCTTGTCTTAAATGTAGAGAGCATGTTTGTGCGGTGGAGTTCATTGAGGATGGGTTGATATTCAAGTAATGCTTTTTTTTGTTATATTGTGACTAATGTCCAATGAAAGTTATGCTAGGTTTCAAGTCAGTATACATTTCATCAGGTTATTGTGTTGGAACTTGAATTCATTAGTTTTGTCATCTTTCCATAGATAAGATAGGTGAACTGCGAACAGGAATTCACTAGGAAATGTTTTTTTTTATTTGAGTTGGAGACAAGTATTACTTTAGACGTCGAATCAAAACTTTCTTCATTTTGTAAGTCGAGTGCTAATAATTTTATATTCAATTTCTTTTCTTGTAAATTTTAATAGGTGGACACTGTGATGGGTGGCAAAGAACAAAATAGAATTTAGCTTTATAAACAAATTAAGCCACTGTTTGCTGTTTGGTATTTGTTATCTCTGTTCTTGTCCTGCACACTGTTTGTTATTCTAGTGTGATTATCTTCAGTCAAGCAGTCCTACTGACTGGCCACCATGTTTAGGTACCAACAACCAATACCAGAAGATCAGGTGAAGGTGTCTACAGATCTCGACTATGATGGAGGTGGTGTCACAGTTGCTAATTCCGACAGTTGCTAATTCCGTGCTTTCTGAACTACAATTACGTGTTGTGTTTTGACGTCTTTTTTTTGGATCCAGAGGGATCACCTCCTACCCGTGGAAGAGGCCGAGGTGGCAGAGTGAGGGGAAGACCTAGATTCCAATCTGGTATACATTTTGTTCTAGTCAATGTTGTCTGAGCTCCAGGGCTGGAAGTTTGCCAACTTCTGTCAATTATTACTGTAGGTAATTATCTATACTATCTGAGCTGTTGTTTCTATAGGGAATGGTTTTGCCTATGCCGAGTATGATGATGGAGGCTATGAAAAGAATCGTGGGTATGCCAGAGGTAGGGGACGAGGTAGAGGCCGTGGTTTCCGTGGCCGTGGAAGGGGAGCCTTCAACGGTCCTCAGGGGGATGCTCAGCATGATGCTGGAGGCTACAATCAAGAAGTACCAAGAGGTACATTTATTGATGGGTTGATGTTTTCTTTCTACATATAGATGTAAAGGTGTTTAGATATAGGAGGAGGCCTAGTTCTTTTATGAACCCAATAAGTTGAAACAAATCCCTTTCTTAGTGGGAAACAGTTATCTTATCGGTATTTGCTAGGAGATATATAAGAAATATGTCTGATCCTACTGGAAAGTATAGGAGAGTCCCTTGCTTTGATGTGGGGGTATGGAGAAGGATTTGGAGACATCAGATTATTAATAATTCATTTTTAAAAGAGTTGCTACTTGTCGTTCCTCTCTGCTTTGTTTTATTTTTCCTGCTTTGATACCCATGAATCTGGTAAATAGTGGTTACTGTGAAATTAACATGAGAGGTGAATTTGTTGTGGATGTGGTGCAGGTCGTGGCCGCGGGAGGGGAATTCATGGAAGGGTTCGTGGGTTCAGAGCTAATGGGCTGGTCCAAGCAGCTGCTTGAGTTGCTTAGGTGTTCAAACATGGGGTTCCATTGTATGATGACAATATGTTGTATAAGCTGATATGTGTATCCACCCCATTTCTATGTTTGTTTTTAGTTTATCGTTATTTAATTTTTTTTCCACCAATTCTAGTTTTTTTTTCCCCACCAATTCTAGTTTTAACTTTAGGGTGTCATCTTATGTGTAATCATTGTAGACTAACTTGGGCCGCGCTAGCGTGCTGAGCCGTTTTTGTTCTGTCACTTATTTATTTAGACATCCATAGTTGTTTGTAACGTGATTGGTGAGGACCACATCCTTTTATTTTTAGGTTACCATATAATATGCTACTTGCTATTCCATACTTTCATCTCCAATTTATGTTTGTGTATTGAAAGTATAAAATGGTGGTAAACGAATAATTTTCTTATGCCTTCATCTCCAATTTATGTGTGTATTGATATATATCGGTTTAGTTTATACTTGTGTGTTTCATTTGATAGAAAATGGTGGAAAATAAATATTCAGTACATGTTCTGTATAGTTGATAATTTTATCTGATTATGATTGAAAATTTTTCTAGTGTGTGTATTTTCCCTCATTTTCACTACTACATTGGATAGTATTATCATGAGAATTGGTGCGATATTATTATCAGGAGACAATTGGTGCGATAAATCTTATTTTCCATTCTAGTGAACATGAGATAGAAAAGTGAGGTTTACCAAAGTGATAAATATTTCTCTCTTTTTTCATTCGTATCTTTTTTAATGATAAATTTGTAATTAAAGAGAATGCACCCTTAGGTTAAACAAGTGGCAGCGTATGAAAAGCTCAGATATCTATTTTAATTTCTTCTTGTTCTTGGCAATGCAGGTTGATGTGATTTAGAATGAAAATGCTAAGTTTGTGCATGCTGCCTTGCTAAATCAAAATTATTTATTCATAAACACTTGTTGCTCCTTCAAGTAAATTTGGTGAAACAAAACACTTAACTAATTAGGTGGTGGTTGGTAAAAGGATCGAAATGGTGATTTCTGTGCTAATTCACAATTTTATAGATGGTAAGATTTTATCGCAACAATCACCATTTTTGAAGGAATATTTAATCTTATAAGCATGAGATTAGTCATTCCTCAATTTTTCCGTGATATTATCTATTGTCATGAATATGGGATTAACTTCTTTTTTTAACAGAATTATTCTTATTTATTTTTTGTATTATAATAATAAAATAATAATAATTCATCTGTCCTATTTAAAATGTCTCACTTTCCTTTTTGGGTTGTCCTATTACAAATGTCTCATTCTATTTAGGAAGTAATTATCCCTTCAAAAAGTGTGAGTCTTACCTACTTTTTATCAATTTAACTACTTTATACTTTTTTCCTAAATATACGTGCCCAAAAGAAAATGGACACTTTAAATAGAACGGAGGGAGTAGTATTTATAATAATAAATAAATAGTAATTGTTAACAATAAATAATTATAGTATAATAATAGTGATAAAATAATTGTAAATATTAACATAATAAATAATAATTAATATAATAAATAATAATTATTATTGTTACTATTATTGTTTTTTTTTTGTTGTGTTATTATTATTATTAGTTTGTTATTGTTATTAACCATTATTACTATTATTATTATTACAATAATAATAATAATAATAATAATAATGATGGTTTTTATTTATTTTATTTCATTCATATTTATTCATTCCTTGTATATATCAGCGATAGGAATCAAATATTTTATTTTATTCTTTTCTTATGATAATTTCATTCCAAAGTTCATTTAATTTTTATCTAATTTCATTCCCGCATAGCATTCATCATCTTAAAATTCAGATAAATAGCGTAACGAATACAAGTTACCAATGCAAATTTTGAAGTGCATTTAACAAAATTGAAATTCATTCCTTACAACACTAAAATTCATTCCTTTCTTCATCATCTTTCTTAGTTCAATTTTTGGGTGAAGCTACGACATCTCTACGACGAAATATTATGACTCGCGCAGTGATAGTGTTTGGAGATTCCATAGTGGATAACGGCAATTAGAGATGTCAATGGGTGAGTTTTACCCGGACCATAACCAATAAATAAGTAATGGTTCTGGTTTTGAAACCGATCCATTAGACACTGGATCCGGACCGGACCCGGATCAGAGCGGGTCTGGAACCTGAACCGGACCAAAACCGGGCAAGAACCTGAACTGAAACCGTTGCTTTATAATTTATTGTGTTATGAGTGATTTTGAATCAATATGGATAAAACTAGCTCATTGACAAGCCTATTTAAATTTAGGCTTGTCAATATACGGGTTTTACTCGGACCAGAACCAATAAATAAATATTGGTTCTGGTTCTGGAACCAAATCAGAATCAGATCCAGACCAGACCATCAAACTATGGATCTAAACGGTCTGGGTCTAAAGTGGGTCTGGAAACGGAACCGGAACCAGAACCAAAACCAGAACAACTGCTTTAAAATTTAATGGGTTTTGAACGGTTTTGGATCGATCCGGGTAAAATTCACCAATTGACATTCCTAGCGGCAACAACTATATCAACACTTAACTTAAATGCAATTAGCCACCTTACGGCTATGATTTACTGGGAGGAAACCAAACTGGAAAATTTTCCAACGAAAAAATGCCATCAGACCTAGATGTGACTATTCGGTACGGGTCGGGTACCCGACCCCTATTCTGCACAAATATCCCACCCGACCTCGATCCAAATTTTAAGTCTGGTAACCAAATACCCGAATCGGCTATTTAGGTACCTTAATATACCCGATATATATTGATTTAGCTTCCAATATTCAAAACATCCTTGCTAGCCTATTGGTTTCAGCTTTAGAATTAGTTCCCTGAGGTAGAGTCTAGAGATCGATCCCTTCTTAGTCTAAGATATTATATATATATATATATATATATATATATATATGGATTGGTTATGGGGAGAACCACCACTAAGATGAGAACTAAGAACTAATCATCACCCTAGATTTCATCTGATATAATGGATTATATTAAGTCATGCTTAAAAATGAGGTTTACTATTTTTATACTGTTTTTATGGTTGTAAACACGTTAGTGGCACTAGGTCATTTTAAAGATTCGTCATATCCCTAATTTTTTGCCTTCTCTCCTTACAATTTTTTTTTTTCTTAAAATAGTAGTTGTGCATATGATTGTAATGATTGTGCATAAGATCGTTAGAAATATGAACTAAGAATCAAACTTATAAAATTGAGAATTATTGTTTGAATAATAATTAATGTAAAAATAAAATTTATAAAATTACCTTAAAATAAATATCACAGATAAGAATATAGCACTGCAAATTCCTCAATTCATGAGTGAGAAAATAAATGATAGATGTACGACTATGATTATTCTTGTGATTTGTGTAACGTGCATAATTATATAGTAGTTGTGCATAAGATAGTATTTGCGCAAATAAATGGATTAATATGCATACCGTTCAGTATAGTGTGCACAAACAGAGTGATTTAAAGCATAAGCGTGTGAACTCGACATGTTACCATTGCAAAATAAAGAATTAAAACCATTACTTTCGATCATTGATGCTGCAAAATCAGATTAAAAAATAATTATTGATGAACTGATTATATTGTTTGATGATTTGGTGGATAAAAATATAGATAAAAAGATATAAAATTCAAAATATCATAAATATAAAAGAAAATCTCTTAAAACACTCACAAATCGGTTATATAAAAACAAAAAATTACAATAATATCCTTAATAATAAATCTGAAAATCAAATACCTAACAAAGCTAAAAAATTGTGACCATTAGATTACAGAAAATAAACGCACTAGATTAGTTCTTAGTTCTCAAAACATACATGGTTCTCATTTGATCCATCCACTTTGCCAAGTTATGTAGCATATCGTTAGTTATATATTCCCATTTGCTAAGTTATGTAGCATATCATGTATTTAAGGATATATGCTATTTTTAATATTAAGTTTATCATATATAAATTTGACATGTTAAATTAAGTACAATAAAACTATATTACCATTACCAACATAAATTATACATGGGTAATAATACAATTAGATAGTACACATTGACATAGTATCTGCGGTTGGTAGTTAGTAACTTAGTATAAATAATATAATAACATAGCAACTTTTATTCTAGGGGTGGTCTCATGTGCGTGTCGCGCGCACAGTGAGACCACCAATTAATTTTTATTTATTTATTTAATTTTTATTAATTAATTCTAATTAAAATTAATTAATTTAATAAATCTTAATTGTAAATTAATAAATAATAATTTTAAATTAATAAATTCTAATCATAAATTAATAAATTTTAATTTTGAATTAATAAAATTTAATTGGAATTAATAAACCCTAATTGGAATCAATAATAATTGTGAATTAATAAACTCTAATTATAAATTAATAAACCCTATTTTAAATTAATAAACTTTAATTGAATTAATAAACCTTAATTGTGAATTAATTAACCATAATTATAAATTAATAAATTCTAATTTTGAATTAATAAATGAAAAATTAATAAATTTAATTATAAATTAATAAAATCTAATTATCATTACTCACCATAATTAACATATAATTATATTAACAAAAAACAAGGGTGAGCTCACGGTGAACGGAGCTCACCCAAGTTTTTGTCTTTATTCTATGTGTACGTATAGAGATATCTAATTCAGTAGATTCACATGTTTTACATACCAAATAAATAGAAACTTCAGTGGGAAATTGAATAAAGACATGATTCTAATCTATTAATAAATCTTCAAATCAAGTTGAAAAGAAAGTATGTAGAAATCAAACTTTCGAGTAAAATTGGACTTATAATTAAATGGTATATGACTCAAAGTTTAATAATAGTCAAGAACCAAAAAATTAACCTTCGGAGAAGAGGATCAGATCCAGTTGAACCTGTTCAGTCTAATGATGATGAATGTTTTGGCTTGCATTGCATGCAGTTAATTAGTTCTATATACAAATGCACCGATAAACTATACAGAAATAAGATCACTGTCTTGCTTTACTATACATGAACCGATAAAACATAAAATAAGACCACTCATAAATAATCTCCATGCCATTTATGAAAGGTTGTGATTGAGAAAAAGTTTTAGTTTTTTTATTTCAGTATATTAGTTATATATTTAAATATTACATATTTTTTAAAAATAAATCGAGTATCGGGTAAACCCGACGGATCGGATATTACCCGACACCCGATCACACCTAAATTGCAATACCCGATCCCAACCCCGATACCCAATTTTTGGGTGATTGGGTACCCAATACTCAATAAATTACTGGTCAGGTATCGAGTACCCGAATACCCGATATCCAAATAGTCACCCCTAATTAGACCTTTTTTGGTATTCAAAACCTGTCATATCCCGTCTTTCTTAATAAGATTAGAGGGACTTTCGAACTTAGAATTTAAATGATTCGTGCCCAATGAAAGAAAATTTTTAAATTCCAAAAAAAAAAGAATTTATTTCACTAATTATTATAAAGCGATTACGAGAATTATTATATATAATATAATAATTGAATATGATTTATACATATATTTATAAATCATTGTATAAGTAATATATGTCAAGGTTTAATTAATTTATAATTCTAAGATCGGACTTGAGCCCGTCATTGAATAATAATTTAATGGGCTTTAGTTTACAAAGCCCAAAAGTGAAGCCCATGGGACAATCAAACCCTACACTATATAAGCTTATCTTCTCCCATTTTTGGAACCCTAGCCTCCATTTTCAGAATTTCACTCTCTCATTCTCCTGCAAACATCAACAAGAGGATAGCCTAAGGTTTAAAACTTTTAAAGCTTCTATGAAATTTCAATATGTATGTATGTATATGTTGTTGTATATGTTTTGTGGGTTGTGTGTGTGTGTGGTTTGAAGACAGACGAGAGGTGAGGGAGAGGGGTCGGCGGCGGCGTGGTGGCTCCGGCCACCGGCGGTCGACCGAAGATAGACAAGGAGGCGCGGTGGCGGCGGTAGTGATGCCGTCGCATTTCGCGTGTGTGTGGTGATGCATATGGGTGTGTGTGTTCAAGTGTGTGTGCGTGTGTGCATGTGTTCGGCCGAGAGAGAGAGGGGAGACGTGACCGGCGACGTGGCCGGCAACGTGGCCGGCCAAACGCAACGGCTCCGGCGCTGCGTCCGTGTGTGTGTGTGCGTCGTCGCGTACTTGCGCCGTCGTGTGTGCGTACGTATACAGAGAGAAGTCCGAGAGGATAGAAGGCCATGACGGTCACGGTGTGGGCGTCGCTCGCCGACCGGTGACATGGCCGGAGGCAGCGACGGCGAGCTGAGAGTGTGGGTGCGTGCGCGTGCGTGTGTGTGTGTGTCCGAGAGAGAGACGAGAAGAGAGGGTTGAAGGGAAAACAAAAAAAAATATAAAGTAGTACTCGAGATTTTACGAAACGAGGAACAACACGAAGTACATCATGAATTGTCCGAGAGTGTGGGTCCGGACAATTCATGATGTACTTCGGAACGTATCCCAAACCCTAAGACCGAGGAACAACACGAAGAGCACTTGCGTGTTGTACTCGAGATTTTGCGAAACGAGAAGTTATACGCCAAATTCAGCAAGTGTGAATTTTGGTTAAGGGAAGTGATGTTCCTCGGACATATCGTGTCAGCTGAGGGAATCAAAGTAGATCCTGCTAAAGTGGAAGCCGTCAAAGGATGGAGGACACCATCAAACGCCAGTGAGATCAGAAGTTTTCTCGGTTTGGCAGGATACTACAGACGTTTCATTGAAGGATTCTCAAAATTGGCTAGGCCAATGACACAGCTTCTAAGAAAAGGGACCAAGTATATTTGGACGAAGGCGTGAAAAGAGTTTTCAAGAACTTAAGACAAAGCTAACCATCGCTCTAGTGTTAGCAATCCCGAGATGAGAATGAAGGATTCGTTATTTACGGATGCATCAAAGTTGGGGCGTGTTATGTACTAATGCAAACCGGAAGGTGATAGCATACGATCTCGTCAATTGAAGCCCCATGAGTTGAATTATCTGACTCATGATTTAGAGTTAGCTGCAGTCGTACATGCTTTGAGGATCTAGAGACACCACCTTTATGGAGTCAGGTGTGAAATTTTCACCGATAATAAGAGTTTAAAGTACTTTTTCGAGCAGAAGGATCTGAATATGAGATTTCAAATTTTATTTATTGCCCAAGTTCTGTCATTGAGTTTGTTTCAACTGGGAAATCACTTGAGTTTTCACTTTTCGTGAAATAAGTTTACAAACAGAAAATTTCATAAAAGCGTCATTTTGAAACTAAGCCTTCTTGTGACTGAGAAGTATTTGTGACGGGTCTGACCAGCCCATATGACCAAAGACATCTCAGTAGTCGTCATTCTGATCTTCGGATCCTATATCCCAATTATTAAATTCAAGGAAAATATTGGTTCAAACTCTCAAAAGTACGATCACCTCGAATTTCAAACCCTTACCCTTGTAAGTTGTTTTGATAAGTTTTCTTCAATCCTCGAAACTAATAAGTACGATGTAGGTTGACTTATCTTGTCACCTAAGTTTCAGAAATTGTAAGTGATAGACATCAAGTGATAAGGTAGAGAAGTTCAAGATATATTTTCCTCTATGAAACACCTAAGTATGATGACCCTTGATGGACTTTGCGGATACTGATGACAGTAAAGTTATACTCTCATGTGAGTGTTATGAAAATAAAGTTATGAATGATATACCCTTTAGCATTCAGTGCAAGAGTAGAAGTAAAGGAAAATATATAATATTCTTGGGAAATAATCTCATATTAATATTTTATAAAGAGAGAGATTACAACTTATCTTTAAGATAGTTGATTGCCCTTAAGACCTCGTTAGTAGATTGGACATGTTTAAAGTTGGTGATGCACGAGACTCTTTTCAATGGACATATAAGGAATGATAGCATCTTTGTTAACAAATCTCTCGCTTTATACGTCAACCCTTAGAATTATGCTTGAGCATAATTGATTTCGAATATACGAGACCCTGTATGGTCGAAAATGTCGATCACCACTTTATTGGGATGAAGTGAGTGAAAGAAAGTTACTAGGTCCAGATCGAGTACAACAAATGATTGGAAAGGTCGATCACATCAAGCAAAGAATCAAAGAAGCTCAGGACAGACAAAAGTCTTACACCGACAAACGTCGATCAGACTTAGAATTCAATTTCGGGGATCGAGTTTTTCTTAAGGTTTCTCCTTCAAAGGGAGTTATACGTTTTGGCAAGAGATGAAAGTTACGACCCCGCTATATAGGACTTTTCGAGATCCTAGACAGGATAGGCCTTGTAGCCTAAAGGTTGGCTTTGCCACCAAGCATTTGAGACGTGCACAATGTGTTCCATGTCTCGCAATTAAGGAAAAATATGTGTTTGATCCGAAACATGTAATTAAGCACGATGAAGTAGTCCTAGCCAGGACTTAAGTTATGAAAAAATACCTGTCCAAATTTTGGATAGAAAAGTTCAAGTTTTACGGAACAACAAACAAATTGTTCTCGTCAAAGTAAAGTGGAATCATCACGGTACGGAGGAGGCCACGTGGGAACTTGAGGAAAAAAAATGAAAACTAAGTATCCCGATTTAGATTATCAATGTATGGAATTTCGAGGACGAAATTTTTATAAGGATGGAGGGATGTCATATCCCGTCTTTCTTAATAAGATTAGAAGGACTTTCGAACTTAGAATTTAAATGATTCGTGCCCAATGAAAGAAAAATTTTAAATTCCAACAAAAAAGAATTTATTTCACTAATTATTATAAAGCGATTACGAGAATTATTATATATAATATAATAATTGAATATGATTTATACATATATTTATAAATCATTGTATAAGTAATATATGTCAAGGTTTAATTAATTTATAATCTCTAAGATCGGACTTGAGCCCGTACGAATAATAATTTAATGGGCTTTAGTTTACAAAGCCCAAAAGTGAAGCCCATGGGACAACCAAACCCTACACTATATAAGCTTGCCTTCTCCCATTTTTGGAACCCTAGCCTCCATTTTTAGAATTTCACTATCTCATTCTCCTACAAACATCAACAAGAGGATAGCCTAAGGTTTAAAACTTTTAAAGCTTCTATGAAATTTTAATATGTATGTATGTATATGTTGTTGTATATGTTTTGTGGGTTGTGTGTGTGTGTGGTTTGAAGACAGACGAGAGGTGAGGGAGAGGGGTCGGCGGCGGCGTGGTGGCTCCGGCCACCGGCGGTCGACCGAAGATAGACAAGGAGGCGCGGTGGCGGCGGTAGTGATGCCGTCGCATTTTGCGTGTGTGTGGTGATGCATATGGGTGTGTATGTTCAAGTGTGCGTGCGTGTGTGCATGTGTTCGGTCGACAGAGAGAGAGGAGACGTGACCGGCGACGTGGCCGGCCAAACGCAACGGCTCCGGCGCTGCGTCCGTGTGTGTGTGTGTGCGTCGGCGCGTACTTGCGCCGTCGTGTGTGCGTACGTATACAGAGAGAAGTCCGAGAGGATAGAAGGCCATGACGGTCACGGTGGCGGCGCCGCTCGTCGACCGGCGACATGGCCGGAGGCAGCGACGGCGAGCTGAGAGTGTGGGTGCGTGCGTGCGCGTGTGTTGTGTGTGTGTCCGAGAGAGAGACGAGAAGAGAGGGTTGAAGGGAAAAAAAAAATATAAAAATGTGTCGTCGGAAAGTTGGCCGCCGGCGGCGCACGAAAAGCGGCGCCGGAAAAATTTGCTGAACATAGGTTTAGGGTTTGGGATAAAGTATTGGGCTTGGGTTGTATAAATTAAATGGGCTTGTTTTCCTTTTTTTTTTAAATAAAATAGTTGGGCCCATTTTTAAATTAAAATGGTTGGGCCCATTTTTAAATTAAAGGTGTTGGGCTGCCTTCTTTACTTAATTAAATAAGTTGGGCTGTTACCATTTAAAACATTGGGCTGATTCTTATAAATTAAATGGGCTGAATTCATTTATTTATGTTTGGGCCCAAGTTATTATATAAAAAGGGTTGGGCTCTCTTATTTAATGAGATGGGCTGAATTTAGTTAAAGGATTGGGCTGGACCTATTTATTTATTTAAATGCTGATGGACTATGGAATTGTTTTAATAGTTGGCCAAGAATTAAAAGAATTGGGCCTAAAATTTATGGATTGGGCTCCAGTGAATTAAATTAATAGTTGGACTTCAATTAATTAAATAATAATTGGGCTTAGATTTAATTAATGATTGGACTTTAATTTAATTAATTACTTGACTTGCTTTAATTAATTAAATCTTTGGACTTTAATGAATTAAATAAATGAGGTTTATCTTTGAGACTTAATTAATTATATTAAGTCTAATTAATTAAATAATTAACTTAAACTTAATTATAAGTTTAAATTATTTAATTATGGTAAGTTAATTAATTAATTAATTAATTACTATTAAGTTAATTAATTGATTGATTAAGTTAAGGTTAAGTTCAAGTTTAATTTACTTTAATTTATGATTATGACCTACTTAATTAATGTAATTAATTTCTTTTAATGAAATTAATTAAGTTATGATGATTAAATAAATTAAATTATGTTAAACAAGTGCATAATTTGATAATTATATTATGTGTTATATTAGCGAGAATCCTTAATATATATATATGATTTTAGTATGCAATTTAATTGCATTATACTTTTGTAAAAGTATTTATCATAAGAAGATTATGAAATTAAATTGCTTTTAAACGAGAAGTCGAAAGTGGTATTGTTGGTGCCTTAGTCGATATAAATTAGTTTTCAAATTTAATTATATTTTGAAAACTCCTGCTTAACTAATCATAAGCTAGTATCCTACTTTACTTGAACATAAGACTAGCTTTTCGAGACCTATTAAGATTAGTGCTTCTTGTAGGTTTTATCGATCAATGGGATTAGCGCCGCTTTCCGAGACGCGCACTATAGTGATTCTTCGTGCTTTGTCCTATCGAGGTGAGCTTATCTTACAAAAGTATATTTGAGTTATATGCTCGATATTTCATTAAATGCAAACTGCTTATCCAATAAAATGTTCTTGCGGCGCCTACCGCATTTAAGGCTCAGAATGTATCAATCGAGATTCTCTTTAATCTTATACATTAATTGAGAATTGTGTACACCGTTAGTTGTTTCGTGGGTTGATCTCCATCGGGCACTAACATAATCATGAGGCGTTATAAGGGTGCTTGTCTGGATGCGTTCCGAAGTACGTCATGTTATTATGGTGCTTGTCTGGATACGTTCCGAAGTACGTCATGAATTGTCCGGGTTACGTCCCCGATGACAATAATGGGAGCATGTGATCCGACGGTGGCTAGAGGCCCGGGATCAAAGCGAGTAACAGAAGAGTCGTGACAATGAGCCCAAATGAATGAAATATTTTGCATGCTTAGAAGTGGTTTTTCTTTAAAACCTTCTAAGTTATGTTATCATGATTCGATAAACTGCTTTTACGGATTTATGAAATGTTTATGAAAATGCATGCCCACTGAGTACATTAGTACTTTGCCCAAATATTTCCAAATGTTTTCAGGATGATCAATGGGTCTTGACAGCTGAGTCGAGATTTGAGTTCACTCCGTATTTTGGACGGATTATTCCGTATTTAGACTTCATCGACGAGCTAGCTCAAATTTTATTTTCCTTCTTGTCTATGACTTGAATTATATCTTTGATTGAGCTTAGACTCTAAATCATTGATGTTGGTATTTTGATGTGTATCGCTATCGAAGCACAAACTAAACTTGTGATCCTGAGGATAAATGTTTGTTGATTGGATTACATCATTCGATGTCTTCCATTTTCACTTAGGAAGCTATACCCAAATTCTATGGTTTATTGCCTCGATCATTCGAGTCAACTTTATTCTTCATATTTCTCCTTATTTTTATTCGTCGCGCCTCGATTTACGAGCTTCCGTTATATCTAGAAATCGGGCCGTGACAAAACCAACTATATTGTTGTCTAATCTCTCTACAACTAAGGAGGTGGACTAGGGTGTAAACAAACCAAACCGCTCATGAGCTATTCAGAGCTCGACTCGAAAAAAACTCGTTCGAAATTCATTCGTTTTGCAAATGAGCCGAACTCGAGACTCGGACCGAACTCGATAGGTTTTTCGACCCGAGCTTAGGGATGTTCGATTCGTGAGCTCGTGAACATGTTCGGTTTGAACTCAAACGAGCTAGTTCGCGAGCATGTTCACGAACATGTGAAATAATAAATCATTTTCATATATTTAAATAATTAACTAATAATAAATTACAAATTACATTTTTATTGATAATTGATAAAAAAAATTAATAATAATAAAATATAGCAAAGTCGAACACGAGCATAGTTCGAGCTCGAGTTCGAATATGTCTCATAAACGAGTAGTTATCGAGCCGAATTCGGCTGCTCGCAAGCTCAAAATTTTTACAACAAACCGAGCTTGAGCTCAATTTAAAGTTCAAACTCGAGCTGAACTCCAGCCGAATAAAATTTAAATTAGTCGAGCTCGAGCTTGATAGTATTTGACTCGACTCGGTTCGTTTATAGGCCTAAGTTGGAGACTAAGCCCCTCTTGCCATCATATCTTATTCTATTCTTTTTGGGTCAATTAATACAGAAATTTTAAAGGCTGCGTCACGGTGGACTCGAACCCGAGACCTTTGGCCTCGGGCATTAACCACTCTACCACTAGGCCAACACACACACACTCGTATTCTATTCTTGCACCTAGTTTTGTTAATGGCAAATTTTACTCATACCAATCTAAAACCGTTCATAGCTCATTAGCAGCGGTTTCAGTTCTGATTCAGATTCGCTCAGACACAGACCAATTCAGACTCGATCCGGTTGTTTCGGATCCGACCCTCTTTTTTTTCTCGTGTTCGATGGACGCTTAACGTGTCTATTTAAATTGAATTTTTTTTTTTTTTTTACTAATTCATTAGTTTTTTTAATGAAGTTATGTAAAAAATCATATACATTACCATTTGGGTAGTTATCCTATCCGGAGTCATATTTTGATGGTCCAAATTAGGTATCTAATTAATCGATTTTAGAACCGAATAATAATTGTTTATTAATTCTGATATGGGTACACCCCATCTATTGATAAGCCTACTTGCAACCTTAAGATCTTCTAACGGGGTGAACTTTGCGTCTGGAGTTTCAAGATATGACCCCTTAAAATCTCAATTTGCGGTATATTTTTATTTCACAAAACTTATATTTGACAACCTGATGGAAATTTGGTCGGATGATGCTTATACTTGGATTCATATTCATATATCATGGGATATTTGTAACCAATGTTACGTGTCTTTAACTTTCAATATTTTCAAAAAATGTCCTAAATTATATTTCTTAAAATAATATTCCAATCTTTAAGCAATTTTCCAGAAAATAAACCTACATCTTATAATCCGGTGATAGAATAATAAGTCACCTTACCAGATTCTTAGATGGATTATAGGTTAATTGTGGTGATTTTTTTCCTCCTCACCCTCTAGACCAACCCCGTTCCTGATATTTTATGGGCCCTAGGCAAAATAAAAAATACAGGCCCCCCCTTATATTATTATAAAATAAAAAATACAGGGCCTCTCATATTTTTTTTATAATTCTCACACATTTTCTTCTCTGAACAAGCATATATATATATATATATAGTGAGGTTCAAATAAGAACCAATTTTAACGTGAGACTAAGAACTACGAAAACAATGAATATGCTATGAAAGTTAATGAATACTGTCATGAAAGTTAATGAATCCAAAATTGTAATTTTCACCGTGAGTCGAATCCCATGAGAGGCTAAAATTATATTTTTTTATTCATTAACTTTCACAACAGTATTCATTTACTTTCATAGCTTATTCATTTCTCATGTTCTCACAATAAAAATGGTTCTCACGTTAACCATTCCCTATATATATATATATATATATAATAGGATGTAAATTAAACTTGAGTTTATTTTAGGCCAAACTTAAAAATGTTTTAAGCCCAAATGAACTTAAATCTGTAAACAAAATTAATTTTTTTGAAGCCCAATGAATATATATAGGTATAAAAAAATTTGGGCCCCTGAGATGATGGGCCTGGCGATCGTAAGGTTGCCTACCCTCAGGGGCGGCTCTGCTCTAGACAACATCGCTTTAACAACAAAAGATTCACCTAACATTTCTACCAACACCCATCCTCGCCCGTGATTGACAAGTTCTCATGGGATGTTCTTAAACTTACTCATGTTGTGACACCACAGCCTCGCTAGAGTCGTGGATGAGTTTGTGAAGTTATTGCTAGAACAAGTGTTAGCTAATTGGATTTTTTTTTATTAAAACTTCGTTGTCTAGAGGATAAACTGGAAAAAAAATCCAACTCAATGAACTTATAATCCATATAAGAACTCCACGAGGTGACTCATCATACACAAGATTCTTTGACGCGAGACATTTTCTGAAAAACATGAAAGACAAGCTTTTTTTTTTAGAAAACATAGATTGGGGATATTTTTTTGAAAGACGGGTGATGGATCTCGCTGGATATGTTGTAACAGCCCTCTACTACTAATGACGGATTAGTAGGGACTATAACTTGAAACAGCAATTAAGAGACATGAAAGACATACATCAAGTAAACTAAGAAGCTTCAACCATTATATACAATACACACATAATATACAAAGTGAGACTAGACCAACAGATCCAAAAGAATTCATCCGATCCAAGGTATTTAACTTTCAACTTAAAACATAACTTAGTGTTCTATTGCAGTGAAAAGCATGTGAATACACATATGACGATGTGTAAACAAGTTTCTAATATATATATATATATATATATATATATATATATATATATATTAGCAACAAAAAGTATTCGATCGCTCAACCTTCACATTTAAAACAAACATGTAGAAATTTGAGTACAAGAATGCACTAGTGAACTCATGCCAAAACATTTTATCATATTTAAATTACATCGCCCATCATAGTAAGACACAAGGGTTTTATTTGAAAAGGCCTTGTACTTACGAAACATTTTCCTCATTTCATAAACATTAGTCTGGCCAGACATATTTCCTTTGTATGTATGATCCATATCCCTTCCTTTCCTCATAACATTTCCATTAACGCCGAGAAGTAGGCCTCCTTCACGCCGCTATGACCGCCGAGAATTGTTCTTTCAAAGACACAATACCATTATTGTATATCGCTAACCCTAGCTGGAAATTTACCCTCCAAGATAGGATCCGAATTCGATTTCATTCATAAGTTGGTAGCGAACCAACAACATTCATAACATCTCATGGATATGATACATACATAAAAACATAAACATTTGGGCAGGTAATTAAATAAATCATTTCATCATCATTTCTTACAAATAAAGCCTCGTAAATAAATCATTTGATCAGCATTTTATCATTTAAAAGTATAGTAAAGCCCACCTGGACTGTAGACTTTCTTAATTCGATTTCTTTCTTCGCCAATTGGTCACGTCCGTGTCCCACCTTTACGTAAAAACTAATTCAGTACGTCGATCACGTTTTTCAAGAATGTCAAAGTATAATAAACTTTGATAACTTTTTAATATAATACTTTGCATCCCTTAACTAAAATAGTACGTCGTTTGATCGCATATCTTAACTAATAACTCCTCGTACTTCGATAGAGACGAAATATGATCTACGGCCTCATTTTAACCATTTAGGTTAAACGTCGATCTTATACTAACGTCTTTCGATAAAATGATTTCAATTATGAAATAGTTTCTCACAAAAGAGATATTCTTATAAATTTAATACGTTTTACACGTATTAGTGTATTTATTCAACGTATACAACAACATTGATCACATACTAACGTATTTCATATGTTTAAACTTGAGTCAACGTTTTTTACTTTTCTTAACATATTTTTCGAATTATTCACATATTTGATAACCAATTTCCATATAAATCGATTTCTTATCAAATAACCCTAATTCTCGATTTTTCACGTTAATCAACAAACATGATCGATATTTTACTAAAGTGTGATCTAACTTGTACATTACATATTATTTTTCATATCTAACGTCATTTAACATAACGTTTCGCCGTAAACATAGTATACTATGTTTCTAAAATCCCATAAATTCTTAAAAGGTCTAAAATATATTCTAAGTACATAATATATGATTTTTCTTGATAAAGAAAAATTTAAAACCCTAAATCCTTAGAACAAGCTCTTGGCCCTTATTGCTAAAATTCTCAAAATTCTTCCAAAAATTCTTATAAAATCACATAATACACTATATTATCATAGGATCATTAATATGTAATAACATTAGCTATAGAAAAATTCGACATCACCTTTCTATATCTAATAGCTCTCGAATTTTCATCAATTATACCCAAACATTTTTCTAAAATTCTAATAAATTCTCACAACACCTAATTATTATCATATATCACTAATATATCATAATATCCAACAATTATAACTCACACATCAATGTACAAATTCTAATACCTCTCGAAAATTCTCAACATATGAATACATATGTTCATTCTTAACATAATAAACATAATTAACAAATCACTAAACATGATAACATAATTCATCATATTTGTAGCATTAATAACATAAGCATATATATTAAAATCAAACGGTTGGAAATCAAAAATTTTAACGTATAAATAAAGCTCGTTCGATTCCTAACCTTTAACCAAGGCCAATTTTAGTGCAAAGGTTTTTATATCAAGGTTTGGGGATATATATGAAGAACACTCTATCCTTTTCTCTCTAAATGCTCACGGTAATGGTGTTTGAAAATGAGGTGATGTTTTGATTTTTAAAATCCTATCACTTAATACACACACAAGCAAAAGGAATAAAATGATTTAGTACACAATTCCTATACAACTCTCGGCCTCTCTCACACACATAACTAAGCATGAAATATTTTATTTGTGACTCATCACTATAATACATCACAACAATTAATTGAAACAAATCCTCACTTTTGATCACATATACGTCGGCACCTTCAATGCACAAAGGAGGAGTTTTAAATTTCTTTTGTCTTATACCAATATATAAATATCTAAGCATTAACTACATCAAAGCCAATTCATCACAAAGAGTCCCACAATTTCTTCCAACCTCACTTGAGATCACATCACACGGCTACTTCACAAACCATTGCACATCCCACTTGATCCTCCAATTAATTATCTTGTTTTATGTGCAATAATATCTTACTACCACCTTTATTACAAAGCATGATGGAAAGTTAGCCAAATTTCAATTCTTTGAATCTTACAATTACAACTCACGGCACTTGTACACTATAAGTGCTAAACATTTTATTTTCTTGCTATTAATAGTTATATAACACAAAATATGTCTTAGATGATAAATTAAATCATAAAAAAAATAATTAAAATGATTCATGTGTCAAAACCTAAATTTTCGAAATTAGGGTTTTCGAAAATTACACACTTATTCAATAATTATTCCTTAATTCTCTAGCATTGTTTTAGTGATAAATAATGCTTTTATTACATAAAATAATCATAGGAATTTAAATATTATAATTCCTCAATCGTTAGACTTAGTTTTCGAATCGTCTCTAATGTTGACATTCGAAAAGTCTCAAAACGTTAATAAACGAACCATCTCAAAATGTTCGTAATAAAGTCGTAAAATCACTTTATTAATTCATTTCATTAATAAGGAAATGTAATTCTAAGCTTCGTCACTTAGAAAAATTTACGTAATATTTACTATCGATATTCAATCGACGTTAAAATAATACTTTCGAAAGAATTATATAAACTATATTCCTTGATTCGCTAATCATTAGTGAATATAATATAAGAATTCATTATATCATAATTAGTCGAAATCAATATTCGATAAGTTACTATTTCAATTATCGAGACAAAACCCTAATTTACGAATTTTATTATCGTAATTAGGCTTTAAAACTTTGAGATATTACATATGTACTGGTGTATAGAGGGGGGAGAGGGAATACATCAGTTAGGTAAATTTTAAAGCTTTTTGGTTTGACAAGACTGACGAGCTACATGCAGTGGATAGTTGAGTAACTGACAATCTAGTACCTATGGCGCATCTTGTTAGTCGATTCCGTTAAGAGACGTTTGATCGAGTGATATCGTTAGCAAACCCTTCGATCACGAGACAAGTTGGTCGATTGGACTAATAACTGATGTACGTGCAAAATGTGGTGGTTACTGTATTTGCTTACTGAAAACTTAAAGCTAGTTTGAAAGACTTAGCCAAATATTGATAAAACAGTTTCAGTTCAAATCTCTTCAGTATTAATCGGATACTGATAGAAGGTTTCAAAACAATGTTGTGCTGCTGATAATAGTTCAATAACATGTAAATCTGAAGCAATACTGAAAGTAAGTAGCACGTTGATTTTTACGTGGTTCAGAGATATCAGTAGCTCCTACGTCCACGGACTGATTGCTCAGTCAATCCACTAACTTCGAATTGAGTCTTATTTACGAGTACAAGAGTAAACCTCGATACTGAGTTCACCTTACAATATCCCGCCTAACTCGGTGTTCCTCCTACGCTTGCTGGTGCTAGAAAATCACTAACTGCTTTCGGATGTAGTCGACTTAACCTCTAGTTTACAGGTGCTAGATGACCAAACTTTCAGCAACTAACACTTCGTTGTCTACTTGCCTCAAACTTCTACACAAATTTTTGGGGGTTTTGTAGAACTGTTTCCAACTATGGATCTGAGTTGACACAAGCGGCAAACTCAATATATCTAGACTTAAGAAATACAAGATGAATATCCTATACTTAAGGAAGTGTATACTGAAATCTCGAGCTGATAAATATATACGAGCTCTTGAAATTTACCGATAACACTGTTAACTTCCTTCTTCGAAATCGTTGTTTGATTGGCTTGAGCTTGAATACTTTGAGATATCAATTGCGTAGCCTTTCGGTTATCTTCAAAGGTTGGATTATGCACGTATTTATAGAGAAGATGATGGATAATGCCGTTAGAGAGAGCACCAATCAGATCCTTCTATTTGTCGTTTGAATTCTTTCTGTTGAAAATCCTCGTACGTCGTTGTCAGAGGTCTGCATCATCGTACACTGTAGCTCTGCAACTCTGCAAGGTCTTCTGACAAGCAAGATCTTTCTACAGATACACTATGACACATGGCGAGTCAAATACTCAAGACTTAATTTCTTCCGCATTTATCAGTCGAGTTGACGTGTTTTATCAGCATTGACTTCAGATTGGGTCAGTCAAGATTGTTCCGACTTTTAATCAGCAAGCTGGACTCAAGTCTTTTGTCAGCTTCGCACACCTGAGTCAGTATGATGTTTTCAACAGACGAGATAAATAGTCAATTTTGACCTTTTATCAACAAGCTTTGACTTGATATAGCCAGCGTTGACTACTTGTGACTAGCTTTAACTATCGATAGTCGGCTTTGACTCCAAGATACCAGCTTTGACTCCTGATAATCAGCTTTGACTTTCACGGAAGAATCGGCTGCAATCGGCTGCAATTAACTTTAAGGGACTTGCATCCTGTAGATAAAATTTAGATGCTGCAGTTATAAGCGCTACGATAAAGGCACTTTGAGATTGTTCTATTTTTTGGTGTCCCGTTTTGTACCATTTTCAAAAATAGGTTTATTATACCAATCAGAGTATATAGTTATTTTTTAACGTTTAATTTCAATTTTATTATTTGATAATTGATTACATTAGGATTAATAAATTCAAAATTATATTATACAAGTTTTCAAAACTTTAATTTTTTTATTATAATATTAATAATGATTCGTTATATTATAGTAAATTTGATTATATAATAATGAATTTGGTTGTGAAACACATATTACAGAGGATTAGAACTGAGTGTAAGGAAGATCGTGTTTGAAAAGAGTACATATAGATAAGGATATATACGTTATATAGAGCTAATATATGAAACTAACAATTTTGAAATATAAGAAAGATAAACACTAACCATAACTATAAAAATATTCATAGCCACTTTTTGTGTAAATGTACAATTTGATAGAAAGTTATTCACGTTAGGATTTTATATTTGTCTTCTTTATATAAAGCATGCTTATCTTGAACTTTCTCGAACGAACTAAGTAGAATTAGTTTGACAATTTTCCGTGCACGTTTGGAATGAGACATGTGTTAAATCGCTCCCTGCGAGATGGGTGAACTCCCAACTCGATTTTTACATATTTTGAGCTCTTTGGACATGTTTGTAGTACAACATAGATTTAATAGCCATCAACAATGAACTTATTCCTCATATATCTTTTTATTAAAGAATATTTTTTTGTTAAATCTCATTCCAGAAAGATTTTTTTTTTGAGAGGATCACTGATCACATATAGATCAAAATTCATGATCAGATGGACAATCTAAATAATCTTTTATCATAAAAGTAATGTTTTCAAGTATAAAATATATAATTCTTTTTGTAGAACTATCACATTTAATATTCTCAACTTCTATAAAATTAATGCACTAACTCAAAGTTTAGCATTGCCTGAAATTTAAAAAAGAGAACAATCGCCAACTATTTCATAAATTAAATTGACTGCTAAGCTATAAAATTAGTCAACACGAATATGAACACCCACACCACATATCCATAATATAATTAATTGAGAAAGAAATTGAAGAATGATTCAATTTTGATATAATTAAAATGAATGTTTATACCTTCTAAAAAAGAATAATCAAGATCTAAATTTATAATTTCTTATGCATGTGTGTTTATCACTTAAGTGACGTGCCAAAAACATTGACAACATACCTAACTATCAAAAAATCCAAAAGAACCATCACATTAGAATTTGCATATAATATTTACATATAAGAAAAGAATTAACAAAAATCACGACGAACAAAAGTTATAGTACGACTTCAGAAAATATTATATTTGTGACCAAATCAAAACATCTCTAAATTTCATTCTATGCAGGCCATGACAGCTTCATAAACATGTACACAGGATGATTGTAGTGTCTAAGCTAATTTGAAATTCGATCAATTTCTTTGATGGAAGACAATTTTGGAGTCATATTAGAAACATCTCCTGATTCGATCTTCAAGAAAAGAAAGAATAGCAAGAGATTTATTCCATGTCATTCTAATAAATAATATTCATTCTGACAAACATTTTTCTATAATATTTGGTGAGAAAAAGTGAAGTTGAAAATATATCACATCCTCTATTTATAGTTACAAATTAACAATATGTAATCTAAATTAATTATATTAACTGTATATTTCCAAATTTATATTTGTAATAGTGATTGATTGGTTGAGGTACCAGTTTTTTGGTTGAGTGAGTATTTCCATATTTACATGCACTTCACATAAATTACATATAATATAATGGAAAATGCTAAATGTACATAATATGTACGTACATAATTAGACATTTTTGTCATTTTATACATTTTAGGAATTAAGAGATTAATGATATTTTAATTGAATTTGTAATTTACTTAATTACCCATAATGATAATTAAGGAAAGGATTTCCAAATCTTTCATTTTGGAGAATACAATTTTTAATTTACTTAATTACAAGCTGTCATATCCCGTCTTTCTCAATAGGATTAGAATGACTTTCGAACTTAGAATTTAAATGATTCGTGCCCGATGAAAGAAATTTTTAAATTCCAACAAAAGAAATTTATTTCATTAAAGCGAATACGAGAATTATTATATATAATATGATAATTGAATATGATTTATACATATATTTATAAATCATTGTATAAGTAATATATGTCAAGGTTTAATTAATTTATAACCTTTAGGATCGGATTTGAAGCCCGTGTGAATAAATCGTATAATGGGCTCTGGTTTAACGAGGCCCAAAATGAAAGCCCATGGGTAATAAAAACCCTATACTATATAAGCTTGCCTCCTCCCATTTTTGGAACCCTAGCCTCCATTTTCAGAAATTCACTCTCCCATTTTCCTCCAAGCATAACAGAGGGATCTACAAAGGTTAAACCTTTATCTCCTATTTTCTTTAAGTGTGTATACGAATATGTATGTATGTATATGTTGTTGTATATGCTTATATGTGCGTGTGGATATAGAGAGAGACGGACGAGATGATGGAGAGGATCGTGGCGGCGTTGGTGGATCCGGCCTGGCGTTCGCCGAGAAGAGAGGGGTTGGCGGCGCGGCCGGCGGTTGTCTGACGGCGTGTCGCGCCGTGCGCGTGTGTTTGTTGTTGTGTGCGTGAGTTTTAAAGAAGAAGAAAACCGAGTTGTGAATATATTGTGGTGTGTGCGTGAATGAAGGGGAGACCGAGGCGGACGAGGCGAGGAGAGAAGGGGTGGCGGACGCCGGAGGTGGAAGTGAGGCTGTTGCCGTCGGCGTGTGTGTGCGTGGAGTGCGTGCGTGTATCTCCATTTTAAATCGCCTGTGTGTGCGTGTCGTGTGTCGTCCCACCAAGAGGCGAGGAGGAGGTGGCTAGCGACATGGCCGCCAAATGCGACGGCTGCAAGGCGTCTCCCAGACTGTCGCCGTGAGTGAGTCGAGAGAGAGAGAGAGGAAGAGAGAGAGGACGTGAAGAGAGGAGATAGAGAAGAAGAGGAAGAAAAAAAAAAAATTTCAACCTCGCTGGAATCCGGTCGCATGAGCGACGGCACGAAAAAAGCCGGAAAATGGGCGATCTTAGGTTTAGGGTTTGTGAGTAAATGGCTGGGCTTGGGTGTTTTAATTAAATGGACTTGTGTTGTTTTAAATCAAATGGGCTATTTTCTTTAATTAAATGGGTCATGAGAATACTATGTGATGTGGGCGATTCTTTTAAATGTTGGGCTAGTGATATGTTTAAAAGAAATAAAACAATATGTGTTGGGCCTTATGTGTGTTTGGGCCGAAAATTTTATAAAGTTCTGGGCTTGAATTTTTTTTTTGAGTTAAATGAGTACTGGGCTTGATCTTTTAAATAATTGTTTGGGCCTTTGGTATTTAATTAGATATGGGCCGATTTTATTTTTATGTTGGGCTCAATTTACTTTAATTGTTGGGCTGAAAATATTTTAATTCAATAGTTAGATTTTAGATTAAATAAAATATGGGCTTAGATTTAATTAATGATTGGACTTTAATTTAATTAAGGATTTGACTTGGTTTAATTAATTAAATCTTTAGACTTTAATTAATTAAATTAATAAGGTTTAACTCTAAGACTTAATTAATTAAATTATATTAAGTCTTATTAATTAAATAATTAACTTAAACTTAAATATAAGTTTAAATTATTTTATTATGGTAAGATAATTAATTAATTAATTAATTACTATTAAGTTTAATTAATTGATTGATTAAGATAAGGTTAAGTCAAGTTTAAATTATCTTAATTTATGATTGAGACCTCTTTAATTAATGTAATTAATTTCTTTTAATGAAATTAATTAAGTTAGAATAATTAAATAAATTAAAATATGCTAGTCAAGTGCATAATTTGATAATTATATTATGTGTTATATTAAGCGAGAGTCCTTAATATATATATATATATATATATATATATATATATGATTTTAGTATGCAATTTAATTGCATTATACTTTGTAAAAGTATTTAACAAAAGAAGATTATGAAATTAAATTGTTTTAAACGAAAAGTCGAGCAAGGTATTGTTGGTGCCTTAGCCGATATAAATTAGTTTTCAAATTTAAATTATATTTTGAAAACTCGGGCTTAACGAATCATAAGCTAGTATCCTCCTTTACTTGAATTTAAGGCTAGCTTTTGAGACCTATTAAGATTAGTGCTTCTTGTAGGTTTTATCGATCAAGGGATTAGCCGCTTTCCGAGACGCATATTATTGTGATTTCTTGTGCTTTGTCCTATCAAGGTGGGCTTACTTTACAAAAGTAAATTTTGAGTTATATGCTCGATATTTCATGAAATGCAAACTGTTTATCCAATAAAATGTTTTTGTGCGCTACTACTGTTTAAGGCTCGATATGAATCGATCGAGATTCTCTTTTAATCTAATACATTAATTGAGAATTGTGTACATCGTTAGTTGTTTGGTGGGTTGATCTCCATCGGGCACTAACCAAGTCATGAGGCGTTATAAGGGTGCTTATGCGGATGTGTTCGAGTACGTCATGTTATTATGGTGCTTGTCCGGATACGTTCGAAGCACATCATGAATTATCCGGTTACGCCCCGATGACAATAATGGGAGCATGTGATCCGGCGGTGGCTAGAGGTCCCGGATCAAAGCGAGTAATGTAAGAGTCGTGACAATGGGCCCAAATGAATGAAATATTTTGCATGCTTAGAAGTGGTTTCTTTTTAAAACCTTCTAAGTCATGTTATCATGATTGGATAAACCGCTTTTACGGTTTATGAAATGTTTATGAAAATGCATGCCCACCGAGTACATTAGTACTTAGCCCAAATGTTTTCAAATGTTTCGTGTCGATCAATGGGTGACGAGCAGAGTGAGATTAGAGTTCACTCCGTATTTTTGATGATTATTCGCATTTAGACTTCACCATGAGCTAGCTCTAATTACATTTTCCTTCTTGTCTCATGACTTGAATTATATCTTTTGATTGAGCTTAGACTCTAAACCATTGATGTTAGTATTTTGATGTGTACCGCTATCGTAAGCACGAAACTAAACTTGTGATCCTGAGGATAGATGTTGTTTTGTTTGGATTACATCATTCGATGTCTTCCATTTTCATTTAGGAAGCTAATCCCAAATCCTAAGGGTTTATTTGCCTTGACCATTCGAGTCAACTTATTTACTTCATATTTTCTATTATTTTTATTCATCGCATCTCGATTTACGAGCTTCAGTGTTATCTTAAGAAATTCGGGGTGTGACAGAGTGGTATCAAAGCATAAGTTTTCTTTCGTGTCTCTGACTGCAAAAACCTTTCCATGTCGAGTCTAGAATAGTATCCCTAGACTTCTTGAAATCTCAGCGACTCTCAGCTCACCGTCACGCCAACTGATCAACAAAGGTATGATTTAAATGTTTCAAAGTGAGATTATGAAATGATGTACGCCATTGATGAATGTTTCCATGTGGATTACAAGTTATTTTCATGTGATGATTTGTGAATTGTCTAATTGCTTTCACATTGTTATTGTGAGTCATTGTACTCGAGATAGCTAAGTTCATTGTCGTGTTAGGGACAACACGAACCCTTAACGACCCAAAGGAAATTGATTGTTTAATTGGATTTTCAAAATCTTTTCGATCATGCATGAGACTTTTGGAACCTACATGACAATAGGTTTCACAAAAATGAAAATGTTTGATGACGATATTTTTGGATTCATATCCTGAAATGATCGGAATAAGTTATGGGTTCTCTCACGAACTGTTTGTGTACTCAAGGACTGTTATGAAAACGTAAGTCGTGATAGCCTCGCTATAACAAATTAGAAAGAACTAGTTCACTGTTTCACATAGAAGCGTTTGAACATAGAAGTATCATGGAAAGGATTGAGGATTCATTTGAGTTACCCCTTTATGGTTATGATTAGTTTCTCATATAGGTGTTATCTTTTCAGAATGGAAGACGCACCAATAGGAGGTGGCATGGAAGACGTACCGATAGGGAATGGTAGAGGCCGAGGCCGAGGACGTGGACGAGGACGAGGACGTGGTCGTGTACAAGGAAGAGGTTTTGTCCATCAGGAACCTAACCCACAAGTAGCACCGAACCGTACGACTGAAGAAAGGTTCCGCAAAGAGAAACCTCCAATGTTCGATGGACTAGGCGATCCAATGGATGCTGAGAAATGGATACGAGCTGTGGAACGGATTTTCAACTATATCCGATGTGAAGACATGGAAAAAGTGAAGTGTGCCACCTACCGACATGGAAGAAGACGACGGTGGGAGTCAGTGAGACGCACCATGACTGAGGAGGAACTCGAGAACCTCACGTGGGAAGAATTCAAGACTGAACTGTATGAGAAGTACATACCAGGATGCTACCGTCAGAAGAAACAAAGCGAAGTTCGGAATCAGGCGCAGAATGGAGCAGCCATGAATATGATGAGCTTTCAACCAATCTGTCAAGGTATGCTCCACATCCGTGGACAACGATGCAAAACGCTACCGAGAAGTTCAGAAACGGATTACGTCACGAGATAGCGATTTCCCTAGCAAGTCAAGGTGACCTTACTTATGCACAAACGCTGAGCTGGGCTCTTACCATCGAGTCACTCCTGCCAAGAGAAAAAGGAAAAGCTCCTCTACAGGCTGTGCATGCGCCATTTCAAGACAATGGCAAAGGGAAAAGAAATGGAATGAGGGTAATGGGGAAACTTTGAAATGGGAAGAAACCACGAATCGTAATCCGAGCGTAATCAAAATCCGCCTCAATGATAGGCGAACACCTTGCCGGAATGCCGAAATTCCACCCAGGCAAATGTCGAAGGGCAAATGCTTGTTATTTCGTGGAGAAATTGGACATTTTGCTCAAAGATGCCCAAAGAAAATGGGAGAGCACCCCAGCCCAAACCTTGAAATCAACAAAGGCAAATCCCGTTCCCGTGAGGAAACCAAGGACAACCACCAAGCGAGGCCTATGCTCTAAACCGAAGCAAAGTTGGCTCGATTGTGGAAATCGGCGATGTATGATCAACGTGACTAGTATACTGTTATAGCTTTGTTTGATATGGGGCATCACACTCTTTCATTTCACATGTTGCTTGTAAGGCTTTAGACTTAACTCTGAATCATCTAGTGAAGCCTTAGTGATTAGCACACCGGTGGAGAAAGAATGTCCGAATATATCGCCTCGAACTTAGAATTGAACATAGGTGTCAAGAATTTAGGCGCACTTATATGTCATCTCTATGATAGAATTTGACATCATCTTAGGAATGGATTGGCTCACCAAAGTCAATGCCACAATTTTGTGTAACGAGAGAAAGATCTCATTCTGCACCCTTGGAAATGAGGGACAAATTTTCATGGGATAAGAATGGGAAAAGGAGTATCGGTGATATCGCCATGAAAGCCGCCAAGATTATGAAGAAGGAGGTTGCTATGCATTTCGTCACTGACAAGAAAACCAGAGGTGGAGAAAACAATTGGAGAAGTTCCAGTGGTTCGAGAGTGCGAAGATGTTTTCCGAAGAATTGCGGGTATGCCACGGATCGGCAATTAGAATTACAATCGACTTAGAACCGGAGCAGCTCCAAAGGTTCAAAGCACCGTATAGGATGGCCCCTTTGAATTACAAGAACTAAAGATTCGATTGCGAATCATTGGACCTAGGTTTCATACAACCTAGTGTATCGCCATGGGAGCACCAGTCCTATTCGTCAAGAAGAAAGACGGAACATTAAGGATGTGCATCGATTACAGAGAGTTGAACAAGCTCACTATTAAGAATAGATATCCTCTCCCCAGGATAGACGACTTGTTCGACCAACTGAAAGGAGCTGGAGTATTTTCCAAGATAGACCTAAGGTCTGGATACCATCAGCTCAAAATGAGAAGGGATGATATTCCTAAGACAGCGTTTAGAACACGTTACGGACATTACGAGTTCACAGTAATGCCGTTTGGGTTGACAAATGCCCCAGCTGTTTTTATGGATCTGATGAATAGAGTATTCCATCAGTATCTCGATAGTTTCGTCTTAGTGTTTATCGATGATATTCTCATCTACTCAAAGACCGAGGAACAACACGAAGAGCACTGCGTGTTGTACTCGAGATTTTTAAACGAAGTTATACGCCAAATTCAGCAAGTGTGAATTTTGGTTAAGGAAGTGATGTTTCTCGGACATATCGTGTCGGTGAGGAATCAAAGTAGATCCCGCTAAAGTGGAAGCCGTTAAAGGATGGAGGACACCATCAAACGCCAATGAGATCGAAGTTTTCTCGGCTTGGCGGGATACTACAGACGATTCATCAAGGATTTTCAAAATTGGCTAGACCAATGACACGACTTCCGAGAAAAGGGGACCAAGTACATTTGGACCAAGGCGTGAAAAGAGTTTTCAAGAGCTCAAGACAAAGCTAACCACCGCCCGATGTTAGCAATCCCGAGAGGAGAATGAAGGATTCGTAGTTTACGGATGCCTCAAAGTTGGGACTATGTTGTGTACTAATGCAAAACCGAAAGGTGATAGCATACGCATCTCGTCAATTGAAGCCCCATGAGTTGAATTATCCGACTCATGACTTAGAGTTAGCTGAAGTCGTGCATGCTTTGAAGATCTGGAGACACCACCTCTATGGAGTCAGGTGTGAAATCTTCACGAGATCATAAGAGTTTGAAGTACGTTTTGGCGAAGGATCGAATATGAGACAACGAAGATGGCTCGAATTAGTAAAGGATTACGATTGTACTATCAGCTACCATCCTCGAAAAGCGAACGTTGTGGCAGACGCCCTCAGTCGAAAGACTAAGGCAAAGCTAGGGTATTTAATTACCCAACAGAGAGAATCGATTCGATGACCGCACTCGGTTTAGAAATAGTTCATCCTCCAAAACAAAGGTCACCATATAGCTAGTCTCACAGCTACACCGACCACGAGGAAGGATCATTGATGCACAAAGAGATTGGTTCTGGAAAGATGCGTCTCGCCGCAAGAACGAACGAAACAAAGGGTTCACGGAAGCAAAGGACAACGCGTTGATGTTTAGTGAAAGATTGTGTGTGCCACAAGGAAGAACTCAAGAACGAGATTATGAGCGAAGCTCATGATACTCCATATCTTGCACATCCGTGAAGTACAAAATGTACCAAGATTTGAAGAAAGCGCTCGTGGAAGGGAATGAAAAGAGATGTAGCCTCTTTTGTTGAACGATGTTTCGCTTGTCGCAAGTTAAGTCAGTGCACCGAGACCGTATGGGATGTTACAACCCCACATGCGCGGAATGGAAGTGGGAACATATCAACATGGACTTTGTGGTAAGCCTACCAAAGTCAATTCGTGGAATCGCCATTTGGGTCATAGTGGACCGCCTATCAAAGTCGGCGCATTTTCACCGATTCGGATGACGTTTGGTTTGGAGAAGCTTGCAAAATTATACGTTAAGGAGATAGTGCGCCTTCATGGAGTACCTGATCTATTACGTCGATCGAGATTCTAGATTCACATCGCTGGAGAGTTTGCAAGAAGCCATGGGAACCGGTGAATTTCAAGACGACTTTTCATCCTCGCATCATGGCCAATCGTAAAGAACGATTCAAGTTTTAGAGGATATGTTACGAACTCTAGTCTCGACAAAGGTGGAAGTTGGGAAGACTTGCTCCCGCTAGTGGAATTTGCCTATAACAATAGTTACCAGGCGACGATTGGAATGGCCCCATATGAGGCATTGTATGGTCGAAAATGTAGATCACCTCTTTATTGGGACGAGGTGGGAGAAAGGAAAAGTCTAGTCTCGATCAAGTACATGCAGATGGTCGAGAAAGTCGATCACATTAAACAAAGAATCAAAGAAGCTCAGATGCATAAAAGTCTTATTCGCGATAAGCGTCGACACGACTTAGAATTTAATGTCGGGATCGAGTTTTTCTTAAAGTTTCTCCTTCAAAGGGAATTATACGTTTTGGTAAGAGAGGAAAGTTACGACCCCGTTATATAGGACCCTTCGAGATCCTGGAAAGAATTGGCCTTGTAGCTATAGGTTGGCTTTGCCACCAAGCATTGGAGACGTGCACAATGTGTTTCATGTCTCACATTAAGAAAGTACGTGTTTGATCCGAAACACATAATTAAGCACGATGAAGTAGTCTTAGCCGGGACTCGAGTTATGAAGAAAGACCGTCCAAATTTTGGATAGAAAGTTCAAGTTTTTGGAACAAACAAATTGTTCTCGTTAAAGTAAAGTGGAACCATCATGGTAGGGAGGAGGCCACATGGGAACTTGAGGAAAAATGAAATCTAAGTATCCCGAACTAGATTACCAAGGTATGTAATTTGAGGACTAAATTTTTAGAAGGATGGAGGATGTCATATCCGCCTTTCTCAATAGGATTAGAATGACTTTCGAACTTAGAATTTAAATGATTCGGTGCCCGATGAAAGAAATTTTAAATTCCAACAAAAGAAATTTATTTCATTAAAGCGAATCGAGAATTATTATATATAATATGATAATTGAATATGATTTATACATATATTTATAAATCATTGTATAAGTAATATATGTCAAGGTTTAATTAATTTATAACCTTTAGGATCGGATTTGAAGCCCGTGTGAATAAATCGTATAATGGGCTCTGGTTTAACGAGGCCCAAAATGAAAGCCCATGAGTAATAAAAACCCTATACTATATAAGCTTGCCTCCTCCCATTTTTGGAACCCTAGCCTCCATTTTCAGAAATTCACTCTCCCATTTTTCTCCAAGCATAACAGAGGGATCTACAAAGGTTAAACCTTTATCTCCTATTTTCTTTAAGTGTGTATACGAATATGTATGTATGTATATGTTGTTGTATATGCTTATATGTGCGTGTGGATATAGAGAGAGACGGACGAGAGATGATGGAGAGGGATCGACGGCGGCGGCGTTGGTGGATCCGGCCACTGGCGTTCGGCCGAGAAGAGAGGGGTTGGCGGCGCGGCGGTTGTGCGACGGCGTGTCGCCGCCGTGTGCGTGTGTTTGTTGTTGTGTGCGTGAGTTTTAAAGAAGAAGAAAACTGAGTTGTGAATATATTGTGGTGTGTGTGCGTGAATGAAGGGGAGACCAGAGACGGACGAGAGGCGAGGGAGAGAAGGGGTGACGGCGGCGACGCCGGAGGTGGAAGTGAGGCTGTTGCCGTCGGCGTGTGTGTGTGCGTGGAGTGCGTGCGTGTATCTCCATTTCGTCGCCTGTGTGTGTGCGTGTCGTGTGTCGTCCGACCAAGAGGCGAGGGGGAGGAGGCAGTGGCTAGCGACATGGCCGGCCAAATGCGACGGCTGCGGCGGCGTCTCCTAGGACTGTCGCCGGCGAAGTGAGTCGAGAGAGAAGAGAGAGGGAAGAGAGAGAGGGACGTGAAGAGAGGGAGAGATAGAGAAGAAGAGGGAAGAAAAAAAAATAAAAAAATTTCAACCTCGCCAGAATCCGGTCGACGGCGGCTACGCGAAATAAGCGATCTTAGGTTTAGGGTTTGTGAGTAAATTTGGGCTTGGGTTGTTTTAATTAAATGGACTTGTGTTGTTTTAAATCAAATGGGCTATTTTCTTTAATTAAATGGGTTGGGAGAATACTATGTGATGTGGGCGATTCTTTTAAATGTTGGGCTAGTGATATGTTTAAAGAAATAAAACAATATGTGTTGGGCCTTATGTGTGTTTCAATAAAATTTTATAAAGTTCGGCTTGAATTTTTTTTTGAGTTAAATGAGTCTTGGGCTTGATCTTTTAAATAATTGTTTGGGCCTTTGGTATTTAATTAGATATGGGCGATTTTATTTTATGTTGGGCTCAATTTACTTTAATTGTTGGGCTGAAAATATTTTAATTCAATAGTTGGATTTTAGATTAAATAAAATATGGGCTTAGATTTAATTAATGATTGGACTTTAATTTAATTAAGGATTTGACTTGGTTTAATTAATTAAATCTTTAGACTTTAATTAATTAAATTAATAAGGTTTAACTCTAAGACTTAATTAATTAAATTATATTAAGTCTTATTAATTAAATAATTAACTTAAACTTAAATATAAGTTTAAATTATTTTATTATGGTAAGATAATTAATTAATTAATTAATTACTATTAAGTTTAATTAATTGATTGATTAAGATAAGGTTAAGTCAAGTTTAAATTATCTTAATTTATGATTGAGACCTCTTTAATTAATGTAATTAATTTCTTTTAATGAAATTAATTAAGTTAGAATAATTAAATAAATTAAATTATGCTAGTCAAGTGCATAATTTGATAATTATATTATGTGTTATATTAAGCGAGAGTCCTTAATATATATATATAAATATATATATATATGATTTTAGTATGCAATTTAATTGCATTATACTTTTGTAAAAAGTATTTAACAAAAGAAGATTATGAAATTAAATTCGTTTTAAACGAAAAGTCGAGCAAGGTATTGTTGGTGCCTTAGCCGATATAAATTAGTTTTCAAATTTAAATTATATTTTGAAAACTCGCTAACGAATCATAAGCTAGTATCCTCCTTTACTTGAATTTAAGGCTAGCTTTTGAGACCTATTAAGATTAGTGCTTCTTGTAGGTTTTATCGATCAAGGGATTAGCCGCTTTCCGAGACGCATATTATTGTGATTTCTTGAGGCTTTGTCCTATCAAGGTGGGCTTACTTTACAAAAGTAAATTTTGAGTTATATGCTCGATATTTCATGAAATGCTGTTGTTTATCCAATAAAATGTTTTTGTGCGCTCTACTCATTTAAGGCTCGATATGAATCGATCGAGATTCTCTTTAATCTAATACATTAATTGAGAATTGTGTACACCGTTAGTTGTTTCGTGGGTTGATCTCCATCGGGCACTAACCAAGTCATGAGGCGTTATAAGGGTGCTTGTCGGATGCGTTCGCGAAGACGTCATGTTATTATGGTGCTTTGTCGGATACGCCCGGTACATCATGAATTGTCGGTTACGTCCCGATGACAATAATGGGAGCATGTGATCCGACGGTGGCTAGAGGTCCGGATCAAAGCGAGTAATGTAAGAGTCGTGACAATGGGCCCAAATGAATGAAATATTTTGCATGCTTAGAAGTGGTTTCTCTTTTAAAACCTTCTAAGTCATGTTATCATGATTGGATAAACCGCTTTTACGGATTTATGAAATGTTTATGAAAATGCATGCCCACCGAGTACATTAGTACTTAGCCCAAATGTTTTCAAATGTTTTCGTTTGATCAATGGGGCCGACTTGAGCAGAGTGATATTAGAGTTCACTCCGTATTTTGTGGATTATTCCGCATTTTAGACTTCACGATGAGCTAGCTCTAATTACATTTTCCTTCTTGTCTATGACTTGAATTATATCTTTTGATTGAGCTTAGACTCTAAACCATTGATGTTAGTATTTTGATGTGTACCGCTATCGAAGCACGAAACTAAACTTGTGAACCCGAGGATAGATGTTGTTTTGTTTGGATTACATCATTCGATGTCTTCCATTTTCATTTAGGAAGCTAATCCCAAATCCTAAGGGTTTATTTGCCTTGACCATTCGAGTCAACTTATTTACTTCATATTTTCTATTATTTTTATTCATCGCATCTCGATTTACGAGCTTCAGTGTTATCTTAAGAAATTCTGGGTGTGACACAAGCCACTCTCTTAACATCTCTACAAATTAAGAAACAAATATATCCATCCCAGTGAAAACTGCAACTCAAAGCAACATATTTCCCTAGCAAAATTCGAAGTTTCTATAGCCAAAGATACTCTAATACAGCCGTGTATGAATCCTTGAGATCTATAACAGCAACGCCCTCTGGACGTGTCCGAATTAATTGAAGAAGGTCAGTCTTATTTTGCAACTGATGTTTGGACTGCAAGTGTAGATAAAAAAAGTGTCAGTGATCCAAGAAAAAATTTCGTGGAATAAAAGGTGTGATTTGATCAAAGGCAAACAATTACAAGTGACCTAGTGTATACATAAAAATATAAAAATTCATGTAATATTTAATAATTTTTAGACTTTTTGTCTTTAGTATTTTTGACAGTGATTGAATAAATGCAGTAGTCTATATTATTTTTTGTCTTCAATTTTTTATCTGCTAATCAATTGAATGATAAATGTAATATTTAATCAATTTTATTACTATGTGTATTACCGTCATTTTGTGGCGCTCAATGATAAATAAATATGTATCCCAAAACTATGTGTATTTTCTTGTGTATTACTATGTGTATTACAGCAAGTGAACCTCAATGATAAATAAACCAGTACCCAAAACTAAATAAATTAGCAAGTGAACGTAATTTTTTTCATGGTCCCTCCTTTTGGGAATAATTTTTTCCCATAAATATTTGAGTAAAAAAAGGAAAAGAAATAAAACATAATCTCATAATATAATTGTTCCAAAATAGATTAGGGATAATTTAGTAATTATTTTATTACCATAAATAACGAATTTGGTTAAAAAAAATTGAAGGGCATTATGTACGTACATATTATGTACGTTTAGCACTACCCTAATATAATTTACAATGATTTAAATAAAATTATAGTGACATAATATAATGATAAATTTAGTGAACCATATTTTTCGGATATGAATTATATATATATATATATATATATATATATATATATATATATATATATATAGTTAGGTTCAAATGAGAACCATTTTATCCTAAAACTAAGAACCAAATGAATTCATTACAAAGTTAATGAATCAGTTGAGAAAAGTTCTTGAATTTAAAATTGAAATTTTTCACCCGAGTTCGAATCCCATGAGGAGCGAAAATCTATTTTTGGATTGAAGAACTTTCTCAATGATTCAATAATTTTCACAATGAATTCATCATATTTTTTGTTCTCACATTCTCATGATAAAAATTGTTCTCACGTTAACCATTCCCTATATATATATATATATAGGGAGGGATTATCCTAAGAACTACTCTTAGTGTAAAAACATAGAACTAATGATAGCCATTGATTTGTTTTCTATCTACGGTAAAACAGCATACCATTGGTTTCTCTTGATAGTGTGTAAATACAGCTCCATACAATAAACGTGAAGGGTAAAAAGGTAAAATTTGAAACTAATGAAAATGAATCCCGAGAATCAAGTGATTACATTCCATTCCATTCTGCTTCTTTATCTCACACGCTTAATATGCCAGCATTTAATATCGATCTTTGAATTTTCTCTCACTCCTTTCAGCTTCCAAATGCACATTGGAATAAGAGCAAAAATCGAGAATAGTTAATATAGGGTTTTCTCAATTGTGAACACATTAAAACATAAATCTCAAACTGCATAATCCTTTACAATGGCGCCGAGAGGAACTCGAAATCCACAGATTAAAGACGCAGGTATGGTGGTCTGTTCATCGGTTGAACAACAAATATGCATTTTAGTTGTTTCTGCATCAGTGAATCAATTATGAGCACTCTATTGGAATGTTAAACCAAAAATATGTGCGCGTAAACCAAATCTACACTAGATGAAATGAATGATAGTTCCATTTTATGTTAATGAAAATATATTTGAACGATTGTTGAGTATTTTAGAATGAATATGTCGTTTTGTGATTTTGTAGGATTTTAATGAATATTTTTGTGTGGTCCCTAAATAGTAGGTTTAATTGCATGTTTCTGTGATGAATGTTGTTCAAAAATTTTGGGTTGATGATGACATTATTATAAAATTTAATGTGGTCCCCAACTAGTTGTTGCTTTATGTTGGATTTTAGTGTAAAAGTTTTGGTTTGCATAAACGACATGTATAATTTATTCAAATAGTTTTAGTTGGTTGTTGTTTATGATGAACTACAATCACATATCATTTTTTTTGTAAAGGAATAAATCTTTTAACAAATATGTTGGACAGTATAACTAAATGCTATATTTCGTGTGATTTTCATTTTTTAAAACCAGGGAGTGTTAGTTGTATTTTGGTTGTATTGTTATGCATAAATATGATGTTGTGATGAATATGAATATGAATATTATCGCATCCATACTGAATATTAAGTTCATAAATTACGAATGAATCACATACAAAAATTAAACTATGAATTACGGAACAACATCGGTTATGGATATGAATATGGTTGTATACATAGTGAATATTAAGAACACAAGTGACGAATTACGCACAGACAACACATAAATAGATATCGAAGAAACATAACCTTCTACCATAATATGGATCATTAAACAAAGTTTTATATAATTTGGAAAACATGTTGAAGTGATTACTGCAATATTTGTTTGTAGGGAAATCTGATTTTAACCCTCTCCCGATGATCTATCTTGGATGTTTAATTCACCATACATTGATTATATGCCTAGCATGCACCTATATAATTAATTGCAACACGTAGGGGTTTTCTCGTGTTTACCTGCGAGTCTGTCGGGGTAAAACGGATCAAGACTCGTGCTTTGATCTTCTGGATAGTATCCCGGTTGCCTAATCTCCAATGTCGAGTCAGGACAGTCTATGAAGAATGCTATAGAAAATCACCCTCTTTCTTCTCTCTCAATTTTCGAAAATTCTCACTATAATCCTATAGTAATTCTCGAAAATATGGAATAAAGATTGGCCTTGATTTTCTCTCACCTTATATTTATAATACACTACAAAATCCTATCAAGATAGAATTTATGCATATCTAATAAATATAATCTTATCTCTTAAGATAGAGAGGATCAAGCTGAGTCCCAGTAGGACTCTAGAGAGGAGGGAGCGAAATTCACCTTAGCTCCAGGCCTGGATAGGCCAGCCCAGGGATCAAATGCAAGGAATAAAGATAGGCCTCAAATAAATTAATTATCTTATGCTCACCCGTAACATAAATTAATTTATAAACATTCATTCATGCCACAAGAGAATAAATATTGACTTACCCCTTTATTACCGAAGTTGAGTCGGACTTGCACTTAGACTTCACGAATCCCGTATTTAAGATATCAGACGACATTAATTATTTACGATGCTCGATCGCTTAAAATAATTAATATCTTTAATTCCTTAAGTAGTACCACTCAACTTTATTATTGTACTTGAGATAACTCAACTGCGGGGTTTAGTACAATAAACCTTTGAGCACCTTAAGGGACGTCATCATCCTAAACGGATACGGTGACTGTCTACGATAACTAGCATGACATACAAGATTGCCACCACCCAAGATGCAGAGAATCTTGGGTTATCTCATGTAACCCTCACCCATAGCAAGTCAAAGTGATGGTCAGCAACTCATACTCACCTAATACCTATCGAGGTTTAGATCAATGTAAGTCTCCGAGATCTAGGTTCTTCACGACGGTCAGATAGAAGAACTCATCTCACCGTGATCCATCAATACGTCGAGGCGTGCCGGTATAGACAAGCAACCAAGTAAAGTCACTTATCTATCTATACGCAGCTATACCGACAACTCGTCCTCAAGTTGTCTCGGTGTGATACTTTTATATCTCATTAAAGCTTCGACCAATCATACCGACTTCGTGATCTTCACACAATCGTATGATCTAACTTATATATGAGATAAGGGACATAGATATATGCAATCAAGTAATCAATTCGGATAGGAGATTGTAATAGTGGTAACAGGAAACATTGTATACAAGCTCAACCAAAACTGCTTTCAATATACAAACCAACAATCTCCCACTTATACTAAAGCAAACTTTTAGTATACAATGTGTCTCTCTACTAGCTATTACAAAACAAAACCATCACTTTGCTTCTCCCACTTATACAAAAGTTTCCTTTCTAAGTGGGTGCCATCTTGCGCAATCCAAGTCCTCGAATGTGAACTTCGTAGACTTTTTGCGGCAGGCTCTTCGTGAATGGATCCGCTAGGTTTCCGTCGTATCAATTTTTTCGATCAGCACGTCCCCTCGTCTAATAATTTCTCGTATGACATGGTACTTTCTCTCTATGTGTTTGGTTGCCTTGTGGGTCCGTGGTTCCTTCGAGTTTGCCATCGCACTGAGTTATCACGATGAAACTATGATACTCTTGGGCAAACCGGTACCACACCTAGATCCATGAGGTAGTTCTTGAACCATCTGACCTCCTTAGTAGCCTCCGAGCGGCTACATATTTGGCTTCCATGGTAGAGTCCGCACGCATCGCCGCTTTGCACTCCGCCAGATACGGCTCCACCTCCCAAGGTAAACACATGGCACGAGGTAGACTTTTCTCATCACGGTCGGCTTGGAAATCCTAGTCTCGAATAACCCAAAGGCATTAGACTATCCGCATGGTAAACTAGCTTATAATCTCGAGTCCTTTTCGGTGCTTGAGTATATGCTTCATCGCGATCAATGAGCTTGTCGAGGTTAGATCGATATCTAGCTACTATGCTACCGCATAGCGGATATCGGTCTCGTACATAGCATTGCGCATATGAGACTTCGTCGTCTCGTTCTTTGTGCTTTCGTCTTCGTTCTTCTTTACGAGATAAGATTTACGGGGAAAAATCTAATCTAACCACGGATTTTCGTGGTGAAAAACAAAATCCGACGAAAATAAAAAGCGAGCCACGATGAGCGATGATCCAACAATTAATTAATTGCGCACGTAATAATCAAGCGTGAATTAATCCAATGAGCCAAGATCACGATCCCGTGCTCGATACCAATTGTAGGAAAGCGATTTTAACCTCTCCCAGGATCTATCTTGCATGTTTAATTCACCATACATTGATTATATTCCCAGCATGCGTCTATATAATTAATTGCAACACGTAGGGTTTTCTCGTGTTTACCTTTGAATCTATCGCGGATGAGCGGGATGAGCGGATCGAGACTTGTGCTTTGACCTTACGGGTGTATCCGGTTGCCCAATCTCCAACGTCGAGTGAGGACGATCTATGGAGAATGCTCTGAAAATCACCCTAATCCTCCCTAGTATTTTTGAGAATCACCTTCCCAAGCACTATGGGAATACACAAAATAATGGTATGGATAATTGAGGATTAGCCTTGATCTTATCTCTTACCTTATATTTATAATGCATTACCATAATCCCATTAGGAAAGGATCCATGCATATCCCATAAATATAATAATATCCTTATAGGATAAAGAGAATAAAATCACATCCATATAGGGAATAGGCGATTTTCTCCAAGCTACGGCCTGGATGGGCGATCCGAGGATCAAATGCAAGGAATAAAGATGGCCCTCAAATAAATTAATTATCTTATGTTCACCTGAACATAAATTAATTTATAAACATTCATTCATGCCACTAGAGAATAAATCTTGACTTACCCTTTATTACGAAGGTGAGTCGGACTTGCACTTAGACATTACGAATCCCCATATTTAAGATATCGACGTCCATTAATTATTTATAGCATTACATTGCTTAAAATAATTAATATCTTTAATTCTTAAGTAGTACCACTCAACCTTATTATTGTACTTGAGATAACTCAACTGCGGGGTTTAGTACAATAAACCTTTTGAGCTCCTTAAGGGGACGTCATCATCCTAAACGGATACGGTGACTCGATACAGATAACTAGCATGACATACAAGCACTGCCACCACCCAAGATGCAGAGAATCTTGGGTTATCTCATGTAACCCTCACCCATAGCAAGTCAAAGTGATGGTCAGCAACTCATACTCACCTAATACCTTATCGAGGTTTAGATCAACGTAAGTCTCCGAGATCTAGGTTCTTCACGACGGTCAGATAGAAGAACTCATCTCACTGTGATCCATCAATACGTCAGAGACGTACCAGTATAGACAAGCAACCAAGTCAAGTCACTTCTTATCTATACATGACTATACCGACAACTCGTCCTTAAGTTGTCTCAGCTGTGATACTTTTTATATCTCATTAAGCTTGACCAATCATATAGACTTCTGTGATCTTCTACACACTGTATGATCTAACTTATATATGAGATAAGGGGACATAGATATATGCAATCAAGTAATCAATTCAGATAGGAGATTGTAATAGTGGTAACAGGAAACATTGTATACAAGCTCAACCAAAACTGCTTTCAGTATACAAATCCAACATTGTTGCTTACATAAACAACGGATTACGCAACAACTCATGGCTATGAATATGAATATTATCGCATCCATACTGAATATTAAGTTCATGAACTACGAATGAATCACATACAAAAATTAAATCAATAATGATTAACACATGACCAAATGTCTACTGGAGTATCAATCATCAATCACTGGTTTGTATTATGAATTACGCAACAAATGCGTCTGTAATAATATTAGAATGTTTCAACTTAGATCTACAAATGTTGAAACTAAACAACTGAAAATAATTGATTGTCTGGATGCATAATATACTCAAATGTCTGAACGCATAACAGCCAACAATAAATGACAACCTGAAATTATATCAAATCCAATGACAACCTGAATGAATATATCCCAATGAAAATACATTATATATCCCAATGAGAAAAACATAAAACAACTCACAGTCAATACTAAAGCAAAATCAACAAATAAATGTATTAAACCTATCAACTAAATTTTTTATTAATTTCCATCAACCACCTCCGGACAGTTCCTGGAATCATGATGCCCGTAAGTGTTACATTTCCTACAGAGACGCATGGGCTTGTTAGCTTTTAAAATAGCGGCTTCCCTCCTTGACTTTATCCTACTACAACTCCCTTTTGTCTTCGCAACTTTGGGTGGCAACACAAAAATATGGTTCGGAACAGACGAACCATAATATTGCTCAATAACCTTTTGCTTCCCCTTTGATGATGACATGGATAATTTGTCTACTACATGAGACGCGCAGAACTCCACAAGCTTATCCATCAGATTTTGTTTAAGATTAACATCCTCATCAACGATTCCAATACACTTACATGCCAATAAAAACAATCCCCCATTTGATCCAGTTTGACTACTCACACCAGCTGCATAACTATTCTGTCCAACACCATCAAAAATATAACATGCTTCCTTGGTCCACCTTTTTACTATATATTTATCTGGCATTGATTTATACTTGTTGAACTTCATAACCGCAAATATATGTCTACAAATCAATCCGTTCCGAACAAAAAGAAGGCACGAACATGAAATAAGATCATTCTCAACATTCATTGTTACATTGAACATGCATATGGCATCTTCATCCACATAATATGTTGCTTCAGAATCTGATTTAGAGATTTTTTGTATGTTACAGAACATCACAACGATTTCAATCTCCTTCTGAACCTCCAAGAATATGTTATTAGTGTACACAGATTCAGCATGTCGTTCAATTTCAAGCTTGGTAATCGTATCGGGAAATGATGATTTATCAGTCAATGTTAATTTATCATGATCATCACGCTGGGATTCAATTGCAATCTCGAATAACATGTACATATCTGTAATACCCCGATTATTTAAACGCCTAATTACGATATTAATTTCGTAAATTAGAGTATTGTTATGATAATTTGATTATTAATATATCGAATAATGATTTCGATTATTGTTGGAATAATAAATTCCTATGTTTTATTCACAAATAAATGTGAATCGAGAAATACGAATATGTAACGTATTTCAACGGTATTATTTCTACGTCGATTACGTATCGATATTTTAATGCTCGTGATGTTTTCTAAGTTTTTAAGCTTAGAATTTAATTCCATTATTATTGGAATAATTTAATAAAGTGATTACGACTTTATTTCGACCATTTTGATATGAGTCGATATTTAACGTTTTGAGACGTTTCAAACGTTAACTTTTTAAGATGACTTGAGAATCAAGTCTAACGATCAAGGAATTATGATATTTAAATTCCTATGATTATTTTATATAATTAGAATATTATTTAGCATTGAATTAATGCTAGAAAATTCTGGAATTTATATTGTTGATTATTTAAGATTCTCGAAAACCCTAAATCGAGAATTAGGGTTTCTACCTATGGATTGATTCCAATAATTTTCCTATGATATAATTTATCATCTAAGATATATATTAGGATATATATCTAATAATAGCAAGAAAAATCAAATTTTAGGCACTTAAAGATCAAAGTGCCGTGAGTTATGTATTAAAGATTCAAGGAAATGGAAACTTGCTAACAATTGCTATGTTATGTTAATAACCGTGTATCATGAACTTTTTGTACACATAAAACAAATGAATTAGATGGACCATCAAGTTGGGATTGTATTAAGTGGTAATAGCCGTGAATATTGACTTCTATTTAGCTAAGAAGCTTCCCTATAACTCTAATAATTGATTAAATAAATATTTGGGATAGAGTGAAGATCTTATGCATGCATAAGAAAAGAAAAATTTTCAGATATTTCCTTCTTCCTTTGTGGTTGCCGACGACAATTGTGCTCAAGTGTGAAGATTTATTTTGTTTTGTTCAAAATGTAAGAAGTATAGTAAATGCTTGTAAGAGCATGACATTGTTGACTTGCTTCTTGTATTAAATATCTAGATATTATTTATAGGATATAAGACAAAATAAATTAAAATCTTTCCCTTGTTACATGAAAAATTGACGGCAATTGTGAATTGCTAAGTCAAGGTAATTGTTTTCTTCAAAAAACTTTTTGTGTAATGTATTAAGTATGTGTAAGAACATTTACTAGCATGACATATACACCTTGGTGAGTCATGTTTAAAAAAAAAAAATTGTATTGCTTTGTTTGTGAGCATGACCGAGAGAGAGAAGGGTGTATATGCAAGGTTTTAATTCTTTAGTACTTAAGCATTTGGTAAAGCAAAACAAACACAATTCTCTTCCCAAATAAGAAACTGCCGTGAGCTTTTGTGAGGAAAAAGGAAGTGAGTTCTTCTTTTCCAATCCCCAATCCTTTGATAAAAAAATCCTTTGCACAAATAATCCAAGCCGATTAAAAGGTTAGGCATTTAACGAGCTTCGATTATACGTTAGAATTTTAAATTTTTAATGATTCGATTTTATGTTCTAAGCATGAGTTCTTATGTAATAATTATGTAATCATGCTAGGTTGTTCATTAATGTTGCTAAGCATGATGTATATGTTTTATATTAGTGTTTAAAAATTTAAGCTAAGCATGCTAATTTATCCATATGTCTACCGAAAATTTTAGGGTTTAATTTGATGATGGATAATTGATCTATATTGTTATTAGAACACTTGGTGAATTATTGGGAATTTTTAGACATCCTATGCTATTTAATTAAAAACTGCCGAAAATATATAAAATTACTATGTTGATGTACAAATTTTATTTAAGTAATATCTTAGCATATTAGTGATCTAGGACCTTGATTAAGCACCCTATGAATTTACTAGAATTTTTGGAAAATATATGTTAAATATTTGAGAATGGCCGAGAATGCCTAAGATTGGTTCATTGTTGTAGAAGTGGTATATGTTAGATATTATGATGTATTATTGTTATATGATAGTGATTAGGCCTAGTATGATTTAATTAGAAATTTAGAAAATTGTTTGGGTATATTTGAGAAATAACCGAAAACTATAAGGTATAGGAAATTGATGTTCAATTTTTCTATAGTGATATTAATACATATTAATGATCATAGTGTAAAATAATACACTATATGAATTTAGAGGATTTTTGGAACAAAGTTTGGAAAATAAGTGTTATAGCCGTGAGCTATACTTTGGAATTAAGGAATTTTAATTCCTTTTTAATCAAGAATAATATTTATTATATGTCTAAAAATTATATTAGACATAATTGAAATTTTTGAAAATTATTAAACATAGAATATTATGTTTATGATGAAACGTTATATAAAAAAACGTTAAAAGCATAAATAATGCTTAATGTATTAAAAGATTAATATTGAAAGAAAATATTAATCAAACTTATCGATTTGCGTGAAAAATCGAGTATTAAAGCTTTATGGAAAGAAATCGATTGAAAATCGATTTATATTGATTTTATTCATTAAAATATGTTTTATTGAAGATTTTTAATGAAAAGTCAAAATGGTTGACTTTCGAAATTAACGTACGAAATACGTTCGTTAAATACGCTAATACGTGAAAAACGTATTACTTTTATCTGAATATCTCAATTGTGAGAAAAGATTTCAGAATTGAAATCATTTTATTGAATAACGTTATTATACGTTAATTATTTAACCTAAAAGGTTAAAATGAGACTGTAGATCATATTACGTCTCTCTCGAGATACGAGAATTATTTTATTGAAATACGCGTTGAAACGACGTATTAAGATTTATTAAAACTTCGAATTATTATATTATTTATCAAAGTTGAATGAACTTTGAAAATCTCGAAAAGCGTGCCAACGTGCTAAACGTAAATTTTTGCGTAAAGGTGGGACGTGAAGGCTCACACGCAACCAGAGGAGAACACGCGTATCGAAATTCGAAGTTCAAAAGTAAAGGTGGGCTTTACTATACTCAAACTGGTAGAATTTACCAAATGATTTATTTATGATGCTTTATTGCAAGCAAATATTTATGAACTGATTTATTTAATTACCTGCCCAAAATGTTTATGTTTTATGTATGCATCCAATCCATGATATTTGATGCATAATGTTGGGTAGCTCCCACTTTATGACATGCTTGAATTCGTATTCTTGGAAGTACCCCCAAGGATGATGGAGAATTCGTATCCTGTGCTGAGATGGCCTGGATTTTGTGCACTGATTATTTTGTGACTGTGTGCTGAAAGGGTGCTCGGCCGGTCACGGCGTCTGTGAGAGGAGGCCTCCTCCAAGTAGGAATTGTTGTGGAATGAATTATTGTGGTGGATATGGATCATACATACAAGGAAAATGTCCGCCGCATTTAATCTTTATGGAAAATGAAAGAAAATATTTAGTAAGCACGAGTATGTCAAATTAAAACCTCGTGTGTTCTTGTGATGGGCGAGTAATTTAAACTTGATAAATTATTTTGGCATGAGCCATCGAGTGCAATCTTGTACTCACCGCATGTTTGTTTTAAATGTGCGGGTTGAGCGAGATGATGGATGGAGATGTGTCGGGCAATGTAACCCCTATTGAATACGATATATTAGAAACCTTGAATACACATCGTCATATGTGTATTCACACGCTTTCACCGCAATTGAATTAATTTATCTTATGATGTTGATTAGTTGAATACTTCGAACATATGAGTCTTGTATATATATTGGATAAAGTTTCCTTAATTATTATTCCAAGTATTAGCCCTGCTAATTCGTACTTAGGATTTAGGGGCTGTTACAATATCACTAAGATTTGAATTCTTGTTCAAGTAACGCCGAAAAAACTGTTCTCACACTCCGATAATGATGTTGTCCTAAATAGACCACTCATTGGAAAATCACGAAAATAAGCAGGGATCCAGTATGATCGCATCTCATATATATCGTCGAACCACTTATGACCCAATAATTCATAATCCGACATAAGTTGATACCATTTAGACTCAAAGGAAATAGGTTCATCAGAATCAGTCCATACAATATCATTAAACTTCTGTATGAAATCATCACTATCCCTCAAAGCCACAGACAACTTCTCGCTAAGTTTCTTAGTTATATACCACATACAAAAGCGATGACGTGTGTCGGGAAGTACCTTTTCAAAAGCCGATTTCAAACCAAGATCTTGATCTGTTATCAACATCTTGGGTGAAGCTACCATACATTCAATAAACTTCTTCAACAACCAAGCGTAAGACTTTGTATCCTCACGTGCAAGTAATCCAGCTCCAAAGCTGACGCACTTACCATGATTATATTTCCCAGTAAAATGAGCAAATATCACACAATACGTGTATGGCATATAATAGTATATTATAACCCGTAACAGTAAGAACAAGCTGTTACGAACAAGCATATACATTCATGCAATAAATACATAAGAAAATTACAATACCTGATATATATTGATTTATTTTATTAACTCATATAATTCAATTTTTACAAACTTAATAATCATAACAGAAAAATCGTTTACATTTTACATTCATATGACAGCCGATAAAATAATAATACAACATGAATATTCGTTTATTGTATCAATTAATTCACTATACTTCGTTGCACATAACATGACACAATTCGTTATTAATTTTACAATGAACCAAGTTGAATATCACTGTAACCATAATTACATTTTATATATTACGCATAAAAACAAAATGTATAACTGGAATAAGTTCAAATTTATTAACATATTAACAAAACATGAAACTTACTTGTTGGTATTATATGTTGCATCAAACGACACCGCATCACCAAAAACTTTATAATTTTGAACAGCCACAACATCCGCCCAAAAAAGCCTAGTTAAATTGGTATCCGAGTCCATAGCATACGAAAAGAAAAAACGGGAGTCTTTCTCGTGTAATCGCCCAAGTTTCTCAAGCAATAGTTCTGAATCACTTCCAACTGCAAAAGACTTAATATCACGAGACATGTTTTTGAAATCTGTCTTTGTACACCCAACATCTTCAAGATCCCCCGGAAATTTCTTATAAATACGATAACTCTTCGCAGCACCAACATTAGCTTTTGCACATTTTGCAAGAAACATTTGGTGGCCATAATCAAGCTTTCTGTTAACTTTCATAAGATGACGATACTCATGAGGTACCATCTCATGATTATGACCCTCGATGAACTTATATATAACGTATCCAAAACCTGCCTCAAATTTCAGTGCAATCCGAGACATGCAACTGGACCTACACGACGACCTCCTACGTTTTCGCTTTACAACCTCACAACCAGATGCAATAGTTTTTTTACCTTCACGAGTACATACTAAGTACCTAATACGAACATCATCACCGGTTAGACGCTTCAATGTACTCTTGCGTGTATTAAACCCACATGCAGCGCCATACTCCTTATAAAAACCATATGCCTCCTCAATAGTACTAAAAGAAATACCTATTCTTGGTCTCAATGAATCATCACATTCTGGTATACAGACAACACCATTCTCAACAGCTACGTCCTCTACGACATATTCAAAAAGCGCAATTCAAATTAAATGTTAAAATGAATGTGTCGTACTATAACATGAATATGATGTACAATACTACGAATTAAGCACACACAATATTTTAAATTAAATTCCAACAAACACAAACCATCTATTCAAAAAGCGCAATCTAAACTAAAGAAATAAAATGAATGTGTCATACTATAACATGAATATGATTTTCATTACTACGAATTAAGCACACACAAAATTTTAAATCAAATTGCAACAAACACGAACAACCTATTGAATATATATCACTAACATAGTTTTGCATAGATTATTTGATGTGATTTGTTGACTTGTTGTTGACGAATATAATGAACATGTAAATCAAATCAACCAATAACATTGGATGATATTTGCCACACATTAAACAAAATATTCGAATATATATCACGAAAACGGAAAAAATTCAATGAATCGGTGAAAGACAACCAAATTAATATAATTTCATGTATACTGAATATTAAGTGCATAGATGACGAATTATGCAAAATATGTATACCATTTATAAATCAAATTCAAAAAAACTAGACCAACCATCTATTGGAATATCCATGCTTAATCAATATTTTGAATAATTAGCATAATATATTGAATTGATATTGGTTTTGATGAATTTAATATACATCTAAACCAAAATAAGCAAGAAAAATCGGTGGCTATCTAAATACTGTAATAATTATAGCGTCCATTAACCATGAATTACACAACGAAAGCATATACGAATATAAATATGATTGCATCCCTACTGAATATTAAGAACATAAATGACAAATTAAGCACATGGGGAAAAAAAATCAAATGAAAGAAACATAACCAACCGTCTACTGAAGTGTCCATCATTCATCAATGTTGTTACTAATTTGAATAAAATGTTGAATTGATGTTGGAGATGATGAATAAAATAAACATATACCCCAAATAATCCAATAAAATCGGTGAAGATTTGGCACGATATGACTAAAATCTTCATCACATTAAATATCGTCCATAATGCCATATGTGTAGCTTATAAAAACCATGAAATACGGAACAACAACAATTGTCGATATGAATATGATTATATAGGTAGTGAATATTAAGTACACAAATGACGAATTATGGACAGACAACACATAAAAAGATTTCAAAAAAACATAACCTTCTACCGGATACAGCATCATTAAAACACTGCTTTGTATAATTGGGAAAATATGATGAAATGATGTTAGTGTTGATGAATAAAATATATATTTAAACCAAATAATGCAATAAAAAATGTATAGGTTTGGCTGCCATAAAATGAATATGCATATCCGATTAATGCCATAAATACAGAAGCCAAATCCCAAAAATTATGCAAACAAAAAACGGAAACGGTTACCAGCATATGTTAAAATTACTTCATTAACCTTTACATTAATATTTAATACTATCCTAAACGACAGTTTAATGGAAAAATGATGGTGTTCTACTTCCAATCACAGCCGTTTATTTGTTGCAATCAACCATCATGATTGGTTCTATGTTTTTATGATAATTTTGGTTCTTATTTAGACCAAAGTATATATATATATATATGAGTGAGTTATGGTGAGAAAGCTCCTTAGTGTATGAAATAGGAATAGTAGTACAATCAGAATTACTATGTTGCACATATTAGTTTAGCACATCCCTTCGTAGCACATATGCTAAATATATTAGTTTAGCACATCTTTGATTGCAGCGTAGCACAAGAAGGGTTCTAGTGATGCACAGTAATCCGCATAGCACACAAAATATAAAACTGTAACACAACCGAAATTAAATATCAACTATTGATCCAGCAAATCAAAGGACTAGATTAATTCTCATTTCCAACCAAATTATCATTTCCTACCTGAACCATCTCCTATATATATATATATAAATTGGTTCATATACATACAATCTTTAACATATATATATAAATGAGAATAAATCATGTCCATTAGATTTGAAAATCTAATGATTATTTTTAAGTGTGCATTTGAATTAGTTATATGTACATTTTTGCATATAATTGTGCATTTACGTCATAATTTGGGCATTGAATATGAAACGTCCATATTGATTTATCAAATGTTGATATTTGTCCTCATGTTTACACTATAAGGAGTGTCCACACGATAACCACTCTACATATATATATATATATATATATATATATATAGGATTGGATTCTCGTAGTATCTGGTCCTCAGATAGTATGTAGTACCCAATCTAGATCCCATATTTTGAACATGTGGCCGCACCACAAGTTAACACATGATAGCTCATTTTTCTTTATTTATTATTATTATTTTTTACTTTTTGCAAATGACAAAATATGAAGAAATCAAATCAGTCTTCTTCTTCTCATCCTTGACGGTAGTAGGCGATGGTGGCAGCATCAGCGGACAACAACAACAAACAACAGATTTTAAAAGAAAGAAAAAGAAGAAAAAAAAATTGAGAACAAAATTGATGGATTTTGATGAAAAAAAAATAAAAGATAAATTTGGTAGACGATTGAAGAATCGAGAGAGATGGTGGCTATGACGGTGGTTCATAGCGAAATTCTCCGGTAATTGGAGTAAGAGACGACGAAATTGACGGAGAAGGATGAATGAGAGATTTCCTGTCGAAAACTATAAAACTGCATTTAACAAAACATAAAACTACATATTGGCACGAAAGACAAACATGCATTTAACAAAACACTTTTATGCATTTAATAAAATATGTTAATGCATTTAACAAAACATGTTCATGCATTTAACAAAATGTAAAAATGCATTGTTGGCCAATGGACGCTATGCGCGAGCATGAGCACACGCGCTTCCAACTACATGCATTATTGTGTTATACTGCATGTATTTTTGTGTTCGTTTGAATGCATAAGTCAGTTCAACTAAATGCATTGGTTTTTTTTCTGCAATCACATAACAAATCAAATTAGAAAAGTACTCTTACTGTAGCGAAATCAGCGAATTAAGCTTAAAAAGTCCGAAAAAAATCTTTATCATAGGATCTATGAAATGAGTGGATGAGATTGAATACTACATACTACCTCAGGCTCAAGTACTATTTGATCTCTCTCTATATATACTAAATTTCTTAATTATATATATGAAACGTTATGTAGAATAAATATATAAATTAGCTTCTGCATTCTAAAGATTAATATATATAATAATAGAATATATTCGAATGATTATATAGAATAAATTGATCATAAATGTCTATATAGTATATAGGGTATACGATTGTCAATTATTTATGATAAAAAAGTAGAAAATATTTAATATTAATTATTATATACAACTTATATATCTATATACTATATTAATTACTAAACACAAAAAACTATAACTGGAAAGAAAGTAATGCATTAAACAAATTGAAATTTACTGTATTTGGCAATCTGTAGCTACTTTTATAAATTTATATAAATGCTGACCGAGAGTTACCTAGAGTTAGGGATCGTTTATCTAAGCACGAACATTGTTTACTCATATGTATATTTATTGATATGGAATAAATATCATATCCACCAAATCATCATATATAACATACGTGGATTGATCATGTGTACCATATCTAGTGGGAGGACGCCATATCAACAAGAAAAGCGAAAGTAATGGATTTATGAAACTGGGCCCCAAGACCCATGTCTGTAAACTCAGGATCGCAGTCTCAGGCAACGAAACGATATCGTACGTGTTAGTGTATGACAACCAAGATGACTCATGTCTCCGGAAAGGAGCTGACTCTTATAGATAGATTTGACATAAGTAAAACGGCGCAGGTCTCGGAAGATCTACACATATCCTATTCCTAAGAGGATTCAGATCACCCGACTCGATACCATCTTCACACCTATAAATACCGTCATCATGAAACGGTCAGGTACATAATCTTAAACAATCAATAAGCCTTGAGCATGATACATTACTGACTTGAGTATCAGAATGTCTACCCTTCGGCTCCCCTTCGGCTCTGTTTTGTAGTTGACTTGATTCTTACACCGTCTGACGATCTAACACGACATGCCCATTTCTCACTCATAATCATCATTTCATCATTACCACAAGGTATATTTATTTTCATAATTATTTATTATATTTATAAGTTGAATCTATCATATGTTTGTTAATCTATGTTGAGCACAATTGGAACTTGTAAGTTCAGACGTCGAGAAATTGAGGAAATTAAACCAATGAAATTAGCAAATGGAAGTTATGAATTGATTGCGCATTGTTGAACATGTTGAAAACATATTGAGACGTACGTGAGTAGCAGGCTAAGTATTACATGTTAAAGGCGTATTGGAAAATCATTGATTTATCGATTTGACTGAGTACGGTTATGTTTATCACAAGTTTACGTATTTAATTTCTTGCTTATATAGAAATTGTTGGGATTGATAGACGAGGGATGAGATTAAGGGGGTGTTTGGCTAAGCTTATTTTAAAGAGCTTATAAGTTGTAAGAGCTTATAAGATGTTTCAAGAGCTTATAAGAGGTAATGTCTCAAGTGCTTATAAGTTGTTAAAGTATTTAGATAATTGATCTTATAAGCTAGAGAAAAAATCGTGAGTTAGAGAGAGGAAAAACATAATTAGAGAGATAAAATTGACGAGATATGAAGTTGATAGTGTATGCGTAGGAAATAACGAACTATAATAAAGTTATTTAAGTAAATTCATGATTCCTTATAAGTTTATGAAAAAATAAGTTAGGGTTGACCAACTTATTTTTAGGGGAGCTTATAAACTGTTGGAACTTATTTTCACAGCTTATAATCTGTTTATGAGCTTATTTTGCCAAACACTTTGCAACAACTTATAAGCTCCTAAACAACTTATAAACTGTTTTAAAGAGCTTATAAGCTCAGCCAAACACCCTCTAAGCTCAATCGAAAACTAGATTTTCGTCGAGTAATCAAGAGAGATTGATGTTTCAGTTCATGCATCGAAGATTCGTGTATTTGAACTCAAAATGACTTATAACATAATAGGTCATGCCAAAATCTAGATTGATAGGCCATGCCTAAATTTAGATTGACAATTTTTCCATGTCACAGTAAAACTGGAATTTCTCAAACTTGGCGATTGGATATGATCAATGTTTGCACGAGCTTAAACTAGACTTCCATAGGTTTCTAATGATATAGGCCACATGTCCTAATTCGTATTGAGGAAAAACTTCCAAACGTTTGAAACATGCACTTGTGCACAATGAGTTTCCCGAATTTATTTAAGTTTCAACTTTAAGTTTTAAAATCAATTGCTGATCGAATTAGGCTTAATTGATCACTACTTTGAAGAGTTCTAAGAATTATAAACTATGAAATAACGAGATAGAGTTACTAATGAGAATCCAAAGTAACAAAGAGAGTCTTAGTAATAAATGCAAAATCCTTAATAAGTTAAAATCACGTATTTCTTTTCAATAAGGGTTGTCCTTTCAACTAGGCGTCTTATCTTTTATTCTCGCAATAAAGATCAAGCGTGAAAGTGAGTACAAAGCATAGAAGAGGAGTCCACGTACATGACAATGAAGAGTTGCAATTAATTGGGCTTTGTTATGAAAAAATCAATTAAAAATTACGTATGAGCAAATAATTTTCCTTTCAAAAGCCTTTGAATTGAAAATCCTTTTTAAGTATTGCTTGCCTAAATTTTGAGATTTAAGTACGATATCTTTATTTTAATCTTATAGTCGAATTTGGATCTTGAGCTAAATAATGTCTCCTACCTACACTAGTGTACACCTTGTGGCTGTGAGCTAATGGCTATCAGCCTACCATCGTGTCTGCGGCGTCCTTTCCGACACTCAACTTCAGATATGATAGACTAATAAAGAACTTAGATTGAACAATCAAACTTTAGCTTTAACAAAAGAACTCAGTAAGCAAAAAGATAAAATCACCTTGTGTTACTATTAAGAAAAGCATGACAATTTACTATTTTATATAAGCATGTATGTATCTTTTGGCATGTACTCATTGAGTGTTATTGTATTAAATCCTGTATATATTTTTAAATGTATAGGTTCTACTGTGATATGAATGGTGAAATGCTGAGCAGAGCTTTGTCGAGCTTAGTTGAAGAATGCTCAAAATATGTGTATTCATACATATATCTCAACCATGCTGTTTCACTGCACACAATTGAAATACTTCTAGCTCTAGGATCATACAACGCTACCATTTAACTAGAGTTTGCATAATCTCCTATGAATCTTCTAGTTTGGATTGTGATCTTTAATAGTTAATCAAGTGTTTTATTTCAAGAATATGTAAATGTTTAGTTTCTAGCAAATAAGTTCAGCCTCTTTTTATCCCTACTTATTCTCATTCCTTAGTTATGATTTCTCAACTTAGCTATTATTAACGAAGGCTGCTCGTGACAACTATGCTCAAATTGACTATTTTGATGATTTTTATTTACAACCAAATTTGAAAAACATTACACAATTGTAATATCCCGTAATTTTTTTTTGTGGTGCTAATTGATTTAATTCAACTAAAAAGAAAGTCATGTTCCAACGATAGTTAATTAGTCACGTTAAGAGAACAGGTTCATTAATATTAATTGAGAGTCGATGTTTCTTTCATTAATCAAGAATTTATTTTGAATGAAAATCGATAACAAAATTAAAATGATACACGAAATATAAATGAGTTGAACATATTTTGCCTCGAATACTTTTCAAGTCAAATCACAACGTTTACTAAAATTACTTCTCTTTTATCTAACATTTACAATCAATTACTATCAAACCTCAAATCATACTCAAGTAACCTAAATCCTAGGGATCAACAACATATCCTGTAGGTTCAAACACAAGACAAAAACCATTTTCTCATTCTCTCATTTTTATCGGCAAAAGCATTTAGAGAGCAAGATGAAAGAACCCCTCGTCTCCAAACAAAACTAAGGAAAATTACTATCCTTTTTATTTCATTGTTCTTCCTCCAAATTTTTTTTTTTGCAAATAATCAATTTTCACCAACAAAGGAGGTAACAAGCTGCAGATACAAGAAATTACAGAGGTTGGTTTGGACATTTTTTCTACTCTTTTACATAGTAAAGAAACAAGAACGTTCATTATTGCAAGTCAAAATTTCCAACCCATTGAATACTGTAAGAGTTACAACAGGATATTATAGTTCATAACATACAAATTTATCATCTAGAGTTAACTTTCATCAATCCCTCAGACCTTGAACGAAAAAGGAGTACAAGGAAGATAACTAAAAAAAACATAACTTTAGTACTGTATTGATAAACATAAGTGTTATGAATTTTTGCACTTTTGTGTTGCTTGAGTGAGAAGAGAGGGCAGCGACGGCGGTAGCCGGTTGGCGGTTGCTGCTTGTCAAAATAAGACAGAGGAATAGAAGCTCGGATAGGGCTACAGGAAACGAAGAGGTCTGCAGGCGGCGAGGAGACTGCAGCTACTGTCGGCGGTAATTCAGAGAGGAAAAGCGGTGGGTCAACGGTCGATGAGTGGTTGTTGGTCGGCGTGGGTTCCATCGGTAGCGACGGCGACAGAGGATCGTTGGGTCCTGGAGGTGGCAACGGTGTTCGTGAGCGAGATAGGAGGGAGAGCTTTCTATAATGTGAGGAACGAGTGGCGATAGGGAAAGTTGACGGAGAGAGCGCAGTGGTGCCGGTGACGACAGTGGTTCGCCGGAGCCAAGAGACAGCAGTGACAGGCGGCGTCCCCGATAGAGAAAGAGAGACAGTGGTAGCGTCGAGTAGAGACAGAGAGAAGGGATGAATCAGCGTCGTCGGCGGCGATGCTACCGGAAATGAGCCGCGACGACGGCAGACGTAAAGTGGGTGGGAGGGATAGACGGTGACAGCGGCGGTCCGGCCGATTGTTGCTGATGGCCGAAACTAGGCAGGGAGAGAGGTGGCTGTCAGCACTGCAGCAGCGGTGTGGAGGAGATGAGAAGTGAGAGTAGGAGTGATTAGTGGTTTGAGAGAGAGTACGCCGATGATGGCGCGACAGCAGGCGGAACAGTCGTTGGTGACCACGATCGTTCGCCAGAGCCGAGAAGACGACGAAGATCGGTAGACGAGAGAAGGGAGTAAGGTGGCGCAGTGTATAGGTGGCGTGAGAGAGAGAGAGACATATGGGTAGGTTAGGGTTAGCTACCTTTATTGTGGTGTTGGGCTTGGGAAAATAAATGGTGTTGGGCTGAGAATTAAAACAAATGAGATTGGGCTGAACAATATGGTGTGAGCCGAAAGTAAGGAGATTCTTGAGCTGGGAATTCTTTTTAACCTATTGGGTCGGGTCTAAAATAATTCTTCGGCCAATTCGAAAAATAAACAGTGTAGATGGACTGACCTTATTTCAGCCCAGTTATTTCAATTAATTTAGTGATGGACCTAATAAATTAATTAAACTTGTTAGACATCCTAATTAATTTACTTGGGCTATAGCCTCTAGTCTTCAATCGAACTGAAGTGGGACTGTAATTAGATGAGCAATTTGAGTTTAATTTGTTTAGTCCCAATTTACTGGACCTCCAATTTCTAATAAATAAATTAAACCTATGAGATGAATTATTATGTACACATGAAAAAATCCATTAACTTAGTTACTAATTATGGATCAATTAATTAAGATTCATCTTATTTTCAAAATCAACTAACGGTTGATTAAATCTTAATTAATTATCTAACAGAAGCGTTCCTTATTTTCTAAGGGTTAGAGAATGAGCCAGAGTTCTAACGATGAATTGGAGTAGTAAAACGAGCCTTAATAAAAATGCAAAATCTCTAATAAATCGTTAATAGAACGAAATCACAAATTCCTTTTAATAAGAATTATCTTTCGTTTCGGACGTCTTACATGTTATTCTTACGATAAATGTCGGTCGAGGGAGTGACGACAGAACAACAAGGAGTTCGTGATCCTTTGAATATGAGTTGCAAACAGGTGGACTTTATTCAAACATATATATGGGCATCCGACATAGATAATACAGACTGTCCTATATATATATGTAAAATTTCAAATACTAGGAATTGTTACATAACTAGCAATTTAAATCTTTATTTGAAGCATAATTTGAAAATCATTTCAAGTATTATCTTGCCATAAATATTTTGATTATGTATGATACCTATCGGTGTTTGGCTCTGCCAAAATATCATAATTGAATTTGAGTCCTGAACTATGAATCCCTGAACATGATTAGTGTATACAACGGTCGTGAGTCATCTTAGAAGGTTGGCCGATCCGATGAACATGGAAGGATGTCTCTTTCCCGGGCATAACAACAATTACAGATACGGAGATTAAAAAAGAACTTAGTCTGATCAGACAAACTTTAACTTCACAAAAGAATATAGTAAGCATGAGCCTCTCTGTGACGACCCGACTTTCCAATGAAGTACGGATCATATGGATCGTCACTGGTATGATAAAGCAGCGGAAATAAACATAGCTAATCAAGGCAACCAACCAATCAACTACTTAATAACGCATAGGTTAAAGGGATAAACAATCGATACCAACTCAAGTCCTAGAAGGACTTGTCGAAAGGGTTCAAGGTTCAACATAACCTAATCGTAAGGAATTTAAAGCACGAGTACGACCTCCAATTCAATACGGAAATAAGCAGTTATAATCAAAACATTAATAATATCAGAGTTAGACAACAATTAAACGTGTGGACATGCATATGACGATGCATGCCCAAGGTTCTAGAAACCTTTCTAATTAAGCATCAAAATAGTTGCTACCGCACCACCGCACCCATCATCGATCCTTGCTCAACTCGCACATCAAAAGCGAGATGCAGGGCTAAGTACAAAAGTACTCAGTGGACTCGTTGCCGAAAACATTTTCTTTGTCAAAGGTTATTAACTGCCCACAATAGCGCATGAGGATTTTAGTTAAAAGACTCATGCCTATCAAATATTTTATCGTTTTCAAAAGTGTCGGCCCGACTATTTCATTCACGTTGTTTCCATATCGATCATTCATTCATTCATTCCATTCGCGCACTATGGGTGGCCACCTACACATAGTCGCCGTGACCGTCGAGGTAGCTAACCTTAACACACGGTCATGCGTGTACACAATCCGAGTTAGTCCTTAACTAAGTCGGATCCGATCGTTACCCTTTTTAACGTTGGTGGACCAACACATTCACATACCACATTGATATACCAATCTCAGATAGGATAACAACAAAACATAAACATTTGGCAGTCAATAACATTTCATGTGATAATATTTCATAAAGCTTTGTAAAACATGCTTTGAGATATGCATAACATTTTCGTTTCAAGAAAGCCCACCTGCTAATCCAAAGCTTAGTGGTTCTAAATGAGCAGGGGTGAGTATCCTTCCTCAGCAACTACGCCCGATCGAACCCTTCATAAGAAAATAGCCGTTCTTAGGTTCTTTCTATCGATCGATGGTCGTTTATAAATTACGACTTTGAAGTTCCCAATTAGGGTTTCTTTATGATTTTATGTGATTGTTTTAAGATAATTTCTATTATCTTACATTCCCAATTCTCAGGCTATATTACCTCATCGTCCATAGGTGAACTTCAATTATGAATTACATAATCCGAGTCTATCCGTGACTCTTAACCTTAGTTTTATTATAACGTTATTACGTTAAAGGTTATCGGTAATCAAATTATGATTGGTAAATTAGGATATTCTCAAGCCACTAACTAGACTTAACAATTATAGTTACGTCCTAGTAGGTTATGCTTGACGACTTGTCGATAGCACGATAATTAAAAGAGGAATATTGACTTACAATTCAAGTGGACATATGCTATCATGTAAGTAATTAGTACTTAAGAATAAATGGAGTACTTCGAGAATATTAACTCGGCTTTTGGGACATAAGGATCGACATCATGTGTTCGAATCGTTGCTTACACATTACGACATTGTCTATTTAACTTAACTCGCCGGAGGTTACATATGTCGTATAATCTTTATTCATTATCGAGTTGTGTTTACGCCCGACTAATGTCGTATTGAGTTGTGGTTATTGAATATTAACGTTGTAGCTCGACTCTTGGTTTTTCTAACGTAGGAACTCACGTTTGGGTATCCTTTCATTAATAAAAACCCTAATTCGTATCTAACTTCGATTCTTGTTTATTCCATCTTAAGTTATCGAAATTGGTCGATTTCTTTTGGATTCTCGTTCATATAGTATTATGTTGTTTACGTTCGGGGTTTTGGTTTGTCGGTTCAACATAAACATAAACATTCAACATCGACAAAACCATACACAACATAAACTATGCTAAGCATTAGAAAGCCCTAATTTCTAATGCAATACACAATCATTGTGTAAGTGTGCATAAGTGTTTCATTCATCCACTCTAATCACAACCATTCATTCTAAGTTTATAATTAACTATCATAGCATCATTTAACATTAGAAACGAACTCATACTTAGCCATTTCGTTACGTTTTCGATAATTAGCAACAATTAGCATACGTATCCAATAAATTCCAATAAAATCATGTTGTACTCCTATCATACTATAGAATTTAATTATCAACTCAATATCATCATATAAAATTTTAAACCATAGGTTAAAATCTTTGTAATTTTCGGCAATTTCAAATCAACAAGCTTTGGTGTTCAATAAATTCCACAAAAATTATTTCATGCTTATACTATATACTAAACATGAAATATCACTTCATATCATGCATTAAAAATTTAAACCCATGCTTTTCATCATCATTTATTTTCGGTATTCACATATATATATATATACATATTCAAAATTTCCAATCCTTCACAATATGGTTGTATATGTAATAGCATGTAATATTAACACTAACATTTACCAATATTCATAATATTACACATCCTATTATTTTCAACAATAAAAATCAAATAAATGACTACATATATATATATAAGCCACGGTTCTTATTAAAAAAATAGGAGAGGTGTTTGAATAAATTCAAGGTTAATGTATGATGTTCATATCATACCCTAAACACCATATCTCAACTATTTTCCTCAACCAAAAATCAAACAACCAATATATATATATATATAGTATTCGGCTATTTCAACAATAAATAGGAGATGTGTTTCAAAAATCCCAAGATTTATCTATGATGTTTACATCATATATTAAACACCATATCTCAACTATTTTCCACAAAAAAAATTAAAATCAAAGCTTAAAATAAGCCAACAACTCTCGGCCCTTTTAAAAAAAATCCAAAATTACAGAAAATTATGATATTTATTATACATGCTTATAACACATTAGCAAGTAACAATATCAAATAACATTCACAAAATCATGCTTTAACATATTTAAAAATAATTAAAGCATAAATCAAAAAAAATTAAACATGCTCCAAAAATTATGAAATTTTTACAGTAGCCTTAGAACATCATTCTAAGCATTTTTCATTCACTACTCAAGAGCATTTGGAGGCTCTAAAGTCACGAAAATAAATGGGGAGCAAACTAGGGTTTTTAAACCCAAAAATTCAAAATAAATATTCCACTCCATTAGGATGGAAGAGGATGATGAATAATACCTTCCTATGGTCTTAGAAGGATTATTTGAGAGTGGGAAAGGTTTGAAATGGGGGATTGAAGCTCAAAAGCTTGAAGAACACAAGGGAAAAGTTTGAAAAAAAGAGAGAGAAATGAGTTCTAAGTGTGTGGGCTGTAATGAACGTCTCCCCTACTGTATTGGCAGCCTAAAGGGCTGTCATTACCCATTTGGGGTGGTCTTGGTGGTAGTTGGGAGAAGGATTGGTCAAATTACCCGTTTTGGTATGTTAATACCGACTCTTTAAGTTTTAACGCACTTTCGATCGATTTCTCGGAACCTTAAGGTTCTATCTTATTAAATAGCCTTTAAAAGACTTATTTTAATGTTCATAAAAATTCCACGATGTTCGGACGTCGTTCGATAAGTCAATTCGAGTTATCGCGAAAAAGCGGCGTCCATGATTAAAATATGCTCATTCAAAATTCTCTTGAATTTTTTGAGCTTTCATAAATAATTTGAGTCTTATAAAGCATATTTTATTGATTTAGACCCTCGGTTCGAGTTTCGGTCGTTCGGATCAAATTAGGTTTTCGGTATATTTTACCGGCGTTCGGTTAAGTTCTTCAGAATTCCTTGAGAATTGATTCTTATAATTTCTAAATTCATAATAAATCATTCCTTCATGATTTTGGTTGTTATCACTACTTATTATGATTAGCACGGATGGAAGTTGTTCCGCTCGTAAATAGTGTTTTAAGGCCGACCGCAAGTATGCCCGAAAATTCTCATCCTTTGCATTCTCACATGTTTTTGTGTGAGGATTCTAAAATGAAATCCGTTCGTGGAGATTCATTCTCGATCTTTCATTCTATGTTCGGGCTACTCGAAAACCCTAATCCGGTAGGACTAGTTATCAGTTTTTGATTTCTTTAGTATTCGATCTCCGAATCGATTCTAATTCGTTTCATTGGTTTCCTTAAACATAATTAAGGTCTAAGAACCACCACTAAGTGATTCAAACATCACTAATAAAAGTTTTAAATTTTTCGGGTTATTACACTCTCTAAGATAAAACCCCTTATTTTATTGTTAATTTGGCATGACAACTTACAAATTTTGGTTCATACTCAAACATTAGTATATTTTCGACATGAGTTCACTGAGTGCTTTTGTATTCAGCCCTGCATGTATTTCTAAATGTGCAGGTTGAGCTACGATGTGAATCGTGAAGTGCAGAGAGACGAGTTATTTTTCGAGTCTAGTTGAAGAGATGCCTTGAGATACATGTCTTCATACATGTATCTCAGCTATATTTTTTCGCTGTAAAATACTTTGATTATGATTAGTCCAGTTACATACAATGTTATTATTTGAGTATAGTTCGTACAACCCCTTTTCAGTATAGATTGTTGATTCTCAAAATCTTCTAGTGTTTAATCAAGTATTTCATATTAAGGTTATTTGAGTATTTAGTTCAGATCTAGATACTAAAGTACTCATTTCTATCCACCTTCTAATTTCTCTTCCCTAGTCAGGTTTTTTCGACTTAACTATCTTTAGTGAAGGTCGGTTGTGACATCAATTTAGAGGGGCTATATTTTTCTTACTCAATCTACCACTTTCTCAGGGCCTTGTTGTCCAGTTTCTCTCATCGCTTTAACGTTTTTTAATAATCTTTTCAAATACAAGTTGGATGATTTTTCCTCCAATACAATAAAATAGTTCATCATTAATCTAAATCCCAAATAGTCATCATGTGCTAGCTGTAAACTATGTATATTTCTCTACTAAATTATTCTTTGAACAGTTATATATATGCAACATTTTACATCGATCACCGCAACTCTGTATCATATATATACTTGTACGACTTTTGATAACGTCAATTGTTAACTTTTTCACCTAACTGATAATTCATGATTTTCCAATGATTGACATCCACCTCTAATTTTCTATGAAATTAGTTAGTGATGATTTCTAACTTATTGGGACGGTTGATTTATAGTCCAATTCTTTTTAATTATTTCTTACTTTTGTTTATTAAAGTCATCATATATATATAGATTCTCTCTCATGGGCTTCACATAAAAGGTGGTATGAGCACATGGCAATGATCATCAAAAATGGCGTACGAATAGTACATGTCATTTCGTACAATTTCCTTCTGTTCTACGCGTCGCCCAAAATAATCACAAGTGGGGAAATTATATAAAATTGTCACCTCTTTTGGTCAATCATAATTGCCACTAATAAATTAGGAGGTGAAGCAGACTTTCAATTCAATATGTGAACATCTTGAAAGCAGGCGCTTCATCCGGCATAATTGAATTATGACTTAAGAGGTGACTATATAAATAAAAAAACATGTAAAGTATGTATTTATTAGTTTCTAGATGTAAACTTCGTGACGGAAAACAATTTGAACCACACCATAATTAAGTTTATTGGACGAAGAAATGCAACCCAATTGGTAAGTTCCCCTTCAATTAATAAATCGGGAGTTCGAGTCACTTAGTGTGCATGAGTTTTGGTGCGTGTCGGTGTGTAATTCTAAGAAAAAACAATAAAGGGTTAATTGTCATCTATGTACAAACTTTTACTCATTTTGTAATTTTAACACTATTTGAAGCATTTTAATAATATCGCCATATTTCATTTTATTGCAAAATAACAGCCTAAATTTTTCTGGATCAGCCAAAGTGCGATTGTGCAGCCTTGGTATTTTCGATTTGATTACTATTAAGATGGCACTCGTCAGTGTCACAAAAAGATTAGAATTTTGGTTTTGCTACAAATTGAATGGTTGTAACATCATTTCAATGTTTTATAAATCTTGTTAAATTTTGTAAAATGATTGAAAGCTCGTACATTAATTGACAATTATTTAAAAAATAAAACTAAAAAATTTGATAACTCGATTCACGATGATGGTATGTAACCATGAACATATGTTAAATTATTCAAGTAACGATAATGATAATTGTTTCTTGTCGAACATCTTAAGAAAAAAATTGACTTATTGAATTCAAGCATCAAATTGTGGTTATTTTTTAGGTGCGAAAAACTTAAGCGTCAAGTTAAATTTAACGACTACTTGCTAAAAGTCTAAATGAGACTAACTATTATTAGGTCCAAGTGAAGGCATAAAGTAACTAACAACAAATTAGTCCTTATAAATAAGATGACTGATATATCAATTAATGAGTCAAACTCGTATGGTTTTTCTCAATATATATCAAGTACAAAGAGAACCTTAGCATTAATTGCAACAACAAAACTGACAAACGGGTTAACCCACATAATTTATTAGACTAGGCAGAGAAAATAACAACACCATGCAATGTTAATGTAAATGACATGTGCATAACACATGAGACTTAATGATGGTAAACTTTATATGGTCAAAACAAGGCACCTGACATGCCATACTACTCACATCATATGAAAATATCTCTGCAAAAATGTACAATTCCTTGAAATATAATGGGGTTATGATACAACCACCGCATTTAAAGAATGTGAGAAATGAATAATTTTGGTGTGGAAAATTCGATGCATTCACGGCTCCTGTGTTGGGAGATCCATGTGGGAAGAGAACGTGGGAAAATTATTGAATGAGATTCAAGATAATCCAAATTTATAATATATTGAGTTTTGTTGGCTACTTGCAGCTCCGTCACATGTGGTGTTGTTTTTTTAGCCAAGAACTCTGGCACCTATATAATTCCCTCTAAAATCTTGTGATTCTCAGCAGTAAACCTCACAAACATTTTAATCCATTCTTCTCTCATTTATCTCTTATTCCAAATTTGGAAACATGGAGAAAAATGGAGTTTTCATGCTAGTAGTCTTTGCAGTTGCATTGTGCAGCTTCATCATCAATGCCAATGCCATCACAGCTTCTAGATGGTATAGGGCTCATGCAACCTTCTATGGAGGCAGTGATGCTTCTGGAACAATGGGTATGCCTCAATTTGTAACAAATACATATCCTATTACTTTCTTTATTTTTCGTGAAATTAATTAATATTTTGGTTGGTGCAGGAGGTGCTTGTGGATATGGGAATTTGTATGAGACTGGATATGGGACTAGAACTGCGGCATTGAGCACTGCATTGTTCAATAATGGGGCAGCGTGTGGGCAGTGCTTCAAGATTATCTGTGATTTCTTAACCAACCCTCAATATTGCAAGAAGGGCGTTTCCGTCACAGTCACCGCCACTAACTTCTGCCCTCCCAACTACGCCCTTCCCAGCGACAACGGCGGGTGGTGCAACCCTCCCCGCCAGCATTTCGACATGGCTCAGCCCGCTTGGGAGAAGATCGGCATCTATAGAGGCGGCATCATCCCCGTCATCTACCAAAGGTTAACTCGCCTTCCAACTCCTTACCAGTTACTCCAATGGTTATAACGATATTATATTTTGGTACAACATATATTTATAGTATGTCTAAAATCAAATGCTGAATGCTCATGAGATGTGACATTTATGGTGACTGCACCCATTTTGATTTTTTATTAATTTAGTTTTATGTTTTAGGACTTCTTGAAAATACTCAACATTAGTACCATAGAAAATTAACTAATAAAAAAAGTTTGACGAGAACTATTATGGATGATGCAGGGTGCCTTGTAAAAAACACGGTGGAGTAAGATTCACGATGAACGGGAGGGACTACTTCGAGCTAGTGATGATTACCAACGTGGGGAACGGTGGATCCGTTCAGTCGGTTCAAATCAAGGGGTCGAGGACAAATTGGATGACAATGTCAAGAAATTGGGGTGCTAACTGGCAATCAAACTCTTATCTCAATGGCCAAGCTCTATCTTTCAAGGTCACAACTAGTGATGGCATAACCAAGCAATTCCTCAATGTTGTCCCATCTACCTGGCGTTTCGGCCAGACATTTTCAAGCCCAATCCAGTTCTAAGGCTCGAACAGGCCTTGTAATTCTGGCTGGTGTCGGGCTTTAAGTGCTCATAGGCCGCGGCGTGCTTTTCTATTTTATACTGAAAGCAGCCCGCCGGAATATAATTGGATAAGTTTTAATTCTTGGAGTCGAATAAGAGAATTGTTTTTCATACTGTAATTTATACATTGTTTTTGTTTTTTTTGTGGTTTTTTTTTTACAAAAATAATCTTTTTTCTTTTAATTTTATAATTTCAATTACACATTGGATGGTATAGAAAGTGAAATAAGAAGTTGGTTGAAAAATGCAGCTTCGGAATGTATTGAATTTGTTGGCGTTGACAGCTTGTAATTATAATTTGATATATATTCTGATTGTTTGGGTTTTAGTAATCCACGTTGAGTACCCTCCATAAGCCTTTTTTGCAGGTTTGTTGGGACTTTTGAATTTTAGTTTCTTGTGTAGTTATTGCTCACATCTAGTGATTGGTCTCATATAATCATAATGCTGATGATAAATGAAGAAATAATTTATGAGTTTAGTAGATAATTAGATATAATAATGTACACAATGAGGTTTTAATTGATGCTTCCCATATTTATAGTTAGTGGAGATTCTACACTAGAATTACATTATTTAATGGAGCACTAGACTATTCAAATATAGAAAGGAGTACAAAGTGGGGCGGCGAAATCTTATTTTCTATTTTTAGAAGCAGTTTTGCTTTTACATATGTTAATCTTACAATACATCGATTCTCATATATTTCCCCTCAAAATTAAATCGTATACGAAAATCCTAAAACCATCAAAACATAACTAAGCTTCAGTGGAAAAACAGAAAAATAAGATATAAATATTTTCTAATCTTGGCCCACCCAAAAATTTGAACTACTTCCAATTAGCTGGTCTAAGATATGTGCGTAGTAATGGATAGAGCTGCTAATTTAAGCTTGGTTCGACTCGCCCGCATGACAAAGATACACCGCCGTGACCTTATGGATCGATTCAAATGGCGCTTCTATCGAAGATGCCACCAGCCTCCTCCGCACCTGCTCACGATCCGCCAGGCGGACGAGATGATGTCAAACTGCCTCGAGGTTCATCAAAGAGTCGCTAAAATTGACGACGAAGAACGACCTCACATCATCAACGTTCAAAACGGATCCGACCCGTGCGAACAAAGAAATTACTGGGAGAAACCAAAACGCAAGTAAGCTTTGAACTGGTGGACAACTTCACAAGGAGACGCAAGTCGACGGAAGAAGCGGGAGATGCGGGACGCAGCAAGTCCGAAGAAAAAGCCGGATGACCGAGTCGAGGCGCTGATCGCCGCGCCTTTCGACGTAATCAAAAGAGGACCACCGAGTTCAGGCTCGGACCTCGGCCCAACCTCGGGGCGAGCGCCCCTGCTCAAATCAAGGGCGGAATATTCGAGCTCCACACCGAGCTCTTCCCAAGCCCGCCCCTGAAAGGAGGATCCAAGAAGAGGTCCACGGCAGTATTGTGACTATCACCAAGGGTATGGTCATGATACCGAGGATTGCAGAAACTTGGGCTCGCAGATCGACGAGCTCGTTAAAGGTGGAGCCCTCAAGAAATACCTCGGCCGAGCTGGGCCGAGAAACAGGAAGCGCAGAAAGAATGGAGGCGGCAACAACTGCGGGCCGACCCCAACGATGACCCAACCCGAAGACGACGAGGACGAAGGTCCCAACGCTATGGAGCAGGTCTATGTTGTTACCGGACTGCCCCTCGGGACGACGAGGTCGTCCCTGAAGAACGATGCCCGGAGACCGGCCCCTGAAGAGCCGAAGAACAAGCGACTCCGGGATGGTGAAAACATAACGTTCTCCAAAGAGGACCCCGTGCCCAAGATCATGCCGCACCAGGACGCCATCACCATACAGGCCGTGGTGGGCAACAAAACGCCCACGGTCTATATCGACATCGGAGCCTCCACAAGATCATCTTCCGTAGCTGGATAAGCTTGAGGTCGGAGGTATTCAGGTACTTCCCGCGCCCTCCCAGTTGCGGAGCTTCACTCAAGAGGCAGTCCAGCCCGAGGGGGTCATTACCCTTCCGGTCACGGTAGGACGAGCTCCCAGATCGGTCACCAAGGCCATCCGATTCTTCCTGGTCCGAGCTCCCTCTCCGTACAACATCATCCTGGGGAGAGATTGGCTGTACGCCACCAAGGCCGTCTGTTCGGTCTACCACCTCACCGTCAAGATTCCCACCCCGGTGGGAGTGCTTAGCATCCAGGGGGACCAAACGGCAGCAAAAGAATGCCTACGACTCTCAACCCAAGATGCGGCCTCGCCCCAGGCATAGCAATTACCGAGCCCTCGGAGACCGACACCCCGGGACGACCTAACCGAGGGCCTCCAACTATACGACGACGATCCCTCGAGGGTCATCCAGGTCGGCACCCAGGGCCCAGCTGACGTCCGGCGGCATGTCATACAACTTCTGAGAGAATACAGGGACGTGTTTGCACGGTCCCCACTGACATGACCGGGTGTCGCCCGAGCTCATAACTCACGCCTCAACATCGACCCGCTACCAAGCCATCCGTGAGAAGAAAAGGATATTCGCGGCGCGCGGCCAGTCATAAGGGACGAGGTGACTCAACTTCTGAAGGCCAAGATCTTGTTCGAGGTCAAATACCCGACCTGGATGGCTAATCCAGTCGTGGTCCGAAAGCCAGGAGGAGGGTGGCGCATGTGCGTCGATTATACCGACCTCAACAAGCACCGCCTAAAGATTGCTACCCTCCCCGACATCGACAAGAAGGTGGAGGCATTGGTGGGCCACGAGATGTTCGGTTTCTGGATCTATACAAAGGATACCACCAAATCCCGATGAGCCGGAGGACGACCAAGACCGCATTCATCATCGACTTGGCGTCTTCACATCGAAGATGCCTTCGGCCTCAAGAACGCCGGGCTACTTACCGAGGATGATGGATGCAACATTCAAAGACCACATCGGGAGATCGTCGAGGTCTACGCCGACGACATCGTAGTCAAAGTCGAAAACGGAGAGCCGCGCGATGACCTCAAGACTATCCTCCAACTCCCTCGTGTCGCCAACCTCAAACTCAACCCCGTAAATGTACATTTATGGTGAAGACCGGAAAGTTCTTGGGATGCTGGGTTTCGGGAGGGCTCAAGGCCAATCCCACCAAGGTGAAGCAAGGTTTCGACATGCGGGTGCAAGGACCATCCGTGAGATCCATAAACTCACCGGGTGCTAGCCGCCTCACAGATTTGCCTCGAGCCGAGAAGCGGCCCCTTCTTCAAGATCCCGAGGAGAGCTCCGGACTTCGCGGTGAAGAACACCGTGCCGTCTCAAGACGGTGAAGGAGTACCTTGCCGACCGCCCACCCTATCCGCCCAAGGTGAATCCTCTCTATATCTGGCCGCCTCGGACGAGGCCATCGCCATGATCTTACGAGATGAGGTGGGACGATAACTCCCATATATTTTATCACCGAGCTCTCAAAGGGCCGAGACAAGGTACACCGCCTCGAAAAGTACCACTAGCCTCGTGAACGCAAGCGACGCCTCAGACCCTACTTCAAGCTCACTCCGTCTGTGTGCTAACGACTTACCTTGAGACAAGTCTTGTTAAAACCCGAGTCATCCGGACGATAGCTAAGGGAGACTCGGAGCTCGGCGAGCACGACATCTCGTACTCACCCAGCCGGCCATAAAGGGCAAGCTCGCCGACTTCCCGGTCGAGGCCAACCACGAGGTAGGCTCGCCAAGGTAACTCCAGCCCCTCCCCCACGGCGGAGGAAGTTGTCCTAGCACCACCGGATGGTTGGCGGCGGATGTCGTGATCGAGCCTCGTGCAAGGCGGCATGGGCGGGCATCCTCCCCTCGGCCCAGATAAGCAAGAAGTCACCCACGCCCCGGTTTACCTTCTCGACCACCAACAACGAGGTGGAGTACGAGGCCCTAATCTCCGGACTCAGCCCGCACCAGCCGAGGGTGGACAAGATCCAAATCTTGGCGATTCCTGTGTTGTGGTGAACTGTGTTAGGCAAATACGAGGCAAGAGGACCGAATGAAACAATACCTCGAAAAGCAAAGGAGATCGCCGACCTCGTCAGTACCCCAAAGATCCACCGAATCCCCGAGGAAAACAATTGAGCCGACATCCTCAAAGAAATTGGTGCGTCGTCAACAAATCCACCAGGGAGGAGGTCCATTCCGAGCATCGCGAGTCCCACGTCGGCATCATCACCGAGATAGAGCCGAATGGATGTCTCTCAAGGCCTACACGAACACGGCGATCGCCTCAAGATCGGCCGAAGCCAAAAGATGATGGCGAAATCCCGAGTATCTCATGCATGAGGCGCTCTCTCCGGAATCTTACCTTCAACCCTCCCGAGGTGCCTCGGGCAGGAAGAAGTTCGACCACGTGCTCAATGAAATTCACCGAGGGTCTTGTGGAAGCTACATCGGGTCGCGAGCTCTCTCGAAGAAGGCCGAGGTCGGATATTCACCGCCCACCGCAAGATTCGCCGAGCTCGTCAGAAGTGCCCGGCGCCGATTCACTCCACGGTCAAAAGCGCCCTGCATCGATTTGAGCGACCGCGAGTCCATGGCCTTTCATGCAATGGGATCGACATTGTTGGTCCGCTCGACCGAGCACCGCCGACCGATACTTAGTCGTGGCCATAGACTACTTCACAAAATGGGTCGGCCGAGCCACTTTCGAGCCTCACGAGCGTATGATTCGGACCGTGTAGAAAATATAGTCCGCCGCCGCATACCGCACGTCTCGGTCTCGGACAACGGCACCCAATTCGTCGACAAAAACTTCAAGGGTGTGAAGAGCTTGGATCGATCAACACTTCACCGGTCGATTCACCCGCAAGCGAATGGTCGACCGAGGACGAACCGCACGATCGCATGGGTTGAAGAAGATTTGGACCGAGCTAAAGCGATCGGGCTGAAAATCTCCTCAAGTCCTCTGGTCCCACAGACCACACCTCGACGTCGCATGGGAAACCCCTTCACCTGGTCTCTGGTGCATCGAGGCCGTCATACCGCCGAGATCGAAGCCAAGTACAAGGCCCGTGTCGCGCCTGCACTACAACAAAGGGTCAAAGCCTCCAGCGCCCAAGTAGGCGACCTCGTCCCTACGAAATAATGAAGCCATGAGAGCTGAGCGTCTTAACAAATTTGGATCCGACATGGAAGGCCCATACCGCTCACGAGACCTCGGCAGCGGGCTTACAAGTGGCTCACCTATCCAAAGCACTTATCCCGAACTGGCACATTACTCATTTAAGGAGGTATTTTACATAGCTTCGATTTAAGGTCGGCATCATGTTAGTCCTTAATTGTTTTGCCAAAGTACGATGTTGATTACATGTTCAATAAAACATCTGCTTTTCTAATGAATATTTCACTGCCTCATACATATGTGAACATCTGCTTGGATACACCACATTTAAACCTTCACAGAGACGCCTCTACGAAGATGAAAATCCCACCAAGTAGAGGTACGCATCTGATTACCCATTAAGTTGGACGTCACATGCAAAGCGTCATGATTACCCATTAAGTTGGACGCCTACACGCAAAGCGCATGATTACCCATTAAGTTGGACGTCTACACGCAGCATCTGATTACCCATTAAGTTGGGCGCTCTACATGCAAAGCATCTGATTACCCATTAATTGCCGGCCACCTCAGGTGGAGCTCCAACACCTCCGCCCGCCTCCTCCTCCTCGCCGGCCTGGCGGGACCGACTCAAAAGGAGTTCACAAGCTCGCGATCTTCATCCTCCTTGCACCGGCAACGACCTCGGCCAGTCGAGAGGTAGAGCCGACGCTAGAGCCTCCAAAGACTGGAAGGAATCAGCCGGAGATCACCCGGCGTAAGCTTTGTCCCTCCCTGGGTCGACCTCGGTCCACCCATGCTTGACCTTATCAGTCGGGCATGGCGACCGCCAGCTTCCTGTGTGATCGACACCACCTTCGGCCAAAGATGGCGGCAAGATCGGCAATAAAAGCCGAGAAGCTCTCCGACTCGATGAGCCGGCCGGCAAAGAGCCCTCGACAGGGTCCTGGTCGGCCGACCAGACTCCTCTCGTCCATGAGGTCCTTCTTCGCCCGGCCAGCTCCTCCAGCTCTTCGACCTCCCCCGGCCTCCGGTGCCAAGGCTCTTCGTGGTGGCCTCAGCAGCAGCCCTCCCGGCCTCGTGGCCTGGCGGCCTCGGCCCGCCCGCAGCTGACACGGCGGTCTCGGCTTCGCCCGTGCAGCAAGAAGCTCCGCTTCAGTAGCCTGCATCGGGCCGAGCTCTCAAGAAGCACAAGCGGCGACTGCAGCCTCAGCGAGCGTTGCAGGTGGCCCCATCACCGAGCTCCCACCGAAAAGAGAAGCACAAGTCAATAATGATCGCTGAAGCAAACGAATCTAAATATGAAGGAACCCATGTACCTCGGGAGGGTGCGACCAAACTTGGGGGCGGTACCCGTACTCAAGACGACCACGAGGCCGAGACTCGATGTCGGGTGGACCCCGCCGAGGCCCACTCATCGGTGGCCCATGCTATCGACCTTCTTCGGCCCCTAGTAGGTCCACCAACCGCTTCTTTCACGGGCCTCGCCGGCGATTGTGCTCCGCCCGCTTGCCTTCAACTTCACTACATCACATAACAAAGACACATTAGCACAAAAAATCGAACGTATAAGGACTAAGAAGATGGGGATGCCCACCCCGCCTCGGACCCGGTCCCGACGCTCGACCCGTAAACACTCGGCCCGGCCTTCAGTCGCTCCCTGTAACTCATGGATAAGATCTCACCGAGGCTGCACAACATCTCTTCCATATGACCCAAGGGCTTGATTGGGTCCGTCATCGCACCGATACCCACTCATACCTCGGTGCTCATCGACCAGAAAGAAATACCTATTTTGGGACACCTATACCTTAAATTTCAACCGGTGACAAATAGCCTATGGTCTTCACGCTTTTGGGTAGCGGATTTAGGGCGGAGATAGGCTATGCAATAAGGACTGTAGCAATCATATGCATAGCTCCTTTTCTTATAACTAGGGGTAGGGGTGAGAAACGGTTCGGGTTCGGTTAACCGCACCGATTTTTTCGGTTAACCGAACCGAAATTTTCATAAATTTAATAACCGAAACCGAACCGTTTATTAAGTTCGGTTAGCCAAAAACCGCATCGGTTAGTGCGGTTCGATTTTCGGTTAACCGAAAAATTGTTTGGAGATTACATGAATTTATAAGAAACGATATGTCATAAGATACAGCTTTGCAATCAGATGTGTAAACTTTTCAAATTTTAATGTCCATAAAAAAATTCATCCAATATCCATGAATAATTCAAAATAAATCAAAGCAATCAACATCAATTCATCAACAAACTATCATGTTCATGCAATGATAATTTGATACATTAGAGTAATTTGATAATTTGATACATTAGAGTAATAGGGTTTAACTTTAATTAATATTAGTAATTAGTTTTACTGATTTATAAAATTAAAATAATTAATAAAATAGAAAAGATTTTCGGTTTTTCGGTTAATAACAGTTCGGTTATCGGTTAACCGAAACCGAAATAAAATAAAATATTATACCGCAAACCGAACCGCAAACCGAATATGCGGTATATGGTTCACCGAACATGACACGGTTTCGGTTCGGTTCGGTATTAACCGATAACCGAAAACCGTTTCCCCAGCCCTAACTAGGGGTGTGCATGGATCGAACCGAACCGAAAAAATCGACCGAACCGATCGGTTTCGGTCGGTTCGGTTCGGTTTTTAAGGTAATCGGTTTTCGGTTCGGTTCAAAATTTTAACTAAAATCGGTTTTCGGTTCGGTTTTCGGTTTTACATTTTAGGTTCGGTCGGTAACCGAACCGAACCGAAACTATTATTTTATATATTTATATATTTTATATAATAATTAATTAATATTTTAATTAAATAATTAGGATAAAAATATGTTTATTTAGAAAAATATATATATAATTTATATTTCGGTCGGTTTTTCGGTCCGACCGAAACCGATCGGTTTTTTCGGTTCGGTTTTCGGTCGGTCCAAAATTATAAATCGGTTCGGTTCGGTTCAAAAATTCTTCGGTTCGGTTTTCGGTTTTGAAAATTTGATTGATCGGTCGGACCGACCGATGCACACCCCTACTTATAACTGCTACACCCGTCTGTGCCATCTACTGCAATTATCAAAATAGAATAATATTTCAAGTAAATAAATATAAATATTAGCAAATTTATAAGTAAATTAAAATATAACTAAATGCAAAAATAAAATGAAATAAAATACTATAAACTGTTTACAAATTCAAGATCAAATTCAAAGTCAAGAACTCATCGACAAGAGTTTAAACTATTTAAGTGAATTTCGAGAGTCATCCATTTCCAAGACAACTCGTCCATGAACAAGTCTCGATGGGGCAATCTGTAGACATCGAAAATTGTTAGCAAATGAGATTGCACCACGTGTAAATTATAAATTAAATAATTATTTATATATATTTCTATTTTATTAGTGGAATTTATTCCAAAATTAATAAATTTATTGTTAATATTTAATTTTATCGATAAATGGAAGAACGACATGTGGTAATGACATCGGAGATGAATGACTATTCAAATTGCAACATATAAGCTTTAATTGTCATTTGCCACCTAAGCCCAAAAGCCCATAAAAGCCCACTAGTTCACATATATAAATAGGGGTGTTGGGTAGGGGTGGGTATTTGGTTCGGTTCGGTTAACCAAATCGAATTTTTGGTTAACCAAAATCGAAAATGTATAGAATACTAATACCGAAATCGAGCCGATCGGTTAATTCGGTTAGCGATTAACCAATTGGTTAATCCAATCGGTTAATTGGTTAACCGATTTTAATTTAAAAAAATATTCATTTTTTTGCCAGGAGGAATTCGAACACAAGACCTCTGTAGAGAAATGAAAACGGCTAACCAACTGAGCTATAAGGACAACTTGAAATTTATACAGTTTAAATATATTTATTCTAGTCGTTTATCAGTAAAAAAAAATTATTAAATTTCACTCTACGCTAGAATAGAACATAGAACCTCTAGGAAGATAGAATCCTAAAGTTTTCGTCAAAACCAACTAAGCTACAATAGGATTTGATAAAATAATATATATAAATTATTTTTGGTTATTTGGTTATTCGGTTATTCTCATTCGGTTATCGGTTGATAACCAAACCAAATCCAGTAAAATTAGTTATTCGGTTACCCAATAACCGAATTTTCGGTTCAATTATCGGATTATCCAATTAACAATATCCAAATACCCACCCCTGTTGGGGGTTCATAAGTGAGAGGTGAAGTGAAGAGAAGTGAAGGCTTGAAGAGTTTAAGACACTCGAAGAATCCTCGGCGAAGTCCTCTTCGGTATTCAAAGTCTTCTTCTTCGTGCAAATTGCCGCATTCTTCGTCAAGATCATTCTCCAAATCATACCAAAGATGAAGTTCAATTCGAAAATATGGTGAAAACCCTCTGCATTGGCGCTCAAAGTTGAAGATCTTCAAGGCGTTTTTCGACACTTCAAATCAAATCCAACAGTTGCTATGAAAATAAGGTCAATGTCCTTAAGATCAACATCATCAAATTCAAGCTTGAAGTTCAAGGAGATCAAAGAACCATATCCCCTCCAACAACTTGAAGAATATCCAAAGATTATTCAAGAACTCAAATCGAAGAGTAGAATATGAGGATAAATAGTTATCGAACTCGCACAAAAATGTATTTTAATACAATTTGAATAAGTGGAGGTTAGTTAGATCATGGTTACAAGATCATGGGAAGTTAGTTCCTATTTTCTAGGGAACATGATCTCCACTAACATCTGTAGCAGTTCCAGCAGCAGTTTATAATGAAGTGGATTGCAGCGGTTATAGGAGGTTTATGGACGTGGGATTTGAAGCTTGAAGACCACGAAACACTCCTCTATAAAAGCTGCAAGATAGCTCTCTCACACGTACGTTTTGAAAGGCTGAATTCAGAGAGAAATCCTACACTCCGATCGACTCGTCATTTTACCTGAAACGCAGAGAAGAAACGCACATTCAACCACGCTTCAACTGAGGCGGTGTTAGGAAGCCAATCTGTAAGCATCGACCACGGTATTGCTAGGCGAGCAAGAATGGGGTTGAAGACCGAGTCATCTTTTTCTGTTCAGGTTGTTTGTCCGTTCTTTGTATCGGCTGTTTTGCTTGTTGTTAACATTCGGTTCTTTGTGTTAGACTAGGTGACTTATCATAGGCGGTAGTGCATCCGTAGATAGGTCTTCGTGTGTAACACTTGTGTCTGTTCTAAGTTATCAATAGAGTGGTTGTCATGAAGACAACACGGGTTATTTTCATAACCCAAAATTATCCTGTGTGTTATTTACTTTTTCCGCTGCATGTTACTTAGAATGTTATTAACATTGCTAGTAACATTATTCTACTAACATTCACACAGTGTTAATAAGTAGTAATTCAGGCACTGAATTGTTTCAGGGATAATTACTTTCTAAAATGGAATGAGACAACCCAAAAAGGAAAATGAGACATTTTAAATGGGACAGAGGGAGTATAATTTAGCCTAGATAATTCTAAAACGTTGTGTGAATTACTTGCTGTGTTTTTCGTTCTTTAGTCCCTGTGAATATGATACTATATTTGCTAGCTAATTACAATAGACAACATTTATTACAGTATTTTATTACTAGGTTTTTAGTAGGGGTGTGCATCGGTCGGTCGGTTCGACCGACTGATCGAAATTTTTAAAATCGAAAACTGAATCGAACATATTTTTTTGAATCGAACCGAACCGATTTATAGTTTCGGACCGACCGAAAATCGAACCGAAAAAACCGATCGGTTTCGGTCGGATCGAAAAACCGACCGAAACATATTATATATTTATATATTTTTTAAATAAACATATTTTAATCCTAATTATTTAATTAAAATATTAATTAATTATTATATAAAATATATAAATATATAAAAATAATATTATCGGTTTGGTTCGGTTATCGATCGAACCTAAAGTATAAAACCGAAACCGAACCGAAAATCGATTATAATTAAAAATTTGAATCGAACCGAAAACCGATATTTTCAAAAACCGAACCGATCGAAACAAGTCGGTTCGATCGGTTTTTTCGATTCGGTTCGGTTCGTGCACACCCCTAGTTTTTAGTGATCATGCAATAACAATTATAGCAAAGTATAGGTTATAGTTTTATGATAAATAATTATCAACATGTTAACAATCCACTATCAATACAAAGAAGAAAAAAGGTACAAAATTGTGTGTGTGTGTTGGCCTAGTGGTAGAGTGGTTAATGCCCGAGACCAAAGGTCTCGGGTTCGAGTCCACCGTGACGCAGCCTTTAAAATTTCTGTATTAATTGACAAAAAAAAAGGTACAACTTACACTTAATGTTATGTTTTTATTAGGTACGTGCTATAAAAATTCTTATTAGTGCAATAATTAATTAATTTACAAAATATTTAATGTGTCCAATAAACATATTTAAATAAATTATAAAATTTATAGATCATTATACAATTACCGATTATTCATGCAACATAAATATTATGTATGTGCTACATTTAATTAAATATGTCTGAAATATTTGCAAAAATGTGTTGAACATGTTTCAATTCTTATAGATAATAATATGATATTAGCATGTTAGACCTTTTGTTACAATGATAATAGATCATCAATCATTTATACAATCAAATAATTCAAGGATTATTGATGCCTAAATACATGAACTTTGGATATATTATGGTTTTTCCACGAACTTAAAAAATTATCAATAAATACATGAACTTAATTTTCCACAAATTGAATAATAGTTAAAATTGAAACTGACATGTCAGTCGACGTAGCGTCACTTCATCAAAACGACGTCATTTTATTTATAGAATATATATTAATTTACGATTAAATACATTAACTTTATGTCTATTTTGATTTTTCCACGAACTTTAAAATTTGTCAATAAATACACACTTAACATTATTGTAATTTTTTTCACAAATTGAATGACGGTCAAAATTAAAGCTGATATAACAATCGACGTGACACACTTTATTAAAACGACATCATTTTCTTATACAATATGTATTAAAAAATCAATTCCACCTTAACTCACACTCATTTCGTACCCCACCCCATCTCTCTTTCTCTAACTTATGATAAGGTTAGGGTTGGAGAGAGTTGTGAGGTTTATTTAAGATTTTTTTAAATACATATTATTTCAGTAAAATGACATCGTTTTGATAAAGTGGTGTCACATCAGCTTTAATTTTGATCATCATTCAATTTGTGAAATATATATAATAACGTTAAGTTCGTGTATTTATTGATATAGGGGAAGGTTAACGTGAGAACCATTTTTATTGTGAGAACATGAGAACCAAAAAATGATGAATTGATGTGAAACTTGATGAATCCGCTGAAAAAGTTATTGAATCCAAAAGAAATGAAATTTTTGCCTCTCATGGGATTCGAACCCTGGTGAAAATTTAGAATTTTTGTATTTAATTAACTTTCTCAACGGATTCATAAACTTTTCACAGCAGATTCATTTTGTTAGTAAAGAATTTTCGTAGTTCTTAGTTCTCACGTTAAAATTGGTTCTTATTTGAATCAAACTCTCTCTCTCTCTCTCTCTCTCTCTATATATATATATATATATATATAAGAGTTGGTTATAGAGAGAGTCATCTCTTAGATAAGAACTAAGAACTAATAATCACCGTTAGATTAAATAAGATCGGACGACTCATAATTATTTAATGATAAAAATAGTCAAATCCCTAAATTTTCGTTATTTGGATATTTCACATTCTATTCTTCATTGTTCATATAATTCATGTTGTTGTTCATGTAATCGTAGTTCTTGTGCATGTTATCTTCATTGTTATGTTCATGTAATTCATGGCGTTATGCATGTAATCGTAGTAATTATGCATATGAGAATAATTACGAAAATCAATATTCAAAATCCCTTGATTTTAGGACTAAACAGTTATCATTAAAATATGAGGATAATAAACTGTTTATAATTAATCTTGACCATTAGATTATAAAAATGAATGGATTAAATTAGTTCTTAGTTCTAAAAAAAGTTGAAGTTCTCATTTGGTCCACTCCATATATATATATATAGGGGTTGGATCTTGTCGTATCCGTCTTTCTCAATAGGATTAGAATGACTTTTGAACTTAGATTTTAAATGATTAGGTGCCCAATGAAAGAAATTTTTAAATTCAACAAAAGAATTTATTTCACTAATTATTATAAAGTGATTACAAGAATTATTATATATTATATAATAAGCGAATATGATTATTATATATACATATAAGTCACTATATCAATAATTATGCAAGTGTTTAATTAATAATGGGCTTTAGTTTACAAAGCCCAAAAGTAAAGCCCAAGCACAAACCAAACCCTACTATATAAGCTTATTCTCCTTCATATCTTTGGAACCCTGACCTCCATTTTTGAAATTTCTCTCACTCTTGCAACTTCAACAAAACAAATCCACACCAAGGTAGATTGTAATCCTCTATTAATCTTGGTATGTGTATATGCAAATATGTATATGTTGTATGTTGTTTTTGTGAGTGTGTGTGTGTTACTGTATTTGTGTATGTTGAGAGAGACCGAGAGGGTGAGGGCGATGAGGCGGTGACGGCGGCGTGGCGGCAAGTGCGGCGGCGGCCAAGCGGTGGCTGCTGCTGCGGTCGTCGCGTGCGTGTGTCTCCGTCGCTTGTGTGTGCGTTCGTGTATGTGTGTGTGTAGGTATAGTGAACGGGGAGGGCACGACGGTGGCGCGACGACGCACGTCGCCGGATCTGTGGCGGCGGCGGTCGTGCAACGGCTGATCTGCCGTCATGTGTGTGTGTACACCGTTGCGCGTGCGTGTGTGCGTGCGTCGATGGTGTGAGTCGCCGTTGCATCTTGCGTACGTCGGCGAGAGAGGGAACCGAGAGGAGGTCACCGGATGCGGGGAGGAGCAGTGGCGGCCTCGTGGCGTCGCGCCGGTGTGAGCCGAGAGAGAAGAGTGAGAGATGTGAGGTGGGAGAGAGATAGGCGTGAGGAGGGAGGTGAGAGGAAGAAGAAAAAAAAAAAAAAGGTGAGCTCACGGATTTTGGGCCGCGACGCATGTGTGCCGGAAAATGGTTGAGAAGTAGGGTTAGGTTTGATTTTGAGAGTTGGGTTGGGCTTGTGTTGTTTTAAATTAAATGGGCTTCATTCCTTAATTAAATGTGTTGGACTCTTTTATTAAATGTTTTGGGTTTTTTATTTAAAGCTGTTGGGCCAAGACTAATGTAGAGATGAAATTGTTTTAATTTTAAAGGATGGGTGGATTTTTAATTAAAAGGCGATGGACTATGTTTTAATAGTGGTAGAGAATTTAATTATGGGCTAAAATAAATGGTGGGCTCCGAAAATTTATTTAATAAATTGGACCTTAGTGATTAAATTAATAGTTGGACCTTAGATTTAATTAGTAATTGGACTCCAATTAATTAAATCATTGGACTCAAATTAATTAAATCTTTGAGACTTAATTAATTAAATTATATTAAGTCTAATTAATTAAATAAATGATTAACTTAAACTTATATATAAGTTTAAATTATTTAATTATGGTAAGTTAATTAATTAATTAATTAATTACTATTAAGTCAATTAATTAATTGATTAAGTTAAGGTTAAGTTCAAGTTTAAATTATCATTAATTATGATTATGACTTATGTAATTAATTTAATTAATTTCTTTTTAAAGAAAGAAATTAAATTAGAACGTTCAATGAATTAAATTATGCTAGTCAGTGCATAAATTGAGAATTTTGTTATGAATTATATTAGCGAGATTCCTTATATATATATATATATATATATATATATATATATATATATATATATAATTTTAGTATGCAATTTAATTGCATTATACTTTTATAAAAGTATTTATCATAAGAAGATTATGAAATTTAATTGGTTTTAAGCGAAAAGTCGAACAAGGGTATTGTTGGTGCCTTAGCCGATATAAATTAGTTTTCAAATTTAATTATATTTTGGAAACCCGGCTTTCTGAATCATAAGTTAGTAGCCTTCTTTACTTGAACTTAAGGCTAGCTTTTGAGACCTATTAAGATTAGTGCTTCTTGTAGGTTTTATCGATCAAGGGATTAGCGTTGCTTCAGAGGCGTATATTGTAGCAAATTCTTGAGCTTTGTCCTATCAAGGTGGGCTTTACTATACTCAAAATAACAAATGCTTTATTTACGATGCTTTCTTTGAAATGAAAAGCCTTTATTTATGATGCTTTCTTTTGAGAAATGATGATGAAATGTTTATGAAATTACACCCCAAAATGTTTATGTGTTTTATGTATGTATCCTATCAATGTGTTGGTTCGCCAACAATGAATGAATGAAAGAAAAGTTGTTGGGTCGCTCCCAATTCATGAAAAATCGAATTCGGATCACATGCTTTATAGCACGGATTAACGTGTACACTCAAGTTGATTGTGTCTTGTAAGTACAATTCACGGCCGATCACACGACGTGAGGAGGCCTCTTCTACGGCGTTCGAGGATTCGGGATGATGTTATATGAGGAATGAAAGGATATGGATCATACATACAAAGAAAATGTCCGCCGACGATTTATGAAAATGCAAGAAAATATTTAGTAAGCACAGTATTTCAAATAAAATCTCGTGGAGTTCTTGAAGGCGATGTAATTCAATGAAAATGTTTTGGCATGAGTCCACTGAGTGCATTCTTGTACTCGACCGCATGTTTGTTTTAAATGTGCGGGTTGGTAGTGATGCGATGGAGCGGTGTTGAGCAATAGAATTCTTTTGTCGCGAAAATTAGTACCTTGAGTGCACATCGTCATATGTGTATTCACATGTTTTTCATTGCAAGAATACTAAGTCATATGTACATTATGTTTGTCAAATCTCCAACGCATTGAAGTTTTAGGAGTATTCACGATATGTGTCTCATATTTCAATGTTCCATGTCTTTATTCGTTTCTTAATTTCCGTTAGAGTAATAGTCACGCTAATCCGTCCTCTGAGAAGCGGGCTGTTACAAAGTGGTATCAGAGCAGTTCGCTCCTTGAATCCCAAAACTTCCTTCAAAGTTAAGTCTAGATTGAGTCACTAGACTTGTTAGAGGTCAGTCGACTATGCTCAGCACTCCATCACATCAAGCTCAACCGGAATGAGGTAAATGATTTCTCTTCAAAAGTTTTGGAAATGAAAAGTTGAAAGTGAAAAGGATAAAAATGATTTTTTTTTTTTCAAAAAGAGAGATTCCCACAATATGCAGGTATGTGACTGCATATTTAAGGAAAACTTACAGGATTTGATTTGTGCTAAGTAAATGATTCTTTCTCAAATTTTTGAAATAATTTTTCAAGTGAAATGAAAGTTATGAGGATTGATTGAAAGTGAAAGTTATTGCAAATGTTGCAAATGAAGTTTCATGTCATGAAGTACAGAATGATGAAATAATAAGAAAAGTTGTTGGTTCGCTACCAACATATCATGGTTTAATGATGTTTATGAGGAGGATGTTGTCATGATCGGGAAGTTGTTGGTTCGCTATCAGCGTATGATAATGTATGATAATATCATACGAGAAAGTATTGACGAATATGTGTCGATAAATGAAATGTTTGAATTCATGGAATTGATAAAGATTTATTGTTATTAATGATGAAAATGCTCAAAATGGACATTATATTTATGTTATGTTGAATTTTGAAATTAAAAGAAGTACATGAGTACAATGAACTATGATATGAATATTTGAAATTTTATTTCAAATCTCGAGGTTGTTAATGATGAAGGGTATGTTATCCCCAAAAGAGCGTAGACTTTTAAGGCGCATGATCCCATTGCGAAAGAACATAGAATGATGAATTATGAAAATTTTATTCTATCCTAAAAACAAAAGCGAGATCGAAATGAGAATCTCGAAATGAAAGACGAGAAGATAATTTGACGGAAGTGGACATGAGATCAAAGGATAAATGTCACTATCGATAAGTGACATGAGTATAGTCTTTTATTTGGGCGCTTTACGCACGGAACTCAAATCGACTATGACTTATTCGTTATAAGCGAAAAGAAATGTGATCAAAGAATGAATTGATCCAAGTATTATGAGTTTTCAAAACAAGAATGAATTCGGCGGGCTTTTACGCGCTGCGCGGTGATTTTGTTTGACCGTTCTCCTTCGTTGAACTCCGATTTACGCATGATTTTCGCCTACGTACTCCTATCGCGACGTGCTTTAATTGTTATGAAGGACCCAACCCTTGATTCTTTCTCCGGAACTTACGAGAATCAGTTGAAGTTATTTTATGGTTTTATAGAATGAGAACCTTACAATATGATAAGAATCTTAGAAAGTTACAAGAATGTAAGATTCCCGGTAGTACAAGTAGAACTATGACATACATGAGAACCTTTGATGATGACCTATTACGAGTTGTATAAGGTTTCAAATTCAATTTCATTACCCAATTTCTGTCATTGAGTTTAACTATATGACCTAGTTCAAATTGAGAAATCACGAGAGTTTCTCCTTTGTTTTGAAAGAAATTTTAACCCAAAGGTTTATAAAGGATCCTTTCGAAACCAAGCTCTTGTGTGGTGAGAAAATATTTGTGTGGTCGGCCAGCCCACATGACCAAAGAAATCTCGATGAGTCGTCATTACGGTCTTGAATCCTATATTCCAATTATTGATTCAAGGAACATATTGGTTCAAACTCTCAAAAGTACAAACAACTCGAATTTGAACCCTTACCCTTGTAAGTTGTCATGATGAGTTTTCTTCAATCATTGGAACCAATAAGTATGATAAAGGTTGACTTACCTTGTCACTTAAGTGCGAATTAGTAAAGCGATAAACATCAGGCATGATATAGATTGACTTATTTCAGTCACCTAAAAGTTTCAGATCAGTGAAGTGATGACATCAAGAAATTAAAATGTAAAGGAAATCTCGATGAGACGAGATATTTTCCCTATGATACACATCGATGCAATGACCCTGATGGGCTTTGCGGATACTGATGACAGTAAAGTTATACTCCCATGTGAGTGTTATGAAAATAAAGTTATGAACGAGATACTCTTTAGCATTGAGTGCAAGAGTAGAAGTAAAGGAAAATATATGATATTCTTGGGAAATAATCTCATATTAATATTTTATAAAAGAGAGATTACAATTTATCTTTAAGATAGTTGATTGTCCTTAAGGTCTCGTTAGTAGGTTGGACATGTTTAAAGTTAGTGATGCGAGACTCTTTCAATGGACACATAAGGAATGATAGCATCTTTGTTAACAAATCTCTCGCTTTATACCTCAACCCTTAGAATTATGCTCGAGCATAATTGATTTCGAATATCGAGACCTTGCATGGTGAAAATGTCGATCACCACTTTATTGGGATGAAGTGAGTGAAAGAAAGTTACTAGGTCCGGATCGAGTACAACAATATTGGAAAGGTCGATCACATCAAGCAAAGAATCAAAGAAGCTCAGGACAGACAAAAGTCTTACGCCGACAAACGCCGATCCGACTTAGAATTCAATGTCGGGGATCGAGTTTTCTTAAGGTATCTCCTTCAAAGGGGGTTATACGTTTTGGAAAGAGAGGAAAGTTACGACCCCGCTATATAGGACCATTCGAGATCCTAGACAGAATAGATCTTGTAGCCTATAGGTTGGCTTCGCCACCAAGCATGTGAGACGTGCACAATGTGTTTCATGTCTCGCAATTAAGAAAAATACGTGTTTGATCCGAAACATGTAATTAAGCACGATGAAGTGGTCCTAGCCAGGACTTAAGTTATGATGAAATACCTGTCCAAATTTTGGATAGAAAAGTTCAAGTTTTACGGAACAACAAACAAATTGTTCTCGTCAAAGCAAAGTGGAATCATCACGGTACGGAGGAGGCCACGTGGGAACTTGAGTAAAAAAAATGAAAACTAAGTATCGATTTAGATTACCAAGGTATGGAATTTCGAGGACGAAATTTTTATAAGGATGAAGGGATGTCGTATCCGTCTTTCTCAATAGGATTAGAATGACTTTTGAACTTAGATTTTTAAATGATTAGTGCCCAATGAAAGAAATTTTAAATTCCAACAAAAGAATTTATTTCACTAATTATTATAAAGTGATTACAAAATTATTATATATTATATAATAAGCGAATATGATTATTATATATACATATAAGTCACTATATCAATAATTATGCAAGTGTTTAATTAATAATGGGCTTTAGTTTACAAAGCCCAAAAGTAAAGCCAAGCACAAACCAAACCCTACTATATAAGCTTATTCTCCTTCATATCTTTGGAACCACGACCTCCATTTTTGAAATTTCTCTCTCACTCTTGCAACTTCAACAAAACAAATCCACACCAAGGTAGATTGTAATCCTCTATTAATCTTGGTATGTGTATATGCAAATATGTATATGTTGTATGTTGTTTTGTGAGTGTGTGTGTGTTCTTGTATTTGTGTATGTTGAGAGAGGCCGGAGGGTGAGGCGATGAGGCGGTGGCGGCGTGCGCGGCGAAGTCGCGCGACGGCGGCGGCGAGCGGTGCTGCGGCTGCGGTCGTCGTTGCGTGTGTGTCTCCGTCGCTTGTGTGTGTGCGTTCGTGTATGTGTGTGTGTAGGTATAGTGAGCAGGGAGGGCACGGCGGTGGCGCTGACGACGCGTCGCCCGGATCCGTGGCGGCGGTGCGTGGTCGCGGCGGCGATCTGCCGTCATGTGTGTGTGTACACCGTTGCGGCGTGCGTGTGCGCGCGTCGATGGTGTGGTCGTGGTTGCATCTTGCGTGCGTCGGCAGAGAGGAACCGAGAGGAGGTCACCGGATCCGGGGAGGAGCGGCAGTGGCGTGGCCTCGTAGGCGTCGCCGGTGTGTGAGCCGAGAGAAGAGTGAGAGATGTGAGGTGGGAGAGATAGGCGTGAGGAGGGAGGTGAGAGGAAGAAGAAAAAAAAAAAAAAAGTGAGCTCGCGGATTTTGTATGCAGCAGCGGAAAATGGTTGAGAAGTAGGGTTAGGTTTGATTTTGAGAGTTGGGTTGGGCTTGTGTTGTTTTAAATTAAATGGGCTTCATTCCTTAATTAAATGTGTTGGACTCTTTTATTAAATGTTTTGAAATGTTTTTATTTAAAGCATTGGGCCAAGACTAATGTAGAAGATGGTATTTTTAATTTTAAAGGATGGATTGGATTTTAATTAAAAGGCGATGGACTATGTTTTAATAGTGGGCGAGAATTTAATTATGGGCTAAAATAAATGGTGGGCTCAGAAAATTTATTTAATAAATTGGACCTTAGTGATTAAATTAATAGTTGGACCTTAGATTTAATTAGTAATTGGACTCCAATTAATTAAATCATTGGACTCAAATTAATTAAATCTTTGAGACTTAATTAATTAAATTATATTAAGTCTAATTAATTAAATAAATGATTAACTTAAACTTATATATAAGTTTAAATTATTTAATTATGGTAAGTTAATTAATTAATTAATTAATTACTATTAAGTCAATTAATTAATTGATTAAGTTAAGGTTAAGTTCAAGTTTAAATTATCATTAATTATGATTATGACTTATGTAATTAATTTAATTAATTTCTTTTTAAAGAAAGAAATTAAATTAGAACGTTCAATGAATTAAATTATGCTAGTCAAGTGCATAAATTGAGAATTTTGTTATGAATTATATTAAGCGAGATTCCTTAATATATATATATATATATATATATATATATATATATATATATATATATATATATATATATATATATATAATTTTAGTATGCAATTTAATTGCATTATACTTTTAATAAAAGTATTTATCATAAGAAGATTATGAAATTTAATTAGCTTTTAAGCGAAAAGTCGAACAAGGGTATTGTTGGTGCCTTAGCCGATATAAATTAGTTTTCAAATTTAATTATATTTTGAAACGAGCTTTCTGAATCATAAGTTAGTAGCCTTCTTTACTTGAACTTAAGGCTAGCTTTTGAGACCTATTAAGATTAGTGCTTCTTGTAGGTTTTATCGATCAAGGGGATTAGCGTTGCTTCCCGAGACGTATATTGTAGCAAATTCTTCAGGCTTTGTCCTATCAAGGTGGGCTTTACTATACTCAAAATAACAAATGCTTTATTTACGATGCTTTCTTTGAAATGAAAAGCCTTTATTTATGATGCTTTCTTTTGAGAAATGATGATGAAATGTTTATGAAATTACCTGCCCAAAATGTTTATGTTTTTATGTATGTATCCTATCAATGTGTTGGTTCGCCAACAATGAATGAATGAAAGAAAAGTTGTTGGGTCGCTCCCAATTCATGAAAAATCGAATTCGGATCACGTGCTTTATAGCACGGATTAACGTGTACACTCAAGTTGTTGTGTCTTTGTAAGTACAATTCACGGCGGTCGCGTGACGTGAGGAGGCCTTCTACGGCGTTCGAGATTCGAGGATGATGTTATATGAGGAATGAAAGGATATGGATCATACATACAAAGAAAATGTCGGCCGACGATTTATGAAAATGCAAGAAAATATTTAGTAAGCACGAGTATTTCAAATAAAATCGTGGAGTTCTTGAAGGCGATGTAATTCAATGAAAATGTTTTGGCATGAGTCCACTGAGTGCATTCTTGTACTCAGCCCTGCATGTTTGTTTTTAAATGTGCAGGTTGAGCTGGTGATGCGATGGAGCAGTGTTGAGCAATAGAATTCTTTTGTCGCTGAAAATTAGTACCTTGAGTGCACATCGTCATATGTGTATTCACATGTTTTTCGCTGCAAGAATACTAAGTCATATGTACATTATGTTTGTCAAATCTCCAACGCATTGAAGTTTTAGGAGTATTCCTGATATGTGTCTCATATTTCAATGTTCCATGTCTTTGTTACGTTTCTTAATTTCCGTTCCGAGTAATAGTCCCTGCTAATCCGTCCTCTGGAGAAGCGGGCTGTTACAGATACAATGAGAACTCATCTTTTTTGATAACTTGAGAACTATGCACAAACGTATAAAGTTGATGAATAAAAACTATAAAGTTGTGCACAACGAAAACATTTTAAAATTGTTGTACAACAAAATAATTTTATAAAGTTTTCGTTATGCACAACTTTATACCGTTTTATGTATCATCTTAAACGTCTTATGCATGGTTCGCAGAGTTGGCAAAAAAGATGTGGTTCTCATTTGATCCATCCCCTATATATATATAACTCTATATAGGGGAGGGTTAACGTGAGAACTATTTTTATTGTGAGAACGTGAGAACCAAAAAATGACGAATTCATTGTGAAAATTGATGAATCCGCTGGGAAAGTTACTGAATCCAAAAAATAGAATTTTCGCCCCTCATGGGATTCGAACCCGGGTGAAAAATTTTAAATTTTGAAATTCAGTAACTTTCTTAACGAATTCATCAACTTTCAAAGTAAATTCATTTGGTTCTTAGTTTTTAGGATAAAAGTGGTTAATGCTATTATGTGTAAGAAATAAGAATAAATCATAATCATTAATTAACATATAATTAACGTTCCAAATTTCATGCCTCATTTTAAACAAGATTTATGAATATTCTATCTCCAAATCTTTCACTTACCGTAAAATGTAGCACATATCGTAACTAACATTGCATCAATATGTTGCAAAACACTTTAGTATTATTTACGAAATATATTTATGCACAACTTTATTGTTGAGATACTAACAAAATTAAACAATGAATTAACAATACATTACCAGTGCAACGAAATCAATTGACAAAGCAAAGAAATTACATTACTAGTGCAACGAAATAAATACGAAAAAAGATAAAGATTTGTGTGTGTGTGTGTGTGTTGGCCTAGTGGTAGAGTGGTTAATGCCCGAGACCAAAGGTCTCGGGTTCGAGTCCACCGTGACGCAGCCTTTAAAATTTCTGTATTAAATTACCAAAAAAAAAAAAGGATAAAGATCTGAAAGAATATTATCTATCTAAGATATGAAATCCCAAAAAAAAAGAAAAAAAAAATCAAATCTCATAAAAACAATATTACTAATTTGACTCTTAATTTTTCTTGTATATTGAAAACGTAGCATGTCGAGTTATTAATACAGTATATCAATCTAATTTGGACCATCAATTTATTATGATGAAGGGTTATGATTTATTTCTATTTTTCACCAAAATTTACATTCCTACGATCCAAATATATATATATATATATATATATATATATATATATATATATATATATATATATATATATATAGGGTTGAGTTATAATACAAACCCCCTTAAAATAAGAATTCATCTTGATCATCCATTTACCATTAATCAATGGTTAAAGATTAAGTTATCACATTCCCTATAATTAAGGGACGGTTATTTTCGTAATATTCTGTAATTACCATTATACCCTAATTTGATTTAATCACAACCACACATCTTCAAAAATCAATGGTTCAAATTTGTTCCCATTTCTTATTTTTGAATGTGTTTTTATTTGAACTCAATCCTATATATATATAGAGAGAGAGGTTCAAATAAGAACCAATTTTAACGTGAGAACTAAGAACTACGAAAATTCTTTACGAACAAAATGAATTTGTTATGAAAGTTAATGAATCTGCTGAGAAATTTACTGAATCCAAAAATTTGGAATTTTCACCAGGGTTCGAATCCCATGAGATGCAAAAATTCCATTTTTTTTTGGATTCAGTAACTTTCCCAGCGGATTCATCAAGTTTCACACCGAATTCATCATTTTTTGGTTCTCATGTTCTCACGATAAAAATGGTTCTCACGTTAACCTTCCATATATATATATATATATATATATATATATATATAGGGGATGATTCATTTAAGAATGGAAATAAGTGTATGAAATAGGAATAGATATGTAAGTCTAGCATATTTTTCATATTTATGTAGCACAATCAGAATTACTATGTTGCACATATTAATTTAGCACATATTTCATCTCTTCGTAGCACATATGCTAAATATATTAGTTTAGCACAACTTTCATTGCAGCGTAGTACAAGAAGGGTTTTAGTGCTGCACAATAATCCGCGTAACACACAAAACTGTAGCACAGTCGAAATTAAATCTCAACCATTGATCCAGCGAATCAAAGGCCCAGATTCATTCTCATTTCCTACCAAATTATCCTTTCCTACCTGATCCATCTCCTCTGAAAAAAAAATAAAAAAATTTTAAAAAAATGAGCATATCCATATATCATAAACTATCCGGTTGAACCTGGTTCTCCCGGGTCCAATTAAGCATTTCATTTGGGTGGTTTGTCAATACTCATATTTATTTTCATTTAAGCTTTTTCTTTGAAGAATTGTTAATTGACGTTCTTTAATTATATTTCTAATATCTTTAAGTATGTGTTTTGTTTCATTCTTTTCGCACTCGCACAAAATTCTTTATTTTTTAATTTTAAATTCACTCTTTATATTCCTATTCTCAAGAACATTGTTTATTAACTTATTCATTAAATTTTATAAAAGCGATATTCTCGGTTTTGAACTCTATGATTCTTTGATGCTAGCTAAATTACATAAGTTTCTTTCTTTTATTTATTGATTTTATCATTGCTCGCAGACAATATCTCCTTCCCATCAAGAACTTCATTTGTTTACTCTATCAACTAGAAATTTCCTTTTCAACAGTTCTAGTGACTAATTTTTATTAGAAGTGGGCTCTCCTTCGATATCGGCAGGTGGTTAGAATATCGGCAAACCAAAATGAAATGGTTGTAATTACCTATGTCTTTTTCCTCTGGCTCTCTTATAAAACATCGAACATAGATTTAAAATATAAATCATAGATATTAATTATTTATGAGAAGGAACGAGCTTGCTTGTTCTTTTCTGTTGAAAGAATCTGATTACATTTGTTATGGATATACCTAACGCATGTTACTATTACACTAAAATTACATACCACCAACTTTAATTATGTTATGATAAGTCCTGTTGTCCGTGCCCAAAATGACTTTTCCCTGTCATTGTTGTGGAATTATTTGTTAGGTATGATAGTACTGGTTTGAAAATGGTGAACGTCAGATGTATAGCCATTATTTGCCCCACACTCCTGCTTAGTAGTTACAGTTTTAGTGGTAATTCTTCTCCAAACTCAACGACCTAATTCTTTTTGTGATTACAGTTAGACTAACTCCAACTGTTAGCACTATTTTGGCATAGTTTCTGCACAAGGATAATGTAATTTTTGAATTAAAAGTGTTCTCAAAACAGTTTATGCTGAAATGTCACACTAAAAGAGAATTCTCTAAGATAATTAATATAATAACTAACTTTAACCGATGAATACCAAGATCATGAGACCCATTTGTGCAAGTGAATATACTAAAGTTAGGTTAGAGCTGCGCTATTCACCTAAATGGTACATGATTTAGCGCACTATTTGAGTTATATAAACGCATAAATTGTACTAAATTTAGTGAAATAGTGCATATTGGAGTTGCCATGAGTCACCAAAAAATTGACGAACCAAAAATGTATTCCAAGCACTCTTTAATAGTGGCGGTAGCAGAAAATTTCATTAGAATGAACTATCGTTTGAAATTTCATATTCGATATAGAGAATAACTTTTTTTCCATAAATAGAAAATATGATTTGGAGGGTCTTCAGCCCACTCCAGACCTGCCCTTCACTCCTGCCCTTTATACAATGATAAGGAATAAAAGAGATTACAAGTACTTTTTTTTTATTTTTTTTCCATTTACACTAAATTAGGCATCGTGTATATAGATTTTAACCGCAAATCCTCTTGGAAGAGAGGGGTGCCTTCGGGAATGCGAACACTGGTGGTGCATGGTTGTCGTCAGCTCGTGTCATAAGGTACGCATTGAACGCTATCCTCGTGTTTAGTTGCCATCGTTAAAGTTGGAACTCTGAATAGACTACTGGTGATAAGTCGAAGGAAGATGAGGATGACGTCAAGTCATCATGCCCCTTATATCCTGGCGGACACATGTGCTACAATGACCGGGACAAAGGGTCATGATCCCACGCGGATGAGCTAACCTGAAAAACTTCTACTCATTTCGGATTTTGTGAAGGGCCTTTCATCGATTATTTTGCACCTCATTTACACTTGAGTAGGAATAATATTTTTGGCACCTTCGAAAATTACTTCAATGGAAATAGTTTCATAGTAAATGACAATTTTTAGTTTTTCATGTAAGACTTGAGATTAGATCATTCCATTAGATGGTAATTTAATTATCTTGTTGGATACTCTGATTTTTTAACTCTTCAACAGGAGGCATTGTCTTTCAAGGGCTAGCAGCTAGAGGGCTTTGCTTTTAGCAAAACAATCACAATTTTCTTATTATTGAGAATAAACATTTATAACTATAAAAGTTTAAGGTATAGCCTAAAATACTAATGATATATTTTCTGCTAACAAACATAATCAAGTTTGTAGTGGGGCTAAACATAATTCAACATAATAATTGGAACCATATGCATATCGCACTTTCCAAACCAAATTCCAAAGTATCATTATAGCAAACAACTCAAGTGGTTCTAGCTTAACAAAACATACCAAAAAGGAATAGGCCAGGGTGGGAAGGGGGGTGGGGGCTCATCCTATAAATACAAGTTTACAACCCCCTAATTGTTCCTCACCAAGTCAACTCACACATACCTAATCAATTAACAGACATGGCAGCCATACTTGTTTCTTTACTTAGTATCATTTTCTCTTTGATTATCCAGACTTCAAATGCATTAAGTGCTAGTTACTATCTTCAAACATGCCCCAAGGCTGAATCCACCATCACCAAAGTTGTGAAGAGGGCCATAATCAATGACAAAACTGCTCCAGCAGCTCTACTCAGAATGCACTTCCATGACTGCTTCATCAGAGTAATTTTTTTTTATTTTTTTCTATATACTTATATATTCTTGTAAAAATTACATTTCCATTTAGTTAATTTGTTTCATTAAAATTCTTGAAAATATTTTGAAGGGCTGTGATGGCTCAGTGCTGCTGGATTCCAAGGGAAACAATAAAGCAGAAAAAGATGGACCTCCAAACGTTTCATTACGTGCATATTATGTGATTGACAATGCTAAGAAGGAGCTGGAGAAGATGTGCCCTGGTGTTGTCTCATGTGCTGACATTTTGGCTGTTGCTGCTAGGGATGCTGTTGCACTTGTAATTAATTGCTCTGCCACATTAATTAATTATAATACCCTTTTTTATATGTCTTCAATTTATTTAACAGTTGCTCTAATTTGCATGTCATATGTAAGTCTGGAGGTCCAACCTGGGATGTGCCTAAAGGGAGGAAAGATGGAAGAGTTTCAAAAGCAAATGATTCATTGCAATTACCATTTCCCACTTTTAACTTTTCTCAGTTGCAGCAGAGCTTCTCAAAACGAGGCCTCTCTTTGGATGATTTAGTGGTACTCTCAGGTAATTACAACTTAAACTAATGGCCCTCAACCGTGAGTCTTGATATTAGCCCATTCAATATCCATATAACACACAGATATATATCTATTTGATTCCATTGCATTTTCTATTATATTTTTAAATTTACAAAGTAAGAGATACAAGCCAATGTCATCCTTAATTTCTATTTAGTATTTGACCTTTTATATTCTAGTAACTTTACATTGGTAGAGCCAGGGGCTGAGGTGGGCTTCAGCCCACTCCCCTGTTTTTCAAGAATAAATATGTTTTTCCCCCTACCATCTATGTATGGAATTTGGATTACAGCCCCCAATAAAATTTTTCTGCTCTCCGCCACATGCAGGAGGCCACACACTTGGTTTCTCCCATTGTTCATCATTCCAGAACAGAATTCACAAGTTCAGCAACGTAACCGACGTGGATCCATCGATGAACCCATCGTTCGCGGCCCGTTTGAGGCGGATTTGCCCCATGCACAACAAGGTCAAGAATGCTGGGGCCAATTTGGACTTTTCACCAACTGCATTTGACAATACTTACTACAAGTTGCTGCTCAAAGGGAAGAGCATTCTTTCGTCGGACCAGGCTCTTCTTGCTACTTCCAGGACTAAGGCATTAGTCGGCAAATTCGCCACCTATGAGAAGGAGTTCTTTGATGCATTTGCCAAGTCTATGATCAAGATGAGCAGCATCAACGGTGGTGGAACTGAGATCAGAGTCAACTGCAGATCTGTTAATTAATTTTATCATATGATTAATTTGTTTATCCGATATATTAGGTGATTTGCTGTTTGTGCCCAACCATAGATATTTTATTGTTGTATGTGTCTTTCCAAGGAAAATCTGTTGTTTCTTTTGTTTAAGAGAAAAAAAAAGTAGTAGGGTTGTGGAACAAATTAAGAGTGGAAAAGTGTGAGCTCTGTTTTCATTTTGCGGCGCAGGAAAATTATTGCATGTGTAACTTAACTGAATTGTGATTATTGTTTCTCATTTCTCCTTTAAAAAAAAAATAGATTAGAAATATTAGAACTTTTTGCACCCATACATTATCGCTAAAAAATAGAGATCTAATAACTCCTTGCCGTTGCTCAAGTTAAAATTCCACCAATATCTTATAAGACATATTGTACGTAGTTTTCATAGTATAGTTACCGCTCCAGTGATGAAGCAGGATTTTTTTTTTTGGGAGCCAAATTAATTATAATTTTAAAAGGTAATAAAATAAAATTATAATATTAATAATTTAAATAATATAATGAGTTTATTATAATCCTTTTAGAAATTTGATTGGTAATATTAATTCACATATAAAACTTTATTATTTGTATATATCTTTTATTTTATCAATATAAAATAAATTATAGAAAAAGAAAAGAAATAGCATTTTATCAACATAAAACAAATTATAGGAAAAAGATAAAGGAAAGAAAAAGGAAATAAAAGAAAATAAGTACAGAAAAAAGAAAAAAATGTAACTAAAAAGAATCGAACCAAAATCTCCTAAATGAGAGATAAAAATCCTAACATATTAGACTACAATAGATTTAATTATTAAATGTTAAATATTTATATAGAGCACACATGTTAAGCTAAGAATTAATTCATATAGTGTTATTATTTGTATACATATTTTATTTTATCAACATAAAACAAATTATATAAGAAACAAAAAAGGAAAAAAAAATCCCAAAATAAAGAGAAGAAATAGAATAGAGAGAGGGAGGGAAAAAAAGCACAAACCAAAAAGAAAGAAATAGAGGAGGAGAAAAAAAGAAGGAAAGAAAGAAAGAGAGGAAAAAAAGGAAAAAAACAGCGAGAAACAAAGAAGGAAAGAAGGAAAAAAAAAGAGAAGAGACGCCGCACATGAGTACCAAACACGATTTTCCTTCAAATATGAGAGAATCCAGGACAAATCTTTTTAATATTGTTTTACATATCAAATATATAGCTGTTTTTTTCAAAAAAGTTGGGGGCCCATGAATCCTCATACCACTATGTGGCTCCGTCTCTGGTTACCTCTTAATTATGTAGAGCATGCAAAATGAGCCCAGTCCGAAAAGCCCGCCCGGGGTACCCGGGGTTTGGGTTGGTTTGGGCTTGAAAATTAAAGGCAGAAAAACCGGCCTAAAAGCCCTTGAAAAAACCCCGGCCTCACTGGCTTCAGGCCAAAAAAGCCGGGTTTTGGGCTAAAAAGCCACTAATATTTTATTAAATATATATATTTTATAAATTATTTAATATACATATCTATAATTTTTTACTAATATGAATTATATTTTATAGTAAAAGTTTCTTACTAATTCACATACTGGTCAGGAAAATATATTTTTTTGAATTGCAACACATCAAATTTCTGAAAAAAATAATAACTTTATAAATCATTCAAAAATAATTAATAAAAGAAATGATCTCCAAAAATATATAGGCTGATGATTAATGACCTTATAATATGTAAAAACTATTTTGATTCATTGTTCTTAAATATATATTGTATAATTAATTTATTTTTTTCTATTATTTTAGGCGTAGAAGTGGAATTGACGTTTAACAATATCATTTACCTTTAATTTGCAATTATTAATTTATTTCTCCTTAAATTAAAGAACTAAAATTATACTACATTACAATATCATCGTATGAATACATAAATATGTCAAAATATACAAGAAGCATTATCATAAGAATAAGTAAACTTAATATATTCTTATCACTGATTCTTTATTTAAATTGGAGTTATGAGATTTTAATTATGTATTTAATTTATTTATTTTTTTGAAATTTAAAATATTAATTTTATATATTAAAAAATGAAAAAATAATCTAAAAGAAGCCCGTCCGCCCGAAAACCCGCTCGGGGTTGGTTTGGGCTTCACATTTCTAGGCCGAAAAATTTCGGCCCGCCCGACCCGACCCGAAAAATATAAAAGCCCGACGAGCCCGAGGTCGGGCCGGCCCGGCCCGCTACTTTGCCACCTCTATAATTATGTATGAATTATACACGATTACACATGTGACAGATTCACCAAATTACATCTTCTGTCTAATTTGTATATAATTACACAGGAGATGGAAATTACACATGAGATGGGTTCACCAAGAATGAAAATTCAAATAATGCTTAATGACTACATGCTTCCCGATTCGTCAAAAGAAAATAGTGATCTAAGTCTGATTAACTTGATTTACAAAGTCTATTACAATTCATTACGTGAAATACCATTTTATATCCTAATGTTTGAACTTTTTCACATTACCGACTGATGTGGTCATTGGTCGCTTGAATTGACACCATGACTATAATTCTCTTTTAACTTCAGCTACAAAACCTCAAATCTATTTTTCAATCCGCAATCTGTTTTGAGTCGGATAATAGATGCACAACAGTAAGGATTCAAGAGTTGTTCGAGGTAGAATCCTAGCATCAAATTTATGTCAGATTGAGATATTGGCTAAGGGTTTTGTAATACAAGTTTAGGGATTTCGATTGTGGTATCAATTCAACGGACTAATGATTGGGTTGGTCGAAGTTGATGATACAAGAAAAGAAAATTAACTTTTTCTTAATGGTAGGGATAAATTATTAACAATGATATAGTTATTAATTTATAATTGTACATATTTGATTTACAACTATAAAAAAATCCAAACATCGGGATATAAAATATTATTCTTTCATTTAAATATTTCGACAAAATATGACATCTTATCCGAATTGGAATTCGAACTTAAGGTTACTAAATTTGCAATTGAGAGCAGATTGAATTTGGATCGACCTATGTAATTTAATAAGTTTAAATAAGGGCGTGGGTTGTTGCTCTCTTTCTACTGCCGTATTGGGCCACATTTCACATGGACTTGACTTGAATCACATTTAGTAAACAGTAAGTAATGGAGAAAAATATAACAGATAACAGCCCAATCCAATTGCTTTAGCTTAATCATTACCTGCCGATTTTGTTCTGAATTGCAAACCGAAGAAATTTCAGTACAATTCAATTTCAAAAACCAATGACAGCAGCAGACGATGAGCAAAATCTCCAAGTTTCAAACGAGACCTGCAACTTTAAAAGCGAAGATTCTGAGATTGAGCAAAAGCAACTGAAAAAAGAAGAAGATGATGAAGAAGAAGAATTGCAACGCCTTTTATTGCCTAATGTGGACGAATTGCCGCAAGTTCCCCCTTCTGCTGTTGAAGCCAATTTCACTAAATTTTTCGCTCCAGGTATGGATCCAAACCCTAATTTGGATGTTGCTCGGTTATTTTCTATATGTACAAAAGGAGAAAGCATACGATAGTTTCACCAGTTTCGTCTTTTAGCCACTGATAAACTTTTGAGTTATGATGTTTTATATGATTTTTCTTTTTGGACCTTTTCGTTGATTTTATTTTTCTCTAGATATTATGAAGCCTGGACATGATCAGTATGTTCATCGTCATGCCAATGGGTATGTTCTCTATCTAAGCCATGTGCTTCGTGATATACATATATAGAACTATAGAGAAGTGATGTGCCATCACCATTCACGTTTAGGCTAAAACAACATTATTCTTTTTCCTTTTAGACATTTATTGTTATTCTAATTCACTAAATACGAATAAATTGAATAAATCAAGTATTGATTTTTATGTTTTTTGACAAATCGATGGTGCCAATAATAATTTTTAAGGTATTGAAATGAAAATAAATGTTCAAAACGGAAAAGAATAATGTTATTTTGGCTTAAACGTGATTGGTACTCATGAAAGGTGAGCGGCACATCACTTATCTATAACTATGTAAGTGTTTTTGCATGAGGTCAAATTTTTCTGATTGATATGATAGGCTGTGCGTAATTGGTTTGGCTCCGCATCATGTGGCATTCAAGGACAAAGGGGGAATCATTTCCATCGATTTTAATGTGGGGAAGTCCGACCGAAGCCAAATCAAAGTCACTGGAAAGCGCAAAAAGGTTAAATCCTTGTCACTTTTAGTTGTGCAAATATTTTGTTAATGACGACATAGTGGAATGAGGCTCGTTACTTTGTAAATAACTGTGTTGTTGAAGTAGTTAAAAATGCTCCGTTTTGTGCTTATGCAAACTATGCCAGAATTTGCTTCAGTTGTTGGTGATCAACTGTGCTACATATGTCAGTCTTATTTGAACCCCCCCCCCCCCCCCCATGTAAAGTGTCAATGTAAGTAAGGCTCGATGAAGTTCTATGCACTTTAATATGGTTGTGATTGTTATCTGAGATAGGCTGACCATGCTGAGAAGTATGGTGACATAAATTCTGTCAACCTTCATAAATGTGTTACTTATCATGTTCAATGATGGGAGTCTTTCTTGCCGTAGTTTAACTTAAACCAACTGCTTATTTTGCTGACCTTCGCATCGCATCACTTAGGAAATCCTCCTACTAAGAAGTCTATGGAAATATGTTGTTTTCATTTGAAAGGAGTTATGTTTTAGCCATACTAAAAAGATGGGAAAATACATAATTTTAACCTAATGAATTGACTTTGTGACAATTTTAGCCTAATAAATCAATAATATCTCAATCAAGCTCAATGAATTGATTTTGTGATACTTTTAGCCCATAAATGATTTTTCGACGCCGAAAAGCATAATTGTCACCATAAATAATACGTTAATGACTTTTATGACTTGTGCTTTCTATATGTCATTTCTCGCTATCGACCGTGTTTTTGGTACCAAAAATCACTCATGGGCTAAAATAGATTTCAAAAGTCTTTAAGTGAAGAACAACAAACAAAAGCTAGTAGACGAATTTAGGAGGCTTCAAGTTACACATATCTGTAAACTTATATGTCTCTTACATGCAAGGATCCGTAGCGATCATTTTTATTATTATTATAATTGTCGGAGGTTGTTTCTAGAAGTTAAGTCTTGCTTACAATTTTGGGATGAGTTGCAGAAATATAGCCGCAAAGAGAAATTTCATTGAAGGTGAAGTCTCATGATATATCTGACAGATTGGAGTTTATGTTTTTCGTTTTTGCAGAATGCACAGCAATTTGAATCCAACACTGCTTTATGTAAAGTGTGCACTGCTGAGGGTTCTTACATAGTGAGGTCAAAATTGTCTCATTCCTACCTCTAAAGTGTGTTGATCTTTATTAATCATAACTCACATTTCATTTACTCTATCAGGTGTTGTGTAAAAGGGTCGCTGTTGGAAGTGAATGAAAGGCTAATCAAGCAACCAGAATTGCTTAACATCTTGGTAAGTGAACTGGTGTCGTCTTCAATGGCTATTCATTCTTAAGCTATGGTCGTGTTTGAAATCACTCTGTTTTCGATTCCCATCTTCTATAAGCTTTTTTCAAGTATCGTCCATAAAAAATAAATTCTTAGCACAATAGTAAAGTACGTTTAACAACATGACGGGATTCGGTGTTATCTTAGACCGGCTTGTTGCATTAGGGATTGAAAAATGGAAAGTCTAAGACATAAGCATTCATGATTTTCAAAAACATAATTAGCTAGACATTGCTTCTTTAGATCTCTAATATCATAATCGAGACAATAATAAAATATCCATTCATATATAGTAAAAGTAAAAACTAACCATTCATATAAAAAAGATAAAAAAGTACTCACTGTTAATGTTTTACTCTTATTCTTGAATTAGCTTATTTTGCCTACAATTGAAAACTTGAATTGAATTAACTTTTGAAGTAGTCTTTTTAGTCTTCAATTTAAGACTAAACTTGATTTCACTCTGAATTTAGGTATGAAATGGAAAATTCATAAGTTGTTTTCTTTCGAGTCTTGAATTTAGGTGTAAAGAAGGCAAATCTTGAGTTGCCTCCCCTCAACTCTTGAATTTAGGTATAAAAGGGACAATTTTGGTCGCGAATTTTATAGATCCCCAAGGATAAGAAAGTATTTTAGCACAAACAATGACTATTATTTTATCTCTCTCATCCTAATGAATACTTTTTATCTTTGCAATAACAAAATGAATATTTTGATAGAATAACTCTATCATAATAGGTGCTAGGTCAGGCTAGATAAAACACAGTTGTTTAGCCCCAATATAGGAAATGGAACAAAACAAGCTGAAATGACCTTGTTGTACTTACTGATGGATGAATTCGACAAACAATGAAATCAGATAAAGATGTCAGTTATCTTGAAAACTTCTTGTCAATAAACCCACTTCTTTTTAAAAAAACCATCTCCGGCATTAGAATATTTCAGCTATGAAAATGTATAAGCTCATCGGTACTTTGCAAAATTCTGCATATTGTTCAGTCCATCCATGCTTTGCCTGGTCATCGAAAAGTAACACTATCAATCATCTGTGATTGTAGCCGGATAGAGAAGGATATGTTGCGATTATGATGCCAAGACCTGCAGATTGGCTCAAAGCAAAGGCTTCTCTGATGGACTTTGAAGGCTACTGCAATTTGAGAACTGAGCAGTGATATCGTCGCCATTGCTTGCTTTTGTCGCAGTAAATCTTGAGGGCTTCTTGCAACAAATTGCATTCTCAACTTTTTGAAAATGTGGATGGAACTTGTAACTTTAGCTGATTATTACTTGATGTAAAAATATTGATTTAACATTATCCTTTTTTTCAAATTTCATTTTTTTTACTTTGTCTAGTCTTCCGTGATGGCATTCTGCAGGTCATATTTAAAGATTGGGGAGTAATGCAGTGCTGCTTCTATTCTATTTTAATCATGGCTATGCTTAGATGATTTCTTCCTAAAAAATATACTTCTTAATTTCTTTTCTCTATACACAATTTCATATATTATGGTCTTTTTAATGCATTTTGCTCGTATTGCATTACATCTTTCTTGCACATTTGTTTATTCTCTCCCAATACTCTGGAACAGTTTCAGACATTTTGAAAAGAATTGAAAAGAATTGAAGAGTTTTATCATTTTCACAAATAACTCCACAATACAAAAAAGGGAAGCTTAATTATTAATTTTATTCGTTCACTAAAACCTGTATTTTTATTTTTTGAAAATAATAATTTAACTATTTATAGCTCATTACTATTAATATATTCATTTATAATTTTCACTCAGTTTACTCTCATTTCAACTTAAAACCCGTACCATCAAAAGTAATGTAAGCTTTTGGTGGCCGGATGGAGTAATTTATATCCAACTACCCTGCTATGCAATTCAAGACAAATTTTAGCAATCCTAACATTTACTGCCTTCTTCGTGTTGAATTTGGTCCATATTCATTTTCGGTGTGTCCTATTTAAGTTGACCCATTTCTTTTTTTAGCTCCTACTTTTACATATAAGACACAAGTAGGCCACACTATTCTACACAATAAGCAATAGGATTTAAATAAGGGGTGGTCTGGGTGGTCTCGTGTGCACGCGCGCGCACAGTGAGACCACCCCTAATTAATTAATTCATTAATTCTAATTAATTAATTATAATTAATCAATTAATTAAATTAATAAATCCTAATAGGAAATAATAAAATATAATTTTGAATAATAAACCCTAATTGTGAATTAATAAACCCTAACTTTGAATTAATAAACTCTAATTATGGATTAATAAATCCTAAGTATGAATTAACAAACCTTAATTATGAATTAATAAATTATAATTAAAAATTAAAAATTATAATTAAAAATTAATAAAATCTAATTATCATTACTCACCATAATTAATATATAATTATTTTAACAAAAAACAAGGGTGAGCTCACGGTGAGGCGGAGCTCACCCAATTTTTGTCTTTAAATAATCGTGTCGAAAAAAGAAATGAGTTAAATTCAACAGGATAATTATGTTATGGAACATGAGGCACAAGGTATGATAAGATTTTGTAGTTGTATTTGAAAGAATCTACCTTTATGAATGGCCAGGAACATAATTGTACGGACGAGATGAGGCGTTGCGAAGGTAGTCGGAAATAAGGGTTGTGGTGCGGAAGGGGGTTAGGGCTTTTTTCATCCAATTCGACTGCGGCGGCCAATTATATACCGGTAATCTAAGATCTTGAAAGATTATGGTCTAAATTAGATATATGAGTTTTAGTTAATTAATGGTTGGATTATTAATTAATTAAAGCAGACTAAAGAATAAAAGCTCATATAAGCTAGGGCTTTAATGGGCTGCTCTATTTAATATAAATAGAGAGAATTCATTCTTTAGGTGATAGGTTAGACGTTAGACGTAACATAGAAATCATTCTTAAAGAACTACCGTTAAGTTTATTTAGAGATTTCTTGGCTTTCTCTACTTGAACTTTATACCGAGGAATTGTTCCTGCATCGGATTTGCATACACGTGGATATCATAGTTGTGGAGACAAACTTCCAGGATTCATTGGAAGCTTGGAAGCATTGCAAATCGTAAGTTCTCTATCCAACATGTTCATAGGGCTCATCGCATGTTTAATTATAGATCTATATCTGTTTCTTGACTGTATTTTCCGTTGCGTATCATTAGATGAGGTCAAGAATATCCAATAGTGGTATCAGAGCCCGGGGCTCGATTTATAATTAATTCATGTTCTAATTAATTGTGGATTTATCGAAATTTTGAATTTCGTATTTTTTGTTTATTATTTCGTTTGTTTTTCCTTTTTATTAATCTGTTTTTATTAAAAAAAAGGAAAATCAAACGAAAAAGGAAAAAGAAAAATGAAATCTGAAATTGATTTTTGAAATTGATTTCGCTCGCCGGAAATCCACCTTTCCACCGCCAACTCAACCCTTCCTCGTCGACGCGGGGTTGCGTTCCAACCTACTGCGGTCGACGATGCTGCACGAGGCGCTCACGCTCGTCGCCGCCGTCGAGACCTGTACATCGGAGCGGCTCTTGGCGTGCGCCTTCGAAATCTCTGTCGGGAAACGCAGAGTCGTCGCCGCTCAAGAAGCTTCACCCTCACCTGGAGTCGAGGCTGTACTCACGCTGGCGAAGCAATTCCCGGCGTGAGATGGTCGGCGATAGGCGGAGGAGGAAGAGGAACGCAGCGGCTGCGGGAAAGGTGGAGTCGTCGACGGCCTGGAGTCGTCGACGGCCTGGAGTCGTCGGCGTCGAGACAACAGCGGAACGCGGAGGAAGGCGATCAACACGCGTTGCGCGGAAAACCCTAACGCGTCGCGCGCTGGGCCGCTCGCATGGCGTTGGGCTTCGACGTACTCTGGGCCTCGCGCTGCTGGGCGGGCGACGTCCGCGGGCCGGGAGCTAGGCTGGGGTTTTTTCGCACGAGCTGGGTCGTGCGATGACTCAAGCCCGCGTGCCTGGGCGGGCGTGGGCTGGTCAGCGTGTTCGCTGCCGGGCCGCGAGTCTGGAAGTGTTTTGGGCCCTTTTTTTTGAAATGTGGCAGCCCACTTTGGGCTGTTACAGTTTATAAAAAAAAACGTTTTATTTTGTTAATTTAGAATTAATAAAATTTAATTTTCACTTTCACAAATTAATTTATTAATTGGATTAATAAGTTTGTTTTAATATTATTATTTTCGAAATAATAACATTAATTTCTATTTTTTATTAATTTAGAATTAATACAATCTACTTATGTACATGGATTTAATTTATTAATTTAGAATTAATAAATTTAATCACAATTTTGAAATTGATTTATTAATTAGATTAATAAATTTTAACTTTATTATTATTTTTGAAATAAGAGTATAAAGTTTGATTTTTATATTAATTTAGAATTAATATAATCTACTAATGTACATGGATTAATTTTATTAATTTAGAATTAATAAATCTAATCACTATTTTGGACATTAATTTATTAATTGGATTAATAAATTTTAACTTTATTATTATTTTGAAATAATAGTATAAAGTTTGATTTTGTATTAATTTAGATTTAATATAATTTACTAGTGTTCATAAATTAAAGAATTGATTTATTAATTAGATTAACAAATCTTATTTGATTATTATTTTAGAAATAATAATACTAAATAAATATTTATATTAATTTGAAATTAATATAAATGCCTACATCCACTTTTAATTAGAGAATTAAATTATTAATTAGATTAATGAATTTATTCGTTGAGCCCTATTTGCTGTTGTTATGTGATAAGCATGCTATTTGATTTTATGCTTATATTTTAACTATAGTAGTTAGAAAGCGCTTTTATGATTTGGGTAGGCGGCGCCCAATATGCGAGATCCGCATTTTATGCCTGGATAGGCGGCACCCAATAATTATTTTGATTTAATATTGGATATTAAAATAAACAATTAGTATCACATGTTTTAACCCCACTAAAATACAAGTCTAGTTTTTGAAACAAAACGCATCGTCCATCATAATTGTGTGAGGATCCTAGCTTTTTTCGTCCAAGAGTTTTACACCAAATTGTTTACTCCGAAATCGACAAGGCAAAGGCTCATTCATAGATGCATGGTTGGCATCGTGTGATGAGGTTGATTTGCTTAATTATTTTGAAACAGCCAAAGCGATCAAAATAATTAGTGGATGCATATTAATTGGATTAATAAACCAAGAATTGAGGACTGTTGTTGCATTCGGATTCAAAACCGGCCAAGTGTCATTATTGTGGTCATCAGCCCTCGCAGAGGCTGCAATGATTGAGAGGCGGGCGCCGATTGAACGACTACGCCCAATGTCTCAACCAACCTGGTTTTGCAATCTCTACCGGTTCATTTGCTAATTTCATTGTGAATTTCAATATGAATAACACAAAGGTGGGATTGGTCGATCTTCATAACATGTTGAAGACTTATGAGTCCTCTACTTCTAATGGCAAGTCCAGACTCATGGTGAGTTCTTTCGCTCAATCTTCCAAAGGAAGGAAAAAAAGCAAAAGATAAACAAGAAGAAGACATCAGATGTCTTTAAGCCTAAGAAGAGTGGAGGGGCTCATAAGAAGAAGCCGACATTGGCAAAGGATAAGTGACTATTCTGTCATGAGAAGGGACACTGGAAGAGAGACTGCCCAAAATTCAAGGCACAAGGTGCAATGGGTGGTAGCTCAGGTATGTTTGTGTAATACCCCGCATTCCCGTAGCAGAGATTAGCTCCTAATTATGAGCTTATGAGAAGGGCATTTCATCCTTAAGATTCTTAAGAAAGAGTTGTTTAAGCTATAAGCTTTTATGTTAAGCTTCGAGTCGACAAAATAGAATTTGAGATTTATTCGAGATCGATTCGAGATGGAACCTAAGATAAGATTCTTAGGTCTTGTTTAGAATAAGAAGACCTAGATTTCGAGAGTCGATGATAGATACACGCTCAACGAATTCTTGATTTCATAAAATGGAGAATTTCAAATCTTTGCTTTTTGTGATATCGGCATTTGCCGATTAAACCCTAATCGTCGGCTGAATGTCTAAAATGATTTTTGAAGCCAGAAATGTTTTTACAATCAAAGTTTGATGTTTATAATATGTTATTCGAGTTTTAAAAGAGAATTTCAAGCAAGGAGCATTTTATCAGAAATTGAGTTTTGAAATCGGAACAGTATGGATTAATAGCATTTATTTATAATAGTAGTGTTTAATTTCTAGAAAATGAGAGAATTTTCTAGAAAAATGATTATTCATCCTTAATAAAGAAAATAAGAAAATTGGAAAACTAAAGAATTCTTGAGAAATCTAAAGAATTCTCTAGAAAGTGATGAATAATCACTTATTAAAGAAAATGAAAAATAAATTAGAAAATTGTGGATTTCTATATATACACATTAGTATGCATTTTCTTCCATTTTTTCACCCCAATTTCGTGCCTCACACACACTACACACACTAAAATTTTTGAAATTTCATGCTTCAATTTTTCAAGATCCAACCGTTGAATTTTCGATCCGACTTCGAATTAAGGTATAATTCTAACTTTAGAACACATCTATGGTTTGAAATTTTGAAAACTTTGAGCATGCTATGATTTTCGGTCATGTTGATAATTGTGAAGGAATATGTTGTTGTTTGATTAATTCTTGATATTATGTTCGATTCGTTGTCGATAAGTTGTTTAACGTTGAAATTTTGAGTTTATATCCATTCTTTGGAACTTTGATAACGAAAAAGGGGAGGCTTTGATCTTGAATTTATGATGTTGATATGTTTAAATTTCCTTCATATATGTGTTATTGGATAAATATAAACATGTTACGAGCAAGAAAAACGTTTGAAATCGAACCTATGCAAAAATCCCTTTTTGGCCGAAACCCTAAGTCCTCATGATGTTAGATTTTTTATTTTATTTGATCATTTTGAGTTCATATTTGGATTCTATGATATGAATAAAGCCTAAAATGATTTATTCGGATTTTTCGGCCGACGTATTCGAAAATTGAAAAATTTTAGTTTGACGTCAAAAATTGGTTTTCAATGCTAAAGCTTTGAGCTTTGAGTTTTAATGGTTGATTAGTGATATTTGATGATAGTTGAGCATGTATAGAGGTTCGTCTAAGTTAGACGACGTCTTGTGCGTTTTTTCACGTTGAACATACGCTATGCTTGAAGGACGTCGTCGGTTTTGGTTAAGATTAAACGATCTATGCGCGTTGATGAGTCTTATATGCTTGATTGGCCATATGAAGCTTAGTTAAAAGTTGTTATGTGTTTAAGATGTTAGAGGATGCAATGACCCAAGTGTTTATAGACCATATCGTCTTATGTATTAAGAAGTTATAGTCGTGTTGACGACTTAAATTAAGATAAGTTATTTCTTGTTTGGTTATTGATAGGCTTATATGCCACTTTATATGGATTGATGAATCAAATGAGAAGAAGAAAGAAATGAAAGACAAAAAGTATAGTCGTCGAGTGACTGTCGCCAGGTGGGTATAAATATTTTTTAAAACTATATGTTATGATTTATATATTTTCCAAATGATATGAAATGCATTTATGAGCAAAGTTTCAAAGTTAAATGACTTGCTTGTTTTGAGAATGAGCATGAGCATAATGCATTTACCTATCCACGGAAAAGAAAGAAAGAAAGTATGAATGAAAGAATGTTACCGACGTCGGGTATGACCGTGGCATGGTACCCTTCAGGTCCATCAACACGGGTATGTTATGTTAAGATGTATTTGAGGAGGAGGCTTACTCCTCGGATCGACACAAAGAAAGAAAGTCTGTGGATATGGGAAGGAAAAGTTATCGGCCGACATGATACATGCATATGCATATTTTATGATGCTATGAAATGAGAGCAAGTTGCTATGAATGAAAGCAAGTAAGTGTTTATTTACGATGCATGCACAGGTTATTTCACTAAAACCCATGTGCGTTGCTAATGTTATGGCAAGTCAATTATATAGCCCTAAGGGTAATGTTTTATGTTTTCGGCGTATACCCACTGAGTGCATTTTTGTACTCACGCCCTGCATGTATTTCTAAACGTGCAGGTTGAGCTCGAGAGGATGCTGGAATCGAATGTTGTGCAAAGGATCTTCTCTAAATATTTGACTCATAACGATAATATTCAATTGTTGATATTGTTCATTAATGATTAACATGTTTTGTTGCCCAGAGAGTTATGTCATCACACATAATTCTCAACCACACTTCTCGTTGTCGAAATTTGGCCTTCACCTGCTGCTATGTTTTGTTATGCTAAATTGACCGAACTGATCTTGATAACGGTCATTGTTTTGTTGGTATGATCTCAGCATTCTTGTTAAAATGTCGACTTGATTCTCAGAACAGGGATTCATTGAAATGCCTCTATGAACAAGGATTTACTTGAAAGTTTCGAATAGTTTTGTTAGACCCAATAAGATGTATATCATGTCTTGGACATGTTGTCGAACCATACTTTGAAACATCGAAAGATTCTTATCGTTGTTAAAGCATTTCTTGAATACATATATTCTTAGTATGGTTATCCTTCTGCTATTATCCGCTCCCAGCCGTTGTTTTTCTTCATTCAAATTTTATTATAATTTGAAAACCTAAACTGAACCTTTTGTCAAAATTCATTTCATTTCTTTGACCATAAAATGTTTGATTCCTTAATGACGGAAGTTGATGTCATATATCGTTTTTGAGATGTATATTCGGTCAAAATTGTTGTTATCGATTATCAGAAGTTCTTTCTTAACCTACGTCACGGCCTAATTACTTGATTAAGTAGTCGGGTTGTGATAGAATGGTATCAGAGCGGTTTTGAGTTCTAAACCTGTGAGCCTTTGTAAATTTGTGTGGTTTATGCACAGTTTTGATTCCGAACCTGTAAATCCTTGTGAATTTTGTATAGTTTGTGAACAGTCTTGAATTCTGGACTTGTGAATCCTTGTAAACTTTTGCACAGCTGAGCACAGTTTTGAATTCTGAAATTGTAATGTGCAGCTTGTGCGCTGTTTTGAATTTTTTTTTTTTTTTTTTGATATCATGGGGAACCCGCACCGCTACCTTAGGTGCGACTTGGGTAAACCCCACGGTCCTGCAATAATAGCCGCAAACCACACAGGATAGGTAAACCACACTTGGAAAACCAGTGTGTGTGCTCAAACCCATAGAGGCGTTTGGTGGGGTTCAACTCGTGACCTCTCGCCACGTGAACCCACCTTAACCATTGGGCTGTCCCTTGGGGACCTGTTTTGAATTCTAAATTCATGAATCTTTGTGTGTTTTGTGTAGTTTGTGCACCTTGAGCATATGAATTCTTTTGAGCTGACTCTATTTGAGAATTTGAGTTTATGGAGTCATTTGTTTGACTCTATCTTGAGAATCTGAGTTTATGGAATCAGTTGTTTGATTCTGATTTGAGAAAATGAGTTAACGAGTCAGTTGTTCTTAAGAGAAGCTCAGCATTTCGATTCCATCATCTCTAGCTCACCAAGTAAGAGTTTATGATTATGATTTAAGAGCTTATGATTATGATTATGCTTATGAGTACGATGACCATGATTATCATAGTTGACGATTGAGTATATACCTTATTGAATGAATTGTTATATGAGAATGTATGCTTGAAATAAGCTATAGCTTTATGAGCTGAAATTGAAAAGAAATCATGAGAAGAGACGACAGGGTAACATGAAGTGTTCGAGCATTCTTTTATCTAGGATGGCAAGGACCATCCGGAAAGCTTGGACTTGGAAGAAAACGACTCATTTGTCGTCATGTCGTCTATCATTATCTCGTTTGCCTTTATCAGTAAAGATCAGGTGAACAGCTTACCTAGAACGAATTTCTCGCTCAATTCCATCGTTTGTGGAGAAAGGTATATGAGCACAGTGATGATCGATGCACAAGCAAAGAAGTAATCAAAGATAAAGAAGGAATAAGAGACCGACGATCACCCTCGCAATCACTAGCCAGCTCGCGAATTCATTTCAGAAGTTTCTGCACTAAAACTAATGATCTCCTTAACGATCGTTAGTCCGGCCACTAGGCACCACCACCTGATGAGAATTAGGGTTTCAACCCATCAACTATAAACACCCCGGACCATCAAATGACACGTAACTCTCGTTTTTCGTTAATTTTTCCAGACTCCTAACTATTATTAGTTCTCATTATTATGTACACTTGAATTCCCTTTTAACTCTTTTTCCTCTATGTCCGACTTTATCTCAGCCATTCATCAACTCCAGTTAGCTGGTAACTTTTCAGTTACACCTAATGACAAAGAAAATGTTGAACCTCCAAAAAAAAAAAAATGTTGAACCCATTGACGTTGATCCTACCACCCCTTAGTATGATGCTAGTACCAATGCTCTAAAAATAGAGTTTTCTTTATCAAATACTCAATTATTTATGCCCAAATCCGATGTAAATTCTATACAATTTGATTATTTTTATCTCCATACTGAGATGTTTTCTATTGACCTAGATTGGTATGGTCAATCTTTCATATCTCTTAAGATTCCTATACCGATTCAGCCTGTTCAATTTCTCATGTTTTTGAATCTTCTCATTTGAGATTTGAGAAGAGACTCAAGCTAATTTATCGAGACTTCAAATGTCTCAAGATCTTTTATATCTAAACCCGAATTTTGCCAGTTGTTGGCACAATGATCGCTCACTTTTATAACACTAAAAAGTGTAAGTATATAGGTAGGTCGAGTATCGTATCCACATGGATTGTATCACGAAAACATAGAAGCTAGCTCAACGATAATTCATCATTATTCAAGCACATAAATTTTGTGATAGGTTTAAGGGCTTCAGAATTTTAATCCAAAGCAAAGGTAACCATGCAGAAATATAAAATAAAGCAATAAAATCACGGATGATAAAGCAGATAAAAGACTAACCACAGGGATGCATAAATCCTACCCACAATGTATGTTTATCCTGCTTCCTATTAGCCAATTTTAATCCGCATAAGATGGAAGATCACATATATAACCAACAACTTGATTCGATAATTGCGGTCAGAGATTACTAGTTTTCCTATTATCTTTACGCCTCTAGGTGAAAACAAGCAACCCAAACAGATCACAAAGAATAAGCTTCCTACGGATGTTCCTATCTCAGCTACGACTCAAGGTTTATCCGTATCATGCATTCAAGATCGATTGACAATTAATACAGTTACGTAATTAACTGGCAACTAGATATGTATCAAGATTGATCAGAAATTAACACATATAAATAAGCACCAAGAATCATGAATCAATGCCTGGAAGGTAAATAGAGATAACAGGAATCACAACATATAGGATCGAATCATGCAAACCCTAGGATTAGAACGAAAAATTACCTAGACATAATAAACGGAATAAAATACGAATAAATCATAAAAACGGAAATTAAATGCATAAAACCTGGATAATAGCGTTGGATGAACAATGGTTGGTCTTGAATCCAATCCCAAACGAAAAACGGAAAAATAATCGGACAAAATGTTCCGAACGATAACAAAGCGATAAACTAAACTAGAACAAAGCAAGAATTAAATCTAGAACTAAACTAAAGCCAAACAAGACCAAAATCTGAGGAAAAAAACTGAATAAGAGTGCTCTGGGGGCGTGTCAAGTCCAAAGAGGCGCAAGGGGTGTGCTCCCCTATTTATAGAACTAGGGCAAAACCCTAATTTCTCTTCTGCCGCGCCGTCTAGCGATCACCCCTCGCGATCGCTAGCGCGACCGTGAGGCACCTTCCTCGTGCGCAACCTTTCTCGGCAGCTGGTGCGCGCTCGTTGGGCTTCCCTCGCGACATGGCTAGCGGCCGCTGTCCATGGTCGCGAGAATTAGGGCAGTGGCTATCTCGGTGCTGGGCATGCTCGCGTGTAATACTCGCGGCCGCGACTCCTCTGGGCGCTCGCTGGTTGAACCTCGCGACCAGCCTAGCGACCGCTAGGTTGGTCGCTAGAAACTGGACAGATCGCTATTTTTGCCTCGTGCTTCGTTCCTTGCTTCGATTATCAACTCATAAACCTGCAAAACACCAAAATAACACCCAAGAGCAGTATCTTCTAAAATAGATAAAATCATTAAGATCCGATACATAAACGCATTTAAAATATTTAAATTCATCTTTAAATATCAACAATAAACGTGTAAAACGTGCGTTTATCACACCCCCAAACTTGAAGCATTGTTTGTCCTCAAACAAAAACAGAACAGAAAGACAAACGAAGGACACAACAAAAGATCAACGAGATTAGCAAAGGCGATAACCACAATCAAGCCTCGGAAATATCTTTCAACGCTCGAAAATATTAGCACACATGACGACATTAATCAATTCAACACGAACAACCGTTGAAAGCAAAAACTCATTTAGTTCAACCCTCACAAAGGCATGTGTGTAAAATATAGAGGATACACTCAAACTCATAAAGAAATTAAGGACGTGTATACACTCAACGATCAATGCAATGCAACATCTTACCATAGGCTTGCCGTTTCTGTAATATCTCCACCGCGTCAAATGTGTTCAAATAAGGATCAAAAAGGTGTTTTCATAGGTTATATTGTAGGCACATTGGTTAAGGTAGGATAATATATGGCTAAGTGACTCAAAAATATTCCAAGCACCCCCATTTATACTTTTCGACACATATGGACTTTGTCCATTTTCCCCTTCTTTCCCAACGTGCTAAATCGACGTTTTATGCCACATAAGGTACCTATACTTTGATTAAAGACCCTTTATGCTCAACACACATAGTGAACTTATCATTGCTTTTTTTCTTTTCTTTTCTAGAGCTTATAGGGTTTATCATTCACAACAAAGGTACTATTCTTCACCATAGATGTACTTCTCTAATAATAATTTTTCCTTGCCATAACTACATTAAAATTTGAACCCCTTTTGATTCCCATATCCATCCTCACCTCCTATCATCCGGTTAATAGAAAGAATAAGTCTAATAAAAGCTCAAAGAAGGCGACAAATGGTATACATCATCGGGTTAGTGTTTGGGTGAATATGTGGTTAACAAAGATGGCCTTTTATCCTTTCCAAATTGAAAACATATATTGCAGCCTCGATACGTAAAAACGGCAAGTTCTAGAAGAGAATCACATGCATGATATCACACAATTAAAAGAAATCAGATCAAGATGTTTATACAAATGAAGCTCAAGTCTCACGGGTTAAGCAAATGGTGAAAAACAACAAGTTTAAGCAATCTCAAGTCGTTCATGCGTCATTTTCTAACATATCATGTGCACTATCTTTAAATTTCACAAAAAAATTCTATCGTCATTGGCCACATGGATTAAAACACTTCACTTAACTCGTTGATCGACAGACACAACACGAAAAGAAAGACAAAAAGACGACAAAAAGCAAAACACAAATGAAAAACAAAACAAAACACAAAAACAAAACAAGAAAACGTTAGGTTACCTCCCAACAAGTGCTAATTTAACGTCTTTAGCTAGACCATCACTAACCTTTCTCAATCTGGTGTTTTGGTGGCAACAGAAATCCTTCCCAATTTGTGGATCCTCCTATACTTAGCATTCACGGATGACCACCATTGACCATGGAAGTGGTCACCCCCAAACTTGAACGATACACTCGGAGTTCCATACCGAGTCCACTTCTTCCTTCTCACAACTTCCTCGATTGGGCGAGTACCCTCTAAGCGAGCGACGTGTGCGGCAGCAGCAGTCGTGATCGAGTAGCAATCTTCGGCTTTTCACTGTCGTGTTGCTTGATGGCGTCATATATGGAAATCTTGAGCTCCTCATTGTTAACACGAAACGTGAGATTACCTTCCTGCACATCAATCAAAGCACGACCAGTTGCTAGAAAAGGTCTGCCCAGGATTAGTGGTTGTTGTTTGAATTCGGGAATATCTAAAATCACAAAATCGACAGGAAAAACAAAGTCCCGAATTCTTACCAACACATCTTCGACGATACCTTTAGGATATGTGACTGACCTGTCAGCCATCATCAGTGAGATCTTCGTCGGCTTCATCTTTCCTAGGTGCAGCCGGTTGAATACGTTCAAAGGCATCAGATTGATGCTCGCCCCCAAGTCGCACAACACATTTGGAAAAGTATGCTCGACGATCTCGCATTCTAACGAAACCGCGGGATCCTTCGCTTTGAGGCGCTTCTTCGCAAAGACAAGATGCATTCTTCGGATAGGGTAATTTTTTCAAATTTCCCCAATTTCTTCTTGCTTGTAAGCGCGTCTTTTAAAAATTTCACGTATCCCGGCATGTTTCGCAGCGCTTCAAAGAGAGGCAAATTGATTTCAACTTTTTGAAAAATCTCTTTGAAACGAGCAAACCTCGCCATATTTCGATTTGGATAGTCGACTCGAAAACGGATCGGAGGAGTGTACGCGAAGATTTGCTTACAGGGGTGCTCGCGGTCGACCTCGCGACCACCGGTCGTCGCGAGGATCCGCTCGCGCCGCAATCCTTCTTCGCGGCGAAGCCTTGGGCGCGAGTTCGCTACCGACTCTTCATCGAATACTTCGCGGTCGCGCCGGGCGCTGGGTCGCCACGAACAAATGGGTGCGCATGTCGATGGCTCGTGGTCGGGCTCATGGTCATGAGCTCGGTCGCGAAGTTTCGCCTCCGATTTACTTTCTTGCTCCGTATGGCTTGGGTAAGCTTGTCCACCTCGTCTGCGGATGGCGAAGCACCGATTTTTCGGGTTCACCTCAGATTACTCGGAAATTGGCCCGTCTTTTATAGTGCATTCAATTGTACGGCTACTTGACCAATCTGATTTTCCAATATCTTTACGTGTTTCCCCATAGCCGTCACAGTCGACTCCAGATGAGTTATTTTCTGCCCGGTACTGCTTATAAATGCACTCTGTTGAGTTGCCATCTGTTGCACCATATCTTCTAAACTTGGCTTCTTCGGCTCTTGGATCATACCATTATGTACCGTGAAGCTCTTTGGAGGTTCTTGAAAATTATTGGTCGGCATATGACGAGTTCGGATGATTTCTATTGTTTGGAGTGTATGCGGATTCTCACCGACGGTTCCTTTGATTTATAAATGTACATCCTCCGTCTCAACTGCTCTTCAACAGAGTGAATTGCTTCATCACCGTCAGATCTCGAATCACCGACGGCGGCCGCTTAACCATCGGGCGTTCTCTCCGTTGGCCATTGATAGCTGTTGAAGCCATCTCCTCTAAATACGGCTCGCCTCGTCTACTCGCTTGTTCAATAAACAGCCCCCGCCGATGCATCCACAATGCTCCTCGTCTCAAATGTCACCACCGTAGAATCTGCGTGATTTGTTGCTCCTGGAGAATCCATTGTGGACATCGCCTCAATAGACCTCTCGAATCTATCCCATGCCTCGAATAGTGATTCGTCGTGGTTTTGGCAAAATGGGAGATTTCAAGAATGATCTTCTAGCGCTTTCGCCGGCGGAAAATATTTCGAGAGAAACTTCATAAAGTTTCCCAAGTGTCAACGCCATTCGGTCCGCACTGAACCATCTTTTCACCGTGCAGCAATGAGAAACCGAACATGCGATCCGGATCGTGTCTTGTGGCACCCCATTCGCATTTGATGGTGTCACAAATATCGAGAAAGGTCTCGAGATGCGATTCGGTCTTGATGACTCCTCCCAAACCGCTCTCCTCGACCATACCGATCGGTACGGCTTGACTCAAAATTGTTTGCATCCACGTGCGGGCCCCATCCGCCTCCTTGGACCTGCTCAAGAGGAGGTCGGTACATAAAGTTCAGATCGCGTCTCCGAACAGGGATAAGGAGTCCCATATTTGCCATCTGGCGCTGCATCTCTGCGAAATCCGCTAGCATGCATGCAGCTTGCTCGGGAGGAATGCCCTGCTCGTGGATTAGCTGCCATTGCAGCCCGTCTCTTCTCTCGTCCTCTTCTCCTTTGAGAGCTTTCGATCTCGGGATCTAATAATATTTCAGGAGGTCCCTGAGATCTTATACGCATAAACTACCTGGAGAAAAAGAGAGAATTTAGCTCTGGTAACAATAAATAAATAATATAATATATAACTTGAATTAATAAATCCAAATCATCAAATTATTCCTATGTAATCTTAACAATCCCCGGCAACGGCGCCAAAATTTGATCGCTCACTTTTATAACACTAAAAAGTGTAAGTATATAGGTAAGTCGAGTATCGTATCCACAGGGATTGTATCACGAAAACATAGAAGCTAGCTCAACGATAATTCATCATTATTCAAGCACAGAAATTTGGTGAGAGGTTTAAGGGCTTCAGAATTTTAATCCAAAGCAAAGGTGACCATGCAGAAATATAAAATAAAGCAATAAAATCACGGATGATAAAACAGATAAAAAGACTAACCCTAGGGATGCATAAATCCCACCCACAATGTATGTTTATCCGGTTTCCTATTAGCCAATTTTAATCCGCATAAGATGGAAGATCACATATATAACCAACAACTTGATTCTGACGATTATGGGTCAGAGATTACTAGTTTTCCTATTATCATACGCCTCTAGGTGAAAACAAGCAACCCAAACAGATCACAAAGAATAAGCTTCCTACGGATGTTCCTATCTCACCACGACTCAAGGTTTATCCGTATCATGCATTCAAGATCGATCGACAATTAATACGATTACGTAATTAACTGGCAACTAGATATGTATCAAGATTGATCAGAAATTAACGCATATAAATAAGCACCAAGAATCATGAATCAATGCCTGGAAGGTAACTAGAGATAACAGGAATCACAACATATAGGATCGAATCATGCAAACCCTAGGATTAGAACGAAAATTACCTAGACATAATAAACGGAATAAAATATGAATAAATCATAAAAACGGAAATTAAATGCATAAAACCTGGATAATAGCGTTGGATGAACAATGGTTGGTCTTGAATCCAATCCCAAGCGAAAAACGGAAAAATAATCGGACAAAACGTTCCGAACGATAACAAAGCGATAAACTAAACTAAAACAAAGCAAGAATTAAATCTAGAACTAAACTAAAGCCAAACAAGACCAAAATCTGAGGAAAAAAACTGAATAAGAGTGCTTTGGGGTCGTGTCAAGTCTAAAGAGGCGCAAGGGGTGTGCTCCCCTATTTATAGAACTAGGGCAAAACCCTAATTTCTCTTCTGCCGCGCCGTCTAGCGATCACCCCTCGCGGTCGCTAGCGCGACTGCGAGGCACCTTCCTCGTGCGTATCCTTTCTCGGCGGTGGTGCGCAAGGCCGCTTGGTTTCCTCGCGACATGGCTAGCGTCACGCTGTCCATGGTCGCGAGAATTAGGGCAGTGGCTATCTCGGTGCTGGGCATGCTCGCGTGTAATACTCGCGGCCGCGACTCCTATGGGCGCTCGCTGGTTGAACCTCGCAACCAGCCTAGCGACCGCTAGGCTGGTCGCTAGAAACTGGACACATCGCTATTTTTGCCTCGTGCTTCGTTCCTTGCTTCGATTATCAACTCATAAACCTGCAAAACACCAAAATAACACTCAATAGCAGTATCTTCTAAAATAGATAAAATCATTAAGATTCGATACATAAACGCATTTAAAAGATCTAAATTCATCTTTAAATATCAACAATAAACGTGTAAAATGTACGTTTATCACACAACATAGCTACAGCCCTAGATATCAGTCAAATTTTTTTTTGTGACTGATTCTGATATCCTTACCCTGGAGTCATTCTTTTATATTCAATTCCCAATTGTGCTATTGATATTCTATCTTCTGAGATTGAGAAAGATCATAGAAATGCCAGACTCATGAAGCCATTGATGGCAGTGAGGACAGAATTGCAAAGACGTTAGAAAAGAGTTATGACGATGACAGCCTATCGTGAACATATGGATATATATATATATATAGGTGATGTCAATAGATATTTTTATGATGCGATAACGTGCTTGAGAAGACTTTGTATTAGAGTCGAACTCAATGATAGGATACGACCCAAACACTAGGCCCAAGCATCGGGCCCAATATAAATTGGGCCAGACATTAAGTTCGGCCTACGCGAGTTCGGCCCAGAAAGACTCCTAAACCAACTACAACTCAAATCTCGCAAGTGGAGACGTAGAAGATTCGGATATCTAAAGGAACTCGGATGCATATCTAAAAGAACCTTATAAGAGAAGACTTTGTATTAGAGTCGAACTCAATATATTTGTGTATAAATAGAGGCTAGATTAGACGGAAAAGATCGCCTACACTCTTTGTAATCGCTCCTCATATTATCAATACACAAATACTCTCGCCCGTGGACGAGATCTTTTAATGATCGAACCACGAAATTCCTTGTGTTCTTCGCGATTTAATTCCCTAACGAAATTAAGAACGATCACTGGCGTCGTCTGTGGGAATCGAAATTTTGTGTTTTCGGTCAACCTTGTTTACAGGGAAACAATCACGATGATGAATACAAGAAGCCTTACATCCAGAGACGTTACCGGCAACAACAACGGCGGCAGGACGCGCCGAGGTCGGCTTGGGAAAAGCCAGGTCAGAGAACCGACCCCCAAAGGGCATGTCCAAAGCCTCGACGAGCAGGGCCATCCTATCCTGCATGAAGAAGCAGAGTATAATAGCGAGGGAGGCCGCAAAAGCAACCGAGATGAACCTCCAGCTCTGCAGATAAGCCTTGACGAGGCAGTTAAAGGATTCCTTGAAAAGAACAAGGAAAGCTTCCTCCCGTACCTCAGCCGAGAGCAAGGTCGGCACCATCACGAAGATTGGGACGCCGAAGCATCGTCAAAGCACGAGGCAGCACAACTAGGTGAATCCCCCAGCCTTCGGATGATAGGCGCTCATACCTCTACACGGGTTGGGGCCCAAACCAACCGTGCAAGGGACAAACAGCGCGGGACAGGACGTCGTCATCAAAACGAGGTCGATCCCCGTCATCAAAACGAGGTCGGTCCCCATCATCAAAACGAGTTCGGTCGACGAACTCCGCCTCACTTCCCGGGAGGCGGGTTCGATGGATACGGGAGAATAGTTACCCCGTTCTCAAACGAAATACTCGACACTCCCCTCCCGGACAAGTACAGGGTGCCGAGCATCGCCCCCTATGACGGACTGAGGGATCCGCAAAACTTCCTTTCATAATTCCAGTATAATATGATCAACCAACGCCTTAACACCATCCATATGTGCAAACTCTTCCCGGAATTACTGGTCGACAACGCCCGCCGTTGGTTCGACAGTTTACCTTCCGGGAGTATCGGATCATACCGCGACCTGATGGAAGCCTTTCATCGAAGGTTCTTCCAAAAGACCGAGTCCAAAACGACATCGGCACATCTCCTCACAGTGAGGCAAGGCCGAAACGAGTCCATCAGTGACTTTATGACCAGGTTCAACAAGGAGAGCCTGAAAGTCGAAGACGTAAACAATCTCCTCATCATCTCGGCCTTCTAAAATGGCATCTTGTTGGGGGCCCTATACAAAGAGATTGTCAAGTACGAACCCGCATTGCGCCGAAGCGTGGCGCATAGCAGACCGGTTCGCCAAAGCGGACGACGCTGATAGAAAAAAGCGCGAAGCAGAAAATGTGGAGCCCTCTGACAAAGGGAGGAAAGAAGATGGCCAAGGAGACCGAAACCAAGGCCGACGAAGTGCCTTGGAAAGGATACGTCGCCCAATAGAGTCTATGCTCAGGCCGCACAATAACCCGGAGCGACCCCAGTATACACCCTTGACGAAGTCAAGGGCGGAGATCTACGAGCTCCACATTAACATGTTCGAGAAGCCTCGACCAATGACAGGGGGGTCAAAGCGCCGATCCAAGGACAAATATTGCTCCTTCCATGAGGATTATGGGCACGACACTGAAGAGTGCAGAGACCTCATGGTAGACATCGAAAATTTGGTAGAAGACGGGGTCCTAAAGAAGTACCAAGGGCATGGCCGCCGAGCTAGTCAGTACGAAGCCCCCTACCGAGGTCAAAAGAAGAGGATGCAAGAAAAGAGGGGAAACTGTGCCCCTCACAAGAAAACAAAGCGCGACACCGACGAAAAGGGAGATGACGAGCCCCAATACGACGGGATCATCTCCACCATCACGGGCTCCTCATGAGCTCCAAAGTCTCTCTAAGGCCGAGGCCAAGTCCCCATACCAAATAACTCAGAAACAAGAGGTTTAAAAGGGATGAGGCAATCACCTTCTCCGATGACGACCCCGTACCAGCCGTAGTACCCCACCAGGATGCGATGGTGATCCAAGCAGTGGTCGCCAACAAGCTGGTAAAACACGTGTATATCGACAGTGGTGTGTCAGTAAGTATCCTCTTCAAGGAATGTTTCGACAAGTTAGGAGTTGAGGAGGCACGCCTCACACCAGCTCCTCTACCACTCCGAAGCTTTGTGCAGGAAGAGACGCGCCCAAAAGGAATAATCGAACTACCCGTCACGGTGGGAAGAGCGCCGACGAGCTCCACCAAGGTGGTACAGTTCTTCGTGGTGAATCCTACTCGCCGTATAACATCATACTGGGACGAGACTGGCTAAACGCAGTAAGGGCAGTATGCTCAACGTACCATCTGACAATGAAGATCCCCACAAAAGGAGTGGTAGCCGTGATCCGGGGAGATCAGAAACGGGCCAAAGAATGCATGCAGGTCGCCCTAAGAGGCGCAGGAACTTCGGCCCAGCACCCACAAGCATAGCAATTAAAGAAACCCGATGAGTTGGAATTGGGAAAGACGCCACCGCCTCGACACCGATAGAAGAGGTCGATCAGATGAAGACGAGCCAAGGTCGCCAAAATAGGTTCTACCGAGAACCTCAATTAAAAAACAGATCATCCAACCCTAAGGGAATTCAGAGACGTGTTTGCTTGGTCACCCTCGACATGACCGGGTCTCGCTAAGTATTATCACCATCGGCTCAATATCGACCCGAGTGTAAAACCGTTCGCAAAATAAATGATTTTTGCAATGAAAGGAATCAGGTCATCCATGACGAGGTGAATCAATTATTAAAAGCTCTTATATTGTTCGAAGTCAAATACCCGACCTGGATAGCCAACCCGGTGATGGTCAAGAAAGGAGGAGGGGGATGGCGAATGTGCATCGATTACACCGATCTCAATAAACATTGCCCTAAGGACTGTTACCCCCTTCCAAATATCGACAAAAGGTTGACGCCCGGTCGGATATGAAGTCTTGACTTTTGATTTATACTGAGGATATCACCAAGTGTTGATGAGTGACGAGGACGCATCCAAAACAGCCTTCATAACGGACTTCTGAGTCTTTCCATATTAGAAGATGCCCTTCGGACTCAAGAATGCAGGGGCCACTTATCAAAGAATGGTGGACAAGATATTTCAGCCCTACATAGGTCAGAATGTGGAAGTATACATAGATGACATCGTCGTCAAGAGTAAAGAAGAGGCCACATGTGTTGCCGACCTCGGGATCGTCATCGGCTTACTTCGAAAGGAAAACCTAAAGTTAAATCTCCAGAAGTGTACATTCGCAGCTCGTCCGGAAAATTTACGGTGTCGGGTCTCTCAAGAAGGATTAAAAGTCAACCCGTCCAAGGTTCAAACCATTTTGGAGATAAAATGTCAAGACCATCCATGACGTACATAGATTGACGGGCTGCATAGCCGCACTAAGCCACTTTCTTTCAAAAGCCGCGGATAAGCAGCTCCCATTTTTCAAAATACTCAAAAAGGCTCCGGAGTTCTCCTGGGATGATAAACACAAGTCAGCCTTCAAAGATCTCAAGAACTACCTCGCCAAACTCCCCACTTTATCCGTCCCAAAAGAAGGAGAGGTATTTTCCTATACCGCCACCCCTGACGAAACCATAAGTGCATTTCAGTGCGAGAAGACGGATGTCGACCCTCAGATATTTTATCACCGAGCACTAAAAGGGCCGTAAACGAGGTATCGCCTTTGAGAAGCTCGTCTTCGCATTAGTAATCTTGCAGGAGACTACGTCCATACTTCCACGCACATCCCATACAAGTTCTCACCGATCATCCACTTGGCAGTATCGACGGCCAAGCTTTCGTGGAGAATTGCGAAGTGGGCAATTGAATTGGGCGAACACGATATATCTTTTCGCCTCGTCAAGCCATCAAGGGTCGCCCAGCGAGACTTCCTTGTCGAGGCTAACTCGCAAAAGCCAAACCCGCCGAGCCGACTCCAGACAACGCCGAAGCCGAACTCATAAAGGAACCATCTGAAGATTGTTGGCAAATCTATGTGGATGGAGCTTCGGGAAAAACGGGCAGTGGGGCAGGCATCTTACTCATAAGTCCAGATGGACAAGAGATAGCCTACGCACTTCGGTTCACATTCAAAAATACGAATAACGAAGTGGAATACGAAGCCTTAATCGCAGGACTTCGCCTAGCTCAAAGTCTCCAGATACGAGCCGTGCAAGTCCACAGCGACTCTCAGGTTATAGTGAGCCACATGCTGGGAAAGTACGAAGCAAAAGGCAACAGGATGAAGAAATACCTTGAAAAAGCCAAAAGCTTGCAACAATCTTTCTCATACTTCCAGTTGGTTCGCATCCCAAGGGAGCAAAATAGCCGAGCTGACACTTTATAAACCGCCTCGCGTCAACGAGCCCGCCAGTAGAAGAAGTCCAGAGCTGAAGCATAGATGAAGCCGAGGTAGAAGTCAACATAGTCTCGGACGAGGAACCTAATTGATGACCTCATCCAAACATATTTGGAGAAAGGCGAATCGCCCATGACAAAGCTCGAGGCCGAGAGTCTTGAGCAAATCTGCGATATACACTCGAAAGGTGGAATTCTCTACTGTAAAATCATACCCATGCCTCTCCTAAGGTGTTTGGGTCCGAACCGAGCTGATTATGTACTACGAGAAGTACACGAGGAATCATGTGGAAGCCACATCGGGCCCCGCGCCTTATCAAAGAAAGTCATGCGATGGGGATATTATTGGCCAACAATGTTCCAAGACTCAATTGACCTCGTGAAGAAGTGTCTGAAGTTCCACATTCATGGAAACGTGCCGAGGCTACCTCAAACTGACCTCGCAAGCATGCAAAGCCCTTGGCCATTTATGCAATGGGGATTGACATTGTAAGCCCTTTCGCAAAGCTCCGTGGCGCTTCAATTTCGATTGTCGCGATCGACTACTTCACAAAGTGGGTGGAAGCCGAACCCTTGGTGAAAATCACAAGCAAAAACGCCCTCAACTTCATCTGGAAGAACATCGTGTGTCGCTTCGGTATTCCTCATATCCTCGTTTCGGATAATGGGACGCAGTTCACGGATAAGGTCTTCAAAGAGTGGTGTCAAGAGCTTCAGGTCCAACAAAGATTCACCTCGGTGGCCCATCCTCAGGCAAATGGTCAAACTGAGGTCACCAATAGGACAATCGTGAAACGACTAAAAACTCGCCTCGATCGAGTAAAGGGAAATTGGGTGGAAAATTTACCGCAAGTCTTGTGGTCATATCGTACAACACCTCGGACATCGAACGGAGAAACACCCTACAGTTTGATGTATGGAACCGAAGCAGTAATCCCTGCAGAGATCGGTATACCGAGCCCCCGCACCATCCACTTCTCAGCTGAAGCAAATGGGGAGAATCTACGAACTGACCTAGATCTGCTTGAAGAAAAGAGAGAGCTCGCCTACATTAGAGAAGCTCGGTATAAGCAACAAGTAGCTCGGTATTACAACCAGTGTGTCAAATACCGATAATTCCAAGCAGACGATCTCGTACTTCGGAACAACGAAGTCAGTAAAGCCGCAAAGCTCGGCAAGCTGGAAGCCACATGGGAAGGGTCGTACCGTGTTGAAGAAGTCCTCGGAAAAGGCTCATATAAGCTCGCCCACATATCCGGTGAGCAAATACCCAACACGTGGCACATCATTCATCTCAAGAGATATTTTGCATAAGTGTAAAAGGTGGAGTCTGCACGGTCGCGTCTTTTTATGTTATTACGTCGTTTTTTGAGTCTGTACGGTCGTGTCTTTTTACGTCGTATTTTATCAATAAAATATTTTTATTGCATATTTCATTTGTCACTTATGCATACTATCTCTTCCACATGATACAACTATACCCTCTTCGGAGGACGAACTATACCCTCTTCGGAGGACGAACTACACCCTCTTCGGAGGATGAACTACACCCTCTTCGGAGGACGAACTATACCTTCTTCGGAGGACGAAATAACCTCTTCGGAGGATCTAAATAAGCGCTGTGGGGACCACCCCTATCGATAAAACTCGACAAATAAGGAACCTATACCTTCGTTTATTTCGAGGAAGAGGAGACCACCCCTAGCGATATTTCTTGCCAAAAAAGAAACCTATACCTTCGTTTATTCGGAGGATGAATTACCTTCGTTTATTACGAGGACGAACTACCTTCGTTTATTTCTAGGATAAATTAACTTCGTTTAATACGAGGACGAACTACCTTCGTTTGACTACGAGGACGAAATGTATAAAGCATTTTCAACACAAGAAGAAATATTCGTTCTTATTTCCAGTCTATAACACGTACATTACGAGGACGATGAAGGTCCAGGAGGCTGGGAAAAGCTAAGCCAATCCCTAGCAAGTCGTGGTTCAACACCATCTATGCTAACCCTATCCCCGCCCGCCCGCCCCTCGATCGACACCAGAAGTTCAGCCAGCTCGACCTCTTTGCCTCGCCAAACGACCAAGGCCGCTCGATGACACGTGACCTCGGCTTCTCGATGGGCGACGTCGGTCTTGCATAAAGAAGTCAAGAGAGGTGTCTTCAACATTCCACGTCGTCGGAAGACAAGAAGGAGCCTCGGTAGGAGGAGGAGCTTCGGCAGATGAAGAAGCCTCGGTCATCGAACGAAGCACCTGCTCGAGGAGAGGATGACGAGCTACTACGATCTTGTACAAGCCACCTATCTTCTTTGTGTCGGCATATTGCTCATGAAATTGCCGTGAGTTCGACCGCATTTTATCTATACCGAGCGGCTGGCCACGAGCTCGAAACTTTAGCCTCGGCATCGAGATGGTCATTCCACCACCTCGGCGGATAACCGCCTCAGATTCAAAGATGTTCCTCGACGATCGACTTGGCCTTAACCTCCGCAATCTCGAGCTCCTCCAACTCCAAGAATCGAGCTTGAAGCTCACAAACTTCTCTTGTGAAGTCCCGAACTTGACGTCGGCCTCCTCCCGCACATGGCCAAGTTTACCCTCCAGTGCATGACTCGACCTCTTTAGATTCGAGAGCCCGAGTCAACGCTTTGATTTGATCCAACCATGGAGATACATCAAAAATTCGAGGAGAAGATCGAGACAAAGACAAAAGACAAATTTTCAAGCGGGAAATTTTATTAAAGCAACCAAGGCAGAAACGACGATGTACGTATACATTCAAAAAAAAAAAAGAGGATCAACTGACCCCTCCAGCAACCACTTGGTCCGGCTCAACAGCCTCGGCCTCATCCCGGGCTCCGGAACCCTCAGCCTCTTCGCCGACTCCAGCCGACGCCGCCTTTGCTTCCTCCGTGACCTCGGCCGCCACCGCTGTCCTCGGCTTCTTGGCCATATCAGCTATTAAGGCTTCAAGGGTGGCATCCCGGTCCACCGAGCAAGCCCGAACCAAATCGGGGGTCAGCAACGTTTTGGAGGAGGTCAGGCTCTTCAGCACGGGCATGCTCTCCAAACCGGCAGCAAGGACCTCGGCATAGGATCGCAGCAACGCCTCATTCTCCGTCACCTCATACCCGTACTTGGATTTATCCAACTACGGGTAATCCTCGGCGACTTCATCGAGCGTAGTCGCTACCACATGCTTGTTGAGGATCTCGGCCAGATCGCCGGCCAGTTCGGAGAACCTCCCAGACAAGAATAGCCTCACCGCGAAAGCGCGGAGAAGCTCTCCTTGCGATCCCATCGCCTCAGCCTCCCGACGCCTGGCCACCTCCACCTCGGCCTTCAGCACCGCCGCCTCGCCTTGCACCACCCTGGCCGCCTCGATCTCGGCCTTCAATGCCTCCACCTCGGCCGCCTTCGCCGCCTCGGCTGCCTTCGCAGCCCTCGCCGCTGCCAGAGCCTCGGCTTCCCTCATCGCCGCATCCCGAACCTTAACCTCGGCCACGTCTTGGAAAAGAAGGGTGCTCTTCTCCTCCAACTCCCGGGAATACTGAGCCACCTGACCGAACTGGTCCAGAGCGTCATTCAAAAAGTCCACCACTTGGGCGGATATCGCAGACACCCTGTTGAGCTCGGCCTTCACGTGCTTGGTCCCCTGCGCGTACAAATCAACGTCAACTAACACATCGATACATTGCCTAGAAACGTACAAACAAAGAAGTGCTTTACTTCGGGAAAGGATCGACGCGCGACCTGACTGTCGACGATTGTGCAATCATCATCGTCGGCGGGAGAAGCCACACTATTTCCCTTATAGGGGCGTGGGGCGACCGAAGGAGATGGGGCGGGCACAGGCGAAGGCGACCTCCCTCCAACCTCAGCCCTCTCGGAAGAGGCCTCGGCAGCATTCTTCAAGGTCAAGGTGGGAGTTTTGGGACCGGAATCCGACCTCTTCCTCTTCTTGTCCTTGACGAAATTCACTACGAAGGAAAATGAACTTGTCAGCACAAAGGAGAATCTGATAATAAAGCGACGAAGTGAAAGAAAATTGGGGGGGGAGGGGATCACCCTTCATCGGCCCCACCGAAGTGGCAGGATCATAAGGGCTCAGCCCCGCAGCAGCAAGCTCGGCCTCAGTAACCACTTCGTCAACAAGACCGACCTTGTCCAACGCCTCCTCTAGGCCATCGAAGCTTTCATCGGTGGCCACATCCGCTAACTTCTCCAGATTCCAGGCGAACTCTAAGGCCTCATCGAACCGATAGAAGAAGAACTTCTTCTGCCAGTTCGAGATTTTCGACTTCGTCTTTACTTTGAAGCCACGACGGGGTGATACATAATACTACCCCAAGCTAGATTTTAGCATGAAAAACCTCAGGACAAGCCCAAGGGTAAAAGGAAAATTATGCCGATGGACATAGACACCAAGGCCCGTTAACTGCCGAAAGGAATTTGGCGTTAACTGAGCAAGAGGAATGCCGAACATTTGTTGTAATTCGGTATACACAGAAGGAAATGGGAGACGAAGACCACACCAAAGGCTATCCTCATAAACCGTAACAAAACCGTCCGGGGGAGCACTAGCCCTATCACCCAATCGGGGAACAACATACTCAAAGGATTTTGGGATAGAAAAATTAGAAGCAAGCTCTAATCTTGCGGGGGCTTCTAAAATCGAAGGAATAGAAGAAACCCTACCAAAATCCATCAAAGGCGGAAAACAAACTCTACGCACGAAGGGTGGGAGGGTATCAAAGGTATAAACTTCTACATCCATCGAATAATTCGGTGGCGACACAGACACAACGCGGCCTTCCTAGCCGTGAGACCCATCGGACGAGGAAGAAGAAGAAGATGCCATGAAAACTTACTGGTTTTAGAAGAAGTTGATGGCACAGACGCGGCGACAAGGACAATGGCGATCGCAAAGTTTTTTTTCTTCGGGAATGCAAAAAGGAGAATTTGAAAATGAAAATGAATAAAGTGATACGAGAAATGGCGTATCATGGAAGTTATTCTTCCAATATGCACTTTATCGGGAATCGAAACGCTGCCGCATTAAATACAGATCCCGTATCTTGTGTTCGGCATCGGCGGAAAATCCCGTGTTCGACCTGGGCACGACGTTATGCATTCAAACCAAGACGTCGTGTATCCGACCTCGACAATGGATTACCTAACCACCTCGCATAATGCCTCGGCAAGGTGAAGCCAAGCAACATACGACATCGGCATAACGCCTCGGCAAGGTGAAGCCAAGCAACATACGACTTCGGCATAACGCCTCGGCAAGGTGAAGCCAAAGTAACATACGACTTCGGCGTAACGCCTCGGCAAGGTGAAGCCAAAGTAACATACGACTTCGGCGTAACGCCTCGGCAAGGTGAAGCCAAGAAAAATGCCACTTCGGCATAACGCCTCAGGTGAAGCAAAGCGACACTTAAGCTCGGCATAAGACCACGGCAGCACGGAAAGTATTCGATTTCGGCCAATTGGAGCCGAATACGCGATCCACTTCGCCAAATAGCGAACTCCAGCAAATCACTATCCCCCATCCATCACGACCTCATTTCTACGTCCTTTTTTGGGGGATATGATAGGATACGGCCCAAACACTAGGCCCAAGCATCGGGCCTAATATAAATTGGGCCAGACATCAAGCTCGGCCTACGCGAGTTGGCCCAGAAAGACTCCTAAACCAACTACAACTCAAATCTCGCAAGTGGAGACGTAGAAGATTCGGATATCTAAAGGAATCCTGGATGCATATCTAAAAGAATCCTTATAAGAGAAGACTTTGTATTAGAGTCGAACTCAATGATAGGATACGGCCCAAACACTAGGCCCAAGCATCGGGCCCAATATAAATTGGGCCAGTCATCAAGCTCGGCCTACGCGAGTTCAGCCCAGAAAGACTCCTAAACCAACTACAACTCAAATCTCGCAAGTGGAGACGTAGAAGATTCATATATCTAAAGGAATCCTGGATGCATATCTAAAAGAATCCTTATAAGAGAAGACTTTGTATTAGAGTCGAACTCAATATATTTGTGTATAAATAGAGGCTAGATTAGACGGAAAAGATCAGCTACACTCTTTGTAATCGCTCCTCATATTATCAATACACAAATACTCTCTCGCCCCGTGGACGTAGATCTTTTTAATAGATCGAACCACGTAAATTCCTTGTGTTCTTCGCGTATTTAATTCCCTAACGAAATTAAGATCGATCAATTTCATACATTACTTCACCTTTTTAACACGGGCGTGTTTTATGATATAAGATTTTGCATATTTGTTGAATCGATGTCATAGAATTTCGTTAATATATATTTAATTACAATAAGTGGATAATAGATAGTTTTATGAAATCCCATACCGATTATATCCCATTTCTCTCCTTTTTAGAAGAATTAGCAAAAATGTACGGGTGTTGCACGTAAAATTATGAATATTCTTAATAAATACTCCATCCATCCTGTCAAATATGGTTCATTTCTTATCAGCACAGTTAAGAATGTTTAAATGGATATCAAATATTGGTTATTATCGAATCGAACCGAAATCGATTGGTATACCAAATAACCGAAAATAACAAAATTATACTCCCTCCGTCCACCAAAATCGTTCCTTGATTTTGGTGGCATGAGTTTTAATAAATTGTAATGAGTGTAAAGTAAGTGAGTGTAAAAATATAATCATGTAGATAATAAATGAATATACTAATGGATAGTGGGTGTAAAAGGTGGACCATGAGTGGTTTTTTATAAATAAGTGGATAGGTTTAGGGTAAAAATGTGAAGTTGATGTTTCCAAAAAAAGAAAGCAAATATTTTAGTGGATATGCCAAAATGGAATTAAATGAACGTATTCGGTGGACGGAGAGAGTAATAACTATTAATCATCATCATCATCCTCATCATCATCATCATTAAATTTTAAATAAATTAGCCTAAATTTAATTAGGTTCAATCAATGAAATAGCTAAATGAGATGATTTTTTTTCAAATTCGGTTATCCAATAACCAAACTAATTAATCGATGGTTCATCGATTAACCAATTAACCAATCAGTATCGTTATCGGTTAACCAATAACCTAGCAGACTTCGTTCGAGTCCTCAATGAATTTTTAAAATTTTGAAACAAAATTGGGTACCATTTTTTGTCTATAATTCCTCTTCTTCTTTCTTTCATTTTTTTTTTCATTTTTGGCCTCCATGTCTAAAAGAGAGAAGTAGAGAGAGAGAGAAAAAAAATTAAAATCCACCATCGAGAAATAAAATTAAGCTAACAATGAGCTACTTAAATCAGGATAGTCTTTTCCAAGCAAAACAAAAGGACAACAAATAGACTCCAACAACCAAATACAGACATTTTATTAAAAAAGAGAACCAAACGAACAAGAAACCTAACAAAATGCGAGGAGACCACAGCTCGATCACTCAACGGCCGAACCTCGTTAAAACAGTGATTACTGATAAATGCGAACGAGCATCATATAGTTTGAAAATTTCTAGAGCTTTGGTGGAGAAGATCCACCGCCAATATCAATCACGAATCGATACTTGACATCGTTCTTGGCCAGACGATGAAGAGCTTCGTTGATGCCATCGCTGCTAACAACCTCAACGTCACATGTTATGTTGTGTTTCCCGCACACGTCCATCATATCTTGTGTCTCCTTGATGCTCCCTATCATGCTCCCCTTCACAACTCTCTTTCCTATTGTTTTCCACACAAACTAGTAAGCTTCATATTTGAATTTGAAATAAATCAATAATAAAAAATTGAAAAATATCACGCGTGACATATGTATTTATATAAAAATTCGTAAATGGGTCAATATTTAGATCTTAACTCGTAATAAGTTCTATTAGAATATGATTTTTGACCCGTCTTATAAATTTTGACCAGTAAAAGGTAACATGTTAATATACAAGAGGTTTAGTTACCAAAAATCAATGGAAAAGATGGTAGGTCTATTGGCTTATCTGGAGCACCAACAATCACTAAAGTTCCATTCACTTTCAACAACTCTAGAGTAGGTCCAAGAGAGTGCTTCGCCGAAACTGTGTCCAAAATAAAGTCTAGAGTCCTTTTCTTTGTCTGTCCAAATAGAATCCAGACATCAAAATATGTTAGCAATCAAACAAAACACAGTTCGAAATTTTGAGGTTGACTTAGATTATTCTCAATATATAGACCCAAAAAATGATGATGAGAGACATAAATAGGAAAGTGAACAAACCTGCATTTGCTCTGCATTGGTGCTCAAAATGAAATCATCTGCCCCAAGTCTTTCCCTAGCTTCCTTCTCTTTAGAGGGGGAGGTGCTAATGATAGTTACATGGTGACCAAACGCCTTCCCGAATTTCACAGCAATGTGGCCGAGACCTCCTAGGCCGACTACCCCTATTCGTTTCCCTTCGTCTCCAACAAGTTGTTGTCTTTCATCGGAGAATAGACTGTGATCCCCGCGCAAAGAAGCGGAGCTGCTGCATCCATTGCCAAGTTTTCGGGCACACGAACAACGTACCTTCATCGTAATATAGTTTTCACAGCTTAAATTTATCTTCTTCTTTCTACAACTAGCTAACATTTGAAGTCGATCAATTCCTAGCTGTATGTGATGTTTTCTCATTAATCACACACTTGTATTTTGGACCACTGCTTCTTAAATATGGTCTATTACAACTTACATTATTAGTCAAAAAGAAGTAATGCAGCAAGGAGAGGTCCCATGCTATTAATGGGGTAGGTTGATCGAACACTGTATTTTATAAATGGTAATCAAAGACTTTATTGTCACATCCAACTTGTGAATTTGCCGCCTAGATTCACACATGATACATATCAGAGATATAAATGTTTGGTGATCATAATATACCTTTTTCTATTGAAGATTAGTCTAGGTTGATAAATACTAAAGACTAATCTATTGTAAGATGGAGGAAACTAGGGATATCCTAAAGCCTTTTGAGTTTGATTACAAGAACTGGAATTGCAGAAATTCTTGTGATGAAAACTAAAAATACTCAATCATATATGATATCAATCTTGAATAGTAAACGTCTTCTTCGTGAATCCACAGAAGTAGTACTAGGTTACCTATAATCGGCAACGAGAAAATCAGAGTAACCACCATAAGTGATGCTGCCATCCCAAAAAATGCCATTGTACACAAACTGGACCTGATCACAGTAGTTCTCGTGGCCTTCTTGGCAATACTCGCATTTCAAGCACGTCGCCGCTAGGCATCCCACACCGGCACGATCTCCCTCTTTGAAATTGGTCACATTGCTTCCTACCTTGGTGATTATGCCAATAATTTCGTGCCTAATTTGATTCAACCAAATAGATATTATACATACGTGTTGGTCCAAGGCAAGTGAAATAAAAGGTGAGTATTTGTTTGAAATGGAATAGTGATTTACATGTATTACCCGGGAACAACAGGGTACATTGTTATGCCCCAATCATTTTTGGCATAGTGGAGATCGGTGTGACATATACCGCAGTAGAGGATTTTGATGGTCACATCGTCCGCCCCATTTTCTCTGATCAATTTCACAGTTTAAATAGATTTTAGACAATAATGAACAACATAATCAAATTTTGAGCTAATCTAGCGAAACATTCATTTTAAAATTGCAAATATAAAAAGTAGAGCTAATTAATAAAATATCTATTCTCACATAGTAAAAATAAAATTCACATAAAAAAAAGTTAAAAAAAATTGCCATTGTTATTATTTTACTCTTATTCTTGAATTAATATATTTTTTCTACAATTCAAGATTTGAGTTGAATTAACTCTTAAATTAGTCTTTTGTCTGAATTGAAGACTAAACTTGATTTTGGTCTTAAATTTAGGTATAAGGGTAATTCATGAGTTGTTTTCATTTGACTCTTGAATTTAGATATTAAAAGAGTAATTTATGAGTTGCCTCATTCCGACTTTTGAATTTAGGTATAAAATGAATAATTCAGGAGCAAAAACTCTCGAAAGGTCACAAATTTTAAGGATCCGAAAGGGTAAGAAAATACTTTAACACCAAAAATGATTATTTTTTTATTTTTTTATTCCTAATAGATACATTTTACAATATCAAAATGAATGTTTTGATAGATTAACTCTAAAAAGTATCTAATAGGACAAAAAATATAAAAAAAATCATATTTTGTGTTAAAGTACTTTCTTATCTTGCAGATCTATAAAATTTACGATCATTTCAAGAATTATTGTTCATGACTTGTTCTTTTTATACCTAAATTCAAGAGTCAGGATGAGCCAATTCATGAATTATCCTCTTAATTAATTATACCTATATTCAAGAGGTAAGGGAAGACAACTAATGAATTGCTAATTTTATACCTAAATTTAAAAACGAAATCAACTTTAGTCTTGATTAAAAAAGATTAATTTAAGAATTTATTGAACTCAAAGTTTTGACTTGTAGGCAAAATGGACTAATTTAAGAATAAATGTCTAACGGTAACACTGACATTATTTTTTATCTTTTTGATATGGCCGATTAGTTTTTGTTTATATTACATGAGAGTAGATTATCTTATTGGTCCTCTCTTAAGTTTTTCTCAGGTTCGTTCAGAATTCCTTTTTCTTTTCAAAAAATAATTTCGAAATAAAGATAGCTAGAGTTAATTAGTTTCTATCTTTGGGGTTTCTATCTTTGGGGTCTGGCGCCATCTACAGAAATGGACTATTCTAAGTGTGATATGAATAAGCTATATCTCAGATTGAAATAATTGGTAAATAATTTTTTCCATATTTCTTGAATATGTAGTCATTAAATATTTTTCAACGATTTATATACATCGGAAGATGAAATAATGCTGATTAAATTAAATTAAAAGAAAGTGTATATATATTTGTACGTGAATACCTGCGGGTGAAGGTGTATGGAGTGATCTTCCCAGATGTGTCATGAGCTGCCCACCCAGAAACAGTCTGCGTGTGGTTTGGAGTTCTTTGAGCCATCACACACACACACCACAGGAGAGAGAGAGAGAGAGAGAGAGGTGAGTATCAGAGACTGGGAGGGAAAATGGAAATTTATTGGAGGAGAGTTGGAGTGGGGTTTGTTTACTTTAGTGGGAAATTAATGACATGTTTCCCATTGACCACTAGAAAACTGAAAAGAGAGTTATTTATTGATATTTGCCGATGCCGTTGAGCCAAGTAAATAGATCAAGTTATTAATGCTACAGCTTATTAGATATTAGATAGTAACATTATCGCCATCATGAGATCGGAAAACATGTTGCAAACAAAGATGCTTTGGGTCAGGATATATTATTTTTTACTATAAATGTCTGATTATTCTTTCTTATTATAATCATTGCAATAACACATTCCATCCCTCCCCAATTTCTTTTATTATTTTTCTTTTTTATTACATTCTCCAAACTTCTTTCTATTCTATTTATGTAAATTATCTAACAAAATATTATCTATTTATTATCATCAATAATATTCTTTATTTATATTTTTTATCATCCGTGACCCACCACTATATCTTCTTATTACCCTCAACAATATTATTTATTTACACTACTTATTATTATATATCAACAACACTTTTTATTTATCTCTTTTATCACTCGTGGTCCACCACTATCTCTCTTTCTTACCCTCGACAACATCACTTATTTATAATTTTTGCCACTAATTAATTTAACATTACATTGATATGAGACTCTTACTCTACTCATCATACACTTAATAATTTTTATTAAAATGTGTGCAGAAGATTTTCAAGAAAGGGGATGGTGGGAGTAGGGATGTCAACGGGTGGTCTTTACCCGGACCGATCCGGAATCGTTCAAAGCCCATTAAATTTTAAAACAACGGTTCCGGTTCCGGTTCCGGCTCCGGTTCCAGAACCGCTTGGACCCGGACCGGTCAAGACCCGGCCCGTTTTGTCCGGTTCCGGTCCGACCCGGTTAGTTTTTTTTTTTTTTTTTTAAATTGAGCATTACATATCCACTTTTTCTGTAAGAACATTTTACATTTGAGTGTCATTACGAAATATTAATTAATTTACTAAAACCATTATTTACCAAAAACTTAATAATGGTTTTAGTATGTATGTATATATATTGTTTTAATCCTGATTTATAAGATAAATACAATAATACTATTCATGCTGTATTCATCTATATATACCTCGTGAGAAAAATGCCAAATTAAAATTAACAATTCAAAAACCTAGAGTCAATTAATATTGCACCCACCTTATCTTTTGTTTACAATTCTAGCTAATATATATACACAGATAAAATCAAATGACTTGAAGTGCTAACTTTTTCTAAAAAAAATAAAAGAAAAGAGATTAAGCAATTCTAAGCTCAATCAATTTTCATGAACACCGTGTTAAAGGCTTTAATTTACGTGTGGCAGCAATACATTTTCTTATGTCCACTTATATATATTCAACCATCCTCTCTCTCTCTCTCTTCAATCTATCTTCTTCTCCAAGTAACTTATGCTGCTGCTGCTGCGTTCAACATATCCACCACTTCCTTCTCCAAAGGCTTCATCCCTCTTTTTGGTGATCCAAACATCATCCCCTCCCTAGACGATCAATCTGTTCAACTTCATCTCAATCAATACACAGGTATATATATACATACATACAAACATATATATATATATATATATATATGCATGATGTGTGTCCGTGTGCTTTATTCTTTTTCATTTGAGTGTATAAGCAACCCAGTGGGTAACCGGTCAGCATTGGATAATACCCGGTTCGGATCCATAACTTAATTGGCCGGGTCGGTCCGGATCTAAGATTTATCGTAGGTTGCAACCGTAACCAATACTAATTTATCGATTACGATCCGTGAAAGTTTCGCCCGTTGACATCCCTAGGTGGGAGTATAAAATTACTTGATTAATTATTTTAGTGAGCAATTGAGATATTAAGAACTGCAGATCTAAAATATGGGAATTAAATGTTTGGACACGCGTTCAGGCCAGGCGATACTACGTAAATTACTTGCCATTTCTTGTTAAAGTCAAAGCTTAAAGACAAATGGTGACCTCGTTGTTAGTTTTGTATATATGATACCGATAAAATGAAATATTGTTTTTTTTTTTTTTATATTGGTATATAATACCTGTCAAATGAAATATTGTTTGAGTCAGTACAAGAATCTTTGGGTTTAATATATATATATATATATATATATATATATATATCTATACATCTCGTGAACTTGCAATAATTTTATCTGTACCCGTGACAGTGAAGCGCCTAATATTAAATTTTGATTCTCATTGTATTCTATTCTGTTCCTTTGTTTTAGACATAAAGATTAGGATGATAAATTTAATTTATTATTTATCTTTTATATCCAATTGATGAATATTTCCATATTTAATTATATTTAGTTGTGGGCAAAATGAAGGAATTTGTATATCTTCTATTACTATATTCTCGCACAAATTATTTTATTGATAAATACTCATAACAGGTATTTGAATTTCCCGAAGGAAAAAAAAGTAACAGATTGGAAAGTAATTTCTTAATCTGGACCTCTATATAAAGAGAACATTGTTTATAAAATTTTTTATTCATTATATCCCTAAATATATATCTAAAATAAGAGCAATAATATAGTATGATATATTACATATCTATTATAATTTCTCTCTTTCTAATCTAATGATAATCATATGTTATTACATAAAAATAATTAATTATAGTTATCATGTTAAATTGAAGTTATAAGTGCAACACACCAAATCTCTGGTAGCTATTAAAAACAAATAGATTAAGAAATTATTCATCATGAATAGAAAAATAATAAAATGTATGATCAATAAACATGCTGGTACTATCCATCCAGACAGTCTCACAGTGGAAGGAATTAATTGAACGTGAAGTAATTTATATAAAACTTTCTGTTTTCTTTATTTCTTTTTCGAAGGAGTGGAGATCTAATGGTGGTAAACAAAATTTGCAAATATCCCAATAAATGCATAAATTTCGTTCATTTGCAATATTTCGTTTCCTAACAAAAAGGAAAAATCTCAGTATACAAGCTGCATAAGAAAAATATATCACACCAAGTAAATATATTCGATATATAAGGGCACCATGTGATTTGGGCTTGAAGTTTTGAGCTACAAAATTAATCAGTATAAATGATATTTTCTTCAATATAAATGGTACTTTCAAATTACAGTGTAAAAGATAAATGATATTTTAATTCAATGTAAATGATACATTTTTTAAGAATAAATGATATTTTTGTCTGTTCGTATCGTGCGGACGAATGAATAGAAATATTTGTGTTTTTATAAAGCTTATTTTAACAGCGATTTATGAAATTAAACTTAGGTACAAATTCCTTTATAAGCAACGAAATTTCCTCTTCTTTGCCGAATAATTTCTTTGGCTTTTGAATTAATTCGACTTTTCTTCTTGCTTACCAACCCACTATACCTCTGTTTTCAAAGCTTATCGACCTTCGTTCAAGTTTACGGTTTAGCAAGGCACAAACTACTAAATCAAAATTTAAATAAAAAGAAACTACTTTTTTTTGCATTTGTTATACTTTTACTCATTTTCAACTATTATTTAAAACTGTTACAAAACCATTGTTATAGCTATAAAGTATTGGTACCTTTAAATAAAAAATTATAATATGTGATGCTTTAAATAATAAAAGATATCGTAGTTAAAGCAAAATGAATTGTTAAGAAGCACATAACCTTTTTTGGATAAATAATTTTTTAAAAGTTGTATGACGATAGCTAGGGGTGTCCAAACGGTTTTCGGTTCTCGGTTAGAATCGAAACTGAACTGGAACCGACCTACTTCGGTTATCGGATCAATTTCGGTTCCAGAGTTGAATTTTTTTTCTGTTATTGGCTAACTGATAACCGAACGATGCGGAACCAAAAATTATTTTTTATTTTTAATTACTATTTTAATTAATAATTAATTAATTAATTAAAATTTCTGAAAACCAATTTTAAATTATTGCTTTATTAATTATTTGTTAAATATTTTAATTATTTTCAGTGAGTTTCAGTTTTTTAATTATTATTTTATTTATTTTAATTATTAATTAATTTTAATTCGGTTTTTCAGTTAACCGAAGATCGAAATGTCGGAACCGATCGATTTTCAGTTAATCAAAAATTTAAAATGATTCGGTTTCGGTTCCATTTTTTTGGAGAAATTCGATTCGATTAACCGAAAAATTCGGTTCGGTTAACCGACGCAGAACAGTTTACCAACCCTAACGATGGCTTTGAACTTAAAATCTCTGGTATCATACATTATGATGGTCCCTGGGGATTTATTATGGTGTATGGAGAGGAGATACATCAATTAAAGCAAATTAAATTTTTTATTTTCTCAAGATTGGACTGTCTACTTTATCAAGAGTGCCGCTAATCAAGTCGATTCAAGATCGGTGTCGTGATTGTTGGTTAGTTCAAGAAATGAGAGTCTTGTTTAGAGTGATATTAGTTAGCAAACCTATTGACTACTGAAGCAGTTGGTCAGTTGGACTGATAACTAATATGTGTGGGAAAATAGTGGTTACGTTTTGCCTTTACTGAAAACTCAAACGGGTAGAAAATACATAGTCAAATATAGGCTTAGTCAGTTTTCAATTTGTCTCTTCAATATCAAATTGTTAGTGATAAAGGGGTTCAAAACAGTACGGTGATGTGTGTGCTGGTCATGTCCACTTCAATAAAATATAAAGTAAATACAATACCAAAAGTAAAGAACTGAAAATAAAAACACTAAATTTTTTAAGTGGTTCAGAGAGTCAACTCCTATATCCACGGACTGATAACACAGTCAATATCCACTAACTGAGACTTGGTCTTGTTTACGTGTATAAGATATAAACCTAGATACATACTTTAACCTTTTATGTATCCCGCTTAACTTGACGTTCCTCCTACGCTTGCTGGTGCTAGGAAACCTCTGACTGCTTACGAGTATAGTCGACCTAAGTTCTTGCTTACAGGTGCAAGACAACCAAATTTTCAACAACTAACACTTCATTGCCTACTTGCCCAACTTTTACGTAAACTTGGGGGTTTTCAGTAGAGGGTTTTCCAACTAAAAGTTGAGTTGTCATAAGATACAAACTCAATATTTCTAAGCTTATGATATACAAGATTGTATCATAGAACTTAAGGGAGTGTATACTGCAATCTTGAGCTGATAGATATATTTGAGCTCCGAAGATTTTCTGATAACACTTTGTATATTCCCTTTTTTGAAATCGTTGGGTATTTGATCTTATGATATAGGCTCTGGGTGCTTTAGAATATATGGTTATGCAGCGATTCGGTAACCTTTAAATGATGGATTTTACGCATATTTATAGAGGGGACGATGAATAGTGTCGTTGGAGGGAGCACCAATCACATCCATCCCATTTGTTGTTTGAATTCTTCGAATTTGAATCCTCGTACGTCGTTGTCGAGGTCTGCATCATCATACACTTTAGCTCTGCAACTCTAAAAAGTGGATCTGGCATATCATGTCTTTAACTTTTAAAGATTCGCTACAACACATGTCAAGTCAAACACTAAAGGTTTAAATGACTCTGTATTTCTTCAGTTGAGTTGACTCCGTATTTTTCCACTATGTTGACTTCAGGTTGAGTCAGTCGAATGTACTTCGAGATTTATCAGCAGCCTGGACTCCGTCTTTTATCAGTTTTGGAAACCTGAGTCAGTATAACGTTTCAACTTTGACTTCCCAGCTGCTGGTATGACACTTAGTCATATTTTCAACTTCTTTGTTTTCTGCAACACCAATCTTCGCCTCGATCTTCGCCTTCGCCAACTTCACTCTTCAATAGTACTGTTCATCAGTATCCTTGTACATCAGTCTTCAGTCCACCTGACTTCAGTCATAAGTCTTCAGTAATCGATCTTCAGTAGTGCTTCTCTTCAGTTGCATTGGTAATGAAACTTCTTTCAGTATAACTGACTTTAACACTACTTGAACTCCATCAGTCTTTGGCTTGTCCAAACTGGTGGTTTTTCTGCTGAAACATGTAACCAGAAATGCTTAAGCTCCCTAACATATGAGCAGCACTAAATTATATCAATAGAACAATCATCAAAGAGTTTTGGGATATAATCAAAACACATAATTAAGATAGAATTTTCCCAACATATTAACAATTCTACTAATAAACTAACACATACACACATGAAAAACAAATAACTTATTGTCTTCATTGCTATAAATCAGTCAAAATAACTTTCCTACTATGTAAAGTACGTAGTCTTTTCATAGAATAGGTTGTGAGAGTTCAAGATTATTATTTATGGGATTTGTTGTTTCTCTTTTTGAATTTGTCGAACATTCAATTGAAACTCTTGATTAAGTCGTTCAAATCCTACCTTAATTTTGATAGACATTGCTTACGTAGTTATCAATAATAATATAAACATTGACTAGACGAGTTCCTTTTACATCAAAATTTCGATTGGTGGAACCTCAACTATCAGCTAATTAAATAGCAATTAGCCTATACAATACGTCAACGAGATGTATTCCTTGTCGATGATTCTTGCATCTTGGATTTCATTGGTTCGACAAGTTAAGTTAATTGGAAATGTGATTCTTAAGAAAATGATTATAAGAAAAATAAATTATAATAGATTTATTTTTCTTTGTTTCAAAAATACCAAAAGAAATATTAGATTTTTTTAATAATAATAATAATAATAATAATAATAATAATGTAAACTGTAGTTTGTTTATCGATGAAATAATAATAATAAAATTCAATATATAAGTAGTGCAAGAATTTTGAGAGTGTGGAAAATAAATACACAAGATTTGCTAGGGAGTAGAAATGCCGAAATATTATACTACTTTCTTTATTTTTAAGATTCTTTTTACTTTTCTTATCTTATAAAAATACAATCAAATACATAAATTTAAAATTTCGAAATCAAATTACTTTCATAAACAGGTCCTTGAAGTCTTTTTCCCATTTTTTAAGGGTGTGGATCAAAAGTGTTGCGTGTAAATAAGGGGAGAAAAGAAGAATAAATGATTGGTCAAGTCAAGTACAATCTTTTCAAAACAAGCTTGGAAATTTCCACTACTATACGCATGCACACTACTCTCTCTTTATCATAAAGTAAACTTTCTTTCAATGTCCTTTTTCTCCTTGTTTACTAAGAAATAATACTATGCTACAAAATATTATGAATTTCGTTTGTCTTGATCCCATAAATTTGAGCAAATCAAGATTTCTCTCATATGTCATATCGATGGCAACTCCGTATTATTTTCTTATATATTTAGGAGTCTTTTTTCTTAACGATTGTATTGATGTATTGATATGTTTGTTGCTTATGAACAAAATTGTATGGGCAACTTGACTCGACATGAATTCGACCTTCAAAAAAATTCATAATTCATTTATTAAAATTTAAAAATTATTAATACTCGAGTTTGACAATGACTTTTCAATACTTGGATTGAATTATACTAGATTACGAGCTCCTGGAGTTGTTTTATTGGATTTATCAAAGATTAGGTATAATGCTTAATCATGTTGTTGAAATCCCACTTTAAAAAGGAAATTTCCACTCAAGTTTACACTACTTTCTCTTTGTCATAAATGTATACTTTCTTTCAGTTTCCTTAATTTCCTCTTAGACGATTTCCTACTAATAAATTATACTACGTGACAATTACTATGAATTTCGTTTTACTTAACCTCATAAATTTGAGAAAATCAAGATTCTCTCATTTCGATGGCAGCTCTACATTATTTTAAACATGGTTATGGTTCTAATTATTATATAATAATAGATGATACATCTATGATCATATCGAAGCTGAAACTAGTAATGATTTAAAATAATAAATGGAATTCTAATTTATATTGGGTTAGTTACTAAACAATTCACCAACAATTTCACTCTTTTTTTAATTAGATTTTTTATTTATATTCTCGAGCTTGACATGAATATTACGATTTAAATTCGAACACTAATATAGAATAGCTCGTGGAATTCAAGAATTCTTGAATCGACCTAATTAGATTAAGAGTCTTTTTTTAACGATTGTATTGATATGTTTCTTATAAACAATATTATATGCACAACTTGGCTCCACTACAACAAGATATTTCAATAGTGATGAATTTTGAAAAATTGTGACCATTTTGAGATTGGTAAGTGTTGAATCGTATCGTCCTTTACCCAACTTAAACAAACCCTACTATATATATGTGTCATAAAAATAAAAGCATGTCAAAAGATTTAGTGACATAGAAGGCGTATTAATTTCTTTAAGTAAAAAAATTTAGATATATTTTTATATATAACAAAAATACAATGATTTTGAATTTTCTTTAGTATATCAATCTGATGATTGTTCTTGTTTTGGAATTGTGATGTGGTGAATTGTAAAAATGTATACATTAGGGACATGTTTATAAGATGAAATTTTGATTTGATCACAACACTTCTATTGATGAAAAGTTTTGGACTTGTAGTTAGTTTATCAAGTTAGTTAAGTTCATATATTAGTGATACGAACGAAGGATCCGTTGGATATAAGGATACCAGAGCCCCACGTATAAAAGTTAGGTAGTAGTCTCCCTAGATCGAGAATCCAATTTGATCATCCCTAAATCGTAGAAACCTCGATCCATTTGCTATATAATCAACCAAGAACCTCAGTATAGTTGAATGCCACAAAACCTTGTCCAAGTGTCTTGATAAGTTCTTAAACAAGTGAAATACTTTATAAAGAAAATTCAACTCACAAGGCAAATGTCAATTTCGTATATAAATCAATGGTTGTTCTTTTACACATGATTACATCACTATTTTTAGATTTTCGAGATGTCTAGTCAGATTTAATTTGGCTTCAATTTGAAATCGTGGTAAAATCACTAAAGTGACTAAGTTTGTGTATTTTGTGATAATTTTTAAAGTTCGTGGAAAAAACCAAAATGGTTTTCTCTTGCACACGTAAACAAGACCAATCCCAAGTAGTGGATTGACTAATTTATTAGTCCGTAGACGTAGGAGCTGATCTCTCCGAACCACGTAAAAATTAAGTATGTTCTTTACTTTCAGTATCTTTACATTACATGTTATTGAAACTGATCATGCTCAGGACACGCAGCACAACATACTATTCAAACCTCCATCAGTAACAATTTGTTACTGATAAGAAAACTAATACTGACTAAATGAATATTTGGTTAAATATTTTCAGTATCAATTTTACGTTAGACTAGTTATCGGTTCAACTGATCAGCTGTTAAAGCAGTCAGTAGAATTGCTAACTAATTCACTCAGCACAAGACTTTCCTAGTTTAAACTGACCAGTATCAGTAACCGACATCTACTGACTTTAGTAAAATATCCAATCTTTTTTTTTAAAAAAGTTTTTATTTTCCTTAATTGGTGTATTCCTCTTCCACATACATCGGTACGATCCTCAAGGGACCATCATCTCCCTCACTAATGTGAACATGGAAGAGTAACCTTCCTACAAGCATTACACCTAGGGGAGTGACCTCCAAAACAAGCTTTACTCTCATATGTAACTCTAACATTATCACAAAATTATTTGGTACAGTTTGTAACAAATCACTAGAAAAATTGTCAACTAAGTCGTCACAACATTATTGACAACAAGTGCACCAATGGTCAGACTAGTAATCTCAACCATACAGCTTAATTCGATTGAGGCCCAACCTCAATTTGAGCTTTAAAAAAACTAGTTCAAGACCAGTTGACACGAACCAAGGCTCAATGCCAATATCCTTACAAAGATGCGCTTTCATTCATGCTTGTTTGATGCGCTTGTTCATCCATTTTCTACATATATCGAAATTTGATTTTAAGCAAATGAACATATCACAAGAAATAGGTTAACTCAAATTCAAATTTCTAACATGTGTAAATTATAGCTCTCTTAATTCGGCTTTTGATAAAGTATTAAAGTTATATAACAATACATATTTTCAAAAATATAGAAAATAAGGGAGATATTTAATATATGGATTTTCTTTCTATTATTTTATTACATTTATAAGAGTTTATGTTATTTGTCAGTATCCAATAGTTACAATTGTTTTTTTTTGTCATTAAATACAGAAATTTTAAAGGTCGCGTCACGGTGGACTCGAACCCGAGACCTTTGGCCTCAGGCATTAACCACTCTACCACTAGACCAACACACGCACACAATACACTACAAAAAAACACGCGAACAGCGACGAAAAAATCCGTCGCAAAACATCAAAAATCCGTCGTAAAAACATATTTGCGACGGATCTGCGACGGATATGTACCGTCTCTAAAAGACTCGTTGTTACGCAGACAACGACGGTAAAAATTCCGTCGCAAACCTTTGAAACGGACTAACGACGGAATTATCCATCGTTGATAGATTAGTCGTTTGACTCGTCGTTTGTTACGTTGAATTAACGACGGAAAAGTCCGTCGTAACTAACGACGGAATTGTTTCCGTCGCTAAATTATTTGGGCAATTCCGTCAGAGATCCGTCTCAAATAACGACGGACTTTTTACGCCGCTAAATATTTCCGTCGTAATTGAGTCTCGGATCCGTCGCAAAATCTATTTCGTCCGTCAGAACGCAAATAACGACGAAATTTTCCGTCGCTAAAAAGTCCGTCGAGATCCGTCGTTGTTACACCACGACCAATTAGGTTGTGTTCGCCTCGTAACCGCCGCAGCTCCGACTTAATTCCGTCGCTATACTTAAAATATATCAACAGCTAGTTTCAGATTGGTTTTAAACCACTTTTTTACCTGTTCAATACATCCACAATCATCACAAATCCATCCACAATCATCCACAATCATCACAAATCCAAATCCAAATCCAACAACATCCACAATCATCACAAATCCAAATCCAAATCCAACAACATCCACAATCATCACAAATCCATCCAAATCACAATCCAAATCATCACAAATCACAAATCCAAATCCAAATAATCCATCCACAATCCATCCACAATTATTCAATACATCCACAATCTGATAATTTACAACAACTATTCGATACGGAGTTATAAATCCAAATCCAGTTCAACAATTCAACAATCCAAATCCAACAACAACAATTCAACATATCCATAAATGAAGTAAAACGAAAGATAGGAATCAAATGGTGGAGGGGTGGTCGAGGTCCAAGATCACTGCCGAGCCCGATAGGAATCATTGGAATGCCTCCCGCTGAGCTTCCATCCGAGCTTGAAGACGTTGAAGCATCGTGCATGCTCACTCTGTTGTGCTTGAATCTCGCCTCGCCTCGCTCACGCATCTCTTTCTCCACCGTAGTTGCTCACCATCCGCTTCTCTAATCCGCATCCGCTCCTCCATCTCCGCTAATCGCTCGATATCCGTGAGACTCCATACGAAGTCGCCGCAGAGCCGGAACTAGAGTCGATCTCCATGAATGTACGTGAGAGAGAACCAAGACCAAACAATCTCTTTTTCTTCGATGCAGCGCCCGAGGATACCCTTGAGGATCCGAGTCCTATCTACTGGCTCTCATATGCGCGGCTTGAGTCAAAATCAACTTGGTCCTCCACCGCGCCTCGTATTTGCAAGAAAATCGCTTAACTTTCCAAATAGAAGTTATTTTACATCATTACCATATTTAATATTTAATCTACTTACCGCGATGCTACGAGCCTTCCCATCTCAGATAACTTCCATCGGGAGCGACATGATATTTCGAAAACATCCCATCGGACCTCGTAAATATGGACTCCACGTTCTCGCCTATTCATTCATTCAAACATTATTAATGCACACGTAGGTAAATGATAATAAGTATTTGTGTGCATATAATAGAGGTACATTGCTACTTAAAAATAAGAAAATTAAACAAGCTTCATTAATGATGTTTTAATCCAATTAGTTTGTATGCCTAATAACTTAGCAATTAATGATTATGATATATGTGAGGCGGAAAGCGTAACAACATTAAAACCTAAATTGAATTCAAAACTAAATACTTACAATGTCGGTAGCATAATCTAAAGCACATCCGAGCCACCCCGTGCTTAACGATCCCGCCCCTCACCATCCGGCTCGTCATCCTACTCCTCCTAGCTTTTTCTCGCCTTTAGTCCGCACCTCAAGTCGATTCCAATAATCCCGCCACGCAGCCAATCCGATCCGGGAATGAATTGAGGTGGCGCGTCGTCACTCAGGCTCTTCGATCTTATGAATAAGATCCTTATATCTCACCGCCGCCTTTTGCACCATGCACGTAGACTACATCAAGAGACAAAGCGGCCGCATCCCAGCAGTAAATAATTAAAGCATAAATTTGAAAATGATACATTTGAAATGCACATTCATATATATTTTGAATTACAAAACATCATATATACGATAACCAATACATGAAAGACAAGTTGCACTAAAAATTTCATTTAATGAACTTGACTTAGAAAGCACCTCACTCATGGCTAAACCCCCAAGATCCTCTTTACCTCCATGTTAAAAGCTTTTTCAATTTTACAAGTCTTCTAAAGGTAAAATACATATCCATATATCTTAAATAATAAGAACAGAATGTTGATGCTTCTTCTACTAAGTACGCATTGCAAATAGAACCCTCCACTCGAGCTTTATTTCTCACGTTGTTTTTCAACTTACGTAAGTATCTATCAATGTATATAAAAAGATTAATAGTTATATGTGTATATTTATACATATGGACAACAATTGTTAAAGTGAACGTTTTACCTTTCGAATGGATACATCCATCGGTATTGAACGGTCCGCAATACGAGCTTCATCTCGCTAGATGGATGGTAGATGTTCCATTGAATCAAGAAACTAGGAGGAATATACGCCGAGCTTGCATAAAATGGTGAAATATTTTCTTGAAGTTTGCACATGTCCTCAAGTTTGATGTTTCGAGAGGTCAAATCTTTGAAAAATAAACTTAATTCGCTATCGCTTCCAAACATTAGGTGGGAGAAGTTCTCGAAATGCGATCGGAGTATACGTTGCATAAAAACATGGCAATCGTGACTCTTCATCCCAAACATCTTCAATTTGGTCATGTCTACACATCCGCCCATATTTGAGACATACCCGTCTGAAATCTAAGACCTTTCACCCATTCGCACAAGACTTTTTTTCATGTTTGTCAAGTGGGTAAGAAGCTTTTGGATACTTGCTCGTCGACTCATTCATCTTCAACTCGTCTATTGCAAGACAAATTAAGTTCTTCTCTCGATTTGCTCGTATCTTCGCCTTACCCGAATATTCATCACGTTGTTGAACACATTATCAAATACATTCTTCTCTATGTGCATGACATCCAAATTATGTCGAATCAAAAGAGAACTCCAAGACGGTAAATCCTGAATATACTCCGCCTCCAACCACTACCAAAATATTTGGAAACACTACTATTTATTGCATCACTACCCATTTCACCACCTTCACTAGTCCCATTCCTTCAATCCTAGATAATAGTTCTTCTCCGATAGCGCTTGGTGGACTACTAGTAATCACCGTATTCTTTCTCGAATCATCTTCTATCCCTTCCGAATTGGTGATCGGGATTTAAAACTTTCGATGATTATCAAACCATGACTGCTACCACTTTTGGTAAAGTAAACGCTCAAGATCCTCCATGCAATGTGGACAAGCTAACCTTCCATTGCACTCCATCCGCACAACATAGAGTACGCAGAAAGTCACTAATTGTCCAAAGCAATGCAAAGACGATCTGAAAATTTTGTTTCAATGAGACATCATAGGTAAGGACACCGCTTCCCACAAATCTACTAACTCAAATTAATGGTTGCAAGAACACATCAATCTTTTCTTTTGGATTACGTGGCCCCGCACTAGAATTGTGAGAAACATATATTGATCCTTCATACACATCCATGGAGGAAGATTATAAGGAGTAACTATAACAGCCATGAAGAATATTGTTGTCCTGATTGACCAAAAGGTTGGAAACCATCAACGAAAGACCCAATCTAACATTACGAATCTCGATTCAAACAAAGGAAACTTCATGTTCAAATGCTTCCATGCGGTGTGTTCACGGATGGCGCATGACCCCATCATCATCGACGATGCATGCCAACGCATATTCTCCATCTGTAGCCTCGGATGCATACAACCTCTCGTAGTCGAGTAAGAGGAAAATAAGAGGAAAATAATACATCTTCTTACATGGAATTTGTGATTTCTTTCGAGTTTCGGATGCTCGATTATTGCTCTTCAAACGTGGATGCTCACAAACTTTACATCTCGTCAATTCGAATCTTGTCGCCAAGAATCATGCAATTATGTGGACAACAATCTATCTTGTGCACAGGCAATCCCATGCCACGCAATAATTTCTTCGTGCTGTAGAAGTCATCAGGTACAAGATTACCATCTGGATTTGTCTCTTTCATGAGTTCTGTTATTTGATCAAAACCTTTCTCAGATATATTATTCTCAGCTTTCCAACTCAGAAGTCGAGCCACAACAGACAATTGTGAATGGTTTGAGCAACCTGGCCACAATGGTTTATCGACGTCAACATGTCGTAAAATTTTCGTGCCTCAAGATTTGGTTCCTCTTCGAGCTCGGCAAAGTTAAACCGAGGACCAGAAGATCCATTACCATCGTCGACACGCACTTGATTGAGGTTCGGGTGATATCGCATTGCGGATCTATACACACATTTGTCTCCCTCGAAAGATCCAAGTGTTATAATTTGGAACAAACCAAATTTTGAAACGTGATATCGCACGGTATCTTGTACTTGATAAGGTATATTATTGCACTTACAAGAACACTTGATCTTTTCCCCATCCATGAATGATAGTTGATTACTAGCAAACTCAATGAAGTTTTCAAGTCGCGAAGAAAATCATGATTTAATCCACCACTAGTATCGCGACGCTTATACATCCATTCACGATTCGACTCATCACGAGGAAGTGGAAATGAGATTCGGAAGTGAGAGGCAAATGTTCTGTCATGGGAAATGGGATTCTAGAAGTGAGAAGCAAATCTTGGGAGATGAATGTTCGCAAATGTTGGGAGATGAAGTGAGAGGCAAATATTCGAGTACCAACTACTAAGCCCGACTTTAATTTGGTTAATGATTTGGAAGTACATTTGGTTAATGATTTGGAAATACATTTGTAAGAGGAGAGAATTTAGGTGAAGAGAGATGCCGATAACTCTATTTATTGGTAAATAGAGGTATGCGCATAATTTTCTAATGTTTGGTTATGTTAGGATAATTTTCTAGTTTGTTGAGGTATAAAATCGATGCATAAATATAAATCACCAAATAGAAAAAGTTCACACATGATTAGTCTTATTTCTCTTTGATAAAGAGTTGCAATCACAAAAATTGCCTCCCAACCCCTTCACGTGTGGGACATGTGATGTAAATGATCACAACATTAATATATATAGCAATACATATAAAATTAATGGTGTGATCACTTACATCACATGTGAAGGGTTAGAGAGGAATTTTGTGATTGCTACTCTTTATCAAAGAGAAATAAGACTAATCATGTGTGAACTTTTTCTATTTTGAAATATGCCATGTTGTCCAGATTTTGAATTTTACGAATATGGATGAAGAAAAGTACCTGTTATTGTTTCACAACTCACATGACACTTCGCAAAATAACTTGCTTAAGCAACGAGATCCTAAATTCCTCTAGGGCTCGACCATTCTCAAGCCACGAGCACACGATGCTCCAAAATTACAACTAAACCTAGCATGCTTCTTTAGTATACGTAAGCACATAAGTTCAATCGCTTTTGTTTCTTTATATTTTATTTTGATGGACCAACCAATCCAAGCACTCTATAAAACTACTAAACCGCCCACTTGCAAGACACAAGAATTATTCATCGGCTCGAGTTCTTGAGTTACATACTACTACGACCACCATAGGAGTGGGTTTATAAGCTAAGGTCATATCTAGATGTAGAGGGAGTGTTTAGACTAAAGACATACTTCAAATATTATAGAATATTTTGTTGAAAATGCATCATTTATCATTGACAAATTGATGATATTGATTTTTACTAATAAAAGGTGATAAGAATTATGAAACATTTCAATAATCGTTTGCAACTTTAAAATAAAGCAAAAGTCATTATATACTTCAACAATTAATACGAACAACAAAACGAAAGAGGTCGCCCAATATCGTCCTAAGATGTCAATCAATTATCGCATCAATTTTGTTGATATCAAGGAAACGAAATTGAAAAGCAATAAGATAATATTTTCAACTTTATACGATTTCATGAATGAAGTTTGACCTCTAGCTCCACAATCCAACACATTCCATTCACAAACATATCATACAAAAATAGATTTTATACAAATACATACATATATATAAATCAACAAATATAAATTATTTGTATATATAATAAAACACGACGGAAGCGGCGGCGGAGGAGCGGCGGACGACGGGCGAGACGGCACTAGTGGGGGCGCAGTCAGTAGGATGGGGGCGGCGGCTACACGTTATGATCTAAAATTCATCAAAATCGATTTATCTTGATAAAAGGTAATTATGATCTAAAATTCATCAAAATTCGAATGCTCACCCCTAAGTAAGTATATGTTCATAAATCCACAAATATGTTCCTAAACCCTTATTTGAATTATCAAATGCAACTTCTTTTATCTCATAGAAACCAACAATTGTTATCTTGAGTGTGCATCGAATAAATCCACAAATATACACTATATCGTGCAAACCACACAAAAGGGTAAATCAAATTTGACTTTTCTTGTTGAATCATTCAATTCGAGAATATAGAAAGCATTAAAAGCATGTAAATTTTCTTAACAATACGCCTATATGTAAACCCATACAATAAAGAATCATAACATAATATATGATATAAATTTGAAGACTTTGTCTCAGATAATGTTACATCACACTTAAGTTCCATTATCTCATTTGATAATTCAAATAATAAATTATCTCAAGTGACATGCCGTGACTCGCATGGCATCTTCTAGCTCTAACGACTAAATGATTTGACATGTATATTTTAACATTGCAGCCGTCTTGCATAACATTAATAAATTTTGGCCTTAATTAATGATCCCTAATTTAAGGTCAATAATATTTTAAAGATAGCCACTAGTCGCTAGCTTTTCAATAATTGGAGTTCACGAGATAATCTTGTTTTATTTTTAATAACCACTAGCTATTTAGACTTATTAGTTACTACCTCAAACTCAAACTTTGAATATTTAAAGTCGACTTTTAACTTTCAATATTTAAACCCTTGAGGAGAGAGATTTTGTTTATTATATTAAATTGAACTTTTTAATTCCTAAATAGCCTCCAAGATTTTGAGATTGATCCTAAAGTTTTATCAATTCATCAAAAGGATATTCATTTTTTTATTACAAATCACGAATAATTCGTTGAGTAGACATATGAACAAACATACATATTATGTAAATTATTTGATTTCTCATCCCGTCAAGCAACACATGTCATTTTGGTTCAATACCACCCATGCCTCAATCCTGAACCCTCCATGTAGCCCATGAGCACAACGGTGTTGTTAAACATGGGCGGAAGCTGCTATGATCCGACGTCGTCAAAACCGCCAATACATAATGAAATACTTTATGAACAGCAATGCAAGATGTGTCTGGTAACAAGTCAGACATGTTATGGATACAACTAATTCTTTTTTAGAGATCCTAAGGCACATAACTAAAAACAACAAAGAAAATTAAAATTCTCATAACTACTTGAAGAAACAGTATACTTCAACCAAAATTAATTTCGCTATCTTCATTCAGAATCCATATTTTGCCGAATTAAAAGCATGCTAGTATAGTGTATATTTGAGCAAGATTGTATCATAAAATATTAAAAACACCATTTCAGTTTGTGTCCGAGTGGTTATCTCATGCACCATATCATATGTAACAATGAACTCAGAATTTAAGTCTCAATCACCATTCAGCAAATCATACATAAGTTCAGATTCCTCTATTGCAGATTGAATAGTGTTCCTAGATCATGATCCATTTAAGATCAAGATTGAGCAATGCAGTTGATACCATCGCACATAGCTATTCTCAAAATCATCATTCTTCCTAATCAATGAAAATTAGAAAATCTATCAACACATTCCACCACTGTAATCCATCTCTATTTTTTGAATATTATCTAAAAACAAAACATATATTGATGGATTTTGCAATTGATGGAAAACATCACCCATATATATACAAAGCATGTAAACCCATATATATAAATCAACAAATATAATACATACAAATTTATATATAAACTCAAATATATATAAATCAACAAATACAAATACAAATACATACAAATACAAATACATACAAACCGACAAGGAAGTGGCATGAGCGGCGACGACGGCGGGCGGCGACGGCACGACGGTGGGGTGCGGGCAGGGCAGGGGGCGATGGCGGGCGCTGGCAGTAGGTGGGGCGGAGCGGCAGGTGGTGTGGGCGGCGGCACGGCAGGCTGGTGGCGCTGGGCACGACGGCAGTGGAGGCGGCGCGACGGGGCGGGGCAATGGAATAGGGAGGAGGGGTTTCAAATTAGGGCAATAGGCGCAGAGTAATGAAATTGGGGAAGAAGACGCGGTCGTAATATTATTTAATAGCGACGGATTAGCGACGTACATTATCCGTCGTTATATTTTAAACCCTACAGCGACGTATTAACGACGTAAAAAGAGCTTTAACGACAGAATAAATTTACGACGGAAACAATCCGTCGTTACAATTTGGGCTACGTTAATATAACGACGGAATAAAATCCGTCGTTAATATATAACGACGAAACAACGACTGATACGTCCGTCCTTGTATTTCTTGGCGTAAAAAAATAAAAAAATATTTAATCTTAGCGACGGATATATTCCGTCGTAATATTTATTCAGAATAAAAAAACTAAAAATAATATTAACGACGAATTAGTCCGTCAGAAAATAATTAAAAATAATGAATAAAAATCCATTAATTTACGACGGATCGTGACGGTTATTTAAAGTGTACAATAAAAAATAAAAATCTTTAATTTAACGACGGATTGTTTCCATCGTTAAAATCAACGACGATCGAGACGTATTTTCCGTCGTTATATGTTCGCGAAATAATACCGCCAGATTCGCCTCAAAACGCCTCAAGTCCGTCGTTAATTTTTTCGTTTGTGTTACGTCAGAACCGTCCGTAGTATCGACCCTAATTTTTGCGCCGCTAATCCGTCATTGTTCGATGCTTTTTTGTAGTGATAGTTACAATTGTTACTTGCAAGTAACGTAATTTAAGGATTTTGGAGTTTGAGATGCATCATAGTATCTATTTAATCCAAATTCAATGAGTGAAAGATATATGGTCAAATTTAACAGAAGAGCACAATTTTTATTTTTATTTTTAAATATATTTTTTAAGAAAACAGAAGAAAATAAACAGTGAATGTTATAATCGATTAAAAATGAAAGCCACGATTATATTTATCTTTTGTATAATTACGATGCATTTGAAAATTATTTCATCACTGAAGTGTTGTACTTCAATGACATTCATTCCCTTTAAAAAGTGAGTGACCGTGTAAAAATTCTAATCCACCCATCCTCCAACTAAAAAAAAAAGAAAAAAGAAAAAAAAAGATTATTCTGTCTCTATATACTTTTAGACAATTCTTCGTGTATACGTTCTCGCATATCATGATTAGTGAAGATTAAGGTTTTCTTAAGAGACGACCTAACAATATACTAATAGTTTAGTTTTTTGGGGGTTGCGGGGGTGAATTAAATCATCACATTATACTAATAGTTGATTTAAATAATAAGTAGTATATAATAAGTTGTTGGTATATTTAAATTTTGTCTCTAGGACAACCAGAATTAGGGTTGGGCCAAGCTGGACAAACAAAGGCCCAAAAAATGGAGTCGAAAGCCCAACAGATTTCTAAATATGACTTTACCTCATATATAATCAAAATGTGTATTGTGGTGTAACGGTTGAAGCTTATCTTTACCATCTAAGAAGTCTATGGTTTGAAACCTTTTAACCTTATTTCAAAGCATAGTGCTAAACGTATATAATATATATGTACATAATGCCTTCAAAATATGAATCGAATCGGTTCGGTTCTTTTTAATTCGATTCGTTATTTATGGTAATAAGATCATTACTAAATTATACCTAACCTATTTTGGGACAATTATATTATGATATTATGTTTTATTTTTTTCCTTTTTTACTCAAATAATTTTGGAAACAAATTATTCCTAAAAATCGCCACTATATATTTACATATATTTGTTCATTATATGTTTATATAAATGTATTCATATATTTCACTATCTATGTTTATTTATTAGAAAAAATGATTTAAATGAAATTCAAATACTCCGATGATGAGTAATTAGAATAATGGACTCAAAAGTAATTTTGGAAAGACATAAACACCTTTTTATATATTAAAATATGAATATAAATTCAGAGTGCTATTTTATATATCAAAATAAGTTATATTTTTTTTTAAATTATAAAATGAATTATATATAATCTTATTTCAGTGGTTTAGCAATAGATGTATTATATTGAATATACAATAAACTATTCAAATAATACTACTCAAATGCCACGTTATGTTCTCCATAAGGAAAGATTGCTAAATCCTTTCTTTAATTATCATTATGAGCAATTAAATAAATTGTAAATTCAATTAAAATATAACTAATCTCTTAAAAATAAAATGTCAAAAAAGTATAATTATGTACCTACATAATATAAACGTTTAGCATTTTCCTATTTTAAAATATATAATTTTTAAGTTACGTAAAATTTGAATATACTAAAAATGAAAATGGAAGAAAATGCATGGATTTAGTTAGCCATGTTCTACCAATGATTTATTTGATTTTCTATGTTACTTCCATATCTATATATAGTAGAAATTCCATAAAATTATATTGTTTGATCTGAAGAAAAATATTACTAAAAGGATATTATTCCTAAATATAATTTTATATTAAAAATAAAATAAAAAAGAAATACATGAGAATGTATAACTCAATTTAACAAAGTCATGTACATAATACTCTAAATTTGGCTAAAACAAATATGATTTTGAAAGTACATAAAATACATATATGTGTACTGATGATGTACCAACTATTTAAGAACTAAAAAAATAGTTTTTGCTATTGTGTATATATAATAGTACAATACATGTATATTTTTGATAAAATTATTACTTTCATATACATAAATATATATTTAAATGAGTTATTGACGTATAAATACATCAACTTTAGATCCATTTTCGTTTTTCCCACGAACTTTAAAAATTATCACAAAATACACAAACTTAATCACTTTAGTGATTTTACCACGATTTCAAATTCAGGCCAAACTAAATCTCACTAGACATCTAAAAAATTTATTGTAGATAAAATGATCGATTATATAAACGATATTGTAGAGAAATGACATAAAATATCGTCATTCCGTCAAAATAAATCAGATTTCTTGATTTATAGGGTTCATCGCGTCAACCATCATTAAAAAATCATGTCATCTCGTTAGTTTCATCGCCTGGTTCTCGTTGGAATCAAAACAATTGATGTTCTCTCTCTATAGAATCGTGTATATTATTGACCGTTTTGTCTACGATAAATTTTTGAGATGTCAAGTCATATTTAATTTAGTCTGAATTTAAAATAATGGTAAAAATCATTAAAGTGATTAAGTTTGTGTATTTTTTTGATAACTTTTAAAGTTCACGGGAAAAATTAAAATTGGTCAAAAGTTGGTGTATTTATACATCAATCAATAACCCCATTTAAATCTACATTATTTATTCTGATATGGAGGCAAAAATCCTTAAGACATGATCTTAAAAAGTATGACTTATTATAATGTGGAGTTTATTGCTAAATACAGAATCTTGATTTTTTTATTAGTATATTGAATTTATTCCTATATGAAGTACTTTATAGGGTGTTTCTACTATATACAGTAGAATCTTTGACTAATAACCAAACTTTGACGTGTCAGGTTTCTAAGCTCACTAAGGATGTTCAATTGATTTCGGACAACTTGAAAATTCAGATACAGTGGAAGTGCAAGTTTGTTTTTATCCTTTGCTCTTACATATATAAACGGTTTCTTTTACCAATTTTGTTATTTGTTATTGAAATATAGTTGTATGTTTAATTTTGTACGCAGACAAACTATGGCGACATACTATTTGGAAGAAATGGTTAATTTTTCGGAGCATAGAGTCTAGAGTAACATAAAATCAATGTTATTCTTGGGGTGAAGAAAGTTACGTGGATAAAAAAGAGGGCAAAAACTAGAGTACATTTTGATGTGCGACGCAATTAGGATCCATCAATTTCTAGTTAGGTTTATTAATTCTTCATATATAATTATAAATTTTATGGATAATGATTTTTTTAAATATTATGTAGTTACATAATACCCCTTAATTTTAAACCGAACCGGTTCAATTTTTATAAATCGATTTTTTAATTAATTATATTAAACAATGTCTAATATGTCCTTTACATATTTAGAGTTTTTTTTCTTGCTTTTTTATTCACGTGTTGTTAGGAACATATCTTAACTAATTTCTTTAAAATTTGTTATGATACGTTTAACGCATCAAAATTAAGATGAATTAATTGTGCATAATTTTTTTGGCTGCGTTTTTTTACAACTTTTTTAATTAATCGTGCATAAATTTTTAGCTGCATCTTTTTTTTTAATTCTTTCAAAGCCTATCTACGTGAATAATTTGTTGTACATAATTTTTAACAACTTTTTACTTCTTTTATTATTATTTTTGTTTTTGAATATATAAACTTTTTTAAAAATAATATTTTTGGGGAAACTTATATATCTTTATAATAAATAATATTATATCCTAGTTAAAATATGAACTAAGTAATACAATTTTTTTTACCATAATGTTCCATTAATTAATAAATTTAGTTACATAGTACAAAATTGTTCAATTATAAAATCATAAATAACGACAATCAAACGTAATGAATCTATAGATGTCATTTCAATAATATATTATAATAATTAATTCATACAAAAAATAACTTGTATTTATTTTCTTATTACTTGCAATATATGAATTCATTCAAAAACTATGACGTTGTTTTACGATCGATTATGAAATTATCATTGTTTTATCCTCTACTTTTGTTTATTACAAATAGTATTACTATGTTTTATATTTATCATTTAATATTTTTAAAAAAAAATTGCAATCTAATTATATATATATATATATATATATATAGAGGTACTGTTGACAATGAATAATAATGTTCATTTAGAAAGAAAAAGGAAAGAAAACTTAAATAAATAGAAAATGGGGAAATGACTGGAAGCCTTACTCTTTCAGGAGAAAATAGGGAAAATAAATCCCAAAATTTGACAAAACCCTATTTTTGAGAAAGAGAAATAATAGGTAATGTCATTTCAGATGATAATATAAAGCTAGTCCCCAAGATCAAAAGTTTAGTTTCGTACTCTGATAACAACCAAACAAAAAGGGCATCAAACTAAACAGAAAAGAAGAATTAGGAGTTCAAGCTCCACATAAAACGACATTAGATAATATAATATAGTCTTATGTGTTGGAATATTTAGAAAACGAGATAGTGGCTAGTCATTCAACGGAAGTCAAGATTTTGGAGTAGAACCCTAGCCTCAGCTCTGCCCCATCAGCACCAGCCAGTTAACCTGAAAAACATTTGAAAACATTTGGGCTGAGTACTAATGTACTCAGTGGGCATTGCATTTTATAAACAGTTTGCAAAATTTTCGAAACATATTATCCATGCTCAACAGTATGACTTAGAAGGTTTTAAAACCAAAAGCCACTTCTAAGCATACCAAAACATTCTTTTATTTCGTGCGCACGCTTTACACGTTCTACTGTTACTCTTTATGATCCCGGACCTCTAGCCACTGTTGGATCCATTATCTCCCATTATTTGACCCCGACACTTAATCCGTCAGGTCGACCCCGGAACGCTATCCAGTCGGTCACATAATTGAAACCATGAAACCGTGCTTCGGAACACATCCAGTCAAGCACCCTTATAACTCCTCTTTCTTTAGTTAGCACACGATGGTGATCAACCCACCGCACTACCAACAACGTGTACACAATTCTCAAACGACGTTTTAGGTCAGTTTGAGAATCTCGATCGATCTTCAAAGAGCATTAAACAGATAGAGACGTGCATAAAAATATTTTCATGGATAATAAGCAGTTCATAAAGCATTTAAGAGTTTATATAACTCGAAATATATTTCTAAAAATAAAGCCCACCTCGATAGACCAAATCCTGAAGAATCAACTGTTAAATTTTGTCTCAGGAAAAGCAACGCTAATCTCCTTGGTCAACAAAACCTACAAGATAAGCTAATCTTAATAGGTCTCATAAGTCTAACCTTAAGTCTAAGGTAACGTAAGACTACTATTTCTTTATCACTAGCCCGGGTTTTCAAAATTCTAAATTAAATTTGGAAAATCAATTTCCCGATTAAAGGCACAAACAATACCATTGCTCGTCTTTTATTTGAAAAATTAATTTGAATTTGAAAATCAAATTATCAAGAAAAATACTTTTATTGCAAAAGTATATAAATCTTTAGTTTATTTCAACTTTCATGCTCGAAACATATAATCAATTAATATGTACACGTAATAATTCTTATTATGAAATTCATAAATCATGGAATTTTATTTATCGAGAGTCTATTAATTTCTAAAATAATTAACCAAAATGAATTGAACTTTCTCATTAGTCAACAAATAATATAATCACTTTACTATAATTTCAAAATTAATTAAACTAAAATTTAAGGTTCAAGTTAACAACCTATCATAATTAAATAATTTCAGCTTAACTAAACCCAACATAATTAATTAACAAGCCTATGAATTTAATTAATTTAAGCCCATAGGATAATTAATTCAAGCCCAACCTAAAAATAAATTAGGCCCATTGAACAAAACAACTTAAGCCCAACCTCAACAAATAAATAAATAAAAGAAAGAAAAAAAAAAGAAAAAGGAATACTATCTCTATCTATCTCTCTCTCTCGTACACCCCCCTTCCCAGAATCCCCAAATTCAGAAACCTCCCCCTCTCTTCCTCCTTATCCCCCTCCCCTTCTCCTCTCACTCGGCCTCTCTCTCTCTCAAACCAGAACACCATTCCCCTTTTCCTCTCATATTATCTCTCCCTCCCTCTGTAAACTCACGCACACACACATCACAACACAACCTCATTCTCTCTTTCTGAAAAATTGAAACCATCCTCCCCCCCTTTCTCGCTACTGCAGCCGCCGATTCCGGCGACCACCGCGTCAGCCAGCCAACCTCCCATCTCCCTCCTCTCTTCTTCTCTCAGCGACTGCCGACGACGAAGAGCCGCCTTGGTATGCTCCCTCCCCTTCCTTCGGTGGAGCGCGTAACAGTGAGGTTCGCCACCGCCGGGCCACCCCTGTCCTCGGTCATTGTCGTCGCCAGAGACGGCAGCGGCACGACCGCGGATCTCCCTCGTCCCTTCGACTCTGTCTCTCTCTTCCCCCGTTTTTTTTTTTTTTCAAAACACATATCTGAAAAACAGATCCACATCTCTCTATCTCTCTTCTCCTCGACGACCACCGCCCCTCACTGTCAAAAGTTGTGTCATCCTCGCCTCGCCTCCCTCTTCTTTCGGTCGAACGCCAGTAGCCGGAGCCACCGACGCCGCCGCCCTATCGGCACACCCCTCCTCCCCCTGCAACTTGGCAACAAACGACCCTCTTTCCCTTCATCTCACACACGCACACGTGCACATACACACTCGGTAAAAAAAACAACATGGAGCAAGTATGTGTTTTATGTGCATATGAATATATACTTAGTACAAAGTTGCAAATGATGTAATAGGACAGATTATTTACATTCTATAGTATAAACTATTTCCAATATCATTTATGTTCTTGTTCCTCAATTTCATTCATGTCCAGATATGGTTTATAGTGTGCTTGTGTGCTTCCAGTGAAGGGTATTCACGGTTATTGTTTAGTCAAGACTCGAGTTTAGGAATGAGTTTTGCTGAGGTTTTGTACTGCAGAAAATAAGTGGGTTATCAATATTTGCTTATGTTATGAAAGAAACAGCATGAAAGATTTGTAGGGATCTGGGTAGAACCTTTGGAAAATTAATGGACTGTGATATTGTTGCTTTGTCTGGAATGAGATCAATGGAGAAATTGCTATCAATTTACTTGTTGGAGCATTGAGCAGAAATTGATTTAGAATAGGAGGAAATTTGGGAAGTTGAAGTTCATGGAAGAAATTGAGACGAGAAAAAAATATATATATACATCTGAAAGTTCTAATGTGGAGTAAGGTAAAATTGGGCTCAAAGGTGGGTTTTATAGAAAGATTTTGGAGACGTGGATAGAGGATAAACCATATATCTTAATGAAAATTTTTTCTTTAATTAATCTTTATTAGAAAAATATCTAGGAATTAATAATTTGGCCCAAAAAATTCGATCCAAAACTCTAAATTGATTAAGGCCCATATTAAAAAAAATAGCTAAACAACTCATCTTTCTATTTCTCTTTAACACATAAATTTATCTATATTAATAATAAATTTTGTTTTATCTTGATCGATTGACCATATAAAATACACGTATATATATATATATATAGGATTTAGATGATTAAACTGTTCAAATAATCTCTTATTATGTAATTAATTACTAAGTTTAGAATAAATTTTCATAATCATGAAATGATCTTTAATTTAATACGCAAGCATACAAATTTGAATGTAACAAATTTTCTCGTAAACTTCAGTAAAATCTTTTGAAAAAAAATGTTCTCAGATTTTTTTTTCTCCGAGCGAGAGTCGACATAGTAAATTCTAAGTTCAAATTCCTCGTAAAATTCTAACGAGGAAAAACGGCGTATTACAGGGATTTGAATATATATATTGTTTCTTAAATTAACGGGAAAAAATAGCGCATGTATCACATTCCCAAAAATATAGGGATTTGATCATATTTATTTACAAATTAATGCAAAGGTTATATATGTAAAATAAAAATTCAATTAAAGGAATTAATTACTATAGCTTCAAAATTAATAGAAAAATACTAAAAAACCCTCATTATGTACATATATAGTATGTAAATTTATCAATACCCAAATTTTAATTAGATTTAATTTGAGTGGATGTGTCATCTTTCTGGGGTGCGGCCGAACTATTTGAATGTTCTAAAAAGCAAAAGAGAAAGACAGTATGCTGCAAGAAGTCAAGAACTGCATTTGCCATTAAAACTATATACCCAATTTGGGATGAGCAAAACCGAATCGAACCAAAAATCGAACCGAATTGAAAATTAGCGGTTTGATTCAACATCTGAAGAAGCAGTTGGTTCGTTTTAAATTTCAAACCGAAATTAATTCGGTTCGGTTTCGGTTTGGGGAAAAAAATTCGGTTTTCAAACCGAACCGTCCAATTTTTTTTTTATAATATATATATATATATATATATTTATGTTATTTATATTATTAATATTTAAATTGGTTAATATATATATATATATTATATTATAAATATTATAATATTTATATTAATTATAATTTAAATTGGTTAAAACCGAACAATCGAACCGAACCGAATATTTCGGTTCGATTTTGATTCGATTTGGATATATAAACAGTTCGGTTCGGTTTGGATTTAAAAACGGTTCGATTCGGGTTCGGTTTGGTTTTGAACCGAACTACCCAAACGCTTCACCCCTAACCCAAATAAAAACGATGTAATTGAGTTTTTCCTTTTAGATGGATTCATTTATCATTAATATCAAAGCTACTTTTTACCGATGAATGGAAAATTTATTTTATTAGTGGATTTTGAATATTACTCTTTTCTCTCGTAAAGAAATTGAACTAAATTATGAAAAAACGAAAGATTAGGGGTTGAATTGGAGTTTGTAAGACTTCAATCGGAGGCATAGTTGAAATTAGGGTATAGTTGATTTGAAATTTGGACTTAAATGAAAATTCGGGGTTTAAGTTTGAACATTAGGATAATTGAAAACAACTTAATTTGTTTCGATATATTCTTAAGCTAGGGACATATCATTTGCTGGAGCCTGTAATCCTATGTAAAAATCTAATTGGAGATTAATAAACTCTAATAGAAAGAATGCATCGTAGATGGAAATCAACACAAATTTTGCCTCTTCAGAATATATAATAATTTTGCAAAATACAATTTCAAATGTATAATAGTTTCTCATTTTCTGGAAGGAAACAGTATAAATATATAGGTTAAAATATCTCCGTCAGTGATAACACCAAGATATTATATATACATCAAGCAAAGTCGTGCACTATCAATATATATATGCTTTGAGTATAAACATAAAGATACATTTTCACCAAATCAAATATACAATTTTCCATAAATAGAGATATTAATTTGTAAATACACCAATTCTGGATGTTTATTGATTATGCACACTACCTTTTTTTTTCTAGTATGTAAGTACATAAACTTTCGATTTAATTGATTATTTTTTTAAAAAAAATTCTTAATCTAATATCAAAGTTGCTGTGACAATCGAAACGATATCATTTTGATTCATATAAATCTTAATTTACAAATAATAAAAAATGAAATTCTATCGAATCATCCATGTTCCACCTCTCTCTCTTGTATGTTTTGTCACTACCTAAAAAAAGAATACGACAAAACTTGGGTGAGCTCCGCCTCACCGTAAACGCACCCTTGTTTTTTTGTTAAAATAATTATATATTAATTATGGTGAGGAAGGATAATTAGATTTTGTTAATTTATAATTAAATTTATTAATTTTTAATTATAATTTTTGATTCAAAATTAGAATTTATTAATTCATAATTGAAGTTTATTAATTCATAATTATGATTTATTAATTCAAAGTTAGGACTTATTAATTCACAATTAGAATTTATTATTCAAAATTAGGGTTAATTAATTCAAAATTAGAGTTTATTATTCAAAATTAGGGTTTATTAATTCCAAATAGGGTTTATTAATTCAAAATTAAGGTTTATTATTTCATAATTAGGGTCTATTAATTCACGATCGTTAGGGTTTATTAATTCACGATTAGGGTTATTAATTCATAATTAGAGTTTATTAATTCAAAATTAAGATATATTAATTCAAAATTATTATTTATTAATTTATAATTAAAGTTTATTATACTAATTAATTTTAGTTAGAATTATTTTAAAGTTTATTAAACTAATTAATTTAGTTAGAATTAGTTTAGTTTAATTAATTAATTATTTAGATTCAATTAATTAAGATTAATTAATTAATTAATTAATTAATTAATTAGGTGGCCTCACCGCACAGGAGACCACCCCAAGAATATGTACAAAATAGAAAACATCAAAAGTTGATGTGTTTATAGAGTAATATCTCTATGTCTTATTATAGTAGGTTAATTACACTTTTCGTCCCAACTTTTGTGTTTTTCCAAATCTATAGTACCATTTCAAATTTATCATAAACAGCTCGATTCTTTTTATTAAAATCTACCATTTAAAACGAACCTAGTCCAGAAACGTGGAAACAAAGGGTCCATTTTCCTCTTTAATTATTAATCGGAGGCATTTTGGTGGCTGGATTTGGAGCTTTTGTAGCTATTTCAGCCAAAATTCGCCACGTCATGTTACATTTCGGACATCGGAAGCTTGATTTGATGATGGAAATAAAAGAAAGTTCAATCTTGGGAATATTTTTGAAACTTTTAAAAGTTGATATAAATTTTAAAAATGTTAAAGGTTGGGACAGAGAGTACAATTAACCTTTATAGCTATATAATCATTTGTATTTAAGGTACAATCTAGACGGAATCCATGAAAACTAATATCTAAAAAAAGGGCTTTAAATTGAGCCATATCGTTTATTTGATAATACTCATAAAGTAATATATTGCATTAATTCTTAAATACTTTATATTATCCAATTCAATATCTATTTATAGAAACACTAAAACTTTTACAGTTCAAACTTCAAATTAAGCGGTGGTCTCCAGCGTGTGAGTATAGTGAGACCCACTCTTAATTAATTTTAAATTAATTTAATAAATTTTAATTGTAAATTAATAAATCATAATTATGAATTAATAAATAATAATTTTGAATTAATAAATCATAATCATGAATTAATAAATCTTAATTTTAAATTCATAAACCCTAATAGTGAATTAATAAATATTAATTTTAAATTAATAAACCCTAATTGGAATTAATAAATCATAATTTTGAATTAATAAACCCTAATTGGAATTAATAATCCCTAATTTTAATAATAAACCCTAATTTTAAAATAATAAACCCTAATTATGAATTAATAAACCATATTTATGAATTAATAAATTTAAATTTTGAATTAATAAATTATAATTAATAAATTTAATTATAAATTAATAAAATATAATTATTTTTACTCATCATAATTAATATATAATTATTTAACAAAAACAAGGTGAGCTCAGGCGAAGCTAACCCAAGTTTTTGTCACAAATTAATTAGGAATTTAGGACAAATGATCTTCTATTTTTTTGAATAGAAACAAAATGAGATATTAATGTTAGAATACATTGTTGAACTTCTATCCTTTAGGTCCCTTATCAGTTCCATTTTAGTGGTAAGCGCTAATTCATTCTTACAGTATATTCAAAACGGCTCTTGTGAGTATTTTCCTGTAATAATTATGGAATAAAGGACTCTCTAAGCCAAGATCATCACTAAATCTAAGAATCTTTTGAAACAATTAATATTTTATAGTTTAAAGAAGTAAAGATTTTCTTTTCTTTTTGTTTAAACAATAATTAGTAGATTGATATAATTTTAATCTTACTATATAGATAGTAGAACAAGTTTGTTCAACTTAGAGCCACCGGAAAGAATAACCAAAGGGCATCATTTAATTGAATTCTGAGCATCTTACTTCTAGTTCTTTATGCATTGTCTTTCCTATATATATATGGAGGTTAGAGGCTGACCATCATCTTGCTCAATTATTATTAAAAACTAGTATATAACCCGTCAAAATTTGACGGAGTCACATTATATTGTAATTTATATATATAATATAAAAATAAGTTAATATTTTATTTCAAAATGATAGTATTTTGATAATTTATTGCAAGAAGTTTAGAAAATTAATAAAATTATGATAGAAAAATATTAAGAGGATATATGTTTGATTTTTTCCCATCACTTTCTTTATCTTCAAGAAACAAAAAAATGTATGTTTAAAGCGTTAATAATAAAATATGTATTTAAATATAGAAAATGGAGTTATTTAAATATAATATTTCTCTAAAATATGAAAAATTAGCTTTGTAATTATCTCACAATAAGTAAAAAATTTCATCGTATACATTTTAGTTGTTATATCGTGCATCTACCTATCCTAGTCAATAGATTAAATTGAGTCATCTTTAGCTAGTAATTCATGAGATTACAACGAAAAATTTCTTCATGGTTGAACACAAGTTTTGCTAGTTATTAACTTACTATTTACGTCCAAAAGAGCCTAGTCATGTCTCTTGTTAATGGTCATAGAGAAACAAATGATCTTTTTTATGTGTACAGATTTGATATATAAATTGTATTACTATATAATAGTACCCACTAATTACCAAGTTAAAGAGATCATTAACAATCACTTGAACCCATCTAGAACCTCCCCAAAAGCCAATTAAAAAGTGTCATTACTATTCATTCTCATTTCAAACTCGTATAGTGATACCCATAATTAACCAAATCCGTTTAAGTTTATAGACATAAGGTGTTACAATAATCAGCACTACTCATTCCCGGACCAATCTCATATAGTAGAATATAATAATGATGAGAATTAAAGAGGTCATTTATTTAGATATAAAAATATTTTCAGTCATCTAGACCCTTCTATGATGTATATACATGTTCCAGTCCAAAATTTGATCAAAAAGTGATTTAGTACTCGTTCTCGTCCAAAACAGTATATCGATACTCATAATTACTCGTGCCTATTAAAATTTTAAAATATAAATTGATAAATGGTACTACTCGTTCACATACCAATATTATATAGTGGTACTCGCTAATTATCTGAATTAAAAATATCATCTATTTAAATATAAATATATTTTTAGCCATCTAGACCCATCTAGAATTTATATACGTGCATTTTCCCTAACTCGACATATTAAAGAGTGACTATTAAAAAATAAAAAATTATTGAACATATAAAATTTTAAATTATACAATCTTTAAAATTCGTTTTGAATATATATGTGGTGAGAAAGCTTCTTAGTGTAGAAAATATGAATAATAGCACATCTTTCATATTTGTGTAGCACAATCATAATTATTATATTGAACATGTTAGTTTAGCACATATTTCATCTCTTCGTATCACATATGCTAAATATATTAGTTATCACATCTTTCATTGCACAGTAGCACAAGAAGGGTTCTAGTCTTCACAAGAATCACAGTAGCACACAAAACACAAAATCAGAAGATAACCGAAATTAAATCTCAATCATTGATTCAAGAAATCAAAATTGATTCATTCTCATTTCCTATCAAATTATTCTTTACTACCGAATTATCTCATATATATATATATATATATATATATATATATATATATGTGTGTGTGTGTGTGTGTGTGTGTGTGTGTGTGTCCCAAATTTCATACAAAGTGATTTTATTGCTCGCTTTCTTGACAATCCCACATGATAATATCTCGCTAATTATCGGCATTAAAGAGATAATATATTTAGGTATAAATATTTTCAACCACCTCAACCTTTCTATGATGTATATACATGCAATCATCACAAACCCGAGTAAAATTTGATTTTACTTCATGCTTTTTCCAAATTGTATAGTATTACTCATTGCCCAAACTTGTTTAAGTTTATAAATATAAGTTGATACATTAATATTTATTTATTTGAGAAAAATCATTTTATGTTATATTTATAGTCATAGTAAATATAATATAATATAATATAATATAATATAATATAATATAATATAATATAATATAATATAATGACAATAATTGTTTATGTAACAACAATTAAATCTGTAACTCTGAACTTGTATATTTCGTAGATCATTTGATAAATAAGGTTTCGGATGAATTAGAATCCACGTTTATATTAATTCTCAACTAAAACACAAAACGTATCATAGGGCTTCACTGACACTTCCACTTAAAATCAATAATAATCATTTAACTAATAATTAAATCATGACTTTTAATCTTTTATAGTAAATTGATTTTAGATTGTCCATAAAATTGACATGGTTTACATATCGCTTTATCATGGCTACATTGTTTCAATAGTTATCAATTAAATATTAAGAGAAGAATAAGAAATTGAAAAAAAAACCATATCTACATGAAATTAAGAATCACGAATTCAAAATGAATTCGCTATTAAAGTTAATACATTCGCTGGAAAAATTACGAAATCCAAGAATTCAAAATTTTCACCCAGCTTCGAATCCCATAAGAAGCGAAAAATTCCATTTTTTTAGATTTAGTAACTTTCCAATAGATTCATCAATTTTCACAACGAATTCATTAATTTTTGGTTTTTTCACGTTCTCACGATAAAAATAGTTCTCACATTAATACTCTCATATTTATGTATAAATATATATAATATGAACCTCTGCATAACTGCTCAAATTTTATGAGCCGTTTGATCAATTAGCTTTATTCTATAATCTGGACATCTAATTTTGTGCATATATATGTCCTAAATTTTGTGCAAACCAATCTATTAATGTAATTATGAATATCTGCAATCTTGGATCAGATAGCTCTAATTTCGAATTCAATGAATATGTATTACAAATAGTGGGATAAAAGTTTGTTACTGTAGTATTACTTGTAATAATCAATTTATTCTTGTGAATTATAAACTTGAAATTAAAATGGCATAAAATTGAGAATTTATAAAATTAGAAATTCAAATGCCAAGTAAGATTGTGTATGGATAAAGAGATATGATTCTTTATCAAATTGTTGAATTAATACATAAATAGATACTTATATCTTCGTTTATATAGCTATAGAATTAATAGATACCAATATCTTTGTTTATATAGTTTTATTATGAGGTCATCAATTAAATTACCATTATAAGAAATGTACACAATAGGAATGTGACTAAACCATTTAATTTTAGAATTATTTATATTATATACAACGCAATCTAAAACCAATGTTCCACAACATGTATCAACTTAAGGAACAATAAAACAAAACATATAATCCTTGGCAATAAAACAATAATCTAACGCAAAATTCAAAATAAATAAATAACAAAATTAGATTTTCCCTTCTTGTAAATGAAAAATAAAAAATTTCAAATTAGTGACATCAAGAATGTTCTCAACTCATTTACAATTACATATTTATCAAAGAGCTCCATCAAATCAAGATTACATCTTAAGTGTCATCTATTCAAATTGTTGTTCTTATGCAAAATAAATGAAAAAAATTCTTCTTCGCCAAACCTCTTTTTCACACTGAAACGGTCTTCTTTGGTGGCCACATGAAGTAGTTTACTGCCGTCGATGACTTCGATATTGTGCATCTATATATAGATATAGGTATACATTCATAATTTCATGAATTTTAAACCTGACCATGATTTTCGTATTTAGATATGTGTACATACTAATCAATAATCTACTTATTCATAAATTGAATTGAATAATTTATGGTAATTGCACAAATTGAGCTAATTGACCAAAATTGATTTCTAACGTCATTAATAATATAACTAAAGTTAAACTATTGTCACGACCCCAACCCTAAAACGGATGGAGGGAACAATTGAAGGAATAGTACTTAGGGTTCATGAAAACTAATACAAGAATGTATACTATATGCAAAATAACATAGTATACCAAAGTGAGTGAACCAATGTAACCAAAGGAAATATAATGACCAAGGACTTTAACAGCTAATATCATCTGCTCATAGAAACATTGTTCAAACTGCAATGAAGTCATGTGAATACACGATGACGACGTGTACCCAAGGTTTCTAACTTAACATACATAAACTTATCAAAAGTAGTCCCGACTTCTCAACACCCTCCATCAAGATTGTCAATCACCAACCTCGCACATTTAAAACAAACATGCGGTCGAGTACAAGAATGTACTCAATGGACTCATGCCAAAACATTTTATCGTATTTAAATTACATCGCCACATCATAGTAAGACATAAGGGTTTTATTTGAAATGCCTTATGCTTACCAAAAATATTTCATCGCTCATAAACATTTGCTTCGCCAAGCATTTTACTTGCATGTATGATCCATATCCTTATCCTTTCTTCATATCATTATCATTAACGCCAGAGAAGGAGGCCTCCTCACGCCGCCGTGACCGCCGTGAATTGTCCTTATACCACAATACCATTAGGTGTACACGTTAATCTTAGCTGTATAAGCCTTCCAAGATAAGATCCGATATCGATTTCATTCATAAGTTGGGAGCTACCCAACACATTCACATTATTGCAATCAAGGATAGGATACATACATAAAACATAAACATTTTGGCGTGTAATTGCTTAAACATTTTAACATCATTTCTTGATATCAAGAATATAAAAATTATTCACTCAAGATTTTATCACTTAAAAGTATAGTAAAGCCCACCGGACTATTTGATCGCCTTTATCTTGATTATTCTTCAACGTCCGCCGTCGCGCCGTCATTCACACCTTTACGCAAAAACGATGTTTAGTACGCCGCTCACGCTTTTCGAGACTTTTAAAGTCTAGCATAAACTTCGATATTCTATATCGATCTAAATTGAATTCTTTAACGAATTCAATACTGCTCAATCACAGAATTAACATTTCTCGTATTTCGATAAAACGAGATATGTTCGACAATTACCATTTTAACCTTTAGGTAAAGGTTCAACGATTTTACGCTTTTCAATCTAACGATTTCGCCACGTAAATCTTTTCTTACCAACGAGATTTCATTACTCAATTAATACGCTTTACGCCAGATTAACGATTTATCGAACGATTTCATACGCTGATTTCAAAAGTCAATAATTTTGACTTTTATTAGTAAATTCTTTACTAATTTATATTTTAATCTTTAGTTTCATATAAATCAATTTCTAATTGATTTATTTTGCTAAACTCTTATTATTTTATTTTTTTTTTTAATATGTTTTGAAGATAACTTCTAAACATATAATACATCATTATTTTTAACATTTAAGGATTTAAAATCCTTAATACCCTTAGTATAGCTCTCGCTATTTAATATAATAATATTCAATTATCTTTCAAATTTTCTTCTAATTTTACATAGTGTACTATATTATCATAGTATCACTAATATGTATTAATTATTAACTATAGAAAATTTTGTGTATTACTTAATTAATTTCAAATTCACGGTTTCTTCAAACTTGTCCAAATAATTTTGAAAAATCTAATTATTTAGTATATAGTCTCAACATCAATCCATAACATATTTATAACATATGGTCCATCATATTTAATTTCTACATCACTAAATCAAGGTTCATGGTTTTTGCTTAACACACATGCACCAAACATTTTCATAAAATTCTAACAAAATTACACCATGCTTATACATTATAGTATAACAATATTACATCATAGTTTTCATCAAAAACAAATTAATCATCATCAAATTGAACCTTGAAGCTCTCGGCCTTTTTGAAAAATTTGAACAATTAATTTCCAAAAATTCTAGTAAAATCATAGAGTACATAGTTTAGGTCCTAGATCAACTATATGCCATTGCATGCCTTAAATAAAAATTATACATCAACATAGAAATTTTTATAATTTTCGGTAATTTTCAAAAATATAGCATAGGATTTTTAAAAATTCCTAATAAATTGCTATGAACTCTTATAACACCATATATCAATAATTCATGCCTAAATAAATTCTAAGAATTTTCGATCATCACATAAATTTCATAACATCTTCAAATTAATTTTTTTTTAAACATGATCTATGCTTCTATTCATCATGCTACACATTATTGATGCATAACTTATTATAGGTTAGCAAATTTTGAATTTAAACTCACATGCATAACATTTTGAAATTAAGAACACTTACCTATTCATAAGTCAAACTTAACATGCATTAACTAAATATTACCATCAACAATCACTAAGAACATAAGCATTAGAAATTTTCACAACCAAGAACACTAAGAACACTTGTATTTTCCTTAGCTTAATTTTCGAATTTTCATAGAAAACTCATGTATAATCGAAACCTTGCTCAATTCCTCACCTTTCTATGGTATGAATATATGGTAGAAGGTTTATAGGCTAAGCTTTGGTGAAGGAAGAAGAGAATTTTCAAGGCTTTTCAAAGAGAAGCTCTCGACTTTTTCAGAATTTTGGAGAGGAAATGGCTTTGAAAGAGAGAAGAGTGTTGGTGTTTTGTGTTCAAGACTTGAGTGAGTGTGGATTGAGAGAAGAATGAAAATCCTACCCTTTGTGTCTCTCTCACTCGGCCTCTCTTGCTTTTGGAGAGGAATTGTGGTGATGTATTGTTCTCAAGACTTGTGTAAGTGTGATTGTGAGAGAAAATAAAATCGATTTTTTACTTATACTCCCTCAACCCATCGGTGCTCACATGCAAAAGGAAAGAAATAGAAGCTTTGTGTAGATCATGGACTATGACTCACTATAGAATCATGAGATGTAATTAGTACCTCTTACACTATGTTGGCCATTAAACACTTCAAGCCATGCATTTTTGGAGCAAGAGTCATGGCTTTTGGTGTACAAATGAATAAATTTTATTTTGTATTTAAATGTTGTTATACTAGATACTATATATTAGTTAAAATACATTCTTCCATGTATATTATACCTCCTTGATTATACTATGTTAATATGTAACATAGATACAATTTGTATAATTAAGATGTAACTTAACAAAGTGTATACCAAAGTGATGTGCAATATGTTATTTATAACATAAGGTTTCGACTTTTATTAGTCTCAATTGATACATATTTTATTTTCATGTTATTTATAGATATATATATCATAACATATGGTTTAGATAATAAATTATATCATAGGAAAATTTATTGATATCATTTTGTATAAGAAAACCCTAATTTTCGAATTATGGTTTTCCAAAATTAACAACTTAATCACTATTGAATCCTTAATGCTCTAGCATTGTTTTAATGTTAAATAATACTTTAATTACATATAATAATCATATGAATTTAAATACTATAATTCCTTGATCATTAATATCATTTTTCTATTCATCTCTAAGCGTTAACGTTTGAAACGCCTCAAAACGTTAATTATCGAATCATCTCAAATGATCGTAGTAATATCGTAATTACCTCGTTAAACTATTCCATTAATATTGGAATTTTCATCCTAAGTCTGCTGTTTAGAGAATTTTACTAATTAAACTTATCGTAAGTAGCATTAATTTCTTCTGGATATTACATTCTACCCCTTAAAAGAAATTTCGTCCAAATTTGCATACCTTAGAAAAATAACTGGGTATTGTTCTTTCATAGCATCCTCAAGCTCCCACGTGGCCTCTTCTTGTCCATGATGTGTCCACATGACTTTAACTAACGGAATGGACTTGTTTCGTAATTGTCGAACTTTACGGCCTAAAATTGCCGTAGTTCTTCTTCATAGCTCATATCCGGATTGAGGATCACGCCGCCTTGATGGATCACGTGTTTCGGATCGTGTACATACTTTCGTAGTTGTGACACGTGGAAAACATTGTGTACATTCCCGCACTTCATGGAAGAGCTAACTTATAGGCCATCGGGCCTATTCTTTCTAGATCTCATAAGGTCCTATAAAACGGGTTTCAGTTTACCTTTACTCCAAACCGATAATCCCTTTGATGGAGAAACTTTAAGAAATACTTTATCTCCACTTTCAAAATATAGCTCGATCTCACAGGCGTATCGGCGTAAGACTTTTGTCTATCTTGAGCTTCTTTTATTCTTCGCCCGATTTGTCGGACGATTTCGATCATTTCACTTATCGCTTCAGCCCTATGATCTTCCTTTCACCCACTTCATCCCAAGAAAGCGGTGATCTACATTTCTTTCCATACAAAGCTTCATATGGGGCCATATTAATCGTCGCTGGTAACTATTGTTGTAGCAAACTCAATAAGGGTAATACATCTTCCCACTTTGCACCTCGATCCAACACTATCGCTTCTCAAGATATCTTCTAGTGTCTCGAATCGCTCTTTCCGATCGCCCATCACCTGGGTGAAATGTCAGGTTGAAATTCAACTTCGTGCCTAATTCCTTTTGCAAACTAACCCGTAATCTCAAGTGAACTTGGAGTCTCTATCGATGTAATAGATTTTGGTACTCCATGTAGTCGATAATTTCTTTTACGATAATCGGGCTAACTTATCTCGATCCATGAGTAATCAATTGGCGTAAAATGAGCACATTTTGTAAGTCTATCAATTATTACCCATATAGCAAGAGTTTCCTTTTCGACTTTGGTAAACCCGTAACGAAATCCATCGTTATTTCATCCCATTTCCACTCGGTATTCCCAATGGTCAGAACTTTCCGTAAGGACGTTGGTGTAATGCTTTTACTTGTTGACAAACAAGACAACGTTTCTACTAAAGAGGCTACATCTCGTTTCATGCCTTCCCACCGTAACTTTTCCTTAGATCTTGGTACATCTTAGTGTTGCTCGGTGGGCGGTATAAGGTGTATCGTGAGCTTCACTCAAGATTTCGTTTCAAGTTCGTTGTCTCGAATACATATTCTTCCTTCAAACAATAAGGCATTGTCTCGATGCTTCCGAAATTCCTTAGTCCTTCGCCTTACCTTTTTCTTATCTTTTCTAACTTTTCCTCCATCCTTTGTTTTTCTACGATTCTTTTTCTTAAACCGATGTCAAGACGAGTGTAGCGATACGCTCATGATCGTCCCCGGTTGTTCAATCAACTCAATTTTCATTCTTTAAACTCTTCAACGAGTTTTTCTTCCTTCGTAAGGAGACATCCTAGTTTGGTCTCGATTTTACGACTTAGGCATCGCCTACTACATTCGCCTTACCCGAGTGATAGTTAATACCACAACCGTAGTCTTTACCGTTCAAGCCATCTTCTTTGCCTCATGTTTAGATCTCTTTGCTCAAGAAATATTTCAAACTCTTGTGATCTCAGAAGATCTCACATCTCACTCCATAAAGATGATGTCTCCAGATCTTCAATGCATGAACCATCGCGCCAATTCCGTGTCATGAGTTGGGTAGTTCAATTCATGTGGTCTCGAGTTGTCGGGATGCATATGCTATCACTTTCCTTCTTGCATCAAGACACAACCCACCCATTCTTAGAAGCATCAAGATAAACTACATACCCCTTATCCGATTCCGAATCGCTAGCACCGTGCACTTGTTAACTTCTCCTTTACTTTTGAAAACTCGCCTCACAATCCTCTCGTCCAATTAAACTTGATTCCTTTCCGAGTAGCCGAGTTATTGGTCTCGCAATCTGGAGAATCCTCAATGAACCTCCGATAGTAACCACTAGTCCTAGGAAACTTCGATCTCATTCGGGTCCTGGCGATTTCCATTCTCGCATCGCTTCTACCTTGGTCGGATCTACCTTAATTCCATCTCGCAGACACAATGTGTCCAAGGAACATTACTTCCTTCACCGTAACTCGCACTTGCTAAACTTAGCAAAAGCCTTTCAACCCTTAAGGTTTGTAACATCGTTTTAGATGTTCTTTATGGTCCTCCTCATTCTTTGAATAGACGAGAATATCATCTATGAAGACTAAGACAAATTTGTCTAAGTACGGATGAAACACTGCTCATGAGGTCCATAAATACACCGGTGCATTTGTTAATCCGAACGGCATAACTATGAATTCGTAGTGGCCATATCTTGTTCGAATGCGCCTTAGATATGTCTTCCTACCGCACTCGAGTTGATGATAACCCGACTTGAGATCAATCTTTGAAAATACGCTGTCCTCTTAATTGATCAAACAGATCGTCAATCCTGGCAAAGGGTATTTGTTCTTGAGTGTCATCTTGTTCAACTCTCGATAATCTATACACATCCTTAAAGAACCGCTTTCTTTTCGACGAATAAACAAAGCGCCCCTCAAGGTGAAACACTAGGTCCGATAAAACCTAGGTCCAACAATTTTGGATTTGGATCTTCAATTCTTCCAATTCCTTCTGAGCCATTCTATAGGGTGCCTTCGATATCGGAGCCGATCCGGTTCCGTGTCGATGGTGAATTCTAATTGCTCATCGTGAGGTAATCCCGTAGATTTTCGTGAAAACATCCGAAATTTCTAACAATCTCTATGTTTTCCATTTTCACCTTTGTCTTATCTTCTCCGCTCAAGTAAACAAGATACGCATGGCATCCTTTCTTGTTTATCATTCTTCTTGCCTTCAAGGTCGACACAATCGGAACTTTCTTACCCATGCTAATTCCGTGGAAGACGTAGCTTCTTGTCCGTGAAAATGAAATGAAATTTTCCTTTTTTGCAAAGAATCGTGGAATGATTTTTAGCTAGCCAATCCATTCCTAAAATTATATCTACGCCACCCATGGGTATCACGCTCAAATTATTCGCCGTAACCTTAAGTGATCCTAAGTTCAACTCTAGTTCGAGCAAACATGCGTAATACCACAATCCCTCCTATAGGTGAAGAGATTCTCATGTCCCGATTTGCCTTTTCGCATCTAAGTTTCAATCTATCAACACATGCTCTTGCTATAAAGGAATGTGAAGCACCCAGATCGAATAACAATATAATTGGTATATTGAGAAGAATCCCATACCGCCAAATTTCCTTGGTTTTGTTCATTCTGCCTTCGATGTAAAGCATATGCCCCAGCCTGGCCGGCCGAGGTTGACGCGGCACTTGTCCCCGCCGATTCTCGCTGTCGCCGCCGTGGTCGTTGTTGGGGACGTTGTCGTTGAGGTTGCCGCCTTCGCCGCTGAGGTTGCCGCCATCGCTGCGCTTGTACATACCGCTGAGGTTGGGGTTGAAACGCATCGCCTCGAGCGGCCGAGCATTGCCGGGTTGATTGGCCTTATCGTTGGTTCCAAGCGTGTCCTCGGCGCTATCGCATAATGGCCACTTACTCCACATTTAAAACAGCTCGCTACCCGCCATGCACATTCCTTTGTGCATCTTCCGCACTTTGGGCAAGGTAAAGCTCTTACCGCTCTTGTGGTCCTCTCGTCGGAGGACAAAAGTCGCCTTTTCCATCCCTCGCCCCGAGATATTACACTCCTCGCCACCGCCGCTTATTACTCATATTTTCGTAACTTCCCGACATCGCTACTATAGTTCACCTCCCATTTCCTTTTTCCTTTATCTCCTCAGATTCTCGCTTGAGCTAATGCCGATTTGTCGCCCGGCATTGTCGCCTCAATATCCAAAGCTCGCCCAAGAGCCTCGGTATATGTCAAATCTCCATGATCAAGTAGAGACATTCTTATCTCTCGCCTTAAACCCGATCTAAATTTCTCCGACATCTTTAAATCTGTGTTCACTGATCCGGGCATACTTGACATATCGCAGAAAGTGCGATCATAATCTGTTATACCATCTTTTTCGCTTCAAAACAAAGAATTCAAGTTCCTTCCTTTTTCAGAACTCTTCGAATATATTTGTCATACATTTCTCTTTGAATTCTTCCCAAGTAAACTCATTCAATTGTTCGTGTGTAAAGTTTTTCTTCCGCCTCCCACCAAAAGTCGGCAGTCCAAGAAGTTGAAAAGCAATGCACGATAGTCGCCCCGAGTCAGTGCATCGAGAAAATCGAAAACTGCTCCATTTTTCTTATCCATTGCTCCGCATCATCCGGAGTTCCTTTACCGTTAAAGACAGTGAGGTTCTGCCTAAGAAAGAGCTCTTCACCCTACGATCAAAGGGTGGTTGTGGTATATTTTCCGGTTCTTGATCGATTCTACCTCTTCCTCTACCTCTTCCTCTACCTCTTCCTCTTCCTCTACCTCTCATCCCCGATCAGATCTCTTCTAGGCGGCATTCGCTATACAAGACATTATATTAGCATCGCGTATTATTTTTACAAATTAACATACATAACATCATCACATAGCCCTTTGTAAAACAACTATATTACAATAATTCATCTTTACCATACACATCTTTGTGCAAAAGCCCTTATTTCGTGGTCATTCATATATATATCATAAAATTTTTACCATAAAAGGTCGTTTCAACAAACAACATCATAAAGGAAATTACATACATACCGGCTTACATACTATTACAAAACATCAAGTTTTCCTTTCCACTATTACATAAGTCGACCATACTATATACATACTACCCTATTCTATGTCCATAAGACTCGCCCCGAGATCTCACTGCCTTCTTCGGATCTTCTTCTTCTTCGAATCATCATCTCTCGCATGTACCGGATGGTCCCGCCTCATTAACTCCTATCATGGGTATGTCACGATCGGACCATAGTCCTCACGCATCGGACCGTAATCCGCACGATCGGACTATAACAAACACGCACGGACGTAAGCATCCCGAGTGTCGGTCACCTCATCCTCGCCGACGACGGTAGGGCTCACCGAGGTGGGGAGCCGCCATCGGCGGTAAGGGTGTAAGTGGTGGATGTAGAGGATGTCCAAAAGATAACGGTGGAAAACAGCGCCCCAAAGGTAATCGGTCGCAGCCCTATCCACTGGGCGAAGTCTCGCCTCATCGAACAGATACCGAGGTATCACCGGATTAACTCGTCATGAACCTCAACAGATAACCACTCCGCGTGTCGTCGCGCCATGTATACTCCCTGAGGAAGGTAAGGTCCTCTCGGGCAACCCCATAAATGCGTAAAACATAACTCAAATGGTCGATGAACGGGTAAATCACCAACCGATCATAACCTCTCGCTGCGCGATAGATATAGTCCCCGACACTTTCGTATGTAGTCCTCCCAATCACATGGAAGTATGGTCAAAAGACGCTTGATACCGCCATAGTCGTCACACCATATGCTTGAGCATTTCTCCATAATCGGAGATAGTACATTAGAATTCCCTAAATCCTCTCCATAACACATCCAAATTTTCTCAGATAGGCGCACGCTTCTTCTGGAGTAGGGTTTGGTCCAATCCTTCTTCTAGCCATATAACGATTCCTCCATCCGCCATAAACAAAACTAACATAAGTCAACTAAACATTATCTCGATAAATGATAAGATAACTTAAACGTATTTGTTTAAATAACTAGATAATCGGACAATCTACAAAGTAGATAGACAACCCAAACATATCTCGATGAATGATAAATGTTATAGGAAACACATATCGTAGTTTTCTTATCCCACCGAAAACTTATTATTTAACGCCCAAGGTTTATGGTATATTATAAGATCTTTATACTAGCCTACAACTCAAACTAACTTTCTAGAGACTCGTGAATTCTGGAGAAAGAAATAGGGTTTCAGTCCTTCATAACAAATGAAGTTCAGTGTTTCAGGGTTTCTCGTGAAAACCATGCGCAAATCGGAGTCCTAACGAAGAGAACGAGCTAGAACAAAATTACCGCGCAATGCAGAAAATTACATGCTCGTGACAAGATACGAGGCAATGCCGACACCGAGGTCGTGCATGCCGCTGTCGATGTCGAAGTCGAAGTCATAGTCGTAATCATGGCGCCGACGTCGCTCATTCCACACATTGAGATCGTATTTCATCCTTCAGATTCGCCTTTTTCCTCAAAGCTCGTAGTTATCATTACTTTTGCTGGTCATGTCATTCTCTTATTCTTACATGGGAATGAAATTGCATTTCACGCTCTTTACAATACGTGATCATGCTTTTATATCGACTATGTTCTTCTCAAGATAACATATCATTTGTCATAGTTGATTTTGAGATTCATAGTTTAAATGATAACATAATCAATTCATACATGTATATCAATTTGTATTCATCCTTTCAACATTGATCATCTAATTTCAAATCAAACATATACATTCATCCCAAATTTTGATTACTTACCATAACTACTTTTTGATTTCAAAATCAAGTTTGAAATTTTTCTTATTCATAGTTTTCATTTATTTCAAAGATAATAAGTTTTGAAAATTTCATTCTCGTAGCTTATTTTTCAATCGAATATCATAACATTCTTCTCCATTTTCCTTCACTAATGATTCCAATCTAGTTCATCATTTAAACTTTTCATTGCATGAATCTAAAAAGAAAATCATTTACCTTGTCCCGTTGAAATGAATGTGATGGAGTGTTGAGTATAGTCACCGATTTCTAGAAGTCTAGTGACTCAATCTAGACTCAACTTTGAAAGAAAAGTTTGGTTTCAAAGAGCGAACCGCCTCGATACCACTGTCACGACCCCAACCCTAAAACGGACCTGGAGGGAACAATTGAAGGAATAGTACTTAGGTTCATGAAAAACTAATACGAGAATGTATACTATATGCAAAATAACATAGTATACCGTGAAGTGAACCAATGTAACTAAAGGAAATATAATGACCAAGGACTTTAACAGCTAATATCATCTGCTCATAGAAACATTGTTCAAACTGCAATGAAGTCATGTGAATACACGTGATGACGACGTGTACCCAAGGTTTCTAACTTAACATACATAAACTTATCAAAAGTAGTCCCGACTTCTCAACACCCTCCATCAAGATTGTTAATACTCAACCTCGCACATTTAAAACAAACATGCGGTCGAGTACAAGAATGTACTCAATGGACTCATGCCAAAACATTTTATCGTATTTAAATTACATCGCCACATCATAGTAAGACATAAGGGTTTTATTTGAAATGCCTTATGCTTACCAAAAATATTTCATCGCTCATAAACATTTGTCACAAGCATTTTACTTGCATGTATGATCCATATCCTTATCCTTTCTTCATATCATTATCATTAACGCCGTAGAAGCGAGGCCTCCCCACGCCGCCGTGACCGCCGTGAATTGTCCTTACACTACACAAATACCATTAGGTGTACACGTTAATCTTAGCTGTATAAGCCTTCCCAAGATAAGATCCGATATCGATTTCATTCATAAGTTGGGAGCTACCCAACACATTCACATTATTGCAATCAAGGATAGGATACATACATAAAACATAAACATTTTCGCGGTGTAATTGCTTAAACATTTTAACATCATTTCGATATCAAGAATATAAAAATTATTCACTCAAAGATTTTATCACTTAAAAGTATAGTAAAGCCCACCGGACTATTTGATCGCCTTTATCTTGATTATTCTTCAACGTCCGCCGCTAAGGCCGTCATTCACACCTTTACGCAAAAACGATGTTTAGTACGCCGCTCACGCTTTCGAGACTTTTAAAGTCTAGCATAAACTTCGATATTCTATATCGATCTAAATTGAATTCTTTAACTAATTCAATACTGCTCAATCACAGAATTAACATTTCTCGATTTCGATAAAACGAGATATGTTCGACAATTACCATTTTAACCTTTAGGTAAAGGTTCAACGATTTTACATTTTTCAATCTAACGATTTCGCCATTTAAATCTTTTCACCAATGAGATTTCATTACTCAATTAATACGCTTTACGCCAGATTAGCGTGATTTATCGAACGTATTTCATACGCTGATTTCAAAAGTCAATAATTTTGACTTTTATTAGTAAATTCTTTACTAATTTATATTTTAATCTTTAGTTTCATATAAATCAATTTCTAATTGATTTATTTTGCTAAACTCTTATTATTATTTTTTATATTTTTTTTAATATGTTTTGAAGATAACTTCTAAACATATAATACATCATTATTTTTAACATTTAAGGATTTAAAAATCCTTAATACCTTTAGTATAGCTCTCGGCTATTTAATATAATAATATTCAATTATCTTTCAAATTTTCTTCTAATTTTACATAGTGTACTATATTATCATAGTATCACTAATATGTATTAATTATTAACTATAGAAAATTTTTGTGTATTACTTAATTAATTTCAAATTCACGGTTTCTTCAAACTTGTCCAAATAATTTTGAAAAATCTAATTATTTAGTATATAGTCTCAACATCAATCCATAACATATTTATAACATATGGTCCATCATATTTAATTTCTACATCACTAAATCAAGGTTCATGGTTTTGCCTAACACACATGCACCAAACATTTTCATAAAATTCTAACAAAATTACACCATGCTTATACATTATAGTATAACAATATTACATCATAGTTTTCATCAAAACAAATTAATCATCATCAAATTGAACCTTGAAGCTTTCGGCCTTTTGAAAAATTTGAACAATTAATTTCCAAAATTCTAGTAAAATCATAGAGTACATAGTTTAGGTCCTAGATCAACTATATGCCATTGCATGCCTTAAAAAAAATTATACATCAACATAGAAATTTTTATAATTTTCGTAATTTTCAAAAATATAGCATAGGATTTTTAAAAATTCCTAATAAATTGCTATGAACTCTTATAACACCATATATCAATAATTCATGCCTAAATAAATTCTAAGAATTTTCGATCATCACATAAATTTCATAACATCTTCAAATTAATTTTTTAAACATGATCTATGCTTCTATTCATCATGCTACACATTATTGATGCATAACTTACCATAGGTTAGCAAATTTTGAATTTAAACTCACATGCATAACATTTTGAAATTAAGAACACTTACCTATTCATAAGTCAAACTTAACATGCATTAACTAAATATTACCATCAACAATCACTAAGAACATAAGCATTAGAAATTTTTCACAACCAAGAACACTAAGAACACTTGTATTTTCCTTAGCTTAACTTTCTAATTTTCATAGAAAACTCATGTATAATCGAAACCTTGCTCAATTCCTCACCTTTCTATGGTATGAATATATGGTAGAAGGTTTATAGGCTAAGCTTTGGTGAAGATAGAAGAGAATTTTCAAGGCTTTTCAAAGAGAAGCTCTCGATTTTTTCGAATTTTGGAGAGGAAATGGCTTTGAAAGAGAAAGAAGAGTGTTGGTGTTTTGTGTTCAAGACTTGAGTGAGTGTGGATTGAGAGAAGAATGAAAATCCTACCCTTTGTGTCTCTCTCACTCGGCCTTCTCTTGCTTTTGGAGAGGAATTGTGGTGATGTATTGTTCTCAAGACTTGTGTAAGTGTGATTGTGAGAGAAAATAAAATCTGATTTTCACTTATACTCCCTCAACCCATCGGTGCTCACATGCAAAAGGAAGGAAATAGAATCTTTGTGTAGATCATGGACTATGACTCACTATAGAATCATGAGATGTAATTAGTATCTCTTACACTATGTTGGCCATTAAACACTTCAAGCCATGCATTTTTGGAGCAAGAGCCGGAGGCTCTTTGGTGTACAAATGAATAAGTTTTATTTTTGTATTTAAATGTTGTTATACTAGATACTATATATTAGTTAAAATACATTCTTCCATGTATATTATACCTCCTTGATTATACTATGTTAATATGTAACATAGATACAATTTGTATAATTAAGATGTAACTTAACAAAGTGTATACCAAAGTGATGTGCAATATGTTATTTATAACATAAGGTTTCGACTTTTATTAGTCTCAATTGATACATATTTTATTTTCATGTTATTTATAGATATATATATCATAACATATGGTTTAGATAATAAATTATATCATAGGAAAATTTATTGGTATCATTTTGTATAAGAAAACCCTAATTTTCAAATTAGGGTTTTTCGAAAATTAGCAACTTAATCACTATTGAATCCTTAATGCTCTAGCATTGTTTTAATGTTAAATAATACTTTAATTACATATAATAATCATAGGAATTTAAATACTATAATTCCTTGATCATTAATATCATTTTTCTATTCATCTCTAAGCGTTAACGTTTGAAACGTCTCAAAACGTTAATTATCGAATCATCTCAAAATGATCGTAGTAATATCGTAATTACCTCGTTAAACTATTCCATTAATATTGAAATTTTCATCCTAAGTCTTGGGTTTAGAGAATTTTACGATTATTTAATTAAACTTATCGTAAGTAGCATTAATTTCTTCTGGATATTACACGTCAAGTCATTGTCTCGCCATAAAAAAATCAGCCACATATCTCCTATGTATAGTCTTTGCATATTGTATCAAAACAATTAATGCTATAAATCACAAGTTGGGAAGAGTAGAAGATAATTATCTTGCCAAGAATGGCATAAGCCAAGATCCAATTATATATATTATGAAAACATTGACTTGATGGAATTGATATTTAAATTAACACCATACATTTTATATGGATGTCCAAGCTAAACTCTTAAAAAATACATATATAAATTAAACCCTTCCTATATTCATTAATTAACATAATATGTGAGATAAAATGTCAATCAAGCACTTCAAAAAATCTATCAACATTTATAAAGGATCATTGTTCATTTGTTCTATTCTATAATTCCCCGTCTCTAATTAATGTGTAGGTTGAAGAAGATCAATAGCTTCATATATATCCTTCTTAAATTGTTTGAAGAAACTAACCCGTTGAATTGGATAGAGCACCTGGAGCAAATCCTTGAATAAGTTAACAAAATGATATGGTTTATGCAGTAACATATCAATGATGATAAAAAAATACATATAAAAAATATATCCAAGAATGCCCATAAAGGCACATTGATGTTGATTGATGAATAACAGTTTAATATATAAGGAAAACAGTTCATTAATGTATATTTATATAATTATGAATTGGGCTAATAATAATTATTTAAGTACATAAAATATGAAATTTAGATAAAAAAGAATAGAAAATTATAGGGATGCCACGTAGGATGATGAATGGTTGTGGGTTAAGGAATCCGTAACGGATTATAGAATTTATTTATAGCCCATTAGAAACCGTTGTCGGTAACATTATAACAAAAATATTCTTAATTTGATAATTAATCTTATGATATCTTCGATTTATTGAATGAAGACATCATCCACCGGGAAGACCATCTTAATTGGTGGTTCATAATTAGAGCTTCAGTGCGCACTCACATAAGTACTATACACATGATCACTCACATAATGGATCCAATATTGCAATGAATTTAGATAAATCGCAACTAGATCAATCCAGTTATAAAATGTAAAAATAATCCACACATTAGTGGGACTCGTATTAAATATCTCTTACTAAAGTAGAAATTTAATTTGATATCTCATGTCTCAGTTTTGCCACTTGGACTAGACCCCATCTACCATGATCACTTATAATAAATGGGCATGTTAATGTCGATCCAATGATATAGCATTGTTACTTGAGCAATTACGTGATAATTTATTTTAATATTTAATAATATATATTCATCATCGTCTTTATATTTGTTCATTTAATTTCATTTCGATACGTCCACAAAATTTATTCACTTTTTTTTATATACATGGATCTCATCCAAAAGTTAACACTTTTACATATACTCAATCTATTTATTTACCAAAAAACTATCCATGACAAATATTTCATACTCACATAACATATTTTATTGAGAGAATGTGCAAAAACACCATTTAATGTTTTAGCAAAAAGCAAATATATCTTCATTATTATATTTGGTGCAACTTAGCCATTAATGTATTAAAAAAAGAGGTGGTCTCCTGTGCGTGCCCCGCGCACAGTGAGACCCACCTTAATTAGTTAATTAGTTAATTAATTTGAATTAATTAGTTTTAATTAATTAAATTGATTTTAATTAAAATTAATTAGTTTAATAAACTTTAATTATAAATTAATAAATAATAATTTTGAATTAATATATCTTAATTATGAATTAATAAATCCTAATTTTGAATTAATAAACCATATTTGGAATTAATAAACCATATTTTTGAATAATAAAACATAATTTTGAATTAATAAACCCTAATTAGAAATAATAAACCATAATTTTGAATAATAAACCCTAATTGTGAATTAATAAACCCTAACTTTGAATTAATAAACCCTAAGTGTGAATTAGTAAACCCTAATCGTGAATTAATAAACCTCAATTATGAATTAATAAACCATAATTATGAATTAATCAATTCTAATTTTGAATTAAAAATTATAATTAAAAATTAATAAATTTAATTTTAAATTAACAAAATTTAATTATATTTACTTACTATAATCAATATCTAATTATTTTAACAAAAAACAAGGGTGAGCTCACGGTGAGGAACTCACCCAAGTTTTTGTCTTAAAAAATGATGCAAAATGCCCTTGCAACAAACGGGAGGTTATCTCCGTTAAAAAATATCAAAATTTTCATTTTATTTTTTCTTATAGTAACCAAAAGGAAAAGGAAAAAACAATCCCTTTCCTCTCCCACCCACTCCGCCAATTACCCAGTCCTCCTTCACTCCGCTGCCTCCTCACTGCTCACTATCACCACCTCCTCTGCAGCTTCGGCGGCCTTGTAGTGAAGCTAGATTTATTAAATTATGTCACTTGGGGATTATACAATAACAGAAAAGAAGCATATGGCAGTATTTACTTTGAGAGTATCTTGCGCAATCAGAATAGAAAGAGTAACTTCTGCAGGACCTTTAGGATGAACGCCCCGACTCTCGATTTTCAAGTCGAGGCCTTCCGGAGGTACACCAAACTGCTTCAGAATAGGTAGGATGGTTGTTCGAAATGTATCTGAAGGGAAATCTGATTTTAACCCTCTCCCGAGGATCTATCTTAGATGTTTAATTCACCATACATTGATTATATACCTAGCATGCACCTATATAATTAATTGCAACACGTAGGAGTTTTTCGTGTTTACTGCGAATCATCGGGAATGAATAGATCAAGATTTATGCTTTGATATTACGAATCGTATCCGGTTGCCTAATCTCAATGTCGAGTGAGGGACGATCTATGGAGAATGCTATAGAAAATCACCCTCTTTCTTTCTCTTAATTTTGAAAATTCTCACTATAATGCTATAGTAATTCTCGAAAATATGGAATGAGGATTAGCCTTGATTTTATCTCTCACGTTATATTTATAATGCACTCACAAATCCTATCTAGATAGGATCTATGCATATATAATAAATATAATAATATCCTTTAGGATAGAGAGGATCAAATCGAGTCCCGATGGGACTAGGAGAGAGAGTGGGCGATTTTCACCTTAGCCATAAGCTTTAGATGGGCCACCAGGATCAAATCTGAGGAATAAAGATGAGCCTCAAATAAATTAATTATCTTATGTTCACCCGAACATAAATTAATTTATAAACATTTATTCATGCCACTAGAGAATAAATCTTGACTTGCCTTTATTTCGAAGTTGAGTCGGGCTTGCACTTAGACTTTACGAATCCCGTATTTAAGATATCGTCGTCCATTAATTATTTACGATGCTCGACTACTTAAAATAATTAATATCTTTAATTCCTTAAATAGTACCACTCAACCTTATTATTGTACTTGAGATAACTCAACATGCGGGGTTTAGTACAATAAACCTTTTGAGCTCCTTAAGGGGCGTCATCATTCTAAGCGGATACGGTGACTCGTCTGAGATAACTAGCATGACATACAAGACCGCCACCACCCAAGATGCGAGAGAATCTTGGGTTATCTCATGTAACCCTCACCCATAGCAAGTCAAAGTGATGGTCGACTGAACTCATACTCACCTAATACCTTATCGAGATTTAGATCAACGTAAGTCTCCGAGATCTAGGTTCTTCACGACGGTCGATAGAAGAACTCATTTCACCGTGATCCATCAATACGTCGAGGCGCACCGGTATAGACAAGCAACCAAGTCAAGTCACTTCTTATCTACACATGACTTATACCGACAACTCGTCCTCAAGTTGTCTCGGTTGTGATACTTTTATATCTCATTAAGCGACCAATCATACGGACTTACGTGATCTACAACACAATCGTATGATCTAACTTATATATGAGATAAAGGGATATACATATGCAATCAAGTAAACAATTCAGATAGGAGATTGTAATTGTGGTAACAAGAAACATTGTATACAACCTCAACCAAAGCGCTTCAATATACAAATCCAGCAAGATGAGCGAAGGATCCTTGGATAATTGTGATACCTAAAAGTGCAGGAAAACTCCTCAATTAAGAATCGTTCAATTGGTAGCAATGGAAAAGAATCTCAGATTTCTTGTCAAACTAAACCAAGAGAGAAAAAGCATCATTCGTTCCCGATCGCAAGAGAAATTTACCTTCAAGCACGATAATGAGGCGTCTTCCCAAACAACCTAATCTGATCAATGTACTTGACTCATAAAATCACAACCCCGAGTGGTACTTGAGCTTCATATCTTGACTCATAAAATCAATTAACTACAGTCACAATCTAATATAATAATAATGATGATAAATCAGTTAATCATTTGAAATTTGATTTCTCCGAGCATTCGGTCGGTTTGGTTGAAAATCGAACCGAAAATCCAAAATCGAAAAAATCGAACCATTTAAAATTTCAACCGAACCGAACCAAATTTTAAACTTGGTTTCGGTTCGGTTTTAGTTAAGAACTTTTAACAATTTATATATATATATATATATATATATATATATATATATATATATATATATATAGGGGATGGATCAAATGAGAACCATATAAAATTTAGGAACTAAGAACTAATCATCACCTTTCATTTGATCTAATCTTGTGGTTGACAATACATATCCATATTTAATACTTTATAATAACCGAAAATGGCTGAAGGTTAAATTAGTAAATCATCCAAAAGGTATTAACGTTTCTATTCCTTAAATCATGGGATTTGATATCTATTAAATTCGCATCCTTTATTTGTATATGTAATATTATTATTACCGTAATCTTCATCTCGTCCAACCTCGTATACAGACTAACAATGGAAGCAACATGTTTCTTTCGTTCTTTGTTGTTTAGTATTTCTTATATCGTCATAAAATTCGTCTTCCGATTTCGTATGCATAATAAACGTATTTCATATGCATAACCATTTATCAGAGGGAAATGAATACAATACGTCTTCCGATTTCGTATGCATAATAGGCGTATTTCATATGTATAATAAACGTATTTCATATGCATAACCATTTATCAGAGGAAATGAATACAATACGTCTTCCGATTTCGTATGCATAATAGACGTATTTCATATGCATAATAAGCGTATTTCATATGCATAAAAATTGGAATGGAGACCGATAGAGATAAATTTCGAATGGATGATGTTTGCGAGACAAATAAATGGGCGTAAATAGTTAGGGTTAATTTACCTATAGAGATGAGAGATAGATGAAGGGTGCTCGGTAAATTTCGGAAAAGGAGAGAAAGTTACGATTTTGTGCAATAAAATTATTAAATCACCCTTATTCACACGTAAATATAGAAATACGTGTATTAATACGTAATTAATTCATAATTCCTTATTCTGATTCTTAATCTCAACCATTAAATCTACTAATTTTGATGGTGTAGATTAGTTCTATTTCTCTACATAGGGGTGGTTCTCTATAACCAACCCCTATATATATATATATATAAACTTGGTTCGATTCGGATGCGAATCGAAATTTTGAATCACTAAATCGGATCGAACCGAAAATTTGGTTTTCATTTTTGCATCCAAACCGAACCGAAGTTGTTAAAATCAATCCAAATCGACCAAATTGCTACGGTTCGATTCGGTTATTCGGTTTGATTTGATTTTCTCATCCCTATTCTCCGGAGATGAGCAATGACACCTCGTGAAGGAGGCCGAGAAGCGTGGCCTTGGCTTGTATATCATCAATGATTATCGGTGTGGATGATAGCATTGAGAGGAGGATGTGCAGCCTCATGTTTTGGCTGCCTTTCGGCCGCATGTACAGAATTCTCCCCATTTTTTGCACAACCTGATTTCAACTTCGAAACGCTTTTGACGATCGTAGGGTCCTTCAATTCGCAGAGCGCGGTGGTTTTCCAGCGGTTTGGAGCTTAGCGCCTCCTTAGGTTCTCAATCCTTCAACTTGCGTCTGTATAAGCAAAAGCAATCCGCAAATGACATTATTTTTATAATTTATATTCATTAATTATATGAGGAAAAAGGAAAAAATCAAAATTTAGTATGAGTTAAAGGCTCATTAGTTATAAGGGCTATTTGCACTAGTTTTAATACATTAAAGGCTAAATTGCACTAAACATAATGATAAGGGTATATTTGTATTTTGCTAAAGCGTTTAGGGTGAAATTGCACATTATCCCTATTTTATTATATAGTCTCATTCTTCACTCACTTTCTTGTTTCGTTGTTTTATTAAAACTCGTCTTAAATAACTATAACCATATATAGTAGACCGGAGGAGTACATGGTAGTCATATATCACTATGTTGTAGTATATTTGATCCGATTCTCTATCACGCATGTAGCTTTCCTTGTTCCACTATTAATGCATTCTAATTAATAGTATTTATTACTAAAAGTTGGAGTTTAAAAAATTATGCACCTAATTATGGAATATTAATACAACCGTAATAATCAATTTATTAACTAAAAATTTGCAAATTAAATATAAAAATAACATTAAACCAGTAATTATAAAATTAATCTAAAGCACCAAAAGATCGAAATTGAAGAAAAAATAAATAAAATTTAAAAAATGGTAGTGGTAATATATACACGGAGGTCATGTATCACTATCACTTGCACTGTCACGAGTGTAATGTAAAACTGTTTTTTACCTTATATACCCTAATATACGTCTAATAATACATTCTTCTCTTCGCTATTGGCTATGAAAAAAGAATAGCAGCATATCAAGCGAATCCCACTAAGTGTACGAAACAGCCAAATTTAGGTCCATCACTAGCAAAAACTGATACCAATATCGAAATAAATTCACTATAGATCTATCCTAACAAGCCATCTAAGACTTAGTACTATATATATAACGAGCACTAAAATTGGTGGAGCACTACTTAGAGCTGGGTATAATCACCCTCATTATTCTACTCACCACTAAAGATGATGGCTCCTCTAACTTCCCATTCCCAATCTTCCCCAAGTGTCACTAACTAGAGTGAAACGCCAATCGAGAAAACAGTTTCATTTCGATCCTTCACACGAAACGAAATATGTAAAGACAAACGTTCTACAATGAAAGAAATAAAATTGATATATTAGAAACGATGGAATTTGGGCTTAGGATCCCATATGTTACGGCGAAGCGGTGAGTCTAGCTCGTCTTACGAAAACAACTTATAATAACGATTTCGAACTCGGCGTAAAAGTTATGTGTGTTTTGAGTATCCTTCTGACAATGGACCTTCGCTAGATTTAATCGTCAAATATTCATAAGCTACTTGTTCCACAGCGATCCTCTATTCCAAAATCGTAGTTCTAAGTGAAGTTGTCAAGGGTAGGACGTGTTGCGTTGGTGGAAAGAAAGATGTAGAGTTTAAGTCATCTCCGCTTGTAATGAAAGTGTAAAAAGAGTGTGGTTCTGAATCTGAAGTCATGCTTAAAGGGCATCCTCATATTTCTACAACTGTAATAGTAAAAAAGGCAACAAACTGTTCCCCTCCATCTCTAAGAAAAGCACAATAACTGTAACCTTGAATAATAACTTAGTCATTTTTGAGGCGTAACTATTACAGAAAAAACTCTCACAGTTGCGTGAACTCATCACATTCAATTGAATAACAAAATGGAGACGTGACACAGTCCCGCCACCATCGCTATCACAACGCCAACTATTTATGGGGTGGAGGCGACGCACTTTGAGTGGACGTGGAACACCTTAAATTCGTTCACTGGAAAAGAAAAAGTAAAAAAAAATAAAATTGTTGGAGCATGGAGTGTGAACACGCATGAATCCATTAGCTAATTAGGAGTCGACCACCAAAGCTTGATTGGCCAAACTTTGCCATTTTCTGACTGCTGATTCATTCTATAAATAGAGGGCTCGTTGCGGGAGTGGATCTTCAACACCTTCTGAGATCATCATGAGAACTTTCAGCTTTTGCTTCGCCATTTTCTGGGCGGCGTCGTTTCTTCTTTTGGAGAGCGATGCCGAGAGCAATGGAGTATATATCGTCTACATGGGAGCCTCGCCTCCAACGAGGATCATGCTCAGATTCTCAGCTCTTTGTTAGCAAGGTTCTAATTTGGATCATCAAAATCTTTTCAATTTCAAACCAATCACTAAATATTCTTGAATCTGTGTGGGAATTTTTACTTTCAGAAAGAAGAAGTCCGTGATACATACCTACAGCAACGGCTTCTCGGGTTTCATGACTCGTTTAACGAAGGAAGAAGCGAAATCAATAGCTCAAAGAGCAGGAGTGGTGTCTGTCTTCCCCGATCCACTTCTGCAACTTCACACCACTCGTTCTTGGGATTTCTTGAAGTTTCAAACTGATTTGAAGATCGACTCTGCTCCCACCTCTTCTTCATCAACCGGAGATGACACCATCGTTGGCATCTTAGATACAGGTGAATACTCCGTCCCTACGTGAGCAAAGTATCTGGAATCCAAATAATCAAATCGAAATAGTCGTATTGACTTTCTTAAAACCCAAACCTAAAAATCTAAATTATATATGATTTATATATAATATTAATATCTTATTTGAATATTTCTAATCCTAAATATAAATATATATGATAATTAAAAAAAATGATTTTGGATTTTCTGAGTTTTTATGGGGATTTTGAGAGTTTTCAGATTTTTCGGTTTGGTTTGAATTTTGTTATAGAATCTTGGTTTTCGGATATTTCAAGTCGGTTAAGATTTTTTTCAAAATTGAATTTTCGAATCAATTCGATTAAGAAAAAGTTCGAACGAAATCCCAATTTGCACCCCTAATAGAGTAAATTAACTTTTGAAAAAATAAATTCCTTCTTTTGGCAAAGTTGATCGACTTTAATTGTAGCATCATTCCATGTTCTGTTATATTGTTTACAACTTTTCATGGCATTGATTATGATAGGAATCTGGCCGGAATCGGAGAGTTTATTGACAAAGAAATGGGTCCGATCCCATCACGTTGGAAGGGAAATGCATGGAAGGCCAAAACTTCACTTCCGCTAACTGCAATAGGTAATTATTAATCAATTTGCAAAATGTAAAATTTGAACTTCTCTTCTAATTTCATTATTTGCATAATCTATAGGAAAATTATTGGAGCAAGGTATTACGGTGACGACGATGAAGACGACGCCGGGAGTAGTCCATCCGGCACGCCACGGGATGAGAGTGGGCATGGCACCCACGTGGCGTCCACGGTGGCTGGGATGGCGGTCTCAGGGGCATCCTACTATGGCCTAGCAGCGGGGAGCGCGGCTGGGGGCTCCCCACGTTCGAGAATCGCCATGTATCGTGTCTGCTTAGCCGGAGGGGGATGCCTCGGATCGGCTATACTCAAAGCATTTGACGATGCCGTTGCCGGCGGCGTCGGCGTGCTGTCCCTATCACTAGGAGGGTCACCGGGACGCCGGTTTCGACACAGACCCCATCGCCATCGGGCGTTTCACGCAGTGGAGAAAGGGATAGTTGTGGTCTGCTCTGCTGGAAACAGCGGCCCTTACTCTTCATCAGTCGTCAATGTCGCCCCTTGGATCCTCACCGTCGCTGCCACCACCATCGACCGTGATTTCGAGGCCAGGATCGTCTTAGGAGGAACAAGATCATCAAGGTAATGAATGACAGATCGGATTTTCTGTCCCTACAACTCTGTCTCAGTCTTTCCACAAGTATAATTTAAGGGTAATTAACTGTAATTTTGAATTTAATTCCTTTTAATTATGCTTGTGTGACAGAGATCCGAACTGAATGAATCGATTCAATCAAGAATGATATCATCGATATGACTTATTGTCGATGTTTGTGTAATCTCATTCTCAGGAGGAGGCATCAACTTTTCGGGTCTGAATAAGACGAGCGTTTATCCCTAATAAATGGGCTCTCTGCAAAGTCTGCTTCAACCAGTTTTAGCGAAGATGATGCGAGGTGCGATGGATGGTTCGACACCAAAACAAGGGCTAATTGTCCGTAAATCCATAAACTATAAGTGAATTCTGGTATTTCCCATAATCTATAAAGTTGGTGAATAAATACATGAACTTTGACAATTTTTCCGAAATTAAGCTGAAATTGAATGTGTCATCCTAATTTTTAGAAACCCTAATCCCAATATTTAGAAATCCTTACACCACATCTAAAAATTCTGATGCTGCGTCAGTTTTGGACTCGTCCGAAATCTTAATTTTGGAGAAATTTCGAAAATTATCAAAGTTGATTTATTTATTCACCAACTTTATAGATAATGGAAAAATCAATATTCAGTTATAGTTTGATTAACCCAAAAAACAATCCTGATTAAACTCAGCTCGTACTGATCATGTGGTGGCCTGTTTCAGAAACTGCGTACCGGGTTCACTTGAGGAGGGAAAAGTGAAGGGAAAGATCGTTTTGTGTGAGAACGGGGACAAAGAATACCCAGTGAAAGAGAAGTTCAACTCAATCGAGATCGGGGGCGCAGTTGGGATGATCATGGCTGATAACGACCTCAGACAAGTAGCGTCCAAATACGGACTTTCTCCGATTTCTGCTGTCACTAAAGGTGACGGAGCTCAGATTCTATCATACATCAACTCAGCCAGGTATAGCCTCTTCCCATCATTACCATTATATGTAACTATACATTCACTTTGCAAATTCAAGAAAATAATTAAATATATTTGAAATTGCAAAGCAATCCAGTAACAACCATTCTGCCAACTGAGGTGATCCCGAATTACAAGCCTGCTCCTGTTGTTGGCTACTTCTCCTCAAGAGGCCCTACTTTCGGGATCAGAAACCTTATCAAGGTATTACAATATTTTGCCTCAGGCCTCCTATTCTTAAAATACAGAGAGACTAGGAACTGAAAACGTTGTGCAGCCGGACATTGCAGCGCCTGGGGTATCTATTCTCGCAGCATGGCCTGCACGACACAAGAGAGGCTCTCCGGGGAAGGATCCGCCCGTCTTGACATACTCTCCGGCACGTCCATGGCCTGCCCTCACGTCTCGGTCTCGCTGCTAATGTCAAGTCTCAGCATCCTACGTGGACAGAGTCTGCTATTAGATCAGCCATAATGACAACAGGTGGGACATGATCTTAATCCGAAACATCAATGATATGACTTATAATTATGTCTAGTATATAATATCAAATCTGCATCATCTTAATTTCAGCAATCCAGACAAACAATCTGCACACTCCCATCACAAGAAATGATGGATCAATAGCCACACCTTATGACATTGGGGCAGGGAAATCAGCGTAACAGGGCCGTTGCAACGGGCCTCATCTACGAGACTGAATCCACAGACTATCTCTTGTTTCTTTGCAATATGGGGTTTGACACAGCCATGATCAAAAGAATTGCATCAAGTCTTCCTAGTAACTTCTCTTGCTCGGGCAGCTCAAAGCCGACTCCATCTCAACATGAACTATCCCTCCATAGCAATATCGGGCCTAACTGCAAACGCTATCAAGACTGTGAGCAGAACAGTGACCAACGTTGGCGACCAAGAGTCGACCTACTCATGTGCCGTGGAGGCTCCGGCTAGTTTGGATGTGCAAGTGGTGCCAAACAAGTTGCAATTCACCAAGAATGTTAGCAAATTGAGCTTCAAGTGACGTTTAAAGTAGCTGCAAATCTGAAGGAGGACTTGTTTGGGTCGATAACATGGTCTAATGAGAAGTATAAGGTTAGGAGTCCATTTGTTGTGAGCAAAAACTTAGACCAAGAATAATGCATGGCATTAATTGAATGTTGCTAAATGCTTTGTGAGACGGAAATAGAAGTGAAGAGCCAACGCGTTATAATGCAATCAGAGTTGCTTGTCGGTTGAATTATGTGAATTAAAGTATGAGATCCGATCATCTGTCTCTAGTACTATATCTCCATCAGCATAAATAAAGGTAGTATTAAATTCAAAATTACAGCTAATCACCCTCTTAACTACCACCAAATATTAACTACCACCGCATAAGTTGGAGGATATAACACCATGTTTGTGCATGTTGCAGTCGATGAATGTGGTGTGTGATGCATGTCGAGCGTCCCTTTTCTACTAGGACGTAATTAAGGCATTTCAAAACTGAGTGGTAGACATCGATTGTTCGTGTCCAGAAGAAGGAAAAAAACATGTAAAGGCAATGTGCACACAAAGAATCAAACACGAAGGGAAAAACAAGAGAAATATAAAGAAAATTCAACATTAGTTACTCCACCATTCGATATTTTGCAACAGGTAGGGGTGAACAAAATATCTAAAATCGATAATGTAATCGAATCAAACAAAATATTAAATTCAGTTCGATTGTATCATTTCTCAATTCGATTTTTTTTAAAAAAAACTTATGTTTAGTTAGGTTTGATATTTTTTCAAAATCAAACAAAATAAAAATTTGAATTATATATTGATCGATCTTAATTTCGTTAGGGAAATAAATGCACAATGAACACGAAGGATTTCGTGGTTCGATCTTTGAATTAGATCTCGTCCACGGGCAAGAGAGAGTGTATGTGTATTGAGAGTGTAAGCGATTACAAGAGTGTAGATCTTTTACATCTAATCTAGCCTCTATTTATACACAATTATATTGACCTAGATCTCAAGTCGAGATCTTCTCTAACTAGGATCTTAATCCCGGATCTTATCTAAATAGGATTCTTTTAGATGTGTCAGAATCTTCTGCGTCTCCACTTGCGATTTGGGTTGTAACTGACTTAGGAGTCTTCTTGGGCCGAACTCACCTAGGCCGAGCTTAATATCAGGCTCACTTTTATTGGGCACGATGCTTGAACTGATAGTTGGGCGTGTCCTATCATATCCCAAAAAGGCGAAGTGAGGTCATGATGGGTTTAGGGGTCGTGATTCGCCAGTGTTTCATGTGTGACGAAGTGGAGCGCGATCAATCTTGCAGTGGTCTTCTCTCGAAGTTGCACATCGCTTGGCTTCGCTTTTCCGAGGTGTTATGCCGAAGTCGTGTGTTACTTGGCTTCACCTTGCCGAGGCATTGTGCCGAAGTCATCGTCGCTTAGCCGCCTTCGAGGCGTTGTGCGAAGTCGTCGTGGCAGCTTTACCTTGCCGGCGTTGTGATGAAGTCATTGTTTGAGCAGCGTAACGTCGTGCGAGGTAGAACACGGGATCGCGATCTGCATTTAATCGTGCGCGGTTGGATTCGATAAAGTGCATTTTGGGGAATAACGTCACGATACGCTATTACTCGTATCACTTTTATCCATTTCCATTTCAAATTCTCAAACTCTCGTGTTTACGAAAGATAGAGTTCATTGCGTCCTTTGTTACTCTCGCCGTGCTGTGCTATCATCTTCTCCGATTTTCTCGAACCGATAAGTTTTCATGGCACCTTCTTCTTCCTCCTCGATGAGTCTCACGGCCATGACGGCCGTATCGTGTCGATGTCGCCATACGGATTCTCCGGTGGATGTATGATTTCTCCTTGAATCCGTGTTTCCTTATAAGTGTAAATTATACTTTCCGCCTTTGGTTGATTTTGGTAGGGTTTCGTCTTTACCTCCATTCTAGAACATTCGAAATATTAGAGCTTGTGTCTAGTTTTGTATCCGAAATCTTCGGTGATTGCTCCCCGGTGGAGGATAGGGCTAGCTCCTCCGGATGGTTTTGTCACGGTTTATGAGGACTGACTGAAGTGCGGTCTTCGTCTTCCTTATCCCCTGTTATCATCGAGTTCTACAGTTGTTTGCCATTCCATAGCCCAAATAACGCCAAATTCCTTTCGGCATTTGGCGGGCCTCGGTGTCTATGCACATCGGCATAATTGTCCTTTGACCGTGGGGCTCGTCCTTAGATTCTTCAATTTAAATCTAGCGGGGTGGTACTATTTATCACCCGCCGTAACTCAAAATAAAGGCGAGGTCCAAAATCTCAAGCTGGCGGAAGAAGTACTTTTTGTCGTTTTCTGAGTCCTTCCAGATTCGCTGGAATCGCGAGAAGTAGGTAGCGTCCACGATTACAATTTCGGTGGCGTAGAGGATACTTTAGATCGGATTGGCACGGTTGTGAAGTTTTACGAGGCCGATCTTCTTGCGGCGGATCGAACCACTTGTGATCCCATCACCATGGCGGAGTCGGTGAAGGTGAGGCCTCCTCCCTTTCTCTCCTTCTTCTTTCACCTCGTTGTTTTATCTTTCATGCTAACTTGATATATATTTTTGCGGTGAACTTCGTCAAAGATAAGAAGAGGAAGAGGTGGGTTCTGCTCCCAAACCTTCCGCCTTAGCATTGAAAGTGCTGAAACTTCTTACGAGAGGTGAGGTTGAAGGAGGTCGCTTCACATGTGCCTACCTCTCCTCTCAGTGCCCACGCCCGATAAGGAAGCGTGTGGCTTCTCGCCGGCGATGATGATTGCACAATCATCGGTCGGTCGCGTCGATCCTTTTCCGAGGTAAAGCACTTTTTTTGTTGCGTTTCTAGGCAATGTATCGATCGTTGGTTGGCGTCGATTTTTACATGCGAGGGGGTGAGCACGTGAAGGCCGAGCTCAGGTATCTGCGGTGTCCGTCAGTGGTGGACTTTTGAATGGCGCTCTGACCGGTTCGGTCGGTGGCTCTGTATTCCGGGAGTTGGAGGAAGAACACCCTTCTTTCCGGGGCGTGGTTGAGGCCGAGTCGAGGCTCGGGAGGCGGTGAGGAGGGGCCGAGGCTCGCGGCGGCGAGGTTGCGGCGGTCAGTCGGCGAAAGCGGCGAGGTGGAGGCGTTGAAGGCCGAGATTGAGGCGGCCGGGCATCGGGAAGCCGAGGCGGCGAGCTCGCAGGAGAGCTTCTCCGTGCTTTCGCGTGAGGTTGTTCTTGCGGGAGGTTCTCAGTGGCCGACGATCGGCGAGATCCTCAACAAGCATGTGATAGCGATCACGCTCGATGAAGTCGCGAGGATTACCCATTGTTGGATAAATCCAATGCGGGTATGAGGTGACGGAGAATGGTGTTGTTGCGATCTATGCGAGGTCCTTGCTACCGGCTTGGAGAACTACCGTGCTAGAAAGCCTTACCTCCTCCTCAGCGTTCTTGACCCCGATTTGGTTCGGGCTTGCTCGGTGGACCGTGATGCCGTTCTTGAAGCCTTAATAGCTTATATGGCTAGAAGCCGAGGACAACGGTGGGGCCGAGGTCTCGGAGGGCGTGAAGCGGCGTCGGCTGAGTCGTGAAGAGGTCGAGGTTCGGAGCCGGATGAGGTGAGGCCGTTGGCGGACAAGGGTTCTTGGAGGGTCGATTGATCCTCTTTTTTTTTATAATGTATATGTACATCGTCATTTACGCTTGGTGGCTTTAATAAAATTTCTGGTTGGAAAATTTGTCTTTTGTCTTTGTCTCGATCTTCTCCGAATTTTTGATGTATCCCATGGTTGGATCAAATCAAAGCGTTGACTCGGGCTCTCGAATCAAAAGAGGTGAGGTCCCGCACTGGAGGGTAAACTTGGCCATGTGCATGAGGAGGCCGACGTCAAGTCAGGACTTCACAAGAGAAATTTGACGAGCTTCAAGCTCGATTCTTGGAGTTGGAGGAGCTCGAGATCGCGGAGGTAAGGCCAATCGGTCATCGAAGAACATCTTTGAGTCTGAGGCGGTTATCCGCGAGGTGGTGGAATGACTATTTTCGATGCCGAGGCTAAAGTTTCGAGCTCGTAGCATTGCTCGAGGTATAGACAAAGTCTGATCGAACTCGGCAATTTCGGGAGTAATATGCCGACCTTAAGAAGATAGGTGGTTTGTACAAGACCGTAGCGGCTCGTCATCCTCTCTAGAGTAGGTGTTTGGATTCGATGACCGAGGCTTCTTCATCTGCCGAGCTCCTCCTTCTGTCGAAGCTCGTTCTTGTCTTCCGACGACGTGGAGTGTTGACGAAACTTCTCTTGAGTCTTTATGCAAGATCGACGTCGCCCGTGAGAAGCCGAGCTCGTGTGTCATCGGCGGCCGAGGTCGTTCGATGAGGCAAAAGTTGGTCGAACTTCCGGCATCGATCGGGGGAGGCCGAGGTAGGGATAGGGTTAGCATAGATGATTTGTTGAACCACGACTTTCCTAGGGATTGGCTTAGCTTTTCCGGCCTCACAGGCCTTCATCGTCCTCGTAATGTATCGTTGTACACTTGAAATAAGAATGAATTTTTCTTTGCCTTGTGTTGAAAACATTGTATACATTTCGTCCTTGTGTTAAGCGAAGGTAAAGGTTCCTTTTGGCAAGAAATATTGCTAGGGGTGGTCCTCTTCCTCGAAATAAGCGAAGGTATAGGTTCCTTTTGGCAAGAAATATTGCTAGGGTGGTCCCTCTTCCCGAAATAAGCGAAGGTATAGGTTCCTTTTTGCGAGTTTTATCGCTAGGGATGGTCCTCTTCCCGAAATAAGCGAATGTATAGGTTCCTTATTTGACAAGTTTTATTGCTAGGGTGGTCCCCCTCACGCGCGTTTATAGTTCATCCTCGTATTAAACGAAGGTAGTTTGTCCTCCGTCGAGGGTATTTCGTCCTCCTTGGAGGGTATTGTATAATGGAGAAGAGATAGTATGCATAAGTGGCAAATAAAATATGCAAAAAATATTTTATTAATGAAGACCAACGTAATAACAGAACAAGACTCAAAGCATGAATGAGCAGACTCGAGGACACGGTGAGCAGACTTAACTTTTGACACTTATGCAAAGTATCTCTTCGGATGAATGAAGTGCCACGTACTGGGTATTTGCTGTCCGGATATATGGGCGAGCTTGTATGACCATTTTCCGAGGACTTCTTTGACTGATAAGGCCCTTCCATATGGCTTCCGGTTTATCGAGCTTTATGGCTTCTCGACTTCATTATTTCGTAGTACGAGGTCGCCTACTTGGGCTGTCGGGATTTGATCTGTTGGTTGTAATACCGAGCTACTTGTTGCTTGTACCGAGCTTCTACGATGTGGCGAGGTCTCTTTTTCTTCGGCGGATCTAGATCGGTTCGTAGATTTTCCTCATTGCTTGGTGAGAAGTGAATGGTGCGGGGGCTCGGCATACCGATCTCTGCAGGGATCACTGCTTCGGTTCCGTACACCAAACTGTAGGGTGTTTCTCCGTTCGATGTCCGAGGTGTAGTACGGTACGACCATAAGACTTGCGGCAAATTTTCCACCCAATTGCCCTTTACTCGGTCGAGGCGAGTTTTGAGTCCTTTCACGATTGTCCTGTTGGTGACTTCGGTTTGACCATTTGCTTGGGGATGGGCCACCGAGGTGAATTTTTTGGTTGAAGCTCTTGACACCACTCTTTGAATACCTTATCCGTGAGCGTGTCCCATTATCCGAAATGAGGATATGAGGGATGCCGAGCGACACACGATGTTCTTCCAGACGAAGTTGAGGCGTTTTGCTTGTGATTTTCACCAGGTTCGCCTCCACCCACTTTGTGAAGTAGTCGATCGCGACAATCGGGAATTGAAAGCGCCACGGAGCTTTGCGAAGGGACCTACAATATCAATCCCCATTGCATAAATGGCGAGGGCTTTGCATCTTTGGCGAGGTCGGTTTGAGGTAGCCTCGGCACGTTTCCATGGATTGACACTTGGACACTTCTTCACGAGGTCGATTGAGTCTTGGAACATTGTTGTGATAGTATTCCCATCGCATGACTTTCTTTGATAGGTAGCGGGGTCCGATGTGACTTCCACACGATCCTTCATGTACTTCTCGTAGCACGTAGCATTTCGGTTCGAACCCGGGCACCTTAGGAGGCTAGAGGTATGATTTTCTATAGGATTCCTGCTCAAGTGTATATCGCGGATTTGCTCAAGATTTTCCTAGCCTCGAGCACATCGTGGGGTAGTTTGCCATTTTCCAGGTATTCTTGAATGTGAGTCATCCAATTGGGTTCGTCGTCAGAGACTACGTTGACCTCGGCTTCAGTACCAGTATCGTCTATGCTTCTGTTTTGGACTTCTTCTACAGGCGAGCTTGTTGATGACGAAGCCAATTTGCTTAAGATATCAGCTCGGCTATTTTGCTCCCTTGGGATGCGAACCAACTTGAAGTGTGAGAAAGTTTGTTGTAAGCTTTTGGCTTTTTCAAGGTATTTCTTCATCCTGTTGCCTTTTGCCTCGTACTTTCCCAACATGTGGCCTACTATGACTTGTGAGTCACTGTGAACTTGCACGGCTCGTATCTGAAGAATTTGAGCTAGGCGAAGTCCTGCAATTAAGGCCTCGTATTCCACTTCGTTATTCGTATTTTTGAATGTGAACCGAAGTGCATAGGTGATCTCTTGGCCATCTGGTCCCAGAAGTAGGATGCCTGCCCCGCTACCTGCTTTCCCCGAAGCTCCGTCCACATAGACTTGCCAGCAATTCTCAGGTGCTTTATTGATGTGTTCGGCTTCGGCATTGTCGGGGGCAGACTCGGTGGGTTTAGGCTTCTCTGCGAAGTTAGCCTCTACAAGGAAGTCTGCTAAGGCCTGACCCTTGATGGCTTGACGAGGGAAAAACGATATAGCGTGTTCGCCTAATTCAATTGCCCACTTCGCGATTCTCCCTGAGGCTTCTGGTTTCGTCAACTCTTATCGAAATGGATGGTCGGTGAGAACTTGTATGGGATGTGCATGGAAGTATGGACGCAGTCTCCTTGCAGCATTTACTAAAGCCAAGGCGAGCTTCTCCAAATGTTGATACCTCGTTTTTGGCCCTTTTAGTGCTCGGTGATGAGATACACGGAGTGTCGTCCTCCTCTCGTACAGCGCAATTATGGTTTCGTCCGAGGTGGCGAGGTATAGGGAAAGGACCTCTCCTTCTTTCAGGACAGATAAAGTGGGGAGTTTGGCGAGGTAGTTCTTGAGATCTTCGAAGGCTGACTTATGCTTATCATCCCAGGAGAACTCGGAGCCTTTTGAGTATTTTAAAAAGGAGCTGCTTATCCATGGCTTTTGAAAAAAGCGGCTCGGTCTTGCTATCTGACCGTCAATCTATGCACGTCATGGATGGTCTTCGCATCTTCATGTCCAAATGGTTTGAACCTTGGGCGGGTTGGCTTTAACCCTTCTTTTGAAACCCACCACCCCAAAAATTTTCCGGACGGATTGCGAATGTACATACGGGGTTTAGCTTTAGGTTCACCTTCCAAGTAAGCGAGGACGATCAGGAGGTCGGCAACAGAGCGTGGCTTCCTCCTTGCTTTTGGACGATGTCATTTACGTATACCTCCACATTCGACCTATGTAGGGCTTGAATATCTTGTCCACCATTCTTTGATAGGTAGCCCTTGCATTCTTGAGTCGAATGGCATTTTCTTATATGCAAAGACTCAAGTCGTAATGAAAGGCGATCTTGGATGCATCTTCGTAAATCCATCAAGACTTGGTGATATCCTCATATAAATCCAAAAGTGAAGACTTCAGTATCCGACCAAAGCGTCAACCTTCTTGTCGATATTGGGAAGAGGTAGCGATCCTTTGGGAAATGCTTATTGAGATCGGTGTAATCGATACATTCTCCACCCTCCTCCTTTCTTGACCATCACCGGATTGGCTATCCAGGTCGGATACTTGACTTCGAACAGTATGCAAGCTTTTAATAATTGATTCACCTCGTCATGGATGACCTGATTCCGTTCAGCTGCAAAGATCCGTTGCTTTTGCCGACCGGTTTTACACAGGTCGATGTTGAGGCGGTGAGTGATAATACTTGGTGAGACCCCGGTCATGTCGAGGGGTGACCAAGCAAACACGTCTCTGAATTCCCTTAGGAGTTGGATGATCTGTTTTTTTAATTGAGGTTCCTCGGTGGAACCTATTTTGACGACCTTGAGTGGCTCGTCTTCATACAGTGCGATCTCCTCTACCGGGCTGTCGGGGACAGGCGACGTCTTTCCCATTTCCAACTCCTCGGGTTTCTTTAATTGCTATGCTTGTGGGAGTTGGGTCGAAGTCCCTACGCCTCTTAGGGCGACCTGCATGCATTCTTTTGCCTGTTTCTGATCTCCCCGGATCACGGCTACCCCTCATTTTGTGGGGATCTTCATTGTCAGATGGTACGTTGAACATACCGCCCTCACTACGTTTAGCCAGTCTCGTCCCAGTATGATGTTATACGGCGAGTAGGCTTTTACCACGAAGAACTGTACCACCTTGGTAGAGCTCGTAGGCGCTCTTCCACCGTGACGGTAGTTCGATTATTCCTTACAGGCGTCTCTTCGCACAAAGCTTGAGTGGTAGCGGAGCTGGTGCGGCGTGCCTCCTCAACTCTAACTTGTCGAAGCATTCCTTGAAGAGAATGTTTTCCGACGCATCCTTGTCGATGTACACGCGTTTTACCAATTTATTAGCGACCACTACCGGATGACCATTGATCACGGTGGGCACTCTGACGATGCGGGGTCGTCCTCGAAGAAGGTGATTGCCTCGTCCCTTTTGAACCTCTTGTTGACGGGTTCGCTGGTATGTGGACTTCGGGCTTCAGCCTTAAGAGATGACTTCGTAACTCCGTGAGGGAGCCCCGTGATGGTGGAGATGATCCGTCGTATTGGGGCTCGTCATCTCCTTCGTCGATGTCGCCTTGTCTTCTTATGAGGGCACGGTTTCCTCTCTCTTCTTCCTCTTTTTCGACCTCGGTGGGGGCTTCGTCTTGACCACTTCGGCGGCCATGCCTCGTACTTCTTTAGGACTCCATCCATGTACCAAATTTTCGATGTCTACCATGAGGTCTCTGCATTCTTCAGTGTCGTGCCCAATATCCTCATGGAAGGAGCAGGATTTGTCCTTGGATCGACGTTTTGACGCCCATGTCATTGGTCGAGACTTCTAGAACAAATTCATGTGGAGCTCATAGATATCCGCTCTTGGCTTCGTCGAGGAGCATATTGGGGTCGCTCAGAGTTATTCTGTGACCCGTGCTCAGATTCTCTTGGACGATGTATTCTTTCGAGGCACTTCGTCGGCCACGGTTTGGTCTCCTCGACCATCGTCTTTCCTCCCTTTGTCGAGGGCTCCATCTTTTCGCCGCGCGCTTCTGTCGCCTTCGTCCGCTTTGGCGAATCGGTCGGCTATGCGCCACAGCTCCGTCGCAGTACGGGGTTCGTACTTGACGATCTCTTTGTATAGGGCCCCGGCAGATGCCGTTTTGAAGGCCGAGATGATGAGGAGATCGTTCACGTCTTCGACTTTCGTGCTCTCCTTATTGAACACGGTCATAAAGTCGTGATGGACTCGTTCGGTCTTGCCTCGAGGTGAGGAGATGTGCCGATGTCGTTTAGGACTCGGCCTTACGGAAACCGATGGAAGGCTTTCATCAAATCGCGATGCGATCCAATACTCCCGGAGGTAAACCGTCGAACCACCAGCCGGGCGTTGTCGATCAGTAACTCCGGGAAGAGTTTACACATGTGGACGGTGTTGAGGCGTTGGTTGATCATGTTATATTGGAATTGTGAGAGGAAGTTTTGCGGATCCTCATCCGTCGTCATAGGGGCGATGCGGCGCCTATGCTTATGCGGGGCGAGTGTCGAGTATTTCGTTTGAGAACGGGGTAACTATCTTCCCGTACCCGTCGAACCCGCCTCCCGGAGAGTGAGGCGGAGTTCGTCGATCGAACTCGTTTTGATGACGGGGACCGACCTCGCGGTGACCACGGCGTCCTGTCCCACGCTGTTCGTCCCTTGCACGGTTGGTTTGGGCCCCAACCCGTGTAGAGGTATGAGCGCCTATCATCCGGAGGCTGGGGGATCCACCTCGTTGTGCTGCCTCGTGCTTCGACGAGGCTTCGGCGTTCCTATCTTCGTGATGTGGCCGACCTTGTTCTCGGTTGAGGTATTGTAGGAAGCTTTCCTTATTTTTCTCAAGGAATCCTTTAACGGCCTCGTCAAGGTTCATCTGCGGAGTTGGAGGTTCTTCTTGGTTGCTGTTGCGACCTCCCTCGCTATGGTATTCTGCTTCTTCATGCAGGATGGGATGGCCTTGCTCGTCGAGACTCTGGACATGCCCTTCGGGGATCGGTTCTCTGGTCGGGCTCTTCCCAAGCCGAGCTCGGCGTGTCCTGCCGCCGTTATTGTTGTTGTTGCTGGCGACGACCCTGGATGTATGACTTCTGGTATTCATCGTTGTGATTGATTCCCTGTAAACAAAAGTTGATTGAAAACACAGAATTTCGTTTCCCACAGACGGCGCCAGTGATCGATCTTAATTTCGTTAGGGAAATAAATGCACAATGAACACGAAGGATTTACATGGTTCGATCTTTGAATTAGATCTACGTCCACGGGGCAAGAGAGAGTGTATGTATATTGAGAGTGTAAGAAGCGATTACAAAGAGTGTAGATCTTTTATGTCTAATCTAACCTTTATTTATACACGATTATATTGACCTAGATCTCAAGTCCGAGATCTTCTCTAACTAGGATCTTAATCCCGGATCTTCTAAATAAGATTCTTTTAGATGTGTCCAGAATCTTTCAAGGCTCCACTTGCGATTTGGGTTTATGGCGGTTTAGAGTCTTCTTGGGCGAACTCACCTAAGCCGAGCTTAATATCAGCTCACTTTTATTGGACCGATCTTGGGCCGATAGTTGGTAGTATCCTATCATATATATAATATTAATTTTTTTAAATAAATTAATTATAATTTTATCTAAATAATTTAGTTATAAAAATGGAATGAAAGTCATATTTTTTTTAAGTTTTTTCAGGCTTTTGCAGTTCGGTCAATTTTGTTTATAAAATTTCGGATAATTGAATTCCAGTAATTCAGACAAATTTGATGATTTAATTTTTTATAAAAACTAGAAATTCAATTTGGTGCGGTTTTATCAAAAAACCGTGCCGAAATCCTACTACTGACCTCACAAGCACAAGGTAGCTCAAAGCTTGCGGAGACTTTTACTCAGCTGCAGTTTGGTAGGCCCAATATTTTCTCACAAAGACAAAGTTGATCAACCAGGGAAAGTAGGCACGACAATAATATATAAAAGGGATATGACAAGTCCGGTTAACATGCATAATCTTTCAAGAGAAAGCTAAAGAAACAAGAAAAATGTTCAAAAGCAGCCCAAAAGCACACTTCAGAGACCAAGAAGACTAAAATGAGTCACAGGATCTTCTATTTGCACCAATCAAACTTTTATTGGCAGCTTTAGATATTCTATCTGCACTTGCTCTATTCAAAAGCCCACTGGTTCTCTCGCGGACTTCCTCTTCTTCCTCAGGTGTGAAGTCATTCTTGATGTTGAATGTCTTCCTGATCTCTTCTGGAGTTTTCCCTTGATCATGTCAGCGACCGTCTGGCAAGTCAGGTCCAGAAGGGTCTTGATATTCAAGTAATTAGCAGCCTGATACGAGCAAATCCAGAAAACAGTAACACCAGGTAGGCAAGAAAGTGGTGGTAAAATCTCGCTTATCTAATCTCTGCCACAATGAAATGCACATAAACAACTTGCACACGATACTTATCACTGGTTAGTAACTATACATTGTAAAGACTTCCAATGAAATTATCAGAAAGAAGTCATTCTCAGTGAACTTAAAGCCAACCTTCAAGATTCAATTTCGTGGACCATATTAATCATCACTGGTTAGTAATTATACATAACAAGAAGAAGTCTGATGCAATTATCCAAAATAGATCATTCTCGGACAACTTAATTCCAGCCTACGAGATTCAAATTCAAGAACCATATCTTGTATGCAGACCCTGAGACTCAGTCATCATCAACCATTTTTATCCTCATACAGAATTGGAAAATATCAGCAAGAAACACACAAACATTAATCCCAAATCATGGGAAATTATACCATGACTCACAATTATACAGAATTTGAAATTTTGTTTAAATCATCCAACAACCTAACAGCTTCACCGCTCATGATATTGATACAATCACTCCACCTATATCAATAGATGATCACAATCCAATCAACATTCAACAATATATGTAATTTATAAATTTTATGAGCAAGAGCAAACCGCACAGATGGAAACTTTAAACTAGCTGAAATAACCAACTGACAGAAAGGTAAACATATTTGGCTAGTGAGCACTCTAATCTTAAACCCCAATTGTAACACAGTCCAACAGTGGGGACACACTCAACAACAGAAATGCAGGAGTATAAAAATTACAAGAAAGGGAACAGCGTCAATGCCTATAGTAACGCGAGCGGTTACTGCAACTAACAAAAATTAGTAGCACAAAAACATAATAACGCAAAACAAAAACACGACAAGGCAGTATGCAGAGGAAGAGACCTAACGGCCTAGAATATCACTGACAAAAAGTCTTGACTAGTCGGTAAACCCAAAAAAAGAGAAATACAACGCTTAAAGCAAAAATGGAGTAGTAACTAACAACTCTCTACATCTATCAAGGCAACTAGAAAAAACAGCAGTTATTGGAGTTCAAAACAGAGCAAACAACATAAACCGGAAACCCTAACCCACAATTCACAAAGAAATCCAGGGCACAAAGTAACATCGACACCAAAATCAAATCGAAACTCAGATTCATACCAAAATTAGGTCGAAGAGCGTGGCTTGGTCGACTTTGACAAAATCGGCATCAAAAGCCTTAAGTTCCTCGTCGGAGACGGCAGATGCGAGCTTGTCGTCAGCCTTGGTGGCGGAAGCGGCGGCATCAACGTGGCGCTTGCAGTATTCGATGACTTTGGAGAGGATTTTTCCTGTGACGTTAGGGAGAGGGATGACGTTGTCGACGCAATCATCCTCGATCATGTGCTTGATCGTCTGCGACTCCAGCGCCACCGACTCGTCCACCTCAAACACCTCGCCGTCAGAACTGCGTAGGTTGATCTTCCTGCTCCCGTTCTCCGCCGCGGATGACGACATCGTCTTGAAATTGAATATCGAATTTGAGCGAAGGAGATCTAGAGCGAGAGAGAGAGGGAGAGATGATTTGTGGAATTAGATTTAAAATATTCTTTTTGGTTCTAATATTGATATTGATTGGAGGGTATACCAGATCTGATTTTCCTTCTGCCAACTTCCAAAAAAAATGACAAACAATTTCTTCCATGTATCCATATTGATTTATCGAATTATGTTTTGCACGGGGATATAAATATTTAGGTTAATATTCAAATATGATTTAGTTCTTTTCGTGTGAGTATTTAATATTTTGATATTTAATATATTTTGAAATCTTTCTTTGTTACAAATATAATCTGATTATTCAATGATATTGAAGGAAACATAATGTAGCTGAACAATCATGTAATACACAACATTACATGACAAGAATTGATGGTCATATCAATAGTCATTAATTCACACCATGTGTCCTTGTAAATCGTTAAATAATTAATAATAGAAAAAACAGTTATATTTGAATATTAACCCAAAAAATTCAATAGTTATTAAATATGGTAAAAATAATAAGTAAATTTATATGGTAAAAATAATAAGTAAATTTTATAAATTCGGAATATAGTTGTATTGATTTCTAATATTATATCCTTATCCACAGTTAACCATAATAAGGCTATAGAGATTCTAATTTGTATACTAAGGGATGAGTTAAAATACAAACTCTCTTAAAATAAAAAATAAGAATTCATCCTCATCATTCATTTGACATTAATTAATGGTTCAAGATTAAGTTATCACAACCCCTATAATTAAGGGACAGTTATTTTCGTAATATTATATAATTATCATTATACCCTAATTTGATTTAATCACAACTACTCATCTAAAAAAATCAATGGTTCAAATTTATTCTAATTTTTTATTTTTAAATATTTTTATTTGAACCAAATCTGTATACTAATTGTGAAATACCTTTCCGTACGTTTATAGAAGGAATCTCCTCAAAATCCTTATTCTGATAATAAAAATATATTGTAAAATGTATTGAAAATCATAGCCTACAAAAAATTTTGTTGAAAGTATTACGTCTTCTGAATTCAAAACCCGCTAAATTTATCTGTCTATACAATAGTTGGCGAAAATATCATTGAAGAGCGAGGGTAATTTTTTACTATATTACTGTATTTATTTGGATTTGTTTTTACAACGATTCTTAAGCAAATATATGCAAATTAAATAAATATAAAAGCAAAAAACTCAATAATAAACTATATATTCCTTCCATTTCGTCGAACATGACTACATTTTTGTTTAGAGTAGGTATAGTTCATACATTTTGAAAAAATAATTATTTTTTAAAAAGAAATAAATCAAATTCGATAGCACAACCTGAAAAGGAATCGAACCAAATTCGATGGAACAAGAATGAATATTTTTAAATGAACTTTTAGAACAATAATATGTCGGTAATTACAAAAGCAACAGGAGGGCAGCGGGATCATTGAACCCTCTTATGGCTATTATAAAAAAGGGTAAATATCAATTTAAACCCTAAACTTGTAATACCCCGTATTTCTGTAGCAAAGATTAGCTCGTGATTAAGAGATTAATAAGAAGGGCATTTCATCCTTAAGAAAGACTTGGTTAAGTTAGAAGCTTTGACGTTAAGCTTCGAGTTGAGACGATAAATTTCGGTGATTTGAGGCGAGAATCGAGATAAGATTCTTATATCTTATTTAGGATAAGAAGACCTAGATTCAAGGGTCTTAAGATGATATATACATGCTCAATAAAGTTTTGATTTCAGGAAATTGAGAATTTCAAAATCAATGTTTTTGTGACGTCGGCGTTTGCCGATCAAGCTCGGATGAAGAGCAAAATATTTCAAATGGTTTTTAAGGCTAAAAATATTTTTAATTATTATATTTTAATGATATTTGATGATGGAAGAATTTAGAAAGTGAATTTAAAGGATTTAAGAATAAATGGAATATTTAATTCCATTGTTTGTATAAAATGGAATTAAATCTCTATTTCTATAAAGTGAGTCCCTATTATATATTTTATAATTTTGGAACTTTATATTGATGAAAATGATGAGTTTAAGATGTTAAGAAAATAAAATTAATATTGGAATTTTGGGAATTAATTATGGAATTTTCTAGCATATTTTGGAAATTTCATGAAAATCATTAATATTATTATTATTGTTATTAATTCCGAAAATTCCAAAGATAAAAATATAAAATTTCTTTGTGGAATTTCTAGAATATGGTGTGTTGGCACCATTATTTTTGGGAAAAATAAAAGAAAATTAATTTATAATGTGAAATTACTATTTTACCCTTACTAAATTAATACATAATATATTTTCAAAGATGATTCTTCTCCATTTCAGCCCCAAACCCACGATACACACACTCACACACACAGCAAAGTTTTGAAAAATTGAGAAAATAGGAAGATCAAGTAGTTGAATTTTCGATCGGCCTTCGAATAGAGGTATAATCTCGTACCGAGAACACCTCTACGGTTTTAAATTTTTATAAATATGCTCTTATTTATAATTCAGATTGTTGATCATTTTATAAGAATTATGAATGATTATGTTTTGTTGATTATTTATGGATATATTGATAGATTCGTTGTTTACGTATTGTTTAACGTTGATTTTGTAAAGCATATGTTTATTGTATGTAAATTCATGTAAAATTCGAAAATAAGGGGCTGCTGGATCTTGAATTTATGATGTTGTTATGGTTGAATTATCTTCATATATGTGTTATTGGATTGATATAAACGTGATTGGAACAAGAAAAACGTTTGAAATCGAAATTATACAAAATTTCCCAAAAGGGCCGAAACCCTAAGTGTTATAATGTTGGATTTCTGATTTTTATTTGATCATTTTGACTTCATATTTGGATTCTATGATATGAATAAAGCCTAAAATGATTTATTCGGATTTTTCCGCCGACGTATTCAAAAACGGTAAAATTTTAGTTTGTCGGCGAAAATTAGTTTTCAAAGCCAAAGCTTTGATCTTTATGTTTTATTGATAAAATGATTATATTTAATGATAGTTGAGCATGTATATAGGTTCGTTGGTGTTAGATGACGTCTCACGTGAATTGTCGACGTTAGACCTTAAATGACGTCTTAAGGGGATTTTCGGTTTTTATCTAAGATGAGATGATTGAAGCTTGTTATTGAGTTTATATGCTCATTTATAGATATGGTGATGAATTGGTGGAGTTTGGGCTATGTTTGGATGTTTGGTATTGATTTGGCGGTGCGTTTTATAAGCGTTATTTACTGAAATTTCGTTAGAATTCGTATGTTTTGGATAAGATTAGATGATTTATGAGCGTTGATGAGTTTTATATGCCTAAGATGTTAGAGGATGCAATGACCCAAGTTTTGATAGACCATGATGTTTTGATATCGAAAAGATATAGTCGTGTCGACGACTAAGGCGATTAATGTTCTTGTTTGATCTTGATAGGCTTTTATGCCGTTTTATATGGATTGATGGTCCAATTGGGATAAAGAAAGAATTTGAATTGAGAATTAGTTCCTTAGCTCTAAGGAACATCCAGGTGGGTATAAATATTTTCTATAAAGTATGCTTATGCTTTTAAATGTTTTCAAATGATATGATATGATTATGCATGAAAGATGACATGAGATTTATGATATGCATTGAATTGAAAAGTTGATTGACTTGCCAATGTTTTGAGCATGAGCATAAGTATGATGCACTACCTATCCACGGAAAAGAAAGAAAAGAAAGAATTTACCGACGTCGGGTATGACCGTAGTTGAGATCCTTCGGGACCAACTCGGGTATGTGAAGTTAAAGTGTGTTTGAGGAGGAGGTTTACTCCTCGGATCAACACAAAGAATATAGACGTGGATATGGGAAGGAAAAGAAAGATGCATGCAGACATGAAACATGCATATGCATATGATATGATGATATAATGATATGAGCATGCATGAACAGATTTTTGAGAAATCTATGCAGGTAATTTCAATAAAAACCCTGCATAAGTTTATTTTATGGCAAGTCAATTATATAGCCCTAAGGGCAATGTTTTATGTTTTCGGCGTATACCCACTGAGTGCATTTTTGTACTCACGCCCTGCATATATTTCTAAATATGCAGGTTGAGCTCGAGAGGATGCTGGAATAGAATGCTGTGCAAAGAAGCTTCTCTAAGTAACTTGATTTATGATGATATTGATACAATATTGATGTTATTCATTTAATGTCAATATGTTTTGTTGCCCAGAGAGTTATGTCTTCATACATAATTCTCGACCCACGTTCGTTGCCAAATTTTGACTTTACCGCTTATATGTTACGATATAATAAAGTGATCATGTCGATGTTCGGTGAACAAGGATTCTTTGAATGTTCAAAATGGTTTCTTTGGATTCAATATTATTTGGTTGAATCGTTGTCATTCCTTGTTTTAAATTGTTGATAAATCCTTCTTGTTGACATATGCTTGAACACGTTGTCATTAAATTTTCTTCTTAACCCAGTCACGCCTAATTACCGATTTGGTAGTCGGGTCGTGTGAGAATGGTATCGAGCGGTTTGAATTCGAACACAGGAAATCTTTGCAAATTTGTGCAATTTGTGCACAGTTTTGCAATTCTGAGTTATGAATCCTTGTGAACCCTTATGAATCTTTGAAAGTCTTATGCAGTTTGTGCACCTTGAGCTAATGAATTCTTTTGAAATGATTCTGTTTAAGAATCTGAGTTATAGAATCAGTTGTTTGATTCTGAATTGAGAAAATAAGTTAATGAGATAATCTTTCTTGAGAGAAGCTCAGCATTCGATTCCGTCATCTCTAGCTCACCAGGTAAAAGTTTATGCTTATGATTATGATTATGTTTATGAGTATGACGATTATGGTTATTTCAGATGATGTTTGAGTATACGCCTTAATGAATGAATTGCTATATGAGAATGTGTGATTGAAATGAGCTATTGCTCTATGAGCTAAAGTTGAAAAGAAGTTATGAGAAGAGATGGTAGAATAAAATGAATATATCTCCACAAGAGTTCGAGTATTGTTTTATCTATGATGACGAGGATCGTTCAGACCGTTTGGGAGAGTACGATTGGTTTGTCGTCATCACGATGGTCGTCATTTCGTTTATATTCATCAGCGAAGATCAAAGAGAACGTCTATCTATATGAATCAGACGAGCAGCTTACCTAAAACGAATTTGTTGTTTGATTCCATCGTTTATGGGAGAAACGTTTGGAGCAAGGTGTAGTAAGAATAGATGGAAAATCTCAGTTGATTTCTTTAATACTTAAAGAGTGGCAAGCTGGGGTTGTTGCTGTTGCCATTGATCATATTGAGTTTGGTTTTGTTGCTCTTGAGTAAGTTGATTTCCCAGACTCTTAGTCACCATCAAATTCCAATATTATTTACACTCGAGCCCTCATTTTGATTCATTTTCATATTGCTAATCTATCTCGCTTGTTTATCAACTTGGTTGGTTCATAATTTTCCTTCTCCATTGGGGATGATGATGGTGAACACCATGAATCCATAAATGTTGATTCTTATATACATGAGCATGATACTAGCCCTTATTCTAAAAATAGAGTCTTCATTATCAAATGCTCAGCTAATTATGCCTGAATCTGATGTAGATTTTGTACCATTTAATTATTCTTAACTCGATGTCGAGATGCTTCTTATTGACCCAGATTAATGCAATCCGTCTTTTGCATCTCTTGAGATTTCTACATCGATTCAGTTTGTTCTATTCTCTTATGTTTCCAAGACTTCTCATTTGGAGATTTGAGAAAAGATTCAAGTTAGTTTATCGAGATCCTAGTGTCTCGAAATTTTTGTGTATTAACTCAAGTTGTACAAGTTGTTGGCACAAAGACGGCTACAACCTAAATATCGACCATTTGCCTTTTTGTGGCAACCTTTCTTGGACAGAGTGGAAGTTGATAATCATCGATCGTATCAGATGTGTTTTGTCAGAAATATCAAAGCATCCATATACAAAGTCTCGGATGGCAAAGTTTTCCCTTGTTTTTGTAAAAGTCATTAGCAATACAATCATTTTGCTATCCAATTGTTTTATTTCACATCATAACTTTGTGATAAGCAATTTTGAAGACCTTTGAGATCTGAGTTTGTTTGTTAATTGAAAACCTTTATCCTGTTTTTAATAAGCAAGATATGCTGCATTTTAGTATTCATTTGTAATGCAGTATGTCACCCTGAAGAAGAAATTCTTATTTTAAATAAGAAACATAAGAAAGTACAATTATTTTCGAAATTCACTTGTACCTTCTCTCCCCTAAACCAATTACGAATGGCGAGTTTACGTGTCAGATTCCTTATCCTTATGATGTGAATAACCCGGCTGATGTTAAAGAATGTGTTCGTTTCATTGAGCGATTTTTTCGAGTTTTGGAGAACTCTGATCAAGAATATCTCCTATGTATATCGTAAATGTTGAAGAGTCACCATTGTTGATGAAGATTTAAATCGAAGGTTCTTTCTTCCGGATAATTAAGAATTTTATGTAAGAACAAATCAAGGAAGAATCGTACGAAAAGTATCTACCTCGGAATTCTGTAAACGAAAATAAATTTAGTTTACAAGCATGAAGCAAAGAAAGAAATTGTCGCATTATATGAACGTGAAGTCTGAAAATTAAATCATGATGCTCTCGATAAAGTTGAAAAGATGAGAAGACATACGTGTCGGTTACCCAAATCGAAGCACGGGTGACAATCGATCGACTTACGAAGTACGCTCATGTTATTCTGATTCTTATTATGTATAGAGGTGACAAGTTAACTCATGAGTATATCGAGAGATAGTATGTTATATGAAGTGCTCATCTCGAACAGAGACTCCAAGTTTACATCTCGTGTTGGACGAGTTTATGATAAAGGTGGATACAAGATCAAAACAACGATTTATGTATGGCGCTTTACGAAGTTTTCTACGACAGAAAGTGTAGATCGTCGTTTTATTAAAACGCATTGGAAGAAGAAACGTGCTTGGACCAGAAATTATTTAAAGAGATGGACGTAATCATACGACAAGTAAAGACAAGAATCCAAGAAGTTATAGAGATGTATCGAACTGTACGAGATTCAAGAAAGATTGGCTAGTCGCCTAAAGATAAGAATTTTCTCCGAGTTCGAAAATATTCGTGATATGTTCTATATGCTACAGATACAAAGCTATGTGTTTAATCTAAAACACATGATATATCAAGAGAGCAAATGTTCGTGAACAAGATTTAAGCAACGAAGAAAAGTTAGAATGCATATTAGATCGATATGGAAGCATGATGATTTTGAAGAAATGACATGGAAGTTAAAGATCAGATGAGAAAGAAGTACTATGAACTTTTGCTGACATACAAATTTCGAGGACGAAATTTTTGTAAGGGGGTGAGAATGTAATACCCCGTATTTCTGTAGCAAAGATTAGCTCGTGATTAAGAGATTAATAAGAAGGGCATTTCATCCTTAAGAAAGACTTGGTTAAGTTAGAAGCTTTGACGTTAAGCTTCGAGTTGAGACGATAGAATTTCGGCAGATTTGAGGCAGAATCTGAGATAAGATTCTTATATCTTATTTAGGATAAGAAGACCTAGATTCCAAGGGTCTTAAGATGATATATACATGCTCAATAAAGTTTTGATTTCAGGAAATTGAGAATTTCAAAATCAATGTTTTTGTGACGTCGGCGTTTGCCGATCAAGCTCGGATGAAGAGCAAAATATTTCAAATGGTTTTTAAGGCTAAAAATATTTTTAATTATTATATTTTAATGATATTTGATGATGGAAGAATTTAGAAAGTGAATTTAAAGGATTTAAGAATAAATGGAATATTTAATTCCATTGTTTGTATAAAATGGAATTAAATCTCTATTTCTATAAAGTGAGTCCCTATTATATATTTTATAATTTTGGAACTTTATATTGATGAAAATGATGAGTTTAAGATGTTAAGAAAATAAAATTAATATTGGAATTTTTGGGAATTAATTATGGAATTTTCTAGCATATTTTGGAAATTTCATGAAAAATCATTAATATTATTATTATTGTTATTAATTCCGAAAATTCCAAAGATAAAAATATAAAAATTTCTTTGTGGAATTTCTAGAATATGGTGTGTTGGCACCATTATTTTTGGGGAAAAATAAAAGAAAATTAATTTATAATGTGAAATTACTATTTTACCCTTACTAAATTAATACATAATATATTTTTCAAAGATGATTCTTCTCCATTTCAGCCCCCAAACCCACGATACACACACTCACACACACAGCAAAGTTTTGAAAAAATTGAGAGAAAAATAGGAAGATCCGGCCGTTGAATTTTCGATCGGCCTTCGAATAGAGGTATAATCTCGTACCGAGAACACCTCTACGGTTTTAAATTTTTATAAATATGCTCTTATTTATAATTCAGATTGTTGATCATTTTATAAGAATTATGAATGATTATGTTTTGTTGATTATTTATGGATATATTGATAGATTCGTTGTTTACGTATTGTTTAACGTTGATTTTGTAAAGCATATGTTTATTGTATGTAAATTCATGTAAAATTCGAAAATAAGGGGCTGCTGGATCTTGAATTTATGATGTTGTTATGGTTGAATTATCTTCATATATGTGTTATTGGATTGATATAAGCGTGATTGGAACAAGAAAACGTTTGAAATCGAAATTATACAAAATTTCCCAAAAGGGCCGAAACCCTAAGTGTTATAATGTTGGATTTCTGATTTTTATTTGATCATTTTGACTTCATATTTGGATTCTATGATATGAATAAAGCCTAAAATGATTTATTCGGATTTTTCATGACGTATTCAAAAGCGGTAAAATTTTAGTTTGTCGGCGAAAATTAGTTTTCAAAGCCAAAGCTTTGATCTTTATGTTTTATTGATAAAATGATTATATTTAATGATAGTTGAGCATGTATATAGGTTCGTTGGTGTTAGATGACGTCTCACGTGAATTGTCGACGTTAGACCTTAAATGACGTCTTAAGGGGATTTTCGGTTTTTATCTAAGATGAGATGATTGAAGCTTGTTATTGAGTTTATATGCTCATTTATAGATATGGTGATGAATTGGTGGAGTTTGGGCTATGTTTGGATGTTTGGTATTGATTTGGCGGTGCATTTTATAAACGTTACGCTGCCGAAATTTCGTTAGAATTCGTATGTTTTTGGATAAGATTAGATGATTTATGAGCGTTGATGAGTTTTATATGCCTAAGATGTTAGAGGATGCAATGACCCAAGTTTTGATAGACCATGATGTTTTGATATCGAAAAGATATAGTCGTGTCGACGACTAAGACGATTAATGTTCTTGTTTGATCTTGATAGGCTTTTATGCCGTTTTATATGGATTGATGGTCCAATTGGGATAAAGAAAGAATTTGAATTGAGAATTAGTTCCTTAGCTCTAAGGAACATCCAGGTGGGTATAAATATTTTCTATAAAGTATGCTTATGCTTTTAAATGTTTTCAAATGATATGATATGATTATGCATGAAAGATGACATGAGATTTATGATATGCATTGAATTGAAAAGTTGATTGACTTGCCAATGTTTTGAGCATGAGCATAAGTATGATGCACTACCTATCCACGGAAAAGAAAGAAAAGAAAGAATTTACCGACGTCGGGTATGACCGTAGTTGAGATCCTTCGGGACCAACTCGGGTATGTGAAGTTAAAGTGTGTTTGAGGAGGTTTACTCCCGGATCAACACAAAGAATATAGGCGTGGATATGGGAAGGAAAAGAAAGATGCATGCGGACATGAAACATGCATATGCATATGATATGATGATATAATGATATGAGCATGCATGAGCAGATTTTGAGAAATCTATGCGGGTAATTTCAATAAAACCCGCATAAGTTTATTTTATGGCAAGTCAATTATATAGCCCTAAGGCGATGTTTTATGTTTTCGCGTATACCCACCGAGTGCATTTTGTACTCACCGCATATATTTCTAAATATGCAGGTTGAGCTCGAGAGGATCTTTGGAATAGAATCTTTGCAAAGAAGCTTCTCTAAGTAACTTGATTTATGATGATATTGATACAATATTGATGTTATTCATTTAATGTCAATATGTTTTGTTGCCCAGAGAGTTATGTCTTCATACATAATTCTCAGCCACGTTTCGTTGCCAAATTTTGACTTTACCTGCTTATATGTTCTGATATAATAAAGTGATCATGTCCAATGTTCGGTGAACAAGGATTCTTTGAATGTTCAAAATGGTTTTCTTTGGATTCAATATTATTTGGTTGAATCGTTGTCATTCCTTGTTTTAAATTGTTGATAAATCCTTCTTGTTGACATATGCTTGAACCTGTTGTCATTAAATTTTCTTCTTAACCCCGAGTCACGGCCTAATTACCTGATTTGGTAGTCGGGTCGTGACAAAACTATACATGTTTTATCAAAAATATCCTGAACTTTCAATTAATATCAATTTAAACCCCAAACTATCATATTTGTATCAAAAATGCCCTCGTATTCAGGATAGTTTGGGGTTTAAATTGATACAAATATGATAGTTTGGGGTTTAAATTGATATTTTTGAAAATTCGGGATATTTTTGATAAAACATATATAGTTTAGGGTTTAAATTGATATTTACGCTATAAAAAACAACAAGGATATTTTTTTGATTTCATATTCAAGAATTAAAATATATTCATATAAATGATTAAAAATAATTCTCATTCTCACTTTAAATAAAAATTTTATTTGAATACTTGTATATATATATATATATATATATATATATATATATATATATAATATGGATCAGGTAGGAATGGATAATTTGGTAGGAAATAGGAATGAATATGGGTCTTTGATTTGCTATATCAATGGTTGAGATTTAATTTTGAATTGTGCTTACTGGTTTTGTGTTTTGTGTGCTACACGGATTATTGTGCAACACTATAACTCTTCTTGTCTTCTCTGTTGAATGAAAGATGTGATAAACTAATATATTTAGCATATGTGCTACGAATGGATGAAATATGTGCTAAAATAACATATGCAATATAGTAATTACGATTGTGTTGCGAATATGAAAGATGTCTACTATTCTTATTTTCGTACGTTAAAGAACTTTCACCATGTAATATATATATATATATATATATATATATATATATATATATATATATATATATATATATATATATATATATATATCGATTAGATGTCTAGTCCATGACCCAACCATCTTTAACATAAACAAAGTTTAGGCCGCCAACGGATAGAGTAGGGGTGGGTGGGTGGGTATGGTATACCGAAAATTTTTCACTGCATCGTATATCGTACTGAAAATTACGATATGAAAAATTTCATACCGATACCGTATCAAACTGTTCAGCATACCGAAATTCGGTATATCGAAGATTACGGTATGCTAAAATTTTATACCGTTACCATACCGACTTTTACGGTATACCGTACCGGATTTCAGTATACCGAAATTACCGAAAATTGTCGAAATTACCGAAAATTATTGAAATTACTGAAAATTACCGAAATTATAAAAAACTACTTAATTATAATTATAGGTGTATAAATATGAATATGTGACTCGTACTTTTATATTTATATATACTTTATTATAATTAAATGTATTGATATTCTAATTTAAAAAAACAACAACTAGTAAATCATGTTATTACTTCTCTAGTTTTCTAATTAATTATAATAATATTATATTGTTCTAATCTAGTGTCATTAACGAACTATGTTGATATTATAATATACATGAAAATATATATTAAGGTTTGATTAAAATATAAAATACATATATAGTTATTGAAAGTTTAAAGTATATGTTGAACATAAGTATTTTTCAATATGTATGCTAATATCGACTATACAATATATGAATTTAAATTAGTTATATAAATTAGACGTAACTTATTTACCGATAATAATGATAGATATAGATATATAACTATATAACTCGTACTTATATATTTAATTTTATAATATTGTATGTTGATATTATAGTTTGAAATAATAACTAGTAGATCATGTAATTATTTTTGAGTTTAACCAATTGGTATCTCATTGCATTAATTCTTATTTTTTATTTTACATCATAATATACATAAAAGTATATATTAATATTTGATTAAAATAAAAAAAAAATCATAGACCGTTATCAAAAGTTTAAAATGTATGTAAAATATAAGTTATTTTCATTATTTAATAGTAATATAGACTATACGATAAATTGAATATACTATTTAACATAATCTATTATATAATTTATATTTATTCCATTTATTTATTTTTCAAAATCTATTTAAAAGTTATAATTATTTTAAACTCATTGTAAATTAGTTATATAACATAGATGTGACTTAGTTTACAATTATAATTTTACTAAGTATAAAAGTTCTTATTCATTTTTAATCATACATAATAACATATTTTATAATTTATCAATAATTATGAATAAATATATGTTTTAAAGTTAATACTAATTATATATAATAAAAAGTATTATATTTTGGTACGGTATACCGGTAAACCGTACCGAAATTCATACCGAAAAATTCGGTATGTATCGCGGTATCGGTATATACCGCATACCGGTATACCAATATTCTGATATATACCAAAATTTTTGATATATATCACGGTACGGTATATATATATCGTTATACCGCGGTATCGGAAAAATTGAGACCGTTAACGTATCGAAAATTAACAGTACGGTATCATACCGTACAAAAAATTACAGTATACCGAAAATTTGATATTTTTCGGTATTTTTCGACACGGTAAGTCCGGTATACCAATTTTTCGGTATTTTTTCCCACCCATAGTATAGAGGATCTATTACTTAGAACCTTAAACCAATAACTAGAAAACAATCTAATTTGTAGATTTCAATTGACGAATGGTTCAGATTAATTTTTTTAAAAAGAATATACTTTCATACATATAAGATTATATTTTCTTAATATTATATTTTTTCACCTATAAAGCAATGATTTTTCTATTTTTATGTTTTGTCATGCATAACATAATATTATTTCATTCTTACAATATTAGTTTCTAGTTAGTAGAATAAGATTAGTTTCTATTTGATCCTCGTCCGCTACCAACTCCAAAATTTCAATCACCTCTTATCCATTAGATCTTTTATCCTCCATTTTATTTTCTTTCTTTTTCTCATTGTCATAATTGATAGAAATTGTAAATTTCAAATTTTAATTCTTTTTACTAGGTCTTAATTGAATTGATAAATTTCCTTTTTGTCCCAAATTTTAAATTTGATGTTCATTGTGATTTATGGATTTGCAAGGAGAATCAAGATTTGAGTTTTGTAAAATAATATTTTTCACTTGGTTTCACTAATAATTTATTTTTTTATGTTGAATTATCTTAAATTTTATAGTTGTTGGGTAGTAGTCCAGACGTCGTCGTTACGTCAGCCCACATTTTCGCCTGGAAGCATTGACCTTCAACCTATTTTTACTTGGTTATATGCAATCAATACGTTACTATTATGTGATACAATCTAACAGGTTAAATACAATGAATCACTTAGTTATAAAATATATATATGTTAAACGTACCTCATGTGCATCACATGGGAGTTTACTCCACGTTTGGTTGACAGAAAAACGGTTTGAGAATTATTCATTTTTATTAGAATGTATACATTCAGCATGTATAATAATTTTGAAGTATTTCTTCATCAGAGAAATAAATTTTGATTAAAAATCAATATATATATATATATATATATATATATACATATATATTATAAGCACGTAAGTTGCAACTAAAGTTATATATATATATATATATATCGATATACTATGTTCTGAATATTAAGAATTAAACAGTATTATTATAATCAATCTATATATGAGTATAAATATTTATCTCATACATAGAAGAATTATCAAAAGTGTTTAGCCTTTAGCCACCACCAACTGAATTGTTACTTCACGATTAATGAGTGGTTGATATTTGAAAATCCGACATGTTTATTGTATTTCTTAAGGGGGTTGTACGATGTTGATATACCCTACCATATTTTTCTTTTTTCAGATTTCTTTTGATAATGTTAATATTTTATTAAAATTTTAGATGGGAAGAAGATGTATAGGTAAAATAATACATCTATTAATATTTTTACAGTTTATAGTAAAAATGTACTATATATAAAATCCCCCTCCTAACATAATATAAGAACCACATACATTCCAAGGTACTTGTAGTTATTCGGATCTCAATTCGATAGAAGCTCATTCAAATTCGTCTAGAACCAACCATAATTAATAATAATTGTTGTAAGTCTACAATTACTGCTATAATTTATAAGAAAATAATTAATATATTATGAAATGTAAATAAAATAATGTATTTTTAAGAGAAATAAATTAATATTTAAAAAATAAAGGTAAAATTAGAAAGTTTGTTTGGACTAAAATAGACTCATAACCTCAAAATATTCAGTAAACAAAGGTCGAGGGTTGGCTCAATAATAAACGAACTAAGCTTGAGTACACTGGTAACCGATTCGATTACACCGCCTGTGTACATTAGTGTGATCATAAAAGTCGACAGTTTCACAGTTTTTCTATGAACTAAAAAATATTAAATTGCATGAAACTACTTGATTAACTGTAAACGACAGTAGCACTGTACATATTCTCCAAGAAGCTTGTGCTTCTTTCAGCAAGTCAAATCACTTGGTTGCGTAAAACTCTTATTAAGTTTGAGTAATAAGCAGAATCACATAAACAATGATCATATCGTGAGATGAAAGGCAATATCAAGTTTTGAACCACACTGACCAACCAGAATCATTCAGTAGTCCTCCATTTGTTGAGACGGCGGAGGGCTCGTCCTCGTCTTCTTTGCACCTGACAAAACAACTCCCACCAGTTTACAATCATTAGTTGTAGTGCGTGGTGCTTGTGGTGGTGATCAAAGAATAAGTCAAGTCTTACCGCGTATCTCTACTTCTCTCCATTCTTGAACGAGTGCACAGCAACAACACATAAAATGCGACAAGCAATCATCAAACCAACCACCCTGCAAGGAATATGTTGAGGGTTAGAGCTAGCTGCAAAGTAACTATGTGCTAGAACTAGCAGAATCAAAGTTTGTGTTCAATGAAATTGTTGATGATTATTAATTGCTGAGCTCAAACTAGTTGTCTGAGATCTACATAACCAAATACGAATCATATATCAACTCCAATTTTTTGGTCCAAATTTTATAGTTCCAATATTTTGCATAAATTTATCACATAGAGAACTTTTATTGTGTGAGAATGAGTGAGTAACCCTGATGTCCAGAGTGCGTCGGAGCTTTCTCCGGAGACAGCATGTGTAGCAACAGCACGACAGTATCAAGGAATAGGCCATTATCTCATTACAAGCATCTGCAGAAGCTATCGAATGACAAACCCTATTAATTTAGTACTTCCTTCTGCAATTACAATTATCAGAAGAATTCTAACACAATTATTAAAGATATACTCACATATATCCTCACTAGTTGCCACTGATGCTATCTTTGAAATCGTATCGCAGGGACAGACAAATGTCTTTACACCTGCCATCATATATTCAAAACTCAACCTCATAAACTACGATAGGAAGTATGATTGTTGACCTCAAAAAAAGGTAGTCTTGATATCTAGGGAAATCAAAATGGACTTCCTGTAACAATGAACGACTAAGAGAGGAAACTCCACAGACAGTCAATTAACTACAGAATCTACATTCTGCTTCAGGTTGCTGGTTAATAAACAGAGTCTATTTGCACATAATTTCCATCAAAAAATTATACATTGATGGGGAGAGAACATACACAACGAAGGTTCTGAACAGCAGCCAAGTAGATCTGCATGCCATTCGTCTCGCCAAACTGCTCCCTTGGTTGAGATTATGTTATCCCCTGAGGATATTGTAGCTTCTCTACAAGAAGAAATGTCAAGACAGAATAAACTCTAAGTGAGAAACTGGGATAAATGAAACGTAGAGACAAAAAAAAATCAATGAGTATATGCAATGGTGCAAGATGAACCTTGAGCTTCTTGAAGTATCAAATTTTCTGGGATCATCCTCACTGGATAAGTTCTCCCTGTCTGGGACTGACATCTTGGAAACTTCATGTGATGAGTTTTTCCCTGCCACAGAATCTGCTGCACTTTCAGTAACCTCAAGCAGACGCTCGATTACATGACAGTGGCTCACATCCATACTAGATTGTGAGTGATGAAGCTCTGCTTCAAGCTTTTCATGTTCTTTCTGTAGTGCCTTATTGAAAGGCAAATTTGGATAAGAACAAGAAATACTTTTCTTCAAGACTATCATGTCATTTTCAGAAATTGCAACTTGCACTTTTCTGTCATCTTCGTCTAATGTGTACTCGCGCTGATCCTTCTGAATTTCTTCAATCCTCTCCTGTGTATTTTCAGCAGAACTTTTAAAATATAAAAAGATCATGACCTCAGTAAAATAAAATTTTATATACTTAATATTGAGTGAGAAAACTAAGTTGCAAGAAAAATTGATCATATGGTCTGAGGCAGAAACATTTTCAGCAAGAATCACAAAACTTCTTAAAGTTCATAAAAAAGGGAAGAAAAAAAATATTACACAATGTAGAGAAAAGAAACTAATGCAATTGCCATCAACTGAATGATTTTGAATGTTATTTCTGCATTCAGGGGAGAGATTGGTTGGATAGCCATGATAAGTAAATAGATGGAGATCGATAACAAGAATATGACAGGAAGTTTTGTTATAAATTATGATATATAACTCTCATCGGTCTTATAGATGATAGTCCGCGAGGAACACTCTAACAATAAACATAGTTATATATGTGAATATGTGGAGTTTTAATAATACATATGGATATATCATATATGTATGTGGAAAACCTTCAATTAATGAAGTGCCAGGAATATTCACCAAGTAGAACCAAACCCTTACAATTTTAGATATTTTTCTCATGTTGTTTATTGCAGTTAGATTTTTTTTTTCAATATTTATGATATTATTATCTAAATGACATAGTAATTGACAACACTTCGGAGAATAAGAATATGCATTCTTGGCAAAAGTAACACCAAACAAGGCCTTAGACTCTGCCTTAACCTCTTCATAATTTTTTAGGGAGAATTAGGATTGCGCCCGGAGCAGAAAGGGAAAATAAAAATTCCAAGAATCTGACATGCCCCAGAAACTGAAAGATTTAAATTCAAGTACTAAACATATAATCCCAAACATACTCCCACAATTTATTAGAAAATTAAAGTTTAGTTTCATTTTTCTTTCTCGAAGAGATAAAACCAGAATTTCTGATTGCATATGCAATCAAATTAAAAGATGAAAGAGAATTCAGGTTGAAATTCAACTCAAAATTCCAAAAGAATAAGAAAAAGGTAAGATTATGACTGGAGCATTTCAGCCAAAAGTCACAAGGCCCCATCCACCTTTTTGACTTCAATTCGTGAATAATCAAAACATTAATTCCATCATAATCCCCACCTGCCAGAAAAGGTAGGGGCAATTACCTTGACTCTGGTATTGTCAAGGAGAGCAATGAGGGGGATAATCCTCAAATAGCGATCAATTTCTTCCTGAGCCCTCCTAAATTGGTAGACGATGTTCCACCCCATCGCCATCAAATAGAGGTAGCTCCGCTCCTGGCAGCTGTTCACCAGCAGATAAGCCCGCCGCAAAGCATCCTCCAGCTGCTCCAGTGGCTCCCGCGTCTCCGGGTACCTCTTGAGCTCCGAGATCTTCAGCTGCTCCAGCAAATTCCCTATCAGCTTCACGTGCTGTGCGAATTCCTTGCAATTCTTCTTGTGCATTCGCGCCCTGTTCGCCGCCTTCACTATCAGACCCACCAACGCCACCCCGTTCAGCCCCGTCAGCTGTATGATATTCGCCGCCTCGCCGAAGTGATCCCACGCCGACATTTTTTTTCAAATCTCTGTGCTCGTTCAAAATTCTAAGAGAGATTTCTGGATTTTGAGGAGAAAATGGAGAAGAAAAGGATGAGAGTGAGAGGCAGTGCCATGGGAAAATGGCAACTCTTTTTACTATTTTTCAACTCACGCATGGCTAATCTGATTATAACACAGGGATGACAGGGGGAAAGTGAGATTTATTTTTTGAGTTAATCATGTTTGTATCCTCGACTTTCTCAATTTTTTTAGTAAAATGTTTTGAACTTATTTTTTTAAAAGTCTCTCTTTCTTTCAGTATTTTTTTTCAAAAAATATCTCATCTTCTCAAAAAATATCCATAATTTATATTTTTTATAAAAACAATCTCGTCTTTCAATGCTTTCTAGAAAATGTCATAAATTTGAGGATAGAGTTATGTGTCATCGGATTCTTAAATGGATTATAAATTAACTAGTGTGTAACCCGTCGAATTTCGACGAAAAATATTTTATATTATATTTAGAATTATATTAAATAAAATAATCTTATATCAAGGCGATACATCTGAATTTGATATATTAAATGAAAAAATCTTTATATCGGATAATATGTCTGAATGTGATATGTATTTTCGTCAAATTCTAATGAAAAATCACTTTATATTGTAATTTACGCATAAAAAATTAAATATTCTTAGACATGTTAATAATTCTTGTTTAGAATGTATATACACATACCCGTCTTAAATTCGATTAATTATCCGAAGTTATTTAAATTTATAAATATAATTTGTTATAATGATTGATTATTCGTCTCGATAAAAATAAAAAATTACAAAGTAATCATTAATAATAAATAGTATAAATAACGAAAGATAAAAAAAATAGAGAAAATTTTATGTATGCGTGTCGATTAATGTTAAAATTCCTTTAGAATTTATATGCTCGTGCATATCCCAAACCTGACTAAAAAATATTTTTACTACTCGTTTTCATCTCAATCCGTATAGTGAATATCTGCTAACTACCCAAATATGTTTAAATTTATACATATAAGTTGTACATTAATTGATTATATATTTCAATAATGACTTGAACATTATAGAATAAATATTAATAATAAATAATATAAATATCAAAAGATTAAAAAATAGAGAACATGTCTAGCATATACATACCCGCACTCGTCTCAAATTTGATTAATTACCTGAAATTGATTAATTTTATAAATATACCATAATTAGTTATTCATTTCAATAAGACTTGAACATTAATAGTAATTATTAATAATAAATAATATGGATAGCTAAAAATTAAAACTAAGCAAACTTCACATAAACGTGCCATTTAATGTATTGACTTGTTTAGAATTTACATACATGTAGTTGTCACAAAACGAATTAAAAATTAATTTTACTATATCTTCTAGTCTCATTCTCATATAGTAGTATCCATTAATTACCTGAGTTCGTTTAAATTTATAAAATATCTAATTAATATAATATTTATTAATTCTCGTACCCACATAATATAAATAATATAAATTTGACGGTGAAGTTTAAATTCTTGTACCCGAATCATATAAATAGCAAAAGACTTAGATATAGAGAAAATTATATTCTCGTCAAATTTCACATAGTACATTTCGTTTAATGTATTGACATGAATAGAATTTATATACATATATAACTGTCATAAATCGGATTAAATTTGATTTTACTATATGTTCTCATCTTATTTTTGTATAGTAGTATCCACTAATTACCTAAATTCATTTAAATTATAAAAGATCTAATTAATAAAATATATATTTATTCCAATAATGGGTAATCCTCTCGATTTACATTTGAATTTACTATTTATTTCAAAAAAAATTATAAATTATGAAGGCTCACCAAAAAAAATAATGTGAGCTTCAAAAATCCGCATAGATATGTCGATAAATGTTTGTACCCGTCTAGAATGTATATTCTTGTACAAAATAATATATATAAATAGCAAAAGAATTAAAAATAGAGAAAATTATGTTCTCGTCTTATTCTCGTGTAGCAATATCCGCTAATTTCCAGAATTCATTTAAGTTAGTATACATTAAAATGTACTTTATATATGTCGTATATATACTCATTAATTGTTAATGATACTTTTACGTATTTTAAATAGAATTCATGAACTAAATAAAAAAGTCCATAAATATTTCTTTATTAAAAGCCTTAAAATTAAAAGCCACAATTCACTTAATGTTTTTTTTTGACAAAGATAAGATTTGGTATGTTTACTTAATCAATTGTTGGTGTGTACGGTACGATTATGCTAATTATTTTTAGTAGTAAATAAAAATTATACTAATTAATTATATGTTAGTATACATTTACTTCTACATTATATATGTCATATATATACTCACTAACTCTTAAGATTTTCGGGAGGTGTTTAATTTTTTTTAATGATAATACAAATACTATTACCTATATTATAAAATTTATATTTTATATTGCATCAAATAAACCATAAAACTAATTAGGCGTGGATGCAACTTAATTTGTGTGATTAATTTATTCCACATAATAATTACAATAACTTATATATAAATTAAGTACAAAAACATCATTTTGTATTAGATAAAGTAAATGTATAAAGGTACATTAATAGATAAGTACACATATATATTACGTACTCTATACCTATATAATAACACAATAACTTATTTGACAAACTTAAATATTATTGACTAAAATAAGTTAAGTAACCTTAAGCAAATTAAATTTTCAAAATTAATTTTTTAATACAAAATATAAGTATTTTTTTGGTCAATTAATTAATTAATTAGTCAAATTAAATGAACATCTTATTAAAAGATAATTTTCAAAGTCTTTTAGCATATTTTTCAATCCATGGTTTTCATTCTTATCGCAATTCCATTCTTAAATCCATTATTCATCCATAAGGTGTCATTAAATAGATAGATTAAAATTTAAAAAATATAACTATTTATTTGTCCATACATTATATACTACATCTTTTTTCCGTATAAGACATAATTTTGGTGGAATTATTCGGGGTTCACATGATTTTAAATAAAGACAAAAATATTTATTCAAATAATTAACATTTCGTGAACTATTTAAAATAAAGATGATTTATCCCACGAAAAAATGATTTTCGTCAATTAAATTTCAATTCCGAGAAAATAATTACATATTATTTCTTGACACATTCAAAATAATTTTATATCTTGATGGAATAGGTTATGAATAATTACTGCAGAAAATAAAAGAATATATATTATAGATATTTATGTAAGGTGGCATTAAGTTTCACTAATCCTATTATATATTGATAAGGTGGCATTAAATGGATAGTTTAAAATTTTAAAAATATAACTATTTATTTGGCCATCTAATTAATTAATTAGCCAAATTAAATTAGTAGTGTAAAATATATAACTATATTTTGGCCATCTAACTAATTAATTAGCCAAATAAATTAGTGGTGAAAAATAACAGTAGGAAGAAAAATATACATTGATTCTAAGTATATATATATATAAGTTGTTCAATTGGTGGAGTATGATTAGAAATCAATGTGGGATAAGATATTTTAGTATGATTAGAATTAGAATTTAAAAGACATTAAATAGAGAATTTAGATAAAAATAAGAATGGAGGAATATAATGATGCCACATAAGATATGAGGATGATGTGGCATCAAGTTTCACTAATCCTATTTATACTTATACAACATTTAATTTAGTTCGTTGCATAAGTAGAACATCATTTAAGAATATTTATCACCTTTATCTATGTTTAATGGAGCTAGTGAGCTAGCGTAAGCTCGATGCTCGTAAACGAAATCTCAATTTGATTTTCATTTGCAATATGACCTTAAAATTTGTTCCTTCCAAATTGCACAAAAAGATTAATAAATTAGATTTGTTGAAAAGTTATTACAGTATATATAATAGCGCATGCACTTTCATAAAAAAATCGTGAAGACCGATTGAATATAATTATTGAGCGCATGCACTTTCATAAAAAAATCGTGAAGACCGATTGAATATAATTGTTGCCATAACTCGTAATGCGATTACATTTAAATTGATTAATCGTGTATCGTTAAAATTTTTCCCTTGAAAACTAAAAAAATGGGAAAGAAATGATGACATAGAATAATTAGTCATGTACTCATAACTCATATAATGCCATCAAAAAATTAATAATAGTAGCAAATGTAACATAAATCATCTAATTAAGGTAATCAATTTATAGCAATAATCTAATTAAGGTAAATTGGAATGATTGGAATATAACATAATTAATAGAAATAAAATATGGAATTAAGTAGGTATAAATCAAGAATTAAGAAAAATAAGATTGAAGAAATATGAGAATGCCAAGTATGATCAAATAATAATGTGGCAATATATTTCAGTAATCATATTATATATAGATTGAGGGTGATTTTTTTAACTCACCTTTTAAATGACGGTTGTTTTAACAAAAATTTAATACTTTATCCATCAATAAAAAGTGTGTCATTTGGTGTACGATATAAATTTTAATAAAATATTTAGTAGAATTATTTGAATAGAGAAATAATCTCATCATATAAGAAATAAATGATTGATGCTGAATTATACTCCCTCCACCCCCAATTTTTTTCAGAGAATCTTCAGCACAGATTTTAATAAAAGTTTTTGAATGCATTGTAATGGAGTAAGTGTCAATATTAATGTAATATTGAATTAATTAGTGATGAACCATTAGTGGTAAAAGATGCAAATAAACGGTGTTGTTGAATATAATAAATAAGAAGAATTTAAGGGATATATCAAAAAGAAAACTATAAAGAAAATTAAGGGACAGAGAGAGTAAGAATTAAGTGTTGGTCAATGGGTGATTTTTTGATAAATAATGAGTGATTGTGATGTTAAATTATAAGGATTAAATATCTCAAAAGAAAAATGACACATTATTTGTGAATGTTGAATAATGCAATTATAACACATTTTTGTAGATGGATGGAGTAATAAAATTGCATCTAACACTTCCTCCAACAGCAACATCACAAGCTCATCCACGACTCAAGCGAGATTGTCGCGACAATTGTTGTCGATGAATTTAAAAATATTCCACAGGAACCTATAGTTGTGGACGAGGACAACTGCTGTAAGAAATTTTAAATGATTTTTTTATTAATTTTTTTCTTCTAAAAACGACATCTAACTGGTGGGTAAAAATAAACACCTCAATTAATTTATAATACATCTAACAATCCGACAAAGTAACCTATAATCTCTTTCCTGGATTCTATGTCGTGGGATATTTTAAAAAAAAATCTGAAAACTTGAGAATTATTTTAAAACAATATTTCAAAAAATACTGAAAATTGAATACTCAAAACATGATTTACCCTTAATTTTTTTCCCTTCTCCAACGTGTTAAATAAAGTTAGGTGCATTATTTAGTAAGAAGGTTTATTTGCTATATCTAGGCAACATAGTATTTGTAACTTGCTCAAGCCCAAAAAATTACTTAATTGGTGAAATATTTGTAACTTTTTCAAAATCAATATTGGAAAGTACTAATTTGTTTACTGAAAAGTATTAGTTATTATATCTGGATTCATGACAAAGAAAATGGTGACATACTTGTAATTTGTTCAAAGTTACTCCCTCCGTCTCATCTAAAGTGTTTCATTTCTTTTGGACATGAATATTTAGGAGAAATGTATAAAGTAGTTAAAATGTTAAAAAGTAGGTAGGACCCACACATTTTGAAGGATAATTATTTTCTAAAATATTATGAGATATTTATAATGAGACAATCCAAAAGAAAAATGAAATATTTTAAATGGGATCGATGTAATTAAAAACTATTAGTTATCATGCAAAAATTATTAATTCCCATACTAAAAGTTACTGACTTATCGTACATAAAATATTAGTAGTAGGCTTGTGAAATTGGACATGATATGATCTGCAAGATTCTTATAATATTCATTGAAAAGCGGGATGAACTAAAATAAGCAACAGCTTCATTGGTTTCTGCCGTTCTGGCACTTTGGCTTTAGTGAAAAGTACCTTTTGTATATTATCTATATATAATAGTAATATACGGATTTGGTGAATGATCACACCAGTATGATAATGTTTCTTGTTAGAAAGTGGGGATTAATTTAAGTGGACCAGCAGCTGCCACTTTTTATGTTTCCTGACTTAGTTGTTTTCATGTGGCCACCCAGGAATTTATATATTTAATTAGTTTTAGAATGTGAAAATGCAAGTGCATATACATATAACAAAACAAATAAAACTTCACTCACAATTTGTGGACGCCAACGTATAAAATGAGACGAGTAAAAACTGTGCATATACATATTACGGAACAACTAAAACTCCTCCCACAATTTGGTGACGCCAACGTATAAAATGTTACAAGTAAAAATTGTTGGATCTATATACTAAGAGCAAATTAGTTGAACATGTATATAATATTTATGTTGGATTTGAATATTGAAAGTAAAATAGTTGAGTTTGTATACAATGTTTCTTGTTACCACTATTTCGATCTCATATCTGAATTGTTTATTTAATTGCATATGTTGTCACATTATCTTATACAAAAGTTAGATCAAACAGTGTATAGAAGATCACAAGAGTCTGTATGATCGGTTAAGTTAGTTGAGATATAAAAAGGATCACATTAGAGATAACTTGAGAACGAGTTATTGGTATAGGCTGCACTATAGATAAGAAGGTACTTGACTTGGTTATTTGTCTATGTTGGTATGTCTTGACGTATTGATGGATCACAATGAGATGAGTTCTTCTATCTGATCGTCGTGAAGAACCTAGATCTCGGTGACTTTACGTTGATCTAAACCTCAATAAGGTTTTAGGTGAGTATGAGTTGTTGACCATCACTTTGACTTGTTATAGATGAGGGTTACATGAGATAATCCAATATTCTCCGTTTCTTGGATAGTGACAGTGCTTGTATGTCATGCTAGTAACATGTATCGAGTCACCGTATCCGTTTAGTATGATGACGTCCCCTTAAGGAGCTAAAAATGCTTATTGTACTAAATCCTGCAGGTTGAGTTATCTCAAGTACAATAATATAAGGTTGAGTGATACTACTTAAGGAATTAAAGAGATAAATTATTTTAAGCAATCAGAACGCTATAAATAATTAATGGACGTGCGATATCTTAAATTCGGAGATTCGTAAAATCTAAGTGCAAGCCCGACTCAATTTCAGTAATAAAGGGGTAAGTCAGCATTTATTCTCTAGTGACATGAATAAATGTTTATGAATTAATTTATGTTCTGAGCTGAACACAAGATAATTAATTCATTTGAGACCCATCTTTATTCCTTGCATTTGATCCATGGGTTTGGCTCATCAAGGCCTTTTTCTTTGGATGAATTCGTCCTCTATAAGTAGAGTGTTCCACCAAATTGTTCTACTTGAGTCGCCGCATATACGAGGTCCCTATGGCGTGGTAAGGTGCCACCCAAGTCGAATCTCTCGAGGAAGACTTAATGGCTTATGATGTGTTACGATAAAAGCAATAAATCTAAATCTAAACTTGATTTGGGGTGATGATTAACTAAGATTAATATGAAAATTAAACATGCAAGCGATTGACGATAGTTCAAAGCGCTCAAACGCATAGGAATAATTCAAGAGTGTGAGATAAACTAGGGTATTAGGGTTCTGCCTTGATTAATCGATTATTGCTTGATCGAAATCTACCTATTCATGCAATATTGAACCTCAATCAAACACTGACTTTCGTTCGTGGATTAAACCTAGGTTATCAAATTTCACAAATACATAAACTATTAGAGTCCCGTTTAGGTAACCTCTAATCCGATCTATTCTATGATGCAGCGTATCTATCTCTCGATAATACACGAAACATACAAATAAAATAATGATTAATCAATTACCAAATTCTTATCATGCACGTATCTATCTCTCGATAATACCGAAACATAAATAATTTAATAGAGATCAATCACTCAACAATAAACCCAGGTTTGATTGGTATTCTCAATCGAACAAATCATCAATTAATCGATTTGAATCACCTGACCCTAGAAAGGAATTAGTTCATGCTCGTCTCACGATTGAACAATTAAAATCGATAGAAATCATTATCCGACAATCAAATGAAGAAAATCGAATAACAAGTCTTACAATCGTAAATGTCGTTGATGGATTTCTCGATCAAATGTCTTGAATCAATCAAAGCAAAAGGAATTACAAGGAAAAGGCGATGAATAGTCGGCGTGGGAGAGCTTTATCCAAGCAAAACCGACGGCAAAAGCGAAAATATCGTGCGTAAGAATGTAGGGTTTCACGCGCTTTAAAACATATATATAGTGCGAAATTTCACGCCCGGACAGAGTCAGCCGGACGCCAAGTCTTCAAAACAAGGCGAAATCATAGGCACCAAATACGGACGCATACTCGCTACCGGACGCAGCGTGGAAACGAGGCCGGCGGGCGCAGCCGCCACGGACGCCGCAACTCTGACTTCTTCAACCGACGCCCGGGCGCACTCAGCGCCGGACGCGGCTAATCTGAACTTCTTCACCGGCCTTGTGCCGGGCGCACTCCAGCGCGGGCAGCGTCTCTGAGCAACTTCACTGACGCCACGGACGCCGCGTCTCTCGAAACTTAGCGTGGCGCCGCGCGGGCGCGCCGGGCCGGGCGGGCGCCCTAGGTGGCACGGCACCAAAGACCGGACGCAGTCAGCGCGACGCAGGTGCCTCTTTGGATGCAACTTCACGTGCGTTTTATGCTCAAAATCTTAAGCGAACATTCCCTACAAAACAAAGCGAACATGATTCGATAAAAGATATTCAAAACTTAAGCATATAGGAACCAAATCGTATCAAACAAACACAGAAAAACACAACAAAAACATGCAAAACATAGAGTCCCACTGGGACTCTGTTCTGATTCTCCTATATCTAGATAGATTATATATGATATCATTAGATATCAAAGGATATTATTCATGTTGTATCTTTAAAGCTAAGATTGTATTTATTAGATATGCAGAGATCATATCCTATTAGGATTCTAGGGATGCATTATAAATACAAGGTGAGAGAAAATCAGAGTAATTCTAAGAATTGTAATTCTCAAAAATTACATTGAGGAAGAATGTGAATTTTTACAGTACTCTCCATAGATTGCTCTCACTCAGCATTGAAGTTTTGGCAAATGGGTTACAGTCATAAGATCAAAGCACGAGTCTTGATCCTCATTTTATACGACAAATTCGTAGGTAAACACGAAAAAATACCAACGTGTTGCAATTAATTATATAGGTGCATGTTAGGTATATAATCAATGTATGGCGAATTAAACATCCAAGATAGATACTCGGGAGAGGGTTAAAATCAGATTTTTCTACAATTGGTATCAGAGCCTAGGATCAGTATCTTGGCTTTGTTGGATTGCTTCATGTTCGATTATTACGTGCGCAATTAATTAATTATAGATATGTCGTTCATCGTGGCTCGAATGTTTGGTTTTTTGTCGGATTTCGTTTTTCACCATGAGAAAATCCGTGGTTAGATTATGATTTATTTTTTTAAAATCAAATCTATAAAAATAAAAAACGAAGATGAAGAACACGAAGAACGAGACGAGACGACGGAGTCCCGTCATTCGGCGCGACGGGAGGCTCGCCAAATGGGCGGACGTACGACGCGAGGGCTTGCGGGCAATGACACGCTAGGCGTGCTCGGCGCTCGCAGCACGCCGCTCGATAGCTACGCGGATGCCTCGGCAGCATCCGACATCAGGCGTGAGGAACGGGTTCGACAGCTTCCGACAGCTCGCTCGCAGAAGGCTTCGACAGTCGAACGACGGTGTGCAGCAGGCGAACGTGTTGGATTTGTATACTAGAAGCAGTTTTGGTTGAGCTTGTATACAATGATTCCTGTTACCACTATTACAATCTCCTATCTGAATTGTTTACTTGATTGCATATGTATGTCCCCTTATCTCATATATACAAGTTAGATCATACAGTGTGTTGTAGATCACAGAAGTCTGTATGATTGGTCAAGCTTAATGAGATATAAAAAGTATCACAGCTGAGACAACTTGAGGACGAGTTGTCGGTATAGGCTGCGGTATAGATAAGAAGTGACTTAACTTAGTTGCTTGTCTATGCTGGTACGTCTCCGACGTATTGATGGATCACAGTGAGATGAGTTCTTCAATCTGATCGTCGTGAAGAACCTAGATCTCGGTGACTTTACGTTGATCTAAACCTCGATAAGGTATTAGGTGAGTATGAGTTACTGACCATCACTTTGACTTGTTATGCGTAAGGGTTACATGAGATAACCCAAGATTCTCTGCATCTTGGGTGATGGCAGTGCTTGTATGTTATGCTAGTTACCTGTGTCGAGTCACCGTATCCGTTTAGGATGATGACGTCCCCTTAAGGAGCTCAAAAGGTTTATTGTACTAAACCCTGCAGGTTGAGTTATCTCAAGTACAATAATAAAGTTAAGTGGTACTACTTAAGGAATTAAAGTAATTAATTATTTTAAGCAGTCAGAACGCTATAAATAATTAATGGACATACGATATCTTAAATATGGGGATTCGTTAAGTCTAAGTGCGAGCCCGACTCAACTTCGAAAATAAAGTGGTAAGTCAGCATTTATTCTCTAGTGGTATGAATAAATGTTTATGAATTAATTTATGTTATGGGCTGAACATAAGATAATTAATTTATTTGAGGCCCATCTTTATTCTTTGCATTTGATCCATGAGCTGGCCCATCTAGGCTTGGAGCTATGAGAAAATCGTCCACCTCCTTAAGAGTCCCACTGAGACTCTGTTTTGATCCTCTCTATCTTAAGAGATATTATTATATTTATTAGATATGCAGAAATTCTATCTTGAAAGGATTTAGGGTTGCATTATAAATATAAGGTGAGAGAAAATCAAACCCTAATCCTAATAGTGAAATTTTCGAAATCCATACTTCTCAAGCTTGGAATTTTGAAAACTTTCAAGAAGGAAGAGGCAATTTACAAAGACTCTCCATAGATTGTCCTCACTCGACATTGGAGTTTAGGCAATCGGGATACAGTCCAGAAGATCAAAGCACGAGTCTTGATCTAATCCTTGCCTGGCAAATTCGCAGATAAACACGAGAAAACACCAATGTGTTGCAATTAATTATATAGGTGCATGCTAGGAATATAATCAATGTATGGTGAATTAAACATCCAAGATAGATCATCGGGAGAGGGTTAAAATCAGATTTCCCTACAATTGGTATCAGAGCCTGGGATCAGAAACTTGGCTCTGTTGGATTAATTCACGTTTGATTATTACGTGCGCAATTAATTAATTATGGATATGTCGTTCATCGTGGCTCGTTTTATTTTTGTTGGATTTTGTTTTTCACCACGAGAAAATCCGTGGTTATATTAGAATTTTTCTTGTAAATCTAATCTGTAAAAGAGGAACGAAGACGAATAACACGAAGAACGAGATGACGGAGTCCCATCGCATGGCACGAGGGAATGCGACCGAAAACCAGACGCACGCTGCTCGGCAGTGTGTGCACGTTTCTCGATAGCTATCGGACGGACAGACGGCTTCGGGCAGACCGCGACGGTCTCGGCAGCTTCGGCAGCTTCGGACGGCCTTGGCAGGTCGCACCCGAAAGTGCCTGGGCAGTATCGACGGACCTGGGTGGGAGCCCTCGGCGGTTTCGGCAGGCGTCGCGCGGGATCCTTTGGCGGGTCGAGATAGCAGCGTACTCGTGCCAGGCGAGCCCAGCGTGCGAGTCGCAGCGTTCTCGGCAGTCAAAGCGGAGTCGGGGGCACGACTCGGTAGGCCGGGCGTACGGGATGTGCGGTTTCTGCGTGGATACCTCGGCACGCCGGCGTTGGCGTCTTGGCGCTCGGCGTTCGCAGCGGCGTCGGGCGGCGGGCGCGTGATTTCTCGGTAGGTCGCGCTCGGCGACTCGGCAGCCTCGGCGGCACTGGGCGACGCGGGGTGCGCGATTCCGTGAAAGCTCGGCGGCGCTTCGGCGACACCCTCGGCGGCTTTGGGAGATGACGTGAGTCGCGCGTAGGGTTTCTCGGTGATGCCGACACTGCGCTGTGACGATGTTGGATTTGTATCTTGAAAGCGGTTTGGTTGAGCTTGTATACAATGTTTCTCGTTACCACTATTACAATCTCCTATCCGATTTGAATACTTGATTGCATATATCGTGTCCCCTTATCTCATATAAGTTAGATCATACGATTGTGTGAAGATCACGTAAGTCTCGTATGATTGGTCAAACTTAATGAGATATAAAAGTTTCTGGTGAGACGACTTAAGGGCGAGTTGTCGGTTTGAGGTGCGGTATAGATAAGAAGTGACTTGACTTAGTTGCTTGTCTATCTTTGATGCGTCTCGGCGTATTGAAGGATCACGATGAGATGTGTTCTTCTTCGTGGTCGTGAAGAACCAAGATCTCGGTGACTTACGATGATCTAAACCTCGATAAGGTATTAGGTGAGTATGAGTTCTTGACCATCACTTTGACTTGTTATGAGTGAGGGTTATATGTTCTAACCAGATTCTCGCATCTTGGGTGGTGGCGATCTTGTATGTCACGCTAGTTATCTCATCGAGTCACCGTATCCGTTAAGGATGATGGCGTCCTTAAGGAGCTCAAAGGTTTATTGTACTAAACCTGCAGGTTGAGTTAGCTCAAGTACAATAATAAGGTTGAGTGGTACTACTTAAGAAATGAAGCTATTAATCGTTTTAAGCGATCGATTGCTATAAATGATTAATGGACGTTCGATATCTTAAATCGGGATTCGTAATGTCTAAGTGCAAGCCCGACTCAACGGTAATAAAGGGTAAGTCGACATTCTTTCTCTAGTGGCATGATCGAATGTTTATAAATTAATTTATGTTACAGGTGAACATAAGATAATTAATTTATTTGAGGCCCATCTTTATTCCTTGCATTTGATCCACGGGTGGCCCATGAGACCACTTTAGCTTGTATGAAAATCGGGCCCATCTATGCTCTCTAAGGCAAGATTTTATTCTCTTTATCCCACAAGGATAATATTATATTTATGGTATATGCATAGATCCTTTCCATATAAGATTATGGTAATAATCACGAGTATGGAAATAATCACGAGAGTATGGAAATAATCCTAAGATTATGGTAATTTTCCATATAGGATTATGGTAATTTCCATATAGGATTATGGTAATTTCCATATGGGATTAAGGTAGTGCATTATAAATATAAGGTATGAGATAAAGTCTAGGTTAATGCTCACATAATTAACACACAATTTTCGGTCATCTCATTGGCTTTGAGAGAGAAAATTTTCGTGAGTTTTGGTGAGAGTGCATTGGGTGATTTTCCGAAGCATTCTCCATAGATCGTCCTCACTCGACGTTGGAGATTGGGCAACCGGGATACAGTCCAGAAGGTCAAAGCACGAGTCCGATCCATTCGATCCGTTCATCTCGTTCCATCGACCTCTTGCATCCAAAGGTAAACACGTGAAAACCCCAGCGTGTTGCGATTTAATTATATAGACGCATCTAGGTTTATAATCAATGTATGGTGAATTAAACACCCAAGATGGATCCTCGGGCGAGGTTAACATATGTTTTCCTACAGACGACTCGGCAGCAGCCCCGGCGTGCCGAGGCGAAACTCGGCGAGGTTGGGCGACGATGCTCGGCCAACTCCCGGTAGACCTGGGTGGGTCTTCTTGGCTGGGTTCGGCGGCGCGTGGCAACGACTCGGCGGTGGCGGCGGTGTGTCTTGGGCGTGCGTGTGGTCGTGCTCATCGCACGCCCACCCCATCTTCGCCGACCCACCCCATTTTTGGCCCAAACCCGATTTTTCGACCCAGATCCGATTTTTGACCCGGTTTCAGTTTTTTGAACAGATCCGGCCCAATCCACTGTTTCGGCCCGTTTTTAAATTTTCGGCCCAAATCCAGTTTTGACGAATCCGGTCTGTGCCCGTGCATGAGAGGCCCGTTTTTCGAGATTTTTGAAGAACTGTACTTTGTAAATTTATGTAATAAATTAGGCAGGGAAGTACATGATCCACGAGTGGGTCGCGATGAACGATTTTATTCTATTTTTTATCGTTCAAAGCATGTCGTGGATGTTTAAATTATGCAGAAGCATGCTATGTATGTTTAATCATGTAGATAAACATGTTTTATGTTTTCGTGATTGGATGCGCATAGAAAGCATGCTAGGTTTATTGCGTTTTTCAAGCATATTTTAGAATTCTGCGAGCATGTTTTACATGTTGGGTTCTATAGAAAACATGCTAGGATTACGTGATCTTCATGGACAAACCTTTTGAAACAAAAGACTAAGCAAGAAATCCGACATATTAATTTCTAAAATTAAAATGTCAAGACCTCCACTTTTTGATCTCAATATAAAGTGATCACGCTTTGTGAGTAAACGCCCACACGCGCGCTTGCTTGCCTTTGTTTGTCATAAGTTTATTAGATGAGATTTCTAAATAAAACATTTTAATCTATTGAGAGTGGGAGTTTCAAGTGTAGCGTCCACACGCGTGGCTTGATATGCGGTTTTCATAAGTTCTCTAGAGATAGATTTAAAATGAGATAACAAAAGAATTTGGATTGGAAGCGGTATGGTCCTAGTGAGTATGCCGATTCTAAGAATTTATTTCTATTTGTTAAAATTGTGGTCATTGTAGACATCACCTCAAGTACAACTTCCGCCAAGTCCGTTCTTGTGATAGTGATGTGGTCTAGTAAGGTCCAATCATTAATTTCATTTTTATAAGGATAAGTTGACATGGATTGAAATTAAGCGACTAAAAGATATATTTTAGTCCAGTCGAGGGTTCATGTAAGCGCCCACACGCGTTGCTTGCATGTGGGATTCTTTGGGCGATTGGAGGTTTCAATTAATATTGTTTTATCAAAAGGTTACAATATTATTGTTACGAATTATGTGCGATCGTATGCTTATGTGTTTACATTGTCTTTTCAGATATGTCTCTTACACCGATTATCAATATGCTCGTACAAAATCCTCTATCCGATCCAAATTTTATCGAGTGAAAACGAAACATGGAATATGTTCTTATCGCTGAAGAACACATGTTTGTTCTTACTACTCCCAAACCTGATGCCCTTACTGATGCATCGACTAATGAGCAGCGAGAGTCAAGCAGACTTTGGCATAAGTCAAATAATATAACCAAATGCTATATGATGACTACTATGTCCAAAGGCTTGCAGCTGCAACATCAGTCGATGGTAGACGCGACTGAAATATTGTCAAGTCTCGAGAGTAAGTTTGGACAGTCGGATCAGACAGTCGCTTCCACACAATGAGAGAAATCTTGGCGTGTAGGATGGAAGAAGGAAGTTCGGTCCATGAACATGTCTCCCACATGACTCATCTCATGGATAGTCTTGATCAGTTGGGATGAGGTATTGACGGCGAAGCCAAGGTCGATATCATCCTCAATACACTGCCCAAGTCTTTTGAGAACATTCGCGTAAACGCGATCATGAGCAAGACCGAGTATACACTTAGTCAGTTACTAAATGATCTCGTGGCCACGGAAGGTGTCATGGGAAAAGGAGCACATGCCCTTGATAGCACATCTAAGGGGCCAAATTTTCCGTTGAAAAATGAAAGAAGAAAAAGGGGTGCCAAAGATGGTAGAGGCAAACGAACCAGTGGGAGCAGTGGGAACAAGAACATGACTGCGACCGGAGGCTTGAAAAAGCCAAAGGAGAGGGGCTAGTGCTTCAAGTGCGGCAAGACTGGACATTGGAAGGCCAAGTGCCCTATGCTCAAGGCTCAAGGTACACCATTTGCTTTAGTAACGAAAACATGTTTAGCGACTTGTTCTACTCATTCATGGGTAGTAGATACGGGTGCGACTGATCATGTTTGTTACACCTTGCAGGCGTTACTACGGACAATGGAGCTGCATGATGGCGAAATAACGATCTCCATGGGCAACGCGGTGAAAGTCGAGGCCGTTGCAGTCGGAGATGTTTCTTTATGTTTTGATAGAACAGTTTTAGTATTGAAAGACGTTTTATATGTGTCGGAGTTTCGGCGGAACCTTACTTCCGTTTCCAAACTATTTATTCATGGATATCCAGTTGTTTTTTATAGTGGTATTTCTATCACAAGAAATAACGAAGTTATCTGTGGAGGCACTTTATATAATTCGCTTTATAATATTTCTGTCAAACATAATACCTTTAATTATGTTGCATCTACATCAAACCTTAAAAAGATGAAGTTTTCTTCGCAAAATGACACCACTTTTCTCTGGCATCTTAGATTAGGTCACATCAATCTAAATAGGATCCAAAGACTGGCTAAGAATGGAGCGTTGGGTGATATCATAGTTACTCCGTTCCCAGTCTGCGAATCCTGTATAGAAGGAAAGATGTCGACCAGACCCTTCAAAGCAAAGGGTTATAGAGTCAAAGAAGTGTTGGAGCTAGTCCATTCTGACCTGTGTGGACCTATGTCCACACAAGCTCGTAGAGGGTACGAGCATTTTGTCACTTTCATTGACGATTACTCAAGGTACGGATACATATACCTGCTTCACCGCAAGTCTGAATGCTTTGAGAAATTCAAAGAATTTAAGGCGAAAGTGGAGACGAAGCTAGGTAAAGTATCAAGTCATCATGATCCGATCGCGGTGGCGAATACCTCAAGAACGAGTTCATGGACTATTTGGTGCGGTGTGGGATTACCTCCCACTCACTGCAACCGCACACCACAAAGAAAATGGTGTGTCGAGCGAAGAAATAGGACTCTTTTAGAAATAGTTAGATCAATGATGAGTTATGCAACGTTGCATATTTCGTTCTGGTGGTATGCCTTAGAAACAGCGGCATACTTGCTCAATCTAGTACCATCCAAGTCAGTCGAAAAGACTCCTTTCGAGTTGTGGTTTGGGCGCAAGCCTAGTTTAAACCACATAAGGATATGGGGCAGTCCAGCACATGTGCTGAACAAGAAGGCTGACAAGTTGAAGGCTAGATCTGAAGCAAGGCTGTTTATTGGCTATCCTAGAAGAACGAAAGGTGGTTATTTCTATAGTCCTAAGGATAAAAAGGTCATTATTAGCACGAATGCCGATTCTTAGAAGAAGATTATATGAAAAACCATAAATCCAAAGTTGAAATCATTCTTCAAGAATTAGAAGATGATCGTATTCCACCATCGATTAAACCAAAAGTACGAGATGTCGTGTCTAGTGGAAGGGATCGACACAAAATACTTCAAGAAATTGAAGTAGGTCGAGTTCCACTGGAGATACAGACCGTACAAGTGGTACCTATCCAGCAAGTTGTGCAAGACAGAGAACCACAAGTTACTGCACCCACCGTTACCATTGTGCCAGTAGCGCCTCGTCGTAGTGGGAGGGTTGTTCGTCAACCCGAGTGATTTATGTTCGTGGGTGAATCTTCAGATTTAGTCCCGGGAAACGAGCAAGCTATAATCGACTCATGGACATACAGTGAGGCGATACAAGACATAGATGCAAGATCATAGCACACCGCTATGGACTTAGAAATTGAGTCCATAACAGGTATGGATGTATACGAAAAGACACCTCTACCAGATGGTAAGGAAGCCATAGATAGTAAGTGGGTATACAAGAGGAAGAGAGATTCAGATGGAGAGGTTTCGGCTTTTAAAGCCAGGTTTGTGGCGAAAGGGTACACTCAAATTGAGGGCATCGATTTCGATGAGACCTTTTACGCTCGTAGCAATGCTCAAGTCCATCGTAATTCTTCGGCCATGTGCCCACTTAAACCTTGAAGTTTGGCAAATGGATGTGAAAACCGCTTTTCTAAACGGTTACCTTGAAGAAGGTAGAGACATCTATATGCAAAGAACTTGAAGGTTATGTGGTAAAGGGTGAAGAACATCTAGTATGGAAGCTTAAGTCCATTTATGGACTTATGCAAGCTTCCCGATCATGGAACTTACGCTTTGACGAGGTGGTAAAGTCCTATGGATTTACCCAGTTGCCTAGAGAAAGTTGTGTGTATCGTTTGGATCTCAACGGTGACGTGGTATTTCTTGCACTTTATGTAGATGACATCCTTCTACTTGGCAACAATGTGAAGTTGTTATCAGATGTAAAGAGTTGGTTATCCGATCAGTTTCAAATGAAAGACTTAGGAGATGCAGCATATATTCTTGGGATCAAGCTTTACCGAGATCGCAAGAGGAAAATGTTGAGCTTATCTCATGCGTCTTACATTGATACTGTAATTACTCGTTTTAGCATGCAGACCACCAAGAAGGGATGGCTACCTTTCAGGCATGGTGACGACACTAACGGGGTGCACTTCTAGCGTACAGACCCACGCGCGGACGCTCGCGCACACTCGGTGCTCGCACGCAGCGTTTCTCTATAACGGGGCATCTCGATAATCGGTGGGCGTAGAGCGACGGTGGGTGAACGTGCGCGACGAGGCACGCATCCAGCTTGTAGACCCACACACACGATCAGCCTCATTCGGTGCTCGATGATGTCGATAGCAGATGGCTTCGGCATAAGATGCTCGACAGCAGGTCGAGCGAGCAGTCGGCAGGCGATGTCGATGGGGAGGCGTTATGCGCGACGATGGGCGACGGCTGGTCATGCGCATGGGCTGTGCCCTAACGTGTGGCCCAAAGATATCGAGGCCGACCCACCCGCTTCATGCATGCACCGATTTTTTGATTGATCCGTTTTGACCGACCGGCCCGATTCACTATTTCGGTCCAGTTTTTGATTTTCGATCCAAATCCAATTTTGACGAGTTCGGTCCGTGCCTGTGCAATCGAGGCCTGTTTCGAGTTTTTGAAGATTTGTACTTTGTAAATTTATGTAATAAATTACGCAGGGAAGTACAGGTTCCACGAGTGGGCCGCGATGAACGAGTTTATTTTATTTTTTATCGTTCAAAGCATGTCGTTGATGTTTAAATTATGCAGTAGCATACTATGTTTGTTTAAATACATAGATAAACATGTCATATGTTTTCGTGATTGAATGCGTATAGCAAGAATGCTAGGTTTATCACGTTTTGGAGCATGTTTTACATGTTGAGTTCTAGAGAAAACATGTTAGGACTACGTGATCTGCATGGACAAACCTTTTGAAACAAAAGACTAAGCAAGAAACCCAACGTATTAATTCTTAAATTAAAAACGTCAAGACCTCCATATTTTGGTCTCTAAACAAAGTGGTACGCACTGTGAGTAAGCGTCCACACGCGTGGCTTGCTTGCACTATTTATCATAAGTTTGTTAGATGAGATTTCTAAACAAAATATTTTAATCTATTGAGAAGTGGGGGTTTCATATGTAAACGTCCACACGCGTGGCTTGCATGTGCGATTTTCATAAGTTCTCTAGAGATAAATTTAAAATGAGATGACAAAAGAATTTGAATTGGAAACGATATGGTCCGAGTGAGTATGCTAATTCTAAGAATTCATTTTTGCATGTCAAAATTGTGGTCATTGCTTAGACATCACCTCAAGTACAACTTCCTACGAAGTCCCTTCTTGCGATAGTGATGTGGTCTAGTAAGGTCCAATTATTAATTTCATTTTGTTATAAGGATAAGTTGATATGGATTGAAATTAAACGGCTAAAATGTATATTTTAGTCTGGTCGAGGGGTTCATGTGTAAACGTCCACACACGTGGCTTGCATGTGAGATTCCTTGGGCGATTGGAGGTTCTAATTAATAATGTTTTATCAAAAGGTTACAATATTATTGTTACGAACTATGTGTGATCGTATGCTTATGTGTTTACGTTACTTTTCAGATATGTCTCTTACACCGATTATCATTATGCTCGTACAAAATCCTCTATCTATTCCAAATTTTATCGAGTGGAAACGAAACATGGAGTATGTTCTTATCGCAGAAGAACACATGTTTGTTCTCACTACTCCCAAACCCGATGCCCTTACTGACACATCGATGAATGAGCAGCGAGAGTCAAGCAGACTCTAGCATAAGTCAAACAATATGGCCAACTGCTATATGATGACTAATGTCCAAAGGTTTGCAGCTGCAACATCAGTCGATGGTAGACGCGACTGAAATATGGTCAAGTCTCGAGAGTAAGTTTGGGCAGTCAGATCGGATAATCTGCTTCCACATAATGAGAGAAATCTTGGCCTGTAGGATGGAAGTATGAAGTTCGGTCCATGAACATGTCTCCCACATGACTAATCTCATGTATAGTCTTGATCAGTTGGAGGGTGGTATCGACGGTGAAGCCAAGGTCGATATCATCCTCAACATGCTGCCTAAGTCTTTTGAGAACTTTCGCATAAACGTGATCATGAGCATGATCGAGTTCAAACTTTGTCAGTTGCTCAATGATCTCGTAGCCTCGGAAGAAATCATGGGAAAAGGAGCACATGCCCTTGCTAGCACATCTAAGGGCCCTAATTTTCCATTGAAATGTGGAAAAAAAAGAAAAAAAAATGGGTGGCAAAGGTGGTAGATGCAAGGAAATCAGTGGGAGCAAGAACATGGTTGCCACCGGAGGCTTGAAAAAGCCAAAGGAGAGGGACATGTGCTTCAAGTTCGGCAAGACTAGGCATTGGAATGCTAAGTGCCCCATGCTCAAGGCTCAAGGCATGCCATTTGCTTTAGTAACGGAAACATGTTTAGCGACTTGTTATACTCATTCATGGGTATTAGATTCGGGTGCGACTGATCATGTTTGTTACACCTTGCAGGGGTTCCTGCGGACAAGGGAGCTGTTTGATGGCGAGATAACGATCTCCATGGACAACGCGATGAAAGTTGAAGCTGTTGCAGTCGGAGATGTTACTTTATGCTTTGATATGAAAGTTTTAGTATTAAAGGTTGTTTTATATGTGCCGGAGTTTCGACGAAACCTTATTTCGGTTTCCAAACTATTTACGTATGGATATTCTGTTGTTTTTTATAGTGGTGTTTCTATCATAAGAAATGACTAATTTATCTGCGTGGTGGCACTTTATATAATTCTCTTTATACTATTTCTGCCAAGCATAATACCTATAATTAATCTACATCAAACCATAAGAAGATGAAGTTTTCTTCGCTAGATGACACCACATATCTTTGTGATACGATCATCGTTGTATAAAGGATCTAATGACATGCGAATGGAAGATTTCTCTTAAAACGATGGAACATCCAAAAACCTCTATACCCAAGAAGTGATATAGGTCAGTATGTCGCCTATACCCCAACGTGAAGTTAACGCAGAAACTCGGGGACGATGAATGACACACAAACGAGGGATGAATATCTTATTGATACGTCGATAAAAGAATTACTTGGCAAATCTCAAGAAATTCGAAGAGCTAATGAGGAGAGAATAAAACTCACACATATTGAAAATCAAAAGCTGAATATTTTCGTATGCTTACAAGCATTTATATAGGCTAAAAAATGAACTTTAATTCTTATCAAAGAATGAGTCCTTATCAAAGTAGGAAACTAACTAATTGAAGAGACCTAATTAAACTAGGAAACTAGATAGCCTATAATGGGCTACGAAAATGCATCAAAATGTGGCCCACACATGCCACAAAAATAAGATACTAAAAGTCTTCAAACATCAAGCTCATTTGTCATAATTAAATTGACTACTTTTGGGCTTCTCGGTCCAATCTCTCCAATGGGCTTCTTGGACAGATCTTGCTCCCACACTTCTTGGATTAAGCCCATCAAATTCTCCTTCAACTTCTTAGCTCGTGCTCTTGTAACTGGCCCAACAGGAACATGCATCGGGTCTAGAATCAACTAACATTGGGCTACACGGGCTGCATCACTTTGGCATCTTAGATTATGTCACATCAATCAAAATAGGATCCAAAGACTGGCTAAGAATGGAGTGTTGGGTGATATGACGGTTACTCCATTCCCAGTCTGTGAATCCTTTATAGAGGGAAAGATGTCGACCAAACCCTTCAAAGCGAAGGGGTATAGAGCCAAAGAAGTGTTGGAGCTAGTTCATTCTGACCTGTGTGGACCAATGTCCACACAAGCTCGTGGAGTGTACGAGTATTTTGTCACTTTCATTGACGATTACTCAAGGTACGGATACATATACCCATTCACCACAGGTCTGAATGCTTTGAGAAATTCAAAGAATTTAAGACAGAAGTGGAGACGAAGCTAGGTAAGAGTATCAAGTCACTGCGGTCTGATCGCGATGGCAAATACCTCAATAACGATTTTATGGACTATTTGGTGCAGTGTGAGATTACATCTCAGCTCACTACACCAGGCACACCATAGCAAAATGGTGTGTCAGAATGAAGAAATATGACTCTTTTAGAGATGGTTAGATCAATGATGAGTTATACAACATTGCCTATTTCGTTCTGGGGGTATGCCTTAGAAACAGCGATAAATTTGCTCAATCTAGTACCGTCAAGTCAGTCGATAAGACCCCTTTCGAGTTATGGTTTGGGCGCAAGCATAGTTTAAGCCATATAAAGATATGAGACAGTCCAACACATGTGCTGAAGAAGCCTGGCAAGTTGGAGGCTAGATCTGATGCAAGGCTGTTTATTAGTTATCATAGGGGAATGAAAGGATGTTATTTCTATAGTCCTAAGGATCAGAATGTCGTTATTAGCACTAACGTCCAATTCTTGGAGGATGACTACATCAAAAACTATAAATCCAAAGTTGAAATCATTCTTCAGAAATTAGAAGGTGATCATATTCAACCACAGATTAGGCCAAATTTACGAGATGTCGTGTCTTGTGGGAGGGATCGACACAAGATACTTCAAGCAATTGAAATAGGTCGAGTTCCACTGGGGATACCGCCCGTACAAGTGGAACCTACCCAGCAAGTTGTGCAAGATAGAGAACCACAGGTTACTGCACCCACCGTTTCCATTGTGCCAGTAGCGCCTCGTCGTAAACCCGAGCGATTTATGTTCGTGGGTGAATCTTCGAATTTAGTCCCAGGAAACGAGCAGGCTGTAATCAACCCAAGGACATACAGTGAGACAATACAAGACATAGATGGAAGATCATGGCACACTTCTATGGACTTAGAAATTGTGTCCATAACAGCTACGGATGTATATGAAAAAACACATCTACCAGATGGCAAGGAAGTCATAGGTAGTAAGTGGGTATACAAGATGGAGATAGATTCAGATGGAGAGGTTTTGGCTTTTAAAGCCAGGCTTGTGGTAAAAGGGTACACTCATATTGAGGGCATCGATTTCGATGAGACCTTTTCGTCTGTAGAAATGCTCAAGTCCATCAGAATTCTTCTGGCCATAGCAGTTCACTAAAACTAGAGGTTTGGCAAATGGATGTGAAAATCGCTTTTCTAAACGGTTACCTTGTGGAAGGTAGAGACATCTATATGCAGCAACCCGAAGGTTATGTGGTGAAGGGTGAAGAGCATCTAGTATGGAAGCTTAAGAAGTCTATTTATGGACTTAAGCAAGCTTCCCGATCATGGACTTACGCTTTGACGAGGTGGTAAAGTCCTATAGATTTATCCAGTTGCGTAGCTATAGTTGTGTGTATCATTTGGATGTCAACGGTGATGTGGTATTTCTTGCACTTTACGTAGATAACATTTGTCTACTTGGAAACAACGTGAAGCTGTTATCAAACGTAAAGAGTTAGTTATCCGATCAGTTTCAAATGAAAGACTTAGGAGATGCGGTGTACATTCTTCGGATCAAGGTTTACCGAGATCACAAGAGATAAATGTTGAGCTTATCTTAGGCGTCTTACATGATACTGTGATTACTCGTTTTAGTATGTAAATCGCCAAGAAGGGATTGCTACCCTTCATACATGGTGTTCATTTATCTAAGGAGCAGTCACCTATGACTGCAAAGGAGATAGAGAAAATGAGACAAGTTCCTTATGCTTCTGCCGTAGGAAGTCTCATGTATGCGATGCTATTTACGAGACTCGATATCTGTTATGCGGTAGGCATAGTAGCTAGATATCAGTCAAACCCTGGATAAGCTCATTGGACTGCGGTAAAGCATATACACGAGTACCTGAAAAGGACTCGAGATTATAGGCTAGTTTACCAAGCAGATAGTTTAATACCTTTGGGTTATTCAGACTCGAATTTCCAAGCTGACCGTGATGAGAAGAAGTCTACCTCAGGCTATGTGTTTACCTTGGGAGGATGAGCCATATCTTGGCAGAGTGCAAAGCAGCGATGCATTGCGGACTCTACCATGGAAGCCAAATGTGTAGCCGCTTCGGGAGGCGGTATGACTCAAGAACTACCTCATGGATCTAGATGTGGTACCTCATTGGCCCAAGAGTATCATAATATACTGTGATAACTCAGGTACAGTGGCAAACTCGAAGGAACCACGGACCCACAAGACGACAAAACACATAGAGAGAAAGTACAATGTCATACGAGAAATCGTTAGACGAGAAGACGTGCTGATTGAGAAGATTGCTACTGCGGATAACCTAGCTGATCCATTCACGAAGAGCCTACTGCAAAAAGTCTACGACGAGCATGTTCGTGGACTTTGACTGCGCAAGATGGCCCGCACTTAGTAAGGAAACTTTTATAGAAGTGGGAGAAACAAAGTGATAGTGTTGTTTGTAATAGCTAGTAGAGAGACACGTTGTATACTAAAAGTTTGCTTTAGTATAAGTGGGAGATTGTTGGATTTGTATACTGGAAGCAGTTTGGTTGAGCTTGTATACAATGTTTCTTGTTACCATTATTACAATCTCTTATCTGGATTGTTTAATTGATTGCACATGTATGTCCCTTTATCTCATACAAAAGTTAGATCATACAGTGTGTAGGAGATCATAGAAGTATGTATGATTGGTCAAGCTTAATGAGATATAAAAAGTATTACAACTGAGAAAACTTAAGGACGAGTTGTCGGTATAGGCTGCGGTATAGATAAGAAGACTTGACTTGGTTGTTTGTCTAGGCTGGTACGTCTCGACGTATTGATGGATCATAGTGAGATGAGTTCTTCTATCTGACCATAGTGAATAACCTAGATCTCGGTGACTTTACGCTGATCTAAACCTCGATAAGGTTTTAGGTGAGTATGAGTAGCTGACCATCACTTTGACTTGTTATGGGTGAGGGTTACATGAGATAACCCAATATTCTCCGCATCTTGGATGGTGGCAATGCTTGTATGTCATGCTAGTAACTTGTATTGAGTCACCGTATCCGTTTAGGATGATGACGTCCCCTTAAGGAGCTCAAAATGTTCATTGTACTAAATCCTGCAGGTTGAGTTTTCTCAAGTACAATAATAAGGTTGAGTGGTACTACTTAAGGAATTAAAGAGATTAATTATTTTAAGCAGTCAGAACGCTATAAATAATTAATGGACGTGCGATATCTTAAATACGGGGATTCATGAAGTCTAAGTGCAAGCCCGACTCAACTTCGGTAGTAAAGGGGTAAGTCAGCATTTATTCTCTAGTGGCATGAATGAATGTTTATGAATTAATTTATATTCTTAGTTGAATATAAGATAATTAATTCATTTGATGCCTATCTTTATTCCTTGCATTTGATCTATGGGCTGACCCATCAAGGCCTTTGCTGCTGGATGAATTCGCCCCTTTCAAAGTAGAGTCCCATTGAGACTTTGTTCTGATTCTCCTATGTCTAGATAAATTATATCTGATATCATTAGATATCAAAGTATATTATTCTTGATATGGTGTATCTTTAAAGATAAGATTATATTTATTAGATATGCAGAGATCATATCCTATTAGAATTCTAGAGTTGCATTATAAATACAAGGTGAGAGAAAAACAGAGTAATTCTAAGAATTATAATTCTCGAAAATTACATTGAGGAAGAAGGCGAACTTTTGCAGTACTCTTCATAGATTACTCTCACTCAGCATTGAAGTTTTGACAGATAGGATACAGTCCAAAATATCAAAGCACGAGTTTTGATCCTCCTTTTATCCAACAAATTCATAGGTAAACACGAGAAAATATCAACGTGTTGTAATTAATTATATCGATGCATGCTAGATATATAATCAATGTATGGTGAATTAAACATCCAAGATAGATCCTCAGGAGATGGTTAAAATCATATTTCCCTACAAGTATGAGTACTAAACATCACTTTGACATGTTATGGGTGAGGATTACTTGAGATAACCTAAGATTCTCTGTATCTTGGGTGGTGGTAGTGCTTGTATGTCATGTTGGTTACTTATATCGAGTCACCGTCCGTTTGGGATTATGACTATTGTTGGCAAAGTAGCGGTCGGATCGGACCGACCCCGGGTCCGTCGGGCTTTTACATTTTTTGGATCGGACCAGACCCGCTCGAAATTTTGTGGGCCTAAAAATATGAAGCCAAAACCAACCTCGGGTGGGCTTTCGGGTGGGCAGACTTTTTTTAGATCATTTTTCTAATTTTTTAATGTATAAATTAATATTTTTAATTATAAAAAAATAAATATTATATAAAATATAATTAATATTATCAAAAATTTATAGATATGTATATTAAATAATATTAATATATATTTAATAAAATATCGGGAGGACTTTTTTAGCCCGAAATCTCGGGCGTTTTTTTGGCCCCAAGCTCGATAGGCCCGGAGTTTTTTTTGGACAGGCTTTTTAGATCCATTTTTTTCGGGCCTTTAATTTTTAAGCCCAAACCTCGGGTACCCCAGGTGGGCTTTCCGGACCGAGCTTATTTTGAAGGCTCTCATTATGACGTCCCCTTAAGGAACTCAAAAAGTTTATTATACTAAACCCCCCAGCAGGTGGAATAACTCAAGTACAATAATAAGGTTGAGTGATACTACTTAAGAAATTAAATAGATTAATTATTTTAAGCAGTCAGAGTGCTATAAATAATTAATGGACATGTTATATCTTAAATATGGGGATACGTAAGTCTAAGTACAAGTCCGACTCAACTTCGGTAATAAATGGGTTGTCAACATTTATACTATAGTGGAATGAATAAATATTTATGAATTAATTTATATTATGGATTGAAAAAAAAAGATACTTAATTTATTTGAGATCCATATTTATTCTTTGTATTTGATTCCTAGGCTGGCCTATCAAGGCCTTTTACTGTGTGAATTTTCAGCCACCCTATAGGATCACTCGGATTCTATTCTGATAAATATATTATTTATTTAATACATCTTGTAGTCTAGATAAATATTATCTAGTTTTATTAGATACCAAAAGATAATTATTCTAGAAAGTAAGGGTGTCCAAACGGTTTTTATTCTCGGTTAGAACAGGAAACGAACTGGAATAGCCCTATTTCGAAAAATCGATAATTCAGTTATCGATTTTGTTTCGGTTCTAGAGTTGAAAAAATTTCAGTTATTGGTTAACTGATAACCTAAAGGATTGGAACCAAAAATTGTTTTTTATTTTTAATTATTATTTTAATTATTAATTAAAAATTCTAAAAATCAATTTTAATTATTACTTTATTAATTATTCTAATTATTTGTAAAATATTTTATTTATTTTTTAATAAGTTTCAATTTTTTAATTATTATTTTATTTATTTTAATTATTAATTAATTTTAATTCAATTTTTTGGTTAACCGAAAATCGAACGCCCGAACCGATCAGCTTTTGGTTAATCGAAAATTTAAGGCTGTTCGGTTTCGATTCCACTTTTTTGGAGAAATTCGGTTCAGTTAACCGAAATCGAACCGTTTACCACCCCTACTAGAAACGACTTATCTTAAGGGAAGAAGATAATTATTATATTTATTAGATGTGCCAGAGTCCTATCACAATAGAATTCTAAGAATAGCATAATAAATACAAGGTATGAGAAAATCATATTATCCCATTCCATCATTGTGATTTTTGAAAATCACTATTCCACAGGGGGTGAATTTTTCTATAGTGTTCTCCATAGATTGCTCTAACTCAGTATTGAAGATCAAAGATGGGGTCTGCCATTGATTAGCTGTACCAGAAATTCGTAGGTAAACACGAGAAAAACTCATCTATATTGTAATTAATTATATAGGAGCATGCTAAAAATATAATCAATTTGTGCATCCAAGATAGATCCTAAGGAGCAGGGGTAAATTAAGTTATCCCATCATAATCACCTTTCTTCATCTACTTCTACTCTCAAGTAGAACCTAAAGATATTCTCGAAGTGTTAAATGATGTCAGCTGAACAAATGCGATGTAAGAAGAACTAAATGAGTTCTTAAGGAATACAATCTGGGAATTAGTGTAGACCACACGATCAAAAAGTGATAAGACTGAAGTAGATCTTCAAGAACAAGAAAAATGAAAATGAAATTATCATTAGGAATAAAGCGAAGCTAGTGGCTAAAGGGTACAACCTATAAGAAAGAATAGATTATGATGAGACTTTTGCTCTAGTTACCAGATTGGAAGTCATTCGTCTATTCCTAGACTACTTAGCACACAAGAGATTCAAAGTCTATCAAATTGATGTGAAGTGTGCATTCCTGAATGGAATTCTAACCAATAAAGTATATGTGGAACAACCACTTGGTTTTGAGACTGAAGGTCCTTACAAAGTTTACAAATTGAAGAAAGCTCTCTACGGACTCAAGCAAGCTCTAAGAGCATGGTATGATACTCTTTCATTATACCTAGAAGAGAAGGATTTTAAGAAATTATCAATAGACATTACCTTATTCACTCTCAAAGAAAGATATGTCATTCCCATGGTCCATATCTACGTAGATGATCTCATATTTGGATCAAAGTCTACAAAGTTATGCAAGATGTTTGCCGAAGTCATGATCGAAAAATTCCAAATGTCTATTATGGGAGAATGAACTTCCTAGGATACAAGTAAAGCAATCAGCTGAAGGCATCTTCATAAATCAATCCAAATACACCAAGGAACTGATAAGAAATTTCGAAGTTCAGCAAGCCAATGCAGTAAAGATTCCTAGGAACACAAACTGGAAAGTAAAACCTAGATCTTAAGAAAAACAAATAGATCACACCAAATATAGAGGAATCATTGGATCACTTTTATAGCTTACTGCAAGCAGACTGGACATGTCATATGCAGTAAGAGTATGTGCAAGATATCAAGTTGATCCAAAGGAAGCTCATCAAGAAGTAGCAAAGCGGATATTGAGATATCTAAAATGAACGCCGAACATCAATTAATGGTATCCTACTAATAATAATTTTGAGCTTTCTGGTTATTCTGACTCTAATTTTGTAGGTTGCAGAATAGACAGGAAATCAACTTTAGGGACGTGTCAATTTCTTGAAACCAAACTGATTTCTTGGTTCTAAAAAAAAGAGACACTAGTAGCCATGTCCACTACTGCAGTTGAATATATGGCTACTGGTAGATTTTGTTCTCAAATAATCTGGCTGAAGCAACAACTGAGAGATTATGAAGTCTCAACAAGTGAAGTATCCATCTACTGCGACAGCTCCAACACAATAACAATCTCTGAATCCAGTTCTACATGGAGATGCAAGCACACAGATGTATGATATCAATTCATTCGAGATCACGTTGAAGAAGGACATTATTGTTGAGAAAATTCACACGTATATTCAAAGAGTTGATAATATCACCAAGACGCTTGCTGAAGAAAGGTTCAATTTGCTATGTGAAAAGCTAGGACTACTGAATCCTGAAATGAAGAGGTGAAGTTGATGACGTTCTACTGACAAAGGATAAAATACTGATTCAAGGGAGAATTACAGTTGAAAAGTCCTATTGACATACATTAGTTGCTCAAATATTAGTGATACTAATTCAAAGATGAATCGTTACTGAAATATCCTACTGAAGGACTTCAACTGTTCAATGACCAACATACTGAACATCAATTGGTATCAACAACATTGATCATCATTCAGCAGTATCAATAATTTCAACACTATTGCGAGGTATCAGCTGACTATTATGCTGAGTTGATCAGTAAGCTCACTAATTTTATTATTCTGACTGAAGCACTTAACACTTAACATATATTTAATTTCATTTATTACCAATTATTTGAATTTATTTCTCTCGAAATTACCCTGTCTCCCTCTGTGTACATGATATCTTCCTCATATTTTATTCCATGTTAGGAAAAAGATGCTAAAAAGTGAAAGCACTTTTTACTGCTTCAAGGTGCGTATAGGGATGTCAAAAGTTTATTCCCAAGATAACGCGCACTTGAAAAACGACATCTTCCGCCTATTTAAAAGCATATCTCCCACGTTCATCACCATTACTCTGCAACTTCAAATTCTTAAGTTTTCTCAGAATTTTACTTTCTCCACCCTATTTCTCTCTCACAAATTTCTTCAAGTCTATAGGAAATATGACTCTCAAGAAAAACAACCAAATCTCCAGACTCAAAACCCCACAAGTATACCATGACTACACCATCTCATTTTTTGAGATGACGAAAGAAGACACTCTCTAGATTTTGGAGAAGTTAAGAGCACATGAATGGAAGCACTTCCTCAACCACCAGCCAAAATATATGCCAATAATGAAGTCGTGGAGTTCTACTCCACTCTAAAGTACAACAAGGATGATAACTCGGTCCACGCCTCACCCTGCAGGAAAAAGTGGAAACAACCCAGGAGTACAATACAATCAACATCGATGTGGTGTCGATTGTTCACAATCTATTACGTCTGCCTAGCCACGGAGACCTCCTACATACCGACTTACAACCAACCTTCGTCGAAGATGGGATAAGGAGAATGCTTGAAGAAAACTCTATCACCCCCCACTGAAGCGTTCTTGGTTCAAGATAAAGTACAAGTTGATGCTCAACATCATTCAGCAATGCTTCTTTGTTCTACTTGGTTCGTTTGACCAAGTCTCTTCTGTCTAGCAGTAGATAATTATCGGCATTGCTTCAAGCAAACGGCTAAACTGGGTGAATGCTTTCATCAAGCATATTCTCACTGATAAGAATTTTTTTGAAAAGGACAACTGAGTTAGGTTGGGAGGAAAAGTGTCCTACATCATCATAGAAGCTCCAAAGGAACTTAGATCGACTTTGTCAAAGTCACGAGCAAACATAGTCTGACGCAGCTGCTCTACAATTGATGGGATGAAAGGTCCCTGGACCCTACTGAGAAGAGGACCAAGGGAGTATTCATCATGAAATGAGCCCCGTCAAAAGACAACAAAGACCAATCCCTACTAGCAAGGATAAATAGACCCTTCATGCTGATAAGCGGACCTATGCTGAACGGGATCAACCTATTGAGGCTGAAAAAGAGTCACTTGAAGTTGAGCAGCTTCAAAAGCACCCTAGGCGTACTGCTATTGATTAGCATTCAGTAGCCCGTACTCTCGACTTTGATGAACCCAAACCCGAAGCCTTTCCTTTTGATTCTCATTCCTAAACCCACACTACCACAACGTACCCTGCCTCTTCCAATATGCCCTTTTCCCCATCAAAAGATCAACTCATTCCCTTCCCAAACTGCCATCAGCTCACTCCCACAAGCTCAACCCTCTCCCTCTCCCTCTCCCAAGTCTGTTGAATCCTCTGGTAAATGATTAATCGAGATTAGCCCATGCACCTAACTTGCATCTAAAATATTCATCCTTCTAGCCTCGTTTCAAAAAGTCCAAATCCTTTCTCCTAAAAACCTTTCTTATTCTTGAAAACCGACCTAACATCCTTGCCATAGTTGAACGTCTTCATGTCTTCCTCTAGATTAAAACAACTCACTTCTACTAGGTGGAAGATCTAATCAAACTAGATTCCTGGAGAAGTACATAGATGAAGAAGCGGAGCTGGAAGAAATGTATGTGATTTCCAGTATCTGGTCGACAATCAGAAACTTTGAAGGGATTGTCCAAGAATCGATCATTGAGGCCATGGCTGAAATCGTTGTATTGGAGACAATAACTACTGATGCTCATGTTGTTGGTGAAGGTCCATCAGGAGTGGACAAAGATGTTGAAACTACTACTGATGATATACCAGCAACCACTACTGATGACTAGCAGATGGTGGAATCTGTTGACGTTCCTCCTACAAAAGTCCCTACTGTTGAAGAACATTTGCCTGAACTGACTAACGTTCCTTCTTCTTCAACTACTATTTCAAGTGTGCTAGAGTCAGCTGTGCTGCCCATGTCTACCATCTCTGAAGTCGAGCCTAAAGTCTTATTCTATCAGCTCGAGGCTAAGATCGAGAAGGCCACTACACTGACGAAGTTAGCTAGGCATTGGCAACGGACATATGCTGAGCAAGTAGACCCAGCTAACAAAGTATGCTCCAAGCTGCAAGGCTCATTCGATAAAATTAAAATAGAAGAGATGGAGTTTCGAAGTTCAGTTCCTGCAGAGCTTCAGTCAGGCCTAGAACGTGTGCTCATAACTATTTGAAAGATGACCAACATTGTTGAAAGGGACCTCGCTGACGAATGAATAGCCAGAGCAGAAACCATCACCACTTTAAGAGATGAAATGCTGAAAATGATGGAGAGTGCCTTCACTGCTGACTTCAATAGACGCATTCCAACAACCCTTCAACCCACCAGTGTGGAGATCACTGAAGTCCGTGACAACATGTCCACTTCTTTCTCTACTACTGACTATAGGGTTGTTACTCTCAAAATTGAAGTCCAAATGCCAAAGAACCAACTGGTCTCTTTATATAAAGTATATATCGTCTATACTGAGAGACTGGACCAATTGGTCAAAACTAAGTTCGAGATAAGCACAACTGTCAGTGACCTCTCTCTCTCCCTCAATGCCTTTATTGACGATGCCAAAAAAATGAAAGTGATTGTTAGATGCTGACGAGGAGATGGCTAAGGCCATTGCTGCAGCTGAAGTTACTGAAGCTCAAGAAGCAAAGAAGTCAAAAGCAACTGAGGTACAAAAAAAGAAGAGAACCAGAACTATTGCTGCAAAGAAAAAGACTGCCATCCCATCTTCTGCTCCAACTACTGATGATCTTATTGACCCATCAATCGATGCCTTCATGTCACCTTCTACGCAGACTCATCGTTTAAATTCCTTGATGATCAAAACAACCTCGACAAAGAGAAGAAGGCAAATGATGCTTATTGAAGCTAAGAAGGTCGACGCATCTGAAATGCAACATAATGAAGAATGCCTCAAGAAATATGACAAGTCAACTGCAGAGGTCAACAAAGAGATGAAGAAGTGCAGCAGAAAGAACTTCATCGCTGATATGATGAGAATCAGTGTTAAGAAGTAGAAGAACTCAGACCTAGATGTCAGGACCCATATTGATAAGTAGGTGTCTGAGTACCTAAACGATGAATGAGAGCAATTAAAGTACGAGCTCATTAAGTGGTACTACTGGTGGCTTGGAATGCATGAAGATAATAAAGTAGAGATTGATGGATTCAAAAGCTTTTTAAAAGACTATTTAACGAAGTGTTCATCAGGAACATTTCCAACAGTGCCATTCGACATCAAGTAAACATCATGGCGCCATTGAAGAAAATGTTCCCAGCACCGAAGCGAGGAAATTTTGTAAACATAGTTGCAATCAAAGTTGGAGCTCAACCAACTGAGTTCAAAGCCTTGGTGGAACGAGTCTTTGTGATGTATGGCCAAGAGACTGATGAACATAAGATAAAAAAAGAGGAATAACTTATCAATATTCTTGTAATATATGTACATGACATTTGATACTGAAACTCAAATAATGTATTCGTATTTTTAGCAATCTTATATATATTATAACTGATCCAGTTCACCCAAACAATAATGACTATTTATCCAGTCTTTATACTTGCTTTAAACCTTATATATCTTTACATGTTGAACTAACCCTTGTTTGACAGATAATGGTGATTTTAGTAAAGGGGAACCAAACCTTCTGTTGATAAGTATGTCCTTACTGATTATGGAAATTTATAAAGGATTTAAAATGCTGAAGCATGTAATCAAATCCAAAAGTATGTTTTCAATTAAACGGCGGAAACATGCTGGAGCTATGTGGTATAACAGACTTAGCAAATATTTGTTGAAAGAAGGATACAAAAATGATGATATATGCACTTATGTTTTCATAAAGAACACTAACGAAGGATTTACAATCGTAGCAGTTTATGTTGATGACTTGAATTTAATTGGAACTCTTAAGAGTTCAATAAAATTACTGAATACTTGAAAAATGATTTTGACATGAAAGATGTAGGAAAGAAAAAATTCTATTTAGGTTTGCAAATTTAACATGTCAATGAAGATCTATTTGCTCATCAATCTGCATATACTAAAAAATGTTAAAGCTTTTTTTCATGGATAATGACATCCATTACCATCACCATGGTCGTTAGAACACTTGATATGAACACACACTTATTTCGACCTATTGAAGATAGAGAAAATATACTTGGTCTTGAAGTACCATAATTTAGTGCAATCATAACATTGATTTATCTAGTTACTTGTACTAGATCGGATATAACTTTTTCACTAAATCTTCTAGCAAGATATAACTTTGCACCCGCTTTAAGAAATTAGAACAGTGTTAAGCGCATCTTACGTTATCTAAAGGATACTATTGCCTTGGATTACATTATTAAGAAAATTCTGAATATTCTCTAGTAGGTATGTCGATGCTGGTTATTTATCTGATACACAGCAAGCTAAGTCACTGTTGTGTGATATAATGTTGCAACACAATTAAATATACGCAAGTGCACGTAGTCAACAAGTAATACACAGAAATATTCCGAGATCGAATCCATGTGGATCGCACTTTTAAATCACGACAATCAATTTTGTTTAAAACAACACATGGGAAATAAAACAGGAAGTAACAATTTAAGAATAATGATGGAAATCAAACAATGAGAATGTTACTATGAAGCGAGGTGAAATTTCGTAAGAATGATTAAACAACAGATAATAATAAGAGAAATAGACTTGACCTCTCGATTCCACCCATGCTCTATATTAAGTATGCTACTGACTTTATCATCGCCTTTATTACCATGACATGAACTTCTCCGATTCTTAGTATTTTCCAAATCTAAGATTATATTCTATAAGTCATTCGATATATTCCTATACCAAACACTCTTAGAATATCTTTACTAATCCATTCATGATATCACGCAGGTAAACACATATTCCTACGCTATTCACACACATAATATTTAAATCATGTTCTTGCCACTCTCTTGTTTTCCACTCTATAAGAACTTCCCGTAAATTATAGAGCTAAAATCCCACCCATGGTGATCAATCACAAGCAAGATGAATAAACTCCAAGAGAACAATAGCAATTTGACAAGATAAGCATAGAAATGAGCTCGTCACACGAGCACGGGTATCATCAAAAGATCAAGTCCTACAAATTTAGCTCATAGCGAGCTGTTCAATAATATCCAGATAAACAAATACCATAACAAGCTAAAAGAATTCGAGAAAAGAAAGTGAAACTCGTCGCCGGAATCACGTGCTCCTTCTTGGATCGTCGCCTCTTCCGATGGCTTCTTCTCCCAGTATGATTGATCCTCTGATTCCTCCTCCTTCTAATGATTGTGATCTTCCCCAGAATGATTGATCCTCCCTTACTCATTGTCCGTCCCCTTTAATAACCAACTCGCTCTTTTTGGCATGCAGACGGCCACCGCCACCCTTCAACCTCTCGATTTTTAGTCCTTTTCATGGCTCGGTGATAACAACCCCCGTCCTTTTATGCTGCCGTGGCCAGATGCCACGTGGCAGTGGTCCTGCAGATCTCCTCAGTCTTCAGCCAAAACCTTTCATACTGTGCTGATCATCCATCGATGAGCTCTTCTCCGTTTACGACCTGACTTCGCTCCAGATTTCGACTTTGGTTGCTAGCTCGACTTTAATTAACGAGCTCGGCTTCAGTCACGAACTCAACCTTGTCTGCTCTCTCTCTATTTCATGGAGTCTGGTTTTGCTTACGAGCTCGTCTTTGGTTGCGAGCTCGGCTTCTGATTACGAGCTCGTCTTTGGTTGCGAGCTCGTCCGTCTCGAGTTCGGCTTTTGATTACGAGCTCGTCAGTCTTGAGCTTGGCTTTTAATTACGAGCTCGTCAGTCTTGAGATCGGCTTGAGTGTGGCCGGCTCTCTTCTCGGAGCTCGGCTCGGACTTTGCTCCAAAGATCCCCGCCACTTTTTCCTTTGAGCTTTGACTGCCTTCGAGTTCGACCTTGCTCCCGCATTACTCCGGCCTTGTTCGCTCTATCCTTCCTCGATTTCAAGTCAAGCTCGCTCACGAGTTCGGCCTCGTTTGCTGCTCCACCTAGAGCTCGGCCGACTCACGGACTTCAAGATCGCCTTCACCGCCGCTCTTCCCGCTACATGCCATAGATTGATTAAATAAAGCTTTAAAAGAACATAAAAACCCTTAAAAGCACCCAACTCAATCCTACACGCACACACACGAAAACACAACATAAACACACCAAACAACACAAACACACGAACAGAACACACAAAACTCAAGGTTATTATCATCAAAAAGGGTACATAATAACTCTTTTACAATAGTTATCACACCCCCAAACTTAGCTCATTACTCGCCCTCGAGTGATGCTCTGCCCAGAGCACACAAAAGCACACACAAAACACAGAAGTGATGTTCATAATGCTTCAGGACAGCTGAGATGATGGCCTATTCAACTAAGGATGTTGTTTTCAGTCAAAATTTTCAAAGAAGGTAAATCATTCAGTCCTTCTCGTTGCAAGTCTAGTTAATCACCTCATATTGCAAGAATGTTGCGCTACATATATCAACAGGTATTTAACACATTAGCAACTACATGAATCTTCCCATAACTTAGTTCTCCTTAATATGACCATATTTTGATTATCAAGTGCACAAATGTCTCCACAAATTCAGTTCGGTCAACCTCCTCTCCACTAACATGAGTGTCATCAATAATGGATCAGTAGGTCTTTAAAAGCTTATAATGTTGGGCTTGGGTGAAGGTAGGATTGTTTGGGATAATGTAGCTCGAAACTCCCGGGCACCTTTACTCATTCTTGGTTTCAAACTTGCCTTATAAATATCTTTCCTCTTTGCTACAGAAACCCTTTTTCTTCATTGTTTCCTCTCCTTTTTCATATACAGCAGGTTCAAAACTTTTTTTTCTTTTTTTCTTTTTTTTTTTATAACATAGTAACCCAAAATTAACCCACATTTTTACAACAACTTCACCCTCAACTCCAGAGGTTACTGTACCTCGCCACCACCAAACTTAGAACACAACATTGTCCCCAAAGTTGAATTTTATAACAAAAATGGGGGGTGAAACAATGTTATTTTAAAACGGAGATTAAACACAGGCAACTGGTATAGATATGAGAAAACCGAACCACAAGTAGTCATGCCCAAGGTGAAGGGTGAGAAATAATATATGTGGGGTATAAAGGGGATTATTTAGAGGATGCAAGAAAGAACAAGCTGTAAGCTCAAAAGGGGACCCTAAGGAAATTAAGATATCAGGGTAGGCTTAGAAAGGCACAATCAATCCAAAAATGGTCTACGTCCTATCCTTATTAAAACACTCAAGTATATTGTCTCAAAGGGGAATTCCCAACCAAATAGAAGAGATGACACTCATACAAAATGTAAGCCAATTAAGGTTTACCAATTCAATGGTCAATCCCTATAGAGACTAATATGCTAACACCCTAAATATTAGAAGACATCCCCAAAACATAATGGTCAATTCCGACACGCAATGAGAAGGACCAACGACTATAATATAAAATAAAAGATACTAGCATCATAAAGCCATCCATTGCCAATCGGCATCATCATCATCATCATTGAAAACAAAATGACATGCTCATACACAAACAAAACCGTAACATGAAAAGGAACCACACAAACAAACCAACAAAAGCTATAAGAATGAACAACCAACAATGACGAGAGACAAACACACGACAACAAAACAACAACAAAGGATTGAGTTAGAGAAACGCCATCGCCTACACTTCGGGAGATCCCAAAGAGTAGTAGAAACTTGGGTAGATGGAGCGGTAGCAGGCGAAAGCAACCGATTTAGGAGACACACCGCTTGGCCTCGGCCGAGGCGCACGGCGAGATGGGGCAAATGGTGCCTGGCCTCGGTTGGGAAGTAGGGTCGATTCGGTTGGTGAATCGACTTGAGCCAAGATTATTTGCAACCGAGCTCGGTTCGCCTCGCGTCTTTCTCCTTCTCGGGCCGGTGATGTAATCAAAATCCGAAGGTAAAGGCCAAGCCCGAATACCGTGTGGGAATTCGGGGAAGGCTAGCGAGTTATCGAGATAATGATCCGAGACTATCCTCCAATACACGATCCCGTTCACGACAATACGCCCAATAATGCTTATGAGCGTCTTCTAGCGCAGCAGATCGAAGCATGAGGGCTTTGACCTGCAAGCAGAGGCACTTCTGCATGTCTAGAACAGTGGGCTCAGAGGAGGTCGGCATTGGTGGGGATGGACCAGCCTGGGCGACGTGCGAAGATGGGTCTTCAGCCGAACCATGACGATAAGTCAAGGTCTTTATATCGATAAAAGCTTTCTCCGAGAGGCGATCTTCGTCATCTCCAAAAGGCACTCCTGTTAGATCTGTATACTGAAAGCAGTTTTGGTTGAGCTTGTATACAATGTTTCCTGTTACCACTATTACAATCTCCTATCTGAATTGATTACTTGATTGCATATATCTATGTCCCCTTATCTCATATATAAGTTAGATCATACGATTGTGTAGAAGATCGCGAAGTCCGTATGATTGATCGCTTAATGAGATATAAAAAGTATCACGGTGAGACAACTTGAGGACGAGTTGTCGGTGATAGTCATGTATAGATAAAGTGACTTGACTTGGTTGCTTCATATCTTGACGCGTCTCGACGTATTGATGGATCACATTGAGATGAGTTCTTCTATCGACCGTCGTGAAGAACCCAGATCTCGGTGACTTACGATGATCTAAACCTCGATTAGGTATTAGGTGAGTATGAGTTGCTGACCATCATTTTGACTTGTTATGGGTGAGGTTACATGATTTAACCCAATATTCTCCGCATCTTGGGTGGTGGCGGTGCTTGTATGTCATGCTAGTTATCAGACGAGTCACCGTATCCGTTTAGGATGATGACGCCCCTTAAGGAGCTCAAAAGTTTATTGTACTAAACACTGTAGGTTGAGTTAGCTCAAGTACAATAATAAGGTTGAGTGGTATTACTTAAGGAATTAAAGATATTAATTATTGTAAGCAATGTAATGCTCTAAATAATTAATGGACGGCGATATCTTAAATACGGGATTCGTAATATCTAAGTGCAAGTCCGACTCAACTTCGGTAATAAAGGGTAAGTCAAGATTTATTCTCTAGTGGCATGAATGAATGTTTATAAATTAATTTATGTTCGGGTGAACATAAGATAATTAATTTATTTGAGGCCCATCTTTATTCCTTGCATTTGATCCTCGGTTTGCCCATCCGGGCCCGTAGCTAGGTGGAAATCGGCCTCTCTCTCTATGGATAATGATTTGATTCTCTTTATCCTAATAGGATATTATTATATTTATGGGATATGCATAGATCATTTCCTTATAGGATTTGGTAGTGCATTATAAATATAAGGTAAGAGATAAAATCTAGGTTAATCCTCAATCATAATTCTCGAAAATTACCATAGTGTTTTGGTGAGGAATTTTCGAAAATAATAGAGAGAAAGAGGGTGATTTTCTATAGCATTCTCCATAGATTATCCTCACTCGATATTGGAGATTGGGCAACCGGGATACAGTCCAGAAGATTAAAGTACGAGTCTTGATCCGTTCTACCCCGACAGATTCGCAGGTAAACACGAGAAAACCCCTACGTGTTGTAATTAATTATATAGGTGCATGCTAGGGATATAATCAATGTATGATGAATTAAACATCCAAGATAGATCCTCGGGAAAGGGTTAAAATAAGATTTCCCTACAATTGGTATCAGAGCGATGTTCAGTATCTTGGCTCTGTTGGATTAATTCACGTTTGATTATAACGTGCGCAATTAATTAATTGTGAATCTGTCGTTCATCGTGGCTCGTTTTTATTTTTATCGGATTTTATCTTTCACCACGAGTAAATCCGTGGTTAGATTAGATTTTTTCCCTGTAAATCTTATATGTAAAAGAAGAACGAAGATGAAAGCACGAAGAACGAGACGATGAACACCCATCGGTTGCATGCCGGAGAAACCGGACGCACGGCGAGAAGACGTGCGGGCGACGGCACGCGTGGCGTGCTCGACGCTCGCAGCACGTCCCTCGGCCACGCACGTATTTCTCGGTAGGTCGGGCAGGGCGGCGGGCGGCACGGCTCGGCGGCCGGGCGAGCGAGGCACGCGCCGCGCGCTGTGCCTCGGCACTACTGGGCGCTGAGCGCTTTCGGCGGCGCCGGAGCGGGTCACGGTGCACACGTGTTCGCGGAGGCGGCGCGCAGCGCGCGCGCGCTGGCGACGGGCGCGTTTGTCGCGCGAGATCCCCGGCGTCCCTCGCGAGCGCCTTCGCGATCGCGAGGCAGCCCGCGAGACGGCACGCCAGCACGGGCGACGGGCGCGAATCGCGCGAGGCCTCGGCGGCCTCGCGTGAGATTCGCTGGCGAAACCTCAATGCCCGCGATTTTCTCGCAGAGCATTGCGGCGCGAGGAGGCGGCGGCGACGGGTCGGCGCGCCCGCCCTCATTGGGCCGACCCGCCCGCGGACGATTTTTCGCCCGAACTCGCTTTTTTCGCCCGAATCCGCTTTTGACGAATCCGTCCGTGCCCGCACGCGAGGCCTGTTTTTGAAGTTTATGAAGATCCGTGCTTTGCAATTCTATGTAATAAATTAGGCGAAAAATGCGGGATCACAGTGGGCCACGATGAATGTTTTATTTTATTTTTATCGCTCATAGCATGTCGTGGATGTTTAAATTATGCAGTAGCATGTTATGTATGTTTAAATTACGTAGACAAACATGTTATATGTTTTCGTGATTGGATGCGCATAGTAGGCATGCCAGGTTTATCGCGTTTTCAAGCATATTTTAGAATTCTGCGAGCATGTTTTACATGTTGAGTTCTATCGAAAAGCATGCTAGGATTACGTGATCTGCATGGATAAACCTTTTGAACAAAAAGACTAAGCAAGTAACCCGACATATTAATTTTTAAAATTAAAATGTCAAGACCTCCATTTTTTGATCTCTAAACAAAGTGATACGCACTATGAGTAAACGTCCACACGTGGCTTGCTTGCACTGTTTATCATAAGTTTGTTAGATGAGATTTCTAAATAAAACATTTTAAATCTATTGAGAAGTGGGAGTTTCATGTAATGGCGCCCACACGCGTGGCTTACATGTGCGATTTTCATAAGTTCTCTAGAGATAGTTTTAAAATGAGATAACAAAGAATTTGAGTTGGAAGCGGTATGGTCCGAGTGAGTATGCCAATTCTAAGAATTCATTTTCATTGTTAAAATTGTGGTCATTGCTTAGACATCACCTCAGTACAACTTATCACGAAGTCCTTCTTGTGATAGTGATGTGGTCTAGTAAGGTCCGATCATTAATTTCATTTATCATAAGGATAAGTTGACATGGATTGAAATTAAACGACTAAAAGGTATATTTTAGTGCAGTCGGGGGTTCATGTAAACGCCCACACGCGTGGCTTGCATGTAGGATTCCTTGGGCGATTGGAGGTTTTAATTAATATTGTTTTATCAAAAGGTTACAATATTATTATTACGAATTATGTGCGATCGTATGCTTATGTGTTTTCATTGTCTTTTCAAATATGTCTCTTACATCGATTATCAATATGCTCGCACAAAATCCCTTATCCGTCCAAATTTTATCGAGTGAAAGCGAAACATGGAATATGTTCTTATCATTTGAAGAACACATGTTTGTTCTCACTACTCCTAAACCCGATGCCCTTCATCGACGTCGACTAATGAGCGAGAGTCAAGCAGACTTTGGCATAAGTCAAACAATATAACCAAATGCTATATGATGACTACTATGTCCAAAGGCTTGCAGCTGCAGCATCAGTCGATGGTAAACGCGACTAAATATGGTCAAGTCTCGAGAGTAAGTTTGGGCAATCGGATCGGACAGTCCGCTTCCACATAATGAGAGAAATCTTGGCGTGTATGATGGAAGAAGGAAGTTCGGTCCATGAACATGTCTCCCACATGACTCATCTCATGGATAGTCTTGATCAGTTAGGAGGAGGTATTGACGACGAAGCCAAGGTCGATATCATTCTCAATACACTGCCCAAATCTTTTGAGAATTTTCGCGTGAATGCGATCATGAGCAAGACTGAGTATACACTTAGTCAGTTGCTTAATGATCTCGTAGCCGCGGAAGGAGTCATGGGTAAAGGAGCACATGCTCTTGCTAGCACATCTAGGGCCCAAATTTTCGTTGACAAATGGAAAAGAAAAGGGCACCAAAGGTGGTAGAGCGAGGAACTAGTGGGAGTAATGGGAGCAAGAACATGCGCCACGGAGGCTTAAAAAGCGAAGGAGAGGGTAGGTGCTTCAAGTGCTGCAAGCCCGGGCATTGGAAGGCCAAGTGCCCTATGCTCGAGGCTCAGTCGCCATTTGCTTTAATGTGAAACATGTTTAGCGACTTGTTCTACCCATTCTTGGGTAGTACACAAAGTCGATCGATCATGTTTGTTACACCTGCGAGGGTTCTATGGACAAGAGAGTCGAGTGATGGCGAGATAACGATCTCCATGGGAAGCAGGCGAAAGTCGAGGCCGTTGCGGTCGGAGATGTTACTTTATGTTTTGAAACAATGTTTTAGTTTTGAAAGGCGTTTATATGTCTTTGGAGTTTCGGCGTAACCTTATTTACGTTTCGAAACTATTTATTCATGGATATTCATTTATTTTTGATAGTGGTGTTTCTATCATAAGAAATGACGAAGTTATCTGTGGTGGCACATTATATAATTCGCTTTATACTATTTCTGCCAAACATAATACCTATAACTATGTTGCATCTTTTTCAAACCTTAAAAAGAGAAAGTTTTCTTCGCAAGATGACACCACTTTTCTCTGGCATCTTAGATTAGGTCACATCAATCTAAATAGGATCCAATGACTGGCTAAGAATGGAGCGTTGGGTGATCTCACAGTTACTCCGTTCACAGTCTGTGAATCCTGTATAGAAGGTAAAATGTCGACCAGACCCTTCAAAGCAAAGGGTTATAGAGCCAAAGAAGTGTTGGAGCAAGTCCATTCTGACCTGGTCCACACAAGCTCGTGGAGGGTACGAGTATTTTGTCACTTTCATTGACGATTACTCGAGTGCGGATACATAAACACCTTCACCGCAGTCCGAATGCTTTGAGAAATTCAAAGAGTTTAAGGCGGAAGTGGAGCGAAGCTAGGTAAGAGTATCAAGTCTTTGCGTTACGATCGCGGTGGCGAATACCTCGAGAACGAGTTTATGGACTATTTGGTGAAGTGTGTGATTACCTCCCACCTCGCTAACCGGCACACCACAACAAAATGGTGTGTCGAGTGAAAAATAGGACTCTTTTGGAAATGGTTAGATCAATGATGAGTTATGCAACATTGCTATTTCGCTCGGGGTATGCCTTATAAAGCGGCATACTTGCTAAATCTAGTACCATCAAGTCGATCGAAAAGACTCCTTCGAGTTGTGGTTTGGCGCAAGCCTCAGTTTAAGCCACATAAGGATATGGGCGATCCACACGTGTCTTTGAACAAGAAGGCGACAAGTTGGAGGTTAGATCCGACACAAGGTCGTTTATTGGCTATCCTAGAGGGACGAAGGTGGTTTATTCTATAGTCCTAAGGATCGGAAGGTCATTATTAGCACTAATGCCCGATTCTTAGAAAAGGATTATATGAAAATCATAAATCCAAAGTTGAAATCATTCTTGAGAATTAGAAGATGATCGTATTCCACCACCGATTAGACCAAAGGTGCGAGATGTCGAGTCAGTGGGAGGATCGACACCGATACTTCAAGAAATTGAAGTGGGTCGAGTTCCATCGAGATACCGGCCGTCAAGTGGTACCTACCCAGCAAGTTGTGCAAGATAGAGAACCACAAGTTATCGCACCCACCGGTTCCATTGTGCTATAGGGCCTCGTCGTCAGTGGGAGGGTTGTTCGTCAACCCGAGCGATTTATGTTCGTGGGTGAATCTTGGATTTAGTCTCGTGAAGCGAGCAGACAATAATCGACCCATGGACGTCTGCGGTGATACAAGATATTGATGCAAGATCATGGCACACCGCTATGGACTTAGAAATTGAGTCCATAACGACTATGGATGTATACGAAAAGACACCTCTACCGGATGGCAAGGAAGCCGTAGGTAGTAAGTGGATATCAAGAGGAAGAGATTGAGATGGAGAGGTTTCGACTTTTAAAGCCGGGCTTGTGGCGAAAGGGTATACTCAGATTGAGGGCATCGATTTCGATGAAACCTTTCACCGTAGCAATGCTCAAGTCCATCGAATTCTTCCGCCATAGCAGCCCACTGAACCTTGAGGTTTGGCAAATGGATGTGAAAACCGCTTTTCTAGCGGTTACCTTGAGGAAGGTAGAGACATCTATATGCAAAGAACCCAAAGGTTATGTGGTGAAGGGTGAAGAGCATCTAGTGTGGAAGCTTAAGAAGTCCATTTATGGACTTAAGCGAACCTCCGATCATGGAACTTACGCTTTGACGAGGTGGTAAAATCCTATGGATTTACCCGGTTGCCTAGCGAGAGTTGTGTGTATCGTTTAGATGTCAGCAGATGATGTGGTATTTCTTGCACTTCACGTAGATGACATTCTTCTAGTTGGCAATAATGTGAAGTTGTTATCGGGGCGTAAAGAGTTGGTTATCCGATCGGTTTCAAATGAAAGACATAGGAGATGCAGCGTACATTCTTGGGATCAAGGTTTACCGAGATCGCAAGAGGAAAATGTTGAGCTTATCTCAGGCGTCTTATATTGACACTGTGATTACTCGTTTTAGTATTCAGACCGCCAAGAAAGGATTGCTACCTTTCAGACACGACATTCCTTTATCTAAGGAGCAGTCACCTATGACTGCAAAGGAGATAGAGGAAATGAGACAAGTTCCTTACGCTTCCGCGCAGGAAGTCTCATGTCTGTAATCTTATGTACGAGACCCGATATATGCTATGCGGTAGGCATAGTAGCTAGATATCAGTCTAACCCTGGATAAACTCATTGGACTACGGTAAAGCATATACTCAAGTACCTGAAAATGACTCGAGATTACACGCTAGTTTACCATGCAGATAGTCTAATGCCTTTGAGTTATTCAGACTTGGATTTCCAAGCTGACCGTGATGAGAAAAATTTTACCTCAGGTTATGTGTTTACCTTGGGAGGTGGAGCCGTATCCTGGCGGAGTGTAAAGCAGCGATGCATTGCGGACTCTACCATGGAAACCGAATATGTAGCCGCTTCGGAGGCTGCTAAGGAGGTTGTATGGTTCAAGAACTACCTCATGGATCTAGGTGTGGTACTTGGTTTGCCCAAGAGTATCATAGTTTACTGTGATAACTTAGGTGCAGTGGCAAACTCGAAGGAACCACGGACCCACAAGGCAACCAAACACATAGGGAGAAAGTACCATGTCATACGAGAAATCGTTAGACGAAGGGACGCGCTGATCGAAAAGATTGATACGACGGATAACCTAGCGGATCCATTCACGAAAAGTCTGCCGCAAAAAGTCTACGAAGTGCACATTCGAGGACTTGGATTGCGCAAGATGGCACCCACTTAGAAAGGAAACTTTTGTATAAGTGGGAGAAGCAAAGTGATGGTTTTTGTTTTGTAATAGCTAGTAAAGAGACACATTGTATACTAAAAGTTTGCTTTAGTATAAGTGAGAGATTGTTGGATTTGTATACTGAAAGCAGTTTTGGTTGAGCTTGTATAAAATGTTTCTTGTTACCACTATTACAATCTCCTATCTGAATTGATTACTTGATTGAATATATCTATGTCCCCTTATCTCATATATAAGTTAGATCATACAGTGTGTAGAAGATCACAGAAGTCTGTATGATTGGTTTAGCTTAATGAGATATAAAAAGTATCACAGCTGAGACAACTTGAGGACGAGTTGTCAGTATAGGATGCGGTATAGATAAGAAGTAACTTGACTTGGTTGCTTGTCTATACTGGTACGTCTCTGACGTATTGATGGATCAAAGTGAGATGAGTTCTTCTATCTGACCGTCGTGAAGAACCTAGATCTCGGTGACTTACGATGATCTAAACCTCGATAAGGTATTAGGTGAGTATGAGTTGCTGACCATCATTTTGACTTGTTATGGGTGAGGGTTACATGATTTAACCCAATATTCTCCGCATCTTGGGTGGTGGCAGTGCTTGTATGTCATGCTAGTTATCTGTATCGAGTCACCGTATCCGTTTAGGATGATAATGTCCCTTAAGGAGCTCAAAAGGTTTATTGTACTAAACTCCTGTAGGTTGAGTTAGCTCAAGTACAATAATAAGGTTGAGTAGTACTACTTAAGGAATTAAAGATATTAATTATTTTAAGCAGACATAATGCTCTAAATAATTAATGGACGTGCGATATCTTAAATACAGGGATTCGTAATGTCTAAGTGCAAGCCCGACTCAACTTGGTAATAAAGGGTAAGTCGGCATTTATTCTCTAGTGGCATGAATGAATGTTTATAAATTAATTTATGTTAAAATTTGAACATAAGATAATTAATTTATTTGAGGCCATCTTTATTCCTTGCATTTGATCCCCAGGGCTGGCCCATCCAGGCCCGTAGCTAGGTGGAAATCGGCGCCCCTCTCTCTCTCTATGGATAATGATTTGATTCTCTTTATCCTAATAGGATATTATTATATTTATGGGATATGCATAGATCATTTCCTTATAGGATTTGGTAGTGCATTATAAATATAAAGTAAGAGAGAAAATCTAGGTTAATCCTCAATCATAATTCTCGAAAATTGCCATAGTGTTTTGGTGAGGAATTTTCGAAAATAATAGAGAGAAAGATGGTGATTTTCTGTAGCATTCTCCATAGATTATCATCACTCGATATTGGAGATTGGGCAACCGGGATACAGTCCAGAAGATCAAAGCACGAGTCTTGATCTGTTCTACCCCGACAGATTTGCAGGCAAACACAAGAAAACCCCTACGTGTTGCAATTAATTATAGGTGCATGCTAGGGATATAATCAATGTATGGTGAAATAAACATCCAATATATATCCTCGGGAGAGGGTTAAAATATGATTTCCCTACAACTCCGGCCTGTATGCACAACTGAGTAATCAAAGAGGGAAAGAACAGACGGCCTTTTTTCCTTTTACGGCACTCATCCACCTCGCGCCATATTTGGGCACCCACATTTACTTTCCTTCCAGTGAAAATGCACAGGAGCAGCAGCATCCGCTCCTCCGAGACAGTGGTGTCATGGGTCTTTGGGCGGGATCTGACTTTTAATGAAATGAAGCCAAACATGGGCCTCCAATCTTAATGATGCGGCCTTTATGGAGCGACACCCCTGTGTGGAAAAAGCCCACTCCGTTCCTTCGACGGCCGTCAATTTTAGCGCCTCTTCTAAATCTTCAACCGAAGGGGCCCTCTTCATGGCGGAGAAAACATCATCCACCTCATTCTCCAATTTATAAAAATCATTAATGGTTTCCGGAGAGAAAACCACTAACTTACCCCTCACCACAGCCGATAAACCCTCCTTATTAGGCAGAGGCATGATGTTCGCGTAGAATTCTTTGACTAGCGGCGTAATGGGTGAGGGAGGAATTTCCGCAAAAGAGGCCCAACCATTTAGGGATATAAGCTCCACCACGAACACTGGAGTCTCTTTCGATTTCTGAAAACCCTTCTCCATCCATAATTGCCTTGGTTTCAGGCGCTGAAATCTCTCGAACCCACCATGAGCTCGGAATTTTGGAATGGCGTCGATTGAACGTCCTGCCTTTGGTGATGAGGGTTTGTCCACCCTCACCTTTTTACTTGAATGGCCTCCCGCTCGTCGTCCTCAATAACAGCCTTACCCTTATCGCTCTGGCTAGCTTTTCTCTTAGATGAAGACTGCTCAACAACCCGTGGAGAAACCGGTGAAGCTTTCGGTGACAACTCGGCGTCCGATATGATGAGGGGCGTGTCAGCGTTATTGCTAGGAATAGACAAAGGTACCACCTGCTTCCTAACCCTGCTGCTGAATCTCCTCTTGATAATTAAATTTGTAGGAGGAGGAAAATGAAGGAGACAATTAAATTTCAGAACCAAAATAAAATTTTGAGAGAATCGCAGGCGGACGTGGGAAGTGAGAGCAAAGCCTTGACAAAATGAGAGAAATGGAAGAAATAGTGATCGTGGGTGGGAAAAAAAAGGCACGGTCTTTTAAACAAAAGTCGACCCAATTTTTCCCGCTCTTTTTCCCAAGATAGCAAGTCGATATTTTGCTTTTCTCCATTTTTTGAATTCAATCTTGAGACAAAACTAGCATAATGCTCGAATTTTTGCCCGAAGCACGCATGTTGTAGGAAAACATATGTTAACCCCGCCCGAGGATCCATCTTGGGTGTTTAATTCACCATACATTGATTATAAACCTAGCATGCGTCTATATAATTAAATCGCAACACGTTGGGGTTTTCACGTGTTTACCTTTGGATCGAAGAGGTCGATGGAGCGAGATGAAAGGATCGAGCGGATCGGACTCGTGCTTTGACCTTTACGGGCTGTATCCGGTTGCCCAATCTCCAGCGTCGAGTGAGGGCGATCTATGGAGAATGCTTCGGAAAATCACCCTTTGCTCTCTTGCACAATTTTCGAAAACTCTCTCAACTCTATGAGGGGGTGGCCGAAAATTCTTGTTTTGTTATGTGAGCATTAACCTAGACTTTATCTCATACCTTATATTTATAATGTACTACCTTAATCCTATATAGAAATTACCATAATCCTATATGGAAATTACCATAATCCTATATGGAATATTACCATAATCTCAGGATTATTTCCATACTCTCAGGATTATTTCCATACTCTCAGGATTATTACCATAATCTTATATGGAAAGGATCTATGCATATACCATAAATATAATAATATCCTTGTGGGATAAAGAGAATAAAATCTTGCCAATTGAGCATCATGGGCGCCGATTTTCCTCTTGCTACGGGCTTGGATGGGCGGCCGAGGATTAAATCAAGGAATAAAGATGGGCCTCAAATAAATTAATTATCTTATGTTCACCGAACATAAATTAATTTATAAACATTCGATCATGCCACTAGAGAAAGAATGTTGACTTACCCTTTATTACCGAAGTTGAGTCGGACTTGCACTTAGACATTCTGAATCCCGTATTTAAGATATCGAGCGTCCATTAATCATTTATAGCAATCATTGCTTAAAGCGATTAATAACTTCATTTCTTAAGTAGTACCACTCAACCTTATTATTGTACTTGAGCTAACTCAACTGCGGGGTTTAGTACAATAAACCTTTTGAGCTCCTTATGGGGCGTCATCATCCTAAGCGGATACGGTGACTCGTCTGAGATAACTAGCGTGACATACAAGATCGCCACCACCCGAGATGCGGAGAATCTTGGGTTAGAACATATAACCTCACTCATAACAAGTCAAAGTGATGGTCAAGAACTCATACTCACCTAATACCTTATCGAGGTTTAGATCATCGTAAGTCACCGAGATCTTGGTTCTTCACGACGGTCGAAAGAAGAACACATCTCACGTGATCCTTCAATACGTCGAGACGCGTACCGGCATAGACAAGCAACTAAGTCAAGTCACTTCTTATCTATCTGCGCCTAAACCGACAACTCGTCCTTAAGTTGTCTCATTTGTGAAACTTTTATATCTCATTAAGCTTGACCAATCATACGGACTTCGTGATCTTCTACACCTTTGTATGATCTAACTTATATATGAGATAAGGGGACACGATATATGCAATCAAGTATTCAAATCGATAGGAGATTGTAATAGTGGTAACGAGGAAACATTGTATACAAGCTCAACCAAAGCGCTTTGATATACAAATCCAACAATCTCCCACTTATACTAAAGCAAACTTTTAGTATACAATGTGTCTTTCTACTAGCTATTACAAACAACCATCACTTTGCTTCTCCCACTTATACAAAAGTTTCCTTTCTAAGTGGGTGCCATCAAGCATAATCGAGTCCTCTAACGTGTCCATCGTAGACTTTTTGCGGCAGCTCTTCGTGAATGGATCCGCTAGATTTTCCGTCGTATCAATCTTTTCAATCAAGACGTCCATCGTCTAACGATTTCTCGTATGACATGGTACTTTCTCGCTATGTGTTTGAGTCGCCTTGTGGGTCCGTGGTTCCTTCGAGTTTGCCAGCTCGCACGAGTTATCACGATAAACTATGATACTCTTGGGCAAACCGGTACCACACCTAGATCCGTGAGGTAGTTCTTGAACCATCTGACCTCGCTTAGAAGCCTCCGTGGCGGCTACATATTAAACTTCCATGGTAGAGTCCGCAATGCATCGGCTGCTTTGCACTCCTTGAGATCGGCTCCCTCCCAAGGTAAACACATAGCACGAGGTTGACTTTTCTCATCACGGTCGACTTGGAAATCCGAGTGCAGATAACCCAAAGGCATTAGACTATCTGCATGGTAAACTAGCCTATAATCTCGAGTCCTTTTCGGTGCCTGAGTATATGCTTCTTGCGATCGATGAGCTTGTCGGGGTTAGGCGATATCTAGCTACTATGCCTACCGCATAGCGGATATCGGGCCTCGTGCATAGCATTGCGTACATGAGACTTCCTACGGCGGAGCGTAAGGAACTTATCTCATTTCTCTATCTCGCTGCGGTCATAGGTAGTGCGTCTTGAATAAAGGAACGCCATATGCGAAGGTAGCAATCCTTTCTTGGCGGTGCATACTAAAGCAGTAATCACGGTATCAATGTAAGGCGCTTTGAGATAAGCTCAACATTTTCTTCTTGCGATCTCGGTAAACCTTGATCCCGAGAATATGCAGCTGCATCTCCTAAGTCTTTCATTTGAAAGCGATCGGATAGCCAACTCTTTCGTCGATAATGACTTCACGTTGTTCCCGACTAGAAGGATGTCGTCTACATAAAGTGCAAGAAATACCACATCACCGTTGACATCTAACCGTCGCACAACTCTCGCTAGGCAGCTGGGTAAATCCATGGGACTTTACTACCTCGTCAAAGCGTAACTTCCATGATCGGGAGGCTGCTTAAGTCCATAAATGGACTTCTTAAGCTTCCATACTAGATGCTCTTCACCTTTACCACATAACCTTGGGTTGTTGCATATAGATGTCTCTACCTTCCTCAAGGTAACCGTTTAGAAAAGCGGTTTTAACATCCATTTGCCAAACCTCTAGGTTCGAGTGGGCTGCTATGGCTAGAAGAATTACGATGGACTTGAGCATTGCTACGGTGAAAAGGTCTCATCAAAATCGATGCCCTCAACTGAGTGTACCCTTTCGCCACAAGCACGGCTTTAAAAGCGAAACCTCTCCATCGGAATCTCTCTTCCTCATGTATATCCACTTACTACCTATGGCTTCCTCGCCATCGGTAGAGGTGTCTTTTCATATACATCCATAGCCATTATGGACTCGTTTCTAAGTCCATAGCGGTGTGCCATGATCTTGCATCAATATCTTGTATCGCTTCCTTGTATGTCCATGGGTCGATTATTGCATGTTAAATCTGGGACTAAATCAGAAGATTCACCCACGAACATAAATCGCTCGGGTTGACGAACAACCTCCCACTACTGACGAGTTCTACAGCACAATGTCAGCGGTGGGTGCGAGATACTTGTGGTTCTCTAACTTGCACAACTTGCGTGTAGGTACCACTTATGCGGTCGGTATCTCGGTGGAACTCGACCCACTTCAATTTCTTGAAGTATCCGGTGTCGATCCTCCCACTAGACTCGACATCTCGCACCTTCGCCTGTCGGTGGTGGAATCGATCATCTTCTAATTCTTGAAGAATGATTTCAACTTTGGACTTATGATTTTCATATAATCCTCTTCTAAGAATCGGGCATTAGTCTAATAATGACCTTCTAATCATAGGACTATAGAATAAACCACCTTCGTTCCTCTAGGATAGTGATAAATGCCTTGCGTCGCCGATCTAGCCTCCAACTTGTCGACCCTTTTGTTCAAAGACATGTCTTTGGATCGCCCCATATCCTTATGTGGCTTAAGCGGGCTTGCGCCCAAACCACAACTCGAAGGGGTCTTTTCGTCGACTTGGGCGGTACTAGATTTAGCAAGTATGCCGCCGTCTCTAAGGCATATCCCGAGCGAAATAGGCAATGTAGCATAACTCATCATAGATCTTACCATTTCCAAAAGAGTCCTATTTCTTCGCTCGACACACCATTTTCTTGTGGTGTGCCGGTGAAATCTTGTTGGGATGTAATCCCACACTTCACTAGATAGTCCATAAACTCGTTCTTGAGGTATTCGCCACCGCGATCGGACATGATGACTTGATACTCTTTCTAACCGTCTCCACTTCCGCCTTAAACTCTTTGAATTTCTCAAAGCATTGGACTTGCGGTGAAGCGGTATATGTATCCGTACCTTGAGTAATCGTCGATGAAAGTGACAAAATACTCGTACCCTCCACGAGCTTGTGTGGAAATCGGTCCACAGTCGTCGAATGGACTAACTCCAACATTTCTTTGGCTCTATAACCCTTCGCTTTGAAGGTGCGGTCGACATCTTACCTTATATGGGATTCGCAGGTGGGAGCGGAGTAAGTGAGATTACCCAACGCCCACTCTTAGCCGGTCTTTGGATCCTATTTAGATTGATGTGACCTAATCTAAGATGCCGAGAAAAGTAGAGTCATTTTTAAGAAAACTTTCTCTTTTAGGGTTTGATGTAGATCTGACATAGTTATAGGTATTATGTTTTGCGTAAATAGTATAAAGCGAATTATATAAGGTGCCAACACGGATAACCGTCATTTCTTATGGTAGAAACACCACTATCAAAAATAAAGAATATCCATGAGTAAATAATTTGAAGCAGAAACAAGGTTCATGAAAATCCGGCACATATAAAACGTCTTTCAAAACTAAAGCTGTTGTCCCAAAACATAAAGAAACATCTCCAAGCGCAAGCGACTTCGACTTTCGCGCGTTGCCCATGGAGATCATTATCTCGCCATCAAAGCGCTCCTTGTCGCGGGAACCCCCGCAGGTGTAACAAACATGATCGGTTCGCGGTATCTACTACCCAAGAATGGGTAGAACAAGTCGCTAAACATGTTTCGTTACTAAAGCAAGCGGCGTACCTTGAGCCTTGAGCATAGGGCACTTGGCCTTCAATGCCAGTCTTACCGCACTTGAAGCACTTGCGCCTTCTCCTTCGCTTCTTCAAGCCTCCGGTGCAACCATGTTCTTGCTCCCATTACTCCCACTATTTCCCGCCTCTACCACCTTTGGTACCCCTTTTCTATTTCCATTTTGCGATGAAAGTTTTGGGCCCTTAGATTTGCTAGCAAGAGCATGTGCTCCTTTTCCCATAACTCCTTCCGCGACAACGAGATCATTAAGCAACTACTAAGTGTAAACTCGGTCTTGCTCATGATCGCATTCACGCCGAAGTTCTCAAAGACTTGGGCGGTGTATTGAGGATGATATCGACCTTGGCCGCCGTCAATACCTCCTCCCAACCGATCAAGACTATCCATGAGATGAGTCGTGTGGGAGACATGTTCATGGGTGAACTTCCTTCTTCCATCTTACACGCCAAGATTTCTCTCATTGTGTGGAAGCGGACTGTCGATCCGACCGCCCAAACTTACTCTCGAGACTTGACCAAATATCAGTCGCGTCTACCATCGACCGATGGCTGCTGCTGCAAGCCTTTGGACATAGTAGTCATCATATAGCATTTAGCCATATTGTTTGACTTATTCCAAAGTCTCCTTGACTCTCGCTGCTCATTAGTCGATGCGTCAATAAGGGCATCGGGTTTAGGAGTAGTGAGAACAAACATGTGTTCTTCAAATGATAAGAACATATTCCATGTTTCGTTTCCACTCGATAAAATTTGGACGGATAAGCGGTTTTGTGCGAGCATATTGATAATCGGCGTAAGAGACATATCTGAAGCGATAATGTAAACACATAAGCATACGATCGCAAATAATTACGTAACAATAATATTGTAACCTTTTGATAAAACAATATTAATTGAAACCTTCAATCGCCCGAGGAATCCCACATACGAGCCACGCGTGTGGGCGTTTACATGAACCCTCGACTGGACTAAAATATACCTTTTAGTCGTTTAATTTCAATCCATGTCGACTTATCCTTATGAAAAATGAAATTAACGATTGGACCTTACTGAACCACATCACTATCGCAAGAAGGGACTTGGCGGAAGTTGTACTTGAGGTGATGTCTAGCCGTGACCACAATTTTAATAAATATGACTGAATTCTTAGAATTGGCATACTCACTTGGACCGTACCGCTTCCAATTCAAATTCTTTTGTTATCTCATTTTATATTTATCTCTAGAGAACTTATGAAAATCGCACATACGCAAGCCACGCGTGTGAGCGTTTACACATGAAACTCCCACTTCTCGATAGATTTAAAATGTTTTATTTAGAAATCTCATCTAACAAACTTATGATAAGCAGTGCAAGCAAAAGCGCGTGTGGGCGTTTACTCACGGTCGTCTCACTTTGTTTAGAGATCAAAAAGTGGAGGTCTTGACATTTTAATTTGAAAAATTAACTTGTCGGGTTGCTTGCTTAGTCTTTTATTCAAAGGTTTGTCCATGCGGATCACGTAATCTAGCATGCTTTTCTATAGAACTCGACATGTAAAACATGCTCATGAGAATTCTAAAATATGCTTGATAAACGCGATAAACCTAGCATGCTTACTATGCGCGTCAATTCGTAAAACACTTAAAGGTTTGTCGGCGTAATATAAACATACATAACGTACTCTTGCATAATTTAAACATCCACGACATGCATATGACCGATAAAAATAAAATAAAGCGTTCATCAGCGGCCCGATCGTGAAACTCGCACATTTAAATCTAATCTATTACATAGATTTACAAAGTATGAAATAAACTTTGAAAGCAGGCCTCGCGTGCAGGGCGGACGGATTCAACAAATGGGCCTCGCGCACGGGCACGGACGGAAAATCTGGATTGGGTGAAAGCAGTGCGGGCGGGTCATTAAAGCGTCTTTGGGCGGCGCTGAAGGCAAGCCGACCGCGCCCGACCTTTCGCGCCACTGTGTCCTCGCGGGCTTCCGGCGACCGCGACCGACGAGCGAACATGCGTGGCCACCGAGCGGCGCGACGTCTGCCGAGGCGTCGTCGCCAGCGGCCGAAACTTCGCGACGCGAGTACGCCTCATGAGCGCCGAGTTTCGCCGCGCGCGTAGCGCCCGTCGCCGGCTAGCTCACACGGCGCGTTGCCTCATGGTCATCCTCGCGACCATGAGCTCGCTCGCTAAGCGCCGAGGATCTCGCGAGAGCGCGCCCGTCGCCCATGCCCTCGCGATCGCCCTCACGACCGCGAGGCTCGCTCGCGAGAAACCGCCCCCAGGGCTGCCGATGCGGACTGTTTTTCCGTCGTTTGTTCTTCGTTCTTTCGTCTTCGTTCTTCTTTACGGATAAGATTTACGAATAAAATCTAATCTAACCACGGATTTTCTCGTGGTGTAAAACAAAACCAACAAAAACAATAAGCGAGCCACGATGAGCAGCGGATCCACAATTAATTAAGCGCGTAATAATCAAGCGTGAATTAATCCAGCGAGGCAAGATTACGAACACGGCTCGATACCAGTGTAGGGAAAACATATGTTAACCCTCGCCCCGAGGATCCATCTTGGGTGTTTAATTCACCATACATTGATTATAAACCTAGCATGCGTCTATATAATTAAATCGCAACACGTTGGGGTTTTCACGTGTTTACCTTTGGATACGAAGAGGTCGATGGAGCGAGATGAAAGGATCGAGCGGATCGGACTCGTGCTTTGACCTTACGGGTATCCCGGTTGCCCAATCTCCAGCGTCGAGTGAGGGCGATCTATGGAGAATGCTTCGGAAAATCACCCTTTGCTCTCTTGCACAATTTTCGAAAACTCTCTCAACTCTATGAGGGGGTGGCCGAAAATTCTTGTTTTGTTATGTGAGCATTAACCTAGACTTTATCTCATACCTTATATTTATAATGCACTACCTTAATCCTATATAGAAATTACCATAATCCTATATGGAAATTACCATAATCCTATATGGAATATTACCATAATCTCAGGATTATTTCCATACTCTCAGGATTATTTCCATACTCTCAGGATTATTACCATAATCTTATATGGAAAGGATCTATGCATATACCATAAATATAATAATATCCTTGTGGGATAAAGAGAATAAAATCTTGCCAATTGAGCATCATGGGCGCCGATTTTCCTCTTGCTACGGGTAGGGATTAAATGCAAGGAATAAAGATGGGCCTCAAATAAATTAATTATCTTATGTTCAGCCCAGAACATAAATTAATTTATAAACATTCGATCATGCCACTAGAGAAAGAATGTTGACTTACCCCTTTATTACGAAGTTGAGTCGGGCATGCACTTAGACATTACGAATCCCGTATTTAAGATATCGAGCGTCCATTAATCATTTATAGCAATCATTGCTTAAAGCGATTAATAACTTCATTTCCTTAAGTAGTACCACTCAACCTTATTATTGTACTTGAGCTAACTCAACTGCGGGGTTTAGTACAATAAACCTTTTGAGCTCCTTAAGGGGCGTCATCGTCCTAGCGGAACGGTGACTCGTCTGAGATAACTAGCGTGACATACAAGATCGCCACCACCCAAGATCACGGAGAATCTTGGGTTAGAACATATAACCCTCACTCATAACAAGTCAAAGTGATGGTCGACAACTCATACTCACCTAATACCTTATCGAGGTTTAGATCATCGTAAGTCACCGAGATCTTGGTTCTTCACGACGGTCGGAAAGAAGAACACATCTCATCGTGATCCTTCAATACGTCGAGACGTAAAGCATAGACAAGCAACTAAGTCAAGTCACTTCTTATCTATCTGCGGCTAAACCGACAACTCGTCCTTAAGTTGTCTCGGTGTGAAACTTTTATATCTCATTAAGCTTGACCAATCATACGGACACGTGATCTTCTACACACTGTATGATCTAACTTATATATGCGATAAGGGGACACGGATATATGCAATCAAGTATTCAATCGGATAGGAGATTGTAATAGTGGTAATAGAAACATTGTATACAAGCTCAACCAAAGCGCTTTCAAGATCTGAATCCAACACATGTACCACACCTGCAATCTAAAATTTCACACATTATTTTCACATAAACCCCTCATCCTTCATAAAAATGTTAAGGTAATTTATTATCAACACCAAAAACAACGAGACAAACGAGAATAAAACAAATATGTACAAATAGAACAAAAGGGCTGCCAGGCGCCTGATCGCCATGGCAACCCATGATACCACTGGTCAGGCGTCCTTCAGAGATGTTGAGGTCTTCTCACGAATGACCTCGCCACCACAGTAGTGCTTGACACGCTGACCATTAACCATGAATTCACGGCCTGACGTCCCTTCTTGTAATGTGATAGCACCATGATTGCCAGAAGAATGGTGAAAGGACCTGACCATCGTGATTTAAGTTTGCCAGGAAATAACCTCAGCCTTGAATTGAACAGTAACACCTGCTGACCCGGCAAGAACTCACGGCGCAAGATGTTGTTATCATGCCATCTCTTGGTTTTTTCTTTGTACAATTTTGCATTCTCATAAGCAAACCATCGAATTCATCCATTTCTCTTAGTTGCGACAAGCGAGCCTCTCCAAAGAGCCTTATGCTCAAAATTAAGTTTCTTTATCGCCCAATAGGCTCTATGCTCAAGTTCCGATGGGAGATGACAAGCTTTGCCATAGACCAACCGATAAGGTGACATCCCTAAAGGTGTTTTGAAAGGCGTGCAGTAGCCCCCGCTGCGTCGTACAAGCGTATGGACCAATCCTTTCGACACAGGTTCACCACGTTCTCGATATAACTTTTATTTCTCTATTGGAGAGTTCCGCAGCCATTCGTTTGAGGATGATATGCGTAGCGATCTTGTGGCGGACGTTATACTTGGCAGAGGACGACTCATCGCCTTGTTGACAAAATGAGTTCCTTCGTCACTAATGATCGCCGGGGAGTGCCGAATCGTGTAAATATGTTCTTTGCAAGAACTTAATTACAACTTCGCATCATTAGTCGAGCTTGCCACGGCCTCCACCCATTTAGATCGTAATCAACCGCCACCGGGATGTAGAGGTTGCGAAGGAGGCGAAAGGACCCGTAAAATCAAGGCCCCACACGTCAAAGAGCTCAATTTCTAAGATAAAGTTCGTTGGCATCTCATTCCGAGCGGACATATTTCCAACTCTTTGACATCGATCACATTTACGCACAAAGGCATGAGCATCTTTGAATAAGGACGGCCAAAAATAACCTGATTGGAGTACCTTAGCCGTTGTTCTTTGTCCGGCAAAGTGACCACCGTATGGGGTGGCGTGACATCCTTCTAGAATTGATTCCATTTCCTCATGCGGGCATAGCGCCTCATCAACCCGTCGTACCGGTGCTTATATAAGAATGGTTCGTCCCAAAGTAATGGTTGACTTGGAAAGAATCTTTTCCTCTGTTGGCATGAGAAGTCGGGAGGTAACACTCCTTGACCAAGAAGTTGACAAAATCTGCATACCAGGGTGTGCTACAGTGGTGCATGCTCATCAATTGTTCATCAGGGAATGCATCCTGAATTTGGACATGAGTTTCTTCACCCTCAGCTGTTGGCAATCGGGATAGATGATCAACCACTTGATTCTCAGTTCCCTTCTTGTCTCTAATCTCCAAATCAAATTCTTGCAGAAGCAGGATCCATCGAATTAATCGTGGCTTGGCATCTTTCTTGGTGACAAGATACCTGATGGCCGCGTGATCTGTGTAAACAATCACCCTCGAACCTACGAGGTAGGCTCTAAACTTTTCACATGCGAATACCATTGCTAGCAGCTCCTTCTCCGTATTGGTGTAATTGATTTGAGCTTCAACCAATGTTTTGCTAGCATAATAGATGGAGTGGAATATCTTCACCTTCGTTGACCAAGCCACGGCCCCACGGCGAAGTCATTTGTGTCGCACATCACCTCGAAAGGTAATGACCAGTTCGGACCAATGATAACTGGAGCTGTCACTAGAGCTCGTTTCAAAACGTCAAACGCTTTCAGACATTCCGGAGTAAACTCGAAGTGGCTATTTTTCTCCAGCAAGGTGTTCCGACCAAATTGTTCCTTTCAGTCGCTCGCAATAGTACGAGATCCTTATAGAGCGGTAAGGTCGACCCAAGTCGAATCTCTCGAGGAAGACTTAACAGGGCTACGGTTTTATGTCAAACATGGAAGAAGAAAAGGAAAACTAACGTCCTAACATAAAGGGGGCTGTCACGGAAAGGACGAAAGCAGGAAATAAAATAAGCAGATAAGACGGATGCACTTGGACAACAATAGGAATTGACAGATACACGGAATTGGAGACGGTGTTCTAGGGTTCAAATCTATCATCGCTATTAATGAATCAAAGACCCGCACACAATGCATAAAACACCGCCGCCTCACCAAGCGGTCAACACTAACTAATCTCTCGATTACGTCGGCGTTAGACTCGAACTTAATGACGGGGATCTCTCAATCAACCCACCATCAACTACAAAGGATATTTTACTACAAAGCACACGATAGCAAAACCCTAACCGATATATCATTTATTCGACAACAAACCAATCTCGATCACTTTCATTGTCAAACTTATATTTAATATAAATCGCTCTCGCATATCTTCATAATCAACATAAGCATACAATCAACCTACACTATTCTTTCGAACACCATGCATGAAGATCATAAAATAAATAATTCATACGGATGAGAAAAATCGCAAATCATCAATTGATAATCACAATTCGAGGCGAGAACAATCAAACATATATTTCCCAACAAATCGATAATTTATCTCATGATAGAAATTAATCCAATCCCAATTACATAGACATAATCAAAACCAGAAAAACTTACAACAATTCATAAACAATTTCGTCTTCCAAAATCCGGAATCGTACAATCCTAATTGTTAATCCAAGTACAAAATAATAAAAAGGAAGGGAAAAGAAAAAGAGAGGAAAAGAAGCGAAAGGAATCGCGTGTGTGAGTCTGAGAATATGAGAGAGGCTAGGGTTTTCAGCGTTAAATCTATATTTATAGCGGCGAAATTTCGCACGGACGGAGCGCAGGCACGGACGCGAGATCTCTGGAATGAAAAGTCGCGGCAGCCCAGCGTCGGATGGAGCCAGCGCCGGACGGGCCGACAACAGACTCACGCCCGGCACGGCCGGAACCAGCGCCGGTTGGGCGTGCAGCGTCATGAAGCGGCGTGGCGAGCACGCCGATGTCGGATGAGAAGGAACGCGGGTTGGCTGGCTGCGGAAGCGTGTCTTGTTGGCGAAGCGAGTGAGCGGGCGTTCCCAGCCAGACCAGCGAAGCAGCAGCAGGTTCCCAGCCGGACTTCGGCGAAGAAGGGAACAAGCGAGGATCGGTAGCGGGTGTGCGGCGTCTTGTCTTGGTGCAGGCGGCGGGCGACACGGCAGTGGCGCGGGCGCCGGGCGCTTGGGGGGGGGGCGGGCTCCAGTGCGGATGGAAGCGGCGCTGGCGTCTGTTGGAGTGGGCGGCGTGCGGTGCTTGCTGGGCGGCGAGGCGGGCGTTGGGCACGGGCGCTCGGGTGCTCGTCTTGCGACCGACGTTTGCTCCGTCTCTCGCGTCCGAACTCCAGTGCGATCCGCTTTCACCTATGAACTCCTATCACGATGCTCTTCAAAATACTTTATCCTTGGAAGATCCAATTTCTCCTAATTTAATGCCGTTTTTCTACAAAACATCGAAACAAACGAAGTAAGTCCAAATCGATAAATATTAATCAAACCAACGGCATAAATAGGACAAACCACTAGAAATGACACACAAAACAATACAAAAATCAGCACAAATTCATACTAAACACAAGGCACACAGTGGCTTAGAAATTTTTGAAAAATCCTTTATAAACCTTCTGTAAAATCCTGCATGCCCCAAGAAACTACGCACACCCTTAATGGTGGGGGTGGAAGTTTATCTATCACTTGATCTTGGCTCATCCATTTCGATCCTTCCTTGGATATGTGATGGCTAGCACGATGCCTCTTGCACCATGAAGTGGCATTTTTCCAATTTAAGACCAAGTGTGTCGCCGCAACGCGCTCGGGACCTTCCCCAAGTTATTTAGACATACTCCAAAAGTATCCCGAATACGGAGAAGTCATCCATGAAGATTTCAATGACTTCTCCACCATATCGTAAAATATGGCCATCATGCAGCTGGAATGTCGCAGGGCATTCTGAGTCCAAAAGGCATCCTTCTAAAAGCAAAAGTGCCGTAGGGACGGTGAAGGTGGTTTTGTGTTGATCATCGGGTGCAATGGCAATCGATGATAACGAATACCCATCTAGGAAGCGAAGAACTCCTTACCGCGAGTTTGTCAAGCATTTGATCCATGAATGGCGGAGGAAAATGGTCTTTCCTAGTAGCCGTGTTCAATTTCACGTAATCACGCAAAACGCCATCCGTTATCACCCGAGTTGGAATCGGCTCATGTCGATCATTAGAAATCACCGTAACCCTCTTTTTAGGAGCGCCTTGCACGGCCTCACCCAAGAACTATCCGAGATCGGATAAATGATTCCGACATCCGACCATTTAATAACTTCCTTCTTCAACACCTCTTTCATTCTTTGGGTTAAGGCGGTGGTGCTCTATGAGCGTCTTGTGGCAATCTTCCAACAATATCTTGTGCATACACAAAGAAGGATGATCCTTTGATATCGGCAATTGACCAACCAATAACTCTCTTGTACTTGCGACCGTATATGAGGATTCTTCCTTGTCGTGCTCGAGAGCGGTGAAATGATTCTTGGAAGAGTTTTCCCTCGCCCGGATAAGCATATTTCGGTGGTTGGGCAATGTTTTCGAACTAAGCCTTTGGAGGTTCGTCTATTGAAGGTTTGGATACAGACGGACCGATCTGCGAGTCCCGATGACTCGGAGCTCGGCCGATCTGAGTGGCACTTTGCGATTTCTCGTTAGAGGGATCTTGAGGGAGCCCTTTCTTGCTCTAACTCCATGAGCTCGGCATATTCATTATCCTTGTCTTGACTGAGACAAGTGTTCCGGCATTTATCCGTGACGACTGCTCTAATACTTGAATTACCGAGCATTCCTCCACTTCGTCGAGTCTTCATAGCATTAAATACATTAAAGTAACCTTCGATCATTTACCCCATTGTGAGTTCGCCTTTTGGACATCAATCAAAGTCCTTCCGATTTGCGAGGAAAGGCGTCCCAAGATAATAGGCACCTCGTGATCTCGCTTCATAATCCGAATGATGAAATCTGCTGGAAAGATTAATGTATCCACCTTTACTAGCACATCTTCAATTTTTCCTTTAGGATGAGCCATCGATCTATCTTGTTGCAAGATCACCGTCGTAGGTCTAGCTTCGCTATCCCTAGCTTCACGAATATTGAGGCGGCATTAAGTTTATACTTGCTCCCAAATCACATGAAACACGACCGACGTCGCATCCTCCGATGGAGCATGGAATTGTAAAGCTCCTTTGGATCTTTCAATTTGGGTGGGATTTTGCTCTTTAACATGGTACTATCGCTCTCGATGCGTGCTAATCGTTTGAACTCACCTAGACGTCTCTTCTTTGTCAGGATGTCTTTTAAGAACTTCACATAGTTCGGCATCTGTTCCAAAGCCTCCACCAATGGGATATTAATGTGCAGTTGCTTTAAGACATCTAGAAATCTCCGGCGAGTATCTTGTTGTGTCTTTTCAACCTTTAGGGAAAGGTGGTGGTGGACGATAAACCACCTCGTCCAATTGCTTGGCGATGGATTCACGGCGAGCTTCTCGGCATTACGGGTTTGCTTGGTCTTCCACTTTGCTTTTTGTGTTTGAGGACTCAAATCTCCTCTTCTTGGTTTGGCAACTCTGTTTCTGCTGCCGCTTCCCACTTCTAAGAGTGACAGCCTTGACATGTTCTTTATATTTCGAGTTTTCCGTGTCACTTGGAAGATTGCCAGTGGTCGATTCCTCATTTCGTTAGCTAGTTGTCGATCTGGACCTCCAAATTCCTTAGCGAAGTGGGTCGCCCTTGTATTCTTGCATCGGTCTTAGCCATATACTCCTTCATCAGGTTTCCATAGTTTTGGGGCGTGGGGCGGCTGTTCTTTGCTGGTGGGAAATTTTTCGTCGTATTTTCTCAAAATTTCCACCACCACTTGTTCACGATCCTTGGCCTCCCACGAGAAATTAGGATGTTGTCTCCACCGGATTGTATGTTTGTGAGTAAGGATTATTCCTCGGCCATTCGATTTCCCATGTAGCACAATTTTGGGTTTGATGGGCGACTATCAAAAGTATGCCTTCTCCACAATAAACGCATGACACCTCGTTCACTTGCATTGTGGGTGCGACCACTGGAACATTTGTTGGCTGAACAACTGGATTGGTTATTTGCAAGCCTTTTAACATATTGCTCATGGATGCCACTTGAGCAGTTAATGCTGTCAATGCATTGACCTCCAACACACCGGCAACAGATTTCTTCCCCATTGGAGCACGAGAATTGGACCATTGGCAGTTGTTATTTGCAATCCTTTCCAAGATCTCATACGCCTCATTGTAGGATTTAGAGAGAATAGCTCCATTTGCGGAGGCATCGAGCACCAAGCTTGTGGACGCGTTTAACCCATTATAAAAAATCTCAAGTTGAATGCGGTGCGGAATGCCGTGGTGAGGACATTTCGTAGCATTTCTTATAAAGTTCCCATGCCTCGCTTTGTGACTCATCATCATTCTGCTGGAGCGACATGATGTCGTTTGAATCTTACATTCTTTGTAGGCGGAAGTACTTTATTAAAAAATTCTCGAGCTCGTTCCACAGTGATAGAATCGATGGAAGACCATTCGACCATGTTTGCACGATCTCGTGGCGAAAAAGGAAACAACCGAAGTCTCAACGCTTCGGCCGAGACACCAGGTAACTTGAACAAGTCACTGACCTCTAAGAAAGACCGAAGATGAAGATGTGGATCCTCTGTGGCTTGCCCACTGAACTGCCCCACTGTTTGGAGCATTTGGAACATGACCGACTTCAGCTCGAACTGGTTTGCTTGCACCTTGGGTCGGGTAATTCCCGGATTTAACTCATTAAATCTGGGGTTAGCGTAGTCACGTATACCCCTTTCCCGGTCATCAGCAATAACTATGGCATTTCCTCCGTCACCTCCTGGTGCGGCCATTCTGGCTTGTGCTCTGCGGATGTTTTGACGTCGCCTTCCTCTACGAAAAGTACGTTCAATCTCTGGATCTAACGGGTATAATACTTGCGCTTTGGCTTTGCGCATATACCACAATCCAGGAGCCCTGTTTCACGCAAAAGAAAACAATCAGAGCTAACCACTAATAACAATTAAACACAAAATTATAATATCAACGTAATTTATAATTGGCGCTTCCCGGCAACGGCGCCAAAAACTTGTTGTGTGATATAATGTTGCAACACAATTAAATATACGCAAGTGCACGTAGTCAACAAGTAATACGGAAATATTCGAGATCGAATCTGAGGATCGCACTTTTAAATCACGCCGACAATCGATTTTTGTTTAAAACAACCTGAGGAAATAAAGCAGAAGTAACAATTTATGAAGAATAGATGGAAATCAAACAAGGAGAATGTTACTATGAGCGAGGTGAAATTTCAGACGAATGATAAAACAACAGATAATAAGAAGAGAAATAGACTTGACCTCTCGATTCCACCCATGCTCTGTATTAAATATGCTCTGACTTTATCATTGCCTTATTACCATGACATGAACTTCTCCGATTCTTAGTATTTTCCAAATCTAAGATTATATTCTATAAGTGATTCGATATATCTATAAGTGATTCGATATATTCCTACACCAAACAGACTCTTAGAATATCTTTACTAATCCGTTCATGTATGTCATGAAGGTAAACACATATTCTATGCTATTCACACACATAATATTTAAATCATGTTCTTGCGTCACTCTCTTGTTTTCAACTCTATAAGAACTTCCTAGAAATTATAGAGCTAAAATCCCACCCATGGTGATCAATCACAAGCAAGATGAATAAACTCCAAGAGAACAATAACAATTTGACAGGATAAGCGTAGAAATGAGCTCGTCACACGAGCATGGGAATCATCAAAAGATCAAGTCCTACAAATTTAGCTCATAGCGAGCTGTTCAACAATATCCAGATAAAAAAATGCCATAACAAGCTAAAAGAATTCGAGAAAAGAAAGTGAAACTCGTCGCCGGAATCACGTGCTCCTTCTTGGATCGTCGCCTCTTCCGATGGCTTCTTCTCCCAGTATGATTGATCCTCTGATTCATCCTCCTTCTAATGATTGTGATCTTCCCCAGAATGATTGATCCTCCCTTACTTCTGTTGTTTGTCCCCCTTTTAATAACCAACTCTGGCTCTTTTTAGGGGTACAGACGGCTCACCTGCCGGCCCTTCAACCTCTTATTTTTCAGTCCTTTTCTGATGGCTCTGACAGATAACAACCCGCGCGTCCCTTTTATCTTTGCCGTGGCGGATGCCGCGTGGCGGTGGTCTGATCTCCTCGGTCTTGACGAAACCTTTCATACTTCGTCGTTGATCATCCATCAGCACAGGCTCTTCTCCGTTTACGACCTGACTTCGCTCCAGATTTCGACTTTGGTTGCTAGCTCGACTTTAATTAACGAGCTCGGCGATCGCGAACTCGACCTTATGCTCTCTCTCTTTCACGGAGTGCGGTTTCGCCACGAGCTCGTCTTTGGTTGCGAGCTCGGCTTCGATCTGAGCTCGTCTTTGGTTGCGAGCTCGTCCGTCTCAGTTCGGCTTTTGATTACGAGCTCGTCGATCTTGAGCTCGGCTTTTAATTACGAGCTCGTCGCCTGAGCTTGGCTTGAGTGTGGTCGATTCTCTGCTACGGGCTCGGCACGGACTTCGCTCGGCGTCCTCGGTTTCACTTTTCCTTTGAGCTTTGACTGCGTCTTTCGAGTTCGACCTTCTTGCGCGTTACTCCGGCCTTGTTCGTTCTATCCTTCCTCGTATTGAAGTCGAGCTCGCTCACGAGTTCGGCCTCGTTTGCGCGTTCCACGGAGCTGAGCTTCGACTCGGCGGACTTCAAGATCTTCTTCACCGCTGCGTTCTTCCCGCTACATGTCATAGATTGATTAAATAAAGCTTTAAAAGAACATAAAACCCTTAAAAGCACCCAACTCGATCCTACACGCACACACACGAAAACCTGACATAAACACACCAAACAACACAAACACGAGCAGAACACACAAAACTCAAGGTTATTATCATCAAAAAGGGTACATAATAACTCTTTTACAAGAGTTATCAGTCACAAACTAGCTACGTTTTCGCACATGCAAGAATTGTTATATCCTTGAAGTTCGTTGAGCAAACTTTGACTGTAACATCCTTAAATCATTCATAAATTATAGCAATCCTTGAAGCAAGCTGAGAATGTGTATGATTGGGAATATGACAAGTCATATCGAGGAGTCGTGCAGATTGGTTTCACCAAAGGAAAATCCAACTATGTTATATGAAGACAATATTGTTTGTATTACACAACTCAAAGGAAGAAATGACCAATATGATAAGACAAAACATATATTTCTCAAAATTTTCTACACTCATGATCTCCAAAAGAGTGGCAATAACAACATCTAACAAGTTCGTTCAAGTGATAATCTAACGGACTTATTCATAAAGACATTACCTACATCAACATTCATAAAATTAGTGCACAAGATAGGCATGCTTCGATTCAATGATCTACAATGATTATTCTTAATAGCAGTATGTCTTTAATTAAATTATTTATTAATTTTAATTAAAGATCAATAAATTTTAATTCTGATCAATGATTCTTACTTAAAAATTAATAAACTCCTAATTAGATCCAATTAACTCTAATTAACACTTAAATTAATATTTAGTAAATATTTATATACGGGCGTCCATGTCCGCGTCCGCGTCCGCGTCCGCTCACAAGTTTTAGCATCATTCTTTTTCTCTATAAAACCCTAGACTGCGTTCCTCTTCTTCACCCATCTACAACACATCAGTAGTAATTCCTGCGCCCTAGATCTCAATTTGAGAGATTCCCCCAAGTTCGCATATCATTCTTGTTTTTCTATCAATGTATACGATTCAGATCTAACCCTGCGTATATGCAGCATCAATTTTAGCACGTAGCAACCCGGGCTCCTCTGAAAATTCTCTCTTGAAGAAAGAAGTCCCAAAGCTCGTGCGAGAACAATCCCGTTTACTGTTGCAGATTTGCCTCTGTACCTTCCTCACGGCTTATCTGTGTCAAAATAACGGCAACGTTCTTTTTCTTCACTCGTAATTTCACTGTGTGTATGTGTGTGTGTTTGTCTGTTTTTTTTATATAAATTCGATTGCCTCTCCACACCTTTAGTTTGTTTTCACATAATTTTCAATGGAAAAGGAGCTAGTCATAGAGGCAAAGATTTGATGCGGCTTTCATGTGGGGGTTTACACTTAATTCCTTTGTACCTCTAAAAATGTCCGATATTTGAAAAAAAAAATCCCTAGTTTAAAGATATTTGATAAAAGTTTTTTTTTTTGGCTATGATTAAACTATTATCCGCGCTTCTGAGATTTGCAATCTATGAAGCACAATTGATAATAATGGTTGAATTTCTTAATATGAGCCATAATTCTGTAAATTTATTTCTTTCTGTAATTTCTTTCTTTGGTTGTGATAATTTTTAAACAGCTTAACGCCAGTTCTGCTTCAGAAAATTCTTGATTGATAGAGCTGTATAATTATCTGAACCTCAATGATACTTCAATCTAAATACATTTTCATGAATTAGATCTTTTCGATTTTATACTATTATACTCAATGATGAAATTTCCATTGTTGAGGTGTAGTGATCTCAAGACCCTGTTTACAGGGAGAACCCCTTGATGTTGCTACATCTTTCCATGAAAATTCGGAAATATCTGAGATTTAAATAAATTTCCCTATATTTTTTATATTTGTCAAATTCAAAGGGGAAAAAAAAACTCTTTGAAGAAATTAATGTTTGGATAGTATATGAGGTATTGCGAAGCTGAGTCCCTGCTTTTGCAGGGGAACCTCTTGGTGGATCTACATTGCTGTTGGTTATAATTAACATTATGAGGCGATTACTTTGTCAACTAAAAGTATTGAATATTTGTCAATTTTATCTAATTTGGAAATAGGAAAATGACGGTATATTTTTTGTGATATTGAGTTTTACTATACTCTTTGCCTTGGTTTTACAACCTTGTGGGTTGAGGGTCTGAAAAACTCATACATCAATGTGTTGTCTATCAGCTTCTTCTCTTGAATTTGCAACGAGGCTGGAGTTAAATAACAGCACTAGATTTCTAATTATGATTCTATTTTTATATTTCCATGTTTTTTCGGTTGTTTTTTTTGAATGAAATCTGTAATTTAATTTCTATCACTTAAGAGAATCACATATATTTTATTATCTAATACTTATTGTTACATATCAGATTTTATTTTTATTTTCAGCATCATCTTGGCATTCGAGTTTGTCCAAGTGTATATGACGATGATGAGCACACGTATAAAAAAATATTTGTCTTTTCTAAATTGCCACTCTGAAGATGTAAATTAGAAATTTTCTATAGAAATACTCTAGGAATAACTAGTTCTGACTCGGGACTAGTTATCACATTGCAATGAGTCATGTTTTTAAGCTTTTTAGTTCTCAATTAGGGTTTATTAGTTCTAATTGGGGTTATTAAAATCTTAAGATAATATTTACTAATTTCTAATTGGATAATATTTGGTCTATTTACATGTATTATCATTAAAATTTAATGATCGATTTATTAAGATTAATTCAAAAATTAGAAAATTGAAATACATAACTTTTGAATATTTGATTAAAACTTTCAATTGTTCAAGTCCTAGATTGAATTTTCAACTTTAGGTCTCAAATTGATAACTAACCTATCTTAACGTTAAATTTAAGGGTTATTGGTATATAAATATATAAATTTTGATGTGATTTTAGTTTTGTATATGGATTTTAAATGAGTATATAAATTCACTAATTTTGATTGATTTTGATTTTGCACACGAACTTTAAAAGGAATATATAAATACATGAACTTATTAACTGTAGTAATTTTGTCAAAAATTATTTTTTCGGTCAAATTGAAACTGACATAACATTAGATATAATGAGTGACAACGATGTGAAAATTTTAAAGTTCGTGTGTGAAGTAGAAGACATTTATAGTAGCTAACTTGTTCGTCATTTACTCTATTTACAAATGGTGAGTTTAAGATTTGAAGTATTCTTTTTGTTTTGTATGTTTGTTTTATATTCTTTTATTTTTTTTCTTTCTTTCTCGTGAAGTGTATATGTGTTTTGTGTGTTAATGAGTAGGGCTGTCTATAGGTACGGATCGGGTATCCTACAGAAAAATCGGTGCAGACCCCAATTTTGCATAAAAGCGCTACAGGCCCGACCCTATTTATTTCGTAAGTCTGGCATCCGAATACCCGATTAAGTTTTTTTTTTATGAATCTATTTTTTTATTGTAAGTATTAGTTTATTAGAATTAATAATAATAATAATAATAATAATAATAATAATAAAAATTCTTCCTACATGCACTTTTTGTTTTTGTTTTTTTTGTTTTTGTTTATTTTATTTTTATATTTGTATATAAATTTATATATATGTTGTATTGTTACTAATAACTATGTTAGCTATATATTTGGATATTCCCAAGGTGTTATGATAACATTTTTTTTCCTTTGTGTTTATTTATTTTGTTTTTATTTTTGTACATAATCTTAGATATATAATGTTAGCAAAGTTAAACACTCAAGGTTTAAATATTTTCATGTTTCTTCGGTTGAGTTGACTTCGTTTTTCTTCAGTACGTTGACTTTGGGTTCCACTAGTTAGGTCAGCTCCGTATTTTACAGTAGACCAACCTCCGTCTTCTATCAATTTGGTAATTCTGAGTATTCAGTAGATACTTCAACTTGACGTAGTTTTCAACAACTTCGACTTCTCTACTGCTGGTATGATACTTAATCATTCTTCGGGCTTCTTTATCTTTGATCTTTGAATCTTGATCTTGATCTTACGACTTGATCTTTAAACTTGATAACATTACTCACGATACTTCTATCAATTTGGCTAGCTTCAATATCGCTCTTGAACTTTTTCAGTATTGTATGTCCATACTGATGATTCTTCTGTTGAAATCTATAAACATAAAAAGTTGACTCCCTAACATGTAAGTAACACTATGTTATATTAATAGGGTGATCATCGAAAAGGTTTTAAAACATAATCAAAATAGTATGTTAAGATCAAATTTTCTCTGACATACTCCTTATTTAGATTATGGCCACACTGCCAAAAAGAAATATGATGCATGTTATAAGGTAAAACTTTCAAATAGGTGTGAGCAAAAAATCTGAAAATCGAATATATGATCCGAATCAAATCGAAAGTTAAAATTCGGTTCAGATTTTTTGGATTTTTGGATCGGATCTGATTGAAATTTTATAAAAATTTTGGATTTTCAGATCGGATTGGATTTTTTAAATCCGAATTATATATAATTTATATGTATAAATAATATTTTATTTAAATATTTTTAAATTTAATATAAATATATATAAGAATTAACAAAAATTGGTTTTGGATTTTCGATTTTTTCATAATTTTGGATTTTTCGGTTCGATTCGGATTTTTTTATAAAAAAAATCGGATTTTCGGATATTCGGATCGGATCGGATTTTTTATCTCTCAAAATTTAGATTTTCGGATCTGTTCGGATTATGTAAAAATCTGAATCGAAATTCGAAGGATCACCCCTACTTTCAAATTGAAGCAAAGTTAATAGAGATATTTCATCTGTCAAAATATGTTGCTTTACAGTGATACAAGAACAGATGGTATCCTTTATCTATACAAATAAATGTATGTACATACTTGTGATGAACAATAGAGTCGAAACAATAGTATCATTAAAATGTAAATATTTTTTTGGACCTTGTGGGATAAGGAATAAACTCCGTCATGATGAATTTTGTGGGGTAACACATGGGATTTTTTGTCCTACAATTGGTATCAGATTAGGGGTGTGCAAATATTCGAAAATCAAATATTTGATTCAAATCAAATTTAAATTTAAAATTTGATTCGGATCGTAATGAAATTTGTAAATCCAAAAATTTGAATTATGTATAATCTATATATAATAATATTTTATTTAAAGAGTTCTAAACCTATATATATATATATATATATATATATATATATTGAGAAATTAAATAAGAAAAAAAATGTTCGCACATGGATATTTAGTATTTTGAATTTTTTTTGCTTCAGTTAGTTTCGAATAAGATTTTTTTTCTTTAAAGAATCGAATTTTCGGATCAATTTGGACTAGGCAAAAATCATAACTGAAATTCGAATGTTCACCCGTATGTCATATTATGTGTTCCACTATCATTTTTTTATAATTCCTATTAATGTTTTTCTTTAATTTTAATTTTTTATATTTTCGTATAATTTTAAGATAATTAACTAAGATTCACTAGTCCAATTAAGGTTCATAATTATTTTTTTATATTTTTTTTCCAATTTTTGAATTAATAATTGGTGTTATTTAATCCAAAATTACGGTATATAATTTTGAAGATTTCAATTTTTAGTGATAACTATTAAATAGGATTCAATATATAATAATATTTTTTTTAATAAACAATTAAAAAATAATGAAATTAATAGTGGAACATGATAAGACATAGAAAATCACGAATTATATATGGGACATATGATGTCATTGTAGGGAAAACTAATTTTGACCCTCTCCCGAGGATCTATCTTGGATGTTTAATTCACCATACATTGATTATATACCTAGCATGCACCTATATAATTAATTGCAACACGTAGGGTTTTCGTGTTTACCTTTGAATCTGTCGGGGATGAGCAGGATGAAAGGATCGAGACTCATGCTTTGATCTTCTGGACTGTATCCCGGTTGCCCAATCTCCAACGTCGAGTGAGGACGATTTATGGAGAATGCTACAGAAAATCACCCTTATCATCTCTACCAAGTTTTCAAAAATCTCTCCTAAAGCTACAGGAATTTTTGAAATTATGCTATGGATAATTTAGGATTAGCTTTGATCTTATCTCTCACCTTATATTTATAATGCATTACCATAATCCCATTAGGAAAGGATCCATGCATATCCCATAAATATAATAATATCCTTATGGATAAAGAGAATCAAATCATATCCTAGAGAGGTAGGAGGGGCGCCGATTTTCACTGTGCTACGGGCCTGGATGGGCCGACCAGGATCAAATGCAAGGAATAAAGATGGGCCTCAAATAAATTAATTATCTTATGTTCACCCGAACATAAATTAATTTATAAACATTCATTCATGCCACTAGAGAATAAATGATGACTTACCCTTTATTCTTGAAGGTGAGTCGGGCTTGCACTTAGACATTCTGAATCCCCGTATTTAAGATATCGCACGTCCATTAATTATTTAGAGCATTACATCGCTAAAATAATTAATATCTTTAATTCCATAAGTAGTACCACTCAACCTTATTATTGTACTTGAGCTAACTCAACTCGCGGGGTTTTGTACAATAAACCTTTGAGCTCCTTAAGGGGACGTCATCATCCTAGCGGATACGGTGACTCGTCTGAGATAACTAGCATGACATCAAGCATTGCCACCACCCAAGATGCTGACAATATTGGGTTAGAATATATAACTCTCACCCATAACAAGTCAAAGTAATGGTCAGCAACTCATACTCACCTAATACCTTATCGAGGTTTAGATCATCGAAGTCACCGAGATCTTGGTTCTTCACGACGGTCAGATAGAAGAACTCATCTCACTGTGATCCATCAATACGTCTGAGACGTACCACCATAGACAAGCAACCAAGTCAAGTCACTTCTCATCTATACCGCAGCCTATACCGACAACTCATCCTCAAGTTGTCTCAGCTGTGATTCTTTTTATATCTCATTAAGCTTGACCAATCATACAGACTTCTGTGATCTTCTACACACTGTATGATCTAACTTATATATGAGATAAGGGGACACAAATATATGCAATCAAGTAATCAATTCAGATAGGAGATTGTAATAGTGGTAACAGAAACATTGTATACAAGCTCAACAAAAGCGCTTTCAAGATACAAACCAACAATCTCCCACTTATACTAAAGCAAACTTTTAGTATACAATGTGTCTCTTTACTAGCTATTACAAACAAAACCATCACTTTGCTTCTCCCACTTATACAAAAGTTTCCTTTCTAAGTGGGTGCCATCAAGCATAATCAAGTCCTCGAGCGTGCGCCGTAGACTTTTTGCGGCGAGCTCTTTGTGAATGGATCCGCTAGGTTATCCGTCGTATCAATCTTTTCAATCAAGACGTCCTCTTGTCTCACGATTTCTCGTATGACATGGTACTTTCTCTCTATGTGTTTGGTCGCCTTGTGGGTCCGTGGTTCCTTCGAGTTTACATCGCACCGAGTTATCACAAGAAACTATGATACTCTTGGGCAAACCGGTACCACACCTAGATCCATGAGGTAGTTCTTGAACCATCTGAGCCTCCTTAGCATGACCGAGGCGGCTACATATTCGGCTTCCATGGTGGAGTCCGCAATGCATCGCCGCTTTGCACTCCGCCAGGGATGAACTCCACCTACCAAGGTAAACACATAGCCGAGGTAGACTTTTCTCATCACGGTCGGTTTGGAAATCCGAGTGCAGATAATCCAAAGGCATTAGACTATCTGCATGGTAAACCAGCTATAATCTCGAGTCCTTTTCACGTGCTTGAGTATATGCTTCTGCAATTCAATGAGCTGTCGAGGTTAGGCGATATCTAGCTACTATGCTCATCGTGATAGCAGATATCGGCCTCGTACATAACATTGCGACATGAGACTTCCTACGGCGGAAGCGTAAGGAACTTGTCTCATTTCCTCTATCTCATTTTCGGTCATAGGTGATCGCTCCTTAGATAAAGGAACGCCATGTATGAAAGGTAGCAATCCTTTCTTGGCGGTCTCGCATACTAAAACGAGTAATCATAGTATCGATGTAAGCCGCCGAGATAAGCTCGATATTTTCCTCTTGCGATCTCGGTAAACCTTGATCCCAAGAATGTTCATTGATCTCCCAAGTCCTTCATTTAGGCGATCGGATAACCAACTTTACGTCCGATAACAACTTCACATTGTTGCCAACTAGAAGAATGTTATCGCATAAAGTGCAAGAAATACCACATCACTGTTGACATCTAAGCGATACACACAACTCTCGCTAGGCAACTGGGTAAATCCATGGGACTTTACCACCTCGTCAAAGCGTAAGTTCCGGGATCGTGAGGTTTGCTTAAGCCCATAAATGGACTTCTTAAGCTTCCATACTAGATGCTCTTCACCCTTCACCACATAACCTTGGGTTCTTTGCATATAGATGTCTCTACCTTCCTCAAGGTAACCGCTTAGAAAAGCGATTTTCACATTCATTTGCCAAACCTCAAGGTTGAGTGGGCTGCTATGGCGTAAGAATTACGATGGACTTGAGCATTGCTACGGTGAAAAGGTCTCATCGAAATCGATGCCCTCAATCTGAGTGTACCCTTTCGCCACTGCCACGGCTTTAAAAGCGAAACCCTCCATCCGAATCTCTTCCTCTTGATACCCACTTACTACCTATGGCTTCCTTGTCATCCGGTAGAGGTGACTTTTCAGATACATCCATAGCTGTTATGGACTCGATTTTAAGTCCATAGCGGTGTGCCATGATCTTGCATCAATGTCTCAGATCGCCTCATTTGTCGTCCATGGGTCGATTATTGCATGTTCGTTTCCGGGACTAAATCCAAGATTCACCCACGAACATAAATCGCTCGGGTTGACGAACAACCCTCCCACTACGATGAGGCGCCATCGCACAATGGCAACGGTGGGTGCGATAACTTGTGGTCTCTATCTTGCACAACTTTTCGGATATGAGCCACATGCGGCCGGTATCTCCAAATGAAACTCGACCCACTTCAATTTCTTGAAGTATCCGAGTCGATCCTCCCACTAGACACGACATCTCGCACCTTTGGCTTAATCGGTGGTGGAATACGATCATCTTCTAATTCTCAAGAATGATTTCAACTTTGGATTTATGGTTTGTCGTATAATCCTCTTCTAAGAATCGGGCAATAGTGCTAATAATGACCTTCCGATCCTTGGGACTATAGAATAAACCACCTTCGTCCCTCTAGGATAGCCAATAAATAGCCTTGCGTCGGATCTAGCCTCCAACTTGTCGACCTTCTTGTTCAAAGACATGTGCGGACGCCCCATATCCTTATGTGGCTTAAACTAGGCTTCGCCCAAACCACAACTCGAAAGGGTCTTTTCGATCGACTTGGATGGTACTAGATTTAGCAAGTATGCCGCGTTTCTAAGGCATACCCCGAGCGAAATAAGCAATCTTTGCATAACTCATCATTGATCTAACCATTTCCAAAAGAGTCCTATTTCTTCGCTCTGACACACCATTTTGCTGTGGTGTGCCCGGTGTAGTGCGCTGGGAGGTAATCCCACACTTCACTAGATAGTCCATAAACTCGTTACTGAGGTATTCGCCACCGCGATCAGACCGTAGTGACTTGATACTCTTACCAAGCTTCGTCTCCACTTCCGCCTTAAACTCTTTGAATTTCTCAAAGCATTCAGACTTGTGGTGAAGCAGGTATATGTATCCGTACCTTGAGTAATCGTCAATGAAAGTGACAAAATACTCGTACCCTCCACGAGCTTGTGTGGACATCGGTCCACACAGTCGTATGGACTAGCTCCAACACTTCTTTGGCTCTATAACCCTTCGCTTTGAAGGTGCGGTCGACATCTTACCTTCTATGAGATTCGCAGACTAGGAAGCGAGATGGCTGTGAGATTACCCAACGCCCATTCTTAGCGGTCTTTGGATCCTATTTAGATTGATGTGACCTAATCTAAGATGCCAGAGAAATGTGGTGTCATCTTATGAAGAAAACTTTATCTTTTTAAGGTTTGTAGATGATGCAACATAGTTATAGGTATTATGTTTTGCAGAAATAGTATAAAACGAATTATATAATGTGCCAACACGATAACCGTCATTTCTTATGATAGAAACACCACTATCAAAAATAATGAATATCCATGAATAAATAGTTTCAAACTGAAACAAGGTTTCGACGAAACTCGGGCACATACAAAACGTCCTTTAAAACTAAAACTGTTCTATTAAAACATAAAGAAACATCTCCAATCGCAACGGCCTCGACTTTCGCGTTACCCATGGAGATCGTTATCTCGCCATCATGCGACTCCTTGTCGCGGGAACCCCGCAGGTGTAACAAACATGATCGATCGACGTGTCTACTACCCAAGAATGGGTAGAACAAGTCGCTAAACATGTTTCCGTTACTAAAGCAAATGGCATACCTTGAGCCTCGAGCTTGGGGCACTTAGCCTTCCAATGCCCATCTCACCGCACTTGAAGCACTTGCCCTTCTCTTTGGCTTTTTCAAACCGCGGTAGAGCCCTTGTATTACTCCCACTCTTTTCTTTAGCCTTAGCATCTCTTGAATTCCACTTTTCTTTTCATCTTTCGATAAAGCAGTGTTTTTCTTTGAGGTGTGTACTAAAGATTGTGCACCTTTGCCCATTTTGCGTTCTTCCGTTACTAGATCCTCCTGCAATAAATCTAGAGTATAACTCTTATCATAAAGGACTGCTTTATAACGGAAGTCATCAAAAGACTTAGGCAAAGTGTTGAGGATTATATCAATTCTGACTACGTCATCAATATATCCTCCAACCAACTTGAGCTCTCCGAAGAGATTGATCATTTGCTCTACATGGTCATGCACCGAATCGCTTTCCTTCATTGAACTTGACATTATTGATTTTGTCAAATTATGACAAGCGATTCTGTCCGACTCCTCATACGATTTCTTAAGACTTAGCCATATCATGGCAGCATCTTCCATCTCTTGATCTTTGGAGTTGCGTGGACTCACACATGGTGACCAAAAGAAGGCACTTTGCCATTCTATTTGATTTGTCTCATTTCTCGTGCTCCTGCGCTCCTCATCGATAGATGAATCGCCTAGAGGCTTAGGGCGAGGTGTAGTGAGTACAAATAGATTTTCTTCCATGAGAAGAACATTCTCAATGTTTCGTTTCCACTCGATAAAATTCGGACCGGATAAGGGATTTTGTGCGAGCATATTGATAATCGGTGTAAGAGATATATCTGAAAAGATAATGTAAACACATAAGCATACGATTGCACATAATTCGTAACAATAATATTGTAACCTTTTGATAAAACAATATTAATTGAAACCTCCAATCGCCCAAGGAATTCCACATGCAAGCCACGCGTGTGGACGTTTACACATGAACCCCTCGACCGGACTAAAATATACCTTTAGTCATTTAATTTCAATCCATGTCAACTTATCCTTATGACAAATGAAATTAATGATTGGACCTTAATAGACCACATCACTATCGCGAAGGGACTTATTTGGAAGTTGTACTCGATGTGATGTCTAAGCAATGACCACAATTTTAACAGGAGAAAATGAATTCTTAGAATTGGCATACTCACTAGGACCATACCGCTTCCAATCCAAATTCCTTTGTTATCTCATTTTAAAACTATCTCTAGAGAACTTATGAAAATTGCACATGCAGCTAGCCGCGTGTGGGCGTTTACATGAAACTCCCACTTCTCAAAAGATTTAAAGGTTTTAATTAGAAATCTCATCTAACAAACTTATGATAAGCAGTGCAAGCAAGCCACGCGTGTGACGCGTTTACTCACGGTCGTCTCACTTTGTTTAGAGATCAAAAGTGGAGGTCTTGACATTTTAATTTTAAAATTAATATGTCGGGTTACTTGCTTAGTCTTTTGTTTCAAAATGTTTGTCCATGCAGATCACGTAATCTAGCATGCTTTTCTATAGAACTCAACATGTAAAACATGCTCGCGTAATTCTAAAATATGCTTGAAAGCGCGATAAACCTAGCATGCTTACTATGCACATCCAATCACGAAAACATATAATATGTTTGTCTACGTAATTTAAACATACATAGCATGCTTCTGCATTATTTAAACATCCACGACATGTAATGAACGATTAAAATAAAATAAAATGTTCATCGTGGCCCACTCGTGGAACCTGCACATTCTTGCCTAATCTATTACATAGAATTGAAAAGTACAGATCTTCATTAACTTCGAAAAAACGGGCCTCGCGTGCACGGGCACGGACCGGATTCGCCAAAACTGGATTCGGGCGGAAAACGGGTCTGGGCTGAAAAAACGGGTCTGGGCCTGGTCTGGCCCAAAATGGGTTGGACCGCGCGCGCTAGGGCACAGCCCATGCGCGCGCCCAGCCTTGCGCGCCGCCACCTTGCGTGCTCCTCACGGGCTGCCTCGCGATCGCGCGGCGGCGACGACCGACGATCACGGGTGGCGCCACGCCGCGCCGCGAAGCGCGCGGCGCTGGTGCGGGCTTCCTCACGATCGACCTCGCGATCGTGAGCCTGTCGCAAGCCGGGGATCTCGCGCGACAAACGCGCGTGCCCGCCGCGTGTCGGGAATCTCGCACGACAAGCGGGTGCATCCTCGCGACACGAAGTCGCCCGCGAACCGTCGAGAAAACGCGCCAAAGACCGAGGTGTGTTGATCGCTCCTTTTCATACGCAAAGGTGTAAGTATAGGGTGGCAGTATCGTATCCACGAGATTGCAATCCGAAAACACGAAGCTAATTCAACGACAATTCATCATTATCCAAGCACAGAATAAGGGTGAGATGTTTTGGGGCTTCGGAAATTAATCCAAAGCAAAGGTAACCAAACAGAAATATAAAATAAAGCGATAAAATCACGAAAGATGATTATAAAGAAAGACTAACCCTAGGGATGCACCAATCCTATCCACAACGATGTTTATCCTGCTTATTATTAACCGTTTTAATCCAGACAAGACGGAAGATCACATATATAACCAACAACTTCAGTTACGACAATTGCGGCAGTTGATTACTAATTTTCCCTATCACAGTTACGTCTCTAGAGGAAAATAAGCAACTCCAAAAGGATCACTAAGAATATGCTTCCTACGACTGTCCTATCTCAGTTACGACTCAAGGCTTAATCGTATCATGCATTCAAGATCGATTGACAATTAATACAGTTACGTCATTAACTGGCAACTAGATATGCATCAAGATTGATTAGAAATCAACACATATAAATAAGCACCATGAATCATGAATCATGCCTGGAAGGTAAATAACAACAGCAGAACTCACAACATATAGGATCGAATTATGCAAACCCTAGGATTAGAATAGAAAACTAGCCAGACATAATAAACGGAATGAAATATGAATTAACCATAAAAACAGAAATTAAATATATAAAACCCGTAGGGAAGCGTCGGATGAACAATGGTTGGTCTTGAATCCAATCCCAAGCGAACGAACGGAAAACAAAGGAAAACGATCGGACAAAATGTTCCGATCGATAACGAAACGATAAACTAAACTAAAACAACGTAAGAACGATACTAGAATTAAACTAAAGGAAGATTAAAGACTAAAAGCTATAAAAACTGAGGAAAACTTAAGAAAAACGAGCTCTGGGGCGTCTGGGGTCTTAGGAGGCGCGAGTGGGGTGTTGCCATATATATAGGCACACCCCAAAACCCTAATTTTCCTTCTGCCGCGCCGTCTCGCGACCACCCTTCGCGGTCGCTAGGTGTGGTCGCGAGGTAATCCTCGTGACCTTCGCCGCGATCGCCTGCGCGCCGCTTGGTTGGTTCGCGACCGTGTCTAGCGGTCGCTAGGAAGTCCGATCCGTCGCGAGAAATCGCCCGGTGGCTTTCTCGACCGGGCTTCGCTCGCGGGCACATTCTCGCGATCGCTATATCTTGGGTTCTCGCGTGTTTCCTAGCGGCCTACCTAGCGACCGCTAGTTGGTCGCTAGAAACACGCCAGATTGTGTGTTTTGGCTCGTGCGCCGTTCCTTGCTTCGATTTTCAACATATAGACCTACACAACACCAAAAGAACACCCAGAGCAAGATCTTCTAAAAATAGATAAAACATTAGGAATCGATCGAACGCACATTAAGCGAGCTAAACTCATCTTCAAATATCAACTAAATACGTGTAAAATGCGTTTATCAAACCCCAAACTTAAAGCATTGTTTGTCCTCAAACAAAAGTAATGTAAAGACAAACGAAAGATCAACGAGCATAGCAAAGAGGATAACCATTCTAGGCCTCCAAACATATCAACGCTCAAAACATTGGCGCACATTACGGCGTTAGTCCACTCAACACAAACAACAATTTACGGCAAAAGCTCATTTATTTCAACCTCACAAAGGCATGTGTGTAAAATATATATAGGATACACTCAAACTCATAAAGAAATTAAGGACGTGTATACACTCAAAGATCAAAGCAATGCAACATCTTACCATAGGCTTGCCGTTTCTCTAACATCTCCACGCGTCAAATGTGTTCAAATGAGGATCAAAGAGGACTTTTCATAGGTTATAATGTAGGCACATTGGTTAAGGTAGGATAATATATGGCTAAGTGACTCAATTATACTCAAGCACCACCATTTATATCTCGACACATATGGACTTTGTCCATTTTCCTCTTCTCTCCCAACGTGCTAAATCAACGTTTAATGCCATGAAGGTACCTATACTTTGATTAAAGACCCTTTATGCTCAACACTCATAGTGAACTTAACATTTTTCTTTTTTTTTTCTTTTCTTTCTAGAGCTTATAGGGTTTAACTTTCACGAACAAAGGTACTATGCTTTACCACGCGTATTTTCTAAAAACACTTTTCCGATCATCACTACATCAAAATTTTCACCCTTTTGATTCCCATATCCATCCTCACCTCCTATCATCGGTTTAATCGAAAGAAAAGTCTAATAAAGGCTCAAAGAAGGCGACAAATGGTATCTAACATCGGGTTAGTGTTTGGGTGAATATGTGGTTAACAAAGATGGCCTTTTATCCTTTCCAAATGAAACACATATTGCGGTCTCGACACGAAACACGGCAAGTTCTAGAAGATAATCACATGCATGATATCACACAATTAAAAGCGTATCAAGATATGTATCAAGTGAAGCTCAAGTCTCACAAAGTTAAGCAAATGGTGAAAACAACAAGCTAAGCCATCTCGCGTCATTCATGCGTCATTTTCTAACATATCATGTGCACTTATCATTAAATTTCACAAAAAATTTCAATCGTCATTGGCCACATGGATTAACACACTTCACTTAACTCGTTGATCGACAGACACGAAAACGAAACGAAAAACCGAAACACGACAAAAGAACAACACAAACGAAAAACAAAAACAAAACACGAGAACAAAAACAAGAAAAGCGTTGGGTTACCTCCCAACAAGTGCTTTATTTAACGTCTTTAGCTAGACCATCACTAACCTCGTCAATCGGCGTTTTAGTAGCAATAGACATCTTTCTCGACTTGTGGAACCTTCTAAACCGCATTTACGGATGACCACCGCGGCGGTGGAAGTGGCCCCCAAACTTGAATGATACACTCGGAGTTCCATGCCGAGTCCACTTCTTCCTTTTCACGACCTCTTCGATCGGTCGAGTACCTCTAAACGCGAGGCGTGATCGGCGGCAGCGATCATGATCGAGCAACAATCTTCCGGCTTTCCAGCGTCGTGTTGCTTGATGGCGTCGATATGGAAATTTTGAGCTCCTCATCGTTAACACGAAGCGTGAGGTTTCCTTCCGCACATCAATCAACGCACGACCGGTTGCTAGAAAAGGTCTACCAAGGATTAGTGGTTGTTGTTTGAATTCGTGAATATCAAGAATAACAAAGTCGGCGGGAAAAACAAAATCCCAATTCTTACCAACACATCTTCGACGATACCTTTTGGATACGTGATGACGGTCACCATCATCGATGAAATCTTAAATCGGCTTCATTTTTCCTAGGTGTAGCCGGTTGAAAAGCGTTCAACGGCATCAAATTGATGCTCGCCCAAGTCGCATAACACATTTGGAAAATTACGCCGGCGATCTCGCACTCTAACGTGGCCGCGGGATCCTTCGCTTCAAAGGAGCTTCTTTTGCAAGACGACATCTGACTCTTGGATAGGGAAATTTTCTCAAATTTCCCAGTTTCTTCTTACTTGCAAGCGCGTCTTTTAAGAATTTCATGTAGCGGCATGTTTTTCGCAACGCTCAAAGAGAGGCAAATTTATCTCAACTTTCGAAATACCTCTTTGAAACGAGCAAATTCCTCGTCATATTCGACTTGACAAGTCGACTCGGAAAGCGGACCGGAGGAATATACGTGCGGTTAGCCTCAGGGGTGCCTCATGGTCGACCTCGCGACCACTGGGATGGTCGCGAGAGTATCTTTGTCTTGCCGATCTCCTTGTTTGCGTGCGAGCTTGCGGGCGTTAGGTCGCTCATGAGCAATCGCGCTTCGATGCTTGGATGGCTCATGATCGGTTCTTGTGGTGGGCCTTTCGGTCATGGGCGTCTGTGGACAAAATTCGAGGATGGCTCGCGATCGGGCTCATGATCGCGAGCTCGATCGCAGTTCTGCGTCATAATGTTTTCTTGCTCTTCTTTCGGTAGGGCTCGGGTAGGCTCGTCCACTCTCGTTTGAATGGCGAAGCATTGACTCTTGGGTTCACTCCGTATTACTCGGAAATTGGCCCGTCTTTTGTAGTGCATTCACTTGTACGGCAATTTGACCAATTTGACCTTCAACATCTTTATGTGCTTCCCATAGCCGTCACGATCGACTCCAAGTGATTTATCTTACGCCGGTGTTGGCGATGAGCGATTCGATTCGTTGCCAATTGTTGGTTGCTTACAACCAAGCTGCTGCATCATGTCTTGAGACTTGGCTTCCTCGGCTCTTGAATCAAATTCGAGTATTGAAGCTTCTTTGAAGGTTGTTGGAAATTTGAATGACTCCTCCGATTGATGTGGTCGGCGTTCTGTCTCAATCGACTCTTCAAAAGAGTGAACTTCTTCACGAGGTCGTCATATTTGAATCACTCTCAACATTTGCTTTGAGCGATGGCGTTCTCTCCGTTGGCCATTGATAGCTGTTGCGCCATCTCTTCTACAATACGACTTGCCTCGTCGGTGAGTCGGTTTAATAAGCAGCCCCGGCCGACGATCTACCATGCTCCTCGCCCCGCCATGTCACCCACCGTAAGCGTGTGATTTGTTGCTCCTTGGAGAACCCATGTTGTGGACATCGTCTCAATAGACCTCTGAATCTCTCCCATGCCTCGAATAATGATTCGCCGTGGTTCGCAAAATGAGAGATTTCGCAATGATCTTCTGCGCTTTCGCACGTGGAAAGTATTTGAAGAAACTTCTCACAAAGTTTCCCCAAGTGTCGATGCCATTCGGTCCAAACTCTTGAACCAATCTTTCGCTTTGCTGCAAATAAAAACCGAACATGCGATCCGAATCGTGTCTTGTGGCACCCCATTACATTTGATGGTGTCACAAATATCGAGGAAGGTCTCGAGATGCGCATTCGGGTCTTGATGACTCCTCCCCAAACCGCTCTCCTTGGACCATACTAATCGGGGCGGTTTGAGCTCAAAATTATTGCATCTATGCGGGCCCCAACCGCCTCCTTGGGCTGATTCGGTAGGATGTCGGTACATGTGGTTCGTGGGTCTTTCCTCCGGAGCAGGACAATGATTCCATGTTCGTCATCCGACGCCGCATCTCTGCAAAGTCGGCTAGCATACGTGCAACTTGCTCGGGAGGAATGCCCCGTTTGCGGATCGGTTGCCATTGCAGCCCGTTTCTCTCTCGTCCTCTTCTCCTTTGAGAACTTTCGATCTCGGGATCTAAAAATACTTGAGGTCCACGAGATCTTGTACGCATAAACCACCGATAAGCGAGAGAATTTAGATCGATAAAAATAAATAAATATAATATATATATATATATAACTTGAATTAATAAATCCAAATCGTCAAATTATTCCTATGTGATCTTAACAATCCCGACACGGCGCCAAAATTTGATCGCTCCTTTTCACACGCAAAAGGTGTAAGTATAGGGTAGCAGTATCGTATCCACGAGATTGCAATCCGAAAACACGAAGCTAATTCGGCGACAATTCATCATTATCCAAGCACGAATAAGGGTGAGATGTTTTGGGGCTTGAAATTAATCCAAAGCAAAGGTAACCAAGCGAAATATAAAATAAAGCGATAAAATCACGAAGATGATTATAAAGAAAGACTAACCCAGGGATGCACCAATCCTATCCACAACGATGTTTATCCCGCTTATTAGTAACTGCTTTAATCCGCACAAGACGGAAGATCACATATATAACCAACAACTTGATTCACGACAATTGCGGCGATTGATTACTAATTTTCCCTATCACGATTCGTCTAGAGGAAAATAAGCAACTCCAAAAGGATCACTAAGAATATGCTTCCTCGATTGTCTATCTCAATTCGACTCGAGGCTTAATCGTATCATGCATTCAAGATCGATTGACAATTAATCTGATTCGTCATTAAGCGGCAACTAGATATGCATCAAGATTGATTAGAAATCAACACATATAAATAAGCACCATGAATCATGAATCATGCACGGAAGGTAAATAACAACAATGAGAACTCACTGACATATAGGATCGAATTATGCAAAACCACAGGATTAGAATAGAAAACTAGCCGGACATAATAAGCGGAATGAAATATGAATTAACCATAAAAGCGAAATTAAATATATAAAACCCGTAGGGAAGCGTCGGATGAACAATGGTTGGTCTTGAATCCAATCCCAAGCGAGCGAGCGGAAAACAAAGGAAAGCGATCGGACAAAATGTTCCGATCGATAGCAACGATAAACTAAACTAAAACAACGTAAGAACGATACTAGAATTAAACTAAAGGAAGATTAAAGACTAAAAGCTATAAAAAAGCGAGGAAAACTTAAGAAAACGAGCTCGGGGCGTGGGGTCTTAGGAGGCGCGGTGGGGTGTTGCCATATATATAGGCACACCCCAAAACCCTAATTTTCCTTACGCGCGCTGTCTCGCGACCACCCTTGCGGTCGCTGGGTGTGGTCGCGAGGTAATCCTCGTGCGCCTTCTCGCTCGCGATCGCCTCTTGCGCCCGCTTGGTTGGTTCGCGACCGTGTTCAGCGGTCGCTGGGAAGTTCGATCGGTCGCGAAATCGCCGGTGGCTTTCTCATGCTGGGCTTCGCTCGCGGGCACATTCTCGCGATCGCTATATCTTTGGGTTCTCGTAGCGTGTTTCCTAGCGGCCTACCTAGCGACCGCTGAGCTGGTCGCTAGAAACACGCCAGATTGTGTGTTTTGGCTCGTGCGCCGTTCCTTGCTTCGATTTTCAACATATAGACCTACACAACACCAAAAGAACACCCAAGGCAGATCTTCTAAAATAGATAAAACATTAGGAATCGATCGAACGCACATTAAGCGAGCTAAACTTATCTTCAAATATCAACTAAATACGTGTAAAATGCGCGTTTATCATGTGCCGAGGCGTCTGCGAGAATCACGCGCCCGCACGCCTGTGCCGCCGAGCCGTGTGCCGCCCGCCCGTCGAGAAACGCGCAGGCGGTCGAGGCGGCGCTGCGAGCGCCGAGCACGCCATGCGCGTGCCGTCGCCGCGCGCCTTCACGTCGTCGCGTCCGGTTTCTCCGGCGTGTCTTCCGTCGTCTCGTTCTTCATGCTTCCGTCTTCGTTCTTCTTTTAAAGATAAGATTTACGAAAAACAAATATAACCTAACCACGGATTTTCTCGTGGTGAAAAACAAAATCCGACAAAAATAAAAGCGAGCCACGATGAGCAGCGGATCCAACAATTAATTAATTGCGCGCGTAATAATCAAGCGTGAATTAATCGATAGAGCGAATCACGATCCCGGACTACGATACCAATTGTAGGAAAACTAATTTTGACCTCTCCCAGGATCTATCTTGGATGTTTAATTCACCATACATTGATTATATACCCAGCATGCACCTATATAATTAATTGCAACACGTAGGGTTTTCTCGTGTTTACCTTTGAATCTGTCGGGGATGAGCAGGATGAGCGGATCGAGACTCGTGCTTTGATCTTACGGATCTGTATCCGGTTGCCCAATCTCGGCGTCGAGTGAGGGCGATCTATGGAGAATGCTAATGAAAATCACCCTTATCCTCTCTACCAAGTTTTGAAAATCTCTCCTAAAGCTATAGGAATTTTCGAAATTATGCTATGGATAATTTAGGATTAGCTTTGATCTTATCTCTTACCTTATATTTATAATGCATTACCATAATCCCATTAGGAAATGATCCATGCATATCCCATAAATATAATAATATCCTTATGGATAAAGAGAATCAAATCATATCCTAGAGAGGTAGGAGGCGCCGATTTTCAACGTACACGGCCTGGATGGGCCACCAGAGGATCAAATGCAAGGAATAAAGATGGGCCTCAAATAAATTAATTATCTTATGTTGACCCGAACATAAATTAATTTATAAACATTCATTCATGCCACTAGAGAATAAATCTTGACTTACCCTTTATTAGAAGGTGAGTCGGGCTTGCACTTAGACATTACGAATCCCGTATTTAAGATATCGACGTCCATTAATTATTTAGAGCATTACATTGCTTAAAATAATTAATATCTTTAATTCCATAAGTAGTACCACTCAACCTTATTATTGTACTTGAGCTAACTCGACTGCGGGGTTTAGTACAATAAACCTTTGAGCTCCTTAAGGGATGTCATCATCCTAAGCGGATACGGTGACTCGATCTGAGATAACTAGCATGACATACAAGCACCGCCACCACCCAAGATGCGGAGAATATTGGGTTAGAACATATAACCTCACCCATAACAAGTCGAAGTGATGGTCGAGAACTCATACTCACCTAATACCTTATCGAGGTTTAGATCATCGTAAGTCACCGAGATCTTGGTTCTTCACGACGGTCGATAGAAGAACTCATCTCACCGTGATCCATCAATACGTGCGAGACGTACCGGCATAGACAAGCAACCAAGTTAAGTCACTTCTCATCTATACATGACTATACCGACAACTCGTCCTCAAGTTGTCTCGGTTGTGATTCTTTTATATCTCATTAAGCTTGACCAATCATACGGACTTACGTGATCTTCTACACATCGTATGATCTAACTTATATATGAGATAAGGGACACGAGATATATGCAATCAAGTAATCAATTCAGATATGAGATTGTAATAGTGGTAACAGGAAACATTGCATACAAGCTCAACCAAAACTGCTTTCAATATAAAATTCCAACAGTCATGTGGGTAACAAGGAATAAATTTTGTTAGAGTTGGTTAACTCTGACTAAGTCTCCTCAATATAAGGAGTTAGTTATTTTTAGTGTTTTTCCTTTTTCTTCTCTTTGGTGTGCAGGTTACGAAATATTTCGCGGGATGCGATGGTAACACACCGAAGAACACGGAAACAGATCGCTAGAGATCAGGTGGACTAAGTCTGTTCAGTTCCTATTTTCCAGGAGCAAGTTAAGCAACCATCTTGCACGACTTAGTCACATGCTTAGTGGGCCAGATCGTGGTTCATTACATGCAGTCGAAGGCCTCTCAACTCCTATAAAGGAGAGGCAAAGCCACAGCAAACAGTATGCAAATTCCTGAAGAATCATCTGAAGATCTGTTTATGTTGTTGAGTCTGTTTTAGTAACATTTCCATTATCACACGAGTGTTTTAACTTCTAATGGTGTTAGAAGGTTGTTCTTTTTAGTACACGAGTGGTGTGAGGAAATCTTTATTATTTTTCATATATCTTGATAGATAGCTTCTTAGCTTTTTCATAGATCTTGATAGATAGTTTTAGTACTCAACTTTCCGACTTTATCTTGTTGTAAAGTAGTGAGTTTTTGTAACGTTCACTGTAAAAACTTATAGTGAATAATTTCGCCATATTGGCATCTACAGATTATAATTTAATTTGTAGAAAAGTTTACTTCGGTGTTCTTCAAGTTTTTAATTCCGCTGTTTTACTCTGTGTGTGGATAACAGTCTACATAATAGTTTTATGTTTAGGCGAAGCAACACTTTCAATTGGTATCAGAGCTCACACTCGATACACCGAGTGAGATCCTGTTAGTTATCTTCGCTATATTTTCGCCATGGATTCAAACAATTCTGGGTATTATCGACCACCAATCTTGGATGGATCAAATTATTCATCTTGGAAGACCATTCGCTCATACATCAAGTCCATTGATGTCAAAGCATGGCGATCGATGGAGAGCGGATGGTCGGTCCAAAGACCCGCGATGTTCGGGCGATGTTACCCCAACACCGTCTGCACAGTGGACAAGAGATCAGGTTGACGACGCAAACTTCAACGAGAAGACCCTCAATGCCATTTACGCATCCGTGGACATGACAATGTTCAAATTGATCAAGAAACGGTAGCGTCTTTGAAGATGCATGGGATGTTCTTCAACGGCATTGTGAGGGTGATACAAGTATAAAGGAGTCTCGACTTCGCATTCTCACTTCTAAATTCGAGAATATGAAGATGGGAGAAGAGGAGAACATCAACGACTACACCAAGAGGATATTGGATATTGCCAATGAGTGCAAGATCTTGGTGACGCGATAAGTAACAAGTTCTTTGGTGTCGAGGCTCTTGAACTTTACGCAAGATTTGAGATGAAGGTCACGGCTATTGAAACATCTCAAACGGTTGCAGCCATTGAGTTCATGGATCTCATGAATTCACTCGAGACATACGAGATGAATCTGGAGGAGAAATGTACAATCAATAAGAAGCCGACTGTTGCCTTCACTGCTGGCGTAACATCCAGTGGAACATCGCGGGAGATAATCGAGCTAGATGATGAAGAGGAGTTGCAGGAGATCAATGCTGGCGATGATGTTGCTCTAATCACCAGGAAATTCAACACCATGGTAAGAAAGATGAACAAGGCGAAAGTTCAAGCTAGGCCTATGGATCAAAATCATCGAATGGTCGAATATCCGCCTTCAAAACCTCAAAGCTTCACTCCACTAAGGCCAGTGAGGAAGTCTTTTTCCTCAGACACGTTTAGGTATGATTCCTCTAACATCGATGGTATCCAATGTCGTGAATGCAAAGGGTATGGTCACTATGCGAATCAATGTGCGAACACGCTAAGAAAGAGAGGAAAGTCATACTGGGTATCATGGAGTGATGATGAAGCTGAGTTATTCGAAGAGGTAAATAACGACAGCGACGCGGCCAGCACTGTTGCCACAGCACTCCACGTCGCAGTTGCCAAAACATTGTCAGACGATGAGGGAGATGCAGTCAGTTTTGATCCATTATCAAACAGGTATAGTCTCGACTATTATTCAAGTTTATTTTGCTTAAATACTCTTGTGAATGATACAGATTATGAGGGCGATTATGATGAAGACACTATCGCCATAGTACAAGAGTTGAAAAGGCTATACGACGAGCTACTTGAGAAATGGAAAAGATAAAGTCGAGATTTTGAGCTCACATCGAGAGAGAGAATACGAGGCTGAAATCATCTCTGGCTAAGCTTGAAGTCTTGGTAACACAAAGGGAAGTCGAACTAAACAAGGTGACTTGTCAACTTGAAGTGGCACAAGCTACTTTCAGAAAGTGGAACACAGATGCGTCTAAATTAGATGATGCTTTGTTAATGGGTAAAACAGATACTGCTGGTTTAGGTTTTACGCATATTCCTAACACTGTTGTTCCCACCATTGTCACCACAAATGGGAAACCATTCGTGAAAGAAGGTGAACCGGTAAAAAGGGTAAAAATGACACGAAGAAAACATAGAAAATACGTATGTCATTACTGCTCTACACCTGGTCACATTAGGCCTTTATGTTATAAACTGAAGGCTGATTTTAATGGACATAGGATGATGCCTAGGTCATGTTATCTGAACACTTACGTACGGATCCCGGAATCGCTCTCGACTGCTGCGGCAAACATGACCAATGAGGAGGCCGACTCAAAAGGGTTTGGGTCATGAAAGATGATGTAAAATGCCATGTTGTTTATACTGCATTGAAAACTAACTTTTCAAGTTCATGGTATTTTGATAGCGGTTGTTCCGTCACATGATTTGTAATGTGTCGCCTTGCCAACTATGAGTCGTATGATGGGGGTAGTGTATCATTTGGAGGTGGTTCTAAAGGAAAAATCATAGGCAAAGGACTCCTAAATGTCCAAGGTTTACCTAGCCTCAAGAATGTCTTGCGTCTGAGGTTTAATGGCAAATCTTATAAGCATAAGTCAATTATGTGACGAGGAGTTGCAAGTGAAATTTGACAAAGATTCTTGTGAGGTCTATGATGGTAAGAACACATGTCTCATGAAAGGACAGAGATCAGCCGATAATTGTTATATGGCCGACGAACCAAAGTGCGATAAGGCGCAAATTGATGAGAGTGTGTTATGGCATCAAAAGTTAGGACATGCTAACTTTAGAAATCTTGACAAGTTAAACAAAATGGAAGCGATCGTGGACTACCCAAGTGGCGGAAGGCGGAAAGGTGGTGCGTGGTGATTGTCGAAGGGAAAATGCAGACCCATGTTCCCACATTTGTTGTACAACATCGCGAACAACATTATGGTACAACATATTTGTTTTGAGCTGCTTCACATGGACTTAGTAGGACTGTCGAGACCGAAAGCTTGGGAGGCAAGAGGTATACATATGTCATTGTGGATGATTTTCAAGGTACACATGGACATTCTTTTACGAGAAAAATCGACACGTTTGAAGCGTTTAAAATCCTCTTTGCTAGAATTTTTAACATGTTTGGTGTTCAGTGTCAAGAATCCGATCAGATCATGGAAGAGAGTTCGAGAATATCTCTTTCACAAATTTTGTGAGAAAAAGGAATTTTCAAGAATTCCCAGCGCAAAAACACCTCAACAAAATGGTGTAGTGAGCGCAAGAATAGAACTCTAATAGAAATGGCACGAGTTATGTTAAGCTCGAAAGGTCTGTCCAAACATTTTTGGGCAGAGGCTGTTAACACCGCTTGTCATATTAACAATCGCGTGAACATCCGACCAGGTTCCTTCAAAACCCCGTATGAAATTCTGAAAGGAAGGAAACCTAATCTCAAATATTTTCATGTGTTTGGGTGTGTTTGCTACATCTTGAATGATAGAGAGTATCTCACCAAGTTTGATGAGAAAAGCGATAAAGGGATTTTTGTAGGGTACTCTCTAAATAGTCAAGCATACCGTGTGTATAATCTGAGATTACGGACCATTCAAGAGTCCGTAAATGTTGTTTGTGATGATCTTGCTAATCTCGTAGGGAAAAGGCAAGATGAGAATGTGGCTGAATTAATAGAAGATTCAGAGAATCCTGCCCAACAGGATGTTAGCGGCAGTGATGTCATCACTGCTGAAGCCACAGCCACTGGAACATCTACACAAACATCTGAAAGTTCCAGTGACACGGAGGATGAAGCTGAAACTGACATCCAACAACAAGAAAGACGAGATCCTCCAGGAAGAATACGTAAGAATCATCCAATCTCTCAAGTCATAGGTGATGTTCAAGATGGTGTTCGAACACAGTGCAGCACCATTAAACTACTGAGAGAGATTGTATGTTTTCATCCACATGTGCTTCAATGCCGGTTTTATATGTTTCGTCTCTAAAATTGAGCCTAAGAACATAAAAGAAGCTTTGGGTGATGAGTTACGGGTCATTGCTATGCATGATGAACTTAACAATTTGTTCGAAATGATGTGTGGTATCTTGTTTGAGGCACTGTGGATAGGAATGTTATCGGAACAAAGTGGATTTTCAAGAACAAATCGGATGAATTTGGTGTCATAATTAAGTAACAAAGCCGGACTTGTCACATGAGGATATACTCGAGTGGAAGGCATAGACTTTGTGATACATTTGCACGGTTGCACGCATTGAGTCCATACGGTTGCTCCTAGCCATTGCATGTTATTTGAACATCAAGCTTTATCAAATGGATGTCGAAGGAGCATTCCTAAATGGTGAACTCAAAGAAGAGGTGTATGTCGAGCGACCCGAGGATTTGAAGATCACATAAGCTAACCATGTTTTCAGGTTAAAGAAAGCATTATACGGTCTCAAGCAAGCACCGAGAGCATGGTATGATCATTTAACAAAGTTCTTAATTGATTTCGAGTTTGTTCGAGGGAATGCTGATAGAACATTGTTTATAAAACGAAATCAGCACACCATTCTTATCACACAAATTTATGTGGATGATATGATAGTTGGATCTACCTCACAAAAAATGCTTGATGAGTTTGTAGGTGTTATGTCGTCTAAATTTGAGATGAGCATGGTAGGAGAACTAACATATTTCTTAGGTCTCCAAGTCAAGCAAATGGATGATGGAATTTTCGTGTCCCAAAGCAAGTATGCAGGGGATATGGTGAAAAAATTCGAGCTGGAAGGAGCAAAGCATATGAAAATGCTAATGAGGTCAAGTGACAAACTGACCAGAGATGATGCTAGAGAAGATGTTGACCCAACACTCTACAGATCAATGATCGGAAGTCTCCTATATCTCACAGCCACACAACCAGATTTAATGTTCAGCGTGTGTGTTTGCGCCAGGTACCAAGCTAAGCCTAAAATGTCACATCTTAAGGCTGTCAAACGTGTTATCAGGTATGTTTCTAGAACACTGGACCTTGGCATTTTCTTTTCAAAAGACACGAACACAATTTGGTTGGATTTAGTGATTCGGATTGGGTGGGGATACTAATGATAGAAAAAATGCAGTGAAATTTGTTTGTTTCTCTATATCTTTGTTGAGTGATGCGTAGCGGTGAGGAAGTTGTTGTACACAACTCCTTTGGTTAAAACAAATGATTAACGACTATGGTATTGTGAGCACTGAGCTTTTAGTATACTGTGATAACATAAGTGCAATCAATATCTCTAAGAATCTTGTTCAACATTCTAGGACGAAACACATAGATATACGACACCACTTTATAAGAGATTTGGTAGAGGATGAGGTAATCAAGTTAGATTATGTGAAAACCGAAAACCAAATCACTGATATTTTCACAAAGCCCCTAGATCACGAGAGGTTCACGAATCTTCGTAAATCTCTTGGTCTTTGCTCTCGCCAATAAAGCTTGAATGTGTTTGTTTGTATCACAAAATTTGAAATATCTGAAGGTGATACAACTGTATATTTGATAACACTTACTATGTTAAATTTGTTATCTAACCTGTTCTCCTAACAAACAGCTCAACATGATGAAGAATATTTAGTAATACAGAAAAACACCAAAGTAGTTTGGGGGGGCACGGCGTTCGCAGCGAAGATGCTACCTTACAAAACGGTGCAGCCATGATTGCTTTCGAAAGCCTGACAACAGTACAATCGAATTTTACATGAGACTGTATTTATATGTTTTATTCTGATTAAAATGAGCCTATGTTTATGGAGATGTTATGATAACAACCTGTGTAATACCCCTATAAATCCGTGAGTAATCCCAGATTTCTCGGAACATTCTGTTCCTTTATCCCCTATATTTTTTGAGATATCAGCGAGAATTGGTTAAGTAGGTAACACATTTATCTTAACCTGATTTTATCTCAACTAATCCCCATATATTTCTCCTATTTTTGTGACATTATATGCTGTGTTTTCGTTTTTTAAAACTAGGGTTTGGTTAAAGGGATATACTTGAATTTATGTCAAATCGATAGGGTGCTTATTCAATTGACTGTAGCTCTGCGTATAAAGCTGCCGCACTGACACTCGATCAAATCACTGAACGCCCTACTCATTGTAAAGGCTTGAATAACGTCTCATTTTATCTCTTTCAAATATTTTGGTACGCTTAACCTTTCTATCTTCCAGAAAAATGGATCCAGCAACTGCCGCCTTGCTCGCCGGACTTGCAAAATTTCTGGAAAGCTCGCCCCAACTTCAACAGGCGTTGGCATCAACGCAAAAACCGACCGAGGAACCCAGTCCAAGTGCGACACCGATGGATGTACCGGAAAAGATTTTAGCTCTAGAGATGGAACCTTTTAAGGCAACCCATATTCAGACTATCGATCCCGAAGAAGGTGAGCCATCGAAAGAGGCGGAGAAGGAAAGAAAGAAAGAGGACAACCATGCCTACAAGAAGATGCAGGCAGTTCCAAGACAACCACGTCGAGGAGGTCGGGTTCGCGAGAAGGATCGACATTCGGTGAGTCACCGAAAATTCCCATCATCGAAGGTCAAGAGAGTCATCCACGGAAAGCCTACCTCGAGCTAGTGACCTCGTGATGGCGGTGCGTCGACACTACCTCGGAATCAAAAGGCATATCATCTGGATCCCACAGCGACTCTTTAGATCCTCTGGAGGAGAAAACACGGTCGAAACCAAGCAAAGAGCATGTCAAGCCTTCTTCAAATTCCAGTGACGATGACATTTCTTTAGGTAAAATACTCCAGAAGCTAAAGAGAGCGGCAAGATTGAAGGGAAAGAGGAAAGAAAGTACGGTACAGACTACCAAACCACCTGTTCCACCAGTTGCCCCCTTCACAGAGACAGAAACAATTCCACCAACACCTCCAAGCCCATACTCAGAGGAGGAAAATTGGGATTCTAGCTCTGAGAATCCGTCAATTTTTGCAGATTCAGATATTGAAGTAGAGAGGGTGATCTCCTTCAAATTTTACTCCAGAGAAGGTCAGAAAAGATGGGAACAAATGAAGCACTCAAAGTGCTTGAACGAAAGGAAAATTGATGAGGTCACTTTCTCCCAATACAATCTCATAGATTTCTTGAAAGAACGAGGACTTCTTCAAACTGTTTCAGCCATCTACCCATATCCAAAAAACGTGATTAGACATGTTTATGCAAATATGGAAAAATCGTTCGCCGAGTGTACTTCAAACAAATACTGTAAGGCATATTTTAGGCATAGAATTTTTCATATTTCTGCCTGTGAGGTCAACACATTTTATGGGACTGATGAGCCAACAAATGATGTGTCTGTCGACGACTATGATGAGATAGCAAAGGAGATAACAGGAGGAAGGGTAAAGAAGTGGAAAAGCCCAATGTCTAGTGGACGTTTAACCTATCTACACTCTGTCTTGTTTAAACTAATGACAACTAACTGGCTTGTGTCGTCTAATAGCACAATTGTCACCATGCCTCTTGGTGTTTTGTTATTCAAGATAGGAAAGGGTATACCATTCAACTTGGGAAAGTTGGTGGTAGAACAAATTGGTGCTATTGCAGGGCGACAGAATCTAGGTTTACTCCTGTTTTCATCACTGTTATACCAACTGCTCAAGAAACAGGGCATGCCGGACGGAGCACGTGATGCATTGTTGAGGGCTTCCAACAGTTTTCCATCAGCAACACACTGTTCTCGGGGAACAAGCTTCCCAATCTTCCCTGGAATAATCCTTCCAAATCAACGGATGGGCAAGAATACGAAGCTGGGTCAGAAGAGATAATATTTCTACCCCGTTCAAATGTGTGTGCCATGTTGGAACGTCTACAAAAGCTTGAACAAAGTTTTCTGGACAGTGTACGGTCGGCTCGTCTTGAACTCACTGGATTGAGGATTGATTTACTTGGACTCCCTTCTTCTCAAAAAGGGGGAGAACAAGTAGGGGGAGTTGGAGATGGAGCTGGAACGTCAGGTGGAAAGATGGACGTGGATGAATGATGAATGTTTGATGGTGGCTAAATGAACTTGAGAAATTTAGTTTTATCTTTGAACATGTTTTTTTAAAACAGGTTTCGTTGGTTGTGATGCTGGACATCGTATGTTTTTATTTTTGTGGACATCGTATGGTTTTTTTTGCTTAGTATTTATGCTAATCGGATGCATGTTTGATACATGTTTTTATGCGATGTCTGCTGTTTTTGTTTGAATGGTTTCTGCACTGATGGTTACATTGTTTTGATGATTGTTGATGAATGTATGGCAGGAACTGTTATGAAGATATTTGCGTAAACAGGGGGAGAATGTTTATAGGGGGAGTGTATTCTGTTTTTATGTATATATTTGGGATTCAGGGGGAGTCTTATATATATATATATACTGTAGATTGTATTGTATATGCAGGTTTTGTGAATAAAGGCAAAAAGAGAGAGTTTGTTAGAGTTGGTTAACTCTGACTAAGTCTCTTCAATATAAGGAGTTAGTTATTTTTAGTGTTTTGCCTTTTTCTTCTCTTTGGTGTGCAGGTTACGAAATGTTTCGCGGGATGCGATGGTAACACACCGAAGAACACGGAAACAGATCGCTAGAGATCAGGTGGACTAAGTCTGTTCAGTTCCTATTTTCCAAGAGCAAGTTAAGCAACCATCTACCACGACTTAGTCACATCCTTAGTGGGCCAGATCGTGGTTCATTACATGCAGTCGAAGGCCTCTCAACTCCTATAAAAGGAGAGGCAAAGCGACAGCAAACAGTACGCAAATTCCTGAAGAATCATCTGAAGATCTGTTTATGTTGTTGAGTCTGTTTTAGTAACATTTCCAATATCACACGAGTGTTTTAACTTCTAATGGTGTTAGAAGGTTGTTCTTTTTAGTACACGAGTGGTGTAAGGAAATCTTTAGTATTTTTCATATATCTTGATAGATAGTTTCTTAGCTTTTTCATAGAACTTGATAGATAGTTTTAGTACTCAACTTTCCGACTTTATCTTGTGGTAAAATAGTGAATTTTTGTAATGTTCACTGTAAAAACTTATAGTGAATAATTTCGTCATATTGGCATCTACAGATTATAATTTAATCTGTAGAAAAGTTTACTTCGGTGTTCTTCAAGTTTTTAATTCCGCTGTTTTACTCTGTATGTGTATAACAGTCTACATAACAGTTTTGTGTTTAAGCGAAGCAACACTTTCAAATTTTCTCTTGGCACAAAAGATTAAGGCTTGTGAACTTTCTACATTACCATTAAAATGTAAATAAATTTGTATAAACTCTATTATTACTTCAATCAATATTGTTATTTTCCAATTCAGCGCCATATTGAGTTCTAGTCTTTACTTAACTATTTTTTAAGTTTGATTTATTTAAAGAAAAGAATTTTAATTACATCTCAAAAAAAATAAAAAAATCAATCATACTAAAATAGAGGTTGCACGTGCAACACACATTGCTTCATCTGAGATGTATAAAAAAGGTGAAGTATTTAAGAAATCAAATCGAAAAGAAGTGCAAACTTCAACTCCTCTCTTGAATTATTCACTAAGAAAGATCTTGTTGTGAGCTACCAAGATTCTTCCACAATCACACACAATCCCCATCACATGAAGATGTGAAACCGAAAAGAAAAGAAAAAAAACTAAAAGCAATGTATCGCATAATTTAAATATTATTATTAATTTTTGTTATCATGAATCAGCAGAGGAATTCAGCACAAGTCTGTCTTGGCGCAGATGCTTTTGAGGAATTGGTCGATAATCTGATTTACAAGAATCCTGTAGGCTTTCTCCGTGGGATGAAAACTGTCCCAAAATACGTAGTCACCTACATTTTCACACGTCTCAATATCCTTGCAAAGGAATGTCACTTCTATAGTTCCTGATCCGCAGCATCCTCTGTCTCCCACCTTGAACCCTATCGCCAGAATTTTGTATTTCAAAAACCGTAATAATTATATGTGTCACTCTTTAAGAGTTAATATATCAAGATAGTCATTTTTACATTGCAAAAATAAAAAATAATCGTAAAGAAAAAAAATTAGCTATTTTTTGGCTTAAAGTATTATTTGTCTCTTAAGTCATGTGAATTAGCATAAAATGGGCTCATTTCACTGAGTTTGGAGCTGCAAACTCGTGAAATATCCCAGTTTCAACATCAATTCACTAGTTTCCAACTGCAAGCTTATGCATTTACATTGAAATTTGGGTATCTTACGAGCTTGTACCGACAAACTATTGAATCACTTTGAAACTTGGGTAAGCACCTCAATATGTGAATTGCATGTTTTATAGTATAACTTTTTATCTTTTTAATTTTATTGGCTAATTTTAATTTTTACTATCTTAAAATAGCTATTTTATTAGGTCGCTCTATTTTTAAATAAATTCATTTTATTTCATTATAACATTTTTATGGTAAAAATCGGTGTACATTCAAATGTACGACGCATTCATCATAATTGGGGTTCATCAATCTCCAATTACAATTATAAATCCATAATTATAATTTATTAACTAAAATTAAGATTTAATTAGGATGGATGCACAAAAGGGTGCCTATATTTTTTTTTTTAATATAGAATGAAACATGGATTGAGAAACCAATTATTGATGTTGAAAAATTGAAGGCCAAGAGAGACAAAACATACTATAATTTAATGAAAAATTGATTTGACAAGCTAATTATGGACCCAAACTATTATTTTGATATTGTGATCGAAGTTGAGAAATTGAAGGCCAAGAGAGATAAAACATACCACAATTGAATGAAACATGGAGTACTTTGATATTGTGTTGGAAGTTGAAAAACTGAAACCGAGAGAGAGAAAAACATACCATAATTTTCTGGGTTCCGAATGAAATCAAGAGGGAGATTGTAGATATCTATGAAGAAGATGAATGCATCAGCAAATTGAGCATTGATGGAGACCAATTCAACAGAGAGCTTCTGATTAAATAGCTGTGCAGCTTCATTATACTCGTCCACGCACTTCCTTTCCAGTCCGCCCCTCAAGGTTCGTTGCGAGGGCAGGCATCCCACAGGTGGAAGACTACTAACGGCAATTCTACGAACCCCTAGTCGATATAGATCCTTTCCAAATATTACCATAGCATAAGTTCACATTTAATTAACACAAAAACTCCAGTATATTTATCCGCAACGTGGTGGACAGACAAAAGTATCATTGTTTGTTAAGAAAAGTATCATTTACATTAAAGAAAAATATCATTTTTTTAACTTAATCTATAATTTTGAAAGTATCATTTATATTAAAAAAAATATATCATTTATACTGAATAAAAGTATCAAAGTCTGCATGTATACACGAGACAAACTCTTTAATTAATTGCCTCCAAACACTTGGCTATATGTAGTTGAAATTTTGTGCTTACCCGCACAAAATTCGAGGCATAGCTCACGAGTAGCTCGACGTAGGAGGGAACATCGTATTGAAGGCGTCGGAAAGGTGTGATGAAGTATGTGTTGGAGATGTCGTTGCTGCCGGTCACCACTGCAACCAGGCTTTCGTTTAGTATTTTGGAGAGTGTTTCCTCCCCAACAATCTTCTTCACCTTCTCGATGTAGTCTTTGAACAATTCTAACTGATCCGGCAACGACTTGACTGACTGCATTGACTTTATATTTGTCAACTATAATAAAATATTAAGGATTAATTATCCGTAAATACACAAATTATGACTAATTTTGGTGTTAACCAAATCCATATCTTATCAATTATGAAAATAATTCCCTTTATAAGCATGTCCTTATCCATACGTGACACTAGAGTTGCTATAGTAGTATTACAATATAATACGCCAACATCTAGTTTCAACTCCAAATTATACCTAAATACCTAATGCAATCCAAATTAAGTCAAGTTGTTGGTCTTGATGAGAGTTCGTTTACCACATCATCACTACCCCTATATTTTGTATACAAATACATAGTAGGTATCATATTCTTAAACCATGCATGGGTCTACCTATCATAATCCTAGTACAATTCGTATTCGTGAAATTTGCTACTATAAATCGGACTACAGAGTTCTTGATTTTTCATCGTAAAATGTTGAAAAATCAATCGCTTCTTATCATCGAAGAGCAAGTTGAAGAACCAACTTCATACACAAAATTTAAGCTTGTGATTCCGACGGCACGATAACGTATTGTTTGCTTTTGGTTAACTCTTCATAACTTTTTCGTCGTCGTTAGATTATTTCGTAAAATTTTGGTCTAAAAATATATGAACTTTATAGATTTTGGAATTTGGCCTGAATTCATAGTTCGATCTTCGATAACTTGATTGTTCAGAGTTCGATGATCTATCCGAAGGTACTGTTGGGAAGCTCTCAGCCATAGCTTTCTAATAGTACATGAATCCAAATTTTGATAAAAAAAATATAAATTTTCAGGACAGTTGCTTTCAAGCCATTTTTAGATCAGTTATGGCAATCAAAACCTAACAATACGAGTACTCATTGAAAGATATCGTCGAGAGCCTTCCGATGGTAGCTTCATATAATCGAGCTATAAACAATTGAGTTACTGACTAGCAAATTTTAAACTCATGCTAAATTTTTTAAATTTTGAAGTTTCTGTATTTTTTTTTATCACAAAAAGCAAAATTTAGTCATTTTTCGTTTATTTAAATACAACTAACACTGTAATTATTATTATAAATAATACCGAGAGCTTAGCTGTGATAGGGTCCCATCCTGCAGCTCCGGTTGCAAAATTGACCCCAGTCAAAAGATCTTGGTCGTTCAAAGATGGATCAAGATACGGCGGTAAAAGAGCCTTAATGCCTAATTCTTCCACTACAACCATCAAATCAACACAAATTCATCAGTAACTAACCCCCACAAAAAATAATACATGTGGAGCGTGTTAATTTTGTTGATTACCTATAAGATGAAGTTGATTAGTCAAATACCAAGAAGAAAAAAAGTGTTATTAATTGAATGGCCAATTAATAAAAAAAGTTATACACATGTCAGAAATATAAAACATAAATACACACAGAGTTTACATTAGTCGAATATATAGTAAAAAAATAAAAATATATAAACAAGAAACGTATTAGTCGAATACCAAGAAGGTCAGAAGGAACTTTGCCGTTGGAAAATCTGCCGGTGGGCTTCCCTCCCATGAAGTCTTGACCATAAGGGGGAAAATTGCATTTAGCAATAGTTGTGTAGTAATTATTGTTGCCAGTATCGACGATGGAGTCTCCAAACACTAGAACTGCCGGAACTGTGATATTTCCTGGTAGTTTTTTGGCTGCCCCAACGGTCGTCGCCACAATTAGGGCAAACAAAAAAGTAAATACTTTGGCGTTTAACAACTGCATGGAGTCAAAATATTTCCTTAATATATGCCAAACTAATTAAAGACATAAATGATGATAATCGTCTTAACAACTAAGACTAAGCTTCTTATAAGCATTGGTCACATAGCAAATTAAACCATCTTTGCATTGAATTTATAGGGCCCTTTTCAGTCACTGTATGTGTTGGTGACGTGTACTCTCTATATTGTTATTGGAGAATGGAGATGATGTTTCTTGAAGTTCAGTTATATGAGTCTTTACTGATCGAATTCGTAATTAATGAATTTTGAGCAGTTGGGGAAAGCAATCAAATCAATCTTATGCTTTAACTGAATAGAAGAAAAACGAATGACTTTTCAAGCTAATTAAACCTTGAATTATATGGTAGCTAAAAAATCATTGTCTTTCTAATTAATGGAATGATAAAGACATATTTCTGAATGAATAGATGAGCATTCAAGTAGGGGGAGTGAATCACTTTTCGTAATAATCATTAACTTATTTTGATGCTTCTGTGATGTGGAATAAGTAGTGATGCGTGTATAATGGTTAAAAATTAAGCGAAGTTCGGTTGTTGGCATGATCCAAAAGTGCGACTTTTTTACTACGAAATCGGATTTTTGCCCATAGTACATTTCTGGAAGTGGAACTGTGAGAATTTGCTAGTTGGTGGTAGGATCGAAAAAGTGCGCAACTTTCAACTACAAACTCGGTTTTAGCCCATAATACCTTTTCGGAAGCGAAACGGTGAGAAGAACAAGACTCATAGCTAGCTTCATCAGGATTTATAGTCTTCCAATCCCAACTTCTAGCGTTTCAGGCTTGTTTCAGCTCGTTTATGTTTCCCAATTATTGTTGTTTTAGGATTTTTGATTCCTTTTCAAAGTAGAGTTCGATTTTAGGTCTTTAAATAGTTGTTTTGTTTTTCATTCATTGTTATTACATTGAATTTCTAATAAAATTCTCTTTTTAATGAAGATTGTTTGTCTTGCACATTTATCATTTCGTGTCATTTTAAACATGATACTTTTTCATTTAGCTCATATTACTTGTATATAAAATTTGTGTAGTAGAACAATCATCAGACAAGTTAAATATCTGAAATCAAATGAATTTTGGCTAGTGATAATTCTACTGACGTTTGGATCTAAATCATATCGTATCTAACAAGCTAGTTTTGCCCCATTACATCGTCTTGCAGAAACTCCTCCTAATAACTTGTAGATGCGCGTATGCAGTAAACCTTCGTGTGCGTCAACCTCTTTACATTCTATGATATATATTTTAGGTAACCATTTTTCTGTAAAATTGGTGACGAGTCCGTGTGATTCACGAAAATAAGAGAATGGGATCCTATTTTTCTATTTTTATGAGTTGGTAAACCAATTTGTTGCATCCAAAACTATGTCATGATATCACAAGTATTGTATCTCAGTTATATATCACTATTTTCTAAGTGATAGATTCCATAGTCTTTTATATATATAAAAACTTTGTGATATGATATATTGGACTCGTTAACAATAATAGTAAAATGAGTTCAATGGAATTTTAATTTCGTGAATCTTGTACAATAAATAAGCATAGCAATAAAAAGAACAGCATATATTAATTAGGGACGATGCTATATTTGCATGTATTTTATATTTAAGTTATGCCTCATGCATAGTTCAATACGTTTAGACCATATCATATATGTTTACATTTGTGTGTTATTTTTCCAAAAGCTTTGTTAAGAATTCAACAATTAATTTATACCAAAAGTAAAATTTAATGCATGTGACATAACTGAATATAAATTATACAAAAAAAAAAAAAAACATACTGCAAAATCATGGAGCACCCAATTATATCAACGCATGGGCGGAATTATCACTATAGAATTTGCTTCCCAAACATTATTTAAAAACTAATTATTAAATCCCAATTCTTGTCATGTCAATACAGTTACAGCACATATACATTTATGAACTATACTTGCTATTCATTTTTAAAGCTAGTAGGTATATATCGTGCTACATTGTGTGTGGTCACAATTATTTACCACTTACGTTATCTGCGTCAATAAGTGCTTACCTGACAAATATTGTAGAACCTCTAATAAGTTTCTTGTTTTGGTGCCATATTCTTGAATTTCTTCGCCTTAGATCTACACGTAAAAGACAAAATCAAGCTAAAATTGGAAATCTTCCATTGTAGGTGAAAATGATTGATCAACGGAAGGTATACGTCTCATTTTTAGATTTCAGTCATTCATCCATTTGAGTTTTCGCCCAACTGCGTTATTTCTCTCTCAGTATGACTATTTCAAAGAAATAACTTTTCTTCGTTAATAAATAGGAAAATTGAAAAATAAAAGAGTACACGCACCACTAGAGCTGTAAATGAGCCAAACTATTAGTGAGCTATTCGGAGCTCGGTTCGATAACAGTTCGTTCGAGTTTGTTTAGTGAAGTTCGTTAACTAAACAAACAAAGCTTGAGCACAATAGTATTCGGTTCGTTAGCTCGTGAACAAGCTTGTTAACTGATTTAACTTGAAAATATAAAATTATAAGTGTGTGTGTGTTGGCCTAGTGGTGAGTGGTTAATATATAGGTCTCGGGTTCGAATTAAAAAATATAAGTGACCAAAAAATATATATATAAAATTATAAACTAGATACAATTATTTTCTTTCTGTAATTAGTAATTATTGTGTTAAATATCTAACTACTTTGATTTGTTATAAGAAATCAATAAATTATTGTGTTAATATGGTTAAAATAATTTATTTTAAAAATAAAATAATTAATATTCTAAACACATATCTAAATTTAGAAAGTCTTTTGGGTTCGATTAAAGCTCGAATAAGCTCGTGAGCTCGAAATATTTGATAAATAAAACTCGAGACTCGACTCGATACTAAACAAATCAAGCTTGAACACGATGGTGTTCGGCTCGACTCGGTTCGATTACACCCCTACGCACCACCATTTTCTAATTTATCTCTACACCAATATCACTACTAGACGAACAAGGAGTTTCAAAGTAAATATCACAAAATCTACAAGAGGATCCAAAGGAGTTAAAGATATTCGCCTTTTAACCACTAATCATATTCTAATGTGCGTTGCATCTGAACACTCCAACAGATTGTCAATAATTATTGATATTATTTTTATTATTAGACGTCAAAAGATAATAATAATATTATTATATTTCTTTCGTCCCCAAATTTTCTTCCTAGTTTTTATTTTTAGTATGTCCCCCAAACTTGTTCTTATTCAATTTATGGAAACTTCCATTATTCCATAAAATACTCCGTACTTATTACCCTCAACAGTGTTTATTTACATATTTTACCACTCATGATCACCACTATCCCTCTTTCTTACCCTCAATAATACTCTTTATTTATACATTTTTACCACTTATAATCCATCACTAGTTAATTTAATATTATACTAATGGGAAACCCTTATTCCACTATACATTCAACAACTTTTATTAAAATATATGCTGAAGATTCTAAGAAAGGAAATTAGAGGACGGGATGGAGTATAAATTTGGTGACTTTCCCGATAAAATTTTATGTATTTATATGCAAGACTATTTTCTTGGAATGTTAGAAAATATTCTTAGGATATTGATTAGAAAATATAGGTGGAAGTGCTAAGGAATACGATAGAACATATATTAAAAATGGAAACTCACATATTTTTTCCTAGTTCGTCATGAAGTGACTAATCTGAGCGCTATCAAGCCAAGTACTTTTTCACTATAGAATTTTTGACGATGATATACACACTACAATTACAATGAGGTGATGACTACATATAAGTAGAGAAAAATCAATTTTAACCATTAAATTTTGGATAAATTTATAGTTTTCATAAAAATTTCATTAATGTAATATATATATATATATATATAGAAAGCGGTATTAACATAGAAAATATTATTGTATGTATAAAAAGTTATTAATGCTACTTCCGAAGTTGCTACGAGGGAGAGTTTCTACCTAATCTCATCTCGAAACTTACGAAAAAGATATATTTTTGTTAAATGTATTTTTAATCATATAAATTAAATTATATAAGAACTACATAAAATAAATGAATGTGAGAATATCGAATCGAATACTTTTTGGTTATGGCACTTCTGCCACTACCGCCGAACACTATTATATTAGCTTATTCATTAATATATCAATCCAATTTAGTTCATGAGCATATATTATATACAATATTTTAGTTCACTTGAAATTAAATAACATAATCCCTCAAAAAGAACATAATGATAAAAATGATATTAATAATAAAATATAAATTTCTAAGAGGTAGTTCCTTTTTTATAATTACATACATACATACAACACACACACACACACACACACACACACATATATATATATATATATATATATATATATATATATATAAGGAGTGAATCAAATGATAACTCTAACTTTTCTTATAACTAAGAACTAATATGACCCATCCATTTTTTATAATCTAACGGTCATGATTAATTATAGATCATTTATTATCCTCATATTTAATGGTAACCGTCTAACCATATAATTAATGGATTTTATATATTCATTTATGTAACTGTTCTCATATGTATTATCACTATGATTACATGCACAACAACATGAATTATATGGACATAACAATTAATTGGAATGTGATGGCATGCACAAGAATTATGATTAAATGAATAACAACATGAATTACACGAATAAATAAGAATTGAATATGAAATATTCAAATAGCAAAAATTTAGGGATTTATTTACATATTTTACCACTCATGACCACCACTATCCCTCTTTCTTACCATCAATAATACCATTTATTTACACATGTTATCACTTATAATCCATCATTAATTAATTTAATACTACACTAATTTGAAACCCTTATTCCACTATACATTCAACAACTTTTATTAAAATATATATGTGCTGAAGATTCTAAGAAATGAAATTGGAAGACGGATGGAGTATAAGTTTGGTGACTTTCTCGATAAAATTTTATATATTGATATGCAAGACTATTTTCTAGGAATATTAAAAAATATTCTTAGGATATTGATTAGAAAAAATAGTGGAAGTGTTAAGGAATACGATAGAACAAATATTAAAAATGGAAACTCACATATTTTTTCCTAGTTCGTCATGATGTGACTAATTTGAGCGCTATCAAGCCAAGTACTTTTTCACTATAGAATTTTTGATTAAGATATTACACACATTACAATTACTAGAGGTAGCAGAGTAGCAGGTCGGGTCGGGTCGGACCCGTACGAAATTTTTTCGGGCCTAGAAATATGAAGTCCAAACCAACCCCGAGCAGACTTTCAGGCGGGCGTTTTTTTTAGATTATTTTTTAATTTTTAATATATAAAATTAATATTTTAAAATTTAAAAAATAAATAAATTAAATACGTAATTAAAATCTCATAACTCCAACTTAAATAAAGAATCAGTGATAAGAACATATTAAGCTTACTTATTTTTATGATAATACTTCTTGTATATTTTGACATATTTATGTATTCATACGATGATATTGTAATGCAGTATAATTTTAATTCTTTAATTTAAGGAGAAATAAATAAGTAATTACAAATCAAAGGTAAATGATATTATTAAACGTCAATTCCACTTATCGCCTAAAATAATAGAAAAAATAAATTAATTATACAATATATATTTAAGATCAATGATTCATTATAGTTTTTACATATTATAAGGTCATTAATCATCAGCCTATATATTTATGGAGATCATTTCTTTTATGAATTACTTTTGAATTATTTATGAAGTTATTATTTTTTTCAGAATTTTGATTTGTTGCAATTCAAAAAAAAAAAAAACATGACCAGTATGTGAATTAGTAAGAAACTTTTACTATAAAATATAACTAATATTATTGAAAAATTATAGATATGTATATTAAATAATTTATAAAATATATATATTTAATAAAATATTGGGCGGGCGTTTTTAGCCCAAAACCCCGGGCTTTTTTGGCCCGAAGCCCAGTAGGCCCGGGGTTTTTTTCGGGCGGACTTTTTAGGCCCGATTTTTTTCGGGCCTTTAATTTTTAAGCCCAAACCCCGGACGGACTTTTCGGGCCGGGTTCATATTGCCGGCTCTAACAATTACAATGAGGCGATGACTACATATAAGTAGAGGTGGAAAAAAATAGGAAAAAATTGGTATACCGGATTTACCATGTCGAACAAATACCGAAAAATATCGAATATTTGGTATACCGTAATTTTTGATACGGTATGATACCGTACCGTTAATTTTTGGTACGGTAACGGTATCCATTTTTTGGATATCGCGGTATACCGATATATAATGTACCCTGGTATATACCAAAAATTTCGATATATACCAGTATATCGGTACATACCGGTATGTCTGTATATACCGATATACGGTACAAACCGAAAAATCGGTATACCGAATTTTTCTGTATGATTTTCGGTACGGTATACCGGTATACCATACCAAAATATAATACTTATTTATTATATATAATTAGTAGTAATTTTAAAAATATATATTTATTCATAATTAATGATAAATTACAAAATATGTTATTATTGATAGTTAAAAATGAATAAGAACTTTTATACTTAATAAAATTATAATTATAAACTAAGTGACATCTATGTTATATGACTAATTCACGATGAGTTTAAAATAATTATAACTTTTAAATAGACTTTTAAAAGTAAATAAATGGAGTAATATAAATTATGTAATAGATTATGTTAAATAATATATTCAATTTATAGTATAGTCTATATTACTATTAGATAATGCAAATAACTTATGTTTTACATACATTTTAAACTTTTAATAACGGTATATGATTTTTTATTTAATCAAATCTTAATATATACTTTTATGTATATTATGATGTAAAATAAAAAATAAGAATTAATGCAATGAGATACCTATTTATTAAACTCAAAAATAATTACATGATCTACTAAGTTATTATTTGAAATTATAATATCAATATACATATTTATAAAATTAAATATATAAGTACGAGTTATATAGTTATATTTATATATCTATAATTATAATAAGTAAATAAGTTTCGTCTAACTTATATAACTAATCTACAATGAGATAACAATAATTATAATTCATAAGTAGACTTTGAAAATAAATGGGATAAATATAATCAAATGATATTAAATATAATATTTAATTCATACATTGTATAAGCGATATTATTAGTACGTAATGAAAAATACTTATGTTCGACATATACTTTAAACTTTCAATAACTATATATGTATTGTATATTTTAATCAAACCTTAATATATATTTTCATATATATTATAATATCAATATAGTTAGTTAATGACACTAGATTAGAATAATATAATATCATTATAGTTAATTATAAAACTTGAGAAGTAATTACACGATTTAATAATAGTTTTGTTTTAAATTAGAATATATCAACATAGTTAATTAACTAAAGTATATATAAATATACAAGTACGAGTCACATAGTCATATTTATACACCTATAATTATAATTAAGTAATTTTTGATAATTTTGCTAATTTTGATAATTCCGATAATTTTCGATAATTTTGGTAATTTTCGGCAATTTTTGACAATTTTTCGTAATTTCGGCATAGCGAAGTCCGGTACAGTATACCGTAAAAGTCGGTACGATAACAGTATAAAATTTTATCATACCATAATCTTCGGTATGTCGAACGGTTCAGTACGATATCGGTATAAATTTATTTCATACCGTAATTTTCGGTACGGTACGAAAACATTTCGGTATACCGTACCAACCCACCCCTACATATAAGTATAGAAAAAATCAATTTTAACCATTAATTTTTGAATAAATTTATAGTTTTCATAAAAAATCATTGATGTAATATATATAGGTATTAACATAGAAAATATTATTGTATGTATAAAAAGTTATTAATGTATATATATATATATATATATATATATATATATGAGAGATCAAATAGTATCCGAGTCTGAGATAGTACGTAGTACTCAATCTCATCCACTCAACTCATAGATTCTAGGTTGAGATTGTTTCGGACTTTTTAAACTTAATTTCGCTGATTTCGCTACAATAAGGGTATATTAGTAATTTGATTTATTATGTGATTGCGAAAAACAAACCTTGCATTTAGTTGAACTGAATAATGCATTCAAATGAACACAAAATTACATATAGTTGAACATAATAATGCATGTGGTTGGAAGCTCGCGCAGCGCCAGCGGGCGCTTAACATCGCGTGCTTTCAAGACGTCGCTCCGCCGCTCGTTCGCGCGCCCGTTGACCAACAATGTATTTTTACGTTTTGTTAAATGCATGAAAATATTTTGTTAAATGCATGAACATGTTTTATTAAATGCATGAACATGCTTTGTTAAATGCATGTTTGTGTGTCGTGCCAACATGCAATTTCATATTTTGTTCAATGAAGTTTCACGTTTTGTTCAATTCATGTTTTATGTTTTGTTAAATGCAGTTTTATGATTTTTCGACATAAAATCTCTCATCCATCCTTCTTTGTCAATTCCGCCGTCTCTTTCCTCGATTACCGACGAATTCACCGTGAACTACCGTCATAGCCACCATCTCTCTCGATTCTTCAATCATCTATCAAATTAATTTTCTATTTTTTCTCAAAATCCATCAATTTTGTTCTCAATTTTGTTCTTCTTTTTCTTTCTTTCAAAATCTGTTGTTTGTTGTGCTCATGTATGTTGTTGCTGCTGTTCGTCGGTGCTGTCGTCGCCACCAGTGCCGTCCGCTGTCGTCGCCAGCGCCGTTCACTGTTGCTAAGGAGGAGAAGAAGAAGAATGCTGATTTGATTTCTTCTCATTTTGCCCCTTGCGAAAAAAGGAAGAAGGAAAATGAGATGCCACATGTCAGCTCGCGATATGACCACGCGTTCAAAATATATGATATAGATTAAGTACTAAAATTGATTAATTAATACTAAAAAAACTTTCCAATAATTCACAATATATAATATAGTTAATAGTGCCTAAAATAATTTAAAATTCAAAATAATATTTACCCTATAAAAAACTTACCATCTCAGGCGGCTATAATTTTTTTCTTTCGTAATAACTGATAAATATCATTACTATTGAATTTGACTGAATAAATAACCAAATATCATTACTATTGAATTTGACTGAATAAATAACCAGGATTTGTTATTATGAAGAGTAATGCTTCTTTCTATATCATACAAATAAACGATGCATATCGGATTTTAATTACTATGTGGAGTAATAAATGTTTTGATAATTTTAGAATTTCCTAGTTTTGTTTTTCTCTTGATTTGTTGTCGCTTTTCTGAGTGACTTCAGCTCACCCAATTAATGGCCTAATAAATTGCATTATTTTTTGTCCATTTGTAACAGTTACGACATGAAAATAGTAGTACCAGATAAACAACATAGAACCGTTGGATGAATAACTATATTGTTTCTATTTTCATACTTATCTGTTTTTAATCCAAATTTTATATTTTTTAACTTGAAGAAGTACAGTCTTTCCCTGATCAATATATATATATATATATATAATAAATATGTATCGAAACATGTATGAGCATTGAAAGGTAGAAAAATCAAAGGCAAAATTAATTGTATGTTTTGATGAATTTTATGTGGTTCCATGTAATGTAGAAAGAAAAGGGGTGTGAAACTAAAGTAAGATATCAGGAGACAAAATTGGAAAGGATCTGGTGTACAAGAAGGCGGTAGGCTTTTTCTGTGAGATGAAAACTGTCCCAAAACACATAATCAGATACATTCCAACACGTATATTTGCACAGAAATGCTACTTCTATTGTCCCTGTTCCACAGCATCCCTTATCTGAGACTTGGAATCCTGTCAACTCACAAATCCCAACATTAGATTCATTATACATCAATCAAAGTAACCACTAATACTTCATTCAATTCCTTCCCCATCAATTCAAGGCCCTTCTTACAATGATAATATCATTTTCAAACTCAAATTATGCAAATTTGTTTTTATACAAATACCTCCTACTTTTGATAATGATAGATTGATATTCTATAAATAATTTTGTTTATAAATACATGACAGGCTCATAACTGATATATATATCCTAATAAAGATAATAATAATAAGTTGAGGGAGAGTTGAAAATGCGAAGAATAAAACAATAAATTGATGGCATTACCATATGTTTGGGGGTATTGGATGAGATGGAGTGGAAGATTATAAATATCGACGTAAACGAGGGTGGCGTCGGGGTATCTCGCATTGAGAGAGCTCAATTCCGCAATGAGCTTGTGGTTGAACATCTCCGCAACTTGATTATACAAATCCACACATTTCCTATCAACCCCTCCCTTCAAACTTCTCTGCGATGGCAAACATCCCAACGGCGCTAGCCCGAACACTCCCATTCGTCTTGCCCCTAATCTATACACATCCTTCACAACACCAACGCACCTTAAAACATTAGATTTAAATAAATAAATATAATTTATCATATTGTCCTTAAATTTACCTGCACGAAGGTAGAGGCGTAGCTAACTAGTAAGTCGGCATAAGCGGAAACATCATACTGAGATTTTCGTAGAGAGACTGCCCCGAAATAGGTGTTGGTGATGTCGTTGCTGCCGGAGACCACTGCAAATAGGCTTTTGCTCAACAATGCCGACGTTCTCTCGTGTCCAACCATCTGCTCCACTTTTGCTATGTAATCTTTGAACATCTCTAGCTGGTCGGACAAGGACAACACTGACTGCACCACCACATATATCGCAACTCAATAATATTACTACAAAATAGGGACAGATTTAGCGACGAAAATTAGAGATAGATTTTCATTAATAAACAGTGATGCATTCATCAATAAAACCAACAACTGAAAGACGAAAAGTAAAAAGAAAGAAAAGGAAGAAGATGAATAGACAGACCACAACGTTTGATGTCAGAGGGTCGAAGCCTGATCCTCCAGAAGCAAAGTTTACTCCAGTCAGGAGGTCTTGAGCTTGCAAATTTGGATCAAGATAAGCTGGCAGAAGCTCCTTGATTCCTAACTCTTCAGCTACGGATTAAGTAAAATATATACCAAAATTAGCATCATACATATACATTGTTGCAACATTTTTTTGTTTTAATAAAAAAGTTGTGATTCCAAAAAGTTTGGTGATACCAATTAGGTCCGACGGAACTTTTCCATCGGAAAATCTTCCAGTGGGGCGTCCACCGACGAAATCCTGTCCATAAGGAGGGTAGTTAACTTTAACTATAGTTTTGAGATCATTGTTGTTGCCGGTGTCAACCACGGAGTCTCCGAACACAATGATGGCCGGAATCGTGTTGTTTTTAGGTAGATTTAGCACTGCTTCAGCAGCATTAAGGAATATGGAGAGACAGAGAAACAGTAATGGGTTGAACAACTTACTATGCATTGTTGTTCTGTGTAAACCTCTGTTTCATCCCTCAACTGTGCTGATGAGCTCTGCTTTTTGAGCAGTTTTTTGTAGATTAAACTATGATTTTTTTTGGATTGAATTAATTCCAACTGCATGGTGTAATTACTAATGGATATGTATATGTTGACGGAATGGCGGCCTGACATATTTTGATTGATTGGAGTGTGTACATACTTATTGAGTTTCTAATATAGTCTAAGTTGTATTGCAAAAAAACACAAGGTTAGTGGCTTTCAAAATACATCAATTTTGATCGATTTTAGATTTTACACACCCATTTTAAAATTAATATAAAAATAGATGAATTTAACAATTGCTACAATTTTTCCACAATAAAGCTAATGTGGCAGCCTAGTGGCATAAATCTCATGAGTTGGCTTCGATGTGGTAAAACTCAAATCGGAATAACGCCGTTTTGGTTATAAAAATTTAAACCGCCGAGCTGTCACCTCAACTTTAATTTGGGCGTACAACAAGTATTAAGTTCGAATATTTTTATACCAATTTTAAAATTGATGTGTAAAATAAAAAAAATTGCTTAAATTAATATATTTTAACGTCTATATATATATAGTCCAAGTTGATCCGATATGGCTATAAAATATTTCCCGACTACTAAAATGCCATTTACTGATTTGATCGAATGGGTTGCGCATAATAAATTCTGTAGACTTTAATTAATGCATGTATCATTTATAGCGTTGGATTGGGATTGCAGGGCAGTTGGTGATTGATTGAGAATATTCCAGAATTAGTAATAAAATTCCTTTTCTTTTTATTTTTTCAAAAAAGGAACCTCTATTTCACGAGTAGAGATGATAATGGATCGGATCTGATTAGATCTAGATTCGATTTTTTTTGCTTAGATCCGGATCCGATCAAGATCCATTGGATCCAAAAAAATTAGATCTAGATCCAAAAAAATTAGATCCGCAAGATCCAGGGTTTAGACCCGGATCCATATGTTTTCGCTTCTAAAATAAATTCTAAATCATCTATAATTCACAGTAACACCATAATAATCTAAATACACAATAATACTATAACAATTATTTAGAATTTCTACAATTATCACTATATTGAAAGACGTTAGTTACAAATTTACTATAAGATAGGAAACAACAAACAACTCGATCTCCGATGGTGTCAGTGGCGCGACCCGTTGTGAACGTCGACTGATACATAATTGGAGGTTTCATTGCCGTTGCCGCCAAAATACATGTACAAGGCCATCCGTGCATTATGGGGTGTAGATATAGAATCAATGTGTGTATATGTCAATCGACGGCGGAGGAAGCGGTGGAGGAGCGACGAGTGACGAACAAAGAGGTGGAGAAGGCTATCTGTTTTTGGGAGAATTCGAAATGAAATTGGAAGCAGATTTATTTTGGGAGAATTTGAAAAATAAAATTAAAGAGTTTTAAGTTAGTGTTAGGTATTTAATTATATATATATATATATATATATATATATATATATATAGAGAGAGAGAGAGAGATAGATGAGAGATTATGTGAGAATATATATTTTTGTGAGAAATAAGAATGAATTTTAGCCCTTAAATAGATAGATCTATGGTCTAGATTTAATTATATAAATTATGTGATTATTGAAACCGTGTGCTACGATTTAGTCTGTTTTCAATTTTAAAGAGGGCAATATTGTATTTTTATGTGAGAGAAAATATGGTAGTTCCTAATTTCATGGGATTACATAATTAATGGATTGGATATGGTTAGTTATCTTTTACACGATTAATCTGTATATTCTGTATCGCTAAAAAACCTAACACATTTCAGAATACAATACAGAAGACAATGGAGGATTTAGGTTTTTTTATGATTTTTCTTTAATTTTTGTTACTGTTTTTATGTTGTAACAGAGTGTTACTTTTGTCTGCATCTGTTATTTAATTTCATAGCTTTTCGTTATATATAATGTTGCAATTTAGAGTTATTTTGATTTTTTACATCTTTATTCGTTTTTTCATTGTTTCTTGTATTTTGTATAGAATAGTTTGTATAACCTTTTTGTTTTCATTCTTCATATTGTTGTAAACCCTATACCAGTGATATGTAGGGAAACCATAATGCACTTGTCTTCAGATCAGCCATTGGTATCTTTCTTTTTGCTTTCTCAATCTCCAAATTTGTTCTGCATTTTGTCCTAATAACTTCAGTAACTTGCTTCTTACCACGAACTACAAATAATTAACAATGAAACAAATTAAATTATTAAGTATGATGATTAACGTTTATCCTAACCTAGTGCAACACTTCGTATAAAAAATTGCAAAACTCAATGACAATCGTATGCCACATTCAAATTTTAAATGAATAATGTGCAATTTCTTGAGACATATGTGCTACATATGAGTCTGATGATTGGCGTTTCTCAACCCAATGCCACACTTTATATCATAAATGCAACGTTCAATGAATAAAAAATGTGCAATGTGTGGTCTTGAGACATATGTGCTACATATAAGTATGATTATTGATGCTTATTCTAACCAGTGCTTCACTTTATATAAAAAAAATGCTACGTTAAATGACATCGTATGCTACATTTAGATTTGAACTTGTGCAAAGTTTAAATGAATAATGTGCAATTTCTTGACACATATGTGCTACATATGAGTCTGATGATTGGCGTTTATCAACCCAATGCCACACTTTATATCATAAATGCAACGTTCAATGAATAAAAAATGTGCAATGTGCAATGTCTTGAGACATATGTGCTACATATAAGTATGATTATTGATGCTTATTCTAACCAGTGCTTCACTTTATATAAAAATGCTATGTTCAATGACAATCGTATGCTACATTTAGATTTGAACTTGTGCAAAGTTTAAATGAATAATGTGCAATTTCTTGACACATATGTGCTACATATAAGTATGATGACCGGCATCTATTAACCCAATGCTACACTTTATATCATAAATACAATGTGCAATGACAATCGTATGCTACATTCACATTTGAACTTGTAGCATAATTTAAATGAACAATGTGCAACTTTTTAACACATATGTGCTACATGGAAGCTTGATGATTGACGTATATAAATTCAGTGCTACACTTTATATCATAAATGCAACATTCAATGACAATAGTATGCTACATTCACATTCGAACTTATGTCGATATGTTATGAACAATGTGTAATTTTATGACAAATGTATGCTATATTTATATATGTGCATAGGTTAAATGAACGGTGTGCAATTTTTTGACACATATGTGCTTAATAGAATTTTGATGCAACGGTTACTAACCCTATGCTATACGCTATATAATAAAAAAGCAACATTCGTGGACTAAAAATGCTAAATTAACATAAGCCAACAATTATATCAGTAACGCAGTTGTGAAAGCATCAGTTTTCAATAACAAAATCAACATCAAGTAGTAAAACTGTAAAAAAAAAAGGATACAACAATTAATAAAAAAAAGGTAACAATTAAACACTAATCTTCAATACTTAATCCAAGTTGAATCCAACATTAATAAAGGCAAATCCATACAAAATTCATATCATTCGTCAATGGACGAAAAAAGAATTTTTTTGGGGACCACATTCATTTTTAATCCAACAAAAAGTACAATATCAACCCCAAAAAATTCCATCTATGGCACTGTCAAGTATTTTATCAGATACCACATTTGGGTCAAAAATAACAACACAACCCTAGAACTCGTAGACTCAACTAAAATGTGTAAAATTAAAAACACTAGAACTATAATATTTTTCAAAATCGCTGAGAGAAATGGAGATACACAAAAAATTTAAACTTGTACAAGAAATACACAGAACCATTTTTGAAATAAACATAATCCCAAATAGAGTTCTTGTCATTACATTGTGGAACTCTTCCGTCGATCAGACCTTGTAAATCTTCGCTATCCATAGTTTTTTTGGGCTGCTGCAGAGGAATCGAGTTTGGGAACAAGCTGGGAAAATGACATTTCGAAGGATTTATTCTGGAAATCAGTAGGTTTTTTTCAAAGCATAGAAAGTGATGTTTGGAATGATAATTTTTTTTAGATAATATTGATTAGATAGGAGTAGATATGAAAAGATATGAATGCTCATGAGTGAGATCCCATTAAAATCGGTAAACCTGAAGATGGAAAGTTTTTTTTTCTCATTTACCCAATTCACCCTTCCCTCATTATCCGTGTGCAATGGAATGCACAGTTTAATCATTAAAGCTGATAAAGTTTTAATAATTTGGATCGTTGCTTTGTGTTTAATTAGTGGCTAGGACACATTCTTATTTCTTACATATATTACTATTCTCACCATAACCTCTCCATATATATATATATATATATATATATATATATATAACTGACGGATCTACGGGTCGGATCTGGGTCTCAAAAACTAAATCCCAGATCCAGATCCGAAATATGAGGGTAGGATCCAGATCCATCGGTTCAAAAAATTTGAGGATCCAGATCCTGAAAAATAAAATATGGATCCATGGATCTGGATCGGGTCCAGGATCCATTGCCATCTCTATCCGCGAGTCTCCGTATCTCACCCCGATAAGAATGTGAAGCATGATGATTGTAATATTTTACATCGTTAAATGGACCAATTCAAAAACAATTGGTCCTGAATTCAAATTGATTCTATTTCGCCTCTATCTCAGTGAAAGACGTTCAAATAATTCTCAATCACAATCCTTGCAGATTGGATCATCTATATAATATACAAAAAGAAACATCATATATTTGATATCTTTTTCTTTGAATAAGATCTCAATTTGAGCGACGGTTTCATTAGATATCTTACAACTATAATTTCTCTTTTTTCCGATTCAGTTCCTGCACCGCAAATCTCAAATTACGGTAACAAAACAATTAAGAAGTTAAAAGGATTTTGCCTAGTGCCAACAAGGAGTCACCCTAAAGAGAGTGAGACTCTCATATTATGGCTGTCAGGACTCGATCTTTGGTCTTTGTTCAAATCTGCTAGCTATCAACCAACTGAGCTAAGCCTGTGGGGGCAAAATTAAATTAAATCCTTTTTTTTCAGTTCATACTAAAAAGAAAATTAATTGAATCAATGGTTTGATTGATTTCTATATTTGTTGTAATGATTTGATTATATTATCGTAAAAATAGGTTGTTTTTCTGTTTTTGTACACTCCAACAAAAATATGTTTAATTAAAGATAAGTACAATTAAATGTATGAATTTTCGAGAAGAGATAAAGTGCAAATATAGCCTTAAACGTTTGAGTAAAAAATAAATACATCTTTATTGTTATGTTTAGTGCAATTTAACTCCTAGCGTATTAAAAATGGTGCTATACATTGGCGACAGAAGGAGTAATTAAGCTATGTTAAAAAAGCTGAATTTTTCTTTTCTTTTTTATTTCTCAAATCAAGCATATTGTGTAAGGCTAAACCCAACTAAATCTAGAACTTTAAGGTCCATACAATTTGACAAAGCACTTCGAATCCCTCCAAATACTTTATTGAATCTCAAGTTGAGAGCTTTCAAATTCCTCAACCCACTAAATCAAGAGGGCAAAGCGCTCGAGAACAAATTTCCTTCAAGATCAAGCACCTCAAGCTTCTCCACACCCCAAATTTCAGCAGGAATTTCATCACTTATCTCATTGAAAGACAGTGATAAAGAGTTCACTAAGTTTAGCAACAATAGTAGACAATTTACCCAAAATTTTACCATTTCCATCCAAACAATTACTCATAATCCCAAACTCATACAACGAAAACTGAGCAATTCTAGCACAAGATAGAGAATTACCTATGTCAGTTATGTTCAACGCCACAACCCGCGAACACAGCCCGCATAAAACCCCGACCCACGAGCACTACGATCCTCATGGGACCATCTGAAAGCCACTAGTATCCATCTACTACTGATTTATGAAAATATCATAGGGAAGAGAAAATTTTGTGTTTGTCATAGATTGCTCTCACTCAATATTGAAGATCATGCAACCGAAACACAATCCACAAGATCAAAGTTTGAGTCAGCAATTGATCACATTTGCCAGAAATTCATAGGTAAACACGAAAAAAACCCTTGTATGTTTTAATTAATTATATAGGAGCATACTAGGAATATAATCATTGTATGATGAATAAAATATCCAAAATAGATCACCGAGAGCTTTAAAAATCATAATTTCCTACACTACGGCATCGCCTTCTGTCATCATTGCGTTGCCGCCTGTCACCACCGCCCGCCTACAAAGGCTGCGAATGTCTGCAGACAAATTAAGTGAGGATTTGTTTTTTTGTAATTTAGTATCAAGAATTAAATAATCAACTCAAATTTGAATGATTAATTATCATTTAATTGGGTGACAAGTGTATGGGCGGAATAATCTAGCATGGGCCAAATAATGCAAACCAAACATAAGATTAAATTTGATTATTTAATCTATCATGCATAATGACTCAAACTAAACACCCTCTTAATGTATTATTTTATGAAAATTCTTCATGAAATTACAATTTTAAAACGGTTAAATGCAAATCAAATTATTAACTTAAATTTATTTTGCAATTTCAACATCACTTTGGAAATTTTGTAAATAAATATTAGTTTTTGTTTTTTTAATTCCCATTGAAATTTTCAAAAAAAAATTATCATCAGAAAAATAACATTCACGTCAATGGGGACTAAGATTGATCTTTTAATGTATTTTCATTTTTTTAGGTTATATAATCGTTACTTATAAATGGCCTTTACGTAGCTCAGCTTATAAATGATTGTTTTGAGTAAAATGGAAATATTTTTCTTGGCAGAATCTGTTCTTTCATGTATCTGAAGTGTTGCTTAAATATAGTGTACGAGTCGTCGGTTATCTGTAATAATTTCAAAATTGTAATGGGCCAAGACTTCCCACGGTTGGGCTTGGATCTGATTGGACTGATCCTAGCCCAAATTTCCAATATAATTTTGTTATTGCTGATATGGCTCAACAATGCATTTATCTTATACAGAAAAATTATAAAAACTATATGGTGGGAAAAGGACCAAATCCTTGTTGTAAATGGCGTTTATCTAATATTGCAATATATTTTAATATGTAATATATGTTAATGTGTGCTAACCGGTTACTCTATAGCATCATGATATACTGTGTACATGCATGATGAAATAGAAAATAGAATATTAGTTAGAAATGGAAGTGAACAATTGGGGAAAAAATAAACTAAACGAAAAGGGATATTATTAGCAATCCGTGATGCATGCTGAATTGCTGATATGTTTCAAAAGAAAAACCAATCATATAGATTTCCACTAATTGCATCAAAAAATTTGAAGACAATCAATATGTATAGTTACATAATTACTTTTGGTGCCCTATAATATCTCATGCCTCCTGCAGATTGCTACAAACCAGACCGAGTTCAAAAAAAAAGAGAGAAATTTTTGTGAAAAAAATCATATAAATTTCCACTAATTGCATCAAAAAATTTGAAGAAAATGAATATATTGAGTTACATAATTACTTTTGGTGCCCTACAATATCTCATGCCTCCTACATATTGCTACAAACCAGACCTGAATTCAAATAAAAAAGAGGGGGAAAAACATTGATCATGCTCGAAAAGTTTTAGAAATATCACATGATATTGACCGCCACATTTATGTTTAAAGTGGTGCATGACTCCATTTAAATGATATATATGATTTCCTAGTGGATTTCCATAAGTCTTTTCATCTCATCTTTAAAAAAAGTTGACATAATTTTGGTGTACCATTTACAAATGATCACTTTTGATTGTCTGATAACATGAATGATTTAAAGGTGATGCAGCTCTGTCCGCCATTTCTTACACAAAAATCATCCTAAGTTGTGACTTCTGAAGTTTATGGATGCTCATAGTCATAGCTTGGTATCATGACTCATATTTGCACTCTTGGAATCCAATGATTTTGTCATTTTGTGAATTTTTCATGTTGCATTTCACGTACATGTCGTCTTTGTACTCAACTCGAACGATCGCGAAAATATATAGTTCATCAACGATGGTCGGTTCTGGCTGATTCGATCAGGATTATGATGAGTCTATCTCAATCTTTGATTCGTATATAACTGTTGGAAATCCGTGTATATATATATATTATATATATGGTCAAGTTTCCAGGAAGCTACTTTGACCAAGATTTTGAGTGATGTAACGTTTAATTTTGTGAAATTAAACGGCATAGGATCGATCTACGTTTTGAGTAGATGATCGTGGTGTATTCACATTCTCAAATCCGATTTCCGGTGAGTGAGAAATAATGGATCAAAGTTGGTCACTTAAACATGGAGTTATGTGATTAAGGGGATAAGTATGGATTAATTAATCTTTATCCCACATTGATTAATGTACCTTCATTAATTGTCTATATAAGTGGTTCATTGAACACTTAGTATAATTATGTGCACAAGTGATGGGCTGGAAAGCCCACGCCGCCGCCGCCGCTTCGTGCCGGGGCCGTGCGGTGCCGTCTCCAAAGACCCGCGCCCGCCCGGCCCGGCCCGGTTCCGTGGTCCGTGATCCGTGGATCGTGGATCGTGGATCTTGGATCTTGGATCTTGGTCTGGGTGGTCTTTGGGCCATTCTTTGGGCTGCTCGTGGGCTTTGCCGTGGACTGGTTCCGTGGCCCATTGCCCTATATTTTGGATCAATGTTTGATCGAGCCCAAAGATGGAGTTGGTCGAGGCCCAACTCGTGTAGTCAATTCGTTGGGCCGTGTGCGATGGAGTTGGTCCGAGGCCCAACTCATGTAGCCCAATCCGTTGGGCTGCTTGTGCACTCGAAGAGACGTCCGGATACGCCCAATGAACCCGACGCACGCATTGTCCGATTCGTCGTGAATCGTCGGTAACGTTTCGACATGATGGCTCTGCGGGAAACGTGCCCACGTTGTCTCCAGAAACCGTCACGTAACCCCGCTGCACTCAATGGGGGACATAACTCCGTAACACCCGACATCAATGCCGGTGTTGACTCCAAAGATGTTTCCCATGAGGGACGACGCTATAAATAGGACATGTCTCCCAAAGATTAGTCACCTCATCGCAAAAGCATTCCAAAGATACCTAAGAGCATTCCCTGCATACATACTTTGTGTCCAAGCTCTGTCCTCGCCTCCGTCCAGTTCACCGGAGCTCGTTGGTCTGAGGTGCTGCCACCTACGAGACGCTGTCGTTTCATCTTTGGGGACGATACGCCAGAACCGAGAGTACTACCGAGGCGTATCTCGTCTTGCGAAAAGAGGCCTCCTCGACTCGGCATCTAGAATAAGGTTTTCTGTTTCTATTTTTTTTTTCTTGTTTTTAAGTTCATTGTTAGTTTGATCTCCTTCTACTTTTCTGTTTTAAGTTGTAATACGCCCGGCAAGTTGTACTGTTCTGTAAACTATTTTCAAACAATCGCAAGACGAGATAGTATTTGGCACAAGGAGTTGAGGCATTAAATTGACTTAAAACTTTCGAAACTATAAACCTTTGCTTGAGATGTCATCGTTCCACCCATCGACTACTCGCTTCGCCGACGCCGCCGCCGCCCGTTGCATCTGCTTCCGCCGCCGCCAGTCGCACTATGGCTTCGGTCATGTTTGGTTCGATGCCTTCGGGATCAGCCATTGGGCCCTTTGGATCGACTGTTAGTTCCACTTTTAGTGGTTCAACCATTGGTTCCAGTTTTAGTGGTTCAATTGGTTCGACGATCGCACTTTTCGATTGGGTCGATTGTTGGATCCATGGGATCTAACACCGGTGGTTCTCATTCGAGTTCCATGTTTGAAGACACTTCAGTGGGTTTGGTGGATCGATTTTGGATCGATCTCGGCCTGCTCATACCGCAGGATGATGCCGTCTGCCGAGAAGCCGCCGAAGTTTGGAGGATCCGACTTCAAGAGATGGCAGCAAAAGATGTTGTTCTACCTCACGACGTTGGACTTCACCAATTTCTTGGTGGAAGATAAGCCCGCCGTTCCGGGGGCCGAAGTGACGGACTTTCACGTCCGAGCAGCATATGACTACTGGCGCACTGGCGACTATCTTTGTAAAAACTTTATTCTTGGTAGTTTAGAAGATAGCTTGTATAGTGTTTATGCTGTTGTAACGACATCCAAATGTATGTGGGATGCGCTAGAAAAGAAGTACCGTAGTGATGATGCAGGTACAAAGAAGTTTATTGTAGCCAAATATTTGGACTATAAGATGGTCGATTCTCGACCGATCATGGACCAAGTGCAAGAGTTTCAACTCATTGTACACGAGGTTCAAGCCGAAGGCACACTCGCTTTTGGACGGCTTTGTCGTCACTACAGTGATTGAGAAGCTACCCGGGTGGAGAGACTTCAAGGTCTACCTTAAGCACAAGCGAAAGGATATGACACTTGAAGACTTGATCGTCAAACTGCGCATCGAGTCTGACGTGAAGAAGCAAGATTTAAAAGCGAAAGGCTTGATCGATGCTAGAGCCAACCTGTTGGAGAGAGGCGGTCCCTCCAACAAACGTGTTCGTCCCAATGTCAAAGACAAAGGCAAAGGGAAGATGGTTGCCCGTAAGTTTGATGGGGACTGTTACAATTGTGGCAAGCATGGCCACACGAGTAAGGACTGTCGTCAACCTAAGAAGAAGAAGGCTAAGCAAGTTACCAACGTTGTCGAGAAGGATTTCGACAAATGGAACAAGGATGACTTGGCTGCTGTGGTGACCGAATAAGTCAACCACGTCGAGAATCAAGGTGGATGGTTCATCGACACTGGCGCGACTGCGCACGTCTGCGCCGAAAAGATGCGTTTCTCCACCTACAAGGTTGTTGAGGGGAGGAAGCTCAACATGGGGAACTAAGCTTCGTCCGAGGTTACCGGAGTTGGTGATGTGGTGCTCAAGATGTCGTTCGGCATTGAGATCACGTTGAAGGATGTGCTGCATGTCTCAGACATTCGTAAGAATTTAGTGTCGGGCTCGATTCTAGTTAACAAGGGGTTTAGACTAGTTTTTGAATCGGACAAATTTGTCTTGACTAAGTTTGGGAAGTTCCTTGGTAGGGTTATCTCACGGGGTCTTTTCAAATTGAATGTAATGGTCGTCTACCGTGTACCCAAGATTGTTATGAATGAAAATGCATCTACTTCCTCTTACTTGACTGAGTGCTCTTATTTATGGCATTGTAGATTAGGACATGTTAATCTAAATGCAATAAAAAGATTAGTAAATTTAGATTTACTAAAGTTAAATGAAACTAATACACAAATGAAATGTGAGGTTTGTGTGGAAGCCAAAATGGCTAAGTTACCGTTTATTCGGTGAGAACAGAGCACTAAGCCCTAGAACTTATTCACACTAATGTGTGTGATTTAAAGTTTGTACAAACTAGAGGTGGTAAAAGTACTTCATCACGTTTATTGATGATCAGACAAGATATTGTTATCTTTACCTTCTAAGAAGTAAAGACGAGGCTATTGAAGCTTTTAAAACTTCAAGAACGAAGCCGAGAATCAACTAAGCTGTCGAATTAAGGCATTCGAAGTGATAGAGGGGAGAATATGTAGCTCCGTTTGAAGCATTATGCAACGAAAGTGGTATAATACATCAAACGACGACCCTTATTCACCTCGATCTAATGGCGTTCTTCGAACGTAAAATCGAACACTTAAGGAGATGATGAATGCTTTGTTGATTAGTTCGAGGTTGCCCGAGAACTTGTGGGGAAGTCGTTTTTGACCAACTACATCTTGAACAAAATTTCACTGAAGAGTAAGGATGTCACTCCTTACGAGTTATGGAAATGAAGAAAGCCATTGTACAAATATCTCAAAGTGTGGGGGTGTTTGGCGAAGGTTGAGGTGCCTCTTCCTAAACAAGTTACAATTGGACCTAAAATAGTCGATTGTATCTTTATTGGGTATGCACTGAACAGCAGCGCCTATCGTTTTCTGATCCACAGGTCAGAGGTACCGGATATGACTGTGGGGACGACGATTGAATCAAGGAATGCTATATTTTTGAAAGTGTTTATCCTCAGAAAGACAAGGATAAAGTGAAGCCGACTCTAGCAATAGAGCGATGGTGAAGTCAATTCTAAACCTTTGGAGGAAGAACCGATATCGCATAAGCGATCGAGGTCTGATCCAGAGGGGTCGGAACCGAGACGAGGCAGTAGAGTCAGAACGCCAAAGGATTTTGGTCTTTACTATATTGCATTCATGTTGGACGAAGAACCAACGTCGATCAAAGTAGCCTATGCTCGGCCAGACGGGATGCTCTGGCGAGAGGCTATTCAAAGTGAGATTGATTCTATTCTGCAAAACCACACTTGGGTGCTAGTTGATTTGCCAGAAGGTTGTAAGCCCTTAGGATGAAAATGGATCCTTAAAAGAAAGTACAAGGCAGATGGATCAATTGAAAAATATAAGGCACGTTTGGTTGTCAAAGGGTTTAAACAAAGAGAGGGGTACGATTTCTTCGATACCTATTCACCTGTGACGAGGATTACGTCTATTAGGGTGCTTCTCGCAATTGCTGCTTTGCACAATCTTGAGATTCATCAAATGGACGTTAAGACTGCGTTTTTGAATGATGACCTCGAGGATGAGGTATATATAGAGCAACCCGAAGGGTTTGTACTACCTGGTCAAGAGGGCAAGGTATGCAAACTCGTGAAGTCTCTATATGGTTTCAAATAAGCGTCGTTACAATGGCACTTGAAATTTGACAATGTTATGTTGGCAAATGATTTCAAGATCAACGAGTGTGACAAATGTGTCTACGTTAATAACACTGATAATGGTTATGTTATAGTGTGTCTGTATATAGATGACATGTTGATCATGGGTAGCAATACTCAAGTCATTAATGACACAAAGCGCATGTTAAAAAGAAATTTTGACATGAAGGACATGAGATTAGCTGATGTGATTCTTGGAATCAAGATTCTAAGAAGATCAGACGGAATTTTCTTGACACAATCTCACTACGTCGAAAAAGTGCTTAAGAAATTCAACGCGTTTGACAGTTTGCCTGCTAAGACCCCATTGGAGCTCAATGTTCACTTGAGTAAGAACAGGGGTGAACCTGTTGGACAAGAAGACTATGCTAAGGTCATCGGGTGTTTGATGTATCTTACAAATTATACCCGACCCGACATAGCTTTTGTGAACAAATTGAGTCGTTACACGAGCAATCCAAGCAAGGAGCATTGGAAGGCTCTAGTGAGAGTTTTGAGGTACTTCAAGTATACTCAAAATCATGGATCGCATTCACGAGATATCTCCCAAGACTTGAAGGGTACTTGTGATGCCAATGGATATCGACACTAAAGATTCAATTTCTACAAGTGGGTGCGTGTTCACGACGGGAGGTGCTATTTCTTGAAGATCCACGAAGCAGACGTGTATAGCCCGATCCACCATGGAATCTGAATTCATAGCTTTGGATAAAGCTGGTGAGGAAGCCGAGTGGCTCCGTAATTTTTTGGAAGATATTCCATGTTGGTCTAAACCTGTGCCACTGATGATGATTCACTGTGATAGCCAAGCAGCTATTGGAAGGGCGAAAAGTGGTTTGTATAATGGTAAGTTTCGACATATACGTCGGTGACATAATACCATGAGGCATTTGATCTCAAGTGGGGTTATCTCAGTTGACTATGTCAAGTCAATAGATAATCTGGCAGATCCGTTAACCAAATGGTTGAACCGGAATCAAATGATCAAGTTGCTAGAGGGAATGGGGTTAAAATCCACATCTTAAGAACAATCATCATAGTGGTAACCCAACCATGATGACTGGAGATCCCAAGAACTTGGTTCAATGGGAGAACTAAGCTATATGAGTTCGTGTGTAAACACTCAAATTAGTTTGTTCCCTAGAAAGCAAACGAGTGTTGAAAAACTTGCCTAGTGGTGAGGTTGAGTCGTTGAATCTTAATGATTCCTAAGATACCTCGAGGAGGTTGAGTATGGCAAGATACTAGGTAAAGAATCACCTATATAAGTGCGAAGTGGGGCCGCTTCAAACAAAGCACTTATAAATCCAAAGTGGATGTCCATGGCCAAAATGAAATCAAACGTGAGAACGGATGAGGTTGAGGTGTTAAAGTGTTAATACCATTGTCTCAGTGCACGTTGTGGGGGAATAGTTCAATGCATCGTGTCCACTAATCCGCCTATGTACTCGATGGTACTAACTATGGAAGGTTCAAGGCCATAAACCACCTGTCCAAATATTTTAACATCTCTTGAGGACTGAGCTGTGTCTGCATACATGCATATGGCTATTTCCACTCATGTGGGGGATTGTTGGAAATCCGTGTATATATATATATATATATATATATATTAAATATGGTCAAGTTTTCCAGGAAGCTACTTTGACCAAGATTTTGATTGACGTAACGTTTAATTTTATGAAATTAAATGGCATAGGATCGATCTACGTTTCGAGTAGATGATCGTGGTGTATTCACATTCTCAAATCCGATTTCCGGTGAGTGAGAAATAATGGATCAAAGTTGGTCACTTAAACATGGAGTTATGTGATTAAGGGGATAAGAATGGATTAATTAATCCTTATCCCACATTGATTAATGTACCTTCATTAATTGTCTATCTAAGTGGTTCATTGAACACTTAGTATAATTATGTGCACAAGTGATGGGTTGGAAAGCCCACGCACACGCCGCCGCCGCCGCCGCCGTGCTCGGGCCCGGTGCCCGACGCCCGCGCGCACTCCATGCCCGGCCCGGTTCCGGTTCCGTGGTCCGTGGATCGTGGATCTTGGATCTTGGATCTTGACAATTGGTCTTTGGGTGGTCTTTGGGCTGTTCTTTGGGCCTGTTCGTGGGCTTGCTTCGTGGATCGGTTCCGTGGCCCATTGCCTTATATTTTGGATCAATGTTTGATCGAGCCCAAAGATGGAGTTGGTCCGGGCCCAACTCGTGTAGTCCAATCCGTTGGGCTGTTGTGCGATGGAGTTGGTCCGAGGCCCAACTCGTGTAAGCCCAATCCGTTGGGCTGCGCTGCACGCGAAGAGACGTCCGGATCGCCCAATGAACACGGACGCACGCATTGTCCGATTCGTCGAATCGCCGGTAACGTTCCGACATGATGGCTCTGCGGAAAACGTGCCCACGTTGTGTCCAGAAACCGCCGCGTAACCCCTCTGCACTCAATGGGGGACATAACTCCGTAACACCCGACATCAATGCCGGTGTTGACTCCAACATGCTCCCCATGAGGGGGACGACGCCTATAATAGGACATGTCTCCAAAGATTAGTCACCATCGCAAAAGCATTCCAAAGATACCTAAGAGCATTCCCTGCATACATACTTTGTGTCCAAGCTCGCCCCGCCTCCGTCCAGTTCGTCGGAGCTCGTTGGTCTGCGGTGCTGCCACCTACGAGACGCTGCCGTTTCATCTTTGGGGACGATACGCCAGAACCGAGAGCACTACCGGGGCGTATCTCGTCTTGCGAAAAGAGGCCTTCTCGACTCGGCATCTAGAATACGATTTTCTGTTTCTATTATTTTTTTCTTGTTTTTAAGTTCATTATTAGTTTGATCTCCTTCTACTTTTCTGTTTTAAGTTATAATACGCCCGACAAGTTGTACTGTTCTGTACACTATTTTCAAACAATAACTACATAATATACATGAACCAGTCTGAATCATGAGGGACTGTATTAAGAAAATTATATATTAACTGTATGTTTTGATTAGATCCCAAAACCCTGCTGATATAACTTATGTTACTCATTTGTTCTTGAGTCAGCCGTTTTTGTTACAGGCTTCAACAAAAGAACTACCAGATTGGACAGGCCTAAGATTGGATGAGTTCGAGCAGTATTGAGGTTAGCTTTATTGATAGGAGTATTAGTACCAGCCAACTAATAAAAGCTCAACTGAAGGATCGCGTACTGAAGACTGAAGTATAACAGTACTGATGAACAGAGCTATTGGAGTAAAGTCGAACACTGAAGTCGGAAGACTAAATATCGGAGACTGAAGACTCGGCGCTGCTGGAAGCAAAGAAGTCAGGATATGACTAAGTGTCATACCAACAGCTGACTGACCAAGATAGGAAGTCAAAGCTAGCTACCAGAAGTCAAAGTTGGCGACATGAAGTCAAAGCTACTAATCAATAGTCAAAGATAGTGACAAGTAGTCAAAGCTAGCGATACCAAGTCAAACATGGTTAATGAAAAGTCAAAACTGACTATTTCTACGTCGTAAGCCGAAAGCGTCATACTGACTCAGGTTCCCATACTGACAAAAGACGGAGTCCAGCCTGCTGATAAAAGACGGAGCAGTCTCGACTGGTCTAACCTTAAGTCAACGTACTGATAAAACATGGAGTCAACTCAACTGAAAAATACAGAGACATTTTAACCTTGAGTGTTTAACTCAGCCACGTGTCTTAGCGTATCTACAGAAGATCTTGACATGCCAGAAGAATTTTTCAGAGTTGCAGAGTTACAGTGTACGATGATACAGACCCTGATAGCGACGTATGAGGATTCAAACGGGAAGAATTCAAATGACAGATAGAATGATGTGATTGGTGCTCCCTCTAATAGAACTATTCATCATCTCCTCTATAAATACGTGCAGAATCCAAGATTTGAAGACTACTAAAACGTTAAACATTTGAACTGTCTAAAACATTCAAAAGTTCAAAGATCAAGAACTATCACTCAGCGATTTTGAAGAAAAAGTCTACAGTGATATCAGTAAACTTTCAGAGTTCAAATATATTTATCAGCTCAATGTTTCAGTATATATTTCCTTTAAGTCTATGATAGTACTTTGTATATCTCAAGCCTAGACATACTGAGTTTGTTGCCTGTGACAGCTCAAATTTTAGTTGGAAAACCCTCTATAAAACTCCCCCAGTTTAAGTAGAAATTTGGGCAAGTAGACAACGAAGTGTTAGTTGTTGAAATCTTGGTTGCCTTGCACCTAGGGGTGTGCAAGAACCAAACCGAAAAACCGATCGAACCGATTGGTTTCGGTCGGTTCGGTTTGGTTTTTGAAAAAATCAATTTTCGGTTCAGTTCAAATTTTTAAATAAAATCGGTTTTCGATTCGATTTTCGGTTTTATATTTTAGGTTCGATTTAGAACCGAACCGAACCGAAAATATTATTTTATATATTTATATATTTTACATAATAATTAATTAATATTTTAATTAAATAATTAGGATTAAAACATGTTTATTTAAATGTATATATATATATATATATAATATGTTTCGGTCGGTTTTTCGGTCCGACTAAAATCGATCGATTTTTTTTGTTCGATTTTCGATCGGTCCGAAACTATAAATCGGTTCGGTTCGATTCAAAAAAATATATTCGATTCGATTTTCGATTTGAAAATTTTCGATCGGTCGGTCAAACCGATCGACCGATGCACACCCCTACTTGCACCTGTAAGCAAGAGGTTTAGGTCAACTGCACCCATAAGCAGTCAGAGGTTTCATGCACCAGCAAGCGTTGGAAGAACGCCAAGTTATGCGGATACAGTAAGGTTAACTCTGTATCTAGGTTTATATCTTATACCCGTAAACAAGACCAAATCTAAGTTAGTGGATTGAGTAAGCAATGAGTCCGTGGACGTAGGAGCTGATATCTCCGAACCACGTAAAAATCAAGTGTTATTTACTTTTAGTTCTTTATATTTAGTGTCATATTTTCATGCATATTATTGAACTGACATCACCAGCATACAAGCATCACATCATCATTTTAAAATACTCTATCAGTATCAGTTTGATACTATTGAGATAAACTGAAAACTTATTAAGCCATATTTGACTAAGTGTTTTAAAGCCAGTTCAAGTTTCCAGTAAGACAAATGCAGTAACCATCACATTTCGCACGCACATCAGTTATCAGTCCAACTGACCAGCTGTCTCATCAGATGTTTGCTAACTGATATCACTCAATACAAGACTTCTCTTATCTCGAATCGACCAAAGACATTCGAAACCGATCTTGGTGCCGTTATCCGATCAAATATTGCCATAGTAGCCAGTCAGTCTTATGAAAAGGAAAAAAAATTGCCTGATTGGTGTATTCTCCCTCTCCCCATACACCAGTACGTATCATGAGGGACCCATCAATTGGTATCAGAGCAGGTTGTTCACAAGAACAACTAACTCCCATCATATTGTTGTTTTCGAACAGATCTTGCAAATTATAAATTTTCTGCATACTGCTGCATATCTGCTATGATGGAAACTAACTATAGCAGGTCAACTTCTCTTCCTACGTTCGCGGTGGACAATTATGAATCTAAAAATCAAAAGCTACCTCACTGCTCAATAAAGTCGCATGTGGGAGGTCATCACCAACGGACCTATCATTTTTAGAGAAAAGGTCATGAAAGTAAGCACATAACCGAGAAATGATCCTACATACAAGTTAGGCCAAAGGATTGAGCCAACTTCATGTCAGAGGAGTGAAAGCAAGACGAGTTCGACAACTTGGTAAAGAATATCACCTCTGGAACAATTCCCAAGTCTCATATTGGGAAGCTGATGAAATGTGAGACAACAAAGGAGATATGAGACACGCTTGAGAGCCTCTGTGGTGGCTCCGAGGAGATAAAAAAGAACAAGCTGACGATAGCTTGTCAGAAGTTCAACAACGTCAAACAGAAGAAGGTAGGATTCATTGATGACATGGAACTCAGATTCGCTACCATCATTAATGAGATCTCAGCCTTGAGGAAGAACAAGTACACACAACGCGAGATCAACCTTAAGGTCCTATGAGCACTCCCAGCTACTAACTGAAAGTTACACAGTAGTACTTCAGAAGAAGGCATGCTTCAACGAGATGTCAACTGACACACTGTTCTCAGTCCTAAAAGCTTATGAGTATTTCGACGTACAGAAGAGTCATCAAAAGCTGACGCATCTGAAGAAAAAACTCAAGTCAGCACGAGCATGAATTAAAGAATGAGAGAGTTTTCCTCAAATCATATTGAAACATGGTATCACAAAACGTTCAAATAATAAGAAAAAACAAAACTATAACGTTTAGAAACACATTACTCCACCGCACAAATCCTTGCCATGCGACTGTATATGAATCAATAAACAAGTTGCAATTTACCTGTTGCTGGGATCACTGCTATTCACTACGTTTGCTTTTTATCTTTTATATTCAAATTCCGTAACCCCTGAAAGTAACACAAAATAATATCACACATTTGTAATAACATATCCATAAATGTACGTCAAGAAACTTGTTTGGCATACAAGGCAGAGAGCCACAGGCAGAAGGTAGTATTATTTAGAGTATTTATGACTATGTATCTATTATTATTATCTGTCATCAAACTAACAGAAAAGCATTAATGTGCCAAAGTTCATGAATAAAGACTATGCTATAATGAACTGCTAAAGGTTACTGTCCTTTTCTTTGTGACAGATGCATAATAGCCATGAAAAGTTACTGTCTTTTTTGTGACAGATGCATAATAGCGTAATAACTAGTTAACATCGTATGTTATTTTGTTTCTACATATGTATCAAACTTTAGCAGTAACCATAAGCAAACCCAATATTTTTATAGTGAAGAAAAAGGAAAGCTAAAACATTGTAATGCATAGGTTTGGTAAACCTCTCAGGCCCTTCTTCCCGTTGTTTGAAATGGTGGCCACATATATAGATGAAAAAATTTTAGAACCCTGATTTCCTTACATACTCTTCATTAGAAAACAATTTGCTTCTAATAAAAATAACAACCGTTAGCAATCCAGAAACAAAGGTAAAGTATTGAATTACTGGTCAAGAATTACTCTGCACAAGCAGACAATAGTTTTGTTCATACTGGCACAAGTAGTGGTAATGCAGTTGGTTGAGAGACAGTCAGACGATTAAATGTATCAGTCAAATAAGTAAATCTAAACCCATAAATATATTTGAACCTAATTCTTAAGCCTCTAATGAATTTTGATGCATTGGACCGTCTTATACGATACTTTAAGTTCAGTCATTTTATAAATAACTTATAGGTATAGTGACAAGAGACAAAAACAATCTAGTGATTTTTGTGAGTGGGCCGAGTCTGAAACCCACTGTCCAATATTATACAACAGAGCGTGTGTTATGCTTATGGTTAGCCCACACTCTTCATTTTAAAATGTTATTTCCCACCATTTTTAATTCCCTCTTTTTACGTTATCTTATCCTATTTCTACTTTTTTGGTGCTCAAAATTATCAGCTTTTCAATTTCAATTTTAAAACACAAAGCATTAGTAAAATTTAATTAAGTTCTTATCAAAAGTGAGTTAGGTTATTAAAAAAAGAGTAATTTAAGCTTTAGTGCCTCAAAATTTGCCCCCACCAACTACAACTACAATATGCAATATTCAAGATACTGTTCTCATTGTGTTTGAACATTGTTTTTATGTGTCGATATGCATAAGTTGGTAGCTGTTGTGTAGGGTGAAAGGTCAAATTCTGTTCATATATATAGGGTTGAGTTATAATAAAAATTTATTTTTTCGTAAAAATTTAAAAACCAATGCACTTTATATACAAAGCTAATGTATTTTACGTATAAAGCTAATGCACCACTGAGTTTTAGTAAAAGACAACACTATTTATCAATATTTCGTAGTACAGTAACTTTATGCATTAATTCTTACATGAATTAAAGAATGAGAGAGTTTTCCTTTTCAGTGTAACTATTTTAAACACCTACGGACGTGGACCATACTAGTTTTTAATCTGGGTAAACATTATTCACTCACCCAAATTCAGGTAAAAATAAGGATTATTTGGTGGTACGGAGCTTAACCGAATTTAAGTGTTTTTTTTTTCGTTATAACAATTGAAGTTACCACAATGAAAATAGTAAGTTAATACGTAGTCCATGGCCTAATTCTGAGATTGAGGATTTGTGGATCACTCCCACTTAATAAGTTTGTGGGCTGGCTTCAATGTAAATGTCCACAAACACTAGTCATAAAAACAAGTGATACACATCATTACAGCTAGGGCTGGTAATTTTCGACACGACACGAGAACACGACACGAACACGCACGAAATTAACGGGTTAGTGTTCAGCCTTATCGTGTTCGTGTTCTTATCGTGTCGACACGAAAAGGACATGATAATTTCGTGTCTTGTTCGTGTCGGATCCATGTCGTGTTCGTGTAAACCCGATAATTTTCGTGTTGCATTCGTGTTCGTGTCGGATCGTGTCGTTTTCGTATAATTCGATAATATTTATATATATTTAATATTAATTTAATTTTATTTATTTATTTATTTATTTTCTAATTTTTATTTAAATTTATTGTTTCGTGTCGTTATCGTGTCGTGTCAACACGAAAAAAATCGTATCATATTCGTGTTCGTGTCGTGTCCGTGTCAGTACATTTCGTGTCGTGTTCGTGTTCGTGTTGGACAGATCATTAACGGGTCGTGTTCGTGTTTGGCCTTATCAGGTCGTGTCGTTATCGTGTCGACACGATAATGACCCGACATGCACGAATTGCCAGCCCTAATTACAGCTAGGAGTTCGGACAAATGGTGCCATTAGATTTAATTCAGACTTCTTTTTTGTCGTGTAGACAAATATGAATATACATTTTTTTTTTGGAAAAAACGAAGTCTGAACATATTCCTTATAAAAATAATCTACGGAAAAGCATTTCAGTGGTGATTTTGTTTTTTTACTTTTCTAGAGCTTTGACCTTTGAATACATTTGATTATGGGGTAATACGGATAAATATCAATTTAAACCATGAATTATATATGTTTTATCAAAAATATCTATTAAAACCCCAAATTATCATATTTGATACAAATTAAAACCAAAAATATGATAGTTTGGGGTTTTAATAGATATTTTTGAAAGTTCAGGATATTTTTAATAAAACATGTATAGTTTATAGTTTAAATTGATATTTACCCTACTATATTGTATCCCAGTGGTTGGAATTTAGTGTCCAAGGTTAACATATTATTATTAAACATAATTTTCAATTAATGTTTTCCACGTCGGAATGTTTTCCACTAAATTTCCGACGTCCATATATTTATATGGCTTGTCGGATAGTTCACGTCGCAATGCACGTAAATCATAATAGAAGAAAAACCAATTGCCGAAAACAATGTCATTTCTCACAACACACACATTTCATCGTCTTCTTCACTTAGCCAAGACACCTTCTCAATCTCACAAGTTGCGCTACCGCTGGATGCGGCGGCAACACTGATGGTGCTTCCACCCCAACGTAGAAGCCGAACGAATCCAAACCCTTGCGTCTGTCGCGACCATCGTCAAATCCTTGCATGAACAACATGTCAAGAGAGAATTAGGCTCGATCTTATCGAGGTCCACGAAGAAGCTTTCTTCGAATTGATTGGAGTCTGACAACGTGGGCTTGTAGCTCTGCGACAATCCATTGTCGAATTTGAAAGTTCCCGTTGCGATGACAGAATATATTTATGGTATATAGTGTGTCTAGTTTAAACTATTCATTCAAAACTTATGAAAATAGTATTAAAATATGTTTTGAAGTTAAAATATTTAAAATAAATATTAGTTCAATATATTGCTTCAATTAAAATCACATTTTAACAATTTAATTACATTGAAATTAATATTTTGTTATCCATTGGCTAATCAACTCATAATTATTCACTTTTAAACATAATTAAAATGTTTAGAAATGTAAACTGTTTATTGGTGCATCGCACATCAGACGTACTAGTTGTTTAAAAGTTGAAGTCAGATTCTTTAATAGAAAATGTTACAAGAAAAGCATTGCAATGACCAAATTTGTTTTTCTTTTCAATTTAATACAAAAATTTAAAGGACGCATCACGATGGATTCGAACCTAAGATCTTTAATCTTGAGTATTAACCACTTTACCACTAGACCCTCACACACACACAAATATCCTTTATCAAGTCTTTATGTGACCTTAATTGATTGAATGAGTAAGTTCGTATAATTAAGATTTTACGTATTTAATTTGGGGAAGACTTGTCTTTGCTTGGTTTTCACTTGTTATACAATGATGCGACTCATCAATAATGCTTTCAAATAACAGCTACAAAATCATCCTTGTAAACTAAAAGAAAACGAAAATACCATGTTTGAGTTTAAATTAATTTCAAACTTCTTTTTATTAAATGGGTAATGATAAATTACATTTCCGTGTTTGGATATTTTCCACTTAGTGTCCCAATGAGTTTTCGACGCTCATATACTTATGGCTCATGAAGTCCATATCCGCAATCCACGTAGATAATTAGAAAAGAAAAAAGAGAAACACCTTCATTGGCTCCATACGATCTCAGTCGTCCAACTTCAAGCATGTTAGACTTCACCACTATTAGGTCACTCCATTGAAATTATATAAATCATTAAATTCAAAAGTTGTATCACAACTATGGGACAGGCCAAAGTTTTTTATTACAGTGTGCTAAAGTATTCAAACAAATGGCATCAAGCAAGACCAGAGTTTTCATACTACAAGACATCAAGTTCTGTTTTGTTTTCTCCTTTTTGCTTTAAAAATAAATAAACACAATCCAGTGTTGGTACATTGCTGGATTATGCTGATTTTCAATACATTTATTATAATATACACGTGACATATGTAAAATACCATTAATTCCACTAAATAAGGAGGTGGAATAATCCAAAATAACATATTCGAATGTAACAGGCCCATATAAAGAAAATTTATTGCGATACTTTAGACTAATTTATAACTCAAAACATAATTTAATATATATATATTAAGGATTGAGTTCTAGTATTACTATGTCTTTAGATAATATATACTACTCCATCTGTCCTATTATTATTAGCACGTTTTCCTTTTAGGGCTGTCCCATTAAGTTGGTCCGTTTTAAAAAAAAAAGAAACATTTTTTACAATAAAAAGTATATCGAATTTCGTGTCATACATTACTTTATATACAAAACACAATTTTTCTTAATCTACGTGCAAAAAAGAAATGAGCTATTATTATTGGGACGGAGGGAGTATGAAATTTAGATCACACATTGTGATCATGTGGAGACAGCAGAAATTGATAAGTAACCACTTGTTCATTTTCATTTTTTTATTTGCGCTAGGGGCAAAATGAGAAAGGGACACAAGAACAGTCTTCTATCTTCTTCTCCTCTTCTCCGATCTTCTTATTTTGTGGTTCTTTTTAATAACGGTGGCAGACGATGATGATCGCCAATGGCGAGTTCTCACCTGAATTTGAGAAAAAGAGAAGTGAATTTTGAGAGAAGATTAAGGGATCAAGATAGAGAGTGACAATGGTGATGGTTTACGATTAAGTTCGCTTGTAATTAGAGAAGGAGACGGTAGAACTAACGGAGTAGGATGGGCGAGGATTTTATTAATGTTAGGAAGAGGAATATGCATATGACAAAACACAATCATGCATATAATAAAATAGAAACTTATTGTTGACCAATAGGCGTTGGGAAGATGCGCCAACGTAGGCACGCGCTTCCAGCCAGTGCGCCAATGTGCCACGAAATCACAACTTGCATATGACAAAAGAGAGTCATGCATATAATAAACAGAAACTTGCATATTGGCAAACAGAAATATGCATACCGTAAAACAAAAATATGCATATTTTAAAATAGAAATTCATATGCACGTTTGTATTCAACGATATGCATTTTTTTGTTCAACCGTACCTATATTTTTATGCATGCATAGTTTGGAAAAAAAATAAAAAATCATAACCATAGAATTTATGAAATGAATAGATGAGATTGAATATTAGCTACTACCTAAATTGGGTACCTCTCTCTCTCTCTATATATATATATATATATATATATATATATATATATATAGAGTGAGGTTCATAGGAGATGGATCAGGTTCATATAGAGTGATGTTCGGGTGTGCTAGAGTTTTGTATTTTGTGTGCTACACGTATTATTGTGCAGCACTATAACTCTTCTTGTGCTACGCTGCAATGAAAGATGTGCTAAACTAATATATTTAGCATATGTGCTACGAATAGATGAAATATGTGCTAAACTAACATGTGCAATATAGTAATTCTGATTGTGCTACACAAATATGAAAGATGTGATACTATTCATATTTTTGTACATTAAGGAGTTTTCTCACCATAACCAACCCAGAAGTTCATATATATATATATATATATAGGGAGGTTAACGTAAAAACCATTTTTATTGTGAAAACGTGAGAACAAAAAAATGATGAATTCAGTGTGAAACTTGATGAATCCGTTGGGAAAGTTACTGAATCCAAAAAAAATAGAATTTTCGCCTCTCATGGGATTCGAACCCTGGTTGAAAATTCTGAATTTTTGGATTCAATAACTTTCCTAGCAGATTCATTAACTTTCATAGTAAATTCATTTTGTTCGTAAAGAATTTCCGTGGTTCTTAGTTCTCACGTTAAAATTGGTTCTTATTTAAACCTCACTATATATATATATATAGGTTAGTTATGGTGAGAAAACTCTTTAATGTAGGAAATAGGAATAGTAGCACATCTTTCATATTTGTGTAGCACAATCAGAATACTAGATTGCACATGTTAGTTTAGCATATATTTCATCTCTTCATAGCACATATGCTAAATATATTAGTTTAACGCATCTTTCATTGTAACGTAGCACAAGAAGGTTTATAGTACTGCACAGTAATCCGCATAGCACACAAAACATAAAACTGTAACACAACCAAAATTAAATCTCAACCATTGATCTAGCAAATCAAAAGCCCAAATTCATTCATATTTCTTACCAAATTATAATTTCCTACCTGATCCATCTCATATATATATATATATAGGGATGATTCCTGTAAGAATGGAAATAAGTGTAGGAAATAAGAATAGATATTTAAGTCTAGCATATCTTTCATATTTATGTAGCACAATCAAAATTACAATGTTGCACATGTTAGTTTAGCACATATTCCATCCATTCGTAGCACATATGCTAAATATATTAGCTTAGCACATCTTTCATTGCAGCGTAGCACAAGAAGGGTTCTAGTGTTGTACAGTAATCCGCGTAGCACACAAAACACAAAATTGTACAATTGAAATTAAATCTCAACCATTGATCCAACGAATCAAAGACCCAGATTCATTCTCATTTCCTACAAATTATCTTTTCCTGCCTGATCCATCTCCTATATATATATATATGATTCTACCCTATAACGTCGTTACCATTTTACCGTCGCCCATAGGGATGACAGTAGATCTATGATCAGTCCAGATTCGCAGATCCAAATATATTTTTCAGAATCTGGATTCAAATAAAATTAAGAGCTCGTCTCTATGGGCTTCACCGCACAGTATGCACACATTATACTATGCAATTAAATAGCGACGCATTAATATAAGCGATGGTAATTTAAATATAAATAATAAGGGTTTACAACTTACGTACTAGACAAATATATATAAGTTTTTGTGTAAAAATAATATAATTAATTGCATTTGACAGTTGGATTGGAAGATTCTAAAATTGTCGCTGCATTGCATAATAGTAACAGATGAGTAACTATTTTAAAGTCTCAATTTATGTAATAGTCGTACACGTAAAAGAGAAGTTAAACTTACTATTTAATTATATCAACTCTAAATCATATATTCATTATTGATCTCAATGACAAAGACATGTAATTATCTCGCTCTAGTGGTTATAGAGCTTTATGGACGTGAAAAATTGTAGATAATTTTTTAAAAAGAACCTGATATATTTTGATTGAATCTGCCGATATTATGAGTTTGGTAAACACAAAAAAGAAAAAGTGAATACCAACAAATTATGCTCCACAATTTTGTCGGAAACTCGAAACTAACAACTTGAATTCTAATGCCCCAAAATTATATAATCTCATGACATAATAATATCATTCCTTATTTTCAGAGAACGATGGGATCCCATCCTCGATCTCTTCACTTTCCAACTACAAAAAATTATTCAAGAATCGTTCAACTTGAAAATTTGACTTTATTTATTTCAACAGTTGAAGTCATATGACTAGGCTTCCGCTAAGTACGACTACGACATCGGCATCAACGCTACTAATTCCCGCAACTCACTCATCCCACGTACTCCGCCTTTCCCCTCACGTGCCATGCATCGCCACGGCTCGCATCACTTCCGCTGACGTGTCCCACCACCTCCACGTCACCATCTCTTGAATCTCCAACGCCACGTGTCCATCTACCCCCCCACCCCCCCCTATCCATTAAAATTTATTCCTCGCTTCATTTTCTCATCAGGTAAAAGAAGAAAATAAAGAAAATTTCTAGAGAGAGAAAGTTCCCGAGGGTGGGAGAAAAATCTTAAACAAAAGGGACCTCTTTTGTTTTTATTTTCCGAGGTGGTGTTGTATGAGTAGATGGCGACGCCGGAGATACAGAACGGCGGCGTTTCGGTGATTGCGGCAGCGCCGGTAGATCAGAACGGCCGGTCGGCGACCACGCTGAGGCTTTCATCTCCGATTAGGATCTTTCTATTCTTCCACAAGGCGATTCGAGCAGAGCTGGATGGGCTTCACCGTACTGCCTTGGCTTTGGCGACGAATGGAAGCGGCGGAGACATCAAGCAATTGATGGAGAAGTGTCATTTCTTAACGTCAATTTACAAGCACCATTGCAATGCCGAGGACGAGGTATGTGCTGAATTTTCTTCCATTTGGCTTTTTGCTGCCTGTTCCAATTGGATGCTGCTTTTGTTGATTTTAGTTGGCTGAATTTTTTGGAGCTAAAAAGCATGCCGTATTATGTATTTGGTTGGTATAACTGGCTGTATAAGCATTTCGGATGAAAATATCTAGAAGTTAGGTCTGCGTATTTTTCGTTTAATTTTTATTCTTATTGGAGAGTGTCCTTTTATCTATTGCTACTTGTTTTCTGTTTGATAATTAATATGAATATGCAGCTTTATTAAGTTTTTGAAAGCTTTTGCAGACGAACTTTAGTAGATCGTGTTGTTATCTTCTCTTTGTTCCAACTGTTATCTTAATTTTAGTATTGTCGGTTACGGCGTGCAAGTTTCCTATTTTGTTAAATGAAGAACTTACGGTATGATTGGTAGTTCGTAATACCTGATGTGTTGCTAGATTAAAAAAATCATTAACATAGTCTATGGAATTAACAATCACCTAACGAGGCACTATGCCTGTTTTTGCTCTTCTTCATCATGCTTTTAATTTTGATTGCTGGTTTCTATTTTGAGGCATTTTGTTTCTTCAAGAAGCAAGTTGGAAAAGTATCTGGCGTAAAACTATATCTGTTGAACACTTGAACAATGAAAATATGACATGCCTCTTTAGAGTAGGGCAATATTTATATACTAGTTGAAGTTTCACATGCATTCATTATGTGCCACAATATCTTATACACTCATACCTAAGGAAAATAAGTTGATTAACTATGTTGCTTCTCGAAACAGTGTTATCAGACTTATTCAATGCTTAGTTTATCTGTAGCTTCTTCAACGTTAGCTCAATGTTCATGTGAGTTCCTGCTCTTCTATGACAAGGGCTAATAAAAGTATGTTACCGTTCAGTTGCTGCTATATGTTTGTTGCCAGAGTAATTGCATGAGTACATATAATGCCACTGAGGCACTGTGTAAAAGATAATAAGAAAGACAAAAAAAATATCGCCCCTGATGATGTTGCAAGGATCAAAGACTAGCTATAGATATTTTCATTGATTATTCATACAACTGTTCGGACTATGCAACCTAACAACTAAAAAGCCTTTCATATATTAATGACAGGTTATATTTCCTGCCCTTGACATCCGTGTGAAGAATGTGGCACGGACTTATTCTCTCGAGCATGAGGGTGAAAGTGTGCTTTTTGATCAGTTGTTTACATTGTTAGGGAATGATATGAAAAACGAGGAAAGCTACAAAAGGGAGCTGGCGTCTTGTACAGGAGCACTTCAAACATCAATTAGTCAGCACATGTCTAAGGAAGAGGAGCAGGTTTAGTTTGGCCATCCTTCCCTTTTTCCCCCCACCCCCGTTCTCCTTGTCCGACTACCACAAACTCATGCTATCACAAAGATAAAGAATCTTAGTTAGTGAAAAATATGACTGTGTTGCTCTGATTCTTTTCGTCAGTTCCCTGGCTTTGCTTTCGAACTTCCCTTTGCTGACATTATATGTGTGCTTTTACTCTTGCCAGAAAATTGAAGGGATAAACATGACCTATTGAAAATGCATCCTTAATTCCAATATTGACTCAGTTGTCCATATGGAAAGAGGATATTATAGTATCAGCTTGGAAGTGATGGCATGCATTTTTTTAGTTATCAAAGTTCAGGTGGATCTAAAATTACTCGGCAAAAGGTCTTACAATAGAAAAGGATGCATTAATACTTCTGATATGCTTGGGAATTAAAAGTCAGGCAATGCTTTCGTCATCTTAACCTGATGTGTTACAGTGTTGTTTTCCATTTGACAGGTATTCCCGTTACTTAGTGAAAAGTTCTCATTTGAGGAGCAGGCATCATTAGTTTGGCAGTTTTTATGTAGTATTCCTGTAAATATGATGGCAGAATTCTTGCCATGGCTTTCTTCATCAATTTCACCAGATGAAAGGCAGGATATGCGTAAATGCTTGCACAGAATAATTCCAGATGAAAGACTGCTTCAACAGGTTAGATAGTTTGATTAGAAACACAAGCAGAAATTGGAAGTCTTGTTTTACTGATTAGCCTTCATCTCATTGAAGATTATATTTAACTGGATGGATGGGGTAAAGGTTTGCAACAAGCGTAAACGTTGTGAGGATGATCATAGACTCGTACCCAAGAATGGAGATTGCTCTCATGCATCTCCCCTGACTGAAGAAAGAGATCTTCTGCCATCTAATGGTATTGCTACCAGGTCTTTGCTATACCATCCAGTGGATGATATATTGCATTGGCATAAAGCCATTCAGAAGGAATTGAATGATATAGCTGAAGCAGCTCGAAGAATAAAGTTCACTGGAGATTTTTCCGATCTATATGCCTTCAACAAAAGGCTTCAATTTATAGCTGAAGTTTGTATTTTCCACAGGTATTATTTTTTCTCTCTTTTAATTTAAGTTTATTCATTTGGTACTTCTCTGGACATTTTTCCTTTATTGAACGACGACTTAAAATTTCTTTGCAATTGCTGCAGCATTGCCGAGGATAAAGTTATATTCCCTGCTGTAGAAATGTCATTTGTCGAGGAGCATGCAGAAGAAGAAAGTGAATTTGACAAGTTCCGATGCTTGATAGAAAGTATTGAGAGCGCTGGAGCTAACTCATGTGCTGAATTTTATTCTGAACTGTGCTCACAGGCTGATCGCATAATGGAGACGATAAAGAAGCATTTTCTCAACGAGGAAAAACTGGTATGTGATTCTCTCTTGGTTGTTTCTATTTCATATATGTATTTGTACTTTATATGATTGGCAGAAAGGTCAATTTAATCAAGTAAGACAGCTAATCATAAATTCTATAAAGCCGTGTATAGATGCACTCATGAGGAGGTTTGCTATCATTCATAAAAGACTGGTTTGATACTTTCAAATGTTAATGATACTTCATTTCAGTGTTTCTACTTTCTAGATGTCTCAATGAATTAGATTGCAGGTTCTTCCACGTGCAAGGAAGCATTGCCCTGAATGGCAGCGCGAACTTCTTTACCAGAGCTTGTGTGTGATGCCACTCAGATTGATTGAGTGCGTCTTGCCGTGGTTGGTTGGTTCATTGACCGAGGAGGAAGCTCGCTGCTTTCTTTATAACATGCACATGGCAGGTGAACTTGAAGTTCTCTTTTCTTAATCTTTGGGATTTCATCAGTTTATTCCATTTTCCAACAATTGATGCTTTTTATTTCTTCTAAGCAAATAATGTTATTGCAGCTCCAGCATCCGACACTGCTTTGGTTACGTTGTTTTCTGGCTGGGCATGCAAGGGTTATCCTAGGGAAATCTGTTTGTCCTCTAGTGCAATTGGTTGTTGTCCTGTCAAGGAGATTGAAGAAACACAAGAGCATTCTGGCAGATCTTGTCGTAACTGTGCTTGTGCAAGTACTTCCAATGCAACTTGTGTACAAACATGTGAGAAGGCAATTGATCAGGGAAACTTGGTTTTTTCAGCGGAAAATAATGTTTGCACTGTTTCAAAGACTGAATCTCCAAAAGCTTCTAACCAGTCTTGTTGTGTTCCTGGCCTAGGAGTGAATAGCAATAGTCTAGGAATGAGTTCCCTAGCTGCTGCAAAATCTTTACGCTCGTTATCTTTTGGTCCAAGTGCTCCTTCTCTAAACTCCAGTCTTTTTAACTGGGAAACAGATAATAGCTCCAGTGTTAGAGGCCATACATCAAGGCCAATTGATAACATTTTCAAATTTCACAAAGCAATCCGGAAGGATTTGGAATTTCTGGATATTGAGTCTGGAAAACTTGGTGATTGTGATGAAACTTTCCTGAGACAGTTTACGGGTAGATTTCGTCTTTTATGGGGTTTATACAGAGCGCATAGTAATGCAGAGGATGATATTGTCTTTCCTGCCTTAGAATCGAAGGAAACTCTTCACAATGTTAGCCATTCTTACACCTTGGACCACAAACAGGAAGAAGAACTGTTTGAAGATATCTCATCTGCACTAGCAGAGCTCACACAACTTCATGAGAACTTGAGTGCAAAAACCTCCACTGGCAATTTGGGTGAAAATTTATTGGGTTCAAGTCGTATTGATTGTTTAAAAAAATACAATGAGCTGGCTACAAAGATTCAGGGCATGTGCAAATCCATTAAAGTAACATTGGATCATCATGTTCTGCGTGAAGAGGTTGAACTTTGGCCATTGTTCGATCGGCATTTTTCTGTCGAGGAACAAGACAAGCTTGTCGGCCGCATTATTGGAACAACAGGAGCTGAGGTGCTTCAATCAATGCTGCCTTGGGTAACTTCTGCTCTTACCCAGGAAGAGCAAAACAAAATGATGAACACATGGAAGCACGCAACTAAGAACACTATGTTTAGTGAATGGCTTGATGAATGGTGGGGAGGGACCCTTGCAGCATCATCACAGGCATCCACATCAGAAAATAGCATCTCACAAGGTACTTCCGAAAATTAGCTAGTAACTATTGCACTTCTACATACTAAGTTAATGATTGTGTTTATTTGCTTCGTCGTCTCTCTCTCTCTCTCTCTCTTTATGAGTTGGTGGGTAGGGGAAATGGGATCCATACCCTAGTCTATCACCCGTACAAAGAGGAGGAATACCACTAAGCTACAATGCTTGTGGTTGTGGTTAATGATTGTGTTTGTTACTAGTAGAATATGTCACCAACTTGCTAGGTTGATGCTTCATAAGCAATATGTGTGTGCTTTTTCAGAAATTGATGTCCATGAATCTGTGGATCAAACTGATCATACGTTCAAGCCTGGGTGGAAAGATATTTTTCGGATGAACCAAAATGAGCTTGAATCAGAGATTCGGAAAGTCTCTCGTGATCCAACCCTTGATCCAAGAAGGAAAGCATATCTCATTCAAAACCTAATGACCAGGTGCCTCGCATCTTACTAGTATCTGAATGTTTTGTTTTTTGTTCGAATAGTTGTTGTTTTGGTTGGTTTATCTTAGGACATTAACTTACTCAGACCACTGTAACTATTGTTTAGTCGGTGGATTGCTTCTCAGCAGAAGTTCTCACAATCAAGAACTAGTAAAGCTGATGATGATAAAGATTTACATGGACGAACCCCATCATATCGAGATCCTGAGAAGCAAATCTTTGGATGTGAGCATTATAAAAGAAACTGTAAGCTGCTTGCTGCTTGCTGCGGCAAGCTGTTTGCGTGCAGGTTCTGCCATGATGAAGTCAGCGACCATTCAATGGATAGGTACCTCCTGAAGAGAGACTAGATTGTTTACATATTGTGTTTCTACTCATAATGAAATTCTTAGTATGTCATTATATCTGCAGGAAGGCAACATCTGAGATGTTGTGTATGAATTGCTTACAAATTCAGCTGGTTGGACCAGTTTGCACAACACCTTCTTGTAATGGGCTTTCAATGGCGAAGTACTATTGCAGCAGCTGCAAGTTCTTTGATGATGAACGGTGAGCTTTATCAGATTTATTTTCCTTCTTGTAGACTGCTATAGAATATAGTTTTGTGATCTGTCTTTATCCTTATTTGACATTATGTTTCTGGGTTTTGCTTTTCAGGGATGTTTATCATTGTCCATCCTGCAATTTGTGCCGTGTTGGGAAAGGTCTTGGTATAGATTTTTTCCATTGCATGACATGCAATTGTTGCCTCGGATTGAAACTAGTGGACCACAAATGCAGGGAGAAGGGTCTAGAAACTAACTGCCCAATATGCTGTGACTTTTTGTTCACATCAAGTACAGCTGTTAGGGCTCTTCCATGTGGTCATTACATGCATTCTGCTTGTTTCCAGGTCTGTTCCTTTATATGTTTCTCTGTTTTCGATGTCTATCCTTGACAAACAATTCACATTAGTGCCTCTATTCATCTGTCTATCTCTCATTCACTCCAGGCATATGCTTGTACACACTACAGCTGTCCTATCTGCAGCAAGTCAATGGGAGACATGTCGGTAAGGATAAGCTATTCAAATTTTAAAGCAATTTTTGTTTATGTTATTTGTGAAGTGGAGTTGAGACCGGGTGTAGATTGTATGTAATGATTCTCTAGTAGTTGTCTTCAAGGTGCAGTTATTTCACAGTCATCATCAACAATCACCCACAAAATGCACCAGACTTTTTCTATGCACATATAATTTCGATATGTTGGCAATTGACTATATAGTATTCTGTGTCATCTTTGTCAAAGGCGGAATCTTGTACTTCTAACAATCATTCTTTATCTTTCAGATTTCCTTTGAGTAAGTTGCATATGTGTGCTGTAAACAGTCCAAAACACATCATCTTTCTATCTGCTTTGGGTCAACTTTCAAGTTATGTTAGAGCACTCACCCGACATTGAAGTAGAATTATACGAGTTCATGCCTCGTGGTTTCTTTTTCTTTATTTTATTTGTGTGGAGTCGAGATGGGGGAATGCACACGAGCAATATGTGCTTGGTTCCCTCCATCTTCATACTGTTCATTCTGCTAAATCTCACATTATCTAGGTTTCTTTTTCTTTATTTTATTTGTGTGGAGTTGAGATGGGGGGAATGCACACGAGCAATATGTGCTTGGTTCCCTCCATCTTCATACTGTTCATTCTGCTAAATCTCACATTATCTAGTCGAGTAACCGGATTCACTAAGAGACCTCTCTTACCAGGTCTACTTTGGAATGCTTGATGCTTTAATGGCATCAGAGGTGCTCCCCGAAGAATACAGAGATGGGTGTCAGGTGAGTATATATATCTTCGTCTTATTTTGTATGAACTATCATCTTTTACCCGATTAATCGAGACACTTGAATGTTTGATGTGCAGGACATTTTGTGCAATGACTGTGATAGGAAAGGAACTGCACCTTTTCACTGGCTGTATCACAAGTGTGGCTTCTGTGGTTCGTATAATACAAGAGTAATCAAGGTTGAGCGGTATAATTGTTCTACTTAAACTAGAGAAGGAATTTTCCATTCTTCCCAGAATTCATTTGTGTATATTAATGGTTGGTGGTACTATGTGGGCTATAAATTTTTGTAAATGATCTCCAATGTTTTTTAACAAAATTTTGTTTCTTTTTTCCTTTTTCCTGTATCTGTTTTTTTCCATTATATACGTGGATAGATAGAATCTCACTCCTTATTGTCAATAGCACTTTGCTTGGTAGATGTCAACATTAGGGATGTCAATGGGTGGGCTTTACTCGGATCGATCCGGAACCGTTCAAAGCCCATTAAATTTTAAAGTGATGGTTCCGGTTCTGGTTTCAGTTCCAGATCCGCTTGGACCCGGATCGGTCCAGACCCGAGCCTTTTGGTCCGGTTCCGGGTCCGACCCGGTCAGTGTTTGCGTTGATGTACGGCATCTTCTATTTTTTAATTTTCAGCGATATGATGTACGTCATCTTCTATTTTGGCATTTTAGAGAAGTAAAACAAGGTGAATGTTCAAAACATGTCTGATGGAGTGGAAATATTTCTCATGTTTTAGTTGAGTGGTTTTTCGAGCTATTGTAATTAAGTATTTATAAAGATTTCTTATTAAATTTTTATATATATACTTGTAAAAATTTCCAAGAAAGTCCAAAAATAGCCCGGATTTTGAAAAAATGAAAAAATAAAATAAAAAATCCTGAACTTTTTTGTAAGTTTCAGAAACGGCATTAGAGTAAATTTTCAGTGTCGGAGTGTTGTGAATTTATTCGTTTCTTCCCTCTTCCACTTGGGAGATATGCGAGAAGTGAACAAATGTGCAACATTATTCACTCAGACAAATGTACATCATTGTTTTTCGTATTGTTTATTGTAACTTTGAGTTTTACATTGATTTAATCTTTTTTTATACTATTTCTTTTATAATTGGAATAACTTCTATTTATCTTTTTCTAATTTTGAATTAAAGTTGAAGAAACGATTGAAACAAAAATCGAAAGAAATTTATGGCCTAGAAGAAAGAAACACGGGAAATAATCATTTCGGAATGTACCAATTATATAAAATTAAAACGATGTTAGAAAAATGTCAAGTGATATTTTCAAAATAACGATACGAGGACGAAAATACGTTAATTTTTCAAAAATCAAAATACGACTATGTTCAAAATACGTTTATATTTATTTATAATATATTTAATATTTTAGTCCAATAAAGATTTTTCCTTTGTTGAAATTTGAAATATGAAATTGAAAATTTTGGGGATTTGGGTGTAGCGGCCCAATGGGTAACTAGTTAGCAATGGGTAATACCCGATCCAGATCCATAACTTGATGGTCCGGATCCGGTCCGGATCTGATGTTTACAGAACCAGAACCAATACTAATTTATTGGTTCTGATCCGGGTAAAGCCCGTCCGTTGACATCCCTAGTCAACATGATCAGAATAAAATGGATAAAAGTCCACTTCAATTTCCCATGGTGCATGGTGATTGACTGTTGTTGGTTTGTTTTGGTTATTTACGTATTTAGCTTATGTATAACTTTAGTTGTCATAAAAAATTTCTTCAATTTTTGCTCGTAGTTTTAAAGATGTACACTTCCGATTTTTGAAACGTGAAAAATGTATTGTAGTTGTATAGATGTACACTTTCGATTATTGAAATGATACTGTTCTACTTATCAATGTATGCCAGCAAAATGCATTGTAGGTACTAGGTAGGACTGAAAACAAATCAAATTTATAGTGAGCCATTCGGAGCTCGGTTCGAGAAAAGTTCATTCGAAATTCGATCGTTTGTAAACGAGTCGAACTCGAGTCCGAATCGAGCTCGATAAGTTTATCGAGTCGAACTCGAGTTTAGAGATGCTTCACTCGTTGGTTCACGAACATGTTTGACTCGATCTCAAATCAAACATGTTTGCGATTCGAACATGTCCGTAAACATATAAAAATAAATTGTTATATTTAAATAATCAAAATAAATAAAAAAATATAAAATATATGTTAATTATAATTATTTAGCAACAAATAAGCAGATAGATGAAATATTGATAATAAATCATTTATATATTTAAATTATTAAAATAAATAATAAATTATAAAATATATGTTCTAATATAAATTTCATGTAACTTATATCTCTAATTAACTATGAGATATTTTATACTTTACAATATTTTTGAAAAGTAAATGTAATTGAATGATCTTGAATAGTATATTCAGTTTATTTATTATATATATATTTTCTATTTTAACCAAACTTTAATATATATTTTCATGTTTATTATTAAAAAAATTATTAAATAAATTAGTAATTAATATATGAGATATTGATTTGGAAAACTAAAAAATAATAACATCATCTAAATAGCAATTTAGATAATTATAGGTGACGGCTGGTACGTAGGAATGAAATTGGATAGGAATGGAATGGACTTTGGAATGGAATGATGATAGGAATGGAATGTAATATGTGATTCCTATGGCTGGTATGTATAAGGAATGAACGAATAGGAATGGAATAAAACAAATAAAATAATTATGATTTTATAATTTATGTTATTATTATTAATAATAATAATAATAATAATAATAATAATAATAATAATAATAATAATAATAATAATAATAATTAGTATTAATATTTAGGAATATTAATAATAATAATAATAATAATAATAATAATAATAATAATAATAATTATTAACTATTATTACTAATTAATAATTATTATTATTAGTTAGGAATATTATTATTATTATTAATTAATTAATATTAATAATAATATTATTTTACTATAATTACTTAGGAATATTATTTTAATATTATTTCTAGGAATATTATTAATATTATTATTACTAGTATTCATCATCATCATCATCATCATCATTATTATTATTATTATTATATTATTATATTATTATTTATTGTATTAATTGTTATTTATTATGTTAATATTATTAATTACTATAATTGTTTATCACTATTATTATAATATAATTATTTATTATTAATAACTACTATTTATTTATTATCATAATTAATTAATTAATAATAATATTTTAATATAATGTTTATTGGTATTAAATATTATTTTTTATGTCAATATATACAGGGAGCAGGACCAACAATATTATGATTAAAGAGGTAGACTGAATTTGAGGAATAAAGCCAGATTGCTCTGACTACAGAAAACAATATCAGTCATCAGTTTAGAATATCCAGATCAAAACATCTCGCACCAAAACTGCCCCAAGAACAGCCTTTCAACATGGCTTTGAAACGAGCAAAAAGTGCAGATCAACAGATCTTACGATACCCTAAACATGCCTGATACATATTTTCAACCAACCTCCCTATCTACGACTTTAATCATCGTATTGTTAATCTTACTTCATATGATTTCAAGTTCCATAACAGAGATAATTATATAACTTAGATATGATTTATCACATACGGATTTAGCCTATAAGTGTAGGGAAATCTGATTTTAACCCTCTCCCGAGGATCTATCTTGGATGTTTAATTCACCATATATTGATTATATGCCTAGCATGCACCTATATAATTAATCGCAACACGTAGGAGTTTTCTCGTGTTTACCTGCGAATCTGTCGAGGATGAACGGATCAAGACTCGTGCTTTGATCTTCTGGACTGTATCCCGATTGCCTAATCTCCAATGTCGAGTGATGACAATCTATGGAGAATGCTATAGAAAAACACTTCTTTCTTTTCTCTCAAATTTTCGAAAATTCTCACCAATGGATTATGGTAATTCTCGAAAATAATGATTGAGGATTAGCCTTGATTTTCTCTCTCACCTTATATTTATAATGCACTCCCAAATCCTATCTAGATAATATTTATGCATATCTAATAAATATAATAATATCATTTAGGATAGAGTGGATCAGTTAGAGTCCCAAGAGTGGGACTCTAGAGAGAGGCGAATTCCACCTTAGCTACAGCTGGATGGGCCGACTGAGGATCAAATGCAAGGAATAAAGATGGGCCTCAAATAAATTAATTATCTTATGTTCATTGAACATAAATTAATTCATAAACATTTATTCATGCCACTAGAGAATAAATCTTGACTTACCCATTTATTACGAAGTTGAGTCGGGCTTGCACTTAGACTTTACGAATCCCGTATTTAAGATATCGACGTCCATTCATTATTTACGCTGTTCGATCGCTTAAAATAATTAATATCTTTAATTCCTTAAGTAGTACCACTCAACCTTATTATTGTACTTGAGATAACTCAACTGCGGGGTTTAGTACAATAAACCTTTGAGCTCCTTAAGGGACGTCATCATCCTAAGCGGATACGGTGACTCGACACGGTAACTAGCATGACATAGAAGATCGCCACCACCCAAGATGCGAGAGAATCTTGGGTTATCTCATGTAACCCTCACCCATAGCAAGTCAAAGTGATGGTCGAACTCATACTCACCTAATACCTTATCGAGGTTTAGATCAACGTAAGTCTCCGAGATCTAGGTTCTTCACGACGGTCGATAGAAGAACTCATCTCATCGTGATCCATCAATACGTCGAGACGCATCAAGATAGATAAGCAACCAAGTCAAGTCACTTCTTATCTACACTGCAGCCTATACCGACAACTCGTCCTCAAGTTGCCTCAACTGTGATACTAATTATATCTCATTAAGCTTGACCAATCATACAGACTTCTGTGATCTTCTACATACTGTATGATCTAACTTATATATGAGATAAGGGGATATAGATATATGCAATCAAGTAAACAATTCAGATAGGAGATTGTAATAGTGGTAACAGGAAACATTGTATACAAGCTCAACCAAACTGCTTTTAGTAAACAAATCCAACAATTTAACATAAAATAATTAATTTATTTGAGGCCCATCTTTATTCCTTGCATTTGATCCCTAGGCTGGCCCATCCAGGCCTGTAGCTAAGGTGGAATTCGCCCCTCTCTCTCTAGAGTCCTACTGGGACTCTAACTTGATCCTCTCTATCCTAAAGGATATTATTATATTTATTAGATATGCATAACTCTTATCTAGATAGGATTTGGGAGTGCAATATAAATATAAGGTGGGAGAGAAAATCAAGGCTAATCCTCAATCATTATTTTCGAGAATTACCATAATCCATTGGTGAGAATTTTCGAAAATTTGAGAGAAAAGAAAGAAGTGTTTTTCTATAGCATTCTCCATAGATTGTCCTCACCGACATTGGAGATTAGGCAATCGGGATACGACCCCGAAGATCAAAGCACGAGTCTTGATCCGTTCATCCTCGACAGATTCGCAGGTAAACACGAGAAAACTCCTACGTGTTGCGATTAATTATATAGGTGTATGCTATGCATATAATCAATGTATGGTGAATTAAACATCCAAGATAGATCATCGGAGAGGTTAAAATCGATTTCCTACAATTGGTATCGAGCACAGGATCGTATCTTGGCTCATTGGATTAATTCACGTTTGATTATAACGCGCGATTAATTAATTGTGAATCAGTCGTTCATCGTGCCTCGTTTTATTTTTGTCGGATTTTGTTTTTCACCACGAGAAAATCCGTGGTTAGATTAGATTTTTCCTGTAAATCTTATCTGTAAAAGAAGAACGAAGACGAAAGCACGAAGAACGAGACGACGGAGTACATCAGAAACCAATCGCACGGCGTGCGGGCGACGGCACGCTTCGGCGTGCGGCGCTTCAGCGGACACCGCGCGCGACGGCGGCGGCGGGCGACACGGGCGGCACGGCTCGGCGGCGCGGCCGGGGGTGCGGGCGCGCGCGGCGTGCGGATGCCTCGGCACCGCTTGGCGCCGAGCGTCAGCGGCGTTCGGTGGTGCTCGAAACGGTCGCGGGCGCAAACACGTTCACGAGGCGACGCGCGCAGCGCGCGCGCGGCGTCTGGGCGCGCGTTTGTCGCGCGAGATCCCGGCGTCCCTCGCGAGCGCCAGCGAGCGCGAGGCTGGCGAACCATCGGGCGACGCAGGGTGCGCAATTTTCGTGCAAGGCCTCGCAACGCCGACGGGTCTCATCACGAGGCTTGGCGGCGGCGTGCGCGCAGCGTGCAGCGCGCCGGCGGCAGCGCGCATCATCGCGCGTGCAGCGCGCGCGTGGAAACCTCGAGCGGGCTTCGAAGCGCCACGCGACCGCGAGGTAGCGTGGAAGGCGCCGGGCAGCAGCGTGCCGTTCGCGGTTGCGCCCGGCGGCAAGCGCGGTGTGCGCACGGATTTCTCGGCAGCGTGCGGCGGCTTCGGCGCGATTATCGCGCAGGAAACCTCAAGCCTGCGCGATTTTCTCGGCAGGCCAGGCGCGCGCGAGGATGGGCGGCGGCGGTGCTGGGCGCGCGCATGGGCTGTGCCCTAGCGCGCGGCCCAGCCCTTATACGCTGACCCGGCCCGTTTGTTTTGGGCTGACCCGACCCGGTTCGGCCCTGACCCGATTTTTCGGCCCAGATCCAAAATTTTGACCCGGTTCCAGAATTTTGACCCGGTTCGGCCCGTTCCAATGATCCGGCCGGTTTTCAAATCCAGTTTTGACGAATCCGATCCGTGCCCGTGCACGCGAGGCTCGTTTTTCGAGTTTGAAAATCTGTACTTTGCAAATTTATGTAATAAATTAGGCAGGGAAGTACAGGGTCCACGATTGGGCCGCGATGAGCGATTTTATTTTATTTTTATCGTTCAAAGCATGTCGTGGATGTTTAAATTATGCAGTAGCATGCTATGTATGTTTAACTACGAGATAAACATGTTATATGTTTTCGTGATTGGATGAGCATAGTAAGCATGCTAGGTTTATCGCGTTTTCAAGCATATTTTAGAATTACTGCGAGCATGTTTTACATGTTGAGTTCTATAGAAAAGCATGCTAGGATTACGTGATCTGCATGGACAAACCTTTTGAAACAAAAGAATAAGTAAGTAACCCGACATATTAATTTTAAATTAAAATGTCAAGACCTCCATTTTTTGATCTCTAAACAAAGTGATGCGCACTGTGAGTAAACGTCCACACGCGTGGCTTGCTTGCACTGTTTGTCATAAGTTTGTTAGATGAGATTTCTAAATAAAACATTTTAATCTATTGAGAAGTGGGAGTTTCATGTAAACGCCCACACGCGTGGCTTGCATATGCGATTTTTCATAAGTTCTCTAGAGATAGATTTAAAATGAGATAACAAAAGAATTTGGATTGAAAGCGTTATGGTCCAAGTGAGTATGCCAATTCTAAGAATTCATTTTCTGCTGTTAAAATTGTGGTCATTGCTTAGACATCACCTCAAGTACAACTTCCCGCGAAGTCCCTTCTTGCGATAGTGATGTGGTCTAGTAAGGTCCAATCATTAATTTCATTTGTCATAAGGTCAAGTTGACATGGATTGAAATTAAACGACTAAAAGGTTTATTTTATTCGGTCGAGGGTTCATGTAAACGTCCACACGCGTGGCTTGCATGTGGGATTCCTTAGGCGATTGGAGGTTTCAATTAATATTGTTTTATCAAAAGGTTACAATATTATTGTTACGAATTATGTGCGATCGTATGCTTATGTGTTTACATTACTTTTCAGATATGTCTCTTACACCGATTATCAACATGCTCGTACAAAATCCTCTATCCGGTCCGAATTTTATCGAGTGGAAACGAAACATTGAGAATGTTCTTACCGCGGAAGAAAATTTATTTATACTCACTACACCCCGTCCCAAGCCTCTAGACGATTCATCTACTGATGAGGAGCGCAAGGAGCATGAGAAATGGGACAAATCAAATAGAATGGCAAAGTGCCTTCTTTGGTCACCATGCGAGTCCTCGCAACTCCAAAGATCAAGAGATGGAAGATGCAGCCACTATATGGCTAAGTCTTATGAAATCATATGAGGAGTCGGACAGAATCGCTTGTCATAATTTGACAAAATCAATAATGTCAAGTTCAATGAAGGAAAGCGGTTTGGTGCATGACCATGTAGAGCAAATGATCAATCTCTTCGGAGAGCTCGAATTGGTTGGAGGATACATTGATGACATAGTCAGAATTGATATGATCCTCAACACTTTGCCCAAGTCTTTTGATGACTTCCGTTATAAAGTAGTCCTTTATGATAAGAGTTATACTCTAGATTCATTGCAAGAGGATCTAGTAACGGAAGAACGCAAAATGGGAAAAGGTGCACAGTCTTTAGTACGCATCTCAAAGAAAACCACTGCTTCATCGAAAGATGAAAAGGGAAAGTGGAATTCAAGAGATGCTAAGGTTAAAGAAAAGAGTGGGAGTAATACAAAGGGCTCTACCAATGGTTTGAAAAAGCCAAAGGAGAATGGCAAATGCTTCAAGTGCGGTGAGACTGGGCATTGGAAGGCTAAGTGCCCCAAGCTCAAGGCTCAAGGTACGCCATTTGCTTTAGTAACGGAAACATGTTTAGCGACTTGTTCTACCCATTCTTGGGTAGTAGACACAGTGCGATCGATCATGTTTGTTACACCTGCAGGGGTTCATGCGGACAAGGGAGCTGTGTGATGGCGAGATAACGATCTCCATGGGCAACGCGGCGAAAGTCGAGGCCGTTGCAGTCGGAGATGTTACTTTATGTTTTGATAGGACAGTTTTAGTTTTAAAAGACGTTTTATAAGTGCCGAAGTTTCGGCGGAACCTTGTTTCAGTTTCGAAACTATTTATTCATGGATATTCAGTTATTTTTGATTGTGGTGTTTCTATCATAAGAAATGACGAAGTTATCTGTGGTGGCACTTTATATAATTCGCTTTATACTATTTCTGCCAAACATAATACCTATAACTATGTTGCATCTTCTTCAAACCTTAAAAAGAGAAAATTTTCTTCGCAAGATGACACCACATTTCTCTGGCATCTTAGATTAGGTCACATCAATCTAAATAGGATCCAAAGGCGGCTAAGAATGGGCGTTGGGTGATCTCACGATTACTCTGTTCCCATCTGCGAATCTGTATAGAAGGAAAGATGTCGACCGGACCTTCAAAGCGAAGGGTTATAGAGCCAAATAAGTGTTGGAGCTAGTCCATTCGACTGTGTGGACCTATGTCAACACAAGCTCGTGGAGGTACAGTATTTTGTCACTTTCATTGAAGATTACTCAAGTACGGATACATATACCTTCACCGCAGTCCGAATGCTTTGAGAAATTCAAAGAGTTTCGAATGCTTTGAGAAATTCAAGTCAAGAGTTTAAGGCGAATACCTCGAAACGAGTTTATGGACTACGAAGCTTGGGATGAAGTATCAAGTCAGTATCATGGCAAGTATCGATCCACGGTGGCGAATACCGAAGCTAATTCAACGAGTTTATGGACTACTAAAGGTGAGAGGTTTGGGCTTCGGAAATTAATCCAAAGCAAAGGTAACCGCACGTAAATATAAAATAAAGCGATAAAATCACGAAGATGATTATAAAGAAAGACTAACCCTAGGGATGCACCAATCCTATCCACAACGATGTTTATCCCGCTTATTACTAACCGCTTTAATCCGCATAAGACGGAAGATCACATATATAACCAACAACTTCGATTCGATAATTGCGGCAGATTGATTACTAATTTTCCCTATCACGCTACGCCTCTAGAGGAAAATAAGCAACTCAAAAGGATCACTAAGAATATGCTTCCTACGAATGTCCTATCTCGATTTACGACTCAGGCTCATTCGATCATGCATTCGATAACGATCGACAATTAATGATTACGCTATTAACCGACAACTAGATATGCATCAAGATTGATCAAAAATCAACACATATAAATAAGCACAATCGAATCATGAATCAATGCCTGGAAGGTAAATAACGATAGCAGAACTCACAACATATAGGATCGAATCATGCAAACCCTAGGATTAGAATAGAAAACTAGCCAGACATAATAAACGGAATGAAATACGAATTAATCATAAAAACGAAATTTAAATATATAAAACCCGTAGGGAAGCGTCGGATGAACAATGGTTGGTCTTGAATCCAATCCCAAGCGAACGAACGGAAAACAAAAGAAAACGATCGGACAAAACGTTCCGATCGATAAACTAAACAAGAATAACGGAAAATTAAAGCTAGAACTAAACGGAATGAAAACTAAAGACTAAAAGATGTAAACCGAGGAAAACTTAAGAAAACGAGCTCGGGCGTGCGGGTCTTTGGCGCGGGTGTCTCGCCTTATTTATAGAAAAGGGTGGAAACCCACAATTTCGCCTCTGTCGCGCCGCCTCATGACCGGTCTCGCGATCGCTAGCGCGATCGCTAGGTATCTCTGCTTCTTCCGCTTCATTTCGCGCTTCTTGCGCTCGCTTTGTACCTCATGACCCGGCTAGCGGTCGCTAGCTATTACGAATCGGTCGCGAAATCGCCCGGTGAATTCTCGACGCTAGGCTTCGCTCGCGGCACGAGGTCGCGGCCGCGGCTCTTCTGGGCGCTCGCTGGTTTGCCTCGCGACCAACCTAGCGACCGCTAGGCTGGTTGCTAGAAACTGGGCAGTTTGCTTATTTGGCTCGTGCTTCGTTCCTTGCTTCGATTATCAATATATAAACCTACAAAACGTCAAAGGAACACCCAAGAGCAGTATCTTCTAGAAATAGATGAACATTAAGAATCGATACATAAACGCGCATTAAACGAGCTAAACTCATCTTCAAATATCAACTAAATACGTGTAAAATGCGCGTTTATCAAACCCCCCAAACTTAAAGCATTGTTTGTCCTCAAACAAAAACAGAACAGAAAGACAAACGAAAGATCAACGAGCGTAGCAAAGACGATAATCATTCTAGCCTCGGAAAATATAAACGCCAAAACATTAGCGCACATGACGGCGTTAGCCAACTCAACACAAACAACCATCGAGGGCAAGAACTCATTTAATTCAACCTCACAACGGCATGTGTGTAAAATATAGGATACACTCAACTCATAAAGAAATTAAGGACGTGTATACACTCAACGATCAACGCAATGCAACATCTTACCATAGGCTCGCTGCTTTCTAACATCTCCACCGTCAAATGTGTTCAAATAAGGATCAAAGAGGTCTTTTGATAGGTTATAATGTAGGCACATTGGTTAAGGTAGGATAATATATGGCTAAGTGACTCAAGTAAACTCCAAGCACCACCATTTATATATTTCGACACATATGGACTTTGTCCATTTTCCTCTTCTTTCCCAACGTGCTAAATTGACGCTTTTATGCCTCATAAGGTACCTATACTTTGATTAAAACCCTTTATGCTCAACACTCATAATGAACTTAACATTTTCTTTTCTTTTCTTTTCTAGAGCTTATAGGGTTTAACTTTTACAACAAAGGTACTATTCTTCACCACAGATGTATTTTTCTAAAATAAACTTTTCTCGTCATAACTTACATCAAAATTTCACCCCTTTTGATTCCCATATCCATCCTCACCTCCTATCATCCGGTTAATCGAAAGAAAAAGTCTAATAAAGGCTCAAAGAAGGCAACAAATGGTATATAACATCGGGTTAGTGTTTGGGTGAATATGTGGTTAACAAAGATGGCCTTTTATCCTTTCCAAATTCGAAACACATATTGCAATCTCGACACAGAAACACGGCAAGTTCTAGAAGATAATCACATGTATGATATCACACAATTAAAAGAAACTGTATCAAGATGTTTATACAGTGAAGCTCAAGTCTCACAGGATAAACAAATGGTGAAAAACAACAAGTCTAAGCCATCTCACGTCATTCATGCGTCATTTTCTAACATATCATGTGCACTTATCATTAAATTTCACAAAAATTTTCTATCGTCATTGGCCACATGGATTAACACACTTCACTTAACTCGTTGATCGACGCATACCTAAAACGAAAAGAAAAAGCGAAACACGAAAAAAAAAAACAACACAAACGAAAACAAAACAAAACACGAAAACAAAACAAAGAAAACGTTGGGTTACCTCCCAACAAGTGCTTTATTTAACGCCTTTAGCTAGACCATCACTAACCTCGTCAATCCGGGCGTTTTAGTAGCAATAGACATCTTTCGACTTGTGGAACCTTCTAAACTCGTGATTTACGGATGACCACCACTGACTATGGAAGTGGCCCCCCCCAAACTTGAATGATACACTCGGAGTTCCATGCCGAGTCCACTTCTTCCTTCTCACAGCCTCTTCGATCGGTCGAGTACCCTCTAAACGCGAGACGTGATCGGCAGCAGCAGTCATGATCGAGCAACAATCTTCCGGCTTTTCAACGTCGTGTTGCTTGATGGCGTCGTATATGGAAATTTTGAGCTCCTCATCGTTAACACGAAACGTGAGGTTTCCTTCCTCCACATCAATCAACGCACACCGTTGCTAGAAAAGGTCTACCTAGGATTAGTGGTTGTTGTTTCAATTCGGAATATCAAGAATAACAAAGTCGGCAGAAAACAAAATCCCAATTCTTACCAACACATCTTCGACGATACCTTTTGGATATGTGATCGACCGGTCACCATCATCGCGAAATCTTCGCCGGCTTCATTTTTCCTAGGTGTAGCGGTTGAAAACGCTCAACGGCATCGATTGATGCTCGCCCCAAGTCGCATAACACATTTGGAAAATTACGCCGGCGATCTCGACTCTAACGTGAAACCGCCGATCGCTTCAAAGGGAGCTTTTGCAAGACGGCATCAAGACTTCGGATAGGGAAATTTTCTCAAATTTCCCAAGTTTCTTCTTACTTGCAAGCGCGTCTTTTAAGAATTTCATGTAGCGGCATGTTTCGAACGCTCAAAGAGAGACAAATTTATCTCAACTTTCAAATACCTCTTTGAAACGAGCAAATTTCGTCATATTTCGACTTGACAAGTCGACTCGGAAACAGGACCGGAGGAATATCGTGCAGGATTAGCCTGCAGGGGTGCCTCATGGTCGGCCTCGCGACCTTGGGATGGTCGCGAGGAGTTTCTTGTCGTTGATCTCCTTGTTTGCGGCGAGCTTGCGGGCGTTAGGTCGCTCATGAGCAATCCGCGCCGATGCTTGGATGGCTCATGATCGGTTCTTGCGGGCGCGCTTCGATCGCGGCGTCGTGGACAAAATTCGGGATGGCTCGCGATCGGGCTCGCATGATCATGAGCTCGGTCACGAGTTTCTGCGTCGAATGTTCTCTTGCTCTTCTTTCTGTAGGGCTGGGCAGGCTCGCCCACCTAAATCGAATGGCGAAGCATTGACTCTTGGGTTCACCTCCAGTATTACTAAATTGGCCCGTCTTTTGTAGTGCATTCACTTGCGGCAATTTGACCGATTTGAGCTTCCAACATCTTTATGTGTTTCCCATGCGTCGCGATCGACTCCAAGTGATTTATCTTACGCCGGTGTTGCCGATGAACGACTCGATTCGTTGCCAATTGTTGGTTGCTTACAACCAGCTCGCGCATCATGTCTTGAGACTTGGCTTCCCGGCTCTTGAATCGATTCGAGTATGAAGAAGCTCTGAAGGTTGTTGGAAATTTGAATGACTCTCCGATTGATGTGGGTTAACGCTCGTTTCAATCGACTCTTCAAAAGAGTGAACTTCTTCATGAGGTCATCATATTTGAATCACTCAACAAGAAATGCTTTGAACGATGGCGTTCTCCGTTGGCCATTGATAGTTGTTGCGTACCATCTCTTCTACAATACGGCTTGCCTCGCCGATCGGTCGGTTTAATAAGCAGCCCCCCGACGCATCTACCATGCTCCTCGCTGCGCCATGTCACCACCGTAGAACTGTGTGATTTGTTGCTCCTTGGAGAACCCATGTTGTGGACATCGTCTCAATAGACCTCTGAATCTCTCCCATGCCTCGAATAATGATTCGTCGTGGTTACGCAAAATGAGATTTCGCAATGATCTTATGCGTTTCGGCGAGAAAGTATTTGAAGAAACTTCTCACAAAGTTTCCCAAGTGTCGATGCCATTCGGTCCAAACTCTTGAACCAATCTTCGCTTTGGCTGCAAGAAACCGAACATGCGATCCGGATTGTGTCTTGTGGCACCCCATTCATTTGATGGTGTCACAAATGTCGAGAAACGCCTCGAGATGCGCATTCGGTCTTCCGTGACTCCTCCCCAAACCGCCTCCTTGGACCATACCGATCGGTACGGTTTGAGCTCGAAATTATTGCATCTACGTGGGCCCCAACCGCCACCTTGGGCTGTTTCGGCAGGATGTCGGTACATGTGGTTCGTGGGTCTTTCCTCCGAGCAGGACAATGATTCCCATGTTCGTCATCCGACGCCGCATCTCCGCAAAGTCGGCTAGCATACGTGCAACTTGCTCGGGAGGAATGCCCTGTTTTATGGATCGGCCGCCATTGCAGCTGCCTCTCTCTCTCGTCCTCTTCTCCTTTGAGAGTTTCGATCTCGGGATCTAATAATATTTCGTGAGGTCCACGAGATCTTGTCGCATAAACCACCGAGAAACGAGAATTTAGCATCGACAAAAATAAATAAATATAATATATATATAACTTGAATTAATAAATCCAAATCGTCAAATTATTCCTATGTGATCTTAACAATCCCCGGCAACGGCGCCAAAATTTGATCGCTCCTTTTTCACACGCAAAAGGTGTAAGTATAGGGTAAGCGAAGTATCGTATCCACAGAGATTGCAATCCGAAAACACAGAAGCTAATTCAACGACAATTCATCATTATTCAAGCACAAATAAAGGATGAGAGGTTTAAGGGCTTCGGAAATTAATCCAAAGCAAAGGTAACCAGACAGAAATATAAAATAAAGCGATAAAATCACGAAAGATGATTATAAAGAAAGACTAACCCTAGGGATGCACCAATCCTATCCACAACGATGTTTATCCCGCTTATTACTAACCGCTTTAATCCGCACAAGACTAAGATCACATATATAACCAACAACTTGCCACGACAATTGCGGCGATTGATTACTAATTTTCCCTATCACGATTCGCCTCTAGAGGAAAATAAGCAACCCAAAAGGATCACTAAGAATATGCTTCCTACGAATGTCCTATCTCGCCACGACTCAAGGCTCATTCAGATCATGCATTCGATAACGATCGACAATTAATACAGATTACGTCATTAACCGACAACTAGATATGCATCAAGATTGATCAAAATCAACACATATAAATAAGCACAATCGAATCATGAATCAATGCGGAAGGTAAATAACGATAGCGTAACTCACAACATATAGGATCGAATCATGCAAACCACAGGATTAGAATAGAAAACTAGCGAGATATAATAAACGGAATGAAATACGAATTAATCATAAAACGAAATTTAAATATATAAAACCCGTAGGAAGCGTCGGATGAACAATGGTTGGTCTTGAATCCAATCCCAAGCGAACGAGCGGAAAACAAAGAAAACGATCGGACAAAACGTTCCGATCGATAAACTAAACAAGAATAACGGAAAATTAAAGCTAGAACTAAACGGAATGAAAACTAAAGACTAAAAGATGTAAACCGAGAAAACTTAAGAAAACGAGCTGCGGGCGTGCTGGGGTCTTTGGAGGCGCGGTGTCTCGCCTTATTTATAGAAAAGGGTGGAAACCCTAATTTTCGCCTCTGTCGCGCTACCGCATGACCGGTCCTCGCGATCGCTAGCGCGATCGCTAGGTATCTCGGCGCGTTCTTCGCTTCTATTTCGCCTTCTTCGCTCGCTTTGTACCTCGCGACCGGCTAGCGGTCGCTAGCCATTCTGAATCGGTCGCGAGAAATCGCCGGTGAATTCTCGACGCTAGGCTTCGCTCGCGGCACAGTGTCGCGTCGCGGCTCTTCCGGCGCCATTGGTTTGCCTCGCGACCAACCTAGCGACCGCTAGGCTGGTTGCTAAGCTGGCGGTTGCTTATTTGGCTCGTGCTTCGTTCCTTGCTTCGATTATCAATATATAAACCTACAAAGCGTCGAAGGAACACCCAAGAGCAAGATCTTCTAGAAATAGATGAACATTAAGAATCGATACATAAACGCGCATTAAGCGAGCTAAACTCATCTTCAAATATCAACTAAACACGTGTAAAATGCGCGTTTATCAAACCCCCAAACTTAAAGCATTGTTTGTCCTCAAACAAAAGCGTAGCGAAAGACAAACGAAAGATCAGGCGAGCGTAGCAAAGACGATAATCATTCTAGGCCTTTAAAAATATAAGCGCTCAAAAACATTAGCGCACATGACGACGTTAGCCAACTCAACACAAACAACCATCGAGGGCAAGAACTCATTTAATTCAACCCTCACAACGGCATGTGTGTAAAATATAGGATACACTCAACTCATAAAGAAATTAAGGACGTGTATACACTCAACGATCAATGCAATGCAACATCTTACCATAGGCTTGCCGTTTTTCTAACATCTCCACCGCGTCAAATGTGTTCAAATAAGGATCAAAGAGGTCTTTTGATAGGTTATAATGTAGGCACATTGGTTAAGGTAGGATAATATATGGCTAAGTGACTCAAGTAAACTCAAGCACCACCATTTATATATTTCGACACATATGGACTTTGTCCATTTTCCTCTTCTTTCCCAACGTGCTAAATTGACGTTTATGCCTCATAAGGTACCTATACTTTGATTAAAACCCTTTATGCTCAACACTCATAATGAACTTAACATTTTCTTTTCTTTTCTTTTCTAGAGCTTATAGGGTTTAACTTTACAACAAAGGTACTATTCTTCACCACGGATGTATTTTTCTAAAATAAACTTTTCTCGCCATAACTTACATCAAAATTTCACCCTTTTGATTCCCATATCCATCCTCACCTCCTATCATCGGTTAATCGAAAGAAAAAGTCTAATAAAGGCTCAAAGAAGGCAACAAATGGTATATAACATCGGGTTAGTGTTTGGGTGAATATGTGGTTAACAAAGATGGCCTTTATCCTTTCCAAATTCAAACACATATTGCAATCTCGAACACGTAAACACGGCAAGTTCTAGAAGATAATCACATGTATGATATCACACAATTAAAGAAATCAGATCAAGATGTTTATCTGGTGAAGCTCAAGTCTCACAGATAAACAAATGGTGAAAACAACAAGTCTAAGCCATCTCACGTCATTCATGCGTCATTTTCTAACATATCATGTGCACTTATCATTAAATTTCACAAAATTTTCTATCGTCATTGGCCACATGGATTAACACACTTCACTTAACTCGTTGATCGATGCACACGAAAAACGAAAAGCGAAAAACAAACAAAAAAAAAAAAAAACAACACAAACGAAAACAAAAACAAAACACGAAAACAAAAAAAGAAAACGTTGGGTTACCTCCCAACAAGTGCTTTATTTAACGCCTTTAGCTAGACCATCACTAACCTCGCTAACGGCGTTTTAGTAGCAATAGACATCTTTCTCGACTTGTGGAACCTTCTAAACTTCGTGATTTACGGATGACCACCGACTATGGAAGTGGCCCCCAAACTTGAATGATACACTCGAGTTCCATGCGAGTCCACTTCTTCCTTCTCACGGCCTCTTCGATCGGTCGAGTACCCTCTAAACGCGAGGCGTGATCGGCGGCAGCAGCCATGATCGAGCAACAATCTTCCGGCTTTTCAACGTCGTGTTGCTTGATGGCGTCAGATATGGAAATTTTGAGCTCCTCATCGTTAACACGAAACGTGAGGTTTCCTTCCCGCACATCAATCAACGCACGACCGGCCATAGAAAAGGTCTACCTAGGATTAGTGGTTGTTGTTTGAATTCGGAATATCAAGAATAACAAAGTCGGCGGGAAAACAAAATCCCAATTCTTACCAACACATCTTCGACGATACCTTTTGGATATGTGATCGACCGGTCGGCCATCATCGATGAAATCTTCGCCGGCTTCATTTTTCCTAGGTGTAGCCGGTTGAAAACGTTCAACGACATCAGTTGATGCTCGCCCCAAGTCGCATAACACATTTGGAAAATTCGCTCGCGATCTCGCACTCTAACGTGAAACCGCGGGATCCTTCGCTTGAGGGCTTCTTTTGCAAGACGGCATCACTCTTCGGATAGGAAATTTTCTCAAATTTCCCAAGTTTCTTCTTACTTGCAAGCGTCTTTTAAGAATTTCATGTGGCGGCATGTTTCAGAACGCTCAAAGAGAGACAAATTTATCTCAACTTTCGAAATACCTCTTTGAAACGAGCAAATTCCTCGTCATATTTCGACTTGACAAGTCGACTCGGAAACGGACGGAGGAATATACGCGCGAGATTAGCCTCAGGGGTGCCTCGCGGTCGGCCTCGCGACCGCGGGATGGTCGCGAGGAGTTTCTTTGCGCCGATCTCCTTGTTTGCGGCGAGCTATGGGCGTTAGGTCGTTCATGAGCAAATCGCGCCTTCATGCTTGGATGGCTCGCGGTCGGTTGTGTGGCGCGCTCGATCGCGGCGTCGTGGACAAAATTCGGGATGGCTCGCGATCGGGCTCGCGGTCGCGAGCTCACCACGAAGTTTCTGCGTCGAATGTTCTCTTGCTCTTCTTTCGGTGGGGCTCGGCAGGCTCGCCCACTCCTCGTCCGAATGGCGAAGCATCGACTCTTGGATTCACTCCAGACACTCGGGAATTGGCCCGTCTTTTGTAGTGCATTCACTTGTACGGCAATTTGACCGATTGAGCTTCCAACATCTTTATGTGTTTCCCACAGCCGCCACATCGACCCAAGTGATTTATCTTACGCCTTGTTGTCGATGAGCGACTCGATTCGTTGCCAATTGTTGGTTGCTTACAACCAATCGCCGCATCATGTCTTGAGACTTGGCTTCCTCGGCTCTTGAATCGAATTCGAGTATTGAAACTGCTTTGAAGGTTGTTGGAAATTTGAATGACTCCTCCGATTGATGTGGCTAACGTTCTGTTTCAATCGACTCTTCAAAAGAGTGAACTTCTTCATGAGGTCATCATATTTGAATCACTCTCAACAAGAACCGCTTTGAGCGATGGCGTTCTCTCCGTTGGCCATTGATAGTGTTGGCGACCATCTCTTCTACATACGGCTTGCCTCGCCGATCGGTCGGTTTAATAAGCGCCCCCCGACGATCTACCATGCTCCTCGCCCGCCATGTCACCACCGTAGACTGCTGTGATTTGTTGCTCCTCGAGAACCCATGTTGTGGACATCGTCTCAATAGACCTCGAATCTCTCCCATGCCTCGAATAATGATTCGTCGTGGTTACGCAAAATGAGAGATTTCGCAATGATCTTATGCGTCACGGCGGAAAGTATTTCGAAGAAACTTCTCACAAAGTTTCCCCAAGTGTCGATGCCACCGGTCCAAACTCTTGAACCAATCTTTCACTTTGGCACAATGAGAAACCGAACATGCATGATCCGGATTGTGTCTTGTGGCACCCATTCGCTTGATGGTGTCACAAATGTCGAGAAACGCCTCGAGATGCGCATTCGGTCTTCCGTGACTCCTCCCCAAACCGCTCTCCTCGACCATACCGATCGGGCGGTTTGAGCTCGAAATTATTTGCATCTACGTGTGGGCCCCAACCGCCACCTTGAACTGCTCGGCAGGATGTCGGTACATGTGGTTTGAGGGTCTTCCTCCCGAGCAGGACAATGATTCCCATGTTCGCTATCCGACGCTGCATCTCGCAAAGTCGGCTAGCATACGTGCAACTTGCTCGGGAGGAATGCCCTGCTTATGGATCGGTGCCATTGCACTGCGTCTCTCTCGCCCTCTTCTCCTTGAGAGTTTTCGATCTCGGGATCTAATAATATTTCGAGGAGGTCCCCGAGATCTTACGCATAAACCACACGAGAAACGAGAATTTAGCACCGACAAAAATAAATAAATATAATATATATATAACTGAATTAATAAATCCAAATCGTCAAATTATTCCTATGTGATCTTAACAATCCCGAACGGCGCCTAAAATTTGATCGCCCTTTTCACACATAAAGGTGTAAGTATAGGTAAATAATATCGTATCCACGAGATTGCAATCCGAAAACACGAAGTTAATTCAACGACAATTCATCATTATTCAAGCACAAATAAAGGATGAGAGGTTTAAGGGCTTGAAATTAATCCAAAGCAAAGGTAAACGTATGTAAATATAAAATAAAGCGATAAAATCACGAAGATGATTATAAAGAAAGACTAACCCTAGGATGCACCAATCCTATCCACAACGATGTTTATCCCGCTTATTACTAACCGCTTTAATCCGCATAAGACGGAAGATCACATATATAACCAACAACTTGATTTACAATTGCGGCGATTGATTACTAATTTTCCCTATCACGATTACGCCTCTAGAGGAAAATAAGCAACCCAAAAGGATCACTAAGAATATGCTTCCCACGAATGTCCTATCTCGATTCGACTCGAGGCTCATTCGATCATGATTCGATAACGATCGACAATTAATACGATTACGCCATTAACCGACAACTAGATATGCATCAAGATTGATCAAAAATCAACACATATAAATAAGCACAATCGAATCATGAATCAATGCCGGAAGGTAAATAACGATAGCGTAACTCACAACATATAGGATCGAATCATGCAAACCCTAGATTAGAATAGAAAACTAGCAGACATAATAAACGGAATGAAATACGAATTAATCATAAAACGAAATTTAAATATATAAAACCCGTAGGAAGCGCTTGATGAACAATGGTTGGTCTTGAATCCAATCCCTGCTTTAACGAACGGAAAACAAAGAAAACGATCGGACAAAACGTTCCGATCGATAAACTAAACAAGAATAACGGAAAATTAAAGCTAGAACTAAACGGGAATGAAAACTAAAGACTAAAAGATGTAAACCGAGGAAAACTTAAGAAAACGAGCTCAGGGCGTCTGGGGTCTTTGGCGCGGGTGTTCGCCTATTTATAGAAAAGGGTGAAACCTAATTTTCGCCTGTCGCGCCGCCTCGCGACCGGTCCTCGCGATCGCTAGCGCGATCGCTAGGTATCTCGCGTTTTTCGCCTTCGCTCGCCTTGCGCTCGCTTTGTACCATGAACTCATCTTCAAATATCAACTAAATACGTAAAAAATGCGTTATCGGGATTACCTCTTAGAACCCCACAACAAAATACTTGCTAAATCTAGTACCATCAAAGTAGATCGAAAAGACCTCTTTCGACGGGGTTGTGGTTTGGCTAAATCTAGTTTAAGCCACAAAAGGATATCGGGGTGGTTCCGGCACATGTTTAAGCCAACAAGAATGGGGACAAGGACATGTCTTTGAGGCTAGATCCGATCCGACGCAAAGTCGTTTATTGGCTATCCTAGAGGAACGAAGGTGGTTATTTCTATAGTCTAAGGATCAAAAGGTCATTATTAGCACTAATGCCCGATTCTTAGAAGAGGATTATATGAAAACCATAAACCAAAGTTGAAATCATTCTTCAAGAATTAGAAGATGATCGTATTCCACCACCGATTAAGCGAATATGCGAGATGTCGTGTCAGTGGGAGGAATCGACACGGATACTTCAAGAAATTGAAGTGGGTCGAGTTCCTTTGGAGATACGGCCGTCAAGTGGCTCCTATCCAACAAGTTGTGCAAGATAGAGAACCACAAGTTCTGCGCCCACCGTTGCCATTGTGCGATGGCGCCTCGTCGTAGTGGGAGGTTGTTCGTCAACCCGAGCGATTTATGTTCGTGGGTGAATCATCGGATTTAGTCCCAGGAAACGAGCAGGCACTAATCGACCATGGACATACAGCGAGGCGATACAAGACACTGATGCAAGATCATGGCACACCGCTATGGACTTAGAAATTAAGTCCATAACAGCTATTGATGTATACGAAAAGACACCTCTACCAGATGGCAAAGAAGCCATAGGTAGCAAGTGGGTATACAAGAAGAAGAGAGATTCAGATGGAGAGGTTTCGGCTTTTAAAGCCAGGCTTGTGGCGAAAGGGTACACTCAGATTGAGGGCATCGATTTCGATGAGACCTTTTCGCATGTAGCAATGCTTAAGTCCATCAGAATTCTTCTGGCCATAGCAGCCCACTTAAACCCTGAGGTTTGGCAAATGGATGTGAAAACCGCTTTCCTAAATGGTTACCTTGAAGAAGGTAGAGACATCTATATGCAGCAACCCGAAGGTTATGTGGTGAAGGGTGAAGAGCATCTAGTATGGAAGCTTAAGAATTCCATTTATGGACTTAAGCAAGCTTCACGATCCTGGAACTTACGCTTTGACGAGGTGGTAAAGTCCTATAGATTTACCCAGTTGCCTAGTGAAAGTTGTGTGTATCGTTTAGATGTCAACAGTGATGTGGTATTTCTTGCACTTTACGTAGATGACATCCTTCTACTTGGCAACAATGTGAAGTTATTATTAGACGTAAAGAGTTGGTTATCCGATCAGTTTCAAATGAAAGACTTAGGAGATGCAGCGTACATTCTTGGGATCAAGGTTTACCGAGATCGCAAGAGAAAATCTTGAGCTTATCTCGGCGTCTTACATTGATCTTGTGATTACTCGTTTTAGTATGTAGACCGCCAAGAAATGATTGCTACCTTCGGACATGACGTTCCTTTATCTAAGGAGCGATCACCTATATGACCGCAAAGGAGATAGAGAAATGAGACAAGTTCCTTATGCTTCCGCCGTAGGAAGTCTCATGTACGTAATGCTATGTACGAGACCCGATATCTCGCTATGCGGTGGCATAGTAGCTAGATATCGATCTAACCTGGACAAGCTCATTGATTGCGGTGAAGCATATACTCAAGTACACGAAAAGGACTCGAGATTATAGGCTAGTTTACCAGCGAGATAGTCTAATGCCTTTGGGTTATTCGGACTGGATTTTCAAGCTGACCGTGATGAGAAAAGTCTACCTCAGGCTATGTGTTTACCTTGGGAGGAGGAGCCGTATCCTGGCAGAGTGCAAAGCAGCGATGCATTACGGACTCCACCATGGAGGCCGAATATGTAGCCGCCGGAGGTCGCTAAAGAGGTCAGATGGTTCAAGAACTACCTCATGCATCTAGATGTGGTACCTGGTTTGCCCAAGAGTATCATAGTTTACTGTGATAACTCAGGTGCAGTGACAAACTTGAAGGAACCACGGACCCACAAGGCAACGAAACACATAGAGAGAAAGTACCATGTCATACGAGAAATCTTTAGACGAGGGGATGTGCTGATTGAGAAGATTGGTACTGCGGATAACCTAGCTGATCCATTCACGAAGAGCCTGCCGCAAAAAATCTACGAAGAGCATATTCAGGACTTGGATTGCGCAAGATTGCACCCACTTAGAAAGGAAACTTTTGTATAAGTGGGAGAAGCAAAGTGATGGTGTTGTTTGTAATAGTTAGTAGAGAGACACATTGTATACTAAAAGTTTTGCTTTAGTATAAGTGGGAGATTGTTGGATTTGTATACTAAAAGCAGTTTGGTTGAGCTTGTATACAATGTTTCCTGTTACCACTATTACAATCTCCTATCTTGAATTGTTTACTTGATTGCATATATCTATGTCCCTTATCTCATATATAAGTTAGATCATACGATGTGTAGAAGGTCATAGAAGTGCGTATGATTGGTCAAGCTTAATGAGATATAAATAGTATCTGGTAAGACAACTTGAGGACGAGTTGTCGGTATAAACTCTGATGTAGATAAGAAGTGACTTGACTTGGTTGTTTATCTATCTTGCACGCGTCTCGACATCTTGATGGATTACAGTGAGATGAGTTCTTCTATCTGACCGTCATGAAGAACCTAGATCTCGGAGACTTACGTTGATCTAAACCTCGATAAGGTATTAGGTGAGTATGAGTTGCTGACCATCACTTTGACTTGCTATGGGTGAGGGTTACATGAGATAACCCAAGATTCTCTGCATCTTGGGTGGTGGCAGTACTTGTATGTCATGCTAGTTACATGTGTCGAGTCACCGTATCCGTTTAGGATGATGACGTCCCCTTAAGGAGCTCAAAAGGTTTATTGTACTAAACCCTGCAGGTTGAGTTATCTCAATTAAAATAATAAGGTTGAGTGGTACTACTTAAGGAATTAAAGATATTAATTATTTTAAGCAGCCAGAACGCTGTAAATAATTAATGGACGTACGATATCTTAAATACGGGGATTCGTAAAGTCTAAGTGTAAGCCCGTCTCAACTTCGGTAATAAAGGGGTAAGTCAGCATTTATTCTCTAGTGGCATGAATAAATATTTATGAATTAATTTATGTTCTGGGCTGAACATAAGATAATTAATTTATTTGAGGCCCATCTTTATTCCTTGCATTTGATCCCTGGGCTGGCCCATCCATGCCTGTAGCTAAGGTGGAATTCGCCCCTCTCTCTCTAGAGTCCTACTGGGACTCTAACTTGATCCTCTCTATCCTAAATGATATTATTATATTTATTAGATATGCATAAATCTTATCTAGATAGGATTTGGGAATGCATTATAAATATAAGGTGAGAGAGAAAATCAAGGCTAATCCTCAATCATTATTTTCGAGAATTATCATAATCCATTGGTGAGAATTTTCGAAAATTTGAGAGAAAAGAAAGATGTGTTTTTCTATAGCATTCTCCATAGATTGTCCTCACTCGACATTGGAGATTAGGCAATCGGGATACAGTCCAGAAGATCAAAGCACGAGTCTTGATCCGTTCATCCTCGACAGATTTGCAGGTAAACACGAGAAAACTCCTACGTGTTGCGATTAATTATATAGGTGCATGCTAGGCATATAATCAATGTATGGTGAATTAAACATCCAAGATAGATCCTCAGGAGAGAGTTAAAATCATATTTCCCTACAATAAGGCTATCCATGACATTAATTAAAATATAAAACTTAAATACAAAAGAAGAGTAAAGAAAACTTACAATAAAATCCAAGCTTTATTTATTCTTTAGAAATATTTAAGATACAAACTCTTTTTTCACACTCTCTTTCTCACTCTAATATTTGCTTGCTTTTTTCACTCTCTATTTTTCTCTCTTCCAACTCCTGCTCTACTACACATAAATACCCCTATTTATATACAAATGAGAAAGAAAAAGTCATACAATTAAAAAGTTTTTCCTAAAGGCAATAATTTGCCTTTTTGACATTTCTAACAATAATACAATGGCATTCATATTATTTACGGGACATGTTCCCTACTTTATCAAATTTGATAAGATGATTGTCCTTCATTTTTTTTGTGTTGCTGCACTCTGATTAGTCCAGCTATTTTCTCCACTTTATTTCGTCATTGCTTAAGTCATCTTCCATTTAGGCTATATCAAAGCCAAATCTTCTAGAGATTATCTCTAGTTGTCTTCCTCTAAACCGAGCTCTCCATCTATTCGCTCTTGTTATGGCTTCTTTTTTACTTGACTTCATATTTTGTATCATTCTTTTCATATTTCGTAGGTCCTCTATTGATCCTTCTTTTATCATTCCACCGGATGATTTGCCTGAGATATTTCTGTTGGCATCATATCCCTGCATAAAACCTTTTACAATTTTCAATAGGATATGCCATCCATTTTTTTTCACCTTCATAAAGATGAACTTCAGTAGTAACATTTAATGTAAATAAATCGATATTTCTTGATGAAGCACGCTTTGGAGTCTTTTATTTTCCCCAAAATTGTTCTGAGATATAACAATTTTCTCCGGGCTTTGATTGACATTCCTTCAAAGCTAAAAATCCATATTGGAAATTATGCATCCTTAAACTCCACAGATGAAGATAAAGATACTTCTTTCTTTTTTTTGATATTATCCACCAATGTATGTTTAACTGCATTAAAGATATCATCCATAGATACTTCATTAGGATCTTGGGACTCCATAAATTCCATTGATGAATCGGAATGTTGAGACATTGTCTCTTTTCCTAATTTAGACATTAAATCTTTTTTAACTTCATCCATATATTGAGATATTATCTCTTCTTTAGATAGAACTCCAGACTTCATTTTCATCTTCCTAGTGATATAATCAAAAGGAGATGGTGATAATTTTTTATTCTGATTATGACTCCTTTCTTCATAAATCTTAATTTTTTCTTCTATAAGAATCAATGTATCAATACCAAAAATCTTTTTGGTTTCTAAGTTTTCTTTTATCATTTTATCCCAGAATTTTGAGTAAAATGCTCTTTTTATACATGGAATCAAATCTTCTGTATAACCAAAGATTGGAGACCACTTCCATATCCAAGGGATTGAAAATTCTATAAAGAATAACATAGAAGATATTCCTTCTATACATTTATTTTTCTCCTGATATTCCAGAATCCTAGGTGAAATGTTCACCCATTTTTCAAATTTTTCTTTCCATTCTTCTGGTAAAATATTTATTGATGTCCCAAATTTTTGCCACCATTTAGCAAACCATATGGGAATTTCATGGTTATAAACCTCTGTACAGATCTTTATGAACCAAGAGTGTTTTCTCTTGTCATTTTCATATAAGAGAACCTCATTGAAAGAATCCATATAATCCCAATAATTATACTTCACTGAAGTTTTTGTATTAGGATATATGTATTCTTTTTGTCTTAATGGAGATATTCCTCATTCTTCAATAGATATAATCTTCTTGACTATGATTTTACTGAAGTTATAAACTTCTTCATTTTTCCCACTATGGAAATGAAATATTTCACATCCATTATTTATGAGAATATTCTCATAATAAAGTCGAGACTTATATGCTCTTCCTACATACGAAGCATTCTCCATATACCTTTCCATTAATATCCATGGATTATTCTGCTATCTCAAATCATTTTCTTCCAAAAGTATTATAACCTTTTGGGTTTTATTCATAATATATATATTATTTTCTTCATCATTTTCATTACCAACTATATTTGAAAATGATGGTTGTGTATTTTTCTGTGATGAAGTACTTTCTTTTTCTTTTTGTTTCTTGTATTCAAGAAACTTTTGATATTCTTTATCTTCTGATAAATTTGAAGCTATAAGCTTTCTGTTTTCATGTTGAACCAGAATATCTGGTTGTTTTCCTCTGTCACCTCTTCCTCTATAAGAGGAAGTTCCTCTACCTCGAGAATACATATCTGAAAAATTCATTGAATATATTCTCGAGTTAAAAATCGGAAGACTATTATCTTGTCATTTTTATAAATAATTTCAAAATCAAATGGAGCTAAATGAGCTTGCCATCTTGCAAACATTTGTTTAGAAACATCATGTTTAAAATCTTTATTAAACATAAATTTAGCAGATCTACAATCTGTATTAATAATAAATTTTGATTATATAAATCATCTTGAAATTTTAACACACATTTAACAATAGCAAGAATTTCTTTATCTCTGATTGCATAATTCTTTTGTGCATTATTCCATTTTCCGAATGAAATCTAACAAGATATTCTTGTTTATTTTCGTGATTTACATTTATGAATTCCTCCGTATCCTATATCTGAAGCATCTGTTTCAATTATTTTTTCCCAATTTGGGTTGCTTAACATTAAACAAGGAAGAGTTTTGATTTTTTCTTTTATTTTTTTAACAGCATTTGTATGTTGTTCTGTCCATGGGACTGGTAATTTTTTAAGTCTATCATATAAAATAGTTGTGTCTATAGCAAGATCTATATAATATGGAGAAATATAATTTAAACTTCCAAGAAATCTTTGTAATTGAGTTTTATCAATTATTTCATTAGGAAACTTATTTCCAAATTCAATACTTCTATTAATAGGAATTATATTTCATTTTTCAATATTATGTCCTAAAAATCTTATATTAGTTTGAAATAAAGACAATTTAGATTTAGATATAACTAAACCATTTTTTATAACAATATCTTTAAATATTCTTAAATGTTTAAAATGCATTTCTATATCTTTAGAATAAACTAAGATATCATCTATATAAACAATAATAAACTCACTATAAAGAGTAAATATATCATTCATTATTTTCTGAAATTCCGAAGGTGCATTTTTAAGACCAAAAGGCATAACATTCCATTCATAATGTCCTATAGGAATATTAAAAGCAGTTTTATATCTATCAGATTTATTTATTTGTATTTTCCAATATCCTGATTTTAAATCAAACTTAGAAAATATAACAGAATCATATAATCTATCCAATAAATCTTTTTTATTTGGAATAGGATGTCTAATCCATTTTAATACTCTATTAAGTGGTTTATAATTAATTACCAATCTTGGCACTCCTCTTTCCTGTTCACTATGTTTATTAACATAAAAAAGCAGTGCATGACCAAGGAGATTGTGAAGGACTTATTAATCTGTGATGACCCGACTTTCCAATGAAGTACGGATCATATGGATCGTCACTGGTATGATAAAGCAGCGTGAAATAAACATAGCTAATCAAGGCAACCAACCAATCAACTACTTAATAACGATAGGTTAAAAGGGATAAACAATCGATACCAACTCAAGTCTAGAAGGACTTGTCAAAAGGGTTCAAGGTTCAACATAACCCAATCAGGCGAATTTAAAGTACAGTACGACCTCCAATTCAATACGGAAATAAGCGGTTATAATCAAAGCGTTAATAATATCGAGTTAGGCGGCAAATAAGCATGTGGACATGCATATGACGATGCATGCCCAAGGTTCTAGAAACCTTTCTAATTAAGCATCAAAATATTTGCTACTCGCACCACCGCACCCATCATCGATCCTCGCTCAACCCGCACATCAAAAGCGAGATGCGGGGCTAAGTACAAAAGTACTCGGTGGACTCGTTAAAGCAGTTTCTTTGTCAAAGGTTATTAAGCGCCACAATAGCGCATGAGGATTTTAGTTAAAGACTCATGCCTATCAAATATTTTATCGTTTTCCAAAAGTGTCGCCCGACTATTTCATTCACGTTGTTTCCATATCGATCATTCATTCATTCATTCCATTTGCGCACTATGGGTGGCCACCTACACATAGTCGCCGTGACCGTCGAGGTAGCTAACCTTAACACACACACACGTGTACACAATCCGAGTTAGTCCTCAACTAAGTTGGATCCGATCGTTACCCTTTTTTAACGTTGGTGGACCAACACATTCACATACCACATTGAATATATCAATCTCAGATAGGATCACAACAAAACATAAACATTTGGCAGTTAATAACAGTTCATGGAATAATATTTCATAAAGCTTTTGTAAATCATGCTTTGAGATAGATATGCATATCATTTTTGTTCAAGAGAGCCCACCTGCTAATCCAAAGCTTAGTGATTCTAAATGAGCAGGGGTGAGTATCCTTCCTCAGCAACTACGCCCGATCGAACCCTTCATAAGAAAATAGTCGTTCTTAGGTTCTTTCTATCGATCGATGGTCGTTTATAAATTACGACTTTAAAGTTCCCAATTAGGGTTTCTTTATGATTTAATGTGATTGTTTTAAGATAATTTTATTATCCTACATTCCCAATTCTCCGCTATATTACCTCATCGTCCATAGGTGAACTTCAATTATGAATTACATAATCCGAGTCTATTCGTGACTCTTAACCTTAGTTTTATTATAACGTTATTACGTTATAGGTTATCGATAATCAAATTATGATTGGTAAATTAGGAAGTTCTTAAGCCACTAACTAGACTTAACAATTATAGTTACGCCCTAGTAGGTTATGCTTGACGACTTGTCGATTAGCACGATAATTAAAGAGGAATGTTGACTTACAAATCAAGTGGACATATGCCATCATGTAAGTAATTAGTACTTAAGAATAAATGGAGTACTTCGGGAATATTAACTCGGCTTTTGAGACATAAGGATCGACATCATGTGTTCGAATCGTTGCTTACACATTACGACATTGTCTATTTAACTTAACTCGCCGGAGGTTACATATGTCGTATAATCGTTATTCATTATCGAGTTATGTTTACGCCCGACTAATGTCGTAGTGAGTTATCGTTATTGAATATTAACGTTGTAGCTCGACTCTTGTTTTTCTAACGTAGGAACTCACGTTTGGGTATCCTTTCATTAATAAAAACCCTAATTCGTATCTAACTTCGATTCTTGTTTATTCCATCTTAAGTTATCGAAATTGGTCGATTTCTTTTGGATTCTCGTTCATATAGTATTATGTTGTTTACGTTCGGGTTTTGGTTTGTCGGTTCAACATAAACATAAACATTCAACATCGACAAAACCATACACAACATAAACTATGCTAAGCATTAGAAAACCCTAATTTCTAATGCAATACACAATCATTGTGTAAGTGTGCATAAGTGTTTCATTCATCCACTCTAATCACAACCATTCATTCTAAGTTTATAATTAACCATCATAGCATCATTTAACATTAGAAACGAACTCATACTTAGCCATTTCGTACGTTTTCGATAATTAGCAACAATTAGCATACGTATCCAATAAATTCCAATAAAATCATGTTGTACTCCTATCATACTATAGAATTTAATTATCAACTCAATATCATCATATAAAATTTTAAACCATAGGTTAAAATCTTTGTAATTTTCGGCAATTTCAAATCAACAAGCTTTGGTGTTCAATAAATTCCACAAAAATATTTTATTCTTATACTATATACTAAACATGAAATATCACTTCGTATCATGCATTAAAAATTTAAACCCATGCTTTTCATCATCATTAATTTTCGGTATTCACATATATATATATATACATATTCAAAATTTCAAATCCTTCACAATATGGTTGTATATGTAATAGCATGTAATATTAACACCAACATTTACCAATATTCATAATATTACACATCCTATTATTTTCAACAATAAAAATCAAATAAAAGACTACATATATATATATAAGCCACGGTTCTTATAAAAAAAATAGGAGAGGTGTTTGAATAAATTCAAGGTTAATGTATGATGTTCATATCATACCCTAAACACCATATCTCAACTATTTTCAACAAACAAAAACCAAACAATACTCTAAAAGTATATAAATATAATCGGTCAAAATAAAATAAAATAGGAGATGTGTTTCAAAAATTCCAAGATTTTTATATGATGTTCACATCATATTTTAAACACCATATCTCAACTATTTTTCAAAAATAAAAATCAAACCATGGCCTAAATAAGCCTTAACACTCACGTTTTTTTTTAAAAGTATTCTGGAAAATTATGATATTTATACTAAATTCTTATAATACATTAGCAAGAAACAATATCAAATAATATTCACAAAATCATGCTTTAACATATTTAAAAATAAATAAAGCATAAATCAAAAAAATATAAACATGATCCAAAAATTATGAATTTTTTACAGTAGCCTTAGAACATCATTCTAAGCATTTTTCATTCACGACTCAAGAGCATTTGGAGGCTCTAAAGTCACGAAAATAAATGGGGAGCAAACTAGGGTTTTTAAACCCAAAAATTCAAAATAAATATTCCACTCCATTAGGATGGAAGAGGATGATGAATAATATCTTCCTATGGTCTTATAAGGATTATTTGAGTGTGGGAGAGGTTGGGGAGGAGGATTTAGTGTTGGGGTTTGAAAAGTGTAGAGAGAAATTTGAAAATGAGAGAAAAAGTGAGAGGATGAATGAGGTCTGCCCTTGCACGTTTTTCCCTTGTTATTGCAGACCTTAGAGCTGTCATTTCCCATTTTGGTAAGGTCTTGGTGGTAGTTGAGAGGTGGATTGGTCAAATTACCCGTTTCGGTATGTTATCTGACCGACTCTTTAAGTTTTAACGCACTTTCGATCGATTTCTCGGAACCTTAAGGTTCTATCTTATTAAATAGCCTTTAAAAGACTTATTTTAATGTTCATAAAAATTTCACGACGTTCGGACGTCGTTCGATAAGTCAATTCCGAGTTATCGCGAAAAAAAAAGCGTCCGTGATTAAAATATGCTCATTCAAAAATTCTCTTGAATTTTTGAGCTTTCATAAATAATTTGAGTCTTATAAAGCATATTTTATTGATTTAGACCCTCGGTTCGAGTTTCGGGTCGTTCGGATCAAATTAGGGTTTTCCCGGTATATTTTACCGGCGTTCGGTTAAGTTCTTGAGAATTCCTCCGTAAATTGATTCTTATAATTTCTAAATTCATAATAAATCATTCCTTCATGATTTTGGTTGTTATCACTATTTATTATGATTAGCACGGATGGAAGTTGTTAGGCTCGTAAATAGTGTTTTAAGGCCGTAGGGCAAGTATGCCGAAAATTCTCATCCTTAGCATTCTCACATGTTTTCGTGTGAGGATTCTAAAATGAAATCCGTTCGTGGAGATTTATTCTCGATCTTTCATTCTATGTTCAGGCTACTCGAAAAACCCTAATCCGGTAGGACTAGTTATCAGTTTTTGATTTCTTTAGTATTCGATCTCCGAATCGATTCTAATTCTTTTCATTGGTTTCCTTAAACATAATTAAGGTCTAAGAACCACCACTAAGTGATTCAAACATCACTAATAAAAGTTTTAAATTTTTCGGGTTATTACATAATCCTTTTTGAATTAATGATTCAATTTCTTTTTTACATAATTCTAAATATTCAGAGTTCATTTGACAAGGTCTAGCCTTTGTCGGAATTTTCTTTTCATCAAATCTTCTTCATAAGACAGAGAAACAATATGTTTCTTTCTATCCCAAAATGCATTAGGATGATCATTACAGATTTCAATAGAAAATTGATTTATTAATATTTTTATCTTATCCTGTAATTTAGGATTTTGAAGTTTTTGTTCTATTGTAATTATATTCAATTCTTATTTTAAAAAACTTAATTGTTTTTCTTTTGAACTAATATTATCATATACTTCATGTAAAACTTTTGTAATAGGTTCAGTAATAAATTTTATAATAATATTATTTCCTTTAAAGGTTTCTATAATTCATTATTTATCAACTTTTATTAAAGGATAAATTTTTGTTAAAAAAGGATTTCCAAGTATAACCTGGTTAGTAATATCCTTAGCAAGTAAAAAACTTGTTTGTATACAATTTTTATTTATACAGACATATGCCTTAGGTAATTTATAATTAATTTGCATTTTATTTCCTGCAGCATATGATAAAGTATGAGTAGTTTTATGAAAATACCTAGTAGGTATCAAGCCTTCTTGTATAACATTCAAATCAGCTCCACTATCTACTAAAGCTGTAAATTCTTTTGAATAATAATTATCAATTAAGAATGTTATTTTTAAATACCATTTTTGTGATATAATCATTTCTAAATTGGATAGAAAATTTTCATCTTTAGGAAATTTTTCTTTATTAATTTCATAATTATGTTATATTTGAGTTTTTGTTTCTTCATTATTTTCTATTCTAGAAATTCTATAATCAAGACTTAAATTTTCTTGTTTTAAATTATTAATTTCTTCCTTAAGATTTTTAATCTCATTTATAATATCTTTAAGAGAAGTAGGATTCTCTTCTATTTTTCTTTGTTTTAATAATTTATAAACCTCAGACATCATGTAAGGTTCTTTAGTATGATTAATTTTGTTATTATCAATATTATTATTATTCCTATTATTATTATTAGAAGTACTAGGAATATTTTCTATTTGATCTATTATAGACCTTAATTCTGGATCTTTTATTAATTGTAGTAATTCTAAAAAATTATTATTTGTTAAGACATTTAATTCTAAATCTTAGAATTGTGAAAGAATTTTAAAATTAAATTTCCCTTCATCTTCTTCTGATATATTCTTTGGACAAGATTGTCCAAGAATACATGGTTCACATTCAGATTCAGATTCATTTATTAAAGAATCATTTTCTATATTATCAATTTCTTGATCGGACTCTGTATAACTAGAGTAAGAATATTCTTCAGATTCTGAACTTTCATCAGAATTTAATAGTATTTTTGAAAGAGTTTCTTTCATATCTTTATCTATGTCAAGATTATTAATCTTTTTCTTAGTCCAACAATTATTTGCATAATGACCATATTTTCCACATTTTCTATATATTATAGATTTTCTTTTATTCCAATTTTTTTCCCATTTTTTATTATTTCTTTCATCTTTTCTTAATTTTCTTTGTTCAATTTTTTTCTTATAAAATCTTTTCTTTTTCTTGGGATATTCTTTGTAACTCTTTATTTTATTTTTACTAGATGATGCTCTAGTAGGTATAGGAATTTTATTCATAGCAAATTGATCACAAAATTGTCCTAATTGTTTCTTTTCTACCAAATTTTGGCGTTTTATTTGTTGATTTAGCTTTATTTCATTGCATAAAGCTAATCATTCTTGGATACATAATCCTATTAATTTACCATAAGTATAATTTTGGTAAGGAATTTCATTTAAATATTTTATCAAGATTCTTCTTATTCTTTCAGCAAATAAGCTAGGAAGACCATCTATAAATTTTGACTTCCAATGAGAACTATTACATTCAGGTAACTCTAGACCCTGCTTAAGAAAATATCTTTATACCATCTAAAATCTGTAAGTGTTTTACACCTATTTTGTAACAAGGTTCTAATATTTTCACTATTATCTGTATATCTTCCTATAAAATGTTCTACAATATTCAATATCAGTGTATAAACTGCATTTTCTTTTATTTCATTTCCTTCGTGTTTAACAGTATTTAGAATATCATCTTTTTCATTTTGTGAGAGATAATGATCTCACCATCCTTTTAATTGTCCTGTAAATCCTGCTATTATCATTTTAGCAATTTCTCTATCTCTATTTCCATTAATTTTACATATAGTAGAATACATTAATATTCTATGCATTGTGTTATGTATTTGTTGATGTACAAACCCATCTATATTCCATTCATAAATATGATATCCACTATAACTATTTGATATTATATCATTTGATTCTTCTATAAGAACATCTACAGGTGTTGGTCTCGGATAATAATATTTTCCTGTAGTGGGTTTATCAACACATTTTGACAATTTATTGATTTGATTATCATAGAGTTTTTTATAGTCAGAATTCTCTATTAATTTTTCTCTTATCTTTTTATCTAGGGTACTGATTTTTAACCCTTTAAATTTTTCTTCAAGAAATACTTCTAATTCTTTCATTGATTTTAATTTAAATTTTTTTATTTCAGGTGGAGGCTGAATAGTTGGAGTAGCAATTTCTACATTTTTTTTTCAAAAATTTCATTTTTTACTATCTTAATATCATTTATAATCTTTATTATTTGTTCTACTCTATCATATAATGATGTAATTTGTTCTCCCAAAATATTTAGGTATAAATTTGTATAATTATTTTGTTCTAATATTGATTTATTTGTTGACATGTTACATGTAGAGTATTATCTTCTAATAATTTTGCAAAAGCTAAAAAATTATGAATTTTTTCATTCTTTTCAATTTGAAATGATTGTTGTGGAGGATAAACTTGATTTAAATATTTCCATTATTAAGTCTGTAATTTCTTTCTAAAATAGAAATATATTGTTCTACATAAGTTGAAATAAACCAAGGGACAAATGGTATTAACTTATTATTTTATTTACAGAATTTATAAAATTCTTCTTGAATATAATATTTTTCTTCAGGATTAAAGTTTTCAAAAAAACCATTTTTTAAACGGTTCCCATTTGGGTGTATTGAATTCTAATTGTATAATTTTTCTTGCCTGTGAACCAGGACTAAAATCTCATATTGTTTCTAAAACCATTAAATATTAAATTCCATTTCCGATTCGATTATATCCGCTTCTTTAATATTATTATTATTATGTGTATTAATTCCTTTTATAATATTATTTTTCTTTATATATAATTTATCAATTTTATCTTCTTCTGAAACATCTGATTCATATTTTTCTCTTATTTGAGATGTAGATGCCCTAGATGGCGTAAACGGTTGTTCTACCTTGTAATCTAAAGGTGAAATATGAGAATACATATTTAAAGATCTCTCCAATTTGGATGATAATGATGTTCTACTATCTTCAAATTGTAATATTACAGATCCTTCAGGTGTTTGTATTACTTCTACTAGATTATTTTGTACTACAGATTGAGGTGTAATTGCTCTTTCTATAGTCCAATTTTTTGGAAAAGTTATTTCTTCCCATTTTATTTTTCTTCTTGTAGTAATATTAGACTTACTAAAATTAGTTTCTATTAGAATTGTTTCATTTAAAGGTTTATCAACCCTTTTACATTGTGGATTTAATGTAAATAATGGTTTATAATAAATTCTATAACATATAGCTATTAATTCAGTTCCTGGTTTATAATTATAACCATGAGTTTTAACATTTAATGTTAAAGAATCTAAGATATTAACGTCAGATAATGAAAGTTGTAAATTTGGATAAACATCAAAATAAACCTGGACCATGTCTTGGGGCTGGTTTGTATTATTCCATTAAAGATTATTTCCAATTTAAATTTCTTCCATCTCTTAAAGCTGCTATAAAGCTTTCTGGTAATCCTTCTAATGTTAAAGGCTTAAATGCAATTTGTACTAATCATATATGAATAAATTTATGAGAATGTCTATAAGGCATTAAATCACTATCTTGAAGTAATTTTAAAGTCAATTCTTCACCATGTAAAGCAATTGTTTCTTCTGTAGTCTTAACAATTTGTTTTAATCAAATTTATTCAAAAGTACCAAGTTTATATATCATGCTTGGTTCAACTTTAGGTATTGTCCATTTATTCAATAATTCTAGATTTTTAGGTATATCATATTCTTCTTTCATACTGTTTTTAATAGTATTTTTTCTTCTTGCTAAATTCATGTGAATTTAGGTATGTGATAAATATTTGAGAATATATTCAATGAATTTTTCAGATATGTATTCTCGAGGTAGAGGAACTTCCTCTTATAGAGGAAGAGGTGGCAGAGGAAAACAACCGGATATTCTGGTTCAACATGGAAACAGAAAGCTTATAGCTTCAAATTTATCAGAAGACAAAGAATATCAAGAGTTTCTTGAATACAAGAAACAAAAAGAAAAAGAAAGTACTTTATCACAGAAAAATACACAACCATCATTTTCAAATATAGTTGGAAATGAAAATGATGAAGAAAATAATACATATATTATGAATAAAACCTAAAAGGTTATAATACTTTTGGAAGAAAATGATTTGAGATGACAGAATAATCCATGGATATTAATGGAAAGGTATATGAAGAATGCTTCGTATGCAGGAAGAGCATATAAGTCTCGACTTTATTATGAGAATATTCTCATAAATAATGGATGTGAAATAGTTCATTTCCATAGTGGGAAAAATGAAGAAGTTTATAACTTCAGTAAAATCATAGTCAAGAAGATTATATCTATTGAAGAATGGAGAATATCTCCATTAAGACAAAAAGAATACATATATCCTAATACAAAAACTTCAGTGAAGTATAATTATTGGGATTATATGGATTCTTTCAATAAGGTTCTCTTATATGAGAATGACAAGAGAAAACACTCTTGGTTCATAAAGATAGAGGTTTATAACCATGAAATTCCCATATGGTTTGCTAAATGGTGGCAAAAATTTGGGACATCAATAAATTTTTTTTACCAGAAGAATGGAAAGAAAAATTTGAAAAATGGGTGAACATTTCACCTAGAATTCTGGAATATCAGGAGAAAAATAAATGTATAGAAGGAATATCTTCTATGTTATTCTTTATAGAATTTTCAATCCCTTGGATATGGAAGTGGTCTCCAATCTTTGGTTATACAGAAGATTTGATTCCATGTATAAAAAGAGCATTTTACTCAAAATTCTGGGATAAAATGATAAAAGAAAACCCAGAAACCAAAAAGATTTTTGGTATTGATACATTGATTCTTATAGAAGAAAAAATTAAGATTTATGAAGAAATGAGTCATAATCAGAATCAGAAATTATCACCATCTCATTTTGATTATATCACTAGGAAGATGAAAATGAAGTATGAGGTTCTATCTAAAGAAGAGATAATATCTCAGTATATGGATGAAGTTAAAAAAGATTTAATGTCTAAATTAGGAGAAGAGACAATGTCTCAATATTCCGATTCATCAATGGAATTTATGAAGTCCCGAGATCCTAATGAAGTATCTATGGATGATATCTTTAATGCAGTTAAAGATACATTGGTGGATAATATCAAGAAAAAGAAAGAAGTATCTTCATCTTCATCTGTGGAGTTCAAGGATGCATAATTTTCAATATGGATTTTTAGCTTTGAAGGAATGTCAATCAAAGCCTGGAGAAAATTGTTATATCTATAACAATTTTGGGGAAAATAAAAGACTCCAAAGCAGGCTTCATCAGCAAACATCAGATTTATTTCGGTTAAATGTTACTACTGAAGTTCATCTTTATGAAGGTGAAGAAAATTGGATGACATATCCTATTGAAAATTGTAGAAGGTTTTGTGCAGGATATGATGCCAACAGAAATATCTGTGCAAATCATCCCGGTGGAATGATAAAAAGAAGGATCAATAGAGGACCCTACAGAAATATGAAAAGAATGATACAAAATATGAAGCTGGCAGAAAAAGAAGCCATAACAAGAGCGAGACAGATGGAGAGCTCGGTTTAGAGGAAGACAACTAGAGATAATCTCTAGAAGATTTGGCTTTGATATAGCCTAAATGGAAGATGACTTAAGCAATGACGAAATAAAGTGGAGAAAATAGTTGGACTAATCAGAGTGCAGCAACACAAAAAAAATGAAGGACAATCATCTTATCAAATTTGATAAAGTAGGGAACATGTCCCGTAAATAATATGAATGCCATTGTATTATTGTTAGAAATGTCAAAAAGGCAAATTATTGCCTTTAGGAAAAACTTTTTAATTGTATGACTTTTTCTTTCCCATTTGTATATAAATAGGGGTATTTATGTGTAGTAGAGCAGGAGTTGGAAGAGAGAAAAATAGAGAGTGAAGAAAGCAAGCAAATATTACAGTGAGAAAGGGAGTGTGAAAAATGAGTTTGTATCTTAAATATTTCTGAAGAATAAATAAAACTTGGATTATTATTGTAAATTTTCTTTACTCTTCTTTTATATTTAAGTTTTATATTTTAATTAATGTCATGGATAGCCTTATAGGCTAAATCCTTATGTGATAAATCATATCTAAGCTATATAATTATCTCTGTTATGGAACTTAAAATCATATGAAGTAAGATTAACAATACGATGATTAAAGTCGTAGATAGGGAGGTTGGTTGAAAATATGTATCAGGCATGTTTAGGGTATCGTAAGATCTGTTGATCTGCACTTTTTGCCCTTTTCAAAGCCATGTTGAAAGGTTGTTCTTGGGGCAGTTTTGGTGCGAGATGTTTTGATCTGGATATTATAAGCGATGGTCGATCTTGCTTTTTCGTAATGTCGAGCAATCTGGCTCTATTCCTCAAATTCAGACTTCCTCTTTAATCATAATATTGTTGGTCCTGCTCCCTATATGGTATCAGAGCCATGGTGGGGATAGTTGTGTAGTGACGATATGATTTATCACATACCTAAATTCACATGAATTTAGCAAGAAGAAAAAATACTGTTAAAAACAGTAAGAAAGAAGAATATGATATACCTGAAAATCTAGAATTATTGAATAAATGGACAATACCTAAAGTTGAACCAAGCATGATATATAAACTTGGTACTTTTGAAAAAATTGGATTAAAACAAATTGTTAAGACTACGGAAGAAACAATTGCTTTACATGGTGAAGAATTGACTTTAAAATTACTTCAAGATAGTGATTTAATGCCTTATAGACATTCTCATAAATTTATTCATATAGGATTAGTACAAATTGCATTTAAGCCTTTAACATTAGAATGATTACCAGAAAGCTTTATAGCAGCTTTAAGAGATGGAAGGAATTTAAATTGAAACAATCTTTAATGGAATAATACAAACCATCAGCACATGGTCCGGTTTATTTTGATGTTTATCCAAATTTACAACTTTCATTATCGGCGTTAATATCTTAGATTCTTTAACATTAAATGTTAAAACTCATGGTTATAATTATAAACCAGAGGCGAAGTAATAGCTATATGTTATAGAATTTATTATAAACCATTATTTACATTAAATCCACAGTGTAAAAGGGTTGATAAACCTTTAAATGAAACAATTCTAATAGAAACTAATTTTAGTAAGTCTAATATTACTACAAGAAGAAAAATAAAATGGGAAGAAATAACTTTTCTAAAAAATTGGACTATAGAAAGAGCAGTTACACCTCAATCTGTAGCACAAAATAATCTAGTAGAAGTAATACAAATACCTGAAGGATCTGTAATATTACAATTTGAAGATAGTAGACCATCATTATCATCCAAATTGGAGAGATCTTTAAATATGTATTCTCATATTTCACCTTTAGATTATAAGGTAGAACAACCGCTTACACCATCTAGGGCATCTACATCTCATATAAGAGAAAAATATGAATCAGATGTTTCATAAGAAGATAAAATTGATAAATTATATATAAAAAAAATAATATTGTAAAAGTAATTAATACACTTAATAATAATAATATTATTAAAGAAGCGGATATAACCGAATCGGAAATGGAATTTAATATTTAATGGTTTTAGAAACAATATGGGATTTTAGTCCTGGTTCACAACCAAGAAAAATTATACAATTAGAATTCAATACACCTAAATGGGAACCGTTTAAAAAATGGTTTTTTGAAAACTTTAATCCTGGAGAAAAATATTATATTCAAGAAGAATTTTATAAATTATGTAAAGAAAATAATAAGTTAATACCATTTGTCCCTTGGTTTATTTCAACTTATGTAGAACAATATATTTCTGTTTTAGAAAGAAATTACAGACTTAATAATGGAAAATTTTAAATCAAGTTTATCCTCCACAACAATCATTTCAAATTGAAAAGAGTGAAAAAATTCATAATTTTTTAGATTTTGCAAAATTATTAGAAGATAATACTCTACATGTAACATGTCAACAAATAAATACAATATTAGAACAAAATAATTATACAAATTTATACCTAAATATTTTGGGAGAACAAATTACATCATTATATGATAGAGTAGAACAAATAATAAAGATTATAAATGATATTAAGATAGTAAAAAATGAAATTGTTGAAGAAAAAAATGTAGAAATTGCTACTCCAACTATTCAGCCTCCCCCTGAAATAAATAATTTTAAATTAAAATCAATGAAAGAATTAGAAGTATTTCTTGAAGAAAAATTTAAAGGGTTAAAAATCAGTACCCTAGATAAAAAGATAAGAGAAGAATTAATAGAGAATTCTGACTATAAAAAAGTCTATGATAATCAAATCAATAAATTGTCAAAATGGGCTGATAAACCCACTTCAGGAAAATATTATTATCCGAGATCAACACCTGTAGATGTTCTTATAGAAGAATCAAATGATATAATATCAAATAGTTATAGTGGACATCATATTTATGAATGGAATATAGATGGGTTTGTACATCAACAAATACATAACACAATGCATAGAATATTAATGTATTCTACTATATGTAAAAACAATGGAAATAGAGATAGAGAAATTGCTAAAATGATAATAGCGAGTTCTGGGACAATTAAAAGGATGGTGAGATCATTATCTCTCACAAAATGAAAAGATGATATTCTAAATCTTGTTAAGCAGGAGGAAATGAAATAAAAGAAAATGCAGTTTATACACTGATAGTGAATATTGTAGAACATTTTACAGGAAGATATACAGATAATAGTGAAAATATTAGAACCTTGTTACAAAATCTTAGGTATAAAACACTTACAGATTTTAGATGGTATAAAGATATTTTCTTAAGCAGGGTCTTAGAGTTACCTGAATGTAATAGTTCTCATTGGAAGTCAAAATTTATAGATGGTCTTCCTAGCTTATTTGCTGAAAGAATAAGAAGAATCTTGAGAAAAGATTTAAATGAAATTCCTTACCAAAATTATACTTATGGTAAATTAATAGGAATATGTATCCAAGAATGATTAGCTTTATGTAATGAAATAAAGCTAAATCAACAAATGAAACGCCAAAATTTGGTAGAAAAGAAACAATTAGGACAATTTTGTGATCAATTTGCTATGAATAAAATTCCTATGCCTACTAGAGCATCATCTAGTAAAAATAAAATAAAGAGTTATAAAGAATATCCCAAGAAAAAGAAAAGATTTTATAAGAAAAAAATTGAACAAAGAAAATTAAGAAAAGATGAAAGAAATAATAAAAAATGGGAAAAGAATTGGAATAAAAGAAAATCTGTAATATGTAGAAAATGTGGAAAATATGGTCATTATGCAAATAATTGTTGGACTAAGAAAAAGATTAATAATCTTGACATAGATAAAGATATGAAAGAAACTCTTTCAAAAATACTATTAAATTTTGATGAAAGTTCAGAATCTGAAGAATATTCTTACTCTAGTTATACAGAGTCCGATCAAGAAATTGATAATATAGAAAATAATTCTTTAATATCCGAATCTTAATCTGAATGTGAACCATGTATTCTTGGATAATCTTGTCCAAAGAAAATATCAGAAGAAGATGAAGGGAAAGAATTTTATAAAATTCTTTCACAATTCCAAGATTTAGAATTAAATGTTTTAACAAATAATAATTTTTTAGAATTACTACAATTAATAAAAGATCCAGAATTAAGGTCTAAAATAATAGATCAAATAGAAAATATTCCTAGTACTTCTAATAATAATAATAGGAATAATAATAATATTGATAATAACAAAATTAATCATACTAAAGAACCTTACATGATGTCTGAGGTTTATAAATTATTAAAACAAAGAAAAATAGAAGAGAATCCTAATTCTCTTAAAGATATTATAAATGAGATTAAAAATCTTAAGGAAGAAATTAATAATTTAAAACAAAAAATTTAAGTCTTGATTATAGAATTTCTAGAATAGAAAATAATGAAGAAACAAAAACTCAACTAGAACATAATTATGAAATTAAAAAAGTAAAATTTCCTAAAGATGAAAATTTTCTATCCACTTTAGAAATGATTATATCACAAAAATGGTATATAAAAATAACACTATTAATTGATAATTATTATTCAAAAGAATTTACAGCTTTAGTAGATAGTGGAGCTGATTTGAATGTTATACAAGAATGATTGATATCTACTAGGTATTTTCATAAAACTACTCATACTTTATCACATGTTGCAGGAAATAAATTGCAAATTAATTATAAATTACATAAGGCATATGTCTGTATAAATAAAAATTGTATACAAACAAGTTTTTTACTTGCTTATGATATTACTAATCAGGTTATACTTAGAACACCTTTTTTAACAAAAATTTATCCTTTAATAAAAGTTGATAAAGAATGAATTATAGGAACCTTTAAAGGAAATAATATTATTTTAAAATTTATTACTGAACATATTACAAAAGTTTTACATGAAGTATATGATAATATTAGTTCAAAAGAAAAACAATTAAGTTTTTTAAAACAAGAATTGAAAATAATTGCAATAGAAGAAAAACTTCAAAATCCTAAATTACAAGATAAGATAAAAATATTAATAAATCAATTTTCTATTGAAATCTGTAATGATCATCCTAATGCATTTTGGGATAGAAAGAAACATATTGTTTCTTTGCCTTATGAAAAAGATTTTGATGAAAAGAAAATTCAGACAAAGGCTAGACCTTGTCAAATGAATTCTGAATATTTAGAATTATGTAAAAAAGAAATTGAATCATTAATACAAAAAGGATTAATAAGACATTCACAGTCTCCTTGGTCATGCACAGCTTTTTATGTTAATATACATAGTGAACAGGAAAGAGGAGTGCCAAGATTGGTAATTAATTATAAACCACTTAATAGAGTATTAAAATGGATTAGACATCCTATTCCAAATAAAAAAGATTTATTGGATAGATTATATGATTCTGTTATATTTTCGAAGTTTGATTTAAAATCAGGATATTGGCAAATACAAATAAATAAATCTGATAGATATAAAACTGCTTTTAATGTTCCTATAGGACATAATGAATGGAATGTTATGCCTTTTGGTCTTAAAAATGCACCTTTTGAATTTCAGAAAATAATGAATGATATATTTACTCCTTATAGTGAGTTTATTATTGTTTATATAGATGATATCTTAGTTTATTCTAAAGATATAGAAATGCATTTTAAATATTTAAGAATATTTAAAGATATTGTTATAAAAAATGGTTTAGTTATATCTAAATCTAAAATGTCTTTATTTCAAACTAATATAAGATTTTTAGGACATAATATTGAAAAGGATATAATTATTTATTATTAATAACTACTATTTATTTATTATCATAGTTAATTAATTAATAATAATATTTTAATATAATGTTTATTGGTATTAAATATTATTTCTTATGTCAATATTATTATTAATTTTATTATTATTATTATTATTATTATTATTATTATTATTATTATTATTTTAATATAGTTATTTATTGTATTTATTGTTATTTGTTATGTTAATATTATTAATAACTATATTTTTTATCACAATTATTCTATTAAATTATTTATTATTAATAACTACTATTTATTTATTATCATAAATATTATTATTGTTTTATTATTATTAATTTTACTAGATAAAAAATAAATAAAAATAATATTTCAGAAAAAATAAATAAATTTGGCTAATCCCATATTCATGGGAATAGCTAATACCATGGGGAGGAAATGAATGACTAATCTCATGTTCATGGCAATAAACATTCATTCGGGAATGGTGATTCCTGACGTATAAATCTTACCAGCCATCGGAATGGGAATGGACGCAGGAATCACCATTCCATTCCCATTCTATTCATGCATACCAGCCGACACCATAATGTATAAGTATACAAGTATGAGTTACATAATTATATTTATATCTCTATGGTTGTAATTCTAAAAGTAGATTATGTATAACTTATATAACTAGTTAACTTTGGGATAAATATAATAATAATTAGTAAGTAAATTAATGTAGTTGATATAATGGAATGATATTAAACAAGTATTAACTTTGTATATTGTATAGTCTATATCATTAGTACACATATATATATATATATATATATATATATATATATATATATAACATTGAAATTTTGGTAATTATATATATATCTTTTTAAATCATATTAATATATATTTTTGTGTATAATATTACATAAATCATAAAATGAACAATTTAGGCAATTTACTAAGTCGGTTGGATATAAAATAAAAATAAAATAAATATACTATATATTATAAATATAAGATTTATATCAACTACAAGCTAATGCAATTTTGTAATATAATCACCAACAATATTATTAAGTCCATAATATTGACTATACTAAACATAATAAATATACTTTCTTAAAGATATCAAACTAAAAAAAGATAGGATAAAATGAGAATTAAATATAATTACAACTATATTTCCATAAAATATAGTGATTCGTCCATTAATTGATTATAGGAACCAAAATATTTTTAAAATGTAAACTGTCTTTGAAACATATATAAGTTATGACAATAATAATATCTCATAATTCTAATATAAAGTTCATCTAACTTATATAAATAATTAACTATGAGATAAAATAAATATAATTTATAACTCATAAGTAGATTTTGAAAAGTAATATAATCGAATGATATTGAATAATATATTCAATTTATATATTGTATAATCTTTACTATTAGTTGATAATACCAAATACTTATGTTCCACATATACTTTAAAAATTTTACGACTATATATATATTTTTATTTTAATCATATCTTAATAAATATATGCTCATTTGTATTATTAAAAATCATTAAATTAATAATTAATTAATCAAATGAGATATTGAGTTGGAAAACTAAAAATAACATAACCTACTAAGTTATCTTATGAACAATGATATCAAGATAGATCATTATAATGTATCGATATACAAGTATGAGTTACATAGGTATATTTATATTTTGTATAATTATAATTATAATTCTAAAATAAATAACATCTAACTTACATTACTATGAGATAAATATAATAATAATTATTAAGTAGATAAATAGAGTAGATATATTCGAATGATATAAAATAATCTATTAATTTTATATATTGTATAGTCTATATCTGAAAAATATTTATATATAACACACACTTCAAAACTTTTAATAATTATATATGTGTTTTTTTAAATCACTTTAATATATCTTTCATGTATATTATTATATAAAACCACAAAATGATCAATTTATGTAATGAGATGTCAAGTTAGAAAACTCTATATATATATATATATATATATATATTTATGAATCAGGTAGGAAAGGATAATTTAGTAGGAAATGGAAATGAATTCGGACCTTTGATTTGTTGGATCAATGGTTGAGATTTTATTTCGATTGTGCTACAGTTTTGTGTGCTACGCGGATTACTGTGCAGTACTAGAACCTTTCTTGTGCTACGCTGCAATGAAAGATATGCTAAACTAATATATTTACAATATGTAATTCTGATTGTGCTACACAAATATGAAAGATATACTAGACTTAAATATCTATTCATATTTCCTACACTTATTTTCATTCTCACAGGGTTGGGTTCCCGTAGTACCCGGTCCCCAGATAGTATGTAGTACTCAATCTAGACCACACATTTTGTATACGTGGACGCACCAAAATTTGACACGTGGCAACCCATTTTTCGCTCAGGGGCAAAATGGGAAGGCACCAATGGTACTGGGTGCCCGTCCGCTATTGGTAGGGAGTCCCGCGTTGGGGTCTCATGGTACCGAGTTTGGCGAGAGGCACCATAAAACATGATAATGCATAGAGAATAACATAACAATGCATAGAGAATAACATAACAATGCATTCAAAATAACATAACAATGCATCGCACACAACCAGTGTTGGGTGCGCATTGTGTGCGCGCCGACGCCAGGTAGGGACGCTGGATGCACGCCGACGCTGGGTAGGGATGCTGGATGGGCTCCGACGCTGGGTAGGGGCGTTGGGTGCGCATCGGCGCTAGGTTTGGGAAGAGCCACAACAAAACATAAATAATACATATGAAATAACATGTCACTGCATTTAAAACAACTAAATAATGCATTTAAAACAATATAACACTGCATCGCACCCAACCGGCGTTGGGTGCGTGCGCGGGCGTTGGTGGTGGCGGTTGTCTTGCGAGCGGCGATGGTGCGTGGCTGGCGGTATTGGGCCATGACGACGGCGCTGGATGCTTGTGAGCAATGCTTTGGGGCGCATTTACAGCATGCATTGAAATTGAAACTCGTATGCATGTTTGTGTTTAAGTGAATGCATTTTTGTGTTCATTTGAATGCATTATTCAGTTCAACTATATGCATGGTTTATTTTCGAAATCACATAACAAATCAAATTACTAATCTACCCTTAATGAAGCGAAAATTAGCGAAATTAAGCTTAAAAATCCGGAAAAATCTGAACCATAGGATCTATTAGATGAGTGGATGAGATTGAGTACTACATACTATCTGGGGCTTGGGTACTATTTGATCCCTTCTATATATATATATATATATATATATATATATATATATATATATATATATATTATAGGGGTTGGTTATAGGAGAACTCCTCTAAGATAAGAAATAATAACTTATTATCACCCTTGATTTCATCTAATCTAATAGATCATATTTAATTCATGCTTTAAAACAAGTTTGACTATTTTTATGGTTTTAAACGTGTTAGGGGCATAAAGGACAATATAAAGATTCGTCCATCCCTAATTTTTTGTGTAATCCCTAATTTTTCGCTCATCTATAATTTACATTCTCTCTCTGAAATTAATGATTATGCATACGATAGTAATGGTTGTGCATAAGATTGTAAGTAGTTATGCGGATAAAAAAATAACTAAAAATCAAACTTACATAATTGAGAATCCTTATTTGAATAATAATTAACGTAAAAATAAAATTTTTACTTTAAATAAAGATCACAAATAAGAATTTCGTACTGACTCATAATTAGTGGATGGAAAAAAATAAAGATATACAAGTATGATTATTTTCGTGATTCGACTAATATGCATAACTAGATAGTAGTTGTGCATTGTACACAAAATAGACTCGCATATCATCTATTATGTGAATGAACAATATCTGGTTAGCATATTCGTGAACATTGCACAATGATCATAGAATAATGCATAAAATAACACTTACTATATTATGAGTTACAATACAATATAGATGCGGTAGTGGACGTTGTGTGGGTAAATCATGATGTTAATTGCGTAAACATATTTTCAAAATATGCAGGTCAGTCTTGTGTACAACAAACATTTAAATTGTGCATAAAATTCTAAAAAAATGCATGAACCGAACTGAATGATAAACGAAATTTTACTATAAAATTCTAATAAAAAATCTACTATGTAATTTGAACATTTCAATAAACGAAAAATATGTAATATGCTTTCATACAGACCATAAAATTTGAACTAGATAAAGATAATAAATATTTGCAATCAATCACCTACCACAAATAACTATAAGAATCCCTCAATTTAAGGAATAAATCGGTTATACTAAAACGCAAAAACACAATAATAACTTTATTAATAAAATCTGTAAAAAATATCCTAAAATAACATTAAATCTAAACTTTCGGATACACTTAGATCTACGTTTAGGATTAGTTCACATTTCTTAAAATACTTGTGGTTCTCATTTGATTCATCCCCTATATATATGAGTGTTAACGTGAGAACCACTTTTATCGTGAGATCGTGATAATAAAAAAATGATGAATTCGGTGTGAAAGTTGGCGATCCGCTGAAAAAGTTACTGAATCTAAAAAAATAAAATGTTCGCTCTTCATGTGATTCAAACTCTGGTGAAAATTCCAAATTTTTAGATTTAGTAACTTTCTCAGATGATGCATTAACTTTCATAGCGAATTCATTTTGTTCATAACGAATTTTCGTGATTCTTAGTTCTCACGTTAAAAATAGTTCTTATTTGAACCGCACTATATATATAGATATATGTATATATGGGATGAATCACGTAAGAATGCAAATATTGGTAAGAAGAAGAATGCAGCATTGAACTTATAAAGTTGTTGCTCTAAGGGAGTGTTTACTTTTCATGATTATCATTTTAAATGATTGACTATTTGATGGATTAAATATGTGATAAGATAATTTTTATCTATCAATCATTTGTTTACTACAAAGGATTAGTGAAGTATTAAAATTGGGATAAATAATTCTCCTTTTATTTGAAAGATTATTTCAATCCTACCTATATTGATTGGATTAAAATTAAAGAAAAATAATTCAAAGGATTAAAATTATCTCAGGCTTTGAGATATCATCAAATATTAATCCTTAAAAATAAACACTTGATTATGTTGAATTAATTTTATCTATATAACCTAATCATGTAAAGTAAACACCACCTAAATGTATATATTTATTGTACTAAATTTAACATATAAAGTTATTGCACGGAACTTGGTGCAACAAATTTATATATCAATAAAGCTATGCGGCCACATTATGGCTGGCCACACACCATTTTCCTACTTATTCTGAAAAATATTAAATTATTAAATTTAAATTTAAATTTAAAATTTTCATTCGATATGTGCAAAATTGTAATTCCATAAGATGGTTTTAATGTAAAATTAATTTTTTAATAGATCAAAAATTAAATAAATGATTTTTTCATTTAATAAAGTTGATTATGGTCGGTCACATTATGGCCGAATAACATCACTCTTTATATATTTAGTGTAACAACTTTATACGTCCAATGCTGCATTCTTATTTCTCATCAATATTTGCAGTCTTACATGAACCAACTATATATATATATATATATGGAGTGGATCAAATGAGAACCACATCTTTTTTGCGAACTCTGCGAACCATGCATAAGACGTTGAAGATGATGCATAAAACGGTATAAAGTTGTGCATAACTAAAACTTTCTAAAATTATTTTGTTGTGCAACAATTTTAGAAAGTTTTCGTTATGCACAACTTTATACTGTTTTGTGCATTATCTTCAACGTCTTATCATGGTTCTCAAGTTCTCAAAAGGTGAGTTCTCATGGATCAACCCTATATATATATATATATATATATATATATATATATATATATATATATATATATATATATATATATATATGGAGTGGATCAATTGAGAATTTTATTTTTTTATAGAACTAAGAATTAATGTGGTCCATTCATTTTCTATAATCTAACAATCATGATTAATTATAAATCATTTATTATCATCATATTTTAATAGTAATCGTTTAACCCTATAATTAAGGGATTTTATATATTCATCTGCGTAATTATTCTCATATTCACAATCACTACGATTACATGCACAACAACATGAATTACATGAACATAACAATTAATTGAAATATGATAGTAATCACAAAAACTACGATTACATGAACAACATGAATTACACAAACAACGAAGAATTGAATATGAAATATTCAAATAGCAAAAATTTAGGGATCTAACTATTTTTTTCATTACATAATTATAAATTGTCTGATCTTATTCAATTTAACGGTGATTATCTTAGTTCTTATTTAAGAGATAGTTCCCTCTATAACCAACCTCATATATATATATATATATATATATATATATATATATATATATATATATATAAGAGATCAAATAGTACTCGAGCCAGAGATAGTATGTAGTACTCAATCTCATAAATCCTATGGTTGAGATTTTTTCGGACTTTTTAAGCTTAACTTCGCTGATTTTTGCTATAGTAAGGATAGATTAGTAATTTGATTTGTTATGTGATTGCGAAAAAAAACTATGCATTTAGTTTAACTGAATAATACATTCAAATGAACAATAAATGCATGTAGTTGAACACAATAATGCATGCGGTTGGAAGCTCGCGCCCAGTGTGCAGGCGATCCTAGCGTGGGCTCATGCTAGCGCGTCGCTCCGGCGCTCGCTCACGCGCTCGTTGGCCAACAATGCATTTTTACGTTTTGTTAAATACATTGACATGTTTTGATCAATGAATGGACGTGCTTTGTTCAATGCATGAACGTGCTTTGTTAAATGCATGTTTGTGTTTCGTGAAAACATGCAGTTTTATGTTTTGTTCAATGCATTGACATGTTTTGATCAATGCATGGACTTGATTTGTTCAATGCATGAACGTGATTTGTTCAATGCATGTTTGTGTTTTGTGGCAACATGTAGTTTTATGTTTTGTTCAATGCATTATCATGTTTTGTTCAATTCAGTTTCATGTTTTGTTCAATGCATTTTTATGGTTTTCGACAGCAAATCTCTCATACATCTTTCTCTGTCAATTCCGTCGTCTCTTTCCACGACACGAGGCAATTCACCGTGAATGTAATACCCGCAATTAGATGCCTAATTACGGTATTTAAAACCCGTAAATTAGAAATTATTTGAGATGATTCAATCCATAAAATATCGAATAATGATTTCGATTATTTACGAAGGAATGAATTCTATTTTACATTCAACGAGAATTGTGAATTAAGGAATAAGAGTATATGAAGTGTATAGGCCGTATTTTACTTTAACGTCGATTTCAGTATCGATAGTTAAAGCGTCGTAAATTTTTCTAAGAAATTAAGCTTAGAATTAAATTCCATTATTAATGGAATAATTTATTAAAGTAATGACGACCATTTCGAGATGAGCCGATAATGAGCGTTTTGCAACGTTTTCAAACGTTAACGTTTTGAGATGAAGCAGCGTTTTAATCGATCAAGAAATTATAGGAATTAATTTCCTATGATTAGTATATGTAATTACAGTATGATTTAGCATTAAATCAACGCTAGATCATCGAGGATTCGATAGTTACCAATTTTCAAACGTTCGAAAACCCTAATTTTCGAACTCGATTTTATCGCATAAAATGATGCCATTAATTTATCCTATGATATTATTTATCATCTAAACTACATGTCATAACATATATCAATGTTTGGCATGGAAAATAAAATTGGACCCTTTGGCATAGTGTAATGGCGAGAGCTATATACATATATACTAAGCACTTATTTGTTGATTTATTCTTTTGCATATATCTACTATATGACAATGTGATTAATTATAACCTAACTAAGCAACTAAAATCAGATATATATAGTGCATGTGTGTGTGTGTCGTGTAGAGTGTGTGTGTGTGTAGGGACAAGTGTTACCATGCAAGGTCATGGGACAACACTTGTCACCCTAAGCTACCACCCCATGTAACACCACACCCCCACTTCAGCCTTCTCCCCCACGACACTCTCCCCTCCCCAAATTCAGACTGCAGCCATCTCCTCTCCTCCCTCTCTCTAAGGTTTGCAAGGAGGCCAAGAGCTCCTCCCCTCCCCCACTTTCATCTCAACCGGAGCATGAGCTCCGTCGCACCTCCATCTCTCCCTCAACCTTGTTAAAACTCTGATCCAAGGTAAAATCCCTACACCCATAAGTTACTTTGATCGAAATATACACATGCATGTTCATCAATAAGCTTGATGGTGTTGGTTCTATAGTTGAAAGTGATTGCATGTTGTTAATCTGGACGATCAGTAACTTCCCGAATTTATTTGACTAAGTTTCAGTGGTCCGATGATTGTGAATTTTTGATATGTTGAAATTATATGTGTCTAGTATGCCTCTGTAAAATTTCAAGTCCATCCAACTTGATTTGCTATTTTAATTGTATTTATCAAAAACACTGCACAAATCTGCGAAATCGCCGTGTTTATCACCCATAGTACGTGGCTTTCGTTTTAAGTTTGGATAATGATAAAACTCTAAAATTTGGCAGAAACATAATTCAGCATGTCTGGAAGATTCCTGTAAATTTTCAGAATTTTCTAAAAATCTTTACTATTTATTCCAGATTTTACAAGTTAACTGCACAAAACTGTCACGGGATTGATAGCTTGTGGTAAAACATTTTTATCTCCCAATCTATGGTGAATCATTGGTGAGGCTTTTCTGGATAAAACTAGACTTAAGTGGATTTTCAATATGATTGGTTTCATTTCCAGATTCCTTATAATGAACTCACGGTGAATTTTTAAAGTTGATACATTACAGTAAGTTGTTTTGGACAAACTGCCTTAATAAATCTTTCATATATAGGCTGTTCGAGTATGACTTTTACGTGAGGTGTTCAAGCCATTTGTAGTCCGATTTGGACTTGGGTTTCTTCATAAGAAATGTTCCTCACCATGTCTAGTTGTGATCTGGAAAGTTTGATCCCAAACCAAGTTTTATAGGTATACCTTTCATCGACCCAAAGTCACCTACTGGAAACTGTCCATTTCCAACTAGTCAACTTTGGACTTATGTATTTCTCGATGCGTTAGATATTTTCCAGTATGGTCTTCATGACATATGTATTACTTGTTACAAGGTTTCTAAATTGATATCCTGCAGCCATTTTGGCATTGTGAGTCAAAAGTTACGAGCCTCGCAAAACCCCTCGTCGTTAAGCTAAAACTGAAAATTCTGGAAAATTTTCTAAGTATAGAAGTCAGTTTGAGTTGCCCACTTTGAGACCCTATATCTTCAAAACCACGACTCTTTTGGATTTAATTCCTTCTTAGAACTTGTAGTACATGTTTAGAGGTTTCCAGAATGTATCTTTGTGCGACCATACGTATTCTGAATCGAGAGTTATGGATCGTCAAAGTACGTCACTTGGGTTGTTTCAAGCTGTTTTTGCTGAAATTAAAACACTTGAAATTTGACTAAGTGTTAGAAACCCCTATGTGAAGTATGCCTTATGTGACTAACATGCTATTAATCGATGCATTCATTATGTTATGTCGCAAAGTACGATAGAGCATTATAAGATGTACAATTATGATAAAACATCATGATACGATATTTTCACGAAAGCATACCTTAACGTGAAATATTTGACTAGGTCTACCACATGGTCAATTGAGTGTATATCATACCATGATATACACTAAAATAGAAATATGGGTTCTAAGACCCAATGGATTTTTTCCAGCTCCAAAACCTCAAGGCCAAGAATAGATAGGCTAAAGCTAGGACTTACAGTCCAAGAAATGGGATTAAGGCAATCTACGGTCGGGTGGGCTTTACTCTACTCAAAATAAAATGCTTTTGAAATATTTATTTACGATGCTTATTTCAACTGTTGATAAAATGTTTACATGATTACCGCCAAAAATGTTTATGTTTTGTGTATGTATCCTATCAATGAGATGTTATGAGATGTTATGAAATGTTATGAATGTTGTTGGGTCGCTCCCAACTTATGAATGAAATCGATATCGGATCCTATGGAAGGCTTATACAGCTAGGATTAACGTGTACACCTAAGGTGATTGTGTCTTTGTAAGGACAATTCACGGCCGGTCACGGGTCGTAGAGGAGGCCTCTCACGACTTTCGACTATGATGATATGATGAAATGATGATAAAGGATACGGATCATACACACGAGAAAAATGCACAGCAGCGATGATTTTGAGAAATGACAAAATGATTTTAGTAAGCACAAGGCATTTCAACTAAAACCCTTGTGTCTTACCATGATGTGGCGATGTAATCTTGAATGATAAAATATTTTTGGCATGAGTCCACCGAGTGCATTCTTGTACTCACCGCATGTTGTTTTAAATGTGCGAGTTGAGCGGATGATGGATGGGCGGTGTTGAGCAATAGGATTATTGTCATTGAAAAGTTTATACCTTGATAGTACATCGTCATATGTACTTATCACATGTTTTCATTGCAAGAACCTAAATTTATGTACTAAAGTCAAAGAATATACTTGACATATGTTTCTGATTTATTGTTAAAAGAATCTCCTTTATAATTATCCCGTTTAGAGATATAGTCCTGTTAATCCGTACTTAGGATTGTGGGTCATGATGAGTGGTATCGAGCGGTTCGCTCTTGAACCCAATATCTTACGTAAGGTTAAGTCAGATTGAGTCATTAGACCTCTAGAGATCGGTGACAATGCTCAACACTCCATCACATCAAGCTCAACCGAAATGAGGTAAATGACTCCTTTCCCAAAGTTTTAAAAATTAGCTTTGGCGGACGAATGTTTATGAAATGATTTTTTATAAAATGAAAAGTTTAAAGTGAAGGATGATTGAAATGATCTTTGAAAAGAAATGAAAGCTATGAGAGCGGTTGAAAATGAATGATATGACAAATGACTTGTCAAGAAAGTTATGAAAGAAGGAAAATATTAGAAAGATGATGACAATGATATGAAAAGTTTGTACGATATGCGAAGATGAAATGTTGGAATTCACGGAATTGATAAGAGTTCATTATTATGAGCGAGTTATGATTATTCATGTTTAAGATGATTGAGATTGGACATTGAATTGTCAATATGATATGTTGAATTCTTTAAATTCAACGAAATACGTCTTGATATAAATGAGCTACGTAGGAATATTCAAGTTTTACTTCAATCTCAAAGTTGATTATGATGATGAGCATGCTAGTTCAACTGAACGTAGACTTTTTAAGAAGCATGATCACTTTCTACGAAAGAACATAGAAGTAAGAACTCCCTTCAATTACAAGAACAAGAGTGACGATGGATTTGAGAATTTCATTCCATCTTGAGTGAAGAAAAGCAAAGGATTTATCTGAAATTGTTCGACCTCGACATATACGACCTCGGCCGACATCGACATGTGCATTGTCGACTTGAAATCGAATTTGTAATATCGACTTTGACATGTCGACTTGGTAACCTGTTCGACCTCGGTGTCGGCAATATTCTGTACTACCTCGGCATCGGTAACGGCATGCACGATCTTGGTGTCGGCATTGCTTATGACCTCGCGCGAAAGCGTGTAAATTTCTCTACACTGCGCAGTGATTTTGTTTTGACTCGTTCTCGGTCGTGTGAACTCCGATTTACGTACGGTTTTCGTCTACGTGCTCCTAATGCACTATACTTCATTTCTTATGAAGGACCAAATTCCTGATTCCTACTCCAGAATTCATGAGAATCAGTTGAAGTTAGTTCTATGATTTGAAAAGAGTAAGACTGTTATAGTATGGTATGAATCCTAGAATGTTACTAAGAAAGTAAGATCTTGATAATACAAGTATAACCTTGACATACATGAGAACTCGTTGATGACCTATTACGGGTATATAAGCTTTCAAATTATATCCATTACCCAATTTCATCATTGAATTTAACTCTATGACCTAGTTCGATTGAGAATTCATTGAGTTTCTCATTTTTTTTCAAGAAAATTTTCAAACTCAAAATTTACAAAGTGTCCTTTCGAACCCAAAGCCTTGTGTGGTGAGAATATGATTGTGGCAGTGCAGCCAGCCCATATGACCAAAGAAATCTCGATGAGTCGTCATTACGGTCTTGGACCTAGAGCCCCATTATTGATCCGGGAACATATTGATTTAGATCATTGAAAGATGTTATCTTGATGGGCGAGACAATACCTTTTGCGGTAATCATGATAATTTCTCCTTGATTTTTGAAACCATCAAGTATGATAAATGTTGACTTACTTGTCACCTAAGTGCAATTAGTAAAGCGATAAATGTCGGGCATGGAATAGGTTGACTTATCACGATCACCTAAAAGTTTCGAGATCGATAAAGTGATAGACATCAAGAAATTATGATGTAAAGAAAATCTCGATGAGGCGAGATATTTATTTTCCTATGATACACATGGATGTGAGGACCTTTGATGGGGTTAACAAAGAATGATAACGATGAAGTTATACCATCATACAACTATTATGATAACAAAGTTATGAATAAGATACTCTTTAGCATTGAATGCTGAAGCAGCATGAAAAAAAAGTATATGATACCTATAGGATATGAATTTTCCTTATTATGTCATGACGAGGCGATTACAACTTATCTTTAAGATAGTTGGATGTCCTTGAAACCTCGTTAGTAGGTTGGGCATGTTTAAAAGAATGAAGATGCATACAAGATATTCTTTTCAAAGAATATATATATATATAAAGGAAATGATAGCGTCTCGCATAATAAATCTTTCGCCTTATACCTCAATCAATGAGATTATGCTTGAGCATAATCGATTAAATAATTGAAACTTGGTTGGACGAATGATAATAAGATTTAAAGATCATAATCATTGAGATGTGTGAATAGCTAGGATATCCCTAGTATGTGAACTAAGTATGGAGGAAATAACTCGAGGCCAAGACATGGAAATAAGATGCTTAGAATTTAAGTTATAGATGCGAAAGTACTACCCTACCAAGCCATATGACGATGATAACGGTTTTAGTCACGAAAGTGGAAACCAAGTATAAAGAAAGTAAGATTACTTTCGGATACCATGCTCAAGAAAATGGACAAAAGTCGAAAATAGCGAAGGAATTATGAGCTATACAATTAGATAGTCCATGATATGATATAAGCTTGAGAGATGTTATGACTTTGATAAGTAAGGTAATTCCTTGGAAGTAAAAAGCGGATTAAGAAATAGATTCATTATTTTGAAATAAATCTTAATAACCTAAGTTATAATGACACAAAAAGCTTGTCTTGTGTAACTTAATAGTTAACAAGCAAGATAGTTTCTATAGATCTTGCAAAGGAAATACATCCAAGAGAACACGGAAAAGATTCACATGGAAGGATCTTAAGGTGGACCTAATTGTAAATCTTACCCCATATTTTGTGACGATCAATAAAGTGAGGTGTTAAGTATCTCGACATGGAAATGAAGAAATCATTGAATGTCGAGAAAATGGTAAAGATATTTGACGTCACGGTAAAAGTATAATACATCCCGATGGACAAAGGATTTTATCTTATGCGAAATTGCATGATAAATCAATAAAGGATTAAGAAGAAATGACGTATATCCAAAGAGGATATTACAAACGATGGCACTAAATGCCGGTACAAGTATTTCTCGGAAAGGAGTTTAAAGTAAGGATATATGAGAAATATATTCCTAAGATCGATAAACTAAAAAAAAAAAAAAAAGGAATTTAATCATTCATCTTGGATTAGGAATGAATGATAGTGATAGAACATGACGCTTCTCTACGATAAGATTTCATTATTGAAATATATCAATATCAAAGGATAGGTTGATGTAGACTAACCACGAATGCTATTAGTAAAAGTATAACGATACTAACACCGAGAAGTATAAAGTGAATGAGGCAACGAGAAGGCCATAGCGAGGAACATGATGTCCCAATGGAAAGGACGAGGACATATGAAATAGATGTTTACTTGAATAAGCGGAAGACCGTTGACCAAAGCCCATACTTGCAGCAAAACAGATCAAACAGAACCAAAAGGCGGGATAGGTGTGAGGAAAATTTCTCGAATACGTAAGATCTTATTCGATATAGGTGCTTCGCTTTTAACATCGCACAAGTATGCGAAGAAGCGATAGAACCCAACTCGTGGTAAGCGAATCAAGAAATGAAAATCCCTTACCTATCGAGAATTTTGACCATCGCAAATGTTGCTCAAGCTCGAATCGAACCTAGAATCGCCTAAAGTGCTATCCAATGATTTGGATCATTATATCTATGTGGAGCGTAGATATAATTTTAGAGACAAGAAGTTTGAAATGGTCGTCATTCATGTGATTAGTGACACAGGCCTAGCCTTTTCGTTAGGGTTTTACATGACAGAATATCAGTACCCACTGTTTGCCTATGCGAATATCTTTAAGGCAACATACAACTGAAGATGTAAAACGTAAAATGAGTATTAAGATAAGTGTCATGAGTCGTGTCACAAGTAGTCTACAGGTTATATCGTCTTAAGGTGTATAATTCATTAAGAGATCCTTCTTGTTTAGAAATCCTCCATTGCTTAAATTAAGTCGGTTTATCTAAAATATCCGTTCTGAGATGACAAGAAAGAGAGTTTAACGGTAAGAGTTAACCCCAAGGCCTACAAGGTTATAACTCACACGAGCATATCGGCTCTTTTATTATGAACTAGGCATGGATTCGAGCAGTTTTGAAGAAAATTTTGCACCTCGGATGGATGCTCGTAACTATAGAGTGTCGAATGAGGATGGTACCCAACGACGTATCATCGGTTGCCAACGGATCGGAGGAATTTTTATAAAGAAGTATCAAAAGAATAATTTCTCCATGAGAAAAATTCCAAAGTGCAGACGGACTTACCGAGGATTTATCAACAAGTTTAAGCATGCATATATGCGTGAGGAGCGACACCTACGAGTACTTGTCTGGACCTCGGCAAGTTACACTTGCGGTATAAAGGAATGGTTGTACTCGATGTTCGACGCCGTCCCCACGTCTGTGCGTCAATTGTACGAGAAAGAGGCGAGAGTGGCAAAAGGACAAAATCTTATCGCCTCGCGGATTAGGAGAATTACCGCTACCAACCTTGACCATACTTTACGATAAAAGTAACATCAACTTCTAATCTTGAAGAAGAAGCGGGAGGAAGCATGACCCCGACTCTCCGAAGAGAACGATCATCAAGTATGAAAACAAAAGCGTGCTTGGAGAAAGGCGAGTTTCGAGGGAAGAATGCGACTCGACAAAGGTCACTCAAAGACCTAGAATCCTAGGATCTATAAAACTTATATGTAGATAATGGTTTATGATGAAAATGGTGTGATTAAGATATGTAAAATAAGCGTAGTTTGGAAGAGTTTATGAATATGGTGAAAGAAGTGTCAAAGTTTTGAGTGTAAAAGAGCTAGGCAGCATGAATCAGATCATTTCGGTAGACCGACCCTCATAAGTAATGTATGAAAAATCCTCCTTTGAGGCATTATGATGTAATATTATATGGTCTTGAAGAATGGTATCCAAAATACGGAAATGAATTGTTCGAATAAGATATGGTTACTATGAGATAATAGTTATGCCCCGGACTAACGATGCACGATACATTCATGAACCTCAAAATCGAGTGTTTCACACATACTAGATAATTTTATCTCAATCCTTACGGATGATGTTCTTATCTATTCAAAGGATGAGAAAGAATATAAAGAAAATCGAAGGTCGTCTTACGACATTTAAGAGCGGGCAAAATTTTGCAATCTGAGTTTTGTAAATTTAGACTAAAGGAGAAATATTTCTCGGGCACATAGTGTCTTTAAAGAGAACAATGTAGATCGACAAAGGACAAAACAAATAAAGATGAAAGGCGTCAATGACCTAAAATAAGATCATGAATTTTATGGATTAATTGACATTAGAGATCCATTAAGAACTCTCTAAGGTAACAAGACCGATAAGATAGTTACCCCAAAATAGAGTCACAATTCTCACGGATTAATAAAAGTAAGGCTATGTATTAATATGAGATAAATAATAACTTATGTGTCACGATGACTTAGGCCACATGATGAATTTCCTAACTCATGACTTGAAATAGTGATGAATCTAATTTAAGAAAAGGATCGTCGAGACAAAGGATGGAGGAAAAGTTAGAAAGGATCCGAGAAAGGGTAAATTTGGAGGATTTAAGAACTTCCGGGAGGCGTCGGACAACGCCTTATTGTGCGAAGGAAGAATATGCGTTCGACGACGCAAAACTTCAAAATGAAATAATGAGTGAGGCTCACGAAACACTATACACCGCCCACCCGAGATAGTACTAAGGTGTACCAAGACACGAAAGAAAAGTTTTGGTGGGAAGGCGTGAAACGAGACATAGCTTCTTTCGTAGAACACCTGTCTTGTTTGCCAGAGATAAGCGTTACACCAACGTCCATACGGAAAATTACGGCCGTTGGAAATACCCGAGTGGAAATGGGATGAAATAACGATGGACTTCGTTCGAACTTACCCAAATCAAAAGAGGAACACCGCTATATTGGTAATTGTTGATAGACTCACCAAGAGTGCTCACTTCCTACCAATCCAAGGTACTTATGGATCGACAAGTTAGCCCAATTGTATGTAAAGGAGATTATCGACTTCATGGAGTGCCAAAATCTATTACCTCGATAGTAATGATAGTATAAATACCAAAGTCTTGGAAATTTCACTCCTATATCAATAAATTAAGAACCCTTCACAATTTACAAAGTTTGAATTTATTCTTGAGCAAAGAAACTTGGATCAAGATAGGAAAGATGGCACGAATCGGTAAAAGATTATAAATGTGATAAATGATCACCTATGAGCGGTTAATGTAGAATTTAATGCCTAAGATATAAATTTCGGTCTAAATTATGGTATGTCCTTATAGAAAAGGAAAACTCATCGAGAAAAGTTAAGAAAGCGAGAGCGAAATAGTCGGAAATCGAGGGCGAATGTAAGTAGTATTCCCACAACCAAGGTGAAATATGACTAAAAAGAAAATGAAGATGGGAATAGAATGCAAATTAAAATAAGGAATGAAGAGCTAAAGGATATTTTAAGGAGCACTAGGCGGTGTTATATTGTCTAAGAGATATATATATACATATATTCCCAAGCAATAATAAGCTTAGAAATAAAACCAAGAATGAATTTCATGATCCTTCTCATACCGCCAACCAGGCATTATTAAGATGTATTATGATTTACTGAGTAAAGTTAGATGGCAAGGAATGGAATGAGATGTAACCATGATTGTCGAGCAGTGTCTCGGTTGCCAACAAGTGAAGACATCGTATCAAATGCCTTATAAGAAGTTATGATCTCTAGAGATATACGAATGAAAATAGAATGATATAGAAATAGATCTCTTATGATTTTACCAAAGTCGTAAAAAGTTGCACTACTATATGGCTAGTAGTGAATTGACTTCGCCAATTATGTTTTGTCTCGCCTATTCGGATGACTCATAGATCCGATAAGTTAGCTCGATCGTACATACAGAAATCGTATATTTACAAGGAGTACCAAAACCTATCGATTCGGATAGAGACTTGAGAGTACCCTAGTTTTGGAACTAACTCACAAAATGAGTTAGACACGAGATTGAGCCTTAACATAGATGTCCACTCACAGGCAGAAGGACAATCAAAAGGACAGTATGAATGTTTAAGGATACGATAGAACAAGTGATAAACCAAGGTATCGGTGGGAACTTATTGTACCACTTGGTAAGTTTATGTGCGACCGTAGCTGCCAAACAACGATCAATGTAGCCTTATGAAGTGTATTACGAAAGAAGTATTGACCACCACTTTATTGTAAAAAGTAGGTGAGCAAAGGTATAAAGTCTGACGTTGTAAATGAAACGATTAAGATATCTACCAACGAGGCGAGGAATAAGAAAAGCTTAGGACGGACAAAGTCTTACTGATGATGCGCGTAAACCCGAACGCATTCTTGAATGCGGAATTAAAGTTTCTTAAGATTTCTCCATCTAGAGGAATTATAAGTTTAGATACAAGAATGTTGAGATCACGTTTTATAGGACCTTACGAGCTCCTAGAAATGATAGGCCTAGTAGCTTTATAGCTTGGTACTTCCACCACATTTGGGGAAAGTGCGAAATGTTTTCCTCGTGTCGCGATTAAGGAAATACGAAAATGACCCAATTCACGTAAACCAACATGATGATGTGACCTTTGACTCGGATGGGTTATGATGAAAATCTACGACTAATTTGATCGCATGCGATTCAACGATTAAAGAAGCAAGTTTGGGTCTTATAATAAAAGTCCAATGGAAGAACCATGGATGAAAGAAAAGCACATAGAAAGTTATGATGTTATGATGTTAAGATACCCATACTTTATGAGGTATGCAAATTCGGGACGAAATTTCTTTTAAGGGGTAGGATGTAATACCGAGAATTAGATGCTAATTACGGTATTTAAAACCGTAAATTAGAAATTATTGAGATGATTCAATCCATAAAATATCGAATAATGATTTCGATTATTTACGAAGGAATGAATTCTATTTTACATTCAACGAGAATTGTGAATTAAGGAATAAGAGTATATGAAGTGTATAGGCCGTATTTTACTTTAACGTCGATTTCGTATCGATAGTTAAAAGCGTCGTAAATTTTTCTAAGAAATTAAGCTTAGAATTAAATTCCATTATTAATGGAATAATTTATTAAAGTAATGACGACCATTTCGAGATGAGCCGATAATGAGCGTTTTGCAGCGTTTTCAAGCGTTAACGTTTTGAGATGAAACGCAGCGTTTTAATCGATCAAGAAATTATAGGAATTAATTTCCTATGATTAGTATATGTAATTACAGTATGATTTAGCATTAAATCAACGCTAGATCATCGAGATTCGATAGTTACCAATTTTCAAGCGTTCGAAAACCCTAATTTTCGAACTCGATTTTATCGCATAAAATGATGCCATTAATTTATCCTATGATATTATTTATCATCTAAACTACATGTCATAACATATATCAATGTTTGGCATGGAAAATAAAATTGGACCCTTTGGCATAGTGTAATAGCCGAGAGCTATATACACATATATACTAAGCACTTATTTGTTGATTTATTCTTTTGCATATATCTACTATATGACAATGAGATTAATTATAACCTAACTAAGCAACTAAAATCAGATATATATATAGTGCATGTGTGTGTGTGTCGTGTAGAGGTGTGTGTGTGTGTAGGGACAAGTGTTACCATGCAAGGTCATGGGACAACACTTGTCACCCCTAACTACCACCCCATGTAGCACCACACTCCCCACTTCAGCCTTCTCCCCCACGACACTCTCCCCTCCCCAAATTCAGACTGCAGCCATCTCCTCTCCTCCCTCTCTCTAAGGTTTGCAAGGAGGCCAAGAGCTCCTCCCCTTCCCCACTTTCATCTCAACCGGAGCATGAGCTCCGTCGCACCTCCATCTCTCCTCAACCTTGTTAAAACTCTGATCCAAGGTAAAATCCCTACACCCATAAGTTACTTTGATCGAAATATACACATGCATGTTCATCAATAAGCTTGATGGTGTTGGTTCTATAGTTGAAAGTGATTGCATGTTGTTAATCTGGACGATCAGTAACTTCCGAATTTATTTGACTAAGTTTCAGTGGTCCGATGATTGTGAATTTTTGATATGTTGAAATTATATGTGTCTAGTATGCCTCTGTAAAATTTCAAGTCCATCCAACTTGATTTGCTATTTTAATTGTATTTATCAAAAACACTGCACAAATCTGCGAAATCGCCGTGTTTATCACCCATAGTACGTGGCTTTCGTTTTAAGTTTGGATAATGATAAAACTCTAAAATTTGGCAGAAACATAATTCAGCATGTCTGGAAGATTCCTGTAAATTTTCAGAATTTTCTAAAAATCTTTACTATTTATTCCAGATTTTACAAGTTAACTGCACAAAACTGTCACGGGATTGATAGCTTGTGGTAAAACATTTTTATCTCCCAATCTATGGTGAATCATTGAGTGAGGCTTTTCTGGATAAAACTAGACTTAAGTGGATTTTCAATATGATTGGTTTCATTTCAGATTCCTTATAATGAACTCACGGTGAATTTTAAAGTTGATACATTACAGTAAGTTGTTTTGGACAAACTGCCTTAATAAATCTTTCATATATAGGCTGTTCGAGTATGACTTTTACGTGAGGTGTTCAAGCCATTTGTAGTCCGATTTGGACTTGGGTTTCTTCATAAGAAATGTTCCTCACCATGTCTAGTTGTGATCTGGAAAGTTTGATCCCAAACCAAGTTTTATAGGTATACCTTTCATCGACCCAAAGTCACCTACTGGAAACTGTCCATTTCAACTAGTCAACTTTGGACTTATGTATTTCTCGATGCGTTAGATATTTTCCAGTATGGTCTTCATGACATATGTAGTACTTGTTACAAGGTTTCTAAATTGATATCCTGCAGCCATTTTGGCATTGTGAGTCAAAGTTACGAGCCTCATAAAACCCCTCGTCGTTAAGCTAAAACTGAAAATTCTGGAAAATTTTCTAAGTATAGAAGTCAGTTTGAGTTGCCCACTTTGAGACCCTATATCTTCAAAACCACGACTCTTTTGGATTTAATTCCTTCTTAGAACTTGTAGTACATGTTTAGAGGTTTCAGAATGTATCTTTGTGCGACCATACGTATTCTGAATCGAGAGTTATGGATCGTCAAAGCACGTCACTTGGGTTGTTTCAAGCTGTTTTGCTGAAATTAAAACACTTGAAATTTGACTAAGTGTTAGAAACCCCTATGTGAAGTATGCCTTATGTGACTAACATGCTATTAATCGATGCATTCATTATGTTATGTCGCAAGGTGCGATAGAGCATTATAAGATGTGCAATTATGATAAAACATCATGATACGATATTTTCACGAAAGCATACATAACGTGAAATATTTGGTAGAGTCTTCCACATGGTCGATTGAGTGTATATCATACCATGATATACACTAAAATAGAAATATGGGTTCTAAGACCCAATGGATTTTTCCACTCCAAAACCTCGAGGCGAGAATAGATAGGCTAAAGCTAGGACTTACAGTCCAAGAAATGGGATTAAGGCGATCTACGATCGGGGGCTTTACTCTACTCAAAAATAAAATGATTTTGAAATATTTATTACGATGCTTATTTCAACTGTTGATAAAATGTTTACATGATTACGCCAAAAATGTTTATGTTTTGTGTATGTATCCTATCCATGAGATGTTATGAGATGTTATGAAATGTTATGAATGTTGTTGGGTCGCTCCCAACTTATGAATGAAATCGATATCGGATCCTATGGAAGGCTTATACAGCTAGGATTAACGTGTACACCTAAGGTATTTGTGTCTTGTAGGACAATTCACGGCCGGTCACGGGGTCGTAGAGGGAGGCCTCTCTCACGACTTTCGACTATGATGATATGATGAAATGATGATAAAGGATACGGATCATACACACCAGAAAAATGCCTCGCCAGGCGATGATTTTGAGAAATGACAAAAATGATTTTAGTAAGCACAAGGCATTTCAACTAAAACCCTTGTGTCTTACCATGATGTGGCAGTGTAATCTTCAAATGATAAAATATTTTTGGCATGAGTCCACCGAGTGCATTCTTGTACTCGACCTGCATGTTTGTTTTAAATGTGCGGGTTGAGCGGATGATGGATGGGCGGTGTTGAGCAATAGGATTATTGTCGTTGAAAAGTTTATACCTTGATAGTACATCGTCATATGTACTTATCACATGTTTTCCATTGAGAACCTAAATTTATGTACTAAAGTCAAAGAATATACTTGACATATGTTTCTGAGTTTATTGTTAAAAGAATCTCCTTTATAATTATCCCGTTTAGAGATATAGTCCATGTTAATCCGTCTTAGGATTGTGGGGAACGTGACGATGAACCAACGCCATAGCCACCATATTTTCGATTCTTGATCATCTATCAAATTTATCTTCTATTTTTCTCAAAATCCATCAATTTTGTTCTCAAATTTTTTTTCTTCTTTTTCTTTCTTTCAAAATCTGTTGTTTGTTTATATTGCTGCCGTTTGCCGGTGTCGCCGTCGGCGTCATCCACTGCCATTGCCGCCGTCGTCATCTCCGGCGTCGTCTGTTACCACCAAGGAGGAGAAGAAGAATGTTGATTTGATTTATTCCCATTTTACCCCTTGCGGAAAAAAAGAAATAAAAGGAGCTGCCTCGTGTCAGCTTGTGGTGCGGTCACGTGTTCAAAATATGTGATCTAGATTGGAAACTACATACTATCTGGGGACCGGGTACTATGAAAACTCAACCATATATATATATAATATGTACTTAGTATAATAATATATAATATAACTAAAAATTTAATAAAAAAATATAACTAAGTTGTTTGTAATATATATAAATGCATTAAGTAGTTCTCTTAATTCAATTAATATGCTTATTCATTTTCAATTATAGCACTTTATCCAATCAACTAGAATGAGAAAATGAATACAATTGTAGAATATAAGAATTTGTGTTATTTTATATCTTCAATTTAATCTGCACTCTAAACTTTTTGATAATTATTTATGTAATCTATAATACATAATAGTAAATAACAAATTGATGATAAATTTAAGAATAAAATGTTATATTAACCTTATATGTAACATACAATAAACATTATAAATATAATATACAATTATAACACATTAGTTGTTATACATCTCACCATATATTAAAAATATAAATTCCAAATTTCATATTTATCTATTGGTAGATGTTCATTTTAATGAATACATTTCTCATTTATTGGTTTATTGATTATATATTGTACCAATGATGTAATGAGCTTTTAATTGGGCTTTTATTGGTTATATAACAATCTACAGTAAATATAATAATATTGGGCTTTTAATTGGATCAAATGAATAATTCTAATAAATCAATAGCTCATACTTAGAATAACAGTCGCAATACCTTTGAGGAATCGAATACGAGCAGAGTTCGAGTTCGAGCTCGAATATGACATAAACGAGTAATTACCAAACCGAGCTTGAATCGAACTCGAGCTCAATATATAAGTGTTGAGCCGAACTCGAGTTAAAATTAAAGCTCGAATTCGAGCTCGAGCCCACTAATATTTTCACGAGTCGAGCTCGAGCTTGCTGATATTCGACTCGACTCAGCTTGTATACACCCCTAATTGTAGGGCTTGAAATTGTCATTGACCACAACAATGAACACAGAGAGAGGGCATGGCGGGATGGACGTTATTTACAGTAGTAATATTTTGTTCTCATGGTGCACTTTTATTCTTTTCTTTGGAATTTACAACGCATAATCCATCTGCATAAGTTCAATTCCTCAATGGTGCATTCATATAAATGTTCATGTAAATATTCAAATATTTGCATATGTTCAAGTGTTTATGTTAGTGTGCAAACGTGTTATTTGTTCTGACTATCTGAAGCATGAAACTAAGTGCATTTGTGCATATAAAATAACCTCATATAAGTATAAATGCACATTTGTATATGTTTAAATGAACATATTTGCATAATCACACATATGTGAACATTTATGCACATTTGCACAAATGACAACATAAAATGGTAACCTATAATGAGCAAAATAGAGGATGCACAATCTGATTTGCGCAATAATTATTTTGATTTCACCTTTTTATCCTTCCACATAATTTTGAATGAGTTTAATTATGATGTCATTAATCTGCAAATGGAATTATGCATCCAATTACATGAACATAACAACGAATTCAAATATGAAAGATCTCACATGCACAAGAGCAATGAAGATCTCATATGCACAAGAACTATATTATATAAACAATAAATAACGAAATGTGAAAGATTTTTGGGATAAAAATCTCCAAATTATGTGATAGATTTTTGAGATGTGCATCTCCAAATAGGAAAATGTGATTATTGGTAAATTTAATACATATATAGAAGATAGTTCACGTAAGAATGCAAATATTGATGAGAAATAAGAATACTGCATTGAACGTATAAAGTTGTTGCACTAAACGTATAAATTTGTTGCACCAAATTCAATATATAAAGTATAGCACTGAACATATAATTATTGCACTGAATTTGATACAACAAATTTATATATTTAGTGTAACAATTTTATACGTTCAATGCAATATTTTTATTTCTCACAAATATTTGTATCCTTACATGATCCATGTCACACACACATACTGAGACAAATCATGCCTGATAGTAAATCAAGGCAAATCCATCACCACATGATCATATAAAAAATTTAAAGAAAAACTTTGTTAAAAAGGAAGAAAAAAAGAAAGCAATAGGAAAATAATTCAAATATGAGTCAACAAAAAGGAAAGATTGAATGCGCATAATAATATTATTAACTAATTATTTCATTTTTTTCAAAAAAGGCAACCAATTTATTTGATAGACTATTAGTTACTATGATCGATATTATTATTTAATTCAGAGACGATAATACTAATACTGAAATAGTATATTTTCTAACTAGTATGCAAGCCGTCGAGTTTTGACGGGAATCACTTTAGTTCGATATTTATACAATTCATAGGAAATAGTAAGTACATATAGGTCAAAGAGAGTTTTTTTGGGGGGATTTTTTCTACTTCATTTATGTGCAAGAAATCAATTAAATTAAATTAAACATATGTCTAGAAAGATAATAATAAAATATTTCTCTAAGCATAGAAAGTGAATATTAATTTAAATAATACAGTTGTCTAAAATATGAAAAGTTAATTTTGTAATTATCTCAAAATCTGACAAAAAAATCAGCATACTACTTTAGTTTTTTTTATGCATCTGACCATCCTGGTCGTATGCATATATATTATACTCTTGAGACCTATTTTGCTTGTGACTGTGAGATTGCAACTATAATTAATCATGGTTGAACACAGATTTCAATAAGTATGGTCTTACATTTGAAATAGACTACTACATCTCTTGTTTATGATCATAACAAAGCGTATTTGCATCTAAATATGATATATAAGTGGAATTGCATGGAATTTCGACGGAGAAATCAGTTTAGGTGTTAATTTATAAGTATGAAATTTAAAAATAATTTAATACTTGACTAAGCTGCTAGTGTTAGTCACTTGAGTTGTTTAATTCGACATAGCACGACGATGGAGCGATTCAGCCAGCTAAAGTCATTGATTGTTGAGCACGATGATGAGCCAAAATGATGAGGTTATGATTCAACCAGCTTGACATATATATAAATATGTATGTTTGTATGCGTCCTGAATCTAACTTAAAAAGGATTTTACTACTCATTCTCCCAGTGAACATGTATAGTAATACTCATAATTATCCGAACATATTTAAATTTATAATATAAGTTGTTCAAATTCATCTCAACAAAAACATGAATATAACAAAATACAAATTAATAATAAATAGTATAAATCAAAAATGAAGAAAATGAAGAAAATTTCACATAGGCACGTCGTTTATTGTTCTAATCGATTTAAAATTATGTAAAAATATGTACATGTACATGTTTCAAATCCAATTAAAAATGATTTTAACTATTCATTATTGTCACAAACCCGTATAGTTATACCTTCGATTACCCAAACACATTTAAATCTATAAATATAAATTGTTACAATAATTGATTAAGAACAAAAATTTGAATATTAAAAAATAAAAATATAATAATAAATAGTATAAGAAACTAAAAATAGAGAAAATTTTATGTATGCATGTCAATTAATGTTCAGATTCATTTAGAATTGATATACTTGTACTGGTCTCAAATTCATTTAAATTTATAAAATAACTAATAATCAAATATATATTGTTATAATAATTGATTATTTGTCTCAATAAAAGTTGAACATTACAAAGTAATTATAAATAATAAAATATTAAAAATTAATTCAAAGTATAAATTTAAAATTATACCATCTTTGAGATCAATTTAGAATTTATATAAATGTACATATCCAAAATAGAGATGACAATGAATCTTGAACATAGTTCAAATCCGTTTTTCAGGTATAAGTAGTCAAAATTTTGAAACGGATCAGGACCATGCTCTTAAACTTTCGATCCAAATTTAGAATCGGATTTTTGAGATCTGAACATGGCCAAGTCCGATATGTGGATAGATTTATTTTATTACATTTATTTTATTTTTAATTATAGTTTAATTCCTAAAGCAATCATAACACTAATCATAAATTCATATTTCGTTCTAACCAAAAGTATGGGAAAATCGAAAGAACTTAAATCTATATATCTTTATTTCTTACGTCTCTAATTTTTGACCACTTGACGCCAGGATATGCGGAAGAAATTAAAATAGAAAAAGAAATTTACTTTAAAATTGTTTCATCTTCTCCGCCCGGATTCGAAAAGCCGAGGTATTTCCTTAAAAACCCTAGATTCTATTTGTGAGTGATCTTTGTACCTGTGTTCTTTAATTTCAGATGGAGCTGTTAGCGTTACGATTTGCTTTTAGGCGATTGGAAATCTGTGTGGAATAGATCTTACAGACAGCTGCAATTTCGTACTACTATTTGTCATTGACGAACCCTTATTTTTATTGATTTATGCATTTATTCCGAGAAACGTTTTCTTAGCGATCCGAGGCATTGGATTTCGCAGCTATTCCAGCTCGTTTCTCCCAAATATTTTGAAATTTTCAAATCATGATTGCATTTGCTTACAGATTTGCAGACAAGGCGACTGCTTGTCCGTGAAACGCGAGTCTTGATGAATTTGAGGATGTCTTTCGGTTGCTGAAATATCAGTGATTGAACTTTGAAGGTTGGGAGAAGAATTATAATCGGGGGGACTAGTGAATTTTGATAGGAAGAAAATTTTGGAGAAGGAAAGGGATAGCAGGTGAATTTCGGAGAGAGGAGTAATGGCGGGGTCAAAAATGGAGGGACCATCAGCACCTGCGTTGCGGCGAGACCCGTATGAGGTGCTTTCTGTTTCCAGGGATTCTTCTGATCAGGAAATTAAGACTGCTTACAGAAAGCTTGCACTAAAGTATGTTGCTTTGCTTCACCTTTTTCTCTGTTTCCATCCTCCTGTATATTGTTTCTTTAGAAGCATCCTAGAATTTATACAGTTCGGTAGATAACTGTTAACTCTTTTTTCGGCACATTTTAAGTCTGTATAGAATTTCTGCATTGTTGCTGCAAAATTTGATGAACTGTGAGTTAGTTTTGGGGATCTAGTTGTATTCCTTTGATGTTTGCGGTATCTTTAATCTGTGTTAAATACTGGTGTTGGCTGGGGCTTAAGTTGACTGGGAACTCCAGTGTTCAGGGAATCTACTGGTATTGAAGGAGATGTTTGATTATTAATCATTTAATGACTGCCATGAAATTTTTTTGGTTTGATCAAAATAAATTGGATTGATCTCTCTATTGTGATTGGATCTTTTGATCATATTATTCGATTTGCCTGAAAAATATAACTAAGATAAATCAACTCCTAACTAGGTAGATTGAAGAAGGAATAGGTTTGTGATTTTCTTTTATTCCTGTATCTACAATGAGGTATCCAGGTCACCTTTTTTCGAGAAATTAAGGCAACGCATGAACCAACAAACTTCATGTTTGAAGTTTCCTTAGACTTGTTAAGGACAAGTCCTGTCGGTTGTCAGGTATCATCCGGATAAGAATGCTAACAACCCTGAAGCTTCGGAGCTTTTCAAGGAGGTTGCATATTCCTATAGTATTCTGGCAGATCCAGAGAAAAGGAGGCAATATGATAATTCAGGTTTTGAGGTACTCTCCTGTCTCCTTGTCAGTTTTTTGTTTTTGGATTTTATTCTACTGCTAGTAATCATTTGTCGATATACCATTTGAAAGAGTACCATTTCTCTTTGACATAAGCCATCTTGGAAGTGTTTCAAATAGGTATTTAAGTGTGTATGTACACCTGAACAGAAGTCATAATAAATTTGACCAATTTTGTGTCATTTTAATTGATCCTACTTTTTTGGGTCACATGTGTGAGGGTGTCTTTTAATTCCTGCGGCATATGTTTTTGATGATAATAAGGCCCTTGATGCTGAAGGAATGGACATGGAGATTGATTTGTCAAATCTTGGGACTGTCAACACAATGTTTGCAGCTTTATTCAGGTTTTATTCTTTTTTGAAAGTCTGATCTTTTCATACTCAGACTTTTCATACTATGATTAATTGTAAGCTCAGTATTGTCTACTCATCTGGATAGCAAATTGGGTGTGCCTATAAAGACTACAATTTCTGCCAATGTTCTTGAAGAGGCTTTGAATGGAACAGTTACAGTTAGACCACTTCCTATTGGAACTTCTGTGAGCGGAAAGGTGCGTTATCCTTTACCAGAATAGAAAGTTTAGTCATTATGCTGGTCTCTTCTTTCTTTGTCTTTAGGTTTGATCTAACTGTTAACTCCATTATCCAATAATTTATTAACAGGTTGAAAAACAGTCGGCTCACTTCTTTGGTGTAACTATCAGTGATGAACAAGCAGAGTCAGGAATAGTAGTTAGAGTTACATCAGCTGCACAAAGCAAATTTAAGGTGCCTTCCTACTTTTTTGCTATTTGGAATGGACAGAAACACTTGTTTCTTGTATTCTAGTTAACCCTTATCTTGTACTTAGCTGGAGTTAACTTCATTGATCCTTTTCCTTTCCGCCTTTTTAGAGGTTCATAGTTATGTTTCAAGGTAAGTATAATAAGGCTCCCACTAATTTATGTGTTTCCTTAAAGAAATGAAGGATGTTCTTTCACTTTTTCTCTTCGATGCTCTTATACATGCAGATAGCCTTTCTAACGGTTCTGTTACATGTAATTTTCAGCTCCTGTACTTTGAACAAGATGTGAATGGGGGATATGGTTTGGCATTGCAGGTATTTTTGCTTCCATTTCCATTTTTATGATTGTGTTACTATTGTTTATCTTGGCCTTATCTTTTTCCTTTGGTTGATCTCATAATTCACTTCCAAATTTACTGCACCTCTCCTCGATTTGTAGCATTTGGGGTGGGGGTGGGTGATTTTCTCTCATATCAGTTCAACTTAAAATCCAGGCTGCTTAAGAGGATTTCATAAGTTTCTTGAGGTTTTCTATGCAGAAGCTTCAGTCTCACTCTTTTTCCCATCATCCAACTATGTTTATTATCTTTTGAGCTACACTTTTAAAACAATAGTTTGAGCAGAAACAACTTCCTAATGGAGAAGCAAAACGCCTTTTGCTGACTTGTGCCACTGTTAATACAGGAAGATAGTGAAAAGGCAGGCAAGGCTACATCGGCTGGAATGTACTTCTTGCATTTTCAAGTGTATAGGATGGATTCAACTATAAATGCGGTGTGCACACTTTCTACTCTCTTAACTGGGGAGCTCATATTCTATGATTCTGTTGTTGAGTACTTGTTGGTGATGTAGTTGGCAATGGCTAAGGACCCAGAAGCTGCTTTCTTTAAAAGACTGGAAGGCCTTCAACCTTGTGAGGTCTCAGAACTCAAAGCTGGCACTCACATATTTGCTGTATATGGTCAGAACTCTAATGGCATCCTTGTTGTATTTCTTGGCATATGAATATTGAAGTTTTCTTTATAGAAGATAAAAATTCATTAAGGATTATGTTTTGTGTAATTCCTGCAGGAGATAACTTTTTCAAACCTGCTACATATACGATTGAGGCCCTTTGTGCAAAGACGTATGAGGATACAACAGATAAGCTTAAGGATATTGAAGCACAAATTTTGAGGAAGAGAAATGAGTTACGTCAATTTGAGATAGAATATAGGAAGGTATTTCTTCTTTCCTGTTTATAATTAGTCTGTAGTAAGGAGTTGTGGATGCATTTCTCAATACACAATCGCTCATCCTCTTCATTTTTCAGGCACTGGCACGATTTCAAGAAGTCACTAACAGATATACTCAGGAAAAGCAGTCTGTAAGTTTCTATTTGAAGATTTCTTCATCATTCTTGTTTTTTGTTGTTTGAACTCTTATCTGATTAAGGTCTAAGCTCTGAAGCTTATTCTCCTACCTGTCCAGTTATACTGTTTCTTGGTTATATGAGAATGTAGCTATGTGATGAGAAGAGTATTAGTGAGTCTATTTCTAATTATCTGCATTTGAGCTTTAGCTAATGCTCTTTGAGCTGGAAGCTGATATGCAGTGTCTCGGCTGACAGGCAGGTCCTTTTTTGGGTGTAAGTGGGGATCGGGTGTTCTGTCAGTTTCTCGAAAATTCATGCTAATGTTCAGAACCCTTATTGTTTGTTTATTAACAAATTTTGAATTAAAGAGGATGCCCACAGATAGAAGAGGGACCTCTGAGATCCATTTTACATTGTTTGTATTGGATCACTCCCCTTTGATGCTTGTTTATAGATTGAGCAAAAGAGACTTTTACTATCTGGGGGTACTTCTGATTCAGTAGTAGCAATTGAGTTATCTTCACCCCCAAATAATATCTGTATCAACCCACATTTGTAATCTAGTTTACTTCGTCTTGATCTTCAACTTTTTCATATTTCTCTTAATTAAGTCATCCATCTAGTTAACTGGTACCATAGACTTCTAATTTACTGGCTGAATTATCAAGTCAACCTTTTCTGTTTGTGGCTTTTTGATTCTCATCATTCATGGTATTTTGCTTCAACAGGTCGATGAGCTGCTGAAACAGAGAGATAGCATCCACTCTTCATTTACTGTTTCAAGGTCTGTTTCTTTCCCTGCGAGTGGACACGTTAGCAACGGAAGTAGCAGTAAACTCGGGGAGGATTATAAATCGGAGAGTCCAGGGGAAGAGGGCAGTTCAGATCCGAAGGATAAGTCTTCGAAGATGAAATGGTTCAACTTGAACCGGAAAGGATCTGACAAAAAGTGAATGGTGTTGGAGCTACAGCTACCTGCTTTCCGAGGTTTGAAGTTCGTTCTTTCCTTAGTGTTTTATGTGTGGCAGTTTTCTGTCTATATAAGGCTCGACCCTTATTATTTGGTGGAGCTACATGCTACCTTCGAGGATGTTCTTGGTCTGTCATATTATTGCTGTAAAATGTTGAAATATTTTATGTAATTAGGTCTCTAATCTTGGAGCTGTTCGTTCATTGCCTGATGTTGGAGCTTGGATAGTTTGTAGAATAGTCGAGGAAATTCGATTTATATTTGTTCTGGTTTCACTGTAACAGTAATTTTGCTTGTAACTCAATTCTTTACTTTTGTCAGTTGCATTGGCACAAGGGTTTCCAGATATTATGCTTGTTGCAGGAGGTAATTGAATTCTTGGATGAAATAATTAAATCGAAATTCAGAGTTTAATTTATTTTAGCCCACATTTTGTGTGTCAAAGAGTCGTGATTATTAAAAGTACCTTCATCAGATAGAAAGTGAAAATGGAAGCTGCTTTTCATTCGCTCAAAATCTTGATTCTTTTTTTCTGCTTTGACTTAGCCTTCAAAGATTAGGAGATATATTTTTGTTTATTATTCAAGTATGGATGGTGACTAGATTTTCAACTTTTTCTTCATTCTTTTATGTATGGTACCATATTTCCTGGATTTTGTTGTTCTTTGGTTTCATTCTTGTCCCTGTTAAGATCGGATCTGTGTTAATTAATTTGGTTTGACGAATTTAGTTTCCTAGATTGTCTTAACCGGCCAAATTTAGCGTGTTGCCAAAGTTTTGATGTTAAATTATTGGTATTGATATATGATATTGGGATTTATTTTTTGGTTTGTACTTATTGAAATTGTCGTGTATATATATATATATATCATATCATATCATTAAACTATCACATGAAACTAAATAGAGGATTCGGAAAGAGAATTTATAATAAATATATTTTGCATTATTGATAAGCTTTAATATTAAAAAGAGAGAACCAAATTGAGAGGCCTACTTAAGCTATACTCATACTTAGGAATATTGTTTTAATCTTTCGTAGGATTAATTGTTAATATAAGAAAAATGCCCACAAACGATGACAGATTGACAAGAAATCCATTAAAAAAATTGATAGTTTATTTAAACTTGAATATATGGGATTTATACAACCTGCCACAAAACGCCATCTTAGATTATCTGTTCCTAGGCTTGTAGACAAACATTGTTTAGCCCCAAAATTAGATGTATATAAATATAGTATTTTTCAGACATGACCTAATCGCAAGAACGATTAACTTGTAAGTTGTAACTACATTATTAATTAATATAGTCTTTTGGTAGGAAACTTGCTATCTCGACTTAACTTGAAACTGCATTAATGATAATAAATCTATGTAGAGACAAATTGCATTGCCCTTGCAACTTGGGTGGCCCAACTGATTGATTGTCTCCGAAACTTGGAAAAAAAGTTTGATTATTTAAGGTTCTTTCTTAAAGAAATAGGTAATGATCATGTTTGCATAGCATTTTAATTATGACTAAAATCTAACTATGCAAGTCTTTCTCAACGACCTAGTCCCCACACATGCTGGCGTAATGTGCGAGTTTTTATATGTAGATACATTTATACAGAGGAGAGATCATATTATATACATGCATAGAAAATATAATATGTATTGAGTGTACTATAAGTTGATAAGAAATTATATTCTTTAATTCCCAAGTAGGGTTTGATAAATCTAATGATCAATTGCCTTTTCCCATATATTATCATAATGCGGAAAGGGGTAATCTCTATTTTCTCTTTTGTAATGAAGAGAAATTTGTAGTTGTGTCGCTATATGTGACAGTATTTTGGGTGAATCTTATTTCGTATTATTTATAAATAACATTATACAAATAATTCCTGTGAATGAAATATCATAAATTCAAATACCATCAACGTTCTTCTACGTCGAGATATTATCTGTTATGTCTATTAAAAAAAAGAGAAAAAGAACAATGCTTAGAAATGATCGCAAGTTGCCCACGTCGCTAGAGATGCTTGTATGGTAACACCATTTCTCCTCTACAATTCTTAACTGCCCAATTAGCTTTAATCAAGGAACATATTTTAATTTAATTAATCCTAATGACATGTGCAAGTGTCTCCCCAACTAATGTGTTTGCGTTTACATCTAATGTGATGTTTATGTTGCCGTCTAAATTGTCCACTTTATTAATTAGCAACTCTAAGCACATTTTATTTTGTCTTATTACAAGCCACCCCACCACCACCAACAAAACTCTTTAATATCTCAATTCACGGGACTTCTTATCAAGATTATTTAAATATCAAAAGCCCAAATGGAGTTCACTATCGATGTATTAAAATATAGTAGACATTCTTGACTGTAATCTAGGCTTAGGCTTAGTTATCAGACTATTAATTAAAGTACTTAATTGTTTATGTGTTGACATGTGTATTAAACTACAAATAAGGGATAGAGTCGCATCACATGACTTAAATCAAACTTCACCAATCCCACAACTTTATTGTATTAAAATTGAAGTAGGTAAGTATCACCTGGAATACACATTTGGAGGGACTCATCACTCGGAGCACATATATGTGTTTCTACTATATGTTTCAATCTCGTTCATCTATACATGTTATGTGTATATCATCGAGAAACGATGATAAAAAAAAAGGTAAAATGATGGATTGCCATTGATTTGAGTCAACTCCACATATGTGAATGGATAAATTTAATTATGCTTCTGAACATATCCAAAAAGGAGATTACAACTTGGAGACTAAGTCTCATATCATCTTTTCTTTTTTCTTTAATCCTTCTTGGATCTTTCCAAAGTCATGGCTGTAAAAAGGGAAAGATGATTAGAAAAGTTAATGGGGGGATGTATTATGACAGGATCATGTCTGAAATAATCTTTTGTTGATATTGATTGAATAAGCTCTCATTGGCTAAAATTGTCTTGACAAACACATTTAGTGGGCCATAATCGCGATTTAGGCAATCTCAAATAATAATTAACTGGAATTACTTCAATCAAAACCAAGAAAAAAGCATCATCAAGGACTTAAAAAGCATTTTTAAATCGGTGGTGGAAATCATTAAAAACAAGGGCCCCTCATCATGTTTATTAATTAATAGTACATTAGTCGATTAATCAACAAGCTTGTGAAGAAGTTGATTGGACAATTAAGCTAGTTAGATATCTTTGAAACCACAAATAGTTTGTACTTCCTTATATAAATGCAAATCGAAATATTCATTACATTTATCAAAACCAAATAAAACTTCCTTATATTCCATTATACAATTGTGTGCAGCTCTAATCATGTCTAAATTCACTCAAATCGCAATGTTATGCATATCAGTATAGAGTAAATCATATAAAAACTCTTTCTAGTGTAGAAACTCGAAATCAATCTGAAGGGTTGGTCTTCGTCACTACAACAAAAAAGGCATATTGCTACATCCTTTTTATGACACCATATGATACGTGTTAGGATAAATCCTCTATTACGACAATGAATTTTATATACTGATTTAATGCATAAATATCTTACGCTATAGCGACATAAATAGCCAATGTTGTGATATCTAGTCAATTATGTCATTTTTCATTGTCTCTAAAACATGAAATAGATTTGTTGAGGTGCGTACCTTCAGATTGAAAATGAAAATATCAATATAAAGAAATAGAACTGCCCTTACGCACCTCGCGCCAACCAATTTCAGCAAGTTAATAAAAATTTTCACATTAAAATATTTGTAAAAATAACTTCTCCCGCGCTACCCCTATTACTTGCGAATAGATGTAGAAATTAACTCACCTCTGATTACCTTTGCCTCCCTCGCCCCATTACGCTCTCACTCACACGATGCTGCCCTACTTTCTCTGTTATTCTTATGAAATTTTCGTTATTTGTTTTCCACTTCGATGTCTCGTTGCCGCGGCTTCCAATTCCTATTCCACTGTTTTGTTTCGACGATTTTCTCTAGGGCATTCTTGACCAAATGCATCGTTCCTAAATGGTCTGAACCCTAACTGGTTTTAATTGACCCTTGAAGGCACAATTTTGTTGACAATTTTTATTTCAATCAATGGCAGGTGGGGCATCCGACTAAAGGTGAAATAATCGATAGCCATCTGGCGTATACTATGGTGGGCAGGAGGTTTAGTATTGGAACTGTATAACATTTACTATGGTGGTCGTAAGGTTTGGAAGTTTTGGATTATTTATTACCTCTGTTTGGGAATTATATTTTGTGGAATTTGCTTGTAAATTGTGGTGGTTTTCACTGAAAGCAAAATGCTTGAGATTTGATGTGGAAGACTATAGTGCTATTTCTTTAATCGAGCCGTATGGTTTTGATTGAGCAATGCTTGGCAGATCTCGCAGTGTAAATGTAAGTGTTCATTTATGAAAGATAGATTTTGGGTATGGCTTCTGCTATTTTGTCAACTTTCCATTTTCAAGATTCAAGTTAATTTTATAGAAGCATAATATATTGTGAAAATTCCTATTTTGTGGTAATAGGTCACAGTATACTCAGAAAAAGTATTATGGTTTTGGTGCACTTGTTGTAGTGAGTTGGAAAACTCCAATATCCTCAAAGCAAAGGCTGTTGTTGATCGGTGAGGATTATTGCATAAAAATGTAGATATCATGTAATTTTTTATTTGTTTTAATCTTTGCTTGTAAAGGAGAATGTTGTAGTATTTTAACTGAGAGTACTCTTAAAGAAAAAGAATTCCATGCCAAAAAAGGATACGAGTGGAATAATCTTGTTGGGTATTGTTAAGAACCACACTTCATGGTTGCTAGAGTTCATATTTATCTTTTTACTTTTCTAGCATTAATAAAGAGGCCAGCTACATGTTATGCCATCTCTATTAGAGGTGGCAAAGTAGCGGGCGGGCGGGCCGACCCGGGCTCGTCGAGGCTTTATATTTTCCACGGCCGAAATTTTTCGGCCTAGAAATATGAAGCCCAAACCAACTCTGGTGTAGTGAGCTTTTTAGATTATTTTTTAATTTTTTTAATATATAAAATAATTATTTTAAATTTCAAAAAAATAAATAAATTAAATACATAATTAAAATCCCATAACTCCAACTTAAATAAAGAATCAGTGATACCTGATAACTCCAACTTAAATATATGAAGTGGCTCAAGTATTTTAGGGAGGAGTTACCTGCAGTAGCCTTTAAGTGCAGCACCCAAGAACAGAAGTCAAATCTTGGGTGGAAATCAGCTCCAAAGGCTGGAAAGAAGACTACGAACAATCTTCTGCAAACAAGAGACTGTCTAGGGGCTGAAACTCTAATTAAATTGCTGAAAAACTACTCAAGAAGTCATGAGGTACTATTCAAATTTAATCAATAAGCTGGCATTATTAGTTATGTGATGACGGATGATTGGCCTCACATGTATGTTTTACTTATTTTTGCTGACTGCATCCTGCATTTGATGTTAACCACTTTTTCAATTATTACTTGTTTGGATGCAGATAAAAAAATCTATTACCGTGGGGATCATAGGACTCCCTAATGTTGGTAAAAGTAGTATAATTAATAGTTTGAAAAGATCTCATGTTGTCAATGTTGGAGCTACTCCGGGGTTGACAAGATCTATGCAAGAGGTTCATCTGGATAAAAATGTTAAATTATTGGATTGCCCTGGTGTTGTGATGCTTAAATCTGTAACAAATGATGGATCAATTGCTCTTCGAAATTGCAAAAGAATTGAAAAATTGGATGATCCTATTGGTCCTGGTGGGTTCACTTTGCTTCCTGGCATAGTTACTTATTTCATGTTATGTTGTATGACATGGTTAGTTGTGAATTAGTAATAAACTTTTACTATAAAATATAATTAATATTATTAAAAAAATATAGATATGTATATTAAATAATTTATAAAATATATATATTTAATAAAATATTGGGCGGACTTTTTTAGCCCAAAACCCGGGCTTTGGCCCAAGCCCGTAGGCCGGGGTTTTTGGGTGGGCTTTTTAGGCCCGATTTTTTTCGGGCCTTTAATTTTTAAGCCCAAACCCCGGGTACCCCGGGCGGGCTTTTCGGACCGGGCTCATTTTGCCGGCTCTAATCTCTATACATATATATAGGAACAAATGTATTTGTCGAACATGTTATTACATTTGCTGCTTGGAAGATTGATGAGATTATAGAGATTATATTGGTTAGAAAGTTACTGATTCATTTTGGGAAGATCTAGTTGATCAATTAGTTTTTCTACAATTTGGTGATTCCTTTAATTATTATGCACGTGCATTCATTTTGCTCGCTCCTTGATATTTTTTTTTTACGTAATTACTTTCATCAGTCATCCACTATTCATGTTTGTGCAGTATCATAGTCACTGCATAATCCAGTTACCAATGGAATCTCGATGCTTTTAAGCTCTTATCAAGTGGAAGTCGTAATGCGATGAAGTCAGAAGAAGAGAATGATTCTCTTGACACTTTCATCAAACAAACTATTGGTAAGGAGACTCTTCTCCCTTCTCCAATAATAGAGAATCCAGTGCAGTGGATACAATTGCTTCATACCTTAGATTAGTCAGGTTAGTACCTGATTCTATTTAATGTCTGAACAGTTTGGTTCTTAACCAAAATTTGTTCTCTTAGGATTTCTTTGTTAAATATTGTGCAGAAAATAAAGAATACTTCTAAAAAAAAGAAGTTTAAGCAGCCACAGGTGAACAATTCTAGACTTGGATTGAATCGCTTAGAAAGATAATCAGTACGATATCATTTGAAAAGTTAGATGGTGTATTGTGGTTGAATTTATTTTGAGATTTTTGTGGCATGATGTTAGACTGAGTTCCTTAAACTTTGTAACATTACATATAAGTGGTCCGAAAGGTGGATTACATTAAAGTGTTTTCACTTTTGTGGTTTGTGACAGAAGAAAATTCAGAGATGAACGAATAGGAGGAATAATTTTGGGGAATTACAATTCATATGCAGCAGTTGTTTGCTTCTAACTTTCTCGCGTCTGGAATATAGAGCCTTAGAGTTGACATCAGTATATTCTTTCCTTAATTCTTTCAGGGATACTTGGATGCTATATTACTAATATTATACCTAATTGAGTTCATATGTTGGGGATAATCAACCCAACTCAGAGATTTAAAGGAGTTTGTTATATAATTCTCTAAATTTGAAGAATTTTGTACATGGATTTGTTTAGTTCTTTTCAGGAAACAGAGTTTTGCAGAGTGCATCAGAAAAGGTAGCTACATCACAGCTTTGGAAGAATGGAAGAAAGGCACTTTGGGAGAATACAAGAATATCACGACAACACTTTAGTACTTTTGGTAGCATAATATTTATATGTTTTGCGCTTTAGTTTGAGATATTTTATAGATTAGTGCTACCTCGAGAGCTAATAAGTTTCTATAGATTTCTATTCTTTTATCTGGATCACTTTTTATTTTTACGATGTTGTAATTAAATTTCTTCTCATATTTGAATATATGATATTATTTTGTTTCAATCAGATATCTTTTGGTATTTGTTCTCTTTGTTCCAATTTATCAAAGTAGAAATTGAAACTTAAAATTATAGAATATATAGTTTAAAATGTAAATTTTAAAATATTCAAAAATACATTTTAAATGTATAAAAAGTGTCATTAATAATTGTTAAATCACATTCATGAGAAAAAAAGTCACAAATTATAGAATGCAGGACGTTTAGAAATGCCTCCATAACCCAATTTTTCAAATTTCAAATTTCAAACAATAGTAAAATGACATTTCTTAGTGTCGTTATATCCAAAAAGGGCTATTGCTACACTGGTATATGCGACACTAAAAACCTGTGTGGAGATAGATCAAATGTCATTACAGGTTGTTTGTAATGGCATTTTTTTGTGTCCTTAAAAACAAATTTTGTTGTAGTGCGTGTGATCTATTGTTGTTGATAGGATATGGCCCAACCTCTCAGGCCCAACAGCAGGGATATGGCCCAACCTCTCAGGCCCAACAGCAGGCCCCAAACGAGCTGGGCCTAACCTAATGTTGCCTACTCGGTACACGCTAAATGACGATCCCCAAACCCTAATTATGGGTAACGGTAATGATGTAACGGTAGTAATCATGGGTAATAATGGTGGAGATCATGGTCATTATAGGAGAATGATGGCCCGCAAATCAAGGGATTCGTGGCAAGGTTTACGTTTGTGTATAAATAGGAGTTAGATTGAAGGTAAAATGGTGAGCAAATTACGGAATACTAGAGCCCTTTGAGATACTTGCTGTAATCGAATTATAGTAAACATCTTGAGGATCATCTCCTCCGTGGACGTAGATCTTATTCTTGATCGAACCACGTAAAAGTCTCTTGTGTTCTTTACTGTTTTCATAAATCTCGCATACTAGATTTATCATTGGCGCCGTCTGTGGGAACTCTTGAACAAAAAGCTGAGTTTTCTACACTCTAATGGCAAGGACACGTGCAAACGCTAGTACTGCCGGCGATGTCGGTAACAACCGTGCGGAGGACGATCAGGTGGTCACACAACGCCGGGGAAAGGGGATTGCGGACGCCACCAGCGGTCACACACCTGAGGGCTACATGGAGAATGCTTCCATACACCCTCAGGATCGCCGTCCCAACGAAGAGGAGGACACCGACCTCAGCACCGGTGAACAGGAGGTTCACCGCTCCCACGAGGTCCTCGGTCGAGCAGTGTCCGAGTTCCTCAATGCCAACCTCAATCAATTCCAGAGTTTCCTCAACCAGAGGACAAACGGAGCGGGCCCCTCAAGAGTGCCCGAAGTGGTGATTACAGGCAATCGAGGTCGCTTACCTCTCCGAAACAATCAACGTTCACCACGGCATAATGATCGCCCCGATACCAGGGTTCATTCGCCCTCATACCCTCCGCGGAGCCGTTCTCCACCTCGACGTGATACCCATGTGAATGGACGGGAAAGAAGGGAGGAAAGACGAAGTCGAACTCCCCCTCGAAGAGACGACAGACGCCGTTATCGATCTCCCACTCCCCCGGAGAGGGATGGTAACGAACTCCCCGGATTCGATCGACACGGACGAATTATTTCTCCTTTTTCAAGGGAGATTCTGGATACACCCTTGCCACAGCGATACCGGGCTCCGAATATTGCTGCATACGATGGCCTTGGAGATCCTTCTGACTTCCTATTTGCCTATACCACCAATATGGCAAACCAAGGGATGGAAGATTTCCATATGTGTAAGGTCTTTCCCGAGGTGCTAATCTCCAACGCCGACGTTGGTTCACCTCGCTCGCCGTAACAAGACATCCATTGCTTCAAAGACCTCATGGATCAGTTCAAATGGCGTTTTTACCAGAAGATGCCGCCTCAACAACCTTCGTCCGATCTGCTCACAATCCGCCAAGGACGGGACGAAACAATGTCGAATTTCGTCTCCAGATTCATCATGGAATCCCTTAAAATAGATGAGAGTAACGATCTCTACATCATCAACGCATTCAAGAACGGGATCCGACCTGGAGCTCTGAATAAAGAGATCACCCGTGAACAGCCAAAGACCGCTAGTCGTCTTTGGACCCTGGTTGACAACTTTGTCAAAGGGGACGAGTCGGATCGTGAAAGAGAGATGCGGGATGAGCAATGGACCGAGAGAAGGAAACCGGAGGATCGGGCCGAGGTCCCGAACAGCAAGTGCGTTCGAAAGAATAAAGAAGGGCCAAGAGAATCAAGGTGAGACCTCGGCAAAACCACAGTAATAACGATCGCCTCTATTCAAATCCGGTGAAATATTTGAGCTTAACACTGAGCTCTTTCCAAAACCTCCTCCTATGAAAGGAGGATCTAAAAAAAAGTCAACGGGAAAGTATTGTGACTACCACCAAGGGTATGGTCACGATACAGAAGATTGCAAGTCCTTGGGCTCACAGATTGACGAGCTCGTCAAGGAAGGAGCGCTGAAGAAATACACCGGCCGATCTGGGCCGGGTAATAAAAAGCGCAGAGGGAAAAATGGAGGTGGTAACAACTGCGGACCGACCTCAACGGCAACCCGACCTGAAGATGACGAGGACGAAGGTCCCAATGCAATGGAACAGGTTTACGCTATAACCGGACTGCCAGTTGGTACGACGAGGTCGTCGCTTAGAAACGAAGCTCGGAGGCCGACCCCCGAAGAGCCGAAAAACAAGCGACTCCGGGATGGAGAAAATATCGTGTTCTCCAAAGACGACCCAGTACCTAAGATCATGCCCCACCAGGATGCCATTACAATACAAGCCGTGGTGGGTAACAAGAATGTACATCGGGTCTACATTGACATCGGAGCCTCCGTTAGCATCATATTCCGAGCTGCTGGATAAACTTGATGTCGGAGGAATTAGTACACCCGCACCTTCGATTGCGGAGCTTTACTCAAGAGGCGGTTCAACCCGAAGGTGTCATTACCTTCCGGTCACCGTAGGGCGCGCCCTGTGTCGGTCACCAAAGCCATTCAATTTTTCCCGGTCCGAGCTCCTCTCCATACAACATTATCCGGGAAGAGATTGGTCAGATGCAACAGAGCCGTCTGCTCCGTGTACCACCTCACCATTAAGATACCCACCCCGTGGAGTGTTAAGCATTCGGGGTGACCAAACGGGCCTAAAGAATGCCTACGAGTCTCAACCCAAGATGCGGCCTCACCTCGTGCCTAGCAATTCTGTAACCCTCGAAGTTGCCACCTCGGGATGATCGACCGAGAATCTTCACTATCTGACGACGACCCTTCCAAAGTTGTCAAGGTTGGTACCCAAGGTTCGGTCAATATTCGTCAACAGGTCATGCAGCTTCTAAGGGAATATAGAGATGTATTTGCATGGTCTCCATTGGATATGACTGGGGTCTCGCCGAGCTCATAACTCATCGTCTCAACATTGATTCGGCCACTAAACCGGTTCGTAAGAAGAGAAGTTTTGCCGCGAGCGAAGCCGGTCATAAGAGACGAGGTAACCCAACCTGGGAGGCTAAAATCTCAGACGAGGTTAAATACCTAACTTGGATGGCTAATCCGTTGTAGTTCGAAAGCCGGGAGGGGGATGGCGCATGTGTGTCGACTATACCGACCTCAATAAACACTGCCCAAAGGACTGTTACCCTCTCCCCGACATTGACAAGAAGGTGGAAGCATTGGTGGGACATGAGGTCTTCAGTTTCCTGGATTTATACAAGGGATACCACCAAGTCTTGATGAGCCCAGAAGACGCCCCGAAAACAGCGTTCATTACTGACTTCGGTGTCTTTGCCTACCGAAAGATGCCTTTCGGTCTGAAAAACGCTGGAGCTACCTACCAAAGAATGGTGGACGCGATCTTCAAGGATCACATAGGAGAAATTGTTGAGGTCTATGTCGATGATATAGTAGTCAAAAGCAAAAAAGCTGAGAACTGCGCCATTGACCTCGAAACTATTCTTCAACTCCTCAGGTCGGCCAACCTCAAGCTCAATCCCCAGAAGTGCACATTCGTAGTAAGAACGGGTAAATTTGGGGGTCTTGGGTTTCAAGAAGGCACGAAAGCCAATCCTACCAAGGTGAAAACGGTGCTCGACATGCGGATCCCAAAATCATCCGTGAAATACACAAACTCACGGATGCTGCCGCCTCACCGATTCCTATCTCGGCCGAGAAGCGCTTCCTTCTTCAAGATCCCGAGAGAGCTCCAGATTTCACCTGGCAGGAAGAACACCAGGTCGCCTTCACACAGCTGAAGGAATATCTTGCCGACCTGCCGACACTATCCGCCCCAAAGCAAGGTGAAACTCTATCGTTATATCTGGCCACCTCGGACGAGGCAATTAGTGCTGTACTGGTGCGAGATGAGATGGGACGGCAACTCCCCATCTACTTCATTAGCCGTGCTCTCAAAGGACCGGAGACGAGGTACACCAACCTTGAGAAGGTAGCTCTGGCCTTAGTGAACGCCAAACGACGCCTCCGGCCTTACTTTCAAGCTCATTCAGTCCAGGTACTAACGGACTTACCTCTAAGACAAGTCTTATCAAAACCAGAGTCATCTGGACGTATAGCCAAGTGGGCACTGGAGCTAGGCGAACACGATATCTCATACTCCCCCAGGCCGGCCATAAAAGGACAAGCCCTTGCAGATTTCCTGGTGGAGGTCAAATTCACCGAGGTCGCCTCTACCAGCGAGGTCACTCCCACCCCCACGGCGGAGGAACCTGTCCTTGTATCACCCGTTGATTGTTGGCAGATGTATGTGGACGGTGCCTCATGCAAGACGGGCAGCGGAGCAGGCATCCTCCTCCTCGGCCCAGATAAGCAAGAAGTGACATACGCCCTGCGGTTTACCTTCCCGACCACCAACAACGAAGTGGAATACGAAGCATTGATCTCTGGACTCCGCCTAGCAAAGGAATTGAAAGTGGACAAAGTCCAGATATTTGAGATTCCAGTGTCGTGGTAAACCGGTATTAGGTACATACGAGGCTAAGGAGGATCGAATGAAGCAAGACTGAGAAAGCGAAAGAGATCTTGGCCTCGTTCGGATACTTCAAGATTAATCAAATTCCACGAGGGGAAAACAGCCGAGCTGACATCCTTAGTAAATTGGCATCGTCATCGGCAAATCCGCCAGTAGAGGAAGTTCATTCCAGAAGCATTGAGGCGCCTCATATCGATTATCTCGAGGTCGAACCGAACCGGACGACACCCTAAAAGCATATCCGAAGTTGGCACACTACCTCAGGATCGACTGGAGGCCAAAAAGATGATGGCGAAATCCCAGAAGTATCTCATGCATGAGGGCGCTCTCGGAAGTCTTACCTTCAACCCTCCCGAGGTGCCTCGGGCCGTAAGAAGCCGACCACGTGCTCAATGAAATTCACCGAGGGTCTTGTGGAAGCCACATCGGTCGCGAGCTCTCTCAAAGAAGACGCCGAGGTCGGGATATTCGCCCACCGTGCAAGATTCGGCCGAGCTCGTCAAAAGTGCCCGGTGCGATTCACTCCACGGTCAAAAGCGCCTCGATCGATCTAAGCGTACCGCGAGTCCATGGCCTTTCATGCGGTGGGGATCGACATTGTTGGTCCGCTCGACCGAGCACCGTGTCGCCGATACTTAGTCGTAGCCATAGACTACTTCACAAAATGGGTCGAGGCGAACCACTATCGAGCCTCACGAGCGGGAGAATTGAGACCTTCGTGTGGAAAAATATAGTCCGCCGCCGCGCATCGCACGCTCGGTCTCGGACAACGACACCCAATTCATAGACAAAACTTCAAGGAGTGGTGCGAAGAACTTCAGATCGATCAACGCTTCACCTCGTCGACACCCACAAGCGAATGGCGGCACCGAGGTCACCAACCGCACGATCGCATAAGGATTAAAGAAGAGGTTGGACCGAGCTAAAGGCGATCGGGCTGAAAATCTCCTCAAGTCCTCTCGGTCCCACAGACCACACCTCGACGCGTCACGGAAACCCTTTCACCGGGTCTATGGTACCGAGGCAATCATACCGGTTGAGATCGGCGCCAAGCCCGCAAGACTCTTCACTTCGATCGGGCCGAACGAGGAAGAATCTGGGCAAACCTCGACGCCTCAAGAGAAGCGCGAGCTAGCCTTCATAAACGAAGCCAAGTATAAAGCCCGTGTCGCACGGTACTACAACAAAGGGTCAAAACCTCCGCGTTCCAAGTAGGCGACCTCGTCCACGAAATAATGAAGCCGATGAGGTGGCGTCTTAACAAGTTGGATCCAACATGGAAGGCCCATACCGTGTTCATGAGAACCTTGGTAAGGGGCTTACAAGCTATCTCACTTATCCGACGCTTATCCCCTAACTCGGCATATTTCTCATTTAAGGAGGTACTTTACATAGTTTTGATTTCGGATCGACCTTATGTTAGCCTCCTTACTTGCTTGTTGAAGTGCGATGTCATATATTTGTTGAATAAAATATTTATTTTTCTAATGAATATTTCATTTTATTCATTTTATTATATCGAACATCTATTTGGATATACCGCATTGAACCTTCACGGGGACGCCTCACGAAGATAAAAACCCACTAAGTAGGGTACTCACTAAGCGCCGCACTCGTAGATTACTCATTGAATTGAACGTCTCAAAGGCAACGATCTGCACTACTCACTAGTTTGAAAGTCTACATGCATGCATACAGATTACTCATTAAGTTGAAAAAATCTACATGTATAAGACATCCAAAATTGGATCTCACCAAATTATGGCAAAGTATAGAGTATAAATACATTTACGACCAAACGAAGTCCTAAGCTATGTTTATACCTCTCAAGAGGAAAAACGTACACTTCGAAACGAGTCTAAATACATTTATACCTACATACAAAGTCCTACACCATGTACGCTCATTCGGGTTTCCGGGCTCCGCCTCGCCGAGACTCACTGAAGCTGAGATAATTTTGAACGAAATCCCCAGGTCGGCGATGGATACCCGGAATGAACTCTGTGCCTTCCACCCAATCTACGAGGACGACACCACCTCGGCCTGCTCCGGGAGTAGTCTGACTCGACGCGGGCGGATTCCGGCCTGGGAATTCAATCCGCACCCGAGGCCACACTCGACCCGTGAACTTGACGTCGGACCAGGACTATGCCCTTGTCCCCGAGCTCCAGCCCTTCCACGTCGATTTGCTGCCCGCGCGTCCCTCCTCGAGCCGCCGAGCCGCCCTCTATACGCTCCACCGCCGATGGACCCATTTGACGGAGCACTTCGGCGTGATCAGCGTAGCCGCCCTCCTCTTCAGGCTCTTCAATTATGGGATCAGCGTTGCCCACTGTAGATGCGCGGCGGGGCGGGGGCATGCGTCGTTTGCGAACGATCTCATACATCTGCATGTATTTTAGGACAGAGTCGAGGCAGTCTTTAAAATTCTTGCTATTTGGACCCTCCTCATCCCTCAATACCATGCCCTCCGCCAACAAGCTCTGAACTCGATCGTCGGCTTCAGATATAGTAGTTCCCCCAGTCCGGCGGATTACCTTTTCGTACTCTGCATGCTCTTCCGAGATCCGAGCCAGCTTCTCTGTTGTCAGCTCAAGCTGTTCCTCGCAGTGCATCAGTTGTCCGTGGATCACATCTGCAGATAAATCAGCCCCCTGGACTTCGAGATGTGTAATCCTTAACTTTAACGCCTCATTTTCAGCAAGAAGGCGGGCCACCTCGCGATCGACTTCATGCAACTTACATTTGATTCGGCCGACGATGCCGAGTGACTTCCATCTTGGCTAATACCGAGTCATTTCAGACCGACTCCTCCAAAGGTGTCACCTCTTCATCCTTCGGCTAGAGCACCTCGGACTTCTTTCGACTTTGTTAGCAATTCATGATCCAATCAAGTATTGAGGTGAAGAATGCTAGAAATAAGTCAATACACAGGCATTTTAACAAGATATTTCTATTATTCAAAATGGAAGTTTATACAAGACAGGTCCTATCGACCCCGCAAATCGCCTATTACATTAGGTCCATCGACCTCGGGCTCATTCTGGGACTCTCCGACCCTGCTGCTCACTGCTTTCTGCTTCCTCCTCCGTGGCGGCCGATCTCGAACGAATGTCCGAGCTCGGACTGCCGCCTCGGTTCGACCCTCAACTCAGCAAGGAATGCTTCAAGCTCCAAGTCTTCATCTTCCTCAGATCGAGTTACGACCTCCGCCGTCGTGAGTGAGGCGAGAAGATGCCAAGGCATCCACCACGGAAAAGAGGTCGCCCAGCGATTATGCGGCGTAATTCTTGCATACCTCCGGATGGTCGACCTCAACCCAACCGTGTTGGGCCTTGTCAAAATCTGGTCTCGGCCGCCAACTTCTAGGTGGGCACAAATCACTGCGGCCTCATCACGGCGGCCGGTCGGAGATGAAAGAGGAAAACTCTCCGACTGATAAAGCTGTGGCGAAAGCCCTTAGCATAGGTCCTTGCCCCGCCAGCAAGGCGCTTGTCTGCGCGGCCAGCCTCCTCTCAGCCTCGGCAGCCTCCTCTTGGGCGCTCTCCGCTTCGGCACGGGCCACTCGCAAGATCCGGTCCTTCTTCTTGAGGGCGCTCTCCGCGGCCATCTTTGCCACTTCGGCTCCTTCAGCTTTCGCCTTAGCAAGTTCGGCGTCCGCCCTGGCAGCATCTAGCGCGGATTCAGCCGCGGCCCTCAGTCTGTCCGCAGCGGCCAGCTTCCTCTCCATGGCCTCATATTGCGAGGCACCCTCAACAATAAGCCCGGCCATGCGGTGCATCTCACCTGCCATCGAGGCCGCATCCTGAATATGGAACGATTAGCAACAAGTAACAACAAACGTACAAGGAGAAGGGTAGCGACTTATACCTTTGGGAAGGATAAGGAAGTGCTGGAAGCCGGCACCTCGGGCTGAGGCTGGCCATGGACCTCGATCTCCAGCGTCGGGCCCGAGGCTGTCTGAGGACCGGTCATCAAGTCTTTCAGGGCGTCCACCACCACGGGCTGTTGGGTGGACTCGCTTCGTCTCGCCTTCTTCCTCGCGGGCTCCCTTCGTTCAGAGGAGGCAGGGCGCGGCGAGATCGGCACATTGACTTCTCTGGTCGGGTCAACCTTCACTGCATTCAACATGAGAATTTCATTAGCACCACATAATCAGACGAGGGAAATAAAGATAAGAAGGTTGCCCTCACCTGATTCGAGCACTCGACATCGGAGCTTCGACCTATGACACTCACCAAAGATCGTTCAAGTCATCCTCGGTATAGTTGATCGATATGATCTCACCCATATCGCTCAATGACTTCTCCATAGGGCCCGGGGATTAATTTTCACGTCCTTCATCGCCCGAGGCCCCACTCATACCTCGGATACCCTCACCCGCAAAAGAAGTATCTATTTTGCGGTGGGATACCCCGATGGGAAGCAATTTTAAACTTAAGACGAGGTGACAGGTAATATACTCCTCCTATAGACTTGATGCTAAAAAAACGCATCAAGACTTCGAAAGAGAACCCCTCGCCTATGCCATAACAGGCCAACCCTAACCCAACCGCCGACCTAATAGAATTGGAGGTCAGTTGGCATATAGAGATCCGAAAATACTCTTGAAAGCTAAGGAAAATGGGGGCAAAAGGAAATCTAAGCCCAGCTATTAAGCTATCTACAAAAATGGTAATAAATCCCTCCGGAGGGGCCATCGCCCTATCATTGGGTTTCGGCAAGCACCACCATGCATCCTCTGGGATGTGGTATTTCTCAGCGACCACCAGAAGCTCCTCTATCGTCAAAGTTGATTTCGCCCCACCAATCCTGAGGCCATCCCATACCGAAGACACTGGTGAAACCCTAGAACTAAGTCCTATGGATTTACCTAGGCGGTTATGGCATATATAATCCCTTACATTGGGATCTTGACGCCGTAACCGAAGCCGAACCCGAGTTATCGAGGCGAGAAGAGGAATGAGAAGGTGAAGAATACATACTTACTTTTTCTGGAGCGGGATTTCCGATTTCTTCAACAAAGTGTGAAAGAGGAATTGGGGATTTCTAAGGTTATACTCTCTGGATTCAAACGTCGAAGGAGAAAATGAACAGTTGCCTCTTTTAGACCTATTTATAGGATAAATGGCGCCTAAAAATCTGCCGTTTCGTTTATTACACGTGCCTATTTACGGTTGGATGTGTGACCGACGCGCGCACGCTTTTCGAAGTGCCCAACTACCGCCTGGCGCGTATGACGTACTCTCTGGAAAACAGACCGCCAGTCTGATCACGTGATGATTACTACAAGTTCGGACATCGAACTACGCCCATGTCCTAATACCAGAAGTATTTCAGGTCGGACCTCGACCTCCTCCTGGCATCGGATCTCGACTTCAGCTAATGATTTTGAGTTCGGGCATCGGGCTGTGCCCCCATGTCCACCTCGGACCAGCAGAAGTATTTTCAGGTCGGACATGTCCACCTCGGATCAGCAGAAGTATTTCAGGTCGGATATGTCCACCTCGGACCAGCAGAAGTATTTTAGGTCATACAGCGAATGACAAACCTTCAACGAAAACTTCAGCCAAGCAATATCCCGCCTCGGCAAAGCACATTCTCCGCTTCACCTCGGCAAGGCTATTCCTTGACTTTTCGGGGGGGGCTATGATAGGATATGGCCCAACCTCTCAGGCCCAACAGCAGGGATATGGCCCAACCTCTCAGGCCCAACAGCAGGCCCCAAACGAGCTGGGCCTAACCTAATGTTGCCCTACTCGGTTACGCCTAAATGACGATCCCCAAACCCTAATTATGGGTAACGGTAATGAGGTAACGGTAGTAATCATGGGTAATAATGGTGGAGATCATGGTCAGTTATAGGAGAATGATGGCCCGCAAATCAAGGGATTCGTGGCAAGGTTTACGTTTGTGTATAAATAGGAGTTAGATTGAAGGTAAAAGGGTGAGCAAATTACGGAATACTAGAGCCCTTTGAGATACTTGCTGTAATCGAATTATAGTAAACATCTTGAGGATCATCTCCTCCGTGGACGTAGATCTTATTCTTGATCGAACCACGTAAAAGTCTCTTGTGTTCTTTACTGTTTTCATAAATCTCGCATACTAGATTTATCAGTTGTCATAAGAAGAAGCATTTATAATTGTAATATATAAATATATTACTCCTTCCGTCCCATCAAACATGACTCATTTCTTTTCGACACGATTATTTAAAAAAATTGTATAAAGTGGTTAAAAAAATAAAGAGTAGATAAGCTCTACACTTTTTGAAAAAATGATCATTTCTAAAAAGGAAATGAGTCAAGTTAGATGAGATAATCCAAAAATAAATACGGCCCAAATTCGATGGGATAAAGGGAGTATTATAAAGAAACATTATCGTATACATAGAATAGTATATTTCTACGTTTTCACACTAGAAATGATTTCTAGGAGATCCGAACTCTCTCTCTCTATAAATATATCAACATGGCCAACGTGCCGTAGGTTCTTACAATTGTTTGAACAATAACATGTTTTTCCCTACAACAATGGGACGGCCATGTGCTTATATTTTTTTCTCTTAACCTTGACTATTTTTTAAGCCTCTAACAATCTTGTCTTATTACCATGATTCAATATTAAATGTTGCAGAATTTTGGTTGGGCCGAGTTCTTGTTTCCCGTCAAGTCTAAATTTGCTTTATACAATAAATCATAGTAACTCCACTTTAAAGAAAAAATAAAAATAAAAATGGCTTTGTGCTGTAGCTTCAGATAATTAGGCTCACCACCATATCTATATACTGTAGCAAGAAAAATCAAAGTGGCAAGAATTTGGTCGGGGTTCTCTATTGTTTTGTCATAATTTGTAGGAATAGGAAAAAACATAGTATCTTATTTTGTTGTAATTTTTACAGCACCTACGTAAAGACAATAGATTTATGAAATTAGTTCAACCATATGCAGGTTCACGAACTTTAATTAGAGAAAGTCCAAAAAACTTAGGTATCATAGCGTAGCTTTTCGGGTGAAGATTCTCATTTGGCTGCCAAAATTTTCACTGTGTATATATCCATGTACGTAATAGCGAATTTCATTGATGCAAATCGAACCCAAAAAAAATTAAAAAATAGTAAGAGCTGGTAAGGCATGAGAGTGACTTAGATTAACACTACACGATTTCTGCAACTTTTACAAATTTTCAACAAATTTGAGTTTTAAGCAATACTTGAAAGTCTAAACAAACTTTACATGGAAATTTACCTTCCAAATTAAGTTGATTGTACTCTTTACTTAGATTAATTGGCAAATGTCAAACCAACTTTGACAACTTCTTGAGGCCCTCTAGAAGAAGTAGTCGATAGAGCTAGCTAGGGTTTCCTAGCTTATGTATCTGTATAGATAGGTTTTTGTAAGAAATGTTTTTATATTATTGGATTCCAAACTACAATTCCTAAATCTGTAGCCAAAAAACTTCTCAACTATATATATAATTCAATAATATATCTTATCTTTTCTGCAGTTAGAGATGGAACTCTGATTAGGTTTAGCTTAGCTGGTAATGGGACAAAAGCAAGTCACCTTTTTTTTTTAATTTATATATATATGTCTCTATCGTTTTTCTCTAATTCTTTGTTTTCTAAACACAACCTAGTTTGGACTGTACAAAATTAAATTCATTGCACTTGAACCTAAATGAGAAAAAAATATTTGCCGATCGTAGTTTTTGGACGAATTAGTGAAACAATATGCATCTGCATAATAAGATAAATAATGATGAATTTAGTGTGAAATACTTTAGTCAATTGTACAACGACCTCTTAAAATTTTAAGAACTTGTTTCTATCTAAAAAGCCAATAAATTTCGAATAATTTTGGGGCATGGTTAATTCGAAAAGTTCCGTCCTAACCCTTTGAAATTAAAGGCAGCTTGTCTAGAACCAAAAACTAACGAAGACACCGAAAACCGATATGATTGGCCAATTGACTTTTTTAGCTATGTTAATCATCATGATTAGAGAAATTCAAATTAAGATAAAAAATGACTTAAACCGAATTAACACACCATCTGTGGTAGCGATGCCCCGTCTTATATCTTAAAATCACTACACTGAACATATAAAGTAGTCGCATGAATGTATAAAAATTAGGAACAATGCATAATTTTAGTCTAATAAATTGACTTTGTGATAATTTTAGTATAATAATCAATAATACCTTAATCAAGTCTAATGAATTGATTTTGTGACAATTTTAGCCCGTAAATGATTCTTTAGCGTCGAAAATCACAATTGGCACCTGAAATAACATGTAACATGTGAGTCATTTCTAACGACGTTTCTAACTTGTGCTTTCTATATGTCATTTTTTGGTGCGAATTGTGTTTTTCGACGTCGATAAATCACTTACGGGCTAAAATTATCACAAAATCAATTCATTATGCTTGATTAAGATATTATTGATTTATTAGGTTAAAATTATCATAAAATCAATTTATTAAATTAAAATGGTGTATTTTTCCAAATTATTATACTCCCTCCGTCCCCCATATTCCTTCCTAGGAATATGGGGTGCGTGTTTTAATAAAAGTTGTTGAGTGTATTATGAGTGGAATATGGGTCCCACATTAATGTAATATTAAATTAGTTAGTGGTGGGCTATAGGTGATAAAATGTGTAAATAAATAGGTTGTTGATGGTAGAAAAGAGAAATAGTGGTGGGCCATAAGTGGTAAAAGATGTAAATAAAGAATATTATTGAGGGTAAAGTTGAAAAAATAATTTCTATAGATAGATAAGAAGGAAATTAGGGGACGTCCCAAAAAGAAAAACTAGGAAAAAATATGGGGGACGGAGGGAGTATTAGATTCAGACTTCGGTGCAAAACTTTATACTGATTGTGTGCGTTAAATGAACTTGTACGAATACATACACACACACATATATATGCAGGGACGAAGCCACATGGGGGCCTAAGGGGCCCATGGGCCCCCCAACTTTTTTGAAAAATATCTATTAGTATATAGGTAATCTATATTTCATTAAAGCATTTGACGTAGAGTAGTTGGATAAAATCTTTACTCTCAAAGAGGCAACATGGGTTCGAAACTTATCGGGCTCACTCATATTTTCAGCTCATCTTTTTTCTCTTTCCTTTGTTTCTCTAGTATTAGCTCTCTTTTTTCCTCTTTTTTTTTCTCTTTCTCCTTACTCAGTGCTCTTCTTTTTTTTAGTTTTTTTTATTATATTGATTAAAAATATATATAAAAATAATAAAGTTTTATATATAAATTACTATGATCAATCTAATTTTAAAAAGATTATGATTAATTTATTCGAACAACAATAATTGAAAACGTTCAAGTTATTTGAATTCTTATTTTAAACCCTAAAGATATTGCTAATGATAGAGCAATTAAAATGTAGACCGATTGGATATATGATAATTATTTTAGAAATGTAAGTGTTGATCACATCTTTATTATCACAAGTTCTTTTTTCAAAAAGTTCGAGAATAAAATTTACCATTCTTTATCTAACTTTATGTCAAATATATTTCGTTTTAGTCCAACTCTAAACTGCACTAAAATTCAAATGTTATGTAGTTTTCATCATATTTTATTCAAATCATAGACATTATTTACTTGCACCGAATTTTGCACGAATGCGAAAATGCACTATTTCGGTGCAAAATCTATATCAAAATGACGCCATACATTGGATTTAGATCCATGTTATGAGATAACTCTTTTTAATTTTTTTAACATCATCATGTAATTCAAATAATATTAAAATATTATTGAAATTATTATAATTAGTTTCTAATTTTATTTTTAAAATTACACTATAATTTCTCAAAATTATAATTATTTGGGCCCATAGAAAAATATTCCTGGCTTCCTGGCTTCATCATTGAATATATGTATATGTGTGTGTAAATTTGTACATACTTCTCTCTCTCTCATGATGTAGATGTAGTTAGTAAGATTCGGGGAGATCTTTCCCATTGAAAGCAAAGCTTAAAACAATATAGATTTCAACGTCAATCACGCAAACACCCTCAACAATAATTCCTCCTCACCACGTAATGCTACGGTGGGCTCCACTCTCAGTTGAAACATCTCATCAAAATTCATACTCTTTCAGACAAGAGTCATGAATACAATCATTACATATATAAATTCTGTATGTAAAATTAAGTCTTAGTTTTCTCGCATAATGTCATTATCAACTTGTAATTCGACTAAGATTATAGTCTGCTTAACCGGGGCTGAACTATATATCGTATGGTTGCAGAAATATATTTTTTTTTTCAAAAAAATACGATGTTGACTCGTATACCATGCAAAGGAAGACCCCGCAATGTTTGTGTGTGTGTGTGTTTTTTAGATGCCACTTCTTGAATGCATATAATGCCTTTCAGCATATGTCTTATTATAGGAGAAAATTAACATAAAAATTAATTTTATCGTAAAAATGTGGAAATAAAGAAATAATGAATTCGTTGTGAAAGATTATCAGTCTGTCGGAAAATTCATCTCCACATCGGAAAATAGTCTTGTCTTGTCCATGTATTGGGTCCAACCGAACCGTCGGCTCTGATACCACTGTTAGAGACTGTTGGGAATTCAACCCAAATCCCACATCGAAAGATTAGACCAAGATGGTCTAGTATATATTGAAGAGTTCCACTCCACTAGTATGAGACCTTTTGAGGTTGAGACAAAAACAAATCTGTGAGGGCTTTTGGCCCAAAGCGAACAATATCATACTAGTGTGGAGTTTGGAACGGTTCGTAGTCACAACAATGGTATCAGAGCTAGGTTCGTGCTCTAGTGGACAGCGGCATGCTCAAACCAAGGACCACATCACTGTCCTCCCCTAGAACGATAATTCGTACATCTTGCACCGCCGTAACCACCCAACGGGACTCACCGTCTAACCACTCTTGCAGGAAGACTTTCGACACAAGAAACCACCGGATTCAATCGTGAGTTCACTGGGGGTTCACCTCACATCGGAAAGTAATCTTGTCCCGCCCACGTATTGGGCCCAGCCGAACCGTCGGCTCTAATACCACTGTTAGGGACTGCTACCACCACCACTCCGTCCAATTAGTATGATATTGTCCGCTTTGGGCCAAAAGCCCGCACGGATTTGGTTTTGGGCTCAACCCCCAAAAGACCTCATTCTAATTAGGAGTGAATTTCTTAATATATAGAAGACAATTATTCTTCTTCTCTTCGATATGAGATTGGGTTTGCACCATACCCAACATTGCCCTTATTGGATTCGAATCCGAGTAAAAAGTTTTGAATTTTTGGATTTAATAACTTTCCTAACGAATTTATTAATTTTCATTGTGGATTCATTTGATTATTAGTTTTTAAGATAAAAATATTTCTCATTTGAACCTCTCTCTCTCTATATATATATATATATATATATATATATTCATGTATACTTTATATATAAATATGTGTATTTATGTATAGGTATAATTACATTATCTATTAGTTTGACTTTGGTGGAGTCTTGAGCATCGGAAAGGATGTGTTTTGGAGAATTCTTTAAGCATAGATCTTGCTTTTGGAATTTTATTTTGTAATTAATTCGATTTTTGTCCTTGTTATTTCCAATTAGTTTGACAGTATTCCCAAATTGTTCTTCGTAGCCACCAACTAAATTCTGGGTGATTTACGTTATGTTTGTAATATCAATATATCAAAAAGAATCTCGACCTAATTAGTTAATTGCCGATCATAATTAATGATCGACTTTTTTTTCTTTTTCCTTTTCTTACGAATGGCGAATTTAATGATCGAGTTATTATTTCAATAATCTGTAAAATATTAAAAATTCATATATACACTCTACTAAAATATCTTTTACGTACATCCTGTTATTTTGAACTAATCACCTCTCTAATCGAAGAGTCTTGCCGCCTTAATTCTTCGATTTCAAATTTATACTACGGTGTGTTATTTTGGGGTGTCACAATTAATGATAGAGAAGGTGATTGATTGAGCTTATAAACTCCTTAAAATAATTTCTATGTTTTTTAAGAATTTGTAAAATTTTAAGAATTATTTGACAATATAAACTCTTATATAATTTATAAGTTGTGAAAATAAATTCCAACATTTTATAAATTTTCAAAAAATAAGTTTCTCAACCCCAACTTAATTTATTATAACATTATAATTAACAATCAATTTATAAAATAATTCTATTATGATTTGTTATTTTCAACAGAGACAATTGTAATTTAATGTCTTTTCAATTTTCCCTCTCTAACTTAGGGTTGAACATTCGGATTTCGATTTGATTTTTTGTCTAATCCGTACCATCTAAAAATTAAAAATTTTGCAAGAAAATAAATCTGAAAGGAACCGTCCAGCGACTCTCTCACACATCCGGCTCTCTCTGTTCCAGTATTCGTTGCGTCTAACCACATATAAAAATTAAAATATTCAACTTTTATGGTAGACAAGGCGACGACTTTCTGCAACTTAAAAGCCCAAAATATCGATGTACCACCACATATAAAAATATATCATGTGGTACTTCTCCTTAAATCAAGATCTTTGATACCAAATCTACATCAGCATAACCCACCAACTCAACACTCTTTCCATCAAAATACAAATTAAGCATTATCTATTGTATCTCTCAAGTACCTTAAGACCCACTTCACTACATTCCAAAGTTGTTTGCTCGGATCATTCATGAGCCAACTAACAACTCCCACCATATGAGCAATATGTGGTCTCCTACATACTATAGCACCATATCACATATGATAGTAGCATATGAAATCTTCTGTATTTGGGCACATTTATCCATATTACTTGGCGATTCCTTCATCGACAACGTGAAGTAACTACCCAAAGGGATACCCACATACTTCAAATCTTGCATAGTTAAATCTTTCCATGACCTTCTTGATGTATTTATTTTGTGAAAGATGCAGTTTTCTATCGTCTTGTCTCGCTCAATTCGCATACCCAACTTCTGTTTTGCCTCTCTAGGATCTTTAATGGAGAATCGTTCAAACAACCATTTCTTCAACTTATCCATCTCCTTGCACTTACTCACGCAATCACATGTCATCAACATATAACAACAAGATAGTCGTTGTCAACATTCTTGTAATAGCAATAATGCTTAGCGTGGCATCTAACAAAGTTGATTTCATGCATTAAACTATCAAATTTCTTGTACCATTACTTTGACGATTGTTTCAAATACAAACTCTTCTTTAGCTTACACACAAGTTCTTCTCTACCTTCTTGTATGTATCCATTAGTTTGTGTCATGTATATCTCATCTTCCAGATCACCATGAAGGAAAACCGTCTTTACATCCATCTGATGAAATAGCAAATTCTTTTTAAGACCCGACTCAACACCATGCGGATAGTGGTCAGTTTCATAATACGAGTAAAAAAATTAGTATAATCGATACTGTGTCGCTGCTCAAATCCTTTTATAACCAACTTTGTAGCGTCTGCTACCATTTGCCTACAACTTGATTCAGTAGACCCACTTGCATAAAACTTTCTTACCCTATGGGAGTTCGACTAGTTCCCAGGTACAATTGGATATGAGAGATGACATTTCATTATCCATTGCTAGTCAACATTTGCGCTTATCACCCACTTGAGTCACTTCTACATAGCATTCAAGTTCACTACCGTCCGTAAGTAACAAATAAAAGTTGGAGGACAAATACTTATATGGTGTTATTCGCTTTCTAGTAGTTCTTTGCAGTGGAACACTCGATGATGGCTTTGCTGGTTATCCTTAGCTAGATTCTTCCTCTCTAGCCACCTCATCATTCAGACTGGTGTTGCTCCTACCCGAGTTTGAGATGTCTAATTCAACAACTCAAGAACCATTTATGTTATAATTTGACGCACTCGCTCTGTCCTTGTACATAACCTGTTCATTGAATACAACATCTCGACTTCGGATAATCTTCTGATTTAGCTCATCACAGAATCTATAACCAAACTCATCACCACCATAACCAATGAGCGTACACTTGATAGACTTAGCATCTAATTTACGTCTACTAGCAGAATCAACATGAACATAAGCAACACAACTGAATATATGTAGGTAAGATAAGTTTACTTCTTTACCCGTCTATTCTTCCCCAAGCACACAATTCTTCAATGGTATTGATGGATAGTGTTGGTTGCGTCCGCCCAAAACATACACGTCAATCTCATGCACCTTGCAAGCTCATCAACATTCTGTTCATTTGTTCTACTACTCCATTTTGCTGGGAATACCCTCACAATCGTTTCCATGCGAATCTCATTCTCTTCATATTAGTCCTTGAATTCACGGAATTCATATTTTTCTCCATTCTCAGACCGTAGACACTTCACCTTCAGCCATATCTCATTCTCGGAGCTTTCCACCTTTGAAAATACCAAGCATATCAAATTTATTCTTAAGAAAAATAAACTCATATCTTTCTTGTGGAATCATAAAGGTCATATAGTATGAAGCCCACCAAGGGATGTCACTGGTGTTGGACCTCATAGGTAACTGTGAACTAATTCTGCTTCTGCATCTTCGGGGTTCGAGAAACTCACCCTCTTATGTTTTTCGAAAAAGCAATCTCCATACGCCAACATCAACTGATTTCAGGTCGGGCAGCTTTCCTTTCTAGGACACTCCTTCATCTCATTCTCACTTATATGGTGAAGTCACAGTTTCCCAAATCTGCATTATCAGTACCTCCTGCAATACCAATGCAATACTTGGAGTTAGATGTCACATACAACGTAACTTTTTTTTTTTATCACGAGTTATTACCATAGCTCTCTTCGTTATCTTCCAATTTTTGCATCCAAACATTACCACATAACCTTCATCATGAAGTTGCCCAATCCAGAGTAAATTCTCCTCAAATCAGAAATGTTCTTGACACCATTCAACTACAACACAGACCTATTTGGTATGGTGATTCGAACATCTCATTTTTCAATGATCTTTAGAGGCTCGTAATCTGCAAGATAGACCTAGTAAAATCGCTAGATATATAAAGTTCCATTATTTCTACGTTATTAAATGAATGAAACAATGTTCCAGAATCCAGCACCCATAGCTCCAACAGACTGCTCACTCTTAGGATCAACACATCTGCAATTTCATTTTAGTTGCATTTGCAAACTTCTTGTCTCTTTTTGGTGCTTTACACTGGCTCTTGTATTGTCCGTATTCATCCTAATTTCAACATTTAATTGAGTCTTTATATTTCTTCGATTGACCATCGACTCTAGATTTTGACCTGACCTAATTTGGTTTTGACTTCGAATTCGATCTGCCTCTATCATCTGTATTCAGAGCTGGACTTGAAGCTAGGCATGTGCATCGGCTGGTCGGTCTGATCGACCGACAATAAAACTACCAACGGACTAACCGATCAACCAAAAAATTCGATCCCATCGAATCTGGGACTCTGATATACCACTTGATATGAAATAAAACATAAAGTAATTATGAAAACGAGAAAAAGCACACTAGATTTGATTACATCATTAATCTCCACGAGACTATATTTGGGGGCGCTGCCAAGTTAAGGATCCTTCCATTAGAAAATTTCTAATGAAAATATTATATACTCTAAAATTATAATAAAATGAGACAATTTATAAGACGGAAAAAATTCTAATAAACAAAATTCAAATAAGACTAGAATTTCTCTAAATCTATGAATTCTAATTCTAGTTTAATCAGATTCATCGAACAGGTCATGATGAAGTGAATATGTTCACTTGCTTGCTAGGAAGAAATGTATAGTAACTCGAAAACAATGGGGAAACTCAATCATTTGATAGATCAACTATCCTGCAACGGTCACATGCATCATATTCTTTCACTCCAATCCCCACTCATTATAGTTCAATTAAAGGTTCCAGACACATTCTACTGTCCTTTTTTTTTTTTTCCATAATTGGAGATTGAAATATAAAATATAAATTACTTGAAAAGAAAAGAAAAGGGTAGTGCGGTAATCTCACATGGTAATGTGGTGAAGAGAAGAAACTCGGAAAAAGGATGTTGATCGAAAGACAAGTGTAATCCATCGAGTCCCCAAGTGTTTGTTGGGTCGTGTTCCCAATTTCACTAAACTTTCTTCTCCTAGGGATGTCCGCAACCATCTCTCTCTCTCTCTCTCTCTCTCTCTCTCTCTCTCTCTCTCACACACACACAAATAAATAAATTTACTTGTACAAATACCCCACACATGCAAGAATCGCCTTATAAAACCAAACCCTTGCTTCCTCCTTCTGTCTGCATTCCATCTCCAAACTCTGCAGCTTGTCTCACTAAACTGTCTCTCTCTAAATACACACACACACACATAGAACTATTTATATGTATGTATAGCATGGCGGAGCTGGACTACCAAAACAAGCCATGCAACGCGCCCTTAAAACTATTCGGCTTCAACGTGACCGAAGATCAAGAAGAGGCGGCGGCAGACTCCGCCAGGACGCCTTCGGGATCGCCGGAGCCAGGCGGGATCGCCGCGTCGGACGGCCGGAAGTACGAGTGCCAGTACTGCTGCCGCGAGTTCGCCAACTCCCAAGCCCTCGGCGGCCACCAAAACGCCCACAAAAAGGAGAGGCAGCAGCTCAAGCGGGCCCAAATGCAGGCCACGCGCAACGCCGCCGTCTCCTACATGCGCAACCCCATCGTCTCCGCCTTCACCCCGCAGTCCCACCTCCTCGCCTCCGCCGCCGCGCCCCCGTCGTGGGTCTACGTCCCACGCGCCGCGCCCCCTTTCCACGTGTCGCACAGCTGCGTTTTCCCCCCTTCCACAAGCGGGAGGGGCGCAGGGGGGCTAGCGTACACCGGCGGTATAGAGGATCCCGGTCTGAATAGTATTGGGCCGCCGCAGCCCGTAATGGCCCAGAATGGGAGGCTAGATGGGCTTTCTCTGAGCAGATTCACGAGTGATGGTCCGAATTTTGATGATGCGTTTGGGCTGGATCTTCATCTCAGCTTGGCTCCAGCCGCGCCATGACTTGAATTAGGCGCCGGTGATTGCGGTGGGATTCTGTACATTTTTCTGATTTATTTATTTATTTATTTTCTCTCTAGCCGGAAATTATATTCTCGCATCCATTGATTATTTCTATAATTCTGAAATTATGGGTCCAACTTTGTAAAGTATTTTATTCGAGTTGTATGTACATACGTTGTCTGAATAAAATGACGAGCTAGAATTTAATCCCAGGATAAATCGAGCAAAAGAGAATTGATACATGTCAGAAAAATAATAAGATCAAAATATTTCCAACAATATTAAATATGCAATATTGAGAAATAGTACTATAATTTTGAGGTATTGAAGAAATAGTAGTCATTATAAAAGGAGGACACGACATAATGATTTCATGATCTAGACAAGATTATTAACCACTTCACTAAAACGACAGCCCCACAAAGTGAAACTCTTTCCATATTTAAGTATGGCAAGTTTAGTCATTATTGTCATCACTATTATTTAGACTATGTTTTCTTCCTTTATTTCCGCCTAGACAAAACAGCAGTGTAGGCTTTCAAGCTTTAATGTAACTATTTTAGTAGTATGTCTATGTTTCCATATTTGTCGAATGTTTAACTACAAATATCCTCACATAATTTTAGCTCAAAATAAGACATTAAATTATTGAAGTTTCAAACTTCATTAAATAAGAGTACCATCGAAATTTAAGTAGATTAAATATTTGGGATGGAGGGAGCATTAATTAGATTTGAAGATCTCATTAGATGCTTGGAAACGACTAATTTAATAATGTGGCTGGCTTATTTAATCAAGTTGATTTGAGAAGAAAAAAGGGTCAGATTTCGTAGTTGGGAATAAAGAATGGGGAATAAATGATCACTACGTAGATAGATGTGAGCAGCCAATGAGATTTGTGTTTGAGGAGGCTTACGTGAAAGCACGAAAGCAGATGATGCATTCCAAGAATGAAGCATCTTCCCTTTCAAAAAAAAAAGAAAAAGAATGAAGCACCTAAAAGTCCAATCTGTTTGAAGCTGCCACACAATTTATTTATTATTATTTTTTTAAAAGTTCCCATTGAGAGGGGAAAATGGTCAAAATAAAACTCTTTTCGGTGCAAAGTGAAGCTTTAGAAATTGTTGGTGCATGTCTTGAGTCGGTGCTTTTGCATGCTCTAGCTTCACGTTGGCTAGCTTTAAAACTTTTTCTTTTTTTCAATTTCAATTTTTCGAATTTAGGTCAGTATATTTATGTATTCTGACATAACTTGTAGAATCATGTGGGTTAGTTAGATATAATTTCTTTCAGTCCCATTTAATGTTTTTTTTTTGGAATATCCTATTATAAATATCTCATTCATTTAATTTTTTTTTTTCAAAAGTGTGGATTATATTTATTTTTTTTATCCCTTTAACTACTTTATATATTTTTCCTAAATACTTGTATCCAAAAGAAGCAAGATACTTTAAATAGGACGAAAAAAATATTATATATGAAATATTCATTCCTTATCGTCCACCTTGGTACATAATTTTTGGAATTAATCCTTCATTATGGTTGTCCAAGAACATCAATCGCATACATATAAATCAAGTGAAACTCGCAATTTGTTTCTTTTAATAATTTTCATGATAGCTATATAAAGACTTTTTTCATCATATCCTTACATATTAATAATTTTCATGATAGCTATATAAAGACTTTTTTCATCATATCCTTACATAGTGGAAGGAAGATTACACCATATCTATTAATTAAGATGCAAAAATATACAAACAAATATATCTATTCATGTATAGAAGAGATCATATGGTACCTAAGTTTTAGATAATATTTACTTCATTCATGATAAGTGTATCACAATTGTTTTTCGACATCTGTAAAAGTATATCACTTTCCTTTTTAGAACATTACTCCTTATTATTCAACATCTCAACCACTCATTATTCACAAATTTTTTTTACCTCCCACTCACAACTTAACACATGATGAAACTCTTTCTCCACTTAAACAACACCCATTAATATTTTTTTATTAAAACTCACACCGTCCACAAGTGATACACTTATCTTGAAGGGGAACGGGTACTTAATTTCATTCATTCATCTCATTGATCCTATATTGGAGATTTTTTTCGAATTCTTTAAGTTGATGGCCGCTAATTCTATTGTAGTAAGGCTAGAATTATTATTCAATTTGTTACGCGATATAGAAAAAAAACATGTATATTATTAAACAGAAATATGCATACGGTTGAACACAAACGTGCATAATGTTGAATACAAATATACACATGAGATTGATTGCTCCAGACTTTCTTCTTCCATTTAGATCACTTCCTTCTAGCTTCATGATTCAAAAGAAAAAAACGAATCAACAAGAAACAAAGCAAACTATCAATAAGAAAAGTTTATGTGCAGATTGGAGAGAAGAAAAAGAGAGATATACGAGAATGAAAGACATTCGAGTTTCTGTTTTAATGTATATCAATTTATATTTTGTAGTATGCATGTTTCTATTTTGTAGTATGCATATTTCTTTTGCTGCAGAGGGCTTCAATCTCGACAACAAATTCCTCCCTTAAACCCTTATCTCTCTCCGACACATATGTTGTCTCCTTCTCTATTTACCGACGAACTTGTCATAAACCGCTGACATAGCCACCTGATCCTTAAATCTTCTCTCAAAATCTCTTTCTCATTTTTTTTTCTCAAATTCAGGTGATAACTCACCGTCATCAACCATCATAGTCTACTGCCGCTGCACATGCAACAAGTCTCCTCTTCCACCGTCGTTGTCCACCACACGAGATGTAGCGGTATCTCGCTGGAGAATTTATTTATGGAGAAATAGATAAAATGAAGAAGGCCATCAGATTATCGAAAAAGAAGAAGATCAGAGATGAGAAAAAAAAATCAACTTGTTGCCCATCTGTAATTTTTTTTTCAAAAAATAGTATAAAAATGTCTACCACGTGTTGTCCAGATTTAATACTAATACTACCAAAGGACATGGTATTATCGGATCTTGATCTTATATATATATGAGTATGTTCAAATAAAAATCTTATTTACAATAAGAACGTGAAAATCATTTTCAATCATTAGATTACAAAGATCTACAGTGATGCATCACTTTGCTGGAAGAATGCATTGTGCACCACCCAGATTCGAATCCCATGAGGAGCGAAACTTCAAATATTTTTGTTTAGTACATTAATTTTCAAGGAGAATGCATTGTTCTCACGTTTGAAGGATAACAAAAGTTTTTATAATAACTCACCCATATATATATATATATATATATATATATATATATATATATATAGGTTCAAATAAAAACCTATTTAAAGTAAGAACCATTTTCAACTATTCGATTGTAAAGATCTATAATAAATGTATCACTTCGCTAAATGAGTGCACCACATGGGTCATAATCCTATAAGAAGCGAAAATTCAATTTTTAAGTCTAGTAATTTTCATGGAGAATGCATTGTTTTCACGTTTTTACAATAACCCACCCCTATATATATAGAGGGATTGATTAGGGAGTTGATCAAATGAGAACTACATCTTTTTTACAAACTATGCATAAGATGTGTAAAGATGATACACAAACGGTATAAAGTTGTGTACAATGAAAACTTTCTAAATTTGTTTTGTTGTGAAACATTTTTAGAATGTTTTCGTTGTGCATAACTTTATAGATTTTGTTCATCGACTTTATACGTTTATGCATAGTTTTCAAGTTCTCAAAAAAGATATATTCTCACTAGATCCAACCTCTATATATATATTAGATCAAATGAGAATTACATCTTTTTTTAGAATTCTGTGAACTATGCATAAGAAATGTAAAAATAATGCATAAAACGGTATAAAGTTGTGCATAACGAAAACTTTCTAAAATTATTTTGTTGTGCTACAATTTTAGTATGTTTTCGTTTTGCACAACTTTAAAGATTTTTTCATCAACTTTATACATGTGCATAGTTATCAAGTTCTCAAAAAAGATGAGTTCTCACTAAATACAACCCCTATATATATAAGGAGTGATTATTGTAAAAATCATCCTTAATATATAAACTACGAACTCATGAAATTGTTTGAATTCGTTGTGAAAAATTATGAATTCTCTGTGAAAGTTTTTGAATTAAAAAAAAATAAAAATTCACCCTTCATGAAATTCGTACCTATTTGTTTGAATTAATCAAATAAGGTGATGAATTCACTTTAGATCTTAACGAATCAATGGTTGAATTATTTTTTTCTTATTTTACACTTTAAGATTGATTTGTATTTGATTCAATTCCTATTTATATAATAGTTGAGTAGTGCAAGGATAATTAGTAGGAACATGATTATATTTGAAATTATTGTAAGGGGACTAGAAGAGATTTGACCATTTTTATTATTGTTAACTAATTATGAGTTGTTCGATCTTATTCAATCTAAAAGTGAATATTGATCTTTAGTTCTTATTTAAAAGGTAGTTCTTTCTATAACCAACCAACACACACACACACACACACACACACATATATATATATATATATATATATATGAGATGGATCAGGTAGGAAATGATAATTTGGTAGGAAATGAGAATGAATCTGGGCATTTGATTCGCTGGATCAATGGTTGAGATTTAATTGCAGTTGTGCTACAGTTTTGTGTTTTGTATGCTACGCGGATTACTGTGCAGTACTAGAACCCTTCTTGTGCTACGCTACAGTAAAAGATGTGTTAAACTAATATATTTAGCATATGTGCTACAAGAGATGGAATATGTGTTAAACTAACATGTGCAATATAGTAATTCTGATTATGCTACACAAATATGAAAGATATGCTAGACTTACATATATGTTTCTATTTTCTACACTTATTTTCATTCTCACAGGAACCATCCCTATATATATATATATATATATATATATATATATATATAGAGAGAGAGAGAGAGAGAGAGAGAGAGAGATATATATTCAAATAAGAATCATTTTAAAGTGTAAACGTGAGAACCAAATGAATTCGCTGTGAAAGTTGATGAATCTGTCGGGAAAGTTACTGAATCCACAACATTTAAAATTTTTGTCTAGGTTCGAATCCCATGAATGGTGAAAAATCATTTCTTTGGATTCAGTAACTTTCTCTACTAATTCATCAACTTTCACACCAAATTTATCATATATATATCTGAGAAAGTTAACGTGAAAATCATTTTTATCGTGAGAACAAAAAAGTAATGAATTCGGAGTGAAAGATGATGAATCCGCTGGAAAAGTTACTGAATTCAAGAAGATGAAATTTTCGCCCTTCATGGGATTCGAACCCTGTGTGAAAATTCTGAATTTTTGGATTCAGTAATTTTCACAGCGGATGCATTAACTATCATAGCGAATTCATTTTGTTCACAACGATTTTTTGTGGTTCTTAGTTTTCACGTTCTTATTTGAACATTTCTCTCTCTCTCTCTCTCTCTCTATATATATATATATATATATATATATATATATATATATAGAGAGAGAGAGAGAGAGAGAGAGAGAGAGAGTGTGATGTTCAAATAAGAATAATTTTTAACGTGAAAACTAAGAACCACGAAAATTTGTTATAAACAAAATGAATTCACTATGAAAGTTAATGCATCCGTTGTGAAAGTTACAGAATTCAAAAATTAGAAATTTTCACCCAAGTTTGAATCATGTGAAGGGAAAAAATCTATGTTTTTGGATTTAATAACTTTCCTAGTGGATTCATCAACTTTCACAGCAAATTCATCATTTTTTTATTTTCAAGTTCTCACAATAAAAATAGTTTTCACATTAACCCTCCCCTATATATATAAGGAGCATTTATTGTAAAAGCTCCCCTTAACGTATAAATTACAAACTCGTGAAATCGTCTTAATTCACCATAAAAAGTGTCTGAATTCATCGTGAAAAGTATAAGAATTCAAAAAAAAAAAATCACCCCTCATAGGATTTGAACTCATGCGTTTGAATTCATCAAGTAAAGTGATGAATTCACCGTAGATCTTCACGAATCAAGAGCTGAAAATGGTTCATATTTTATACTTTAAGATTAGTTTGTATTTGATCTATATATATATATATATATATATATATATATATATATAGGATTCGAATCTCATGATGGATGATTTTTTTTTTCTGAATTCAGACAATTGCACGACGAATTCAGACGATTTCAGAAGTTCGTAGTTTATACGTTAAGGATGAATTTGCTAGGAAAGTTAATGAATTCATTGAAAAATTTACTTAATTTAAAAATACAAAATTTTAACCCGGGTTCGAATCATGTGAGGGGTGAAAATGATATTTTATTGAATTCAGTAACTTTTCTGATGGATTCACCAACTTTCATAGTAAATTCATCATTTTTTAATTCTCACGTTCTAATGATAAAAATGTTGGAAATCAGCGCTAATCAGCGCTTATATATATATATATATATATATATATATATATTTTATATATGTGGTCAAGTTGCCAGGAAGCTACTTTGACCAAGATTTTGAGTGACGTAACGTTTAATTTTGTGAAATTAAACGGCATAGGATCGATCTACGTTCCGAGTAGATGATCGTGGTGTATTCACATTCTCAAATTCGATTTCCGGTGAGTGAGAAATAATGGATCAAAGTTGGTCACTTAAACATGGAGTTATGTGATTAAGGGGATAAGTATGGATTAATTAATCCTTATCCCACATTGATTAATGTACCTTCATTAATTGTATATATAAGTGGTTCATTGAACACTTAGCATAATTATGTGCACAAGTGATGGGTGGAAAGCCCACGCCACAACACGCTGTATGCCGCCCGCCCGCCGCCCGATGCTGGCGCCGTAGCCCGCGCCCGTGCCGCCCGGCTCCGGCTCCGGCTCCGGTTCCGGTTCCGTGGTCCGTGGTCCGTGGATCTTGGATCTTGGCAATTGGTCTTTGGGTGGTCTTTGGGCCTGTTCGTGGGCTTGCTTCGTGGGCCTGCTTCGGTGGCCCATTGCCCCTATATTTTGGATCAATGTTTGATCGAGCCCAAAGATGGAGTTGGTCCGAGGCCCAACTCGTGTAGCCCAATCCGTTGGGCCTGCTGTGCACTTGAAGAGACGTCCGGATACGTCCAATGAACCTGGACGCACGCGTTGTCCAGATTCGTCGTAACTGTCGGTAACGTTCCAACATGATGGCTCTGCGGGAAACGTGGGCACATTGTCTCCCGAAACCGCCGCGTAACCCCTCTGCACTCAATGGGGGACATAACTCCGTAACACCCGACATCAATGCGGGTGTTGACTCCAGCATGCTCCCTATGAGGGGGACGACGCCTATAAATAGGACATGTCTCTCCAGCATAAGCCACCTACTGCTAATCCGCATTCCAGCATTCCAAAGCACTCTCTGCATACATTTTAGTGTCCAAGCTCTGTCCTCGCCTCCATCCAGTTCGCCGGAGCTCGTTGGTTTGCGGTGCTGCCACCTACGAGACGCTGCCGTTTCATCTTTGGGGACGATACGCCAGAACCGAGAGCACTACCGGGGCGTATCTCGTTGTACGGAAAGAGGCCTCCTCGACTCGACATCATTAGCTTACGGTTTTGTTTCATTTTAATTTCAATTCTGTTTTAGTTCATTGTTAGTTTGATCTTCTCCTACCTTTCTGTTTCGAGTTGTAATCGCCTGGCAAGTTTTGTACGTTTCTGTACTACCTTTTCCAACAATCGCAAGACGAGATATCACTTGCCAAGGAGTTCAGACTTTTAATTAACTTAAAAACTTTCGAAACTTAATACCTTTGCTTGGAGATGTCACCGCACCGCCACCGACTCCTCCGCCGCCGCCGCCGCCTATTGCCGCCGCCCACACGGCACTATGGCTACGGCCATGTTTGGTTTGATGCCTTCGGGATCAACCATTGGGCCCTTTGGGTCGACTGTTGGTTCCACTTTTAGTGGTTCAACAATTGGTTCCACTTTTAGTGGTTCCATTGGCTCGACGACTGCACTCTTCAGTGGGTCGACTGTTGGATCCATGAGATCTAACACTGGTGGTTCTCATTCGAGTTCCATGTTCCAGCACACTTTAAGTGGTGTTGGTGGATCCGGTTTTGGATCGATCTCGGCGCCTGTTCATACCGCGAGGATGATGCCGCCCGCCGAGAAGCCGCCGAAGTTTGGAGGATCCGACTTCAAGAGATGGCAGCAAAAGATGTTGTTCTACCTCACGACGTTGGGCTTCGCCAACTTCTTGGTGGAAGATGAGCCCGCCGTTCCGGGGGCTGAAGTGACGGACTTTCATGTCCGAGCAGCATATGACAACTGGCGCACTGGAGACTATCTTTGTAAAAACTTTATACTTGGTAGTTTAGAAGATAGTTTGTATAGTGTATATGCTGTTGTAACGACATCCAAATGTATGTGGGATGCGCTAGAAAAGAAGTACCGTAGTGATGATGCAGGTACAAAGAAGTTTATTGTAGCCAAATATTTGGACTACAAGATGGTCGATTCTCGACCGATCATGGACCAAGTGCAAGAGTTTCAACTCATTGTACACAAGGTTCAAGCCGAAGGGCACACTGTTTCGGACGGCTTTGTCGTCGCTACAGTGATTGAGAAGCTACCCCCCGGGTGGAGAGACTTCAAGGTCTACCTTAAGCACAAGCGAAAGGATATGACACTTGAAGACTTGATCGTCAAACTGCGCATCGAGTCTGACGTGAAGAAGCAAGACTTAAAAGTGAAAGGCTTGATCGATGCTAGAGCCAACCTGTTGGAGAGAGGCGGTCCCTCCAACAAACGTGTTCATCCCAATGTCAAAGACAAAGGGAAAGGGAAGGTGGTTGCCCGTAAGTTTGACGGGGACTGTTACAATTGTGGCAAGCATGGCCACACGAGTAAGGACTGTCGTCAGCCTAAGAAGAAGAAGGCTAAGCAAGTTACCAACGTTGTCGAGAAGGACTTCGACAAATGGGACAAGGATGACTTGGCTGCTGTGGTGATCGAAGAAGTCAACCACGTCGAGAATCAAGGTGGATGGTTCATCGACACTGGCGCGACTGCGCACGTCTGCGCCGAAAAGATGCGTTTCTCCACCTACAAGGCTGTTGATGGGAGGAAGCTCAACATGGGGAACCAAGCTTCGTCCGAGGTTGCCGGAGTTGGTGATGTGGTACTCAAGATATCGTCCGGCGTAGAGATCACGTTGAAGGATGTCTTTGCATGTCCCGGACATTCGCAAGAATTTAGTGTCGGGCTCGATTCTAGTTAACAAGGGTTTAGACTAGTTTTGAGTCGACAAGTTTGTTTTGACTAAGTTTGGGAAGTTCCTTGGTAGGGGTTATCTCACCGGGGGTCTTTTCAAACTAAATGTAATGGTTGTGCGCCGTGTACCAAAAATTATGATGAATGAAAATGCATCTACTTCCTCTTACTTGACTGAGTGCTCTGATTTATGGCATTGTAGATTAGGACATGTTAATCTAAATGCAATAAAAAGATTAGTAAATTTAGATTTACTAAAGTTAAATGAAGTTAATACACAAACGAAATGTGAGGTTTGTGTGGAAGCCAAATGGCTAAGTTACCGTTTCATTCGGTAGAACGGAGCACTAAGCCTCTAGAACTTATTCACACTGATGTGTGTGATTTAAAGTTTGTACAAACTAGAGGTGGTAAAAAGTACTTCATCACGTTTATTGATGACTGTACAAGATATTGTTATCTTTACCTTCTAAGAAGTAAAGACGAGGCTATTGAAGCTTTTAAAAACTTCAAGAACGAAGCCGAGAATCAACTAAGCTGTCGAATTAAGACTGTTCGAAGTGATAGAGGGGAGAATATGTAGCTCCGTTTGAGGCATTATGCAACGAAAGTGGTATAATACATCAAACGACAGCTCCTTATTCACCTCAATCTAATGGCGTTGCTGAACGTAAAAATCGAACACTTAAGGAGATGATGAATGCTTTGTTGATTAGTTCAGGGTTGCCCCAGAACTTGTGGGGGGAAGCTGTTTTGACAGCCAACTACATACTGAACAAAATTCCACTGAAGAGTAAGGATGTCACTCCTTACGAGTTGTGGAAAGGAAGAAAGCCATCGTACAAATATCTCAAAGTGTGGGGGTGTTTGGCGAAGGTTGAGGTGCCTCTTCCTAAACAAGTTACAATTGGACCTAAAACAGTCGATTGTATCTTTATTGGGTATGCACTGAACAGCAGCACCTATCGTTTTCTGATCCACAGGTCAGAGGTACCAGATATGACTGTGGGGACGACGATTGAATCTAGGAATGCTATATTCTTTGAAAGTGTTTATCCCTGTAAAGACAAGGATAAAAGTGAAGCTAGCTCTAGCAATAGAGCTGATGGTGAAGCTTCGAGTTCTAAACCTTTGGAGGAAGAACCGATATCGCATAAGCGACCGAGGTCTGATCCAGAGGGGTCGGAACCGAGACGAGGCAGTAGAGTCAGAACGCCAAAGGATTTTGGTCCTAACTATATTGCGTTCATGTTGGACGAAGAACCAACTTCGATCAATGTAGCCTATGCTCGGCCAGACGGAATGCTCTGGCGAGAGGCTGTTCAAAGAGAGATTGATTCCATTCTGCAAAACCACACTTGGGTGCTGGTTGATTTGCCAGAAGGTTGTAAGCCCTTAGGATGTAAGTGGATCCTTAAAAGAAAGTACAAGGCAGATGGATCAATTGAAAAGTATAAGGCCCATTTGGTTGTCAAAGGGTTTAAACAAAGAGAGGGGTACGATTTCTTCGATACCTATTCACCTGTGACGAGGATTACGTCTATTAGGGTGCTTCTCGCTATTGCTGCTTTGCACAATCTTGAGATTCATCAAATGGACATTAAGACTGCGTTTTTGAATGGTGACCTCGAGGATGAGGTATATATAGAGCAACCCGAAGGGTTTGTAGTACCTTGTCAAGAGGGCAAGGTATGCAAACTCGTGAAGTCTCTATATGGTTTGAAACAAGCGCCGTTGCAATGGCACTTGAAATTTGACAATGTAATGTTGGCAAATGGTTTCAAGATCAATGAGTGTGACAAATGTGTCTACGTTAAGAACACTGATAATGGTTATGTTATAGTGTGTCTGTATGTAGATGACATGTTGATCATGGGTAGTAATACTCAAGTCATTAATGACACAAAGCGCATGTTAAATAGAAATTTTGACATGAAGGACATGAGTTTAGCTGATGTGATTCTTGGAATCAAGATTCTAAGAAGATCAGACGGAATTGTCTTGACACAATCTCACTACGTCGAGAAAGTGCTTAAGAAATTCAATGCGTTTGATAGTTTACCTGCTAAGACCCCATTGGAGCTCAATGTTCACTTGAGTAAGAACAGGGGTGAACCTGTTGGGCAAGAAGACTATGCTAAGGTCATCGGGTGTTTGATGTATCTTACAAATTGCACCCGACCTGACATAGCTTGTGCCGTGAATAAATTGAGTCGTTACACGAGCAATCCAAGCAAGGAGCATTGGAAGGCTCTAGTGAGAGTTTTGAGGTACTTGAAGTATACTCAAAATCATGGGCTGCATTTCACGAGATATCCCCCAGTACTTGAAGGGTACTGTGATGCCAATTGGATATCTGACACGAAAGATTCACTTTCTACAAGTGGGTACGTGTTCACGATTGGGGGAGGTGCTGTTTCTTGGAGATCCACGAAACAGACGTGTATAGCCCGATCCACCATGGAATCAGAATTCATAGCTTTGGATAAAGCTGGTGAGGAAGCCGAGTGGCTCCGTAATTTTTTGGAAGATATTCCATGTTGGTCTAAACACGTGCCACCGTGATGATTCACTCACGATAGCAAGCGGCTATTGGAAGGGTGAAAAGTGGTTTGTATAATGGTAAGTCTCGACATATCGTCGGCGACATAATACCGTGAGGCATTTGATCTCAGTGGGGTTATATCAATTGACTATGTCAAGTCAATAGATAATCCGCGGATCCGTTAACCAAAGGGTTGAACCGGGATCAAATGATCAAGTTGCTAGAGGAATGAGATTAAAATCCACATCTTAAGAACAATCATAGTGGTAACCCAACCATGATGACCTGGAGATCCCAAGAACTTGGTTCAATGGGAGAACTAAGCTATAGGAGTTCGTGTAAACACTCGAGTTAGTATGTTCCCGAAAGCAAACGAGTGTTGAAAAACTTGCCTAGTGGTGAGGTTGAGTCGTTGACTCTTAATGATTCCTAAGATACCTCGAGGAGGTTGAGTATGGCAAGATACTCGGTAAAGAATCACCTATGTAAGTGCAGTGGGGCGCTTCAAACAAAACACTTATGAATCCAAAGTGGATGTCCATGGCCAAAATGGAATCAAACGTGAGAGCGGATGAGGTTGAGGTGTTAAAGTGTTAATACCATTGTCTCGGCACGTTGTGGGGAATAGTTCAAGGCATCGTGTCCACTAATCCGCTTTGTGTACTCGATGGTACTAACTATGGAAGGTTGAGGCCATAAACCACTTGTCCAAATATTTTAACATCTCTTGAGGACTAAGGCGTGTCGCATACATACATATGGCTATTTCCACTCATGTGGGGATTGTTGAAATCGGCGCTAATCGCTATATATATATATATATTTTATATATGTGGTCGAGTTGTCGAAGCTACTTTGACCAAGATTTTGAGTGACGTAACGTTTAATTTTGTGAAATTAAGCGGCATAGGATCGATCTACGTTCGAGTAGATGATCGTGGTGTATTCACATTCTCAAATTCGATTTCCGGTGAGTGAGAAATAATGGATCAAAGTTGGTCACTTAAATATGGAGTTATGTGATTAAGGGGATAAGTATGGATTAATTAATCTTTATCCCACATTGATTAATGTACCTTCATTAATTGTCTATATAAGTGGTTCATTGAACACTTAGTATAATTATGTGCACAAGTGATGGGTGGAAAGCCCACGCCGCCGCCGCGCCCGCCCGCCCGCCGCGCCCGGCCCGGCCCGGCCCGGCTCGGCTCCGCTCGCCCGGTTCGGTTCCGTGGTCCGTGGATCTTGGCAATTGGTCTTTGGGTGGTCTTTGGGCTTTTCTTTGGGCCTGTTCGTGGGCCTGCTTCGGTGGCCCATTGCCCCTATATTTTGGATCAATGTTTGATCGAGCCCAAAGATGGAGTTGGTCCGAGGCCCAACTCGTGTAGCCCAATCCGTTGGGCCTGCTGTGCGATGGAGTTGGTCCGAGGCCCAACTCATGTAGCCCAATCCGTTGGGCCTGCTGTGCACTTGAAGAGACGTCCGGATACGTCCAATGAACCTGGACGCACGCGTTGTCCAGATTCGTCGAATCGCGGTAACGTTCCGACATGATGGCTCTGCGGAAGCGTGGGCACGTTGTCTCCGAAACCGCCGCGTAACCCTCTCGCACTCAATGAGGACATAACTCCGTAACACCCGACATCAATGCGGTGTTGACTCAAAGATTCTCCCCATGGGGGGACGCCTATAAATAGGACATGTCTCTCAAAGATAAACCACCATCGCTAATCTGCATTCCAGCATTCCAAAGCACTCTCTGCATACATTTTAGTGTCCAAGCTCTATCCTCGCCTCCATCCAGTTCGCCGGAGCTCGTTGGTTTGCGGTGCTGCCACCTACGAGACGCTGCCGTTTCATCTTTGGTGACGATACGCCAGAACCGAGAGCATTACCGGGGCGTATCTCGTCTTGCGGAAAGAGGCCTCCTCGACTCGGCATCATTAGCTTACGGTTTTGTTTCATTTTAATTTCAATTCTGTTTTAGTTCATTGTTAGTTTGATCTTCTCCTACCTTTCTGTTTCGAGTTGTAATCGCCCGACAAGTTTTGTACGTTTCTATACTACCTTTTCCAACAAAAAAATAATTTTTATATTAACCATCCTCTCTATATAATAGTTGAGTGGCGCAAGGATAATTAGCAGGGATACGAATAGATTTGAAATTATTGTAAGGTGGTAGAAGAGATTATATAAATTAATCAGAAAGGGATTTGTTTAGATTGGATGCCTTTTCATGTCTTATAAAGATTTTTGTATGGCAACGAGCCTATCATGGTGAAAACGTAACGAGGATTTGCCGCACAATCTGAGATTCTTGAAAACTTGTGAATTAGGAAAAAGTTTCTTCTATCTTAAGATCTTTTTGACATAATGTACACTACGTGATTGTTGGCCAAGGAAAATTTCAAGAAAATTCAATCCCAATCCCACTGAAAGAAAACGTACTACCAGCTGTTATTTGGGGGCCTACTTATTTTTTCCCCCTAATCAATGTTGAATTGAGCCATCTCATGTAAAATCAATCAGAAAACAAGAGAGAGAGAGATAGAGTAAGCAGTATTTATGCCGACAGTGTGAAAATATTTCTAGGGTTGTTAACTTTTGTCTGCATTTCCTGTGGCCAGATGCATCTGTCAATTACTTGTTCCAAATCTGCTAGCTCTTAATCAACCGAACTACGCTCGTGGGGGCAACAAGAAGAAAGTTAATAGAGATCTACACCTGTCAATTACTTAATACTTCCTCTAGTTGTAAATGACTCATATTTATTTGAATTATTTCACTCTAATTGGTTTATATTAAAAAAATAATTACACACAAAAATATCTAAAATTTCATGAATCACATTACTTTATGCATAAAACATAACTTTTCTTAATCTATGTGTCAAAAGTAATGAATCACTTAAAACAGATTAAATGTAGTATATTGTTTATATCATACATAATGAAACGAGTTATCATAAATGGAATTAAGCTTGGGTTTGAATCGAAGCACAAGAAACCTTGGTATAACGCTATCTTAATTTACCCATAACTCAATCATAATGCAGGACTTGATATTGAGTCTAATGCTAAGTGATGCTTGACATCGAAATTCATACCTTCTATTGGCAATATATACATATCTTATACCGAAAAGTTTCAAAATAAATTGATGATGAAAATACATTTCTACTATCATCATAAATATTGATTTATCTTATGAACATATTTTGATTGATATGACTACAGATTAAAGTAGATTTTTGGGGGGGATCATGACATGACAAGCATCTAGTTTATGTATAACTATGTACGGTTTTAAGGAGAAATAAATGTAGCCAATCACATGTTTTGTTCCACTAAAATATGGTTGCATGTGTTCCCTAATAAAGATTGCACTGTCAGGGACAAATTAGCGCTTGTTTTTTTGGAGTAAATTATGGCATTGATAATGGATCAGATTCCTAGGAGTTGAAAAAAAAAATAATTTTGTAATAATGACTTTTTTTGGGTAGATAATGGACATGTCTCTCTTCATGTATTATTATTTTAGCACTTACTGAAATTTAATTGAAAACAGAGCCGCCCCATTATAGAGTTGGCCATCTAGTGTTATTATATCATGTTTCCACTTCCAAACTTTCTAGAGGTTTCGAACTTCATTTTTATCTAAAAATTGATGTAATCAGGTTAAAAGATTGTCGCTAGTCATTTCTGCCTCTATGGGCTTGAAATAATTGCACCTTTGATCTAAAATTACATCTGTCCTAAGAAATAAAGTACATCCCAGATTTAGAGCATGAACTCAATCGTCATTAATGAATAGCTGGAAATGAACTATCATTTTTTTTGTTTTATGTTTTGCTATTTGTCCTAACGTTGATTGTGGATCACCGGACTACACAAAACTTGTTACTTTTTCTTTTTGATCATATTTCCGGAGATATAGGTGAGTGAATCTTTATAGAAAATTTACAACTACTTACACTCATACTCTATATTAGGGATGTCATTTGGTGGATTTTACCCGGACCGATCCAGAACCGTTCAAAACTCATTAAATTTTAAAGCAGCGGTTCTGGTTTCGGTTCCGGTTCTAGACTCGCTTTAGACCCGGACCGTTTAGATCCATAGTTTGATGGTCCGGTCTGGATCTGGTTCTGGTTAGAATCAATACTTATTTATTGGTTATGGTCCGAATAAAATCGTCTATTGACGAGCCTAAGTTTAAATAGGCTTGTCAATGAGCTAATTTTATCCATATCAATTCAAAATCACACATAACACATTAAATTATAAAGCAACGGTTTCGGTTCTAGTTCTGGTTCTTGTCCGGTTCTGATCTGATTCTGGTTCCAGACCCGCTAAGATCCGGACCGCTTAAGACCCATAGTTGATGGTCCTGGTCCGGTCCGGATCCAGTGTCTAATGGGTCGGATCCAGAACCAGAACCATTACTTATTTACTGATTCTGATCCGGGTAAAATCCACCCATTGACATCCCTACTCTATATAGACTTGACATGAGATAACAACTCTCTAAAGTAATAGATGAAGACATGTCGTCAATGATTTTGTAACTAGTTATGTTACAGGTTTTGCTTGTCTAACATATAAGTTGTTATTAGAAGTGGAGGCTAAGTAGGGATGGCGGTGGAACTAGGATTCAGTCCAAATTCGTAGATTTAAATCTATTTTATATTATTCATGTTTTAAAAAAATAGGATTTGATGGATTTGAATAGAATCTGAACCATTCTTTTAAACTCCAGATTTAGATCTGGATTTTGATTCCTGATATCCAAATCCTATCCGTGGATCCATTTAATATATATATATATATATTTCCTTTTAGTTGAAATTGGATAAACTAGATTATACGAAATTGGATGATAGGTTAACAATATTAAATGATTATACCCTATATGTGGAAAAAAATTGTATACGAATTAGATATGTGTGATCTATTTTATAAGATATGTGTATTCCTTCTTTAATTCCTATTACAATATTATTTGTTATCATGAAAGTAAAAGTAAATTTATAACTAACATCTTCTGACAATGATGAGTGTAGAAATGCTAAATAATTATTATGATATTATTGTGAATTTAGATGATTATTATAATATTACTGTGAATTTTAGTTCATATGAAATTTATTTTAGAAGAGAATATATGGATTTAAATCTAAATCCATGGACTCCGTGGATCTTATGGATCTGAATCTCAATTTCATTTTTCTTCAATAGACTTAGATGGGATCCGAATCCATACAAAAAATTTCTGATATAGATCTGGACTAAACAAAATCCTACCGATTGCAATTCTTAGGCCTAAGCCTATGGGCTGGCGCCATAGGCAATAATTTATAACTTCGATCATCATCATCATGAGAAATCCATGTTACTTTACCAACATACTTACTCCGTCTCCGAATAAATGTACCATTTAGAGATGAAGTTAGTCCTGAATAATGTCAACTTCAGAATTTCATAATAAAATATTGCAAAACTTCCAATTTATCCTTTTCGAATTCAGTTTCCAAAAAAGAAGTAAAAAAAACATTTAGTTTCCTGCTTTGTCGGCAAAGACACCAAAACAGTGATCGAAATTCATCAATAAACCATAGAAACGAGGGAAAATTGAGCATGGTGCAACTTATTGATTCTTGAATGATATGTTAGCCTGATTGTACCTCCATAGTTGTACCTTTTGGGACATCAAATTTGTACAAGTACAGGGTTCGGGGCATACGAAGACGGGGACACCGACGTTAGAGCTTTTACAACAAGTCGTTTTAAGTGGTTTACTTGGTTATCACAATTTATTCGAGATTTAAGTGGTTTTCTTTAGCAACCAGCAGTCGTTCTTCGAAGTAAAAAGATAGGCTCATAATTCAGACATAAATCCTATCAAGAAAAAGGACTTTTTCAGAAGAAATCAAAATGAATGGGTTTATGTATCGAAACTACAATGTTTACAATAAGTTCTGAATTTTCTTGGACACAAGAAATGCCAGATGAAGCAGAGTTCTTGCAGTATGTAGACAGGCAACACACAAGTTACAGTTAAAGTGTAGTATGCTTTTCCAAGAAATGTCAGATGAAGCAGAGTTCTTGCAGTATGTAGAAAGGCAAGACAAAAGTTACAGTTACAGTGTAGTATGATTTGTTAGCTATAACTCGTATAGTTCACAAAGTTATATTTGAAGTTTCCAACTGCTATTTATCAGTTGGTTTAGCTGACTGACCTTTTTCAGCAAGCGGCGTGTTTTTAGAATCACCCTGAGCGCTCTCCGGCTGAGCTGGCACGCAAGGCCTCCAAACAGTGTCTTTCCCGACATCCATCAATGCGATTCCCTTTGCTGCAAGATCGCTCCTGATCTGATCACTTCTTGAAAACTCTTTGTTCTTCCGGGCTAGTGTCCTTTCCTCAATTGAACGCAGAATATCTTCTTCGGTCAATTCCGCCCTTTTCAGAGCCTTGTCTTTCAGTTGTTGCAAGACCTGAGGCCCAACAAAACAAAAAACCGCCTTAGAGCTACCAACATTACTGCTGGATAAAAAGGTCGAACATGAGTTACCTCAGCGTAAGTTGAACTGGAAAGCAATCCGAGAGTGTCCAGAACTTGTTTGATCTCTTTCTCTAGATCAATAAGCGACTTAACAATGGATAATTGTTGTTGCTTCTGCTGCTTCTTCTGAAGTAATCAAACGAATGAATTGTCAGAATTACATAAATTGCCGACATGCTGAAAAAAAGAGGAGGGAGGTGAGATATCGTTGAAAATCCCTGCCTTCAGTGCATTAACACTAGTGTTGATATATCTGAACGCTTCTTGCAGGGCAGCATTTAGGATGGTAGGCGTGTGCAGATCATCAGCTAGTTTTGTCTCAAATTCATTATGCAGCTTACTGATGCATTCTTGTGCAGCAGGGCTGATTCGAACTTTTTTATCGTTGACTCCACTGTCTTCTCCAAATGCCAACAATGCATCTTCACAATCTAGAAGTGTCTGTTGATAATGAAAATAACCCATATAATGCTAAGTAACAACACTGCAACTTTACGAAACATAAAATCACTGTTATTGTTGGCTTTAACGTTCATATATGCAGCGTGTGAGGTGAAAGCAGCAAACTTGGTATTTAAAACAAAATATGAAATCAAGAATACAAACATCCTCAAGTAACTAAGATGGCTTAATCTGAAAAATCCGAATACCAATCCCAGCCACCAATGGTTAGTCTCTGCTGCATAAGAACATAGAATAGAGTAGCTGCTAAAAGCATTTACAAATCTATGTTTAGCTAGATGTCATATGTTGTAAAGAAAAGCTAATGACGATGACCCAAACAAAACCAAGAACAAACTAAGAATGTGAGATGAAAACAGAAGCAATAATTTGTAGGCCATAAAAAATGTCACAGACTCGCATGAATGGTTTTCACCTGATATATGTAGAAAATAGCTTCCGAAGCAATTTCTAACTGAGATATGGAATAATTGACAGGAGAACGGTAGTGAGTTCCCAAGAGGAAGTGCCTCAGAGCAAGAGGATGGTACAATTTTGTAACCTGGGGAAGAATAACTGATTTAGACAGTTTCTCATCATTTGCTGTAACAGCAAGGTTCAAAAGTATAAAGTAGAAGGAAACTAATCACTCAAATATTTACCTCACGAATGGTGAAAAAGTTACCAACAGATTTAGACATTTTCTCATCATTTGCTGTAACAAAACCATTATGTATCCAGTAATTAACTTTGCTCTCTGAGCAAGCAGCACAACTCTGAGCAATCTCATTTTCATGATGAGGAAAGATTAAATCCATCCCACCACCATGAATATCAAATGCATGTGTCAAGTAATGAGCACTCATGGCACTGCATTCAATGTGCCATCCTGGTCTTCCAGAACCCCAGGGGCTGTCCCATTGTGGCTCCCCGGGCTTTGCAGCCTACAACAAGAGTACAGGTATACTATTGAGGAATTCACGAGGCAAGCAATTTGCCAGAAACCATTTCTAAAAGAAATCAAAATTCTCACCTTCCACAAAGCAAAGTCAGCAGGATTTCTCTTCCTCGTATCTACAGCAACCCGTTCTCCAGCTCTATTATCTTCTAGCTTCCGTCCCGATAGACGACCATAATTTGGGAAATTATCAACAGAGAAGTAAACATCTCCATCAACAGCATAAGCACAACCATTGCTAATAATCTGCAAAACAGAGAACGTAATTAACAAAGAAATGTTGATGATGAACTATAAAAGGATAAATGCAGAAACAACTATTATCGTATTTTACAAGGCCATCAAACTTTATCTCGACTCTACATAATTTCCATCTCATAACTATAATGGAGACATGTGACAATCTTTGAGCTAAAGTCCAAATAATCAGACTTCATGAATAAAAGAAGATCCAGAACAAGGCATCAATGCAGCCATATATACATCATATAGTTTGGAACAACTTATAGAATTAGAAAGATCATGATATCTACAGTCTACTAAATAAAAGGATAGAAATACAAGGAATCCAAAGGACCTTAGATATCATATCCTTGATTTGCTCCATATGATCAGTAACGCGTGGTTGGTTGGTAGGAAGAAGGCACTGGAGATCGGCCATGTCATTAAGAAACTCCTGGCAAAATCTCCCACTCAATGCAATTGGGTCTTCACCAACCTCATTTGCTCGACGAATAATCTGCAAACAAATCCTTTAGGATTGAGGAATCACTGTATAAATTAATACAATTAAATTGGACACATGCTGTCCCTAACCAAAGTGTAAGATATATCAAAGCTTCATCTTTACTCTATTGCATAATAACATGCCATACCAATCCATGCAATCATTATCTCAGGTTTGGGATTGTCAAATGACTGTTTCTGTAAAAATAATTAATACATAAATTTGGAACTTGCAAAGATATTTGACGAGAAGATAACTTGTCCTTTGACAGCATTCAGCAATATAAACCTTCATTGCTCCTATCTTGACTCTGCTTTCATGCATTGATGCTTCATAACTTAAGGATCTTTTATTTTGTATAACCGACTAACTAGATCCAGTTTTGTTAACCATGAGATTTACAGGTAAAAAACATTCACCAAAAGATCTCACCTTGTCATCAACATCAGTGAAATTCCGCACATAAGCAACGTCATAGCCCAAATATTTGAGATATCTACAAAATTCAAGTTCAAATATTAAATAAATGTGGTTCATAGGTTGGATAACACTAAAGCTGGACTATTTAACAGCTCAATATTTGATACGGAAAATAGATAAAAAGCATTCTTTGCAAGTCCAAGAAAGAAAGTATCTTTTGAGGATGCCTTCTCTTATAAGGAAAACGGTTAGAGGCAATAAGTTGCACTGTAACATTTTATTGCTAAGCCAAAGAACAATTAAGCTCAGTTTAAATGGCCTGGCTTCATAAATAGGTAACATAACATAAAATTAAAACCATAAAATGCAGAAAAACAGGGTTTTTCCAAGCCCAGATCGAATTTTAGAAGCAAACTTAACAAATCCCAAATTGAGAATATTTTTAATCTCTAAGTTCAAAATGATCAGTCCATACTTAGCCTGGCAACCCGTAACTTTACATGTAGATTTACATATTTTTTGCCAGAACATGAAAATTCAAGCAACAAAATCAAATAAGTATAGCATCATTAGTATGTTACAAATCAAAAACATCAACATTTCATCTCCAATTCCACGAATGCTACAATTACGCTCAGCTCTCGTTCAGAAAGATTTAACACGTTTATCAAAACATTGACTAGCGAAATCCCCAAATAATAATCACAATATTGTCAATAGCCTAACGATTACCAGGAATAAGCAGCTCTCACCTCTCGCATTCAAAACAAACACACAAAAACTTGTTCCTCATTCAGAAATACTCCTCCACACTCATTCACTCTCTCTCTCTCTAAAAACATAAACTTCTTCTCTGCACAAAAGCAAGCAAGCAAGCAAACATGAATCAAGACGGGGGAGCTGCAAACCTGTAGAGAACATCGAAGGCAACGTAGGCGCGCGCGTGACCGATGTGGCTGAGATCGTAAGAGGTGACGCCGCAAATATACATCCCGACTTTTCCCTCAATAATGGGCTTAAATACCTCCTTCTCCTTCGTCATACTGTTATACAATTGAAGCTCCAGCTTCTTCCCTGCCATTTTCTTCGATCTACAGAAAATTCCAATTGCTGATAGACCGCAGCTGTTGAATGAGAGCTTTGCTAAATCGGAAAGCCCAGAAAATAAAACCCTACTGCGGTTTATGAAATTCTGTCAGTATATCTCGTTTATATTTATTTGACTGTAACTCTTTTCTTTTATGAGTTACAACATTGTAACAAAATATTTTTTCTTAAATATTCTCAAAATCTTGATCCAGTCTTTATTTTTTCGGCATTTTGCTATTAATAAAAATTGTTGTCATCACTATATTTTCTGGTTATTGACACTGAATAATTTATAAAATCTGATTATTCAATTGAACATATATGTTCTCTTAGAATATTACTCCCTCCGTCCCACCTAAAGTGTCCCATTTCTTTTGGACACGAGTATTTTGGAGAAAGATATAAAGTAGTTAAGTGTTAAAAAATAGGTAGGACTCACACTTTTTGAAGGAATAATTATTTCCTAAAATGGAATGAGACATTTGTAATAGGACAACCCCAAAAAGAAAGTGAAACGTTTTAAATGTGCCGGATGGAGTAATACACTAGGCCTATATCCAATAGTGTTTTTTTTTTATATTATTAAGAACCTGCAACCGCTACCTACGATATGTATTGAATAAATCTTATATTCCTATGCAATAGCATGTAAACCATATAAGATATTTAAATCACATTTAAAAAATTAAGTATGACAGACTCAAACCGAAAAAGAAACCTACAATCAACCCACCTACAGTATATCCTATATCTTGATTCTCAACATCATATCATAATATAATACCGATAGAAGTTATGCACCTTTTACTATGACTTTAACTTAAATTAAAAAAATTCAATTTAATTTCTAAGGTAAATCTCTGTGTGTGAGAGGGAGAGAGAGGGGCTGGCAGGCCCATTTTACGAGTGTAACCCACAGTATACAGTCCAAATTTACACTCTGCTTACATCAGTTAGTGGGCCCGCAGCCCGCTTCCGCTGTAATTGGCCGAACAAAGCTATCACTTTAAAATCTCAGCTAAAAGACGTTAAATCTTAAATTATCTTTTGCTTTCCAATTTTGACCCTTGATTCCCAAGCAAAAACCTTGTACTAGAAAATAAAATAAAATTAAGCAGCAGAATTTCCAAATTTCCGCGCTAGGTAGGGTTATAATTCCAACTCATACATTAGCTTAAATATTGAGTACTGACTTACTGTTGAACCCCCCATTATATAATTTATTTTTTAGTATTATCAAGAAATAGGGAGAAACTACAGTTGAGCTGGAGAGATGGCGGGGAAAAACGCGACGGAAAGCGGCGGCGACGAGGCGCTGGATTTGTTTCTGAAGATTGGACTAGATGAAAGGACGGCGAAGAACACTGTCGCTAACACTAAGGTCACGGCGAATCTCACCGCCGTCATTCATGAGGTATCTGTGCTTCTTTTTTTATTTTGTGGAATTGCGATTTTTTGTAATCTTTGTGTTGTTTTTTTGTTTGTGCATGTCGGTTTTGTAATATTTAGTTGAAGTCTCTGTAAAATGTTTTTTGGATTTCTGTAGTAATTGCAAGGGAAAGGTGATTATCTATTTGTTTTTTTGAGGAAGTATGCTGACTACCAATGGTGCGAAATTAATCTGAAAAAATCGGCACATACATACTTTTATTGGCTGTAATAGAGGTTATAGATTATTTTGATAAATTGGTTGGCGTTAGGAGAATTTTCTTTTGTGGTGAAAGGGAAATGGAGATGAGGCCTAGTCAAGTCAGTTTTATTTTCTTATATTTGGTATGTTTCCTTTTCTCAATTCGGCAACATTCAAAGTTATGTGGATTTTAACTGTTTGATTTGTTTAAAATACTACAGTAAGTTCTCATACAAGTTAGCTTGTTTTTAGTTCAACTCTATATAATTTGTTGCAGGCAGCTGTGACTGATGGGTGTGATCGAACAGTTGGAAATCTACTTTACACGGTAAGAACATTATTGAGTATTGACAAAAATCCTTAACATCTTTGCATTTCAATTTACCATATGCTGGTTGTGGAAACCATTTCTTTACTGAGATGGATATTAAAAAATGAAAAGATATGATACCATTTCTCGTCAGGTTGCTACGAAGTTCCCCACAAATGCTCTTGTACATCGTCCTACATTGCTTAAACATATTACTTCATTAAAGGTCTGAATCTCATATATTTTATGTATTTTCGCAAGAGGTTGAAGCTTGAATATTTACTTTTCAGTATGCCAGTAGTTAATCACTGTTTCTTACTGCTACAGATTAAAACTCCTGCCCAGTTGGAAGCAGCCTTTTTATTTCTTACTACTATTGCTTCTGACAACTTGAAGATTGATGATTTTGAGGCTGCTTGTGGTGTTGGTATGAAGCAAAATTATAATTCACTCGTTATGTGATAATATTTCAATTTTAAATGGAGTTAGATTTGAGGCTATATAAACTTTTTAAAAGAAGATTCTGAGCCTTCAAATTTTTGCCTCCTTAATTATTTTGAGATCCTAGCTATTATGTTAAATGTGTTAACCTTTTCTGTACCCATCTAGACCATTATGGTTTTGACTGCAATTTTTCTATATGCTATTTGATTAATTATTGTTCTATTAATTTTTGTTTACCTGAGTGTTTGTTATGTCTAATCCTAGATAATGAATCTTGTGTTGTGTAGGAGTTGAGGTTTCTGAGGAAAATATTGAACATGCTGTAGATGAGATTTTTGAAGAGAATAAAGCTGTTATTTTGGAGCAGCGGTATCGAACAAATGGTTGGTTATTCCTTGTTTCATAGTGGGCTTACTTTATTTGATATATGCTATGGGAATAATATGGCCTTGTATATTATGCATATTTGTTGCTTAAGTAGTACTGGAACTCAATGTTGTAAAAAGCTTAAGGCGTAAATGAGGCGTTTTGTCTTGGCGACGTGAGGCATAAGCCTTGAGGTTGTCCGAGGCTTTACGCCTCGGACTTTAAATTTAATAATTTACAATTCTTAAAAATAAATAGCAAGCCAAACATCAAATTTAATAATTTATAATTCTTAAAAATATCAAATCCAAGGCATAAAATGTTCATAAACATCAATTCATGGAACATTCAACTATTCAAGCAATAAAGGGGATGCTGGCGAGAGCGGAGGAGAGAAGAGGAGAGGAGAGAGGATAATTCTGTTTTTTTTTTTTTGAGGAGGCACCGTTGCGCGAAACATTTAAAAAAAAAAAAATTATTGCTAGGGCTAAATGTTTAATTGAGTATTGGACTTTAAATTTTAGACATAACAAGTATGTGCTATTTATTTAATTTTGTTTGAGCTCTAAAAATTAGCCTAAAACACTTAAAATCCAGTAAAAAGATTGAAACATGCAAGGCCTCGAGGTGCTTCGCACTGAGGCGTGTGTCTCGGCCCTCTGAGGCTCAAGCCTCACAGATACCTTTTAGGTTGCGCCTGGCCTCAAGGCGCATCTCGAGGTGTGAGCCTTAGCATTTTTGCTATAGTGCTGGGACTGTGTGCTTGGACTGATGTAGGATTTGTTTGTCAGCATAATCATTAATTTTATGGAACTTGCTTAGATGGGTATTTCCTGGTTGGTTGACTTCATGATTAATAAGGCTTGTATTAGACTATGTACCGAACAAGTAGTAAAATGAGGAACAACAACAACTTATTCATATCAATCATATCTTGCCCTGGGCATGAACATGTTGCATCCGGCCCATCTTGCATGCGACTAATTCTATTAAAAAACTTGCCTATTTTGGCTCTCTTTATGCTAATATGATAGTTATTTGTGTATCAATAAACGCTATTTATACAGTTGGTGAACTATTTGCTCATGTGAGAAAGAAACAGCCATGGGCAGATCCAAAGGTTGTCAAGGTAATTATTTACACCTGCTAGAGTTCTCCACAAATTAGCAAACCAATATTAACATTTCTATTTATGTACTTTTTTTATATATATTTTTCTGACCTGGGCAACATCTAATACCAGAAAATCATTGATGCCAAATTATATGCCTTGCTTGGCGAAAGAACAGCCGAAGACAATGAGAAGCATGTAAAAAAGAAAAAAGAGAAGCCTGTTAAAGCAGAGGTGAATCTTTTGAATATATGTATACTTCTACTTTTGGTTCTTCTTAATAGCTGCATTTCTTATAATGCATTTTTCGGTCTCTTGTCTTATTGCCAGAGTTATCTAGCATTCAGCAGTGTAAAATTATAACTCATTCCTGCGATATGATAGTAATTATGTAAATTGTTTGATATAACACTATGTTTCTTTTTCTTGTATTTGGTGTCACCAGGTAAAAGCAGTTGTTGAAGAGACAACTCCAGAAAAACCAACTGAAGAAGAAATCAATCCATTTTTAATATTTCCTTCGCCAGATCAGAATTTTAAGGTAGTACAATCTGAATTTTTTATCTTCTTTTGTATGAGTTGCTTAGCTCACTTTTGGTGAGCTTATTTTTTCGTTTATCTAAAGGGGAAATTACAAAATTTGGGTGATGCTCAAAGTGGATTTGATTGGTTCTTGCTTTTCTGTAGAAAATGTATAGAATAATGCACTAATTGCTGTTTTGACTCAGTGATAAGTTTACCTTGAATTACTTCACTTTGTACCTTTCCTGAGGACTTCTTTGATGATATTGTCGCCCTATTTTGTTGGTCTTTAGGTACATACTGAAATATATTTCAGTGATCGTCCGGTGCTTAGGGCTTGCAATTCAAAGGAAATACTAGACAAACATTTGAAGGTAACAGGTGGAAAAGTACGTACACGCTTTCCTCCTGAGCCAAATGGCTATCTACACATAGGTCATGCCAAGGTAATAATTTGCCCAATCTAGCAACTGTATTTGTATTTATTATGGAATTTCTCTCGATTCTTATCTGTTATGAATTGCATAGGCTATGTTTGTGGACTTTGGTCTGGTAAAAGAGCGAGGTGGAGGCTGCTACCTTAGGTCAGAAGTGCTTCTATACCAATTGTCTTAAGAAGCTTCTGTGCTTTGTTGAACATATATCATGTGGCGTAGGAAAAATTTTTGGTGGAAAGCTTCACTCCTCTTGGAGTTGGTAGTGACTTCATTGACCACATTGAACTTTTTGGTATGCTCGTCTAATGTGGAAGGGCTTTGGCAAAAGTGTGCTCAGACATACTATACTTTAAGAAGTTTTTAGCTTCATCATATCCAAGTTTTCATATATGCTCTGCGATTAGTGTTTTTCTTTGCCATATAGCTTAAATCTGGAGAAAACTGTTTGCTTCTATCTTTTATTTTCTACTGGGGAATGCCAGATATGAAAAGACTCTTTTTCTGGATTTAAACTGAGAACTTGGTTGATAATAATCACTGCCATGTTATTGTAAAGAACTCAACAATGAAAGTCTGAGTGGTTCATGGTCTGTACTGTTATAATCAGTCTGAACAATAGTTTTGGTGATCAAGAATCAGCACTCTAATGTTACACTATAAATGTCACAATTGAAGAGTTCTTGTCTTCTAAACATAGTTTTAATACGTAGATTTGATGACACCAATCCAGAAGCTGAAAAGAAAGAATATATTGATCATATTGAAGAGATTGTTGGATGGATGGGCTGGGAACCCTTAAAGGTATAATTCCTTACCCAAATGGTTGACACTCATGTGGACATCATCTAGTATGTGTTTGAAATTTTCAGATCACCTACACTAGTGATTATTTCCAAGAGCTCTATGAATTAGCAGTGGAGCTGATACAGTGTGGTCATGCTTATGTTGATCACCAGGTGCGTTTTTGTTTGAGCACTCATAATTTTCCATCTCTAGATCCTAAATTCCTAATTGAATCTTTTGTTCAGTTATCAAAGTTTGCCTTTATGAAGCTATTCTGAAGTGGGGCATGTGCTTCTAAAGTTGAAATACTGTATTAATTTTATGTTGATTATTTCTTGCTTTATGTGTGACGATGGTGACAACAATTATCTTTGTTGTTTGTTGTAGACACCTGATGAGATAAAAGAGTACAGGGAAAAGAAGATGAACAGTCCTTGGAGGGATAGACCAATTGAAGAATCTATGAAGTTATTTGATGACATGAAGTGCGGATTGCTTGAGGAAGGAAAAGCAACATTAAGAATGAAGCAGGACATGCAGAGTGATAATTTCAATATGTATGATCTAATTGCTTATCGTATCAAGGTAAGTGTCTTGACGTGAACGTCTTGACTTTGTAAAACTTGAAAGGGATGCTAATGTGCTCTTACTTTCCACTGTTCAGTTCACACCTCATCCCCATGCAGGAGATAAATGGTGCATCTATCCGAGCTATGATTACGCTCATTGCATTGTTGATTCTCTTGAAAACATAACACATTCGGTAAGTAACTTTCTTTGTGGAATTATTTTCCATATCAACTTTTTCTGTGCATTTTCTCTTTAGCATCACTTGATACTCATTATTGCACGCTATATATATGGAAGCTAGCCTTTTCTACTTCAACTGGTTTTTCTCGTTGTCTGTCTCTTAACAAATAATAAAAGAGCTTCATTTTCCTGATTCCTTGTATCAGCAGAATTCTGTAATTTTGATCGGTATATCTCATAATAGTTGTTGTGCTTTTTCTTGAATGTTTTGGTCAATCTTTTCATGCAGCTGTGCACACTTGAGTTTGAGACACGACGTGCCTCATACTACTGGTTGTTGAATGCACTGGGGCTCTACCAACCTTATGTATGGGAATATTCTCGATTGAATATTACCAATACAGTGATGTCGAAGCGTAAGGTGTGTTGAAGCATGGAAAGATTGTGTGAGTAGGTAGTTCAATTTCACAATTGGATCTAATCTTCTCATGCTTGCTCTTGCAGTTAAATCGACTTGTGACAGAAAAGTGGGTGGATGGTTGGGATGATCCTCGCCTTATGACTCTGGCTGGATTGAGACGTCGAGGCGTAACTTCAACTTCAATAAATGCTTTTGTTCGAGGAATTGGGATTACTAGAAGGTTGAATATCTGTTAATTGTATCCCACAATTCTGCTTATCCATGTGCTTTGATAATTATTAAATAAATCTGGGTTCTGCAGTGACAATAGTTTGATACGTCTGAATCGCCTAGAGTACCATATAAGGGAGGAACTGAACAAAACAGCACCTCGGACCATGGTTGTGCTAAACCCATTGAAGGTGTGTATCCTCCCAATTTATATTTGTGTAGTGTCTAGAAATCATTATCAGTTCTTTCATGGACATGCACATGTGTTGATTTTGCATGCGAGAACATGACGCTTCATCTACCTTTTCTGCATTCCAGGTAGTAATTACAAACATGGATGCTGCTGTGATGGATCTGGATGCCAAGAAATGGCCAGATGCTCCTCCAAATGATGCATCGTCTTTTTATAAGGTATGCTTGGCTTGGTATTTCACATACTGCTTTGGACCTCCAACCTGCTGCTTTTATTAATATAGTATATTAATACATCACTAGTTCAGAGTAGTCTGCCTAATATCATTCTCTGTCAGTTTGTGTGATTGCACATTTTTATTGATATTTGCCGAAAGCAGTTTGATGTTTAATCTTGCTCCTTTTATTCAGGTTCCTTTCTCTAAGGTTGTTTACATTGAACAATCTGATTTTCGTTTGAAAGATTCTAAAGATTACTATGGACTTGCTCCTGGGAAATCTGTCCTCCTTAGGTGCCTGTTTTTTGCAGTTACTCTTAAACTTTAGGCATAACTTAGAATTTTCAAATGGCTCTGATCTATTCTTCTCCACTATGTAGGTATGCATTTCCTATAAAGTGTACAGATGTAATTTTAGGGGATGATAATGAGACTGTGCATGAGATTCATGTTGAGTACGACCCGTCTAAGAAAAGTAAACCAAAGGTCAGCTTTAAAATAATTGTGACGATAATGCATTGATATTTGGATAATCTAATAATATGAATTTACTATGACATTCTGTTCTTTAGGGTGTCCTGCACTGGGTTTCAGAATCTTCACCAGGAGTTAATCCTCTTAAGGTGGAAGTTAGATTGTTCGACAGACTATTCAGTTCTGAGGTTGGGACTTCTTTGTTCATCTTTGAGTCAACTTTCATAGAAGCACTATACAAACTCACTGTTGTTTGGTATTGTGATCAGAATCCTGCAGAACTTGATGACTGGCTCAGCGATTTGAATCCACACTCGAAAGTTGTTATAACTAATGCATATGCAGTGCCTTCTGTCAAGAATGCTGCCGTTGGAGACAGTTTTCAGTTTGAAAGACTGGGTACCTCAATCCTGCTACTTCTCATCCTTGATCCAAACTTGAGTCTTATGAATTGCGCCCAAAATGAATTGTTTTATCTTGAAAAGACAAATGATAAAATGAAATCAACCCCAATGATATGCAAGAGAAACTTTAAGAGAAAAATATGGAAGCTTTTGAGGTGGAAACTTTGATGCTAGTTAGAATTATAATTTCGAAATCTGGGGACTTCAATAATAATTTAAGAATTTATGAGTCTAATCATAGGAATATTACATAAACCCAACTGTAGCTATCAAACCTGAATTTTTCTGTATGATACAGTTTTGAGTCTTTTTCATTTCACTCTTTTGCCAGGCTACTTTGTTGTTGACCCGGACTCTTCTCCCGGGAAGCTCGTGTTTAACCGGACTGTAACATTGCGCGACAGTTATGGTAAGCAAGGGAAGTGAATTTGGAAGGCCAAGCGTTGACGAGCTGTATAAGCAAACACTGCAAACAAGGGAAGTGAATTTGGAAGGCCAAGCATTGACGAGCTGTATAAGCAAACACTGCAAGCAAGGGAAGTGAATTTGGAAGGCCAAGCAAACACTGTATACGAAAATAGTTACAATAATAATCTGATTTAGTAAAAAGGAATTTTTATGTACTTCAAATTTTACCATAATTTGATTTTGTGTCAATTATATTGGTAATGTAAGTTTTATACTATTACTGTAGTTTATAATTTCAATGATAAACATCTTATCGTTGAGATTTTCCCCTAAATGTTCATACTATGTCCACATATTGTAGGTTCTGTTGCCACCATGTATTTCAAACTGCTATGTATAGGCATAAATATGACTCGGTTAAAAAATGTAAACTGTAGAAGGTGGGTTGGTGACCCATATTGTGTCTTTGCAGGCATTTACAGATTCTTGCTGTTTGAGAACTGTGTCCCAATAAGTGCAAGATAACTATTAGGGGCTGCTTTTACACACAAATTAGTGTCGATACAGACCCTTGTAGATTCTTGATGTGTAGAGACATATCGATGCATGCAATAGTTACAAGGTAGAATAATAGGGATTGTTTTGAACACATTTGTGTCATAAGCTTCTGAATATAATTCTGTCTCAATACATGCAAGTTAGTGAGTGTTTTAAATTATTGCCACTACAGCATCAAGGTGGGATCTAGTTGTGTAGGGGTATATATTTACAAGGCATATGATTAGGGATTTGAGACACATTATTTGCCGCTATAGACCCGTATTGATTCTAACATTTTTTTAAATACTTAATTACGCCTCAATACGTGACAAGATAGATAGGTTCTTGCTACAGACACTTGCAAACTCTTGTTATCTGACATAAAACAGCTGTCCAAAAACTCACAAGATAAACATTTAGGTGTTCTATGAAAGCACTTATTGGTGTCTCCAGACACTCACATATTTGAGACTATAAATGTCTCAATAGTTATGAGGTAGAATGTTTTGGGTTGTTCCTCGACATATATTTGTTTGCATAAAACCGTAGATTCTGATTTTGTATGGCCATATAAATGTGTTACGGTAGTTACATGGTAAAAATTAGGGCTTGTTTGGAGCACAAATCCACATATCGATAGACTATTATATCTTACAGTTTTATAGTTGCATTTCAATAGATTCAAGGTAGATTATTAGGGTATGTTTCGATAGCTATGAGGCAGTATTATATGATATTTGGAGACCCAAATTTGTCTCTGTAGATATTGTAGATTCTTGTTGTAATTGAGGAATTTCTTTGTGTCGATAGCTCAAAAGTACAAAATATCAGGGTGTCTTGAAGGCAATTGAAATTTGTCTTTGTATAGAAAATTATAGACTGACAGGAGCTGAGATATTTCGTCGTGTATCAATAGAATGGTGGCGGTTGTTGTCTCTATTGACAGTTTAGATTCTTGTTGAGACATTCGCTTGCATCTCAAATGCGACAAGGTGGAATGTTATCTCATTTAAAGCTAGATCTTTCAAATGTCTCTAAATTGACTATAGAGGCTGTTTTTGTTTTTCTCAAAACAATTTTATTTTGGAGCTAATGTAAACAGTTACACTATGTTATTACAACGTTTGGATTCTGGCAAAAATATACTGTAGGATCCATTGTGTAGATATATAAAAGTGGAAATCCATTGTGTAAACAGTTACACTATGTTATTAAATGCTATATAAAAAATTCTCTATATAAAAACAAAGAGAGAGAGAGATGTGACTGTCAGCACTGCAGAAAATATACACACAATGATTGGTGAGCATTGGAGAAGCAAGAAGGTAGGTTGTAATTGTGGCAGCAAAGAAAGAAAATAATAATGCATTTGGATTAATTTGGTTTGATAAGTACCCTTTCATTTCGGGGGGCCGACCACATAGTGAAAAAGCAAACATATTGACGCGATCTTTTCTTGGAAATCTACATTGCAAATTTTTGAGGCTAAAATTGGCTACCAGTATATTTTGTTAAAAAGTGGAAAAGAGGGAAAGATCGAGGTGAGCATTCAATCAGTTTGATTCAAATATCTAAAATTAAATAAATTGAAGTTTTAAAAAATATCAACCGATTCGACCAAACACTTTTTCGCAAAATCGAATCAAACCAATCTGAAGTGCACATTTCACTTTCGGTTGGATTTTCGGTTAATCGAAATTGTGTACTTAAAAAAAATCTCTTCAAATTAGTCGAAATTGTGTATTTTCTTAAAAAAATCTCATCCATTTTTAGTTGTTTAAGTTCTATAAATTAATTATTTAATAGATTATTAACGACATTAGAAAAAGATAGATTATTATAATCTATGATATTTAATAGTTATTAAATATGATAAAAAATTATTATCAAAACTTCGATTGGTTTGGTTAGAATCAAAGTTTTGAATGACCAAACCGAACCGAATAGAAGAAACTTCGATTTTAATTTTTTTTATCCAAATCGAATTCGAACTTATTAAAAATCGAACCAAACCGATCAAATTACATTAATTCGGTTTGATTGTTCGGTTCGAGTTCGGTTTTGCTCACCTCTAGGAAAAAGAAAACATAAGAAGGTTTTTACCGTGGGAAATACTTCTATTATGTTATATTTAGGTTACCTAAAATTATAGTGCGATGTCTTAAATATATTGTAGAAGGCAGATTTAAAAGTAAGAGGTGCACTTCCGTGAGGGTATCTGCATGTGTATACATTGATATTTTTCTTCAGTATAAATAATATTTTTTTAGATAATTATTATTTCTAATTATAGGCTAAAAAATAAATGTATCTTTTATTTAATATAAATGATACTATTTTATAGAATAATTGATATTCTTAGGATGTTAGCACCTGTAGACAGTCCTGACCCTAATAGGAGGTTTTGAGTAAGAGAAATCGAATTTAAAATTCTAGAAACTAAATCTTTTATATTCTCTCGCGAGTTTATATCATTCTCATTATTAGTATTTTCCTTCTTTCTGAGCAAAACTTCCAAGTTCAGTCAATCGCATGTTAATAAGGAATGTGCATATTAAGGAATAATGCCAACTATCTTGTATTTGAATATTGATGGAAATATTCACTCGAGCTCTTTATGTTTTTCACCTTTTTTATAATATCCTAACGGTAACATATTAACATTAAGCGTGAAATGGAATAAATAATTCTTACTTGTTTGTGTGGTCAATCGTGAGTGTACTTTTATTAGGAAACACGAGTATAAAAATTCAGTGCATCTTTTGCTTAAGAGATATTGATGTCATTAAAGTGTCATAAAATTCTTAAAAAAATCTTGTTTCAAGTATGATCACGCTCCAAAATAACTAATTCATCCGTACACTAAAATTTGTATTTAATTTTTTTTGGTCAATTTATCAAAAGTTTGTATTTTTTATTTTTGAAAACATCAGCTACCCTCAATCTATCAACTTATTTATAAAAAAAAAATCACACATGGCTCATATTTTATTTTCACTATCCATTAATATATTCATCTATTATCTCCACTCACTTTACACTCATTACAATTTATTAAAACTCATGCTACCGAAAACAATGCAAGCTTTTGGTGGACCGAATGAATATTTTTTAAAAATATTTAAAAAAATTAATTAACTCATGCAGCAACTTGCATGGCACTGAAACATTATCGTAAGATAATTAATATGCACACTGAAAGGTCGATGGTCATTTCTAAAATTACAACTGAATTTTAATTAACCTACATAACTTCACCATTGAGACATAAATAAGTGGACTATAACATTTTATATACCACTAATTTTCTAGCTGTGAGATCATAGTATCTACTCGAATACAAAATTCACATTGAGCTAGCTAACTAATGCAGTAGCGTTTAGTTTTTTGTTTTTTTTTTGTTTGTTTTTTTTTTAAATATGCGTTTTGTATTTTTTTTTGGGTTCTCTTTATTAATTAATTTATACTCAATATATATATAATAAAATGTAATGTACGAAAAAAAAATGTAAAAAAGTTTAGTAAATGATAAATCTTGTGTGTGCGAGATTTATGAAAACAGTAAAGAACACGAGAGGCTTTTACGTGGTTCGATCAAGAAAAAGATCTACGTGCACGGAGGAGTGATTCCTCAATACTTTCACTATATGCGATTACAATGAATGTATTAAAAAGCTCCAGTATTCAAATAGTTGCTAACCCTTCTACCTTCAATCTAACCTCTATTTATACATGTTGTGGATCACTATAGATTGTTGTGGATCCATTGCCTTGTGGGATCCGATCTCTGAAGATAATCTTGATCCTTGAATATCTCCTTTAATAGCTCTTCTTGGATTTGATCTTGAATAGGGTTTAGATGTTGGGCTTTGGGCATAATCGCGTAGGCCGTCTGTTAGGTCAGGCCCAGTTCACTTGGGCCTGCTATTGGGCTTGAGCGGTTAGGCCATATCCCATCATAGCCCCCCCAATTAGTCGAGTAACAACTATGCCGAGGTGGGGTGAAGAGCGTATTTTGCCGAGGCTGGTTGTTGCTTGACTGAAGTTATTCCTCCCTTTTTGATATCGGGATTGGAATCTGATGATTGGCCGAGGTCCGAACTGAGTTGGATGTTTTGCCGTTCCATCTTGCGTTGGACATTCTTGAGGTCGGCGAGCTGTCCGAAGTGGATGGCGATATCCTTTCGTCAGGAGAATGTCGAGGTCCGAACTGACTTGGGTGATTTGTCGACGTCCGGATTGACATTGACAATGTGCCGAGGCGGGTAGCCGGGCTGAAGGTGGATGGAGACGTCCTCATTGAGTAGGAGGATACCGAGGTGGTTGATCGACCTGGAAGTGCATCTTCATGGAATAAGAGAGGATACCGAGGCGGTTGACCGACCTGGAAGCGGAACGTCTTCATTGAATGAGAGAGGATGCCGAGGTGGTTGACTGACCTGGAAGTGGAAAGTCCTCATTGATTAAGAGGATGCCGAGGTCCGGACTGAGCTAACCGGGCTGGAGTCAGATGATGATTGCATGATTAGATTGGCATGTCCGCTCGTCCTAGAATACGTCATATGTGCCAGGCGGTTGGTGGGCGCTCGAAACGCGCGCGTGCGTCTACTTCACGTCAAGTCACGGTTAGCCACGTGGGAAGTTGAATAGGCAGTTGCTTTAAATAGATCAGAGAACAGAGAAACTTTTCATTTCCTTCCATATCCATTTTGCTCCATAGAGAAAAAAAATTCAGAACTATTTCAGAACTTCGTCGAAGAAGCAAAATTCCTCATTGAAAAAGTAAGTATGTCTTCTTCCTCTTCTTCTACGTCTTCTCCTGTAGAGATATCTGGTTCTGCCCGATCATCTTCTTCTGCTGATAGCGAGATGGAATTTAAGGATTATATCTGTTATACCCTGTCGGGTAGATCTAGGGGTATTAGTGCTAGGGTTCCGGTGGTACCGCCTGTATGGGATAGTTATATGATTAGGGATGCTAGTTCTTCTTTGACCGCCGCTGAGGTCTGTAAGATAGCATCGGAATTTCATATTCCGGCGGAGGCATGGTGGTGCCTGCCGTAAAAATCGGATAGAGCGATGGCTCCTCCGGAGGGATTTATAACTGTTTATAGTGAAGCCTTAAAAGCTGGCCTTAGGTATCCCCTAGCTCCCATATTTCTGAGCATTCAAGAATATTTTCAGATTCCGATATGCCAGTTAACCTCGAACTCCATTAGGTCGGTGGTAGGGCTAGGACTTGCTTGCTATGGCATTAGTGAGCAGCTTTCCTTTGAAGTTTTGATGCGTTTTTTTAGCATGAAGGGTATAGGAGGTGTGTATTACTTGTCACCTCGGCAAGCATTTAAGGTGAGTGCGCCCTCGAAGGTGTCCCATTGGCAAACGAGGTTCTTCTATTTGCGGGATGAGGGGCAACCGAGGTATGAGTGGGGCCTAGGTAAAATGAGGAATGTTAAGTGCAAAGCCACAGGCGCCGTAGAGGATGAGGCGAACTCGTTGGGTGAGATATCCTGTAATTATACCGAGGACGACCTGGCTGATGCCGGGCTGAGCACTTATAAATCGAAAGCTTCGGGATCTGGGTCAGATCTGGGTGAGGGCACCCCCTCCTTTTTCTTTACTTCCTTATATTTCTGATGACTTTGTGCTGATCAATTTCTCTTCTTATTGTGCAGTGAAGCTCGATCCTCGCAAGAAGGTGAAGGTGGCGGCTTAAATGCTCCGCTCCAATCGATCGCCGAGCCAGGGGCCACCGGCAAAGAAGGCGAGGCGGACTGAGCCGAGCAAGGCACCCGTGGTGGTGGCCGACCTCAGCGAGTTGATGATGGCACCTCAGCCGGGGTCAGGTCCGACCTCGGCAACAGATACCCGTGCTAGGATTATGTACGAGGTGTCGGTTCCAAGCTCCCCTATATCATTCCCAAAGGTATAAGTTTATGTCGGTCGCCGTTATTTCCTTACGCTATGTGTTTTTACTATGTGATTTTCGAGGATGCGACCACGGTGGAGAAGGATCTGCACCGTGCACGGGGGATATGCACGGATTGCGGTCTTATTATCGGCGCTCTCGATATGAGGTGGTGGAGAGGGGGCGGTCATTGCCGAGACCGCGAGGGCATTGCCGAGGCTGCTAGCAGCTGCGGAGGCTGCGAGGCGGATGCCGAGGCTGCAGGGCATTCTTGAGGTCGCCACGAAGAAGAAGACTCGGGCCTTGGTGGTGGCCCGGGTCGAGGTGGAGGGTGCGCGAGAGGAGACGGCTGAGGCGGAGAAGAAGCTCGCCGAAGAGAGGAGTGCCCTGCTGGCGGAGCAAGGGCCGATGCTGAGGGCCTTCGCCAGCAAGCTCATCGAATCAGAGACCTTCTCCGCCTTCCTTTCCGACCTGGCCGCCGTACTCAGGACGCAGGTGGTGTCCGACCACCTGGAGAAGTTGGCGGCCGAGATGCCTGACTTCGACAAGGTCAGGCATGGTTGGGTCGAGGTCGCTCCCAGGACGCTGGAGAAGGACTACGCTCGCGTGATTGCCGAGGCGAGGTCCTTCCCCCTGCTGGAGACTTTGGCGGCCTCCACTTCTCTCCTGACGGCCGAGGCCGTTACCCAGTGCAAGGAGGATGAAGATGCAGAGCTTCAGGAACTCCTCGCCGAGGTGCGGGCTGAAGCTGGGGAGGTGGGGCCGAGCTCTAGTGTCCCCTCTAAAGGGGGCCAGCAGGAAGGCGTTAGTGAGCCCCGCCCAGAGGCTCAGGTCAGTGGACCATTGTAATAGGTTTGATCGCCGGGGTCATTAGGATCCCGAGCTTTGTAAAATTTCCACTTTTGTTAATAATAAATACACCTTTTTGAAATGAATGTGTTGTCTCTTGTTTTAGCACTCGTCTTCTCAATACATCGGGCTAGATCACGATCTTTTGGCCAAGTTGAAAGAGGTCCGAGGTGCTTTAGTTGAGAAGGATGAGGAGGTGGTGTTCTGGAGGAGCCGATCTGTCGAGCTGACCCAGACCTTGTACAGCATGGATAGCCAAGTCGCTGGGGTCGGTAGCAGCATCGCCGGTCGGTGGCGACAACTTCAGTGGCTAACGCGGTGACTCATTCAGCGAGAGCGAAGCCTTAAAGGCGAGAATTATTCATCTCGAGGTCCGGAGGCGGATGTCTCTGCGGCGGCATTCAGGCGCTGATCGATGTGAAGAACAGCTCGAGCTGGCGCAAGAGAAGTTGGCGCGGATCTTGGAGGAGCATGTGGAATATGAGCGGTGATCCACCGATCGGTGGTATTACCATATCCGAGGCCGATGACCGAGCTCGACTACGCTTGCCGGGGCATGGTCTTTGAGGATGAGGAGGGCCTAACAGCAAGAACTTTAGAGGCGCCTTGAAGAGCGGTTAAGTGCCTCCGGCTTTATGAGATCGTCCATGGCGGCGTATGCCCGAGCCCGCGATCGGGATCCCTGCCGGCGTGAGAGTTGAAGAAGTCGGTGTGGGGCTATATGGACCACCGAGGTGCTCCGACTAATGGGCTCGAGATATGTCGAATTATCATCTCGTGGTGGGACCCTAACCGGGAGTTACGCAAGGAAGGGCGTCGGTCGGGGGTGAGGTGGCAGGACTAGCAGGACGTCGAGGTCGAGAGGTCGGAGTTCGGCCTCGGCTCCAGGAGCATCCACTTCAGGTCAGGGCGCCTCTACGTCGGTTCAAAGAGCTCCTGGAGTAGGCCGTGGCGACGCCGACCTCATTGACTGGGTTGAAGGCACTGAGTTCATCCCGGGTATTCATCGCCGACCCGGAGATTTTGTTTCGAACTGGTGCAGCTTCAGTGATTCATGGCGAGGTGCAGCTCGGAGACCCGAGTAATTTGTATATAGCTTAAGACTTGATTTTAGTCATAAATGTATTTAGACTTTGTACCAAAGTGTATATTTTCCCCATAAAGAGGTACAAATATAGCTTAGGACTTGGTTTAGTCGTAAATGTATTTAGACTATGTAACGAAGTGTATATCTGCTCAATAAAGAGGTGTAATTTGCACGAGATCCGATTTGGACGTCGTTTGCATGTAGATGTTCAAATTAATGAGTAATCTGTATGCCTTGCACGTAGACGTTCAAATTAATGAGTAATCTGTGTGCTTGCCTTGTTTGTCGAGGAATATCGAGAAGGGTGGTCCCCTGGATTTGATTTGGACGTCGTAGGCACGTAGATGTTTCAAATTAATGAGTAATCTGTATGTGCTGGCACGTAGATGTTTCAAGTTAATGAGTAATCTGTATGTGCTGGGGTGATCCCCTGGCGCGCGCTTAGTTGAGTACCCTACTTTGTAGGTTTGTCATCTTCGCAAGGGCATCCCCTTTTGAAGATTAGTTGTGCTTTATCCGAGGTGAAAACGGATTTTCACATAGATATAGGATAGGACGAAGTAATCCACTCATAATAAAAATAATATTTTATTGATAAGTAAATGACATCGTGCCTTAAAAATAAAAAGAGGGCTAACATAATGCCGACGTGAAATGAAAGCTATGTAAAATACCTCCTCAGATGAGTGATATGCCAGGTTCGGGGGATAAGTACCGGATAGGTGAACAAGCTTATAGGCCCTTTGCCGAGGTCCTCGTGGACGCGGTATGGGCCTTCCCATGTCGGGTCCAGTTTATTAAGGCGCTCGGCTTTACTAGCTTCATTGTTCCGTAGGACGAGGTCGCCCACTTGGAGTGCGGAGGCTTTCACCCTCTTGTTGTAGTACCTTGCGACCTGGCATTTGTACTTGGCTTCATGGATGAAAGCGAGCTCACGTTTTTCCTCTAGAGCATCAAGGTTGACCCGAGTTCTCCCGTTGTCATCTTTGCGAAGTGAAGAGTTCGTGGGCTCGGTGCACCAATCTCAACTGGTATAACGGCCTCGGTGCCGTAGACTAAGCTGAAGGGTGTTTCACCGTGGGAAGTCCGAGGTGTCGTTCTATATGACCAGAGGACTTGAGGGAGATTTTCAGTCAATCCCCTTTAGCTCGATCTAGCCTCTTTTTAATCCCTGTACGATTGTACGATTCGTCACTTGATCGACCGTTGGCACGGTGTGCAACCGAGGTGAACTTTTGCTTGATCTGGAGCTCTTCACACCATTCTTTGAAATTCTTGTCGACGAACTGGGTGCCGTTGTCCGAGATTAAGACATGTGGTATGCCGAAGCGGCAAACTATATTTTTCCAAACAAAGTTCTGGATCCTTTTGCTTGTGAGATTTGAAAGAGGCTCAGCTTCGACCCACTTGGTGAAGTAGTCTATGGCTACAACCAAATACCGAAGCTGCCCTGGAGCTCGGTCGAAGGGACCCACGATGTCGATTCCCCATTGCATAAAAGGCCATGGACTTTGTAGGCTACTGAGGTCGGTTTGAGGTAGCTTTTTGACGGTGGCGTGGAGTTGGCACTTCGGACACTTTTTGACGAGCTCGGCTGAATCTTGAATGAAGGTGGGCCAATAATATCCTGACCTCAGCGTCTTCTTTGAGAGAGCTCGCGACCTGATGTGGCTTCCACAAGATCCCATGTGAATATCGTTGAGTACGTAGTTCGCCTCTTCTGGCCCGAGGCATCTCAGGAGTGGTTGAAGGTAGGATTTCCTGTAGAGAGTTCCTTCATGAATAAGGTACTTCTGGGACTTGATCATCATTTTTTTGGCGTCGAGCCGATCCTGCGATAGCACGCCTTCTTCCAAGTATGCTCTTATAGGAGTAATCCAGTTCGGTTCAACTTCAGTGATTATGCCGATGTGGGGCTCCTCGATACTTCCGGAATGAACTTCTTCCACCAGTGGATTTGTAGATGACGAGGCTAATTTGCTGAGGACGTCAGCTCGGCTATTCTCCCCTCGTGGGATTCGGTGAATTGTGTAGTACCTGAAGCAGGTCAACATCTCCTTAGCCTTCTCAAGGTACTGCTTCATCCTATCCTCCTTGGCCTCGTATTTTCCTAAGACCTGGTTTACCACCACCTGGGAATCTCCAAAGATCTGGATTTTTTCCAATTTCAATTCTTTTGCGGTGAGTCACGAGATCAGTGCTTCATATTCCACCTCGTTGTTTGTGGTCGGGAAGAAAAACCGAAGTGCATAGGTTACTTCTTGTTTTTCCGGGCCGAGGAGTAGGATGCCTGCCCCGCTACCTGTTTTGCATGAGGCTCCGTCCACGTACATTTGCCAACAGTCATTAGGTAAGTTGAGGGCAGGTTCCTCCGTTGGAAGTGCGGAGGTCGGAGTGACCTCGCTGGTAGGGTTGACCTCGGTAAACATGGCTTCCACCAGGAAATCAGTTAGAGCCTGCCCCTTCATGGCCGGTCTGGGGGAGTATAAGATGTCATGTTCGCCGAGCTCCAGTGCCCACTTAGCTATACGTCATGACGATTTAGGTTTTGATAGACTTGTCTCAGGGGTAAGTCAGTCAGTACCTGGATGGAATGGGCTTGAAAATAAGGTCGGAGACTGACGAGCCCAAGTTTTGTGCTCTTTTTCTGTGTCTTGTCTAGGTCTAGATCGAGTCTTTTGTGTCTTTCTTATTGTGTTTTGTGTCTGGGAGGACACACTGGTCTGCAGGGGCAAGGCAGGGCAGAAATGGGCAAGACGGAGTGGTAACTTGCATGGCGGATGATCGAGATCTGTTGCACCCGAGGGCACAAGGAGCTTCGCTCACGGCCAGGCATCAAACCCCGTAGCTGTTCCGTTACAGGCGTGACCTCCTTACAAACCGCAAGTTCAATCTCGGAAGGGTAGGCTAATGGGCAAGCGGAAGTGAAGAAGGCAACCAGAGACCAAGAGGAAGAAGGAGGGCAAGAGAAGACAGAGAGAGAGGTGATGGGAAAGAGACGCGAGATCGGGGTGAATCTCGCTAAATCCGGAAAGGATGCGCGCGCAGGCCAAATCCCCTGAAACACGGAGGAGATCATCCCAGATCCGTCTGGGCAAGGAAAGACGCCGATCAACAAGGAAACCCTACCAGATTGTCCAGCCCATGGGCCAACACCATCGTCAGCCTCTCTCGGCCTATATATAGGGGATGAATGCGCGACTTGTGCGCTTCTCCTCGCCCGTAGTATCTTCTTCATATCATCATCATTCATCCAGCAACATCACATACATTAATTCCCTTCGGGGCAAACACTTTTATTTGCTTTGTCGTATGTTTTGCCGGCGGCGCTTTGGGCTCGCCGTTTATTTCATTCAAGTAATACTAAGTTGTTTCCGTTTAACGATTAACTGTTGCATGTTTGTTTATTTTATGTCTGGCTAAGTCTTTATTCTGGTTTGGGCATGACTAAGTGAAACATGATTAATATAACTCGAGATGTCTAAATAGGGCATTACGATCTACATGTGTGTGTTCCCAAAGCACTAGGTCTTGAGCAATATATAACTTAACCAAACTCGGTGTGTTAGTTGCTAATAACATAGTGGGTAAGGGAGGGTTGCAAGTAATAATTGGATTAAGGTGTCGGTGTCCGCACCCCAAATAATCTGTTGGTGTGGGCGAGTTGGAGTAGTCCTAGCAGCTGCCTTTGCCAATACCGGGTCTATCTAGATCATAACGCTGCCTGTAGGCTTGCATGTACTGAGGTGTCCTCGTGCGTGGGCATTACGGGTTAGATAGTTTGTATAGGGTGTCCCTTGCCTTCTTTACACAGAAAAGATAGATTGGGAGGGGTGCGTCGTGGGCGTGACGCGTGACAACGGGGTCACGATGTATGTCTCTTATAACCGGTTGATGCATGTCATGTAGTGAAAACCTTTGCACCTATGACCGAGTGTTAATCGTCTTCACGAAGTTGTCGCCCAAGCCAGACTCGTCTTATTATTTGATATTCCATTTGAATTCATTTCAGGTTATTTTAGTCTACCTATAGTGATCAAGATAATTACACCACTCTCATTCCTTTTAAGTGACATCGTAACATCAGAGATTACTACACCAACTCCTCGTGGGATCGACCCTATACATATCGCTGGCTACGCCTGTGATGGACAATAGGTTATAAATTTATTTTGAACGCTAAACGACAGCGTGTCAAAATTGGCGCCGTTGTCGGGGAGTTGCGCATTCCAGTAATATCTCTATTTCTTGTGATTATATTGCTTTCTTTATTGTATGCTACGACCTAACCTTGCGGGAAGGCGGAGGACTTTTATGCGATCACGAGATCGAAAAGCATGCAAGGCGGAGGAAGCGGCGATGCGGAGGGCACGACAAGCGCAAGGGCGGCTAATCTAGAAGAGAACCCGAGAGGCAATACGATGGGTGAACAACGCAAGTAAGCGACGTTGAAATGGTGTTCCCAACAACGAACACGAGGCCAGCGGGCATCACTTTGCCCGCGATCAATAGCCTTTGGGAGATGAAGCATTCTTCATCGGATCCTCCCGATTGATGACATGCGGGAGGATCCACAAAGACATTTACAAGACTTCGAGATGGCGTGTGGGACTATCCGCGCCAATGAAAACCTTGGAGAATATGTGAGATTAGTATCATTCCCCTTCTCTCTGCATGATGGAGCAAGAGGATGGCTCTACACCTTGCCCACAGGAAGTGTGACCACTTGGGCACAACTGCACCAGAAGTTCCTCGAGAAGTACTTTCCTGCCGTCCGTATTCAGAACATGAGGAAAAGGATAAGCAGTATCAAAATGGGCACGGGGGAAACCTTTTATGATTACTGGGGAAGATTTAAACAGCTGAAGGCGAAATGCCCTCAACATCAAATTCCAGACCATGATCTAATCCAATATTTCATGGCCGGGTTAAGGGCAAGTGAGAAAATTTGGGTGAATGCAGCTTGTTGATGATCAATAATGAATAAAGTTCCCAGTGAGGCCTTTAGATTGTTGGGCGAGATGGCCGAAGAAAACAGAGACGAAGGAGGAGAAGTTCTGAGGCAAGCCGCCGCTACTTCTTCAACCGTGGAGACCAAGCTGGATAAGCTTTGCAACCTGTTCGACAATTTCATAACCAACACGGCGCTAGGGTAAAAGAAAGCTAAAGTTTGCCAAATTTGCGGCCGTGACACATCACACGGATCAATGTCCCACATTGTTTGAAGAAGAAGAAGTCAATGCGGTGGGTGAAAATGGTAATGGGCATCTGACGAGAGGAGATATGATCCAAACTCCCAAACCTACAACCCGGGATGGAGGAACCACGAAAATTTTAGGTGGTCTAACAACCAGCAAGGGGCAGGACAACAACAGCAGTACGGAGGGGCAGGACAACAATAGCAATACATGAATAATCAGCGTGACCAAAGCGGTGGGCCATCGTTGGCCGAACTTGTGCATACTATGGCACGAGAGAATGTGAAGGCTCAACAAGAGAACGAGAAATTCAAGGTCGAGACAAGGGGAGCCCTCCAGAGCCTTGGGAACCAAGTTTCCCAATTGACAGCCGCCGTAACGCGTCTTGAGAAGAAGCAAGGAAATCTACCTCCACAAGTAGAGGTAAACGAGCTAGCCCAACTGAACGCAGTAGCCCTGAGAAGCGGGAAGAAATTGCCAGAAAAAGTTTTCATGCCTAAAGACGATGCAGCCATACAGTAGAAGATCTCACGAACACATTGGTCGAGACGGCGATGATCATGTGGGCGCGAGGAAAAGAGCGGAAAAGAAGAGGCAATCATTGAGCCGACCTATGTCAAACCTAATCCTAAGGTTTTACCTCCCTTTCCATGCAGATTGGCGAGAAGGAGAGAGGAAGAAATGAGTGAGATGTATCGCGTGTTTGAAGGTGGAAATTAATATACCGCTCATCATTACTCGGGCACGATGCGAAGTGGGCAAAGTTCATGAAAGAATTGTGCGAGAAAGGTGAAATACAAAGATGATGCAAAATTCAGTGGGAGAGAATGTATCCATGATCCTACGGTGAAATTGCCGAAAGTGTGGAGATCCGAGGATGTTTTCATTCCTGCGTAATAAGCAATCTGAGGATCGGAAGGGCCATCTTTGGATTTGGGGCGTCTATAAGCGTCATGCCCTTGTCAATGTTTAACGAGTTAAAGTGGGAACCACAGAAGCCAACACGGTGGTTATCCGATTAGCGAGACGGTCTAACGTCTATCCGAAGGAATCATCGAAGGCGTATTGGTCAAAGTGGAGGAACTCATATTTCGGTGGACTTTACGTTACGGATATGGGCACGATGGGTAACAAATCCTCAGTTATGCTATTGGGTCGACCATTCATGAAGACAGCCAGAACCAGGATTGATTGCGACACGGGCAAGTTATCTTGTGAATTCGACGGCGAGACGGTGACCTTACAACATCTTCAAGGCAATGGAGCATCCGATTGATATTGAAGTTGTGGAATTCATCGATCACATTGAACCCATGGTGGGAGACATCCTGCCCGAGATAGGTTTGCAAGACCCTCTGGATGCAACCATTCAAAGTGGGCTTAAGGAGGAAGACGCTCACGAAGAAACAGCTTATGGACAATGTCGGGAGGCCCTGCTTTATTTGCGGAGCAAGCCCGAGGGACTCAAGTGGTCGATATACCAGAACATGCCCAAGCTGAAGGAAGAGGAAAAGCTCGTTCCATCTCTTATGAGAGCTCCCAAACTCGAGCTAAAGACTCTTCCTCACCATTTGAAGTATATATTTTTAGGGAAGGACGACACCTTGCCCGTGATCATCAATGCTAAACTTAGTCCGAATCAGGAGGAAGCTATGAGGAAGGTTATTGGGAAATACAAGGAAGCTATTGGGTGGACATTGGCCGACATCAAGGGCATCAGCCCATCCATATGCATTCACAATATTCTGATGGAAGAAGAAGCCAAACCGGTGCGCGATCAACAAAGGAAGTTAAACCCAGCTATGAAGGAGGTAGTCATGAAGGAGATCTTGAAGCTTCTCGACTTGGGCATCATATACCTCGTATCAGACAGTAAATGGGTCAGCCCAGTACACGTCGTGCCCAAGAAGTCAGGCATTCAGGTAGTGAAAAATGAGAAAGGTGAGCTGATCCCGACGAGACTCCAAACAGGTTGGAGAATGTGTATTGACTATCGAAAGCTCAACACAGTAACCCGAAAAGATCACTTCCCATTACCTTTCATTGACGAGATCTTTGGAAAGGTTAGTGAAACAAATTCTTTTATTTTTTAGACGGATACTCGGGCTACATGCAGATCTGGGTTGCCCAAGGTGATCAGGATAAAACCACTTTCACATGCCTATTCGGGACATTTGCCTACAGAAGGATGCCTTTCGGCTTGTGTAATGCCCCAGGGACATTTCAGCGATGTATGATGAGCATCTTCTCGGACCTATTGGAGAAATGCATCGAGGTCTTTATGGACGACTTTACCGTCTATGGGGAATCATTCGATGAGTGCTTGACGAATTTGGAGGTAGTCCTACAGAGATGTGTCGAAAAGAATTTGATCCTCAATTATGAGAAATGTTATTTCATGGTACAAGAAGGGATTGTTCTTGGGCACGTAGTATCTGAAAGAGGGATAGAAGTGGATAGAGCTAAAGTAGAGATCATCGCCAAATTGCCCTATCCGACGATGAAAGCAAGTCGAGGTTTCCTTGGACACGTTGGATTCTGAGAAGATTTGTGAAGGACTTTGCGAAGATCGCCTTGACCCATGACACGACTACTCCAGAATGATGTACCATGGGAATTCAATGAAGAGTGTAAGATGGCATTTGATACTCTGAAGAATAACTTAATCTCAGCACCAATCATCCAGCCCCAGTTGGGGCATGCCGTTTGAAGTTATGTGCGATGCAAGCGGTGCTGTTGTGGGAGCCGTCTTGGGACAACGAAGAGGAAAGGAAAGTCATGCTATATACTATGCCTCGAGAACTCTCAATGCCACGAATGCAACTACAAAGACAACCGAGAAAGAGCTCTTGGCGGTCGTCTTTGCCTTTGAAAATTTCGATCATACCTAATCGGGGCCAAGACAATTGTCTACACCGATCCTGCTACGAGATACGATGGCCAAGAAGGAGTCAAAGCCACGGTCGATCGGATGGATCTTGCTTCTCCAAGAGTTCGATGTAGAAATCAAAGACAAGAGTGGAGCACAAAACCATGTGGCCGACCACTTGAGTAGGATATTGAAGGGAAGACCGGTGCCCATTGCGAGACCTTCCTGAAGAACATCATGCTTCATTCGAGCACGACGGAGTTCGAACCATGGTATGCAGACTTGGTGAATTACAAAACTACTGGAGAACTCCCTGTTGGGCTCACTACCTATCAAAGAAACAAGATCAAAGTAGACTGTCGTGCCTACATATGGGATGATCCCTACTTATGGAGGAAGTGTGCTGACCAAGTCCTGCGACGGTGCGTGCCCGAAAATGAGATCAAAGATATCCTGGATCACTGCCATTCTAAAGAATGTGTAGGTCACTTTGGGCACAAGAGGACAACGAGGAAGGTGTTAGACAGCGGATTCTTCTGGCCCACGATATTCAATGATGCTTATGAGCTATGTAAGCAATGTAAGGAGTGTCAACAGGAAGAAAATATCACGAGGAGAAATGAGATGCCCATGATACCTATCATCCCCGTCGAAATCTTTGATGTATGGGGGATGGAATTTATGGGACCATTACCAAGCTCTAGGGGCAACGCGTACATCCTGCTTGCAGTGGACTATGTTTCGAAATGGGTTGAGGCCAAGGCAAGTGCCACCAATGACTAGAAGGTGGTTTCAGCTTTTCTCAAAGCTAATATATTCAACAGGTTCGATGTGCCCAAGGCAATTATCAGCGATCAAGGAACGCATTTCTGCAACACCACTATTGTAAAATTATTTGAAAAGTACGGTGTAACCCATCGGGTGACCACAGCCTACCATCCGCAAGCCAATGGGCAAGCGGAGTTGTCCAACAGAATCATTAAGACCATATTGAGGAAGGTAGTGGGACCTACAGGTAAGGACTGGAGCACTCGTCTTGACGACGTGCTATGGGCATACAAAACTGCATACATGACCCCCTTGGGCATGTCACCGTACCGAATTGTGTTTGGCAAGATGTGTCACTTACCAGTAGAACTAGAGCACAAGGCATTTTGGGCAGTAAACAAGCTCAACTTCGATTGGGACCGTGATGGCCAAGCTAGAAAACTTCAACTTCAAGAGCTAGAGGAGATAAGGCTAGAGACCTATGACAATGCCGTTCTGTACAAAGAAAGATTAAAGAAGGCACACGACCGTCTTATCAAAGCTAAGGCATTCGAGCAAGGGTAATTGGTACTTTTATACCAGTCTCGATTTAAATTGATGTCGGACAAGCTAACAAGAAAGTGGTGCGGACCATATGAAGTCAAAATTCAATTTCCGAATGGAGCTGTCGAGGTCGTAGACCTGAAGACGAGAAAGACCTTCAAGGTCAATGGACAGCGTCTGAAGGCTTACTATGGGCATCACGAGATAGATCCAGGGGAACTGCATCAGGTGCAAGCCCTGGACGAGGATAAGTAATGAAGAGGTCTGGTCGAGCCACGACGATAACCAAGGCGCTGACCAGGAGGCAACCTGGTACTTTTATTTGCTTTATTTGTTGTTTTCTTTTTTTGTTTTTGTTGGTTTTGCCCCCGTTTTGCGTGTGGTGTTGTGTTGGTCAATCTACAGGAACAGGTGTGATCATGATCAAAATGGACAAGAAGAGACGCTTGACATTCACCGTGGGCAAGAGGGTAAGCTCTGGAGCAAGTGGCAGGTGGTTGTCAGAAGAAAGGACGTAACGTCCCTTATACCTAGCCACTCCATCATTAACCCCCCCACGTCGCCTCAACCTCTGCAACTTCCCTCTCTCTCTCACCTGAACCTTAAAGAAGAAACCCCATTCCCTTTCAAAAATGAGCACCCGTAAAACCCGAGCCAAAACCACCACAAAAATTCTCGATTCCCCCTCCGAACCAAAGAAAACCACCGAGCTCAAAACAAAGATGGCGACCCCCTCTGAGACTCCTGCCACTCCCAAGAGCCCCTCTCCAGTGAACTCCGAAGACTTGGAGAAGATAATCGAGGAGCAAGTGCCTTCACCCGTGAAGGAGGCGCCGGAGGAACCACCGAGAAAGACATCGTCAAAGCCCAAGAAGAAGAAAGCCAAGGTGTTCAAGGAAAAGGAGGATACCCCCGCGGAGACAGAGGAGTCCACCTCGGACGAAGCTGACGAACTGGAGCCCTCCGGCGAAAAGGAGAAAAGTGAAGGAAGAGAAGAGACCCCCGCTGAGAAAGACTCCGAGGGCACCACCACCACTGAGAAAGAAGCCTCATCGGAGATCCCAGTGCCATCGCGAAAGAGAACTCGTGGGTACCTTGCCAAGATGGCAACACCCTCTTCAGAAAAAGGGAAAGCCATCGACCACGGAAGGCCACCCGGCTCATCCATCCTGGACGGTGACGAGGGCATTGTGAAGCCAGGCGTTAGACATGGAGGTGTTGGAAAGTGCGGGGTTAAGGATGAAGTGAAGAATTTTTCGCAAGGATTGGATGGGGGCGTTTTGGAATGGCGGGATGGCTATACACATCACCGGCGAGGAGTTTATTCAAACTCTCAAGTAAAAACCGAGCAAGGTGGGCGACCACGGACAAACATAAAATTCAGGTGATGGGCACGACTTCTCGTTCTCCTGAGCGACTTCAACTGCACACAGGCATGAAGTTTTTGAGGCGAAACCACAGTACAAGGAGGCTTTCACCCGTCCCAGAGCACCACGGGGAGGTGGAATGAAAATGGTCAACAATTGGTGCGGGCACAACATTCAAGTCAGGGTACACTAAGGGCAATGAGCTGAAGAGCAACGCGTTGCGGATGTGTCATCGCCTCCTGTCCTACAGTTTTTTCGGGAAGGTAGACAGCAGCAACTCCATCTCCCAACAGGAGTTGTTCATTTTGTGGTGCATGTGGCATGGCCACAAGGTGAACTTTGCCGCGTTTGCAGCTGCCCATTTCAAGGATATCCTGACTCATCCCAAGCAGATGATTTCTCTTGCCCACTTAGTGACCGTCTTGGCCACAAAGCTGAAGGTACTAGACGAAGCAAATACCGACCTGGAAGCAGAGCCCGAGCTATATATTGACACAGCTATGCTGGAGCGAATGAAGGACATCTACTATGACCAGGACGACATACCAGTTTTCACGAGCCGCCCAATGACCGACAGCCCCCCGCCGATCTCGATCGGCCAGGAAGAGAGTCGGAGATAGCCAGGAGGAGGATGAGGATATTAAAGCCCGCTTGACCAGGATGGAGGAACAACAGAAAGCGACCCATGATGCCTTGCTTGCCTACTTTGCCCACGCTGGATTCAGGTATCCAGCTTTCCCTGACCGTTTTGTCCTTCCTTTTTTCTGTTTGTTTTTTTTTTTTTTTGTTTTTTGTTTTGTTTTGTTTGTTGTTGGTGGTCAACCCCCTTTCCTCACCCACTTTGCCTAAGGTAAAGTGTGTGAGTGGAGGGGGTTGCGTTTGTTTTTGTTTTGTTCGAGTTAAGAGAGTCGGTCCCCACTCTGACCCACTTTGCCCAAGGCAAAGTGTGTGAGTGGGGGGACTGCCTACCTTGCTCATGTCGTTTCGTTGTTTGTTGTTTGTGTTCCCTCCTTGTTTACCCACTTTGCTCAACGCAAAGTGTGTGAGTGGGGAGGAGTTCTCATTTTTGTGTGTCGGTTGGCATGTTTAAATTGGTGGGTTTGATTGGCCTGTATTTTCTTGTTGTGAATAATGTTAGTGGTTTTAGTTTCACTGTTTTGAGCATGACCGTATGTCAATAAGGATGACGAATTGAATTTGAGCACACATGGTGAGTTTTGAGCTTAAACTGTTGTATCTTGATCAACACAGTTTTCTTTCTTGTGTGATAATTGACATCTTCACTAGGCTTTTGCTAGAACTTGCGTGCACTCTTATGTCGAGGCCTTATTGACTTAGCTAAAACATTTAGATGACTTAGGCATTTTTCTTTCGAAACAGCCCGAGGCCAAAATGTCCTACCTATTGTTAATCCTCGTTCGTTATGAGCTTAATAATTTCTTTCACTCACTTAAATTAGCCTGAAAAAAAAGAAGCATACCCGGTCAATTGGACTAAGGAGCTAATAGAAGAAAAAGGCGAACAAAAAAGGGAAGAACAGTAGCCTCGTAATGGGCAAGAAAAAAAAGGGGGGTTACCAGAATTTCAAAGAAATGGGCAAAACGCCCAATATAAAGAAGGTACCCAGAATTGAAAGAAAAATGAAGGACTTAAAATAAAAGAATATATATTGATGAAGTCCTAAGATGGTTGTGCTGAGGCCCGTAAGAAAAAGGCGAAAGGAAATCCATGGAGGAAAAAATAAATTCCTCGAACCTGAGTGCATGATGACCTTAGCCTTGTTCCAAAAATTTTCCACCTATGTCTTAAGCCCCATTCTGACGAATAAAGACCTAAGGATGAATGTTTAAAACTTTGTCTAAGCGGTGGAGATGGTAGAGACACATGAAGCCTATGGCATGTCGAAATGACAGTTGTCTGAGCGTATACACGAGCCTATACACAAGAGTGCAGAGTGTTGGTGAGGAAAATATCCAATATGCTCAAATTTGTATTTTGATTTGTTTGATGGTCGTGGCTTGAATTGAGTTCTCTTGAATCCTTTGGTTTGTTCAATGAGCTTATATTGGCGAGATAACTCACTGGTGGAGATGTGCTAACCTTTTACATTTTTTCGTTTTGTCTTTTCTTTCTTCTGTTGTCTTGGGCAAATTAAGCGTGCATGCTTGAGGACAAGCATGTTTAAAGTGTGTGCGTGTGACGAGCCCAAGTTTTGTGCTCTTTTTACGTGTCTTGTCTAGGTCTAGATCGAGTCTTTGTGTCTTTCTTGTTGTGTTTTGTGTGCAGGAGGACACCTTTGGTGCGAGGGGCAAGGCGAGGCGAAATGGGCAAGGCAGTGGTAACTTGCATAGCGGATGATCGAGATCGTTGTGCCCAGGGGCACAAGGAGCTTCGATCACAGCCAGGGCATCAAACCCCAGTAGCTGTTTCGTTACACGGCGTGACCTCCTTACAAACCTCACAAGTTCAATCTCCAGAAGGGTAGGCTAATGGGCAAGCGGAGTGAAAAAGGCAACCCGGAGACCAAGAGGAAGAAGGAGGCGAGAGAGAGGAGAGAGAGAGGTGATGGGCAAGATACGCGAGATCGGGGTGAATCTCGCTAAATCCGGAAAGGATGCGCGCGCAGGCCAAATCCCCTTAAACACGGAGGAGATCATCCCAGATCCGTCTGGGTAAGGAAAGACGCCGATCAACAAGGAAACCCTACCAGATTGTCCAGCCCATGGGCTAACACCATCGTCAGCCTCTCTCGGCCTATATATAGGGGATGAATGCGCGACTTGTGTGCTTCTCCTCGCCCGTAGTATCTTCTTCATATCATCATCATTCATCCAGCAACATCACATACATTAAGTCCCTTCGGGGCAAACACTTTTATTTGCTTTGTCGTATATTTTGCCGGCGGCGCTTTGGGCTCGCCGTTTATTTCATTCAAGTAATAGTAAGTTGTTTCCGTTTAATTATGGTTTCGATTAACTGTTGCATGTTTGTTTATTTTATGTCTTGCTAAGTCTTTATTCTGGTTTGGGCATGACTAAGTGAAGCATGATTAATATAACTCGAGAGGTCTAAATAGGGCATTACGATCTGCATGTGTGTGTTCCCGAAGCACTAGGTCTTGAGCAATATATAACTTAACCAAACTCGGTGTGTTAGTTGCAAATAACATAGTGGGTAAGGGAGGGTTGCAAGTAATAATTGGATTAAGGTATCGGGTGTCCCGCACCCCAAATAATCTGACTGTGTGGGCGAGTTGGAGTAGTCCTAGCATTTGCCTTTGCAATCTAGGGTCTATCTAGATCATACTTGCTTTGTAGGCTTGCATGTACTGAGGTGTCCTCGTGCGTGGGCATTATGGGTTAGATAGTTTGTATAGGGTGTCCATTGCCTTCTTTACACAGAAAGGATAGATTTGGAGGGGTGCGTCGTGGGCGTGACGCGTGACAATGGGGTCACGATATATGTCTCTTATAACCGGTTGATGCATGTCATGCAGTGAAAATCTTTGCACCTATGACCGAGTGTTAATCGTCTTCACGAAGTTGTCGCCCAAGCCAGACTCGTCTTATTATTTGATATTCCCTTTGAGTTCGTTTCAGGTTATTTTAGTCTACCTATAGTGTTCAAGATAATTACACCACTCTCATTCCTTTTAAGTGACATCGTGACATCAGAGATTGCTACACCAACTCCTCGTGGGATCGACCTATACTTATCGCCGGCTACGCTTTGTGATGGGCAATAGGTTATAAATTTATTTTGAGCGCTAAGCGACGATGTCGAGGCGTCGCTTGGCGTTCACCGGTCAACGCTTATTTTTCAAGTGGTGTACCTAGTCTCCGGTCCTTTGAGAGCTCGGTGATGAAGTATATAGGAAGTTATCGTCGACCTCGTCTCGCTTCCGATGCCGACCGATTGCCTCGTCAGGCGGCGGATATAAGGAAAGGAGCTCGCCTTCTTTTGGGCGGACGGTGTGGGCAGGTCGGCGAGGTACTCTTTCAGCTGCGTGAAGGCGACATGGTGCTCTTCCTCCCAGGCGAAATCCGGGGCTCTCCTCAGGATTTTGAAGAAAGGGAGTTGTTTCTCGGCAGCCCGAGATAGGAATCTGCTGAGGACGGCTAAGCATCCGGTGAGTTTGTGGATCTCACGGATTATTTTTGGCATTTCATGTCAAGTATCGTCTTCACTTTGGTGGGATTAACCTTCAATCCTTCTTGGGAAACCCAGCATCCCAGGAACTTCCCCGGTTTTACCATGAACGTGCACTTTTGGGGTTGAGCTTGAGGTTGACCGACACGAGGGAGGCGGAGGATAGTTACGAGGTCGTCGGGCGCAACTTTCTATTTTTGTCTTTTGACCACGATATATCGCCGTGAGACCTCGACGATCTTCCCTATGTGATCTTTGAATATTGCGTCCACCATTCTTTGGTAGGTAGCTCCAGCGTTTTTCAATCCAAAAGGTATTTTTCGGTATGCGAAGACACCGAAGTCAGTAATGAATGCCGTTTTTGGAGCATCTTCCTTACTCATCAAGACTTGGTGGTACCCCTTGTATAGATCCAGGAAACTGAAGATCTCGTGGCCCACCAATGCCTCCACATTCTTGTCAATATCGGGGAGGGGGTAACTGTAGGGAAATCTTATTTAACCCTCTCCCGAGGATCTATCTTGGATGTTTAATTCACCATACATTGATTATATTCCTAGCATGCGTCTATATAATTAATTACAACACGTAGGGGTTTTCTCGTGTTTACCTTTGAATCTGTCGGGGATGAACGGGATGAACGGATCGAGACTCGTGCTTTGATCTTCTGGACTGTATCCCGGTTGCCCAAACTCCAACGTCGAGTGAGGACGATCTATGGAGAATGCTACAGAAAATCACCTCCTTTTTCTCTCACTTAATTTTTGAAATTTCCTCACAATGGACTCTTGTGATTCTCGAAAATTGCCAAGGAGAAAGATTGAGGATTAGCTTTGATCTTATCTCTTACCTTATATTTATAATGCATTACCATAATCCCATTAGGAAAGGATCCATGCATATCCATAAATATAATAATATCCTATGGATAAAGAGGATCAAATCCTTGCCATGTAGAGAGAGGCGTCGATTTTCACTAAGCAACGGGCACGGATGGGCCAACCTGTGGTCAAATGCAAGGAATAAAGATGGGCCTCAAATAAATTAATTATCTTATGTTCACCCGAACATAAATTAATTTATAAACATTCATTCATGCCACTAGAGAATAAATGCCGACTTACCCTTATTACGAAGGTGAGTCGGACTTGCACTTAGACATTCTGAATCTCGTATTTAAGATATCGTCGTCCATTAATTATTTATAACATTACATTGCTTAAAATAATTAATATCTTTAATTCCTTAAGTAGTACCACTCAACCTTATTATTGTACTTGAGCTAACTCAACTCGGGGTTTAGTACAATAAACCTTTTGAGCTCCTTAAGGGGCGTCATCATCCTAGCGGATACGGTGACTCGTCATGAGATAACTAGCGTGACATACAAGCACGCCACCACCCAAGATCACGGAGAATCTTGGGTTAGAACATCAAACCTCACTCATAACAAGTCAAAGTGATGGTCAAGAACTCATACTCACCTAATACCTTATCGAGGTTTAGATCATCGTAAGTCACCGAGATCTTGGTTCTTCACGACGGTCGAGAAGAAGAACTCATCTCTTGTGATCCTTGATACGTCGTAGAGGCGTACCGGCATAGACAAGCAACCAAGTCAAGTCACTCTTATCTACACGCAGCACTATCTGCAAGCAACTCGTCCTCAAGTTGTCTCGGTTGTGATCCTTTTATATCTCATTAAGTTTGACCAATCATACGGACACGTGATCTTCTACACCTTTGTATGATCTAACATATATGAGATAAGGGACAAAGATATATGCAATCAAGTAATCAATTCAGATAGGAGATTGTAATAGTGGTAGCGAAACATTGTATCAAGCTCAACCATACCGCTTTCGATATACAAATCCGACAATCTCCCACTTATACTAAAGCAAACTTTTAGTATACAATGTGTGTAGGGAAAGCGTATGTTAACCCTCGCCCCGAGGATCCATCTTGGGTGTTTAATTCACCATACATTGATTATAAACCTAGCATGCGTCTATATAATTCAATCGCAACACGTTGGGGTTTTCACGTGTTTACCTTTGGATCGAAGAGGTCGATGGGCGAGATGAGCGGATCGAGCAGTTGGACTCGTGCTTTGACCTTGGGCATGTATCCGGTTGCCCAATCTCCAGCGTCAGTGAGGGCGATCTATGGAGAATGCTTGGAAAATCACCCTTTCTCTCTTCCTAAAACTCGCGAAAATTTTCTCTCTCAAGCTCATGAGATGGCGAAAATCTTGTAGGAATTATGTGAGCATTAACTAGACATTATCTCATACCTTATATTTATAATGCACTACCTTAATCCCATATGGAAATTACCATAATCTATATGGAAAGTACCATAATCTATATGGAATATTACCATAATCTTAGGATTATTTCCATACTCTTAGGATTATTTCCATACTCTTGGGATTATTTCCATAATCTTATATGGAAAGGATCTGCATATACCATAAATATAATTATATCCTTGTGGGATAAAGAGAATAAAATCTTTCCTTTGAGAGGGACACAGGCGATTTTCTTGCGACTACGGGCATGATGGGCCGGCCGAGGATCAAATGCGAGGAATAAAGATGGGCCTCAAATAAATTAATTATCTTATGTTCGACCGAACATAAATTAATTTATAAACATTTATTCATGCCACTAGAGAATAAATCTTGACTTACCCTTTATTCTTAGAAGTTGAGTCGGGCTTGCACTTGACATTCTGAATCCCGTATTAAGATATCGAGCGTCCATTAATCATTTATAGCAATCATTGCTTAAAGCGATTAATAACTTTATTTCATAAAGTAGTACCACTCAACCTTATTATTGTGCTTGAGCTAACTCGACTGCGGGGTTTAGTACTGATAAACCTTTGAATTCCATGAGGGGCGTCATCGTCCTAGCGGATGCGGTGACTCGATGAGATAACTAGCGTGACATCTGACACCTTGCCACCCACCGAGATGCGAGAGAATCTTGGGTTAGAACATCTAACCCTCGCTCATAACAAGTGAAGTGATGGTCGGCCAACTCATACTCGCTAATACCTTATCGGGGTTTAGATCATCGTAAGTCACGAGATCTTGGTTCTTCCGACGGTCGGAAAGAAGAACTCGTCTCCTTGTGATCCTTGATACGTCGGAGGCGTGCCGGCATGAACAAGCAACTAAGTCGAGTCAACTGCTTATCTATCTGCGGACTAAGCGAGCAAGCTCGTCCTTAAGTGCGTCTCGGTTTGTGAAACTTTTATATCTCGTTAAGCTCGACCAATCATCTGAGACTTACGTGATCTTACACACCTTATGATCTAACTTATATGAGATAAGGGACACAAATATATGCAATCAAGTATTCAAATCGGATAGGAGATTGTAATAGTGGTACACGAAACATTGTATCAACTCGGCCAAGCGCTGGGTATCAAGTCGAGCAATGTGTCAATTGTTGGTTTGTATCTGGCAGTTGAACCACTCTGACTGTTTCTGTTACCCTATTGCAATCTCTGTCTGAATATGATTACGCTATATCTGTGTCACTCTGTCTCATATATAAGATGGATCGTGTGGTGAAGATCGCAATGTGGTCGGCAATGAGGATAAAGTTTCGCATTGGTGAACAAGGGCGGTTGTCGATTCGCTGAATATAATGAAGTGACAGTGCCTTGCGTCTGTGCGTCGTGGCGTGACGGATCGGCGATGGTGCTGCGACCGTCGTCGGTAGATCTCGGTGATCAGTGATCTTGATGGTAAACCAGGTGAGGTGTGGTTGGCGACCATCACTGACTTGTTATGAGTGAGGATTATGTTGGCGGTGCTCGCGTCAGCGGGTGGTGGCGTACTGTCGCCGGTGTCTGTCGGCTCGGCCGTATCGTTGAGGTGATGGCGTCCGCCAGGCTCAAAGGTTGTTAATGGTAAACCTGCGATTGGAATTAGCTCTGTGTGGGTTGAGTGTCTGCTGAAATGAGATGATTGTCGTTTAAGCGATCGGTTAAACGGTGGACGTTCGGCATTAAATCGAGGATTCATGTCTGGTGCATGCCTTTCGACAAAAGGGTGAAGAGATAATCCGTTCTTTCTCTGGTGGCGTGATCGAATGTTTATGGATTGATTTTATGTTCGGAAATGGTAGTGAATGAATGGTTGTTGAACCCGTCTTTGTCGCCGTTGATCACGGGCCGATCGACATCGGCAAAGAAATGGGCCCATGATGCTCGATTGGCGGGATTGCTTTATCTTCAGAATGTTGTGGTATGTGCATGGATCTTCCGTGATGTGGTGTCACGGTGTGGAAACAATCAGATGTGGGTAATCTGTTGTGTTCCATATGGGATATGGTAATTCCATATGGGACCATGTTCATGTGGGATGGGTGGTGCAATTATGGTGTGAGTCAGAGTCTGGGTTAATGTCCGTATTGCATGGTTTGTTTATGGTTCGGGAGGTTTTTCAGAATGGTGGAGGGGGCAGGGCTGACTTTGAGCGTCTCCATGGTCGTCTCCGTCGGCGTTGGTGGGCAATCGGACCTGATCCCGGTCGAGCGCGGTCATCGACCGATCGATGATCGTCGTTCCGTCGACCTTCCGATCGAGGTAAACGTCGATGGCTGGCGTGCGATGATATGGGCGCGTGTCGTATTATAATCGATAACATCGATGATGGAAGCAGATCGAGGAACGGTCTTATGTTTTCTGATGTCGAGCACGGGATCGAGTCTTGGCTCTGTTGGATTAGTCACGTTTGATTATTACGATGCGTTTAATTAATTGTGGATGCATGCGTTCATCGATGGTTCGTTTATTATTTTATAGGATGTTGTTGTTTTCTGCGAGAAAATCCGTGGTTGATTAGATTTTATTATGTAAATCTTATGCGTAAAGAAGCGAGCGAAAAGCGAAGAAGCGAAACGGCAGGAAAGCAGTCTCGGCGGTCATGCGGGCGGTTTCTCGCGGCGAGCCTCGCGATCGCGAAGGCGATCGCGAGGCAGCGGCCAGCGGCAAGCGCGTTCACCATGCGAATCTGGCGCTGGCGGCGGCTTCAGCGATCGCGAGACTACCGCGAGCTACTGCGGCCGTCGCGAGCTGGCGGGCGGCGAGGCGCGTTGAGCGCGAAACCGGCGCCAAGCGAGACTCACGGTCGCGAGTTTGACGATTGGCGGCGGCCTCTCGGCGGGCGTTCGCGCTCGGGCGGTGACCGCGCGATGTGCTTTCGTCGGTGTGATCGCATGGCGACCGCGAGGTAGTGCTCGAGGACAGCGCAACGCAGCCAGACGATGGGGTGGCGGCGGCTGGGCCTACTACTGCGACCCGGCCTGGTTTAGCCCGACCGGCCCGAGACCGATTTTCCGGACTTTCGGTCCGTGCCCGTGCGCGCGAGGCCCATTGTTGAATCCGGTCCGTGCTGGTGCCACGCGAGGCCGTTTTGAGTTAATTACGCATGCTTTGTAAATCTATGTAATAGATTAGATTTAAATGTCTTGGGTTTCACGATTCAGCGCGATGAGCGTTTATTTTATTTTATCGTTCATATGCATGCGTGGATGTTTAAATTATGCGGTGGCATGCTATGTATGTTTATATTACGTTGACAAACCTTTAAGTGTTTTACGTAATTGGATGCGCATAATAAGCATGCTAGGTTTATAGCGTTTATCAAGCATATTTTAGAATCTGCAGAGCATGTTTTACATGTTGAGTTCTATAGAAAAGCATGCTAGGATTACGTGATGCGCATGGACAAACCTTTTGAATAAAAAGACTAAGCAAGCAACGAGCAAATTAATTTTCAAATTAAAATGTCGAGACCTCCACTTTGATCTCTAAACAAAGTGAGGCCTTCTTTGTGAGTGGCGTCCACCAGCGTGGCTTGCTTGCCTTATTATCATAAGTTTGTTAGATGAATTTCTAAATAAAACATTTTAAATCTATTGAGAATTAGGAGTTTCATGTATAGCGTCACAGCGTGGCTTGCATGTCACGATTTTCATAAGTTCTCTAGAGATAGATATAAAATGAGATAACAAAAGAATTTGAATTGGAGGCGGTATGGTCAGAGTGAGTATACCAATTCTAAAATTCATCTTCCTGTTATTAAATTGTGGTCATTGCTTAGACATCTACCTCAGTACAACTTCATGAAGTCCTTGCTGCGATAGTGATGTGGTCTAGTAAGGTCAATCGTTAATTTCATTTGTCATAAGGATAAGTTGACATGGATTGAAATTAAGCGACTAAAGGTATATTTTAGTGCAGTCGAGGGTTCGTAATATGGCGATCCACAGCGTGGCTTGCATGTGGGATTCCTTGGCGATTGGAAGATTCAATTAATATTGTTTTATCAAGGTTACAATATTATTGTTACAAATTATTGCGATCGTTATGCTTATGTGTTTTACATTATCGTTTTGAGATATGTCTCTTCGCTTAGATTATCAATATGCTCGCACAAAATCCGTTATCCGGTCAAATTTTATCAGTGGAAGCGAAACATGGAATATGTTCTTATCATTTGAAGAACACGTGTTTGTTCTCCTACTCTAAACCCGATGCCTTCGCGCATCGACTAATGGTCGGCGAGTCAAGCGGACTTTGGAATAAGTCGAACAATATGGCTAAATCTTGTATGATGACTACTATGTCCAAAGAACTTCAGTGCGACATCGATCGATGGTGAAGCCTGATGATATTTGGTCAGTCTTGAGAGTAAGTTTAGGCGATCGGATCGGACGATCCTTCCACACAATGAGAGAAATCTTGGCGTGTAAGATGGAAGAAGGAAGTTCGGTCCATGAACATGTCTCCCATGACTCGTCTCATGGATAGTCTTGATCGGTTGGGAGGAGGTATTGTGCCGAAGCAGTCGATATCATCCTCAATACCTTTGCCAAGTCTTTTGAGAACTTTCGGCGTGAATGCGATCCTTAAGCAAGACCGGTTTACACTTAGTCGGTTGTAATGATCTCGTTGCTGCGGAAGGAGTTATGGGAAAGGCACATGCTCTTGCTAACACGTCTAAGGGCCCAAAATTTTCATCGTAAAATGGAAATAGAAAAGGGTACCAAAATTGGTGAGGCAAGAAATAGTGGGAGTAATGGGAGCAAGAACATGGTTGCCATAGGAGGCTTGAAGAAGCCCGAGGAAGAGGGCAGAGTGCTTGAGTGCGGTGGGCGGGCATTGGAAGGCCGAGTGCCCTATGCTCGAGGCTCGAGTCTGTGGTTTGCTTTAATGTGAGCATGTTTTAGCGACTTGTTCTACCCATTCTTGGGTAGTAGATACTGGTATAGTGATCATGTTTGTTACACCTTGCGAGTTCTGCGGACAAGGGGCTGTTTGATGGCGAGATAACGATCTCCATGAGCCTGTGATCGGCTGTTGCGATTGGAATATTTCGTTATATTTTGGGACAACGAGTTTAGTTTGAAAGACTATGTGCGGTTCGGGTGGAACCTTGTTCTGTTTGAAATTATTACTCATGGATATTACATTATTTTTATAGTGGTGTTTCTATCATAAGAAATGGCCGAAGTTATACGTGTTGGCACTTATATAATTAGCTTTATACTATTTACGAAAAAACATAATACCATAACTATGTTGCGATCTTCATCAAACCCTAAAAAGAAAGTTTTCTTATGAATGACTTACTTTTCTCGGCTCTTAGATTAGGTCATCAATCTAAATAGGATCAAGAGCGGCTAGAATGGGCGTTGGGTAGATCTCACGATTTACTGCGTTCCCGATCGCAATCTGTATGAAGGTAAGATCGACCGGACCTTCAGCAAGGGTTATAGAGCCAAAAAATGTTGGAGTTAGTCCATTCGACTTGTGGACCGATGTCCACTGGCTAAATGGAGGAATGCAGTATTTTGTCACTTTCATTGGCGATTACTCAGTGCGGATACATATACTCTCATTGCGAGTGAGCTTTGAGAAATTCAAAGAGTTTAAGGCGGAAGTGGAGGCAAGCTGGTAAGAGTATCAAGTCTGCGGTCGATCGCGGTGGCGAATACCTCGATAACGAGTTTATGGACTACTGAGTGTGGGATTACGTCGGCGCACTTCACCAAGGGCACACACGCAAAATGGTGTGTCGGGCGAAGAAATAGGACTCTTTGAAATGGTTAGATCAATGATTAGTTATGCTACATTGCTATTTCGTTTGGGGATATGCTGAGGCGGCATCTTGCTAAATCTAGTACGCGTCAAGTCGATCGAAAAGACCCTTTACGAGTTGTGGTTTGGCAGCCGTTTTAACCACATAAGGATATGGGCGATCCGACTGTCTTTGAACAAAAGAGCGACAAGTTGGAGGCTAGATCGGCGCAGCATTTATTGGCTATCTACGAGGGCGAAGGTGGTTTATTCTATAGTCTAAGGATGGAAGGTCATTTAGCACTAATGCTCGATTCTTAGAGATTATATGAAAATCATAAGTCAAAGTTGAAATCATTCTTGAAATTGAAGATGATCGTATTCCACCACGATTAGGCAAAGTGCGAGATGATCGAGTCTAGTGGGAGGATCGAGCACGATACTAGAAATTGAAGTGGGTCGAGTTCCTTTGGAATCGGCCGTAAAGTGGTACCTACGACAAGTTGTGCAGTTAGAGAACCACAGTATCTGCCCCACCGTTGCCATTGTGCTGTAGAACCTCGTCGTAGTGGGAGGTTGTTCGTCACCCGGCGATTTATGTTAGTGGGTGAATCTTGGTTGTCCAGGGCGAACATGCAATAATCGACCCATGGACATCAGAGGCGATACGAAATATGATGCAAGATCATGGCACACGTATGGACTTAGAAATGGAGTCCATGCGGCTATGGATGTATGAAAGACACCTCTACGGATGGGAGGAAGCCAGTGGGTAGTAAGTGGATATCTGAGAGGAAGAGATTCGATGGAGAGGTTTGACTTTAAAGCCGCTTGTGCGAAAGTGACACTCAGTTGAGGGCATCGATTTCGATGAGACCTTTTCGCTGTAGCAATGCTCAAGTCCATCAATTCTTCGGCCATAGCATACGAACAGAGGTTTGGCAAATGGATGTTAAACCGCTTTCTAAGCGGTTACCTTGAGGAAGGTAGAGACTCTATATCGACAACTTTGAAGGTTATGTGGTAAAGGGTGAAAGCATCTAGTATGGAAGCTTAAGAAGTCCATTTATGGACTTAAGCGAACCTCCGATCATGGAACTTACGCTTTGGAGGTAGTAAAGTCATGGATTTACCGGATTGCCTAGCGAGTTGTGTGTGTCGGTTAGATGTCAGCAGTGATGGTATTTCTTGCACTTTATGTAGATGACATCCTTCTAGTTGGCAACAACGTGAAGGTGTCGAGGCGTAAAGAGTTGGTATCCGATCGTTTCAAATGAAGACTTAGGAGATCAGCGTCATTCTTGGGATCAAGGTTTACGAGATAAGGAAGAAAATATTGAGCTTATCTCGGGCTCTTATTGATCTTGTGATTACTCGTTTTAGTATCAGGACCGCGAGAAAGGTTGCTACCTTCGGACATGGCGTTCCTTTATCTAAGCGCATCACTATATTTCAAAGGAGATGAGAAATGGACAAGTTCCTTACGCTAGCGTGGAAGTCTCGTATCAATGCTATGCCGAGGCCCGATATACGCATGCGGTAGCATAGTAGCTGAATGTCGATCTAACCTGGACAAGCTCGATTGGATGCGAGCGTATACTCAAGTACCGAAAAGGACTCGAGATTATAGCTAGTTTACCATCGGATGATCAATGCCTTTGGGTTATCTGGACTCGGTTCCAAGCTGACCGTGATGAGAAAAAGTCGACCTGGGCTATGTGTTTACCTTGGGAGGTGGAGCCGTATCTGGCGGTGCAAAGCGGATGCATAGCGGACTCTACCATAGGAATATGTAGCGACCGGAGGCTTCTAAGGAGGCGTAGGTTCGAGAACTACCTCATGGATCTAGATGTGGTACGGTTTGCCCAGAAGTATCCATAGTTCTTGTGATAACTCAGTGGTGCTTGGCTTCGAAGGAACCACGGACCCAGGCGACCAAACACATAGAGAGAAGTACCATGTCATCGAAATCGTTAGGCGGTGGCTCTGATTGAAAAGATTGATCTGACGGAAAATCTAGGAGATCCTTCACGAAGAGCTCCGCCAAAAAGTCTCGATGGACACGTTAGAGGACTTGGATTGCGTTGATGGCACCACTTAGAAAGGAAACTTTTGTATAAGTGGGAGAAGCAAAGTGATGGTTGTTTGTAATAGCTAGTAGAAAGACACATTGTATACTAAAGTTTGCTTTAGTATAAGTGGAGATTGTTGGATTTGTATCTTGAAAGCGGTTTGGTTGAGCTTGTATACAATGTTTCTATCCACTATTACAATCTCCTATCGTTTGAATGATTGCACATATTCTGTCCCTTATCTCTATATAAGTTAGATCATCAGGTGTAGAAGATCACGTGAAGTCTATGATTGGTCAGCTAATGAGATATAAAAGTTTCGGTGAGACAACTTAAGGCGAGTTTCGGTTTAGCTGCGATATAGATGAAGTGACTGACTTAGGTTGCTTGTCATCTTTGATGCGTCTCGCGTATGAAGGATCACGAGTGAGATGGTTCTTCTGACCGCTCGTGAAGAACCAGATCTCGGTGACTTACGATGATCTAAACCTCGATAAGGTATTAGGTGAGTATGAGTTCTGACCATCACTTGACTTGTTATGGTGAGGTTATATGTTCTAACCAATTCTCGCATCTTGGGTGGTGGCGATCTTGTATGTCACGCTAGTTATCATGCAGTCAGTATCCGTTAGGATGATGGCGTCCCCTTAAGGAGCTCAAAGGTTTATTGTACTAAACCGGCAGTTGAGTTAGCTCAAGTACAATAATAAGGTGAGTGTACTACTTAAGAAATGAAGTTTATCGCTTTTATGATTAGTTAAATGATTAATGGACGTTCGATATCTTAAATCTGAGGATTCGTAATGTCTAAGTGAAAGCCCGACTCAACTTCGGTAATAAAGGGTAAGTCACATTCTTTCTCGGTGGCATGATCGAATGTTTATAAATTAATTTATGTTACGATGAACATAAGATAATTAATTATTTGAGGCCCATCTTTATTCCTTGCATTTGATCCACATTTGGCCCTCAGGCCCGTAGCAAGAGGAAAATCGGGCCCAGATGCTCAATTGGCAAGATTTTATTCTCTTTATCCCCCTGAGTATAATTATATTTATGGTATATGCATAGATCCTTTCCATATAAGATTATGGTAATAATCCTGAGTATGGAAATAATCCGAGAGTATGGAAATAATCCAGATTATGGTAATATTCCATATAGGATTATGGTAATTTCCATAGATATGGTATCCATATAGGATTAAGGTAGTGCATTATAAATATAAGGTATGAGATAAAGTCTAGGTTAATGCTCACATATTGACCACAAGATTTTTTGCACCATAGTTCTCTTGAGAGGATTTTTGAAAATAGTGAAGAGCAAAGAGTTGATTTTCGGCATTCTCCATAGATCGTCCTCACTCGGCGTTGGAGATTGGGCAATCGGGATACTGATCGGAAGGTCAGCAGAGTCCGATCCGTTCGATCCTTCATCTCGTTCCATCGACCTCTTCGGATCGAGTAAACACGTGAAAACCCTACGTGTTGCGATTAATTATATAGGCATGCTAGTTTATAATCAATGTATGGTGAATTAAACACCGAATGGATCCTCGGGCGAGGTTAACATATGTTTTCCTACTCTCTACTAGCTATTACAAACAAAACCATCACTTTGCTTCTCACTTATACAAAAGTTTCCTTTCTAAGTGGGTGCCATCGTCGCAATCCAGTCCTCGTACTTGTCCGTCGTGGCTTTTGCGGCGTGGCTCTTCGTGAATGGATCCGCTGGGTTATCCGTCGATCAATCTTTTCAATCAGAGCACGTCGCATCCACGATTTCATGACGGTACTTCATATCTCTATGTTTTGGTGGCTTGCAATGGTCCATGGTTCCTTCGAGGTTTGCCACTTGCCTGAAGTTATCAATAAACTATGATACTGGGCAACCCGTATCACACCTAGATCCACGAGGTAGTTCTTGAACCATCGATACTCATTAGCGCCTCTAAAGGCCGACTACATATTGGACTTCCATGGTAGAGTCCCAAATGCATCGTATGACTTGCCCCACGATCGGACCACCACCCAAGGTAAACACATAGCCTTTGAGGTAGACTTTTTCTCATCACGGTCGCTTGGAAAAATCCAGTGATAACCCAAGGCATTAGACTATCAGATGTATAAGCTTTATTAACTCGAGTCTTCGTGTACTTGGTATATGCTCATTCTGCAAGCCCATGAGCTTGTCCGTGGGTTAGACGATATCTGGCTACTATGACCTCCGCATGGAGATATCGGGCCTCGACATGATTATGACATGAGACTTCCTCCAGGGAGAGGTTGAACTTGTCTCATTCTCTATCTCCTTGCGGTCATAGGTCGCGTTCTCCTTGATCAAAGGCAGCATGCATGTCAGGTAGCAATCCTTTCTTGGCGGTTCCAGAACTAAACGCAGTAATCACAGTTATCGATGTAAGCGCGCTGTGATAAGCTCACATTTTCCTCTGCGATCCGTAAACGCTTGATCCCAAGAATGTACGCCGCATCTCCTAAGTCTTCATTTGAAAGCGATCGGATAACCAACTCTTTACGCCGATAACTGAACTTCACATTGTTGCTCACTAGAAGGATGCTACACATAAGTCGAAGAATACCACATCACCGCTTGACATCTAAAGCATACACACAACTTTCGCTAGGGCAACGTGTAAATCCATGGACTTTACCACCTCGTCCAAGCGTAAGTTCGTAGATCGTGAGGTCAAGACCCATAAATGGACTTCTAAGCTTCCATACTAGATGCTCTTCACCTACATAACCTTCGGGTTCTGCATATAGATGTCTACTACCTTCATCAAGGTAACCGTTAAAACGGTTTTCACATCCTTTGCGAAACCTCTGGGGAAGGTGGTGCTATTGGAAGAATTCGATGGACTTGAGCATTCTTCGAGAAAGGTCTCATCGAAATCGATGCCCTCAATCGAGTGTACCCTTTTGCCACAAGCCCGGCTTACAAAACCGAAACCTCTCTCCATCGAATCTCTTCTTCATCGTATACCCACTTACACCTATGGACCTTGCCTCATCGGTAGATATATTTCGTGATACATCCATAGTCGATTATAGACTCAATTTCTAAGTCGATAGCTGGCGTACGCGATCTTGTCATCAATGTCTTGTATCGCCTGGTATGTCCATGGGTCGATTATTGCCTGCTCGTTTCGGGACTAACATCAAGATTCTCCCACGAACATAAATCGCTCGGGTCGACGAACAACCCTCCCACTACTGACGAGCCCACGGCACAATGTGCATGGGTGCAGATACTTGTGGTTCTATCTGCACAACTTCTGGGTAGGGTACCACATGCGGTCGGTATCTCCGGTGAGTTCACCCACTTATTTCTAAGTATCCGGTGTCGATCCTCCCATGACACTGACATCTCGATCTCTGGCTAATCGGATGGTGGAATCGATCATCTTCCAATTCAGAATGATTTCAGCTTTGGTTTGTGGTTTGTCATATAATCCTCTTCTAGAATCGGACATTAGTCTATAATGACTTTCGATCCTCGACTATGAATAAACCCATTTAGTCCTCTAGATAGCTGATAACAGACGCTAAGGCCGGATCTAGCCTCCAACTTCGCTTCTTGTTCGTACGTGTGGCAGGTGCAATATCATATGTGAGCTTAAAGCGAAACTGGCG